>OY757022.1:26380247-27793810 GCA_963580285.1 Lucinisca nassula
ATAATGGCATTGTAAAAAAAACTTATTTATAATTTTAAAGTCCTGTGAAAAAAGAAATCCGAAACCTGCTTCCCCTAAAACATGGAATAGTCTTGTCACGCTTGAACGTTGAACTCTCATAGGTCGATGATAATCTATACAACTGACCGACAAACTGTGATTCATTACTCAACAAATCACAGTTCGAGTTGATCCATTTCTTAACTACCACATGCCATCATATGAAGAGAAAGACTAAAGCTCTTATCTCACTGGGATGCGTCTAATTGCGACGGCTTGCGACTTACATTCGCGAGTGAGTCTCAAAGCGGTCTTGGAACAGTCGCAGTGATTCGCAATTTCCTCGCTTGTGTCGCAACGAGTCGCAAACGGTTCGCGAAGATTTTGAACATGTTATGCGACAAATTTCCTCGCCAAATCGTCGCAAAGTCATCGCGGGTGTCTCGAACCCGTCGCGAACTTGTGGCGAACCCTTCGCAATTTAGCTACCGGTAGACGTAAATTGCTTGAAACACAACAGATTTGCGAAGTTGCGAACCAATTGCGTCATAAATAAGACACTACGTGACTAAATTGCGAGTAAATAAAACTGAGCGACGTCCGGGCGAACGTCGTGAGACAATTGCACGAATGTATCACGATTATCGTACTAATGTCTTAAATCACGCGAACTTGTGTCGTGAATGGTTCGTATTTTGTCCGATGTGACTCGAGTATATATGAGCCCCGCCAAGCGAATTTGTGTCTTCGAGCATTCCGTCATGACAAATTTTAACTGCGCCTGCCCAGCCATTCATAGGGGCCAGGGATATGGCTTTCTGTCTGAAGGTTCCTCTTGGTTCACTGCTTGTATGAGCGAGCAGCGAAGGTTCTGGCGAGACTGCGCGGATGCCCAGTCACACGACGTTCTCAAGAACATCGTGCGACGGTCGTTGGTGATAAATGTTCGCAGTTTCATTGTGCGAACATCGCACGAGTGTCTCGCGAATATCGCGCGACTGTCGAACGAATGTCATGAATAACATATCAAATAATTTGTTGGTTGATAATCAGAATCAGTTGTGACAAAATTAATGTATTCAGTAGGGTAAGTTTTAATATTCATTTTTTGCATGAGGGGACTACATTTCGACTTAGATAGGCTTGTGAGTAGGAACGTTTTGACAAAGATACTCAAGAGCTGTACCGTGCAATCATGAGAGGAATATAAAACAAATGTTGGCTTAATCACACCTTGTTCTATCGTATAGTCTAGGCTTTAGACAAAATAAGAGGTACCTCGAGTACATAAACAGAGTTACTCTAAGGCAGATGGTACAGTTTCATGGACATAACAAGATAATACTTCTAAAAATATATAATCACTCTTATATCACAAGGACTAGTAAATGTTAACATTATGACATGTTCGTAAGAAAACACAACATATCTAAAGTCCAAATTCCAATTTCTTTTAAGAATAAAATAATATTATCGACAGGTACATCTTGAAATAATTGTCGCAAAGTGTCAGCTTTGAAGTATATGTTACGGGAGGGTGAAAAGTCAACTCAGTCAATTAAGATATGTTTTACAGTGAAAGGCTGATCACAGCCTACACAAGTAGGTTGATCATCACCATTTAAAATAAAAGAATGACTAACTCTAGTACGGCCAATGCGTAATCGTGTCAATACATCCTCTTTCCTGGAAAACTGTGGAGGAGAGCATTTTGTTCCGACGCCAGGTTTAATGGCATGAAGTGTGTTATCTATTTCACGATCCCATTCGCCTTTCCATTCCGACAAGATGTATCTGTTGATAAATGGTTTAAAATTATTAAAAGGAATTTTAAAAATAGACGGATGGAGATTGAGCGATTCCTTTGCTTTCTTGTCAGCTTACTCACTGCCGACAATGCCAATATGGCTCGGAAGCCAACTAAACAAAATTTGATGAGTTTCAGAAATTTCTATCTATCTATATACTGATAGTGCGTCGGTTAAAATTTCGTGTTGTTTTTTCGATCAATTTTTGTATTTGATGATTTTTGGATGATGAATGGTCTAAAGACTTAAGCACAGAAAGTGAATCAGAAAATACAATTGCTTTTTGAATTGTTGAAGAACTGATAAAATCCAAAGCTAGGTCTATTGCTTTGGCTTCAGCTGTAAAAATAGATAAACCATCTGGAAGGCGCAAGGTTTGGTGCGTATCCTTAGAAACATACGCACAACCAACTTTATCTCCTTCTTTGGAACCATCAGTATAGACTTGCTGGTAATCATTGTTACGTGACTGTAGTACCTGAAAGTTTTGTTTCAGCAGTATTGGATTTGATTTGGATTTTTTGCCATCATGTAAGTCGAACAGAATATTGGGTTTTTAATACACCAAGATGGAACTTCCGCGGTTTCATGTTTTTGAATATTTTTTGGGTCGATACCTGAATTTTCTAGCAGTGGTAAAATACGTAATCCAAAAGGTTTGATTGCTGTGGGTTTAGTTTCATACATATCTACAAATTCAGGTGGAAATGAAATTTGGAATGCCGGGTTAGATTGATTAGCAGCAAGTCTGATAGCATACTGAAGAGAAAGTTTCTCTCTGCGCGAAGTTAAAGATGGTTCACCTGCTTCCACATAAAGGCTTAATACTGGAGAAGTACGAAAGGCCCCCATAGCCAGACAAAGGCCTTGGTGATGGATAGTATCCAAAGATTTTAAATAAGACTTTCTTGCAGAACCATAAACAACAGATCCATAATCTAATTTAGATCTTATCAGCGACCGGTAAAGATGTAATAAAGTGTACCGATCTGCTCCCCAACTTGTATGAGCTAAAACTTTCAATAGATTCAAAGCTTTTAAGCATTTCGCTTTAAGATATTTAATATGGGGAATAAAAGATAACTTTTGATCAAATATGAACCCAAGAAATTTGGCTTCTTCAACGACAGGAATTTGTGATCCGTATAAAAACAGGGAAGGGTGGTCGTGAAATGAAATGAACACACTGCGTTTTCGAATTGGAGAACTTGAAACCATTTTTATCAGTCCATTCTTCTATTCGTTTTAAATTTTGTTGTAACTTTTGTTCAATTGTTTTCATGTTTTTTGAACGGTAACATATACAAAAATCATCAACATACAGTGAACAGTCTGTTTTGTCGTCCAAACATTGTACAATTTTATTTATTTTGATGTTAAATAGCGTAGTTGAGAGAATACTACCTTGTGGGACAGCCTGCTCTTGTTCATGAAGATCTGACAGGGTAGATCCCACGCGCACTTGAAATACACGCTTACCTAAAAAGCTTTGAATAAAACTGGGACGTTTCCCCTTAAGCCGTAGTTATGGAGATCTTGCAATATTCCATAACGCCATGTGGTATCATATGCTTTCATCAAGTCGAAAAAGACAGCTACTACGTGTTTTCTGTTAATAAAAGCATTTCGTATAAATGTTTCTAGTCTTATTAAATTGTCGTTGGTACTACGTTCCAAACGAAAACCTGACTGATATTCTGAAATGAGGTTGTTGGAATCTAAGTACCAGACTAATCTCTTGTTTATCATTCTCTCCAATGTTTTACACAAACAACTTGTCAAAGCTATCGGTCGATAATTCGTAGGTTCTGCGTGATCTTTCCCTGGTTTTGGAATTAGTACAAATGTAGCAAAACGCCAGCTCTCAGGACAGACCCCCGTTTCCCAAATATTATTAAAGATATCTAAAAGTGTTGAAAGTTAACTTTTTGGCAGATGCTTAAACTTCTGATAATGAATTTCATCGGGGCCGGTTGCTGTATCGTGTGATTTTTCAATGGCTTCCACTAGTTCGGATGAGTTAAAAGTTTTTTTGTATTCTTCGTGATTGAGGGGTTTGAAGTTTAGATTTCTTTTCTCTTGGTCCTTTTTGAAATTTCTAAAAGTGTCAGAATAATTTCGCGGTAATGAATTACTCAAGAATGTGCTACCAAGAGTATCTGAAATATTTTTTTTAGTTGAAGCTTTTGTGTCAAAACCAGAATTTAAATGTGTAAAACTAGGGGACTTTGTTTTCCCTGAAATTGTTCGAACCATATCCCAAATCTTTTTAATTTGGGTTTTGTAGTTCAATTTGGAGAGATTTTCTCTCCATGACTTTTCTTGTCCTTTGGGATCATTGTTTCCATTGTGGAATTTTGAAAATAGCTGGGGGTCGCTTTTCTTGTCCTTTGGGATCATTGATTCCATTGTGGAATTTTGAAAATAGCTGGGGGTCGCTGGTGGGGCCTGGTTGGCCGAAACTGGCTAGTCTGGCCCAGAAAACATGTACACTCCATATTGTTCAGTTCTGTGGTGTATTCGTTGCTTCCAAAGGATAACCCTTTTATAGAACATATTTAACTTCACTACAGCTGGTGTGTGGGAATGTGTGGCGGCGGTAAAACGTCTCCCTGCCCTACATCATAGTGTAGATTATATTTTCTTGTCCTTTGGGATCATTGATTCCATTGTGGAATTTTGAAAATAGCTGGGGGTCGCTGGTGGGGCCTGGTTGGCCGAAACTGGCTAGTCTGGCCCAGAAAACATGTACACTCCATATTGTTCAGTTCTGTGGTGTATTCGTTGCTTACAAAGGATAACCCTTTTATAGAACATATTTCGTTTGGAAGCTCGGATTGTTCGCCGAGCTTTAGCTCTAAAACTTTTACGTCGTTTAGCTTTTCTGAAGTGGGACTTATGCAGAACTTATTCAGAAAAGTAGAAGTTAAACAAAGATCAGGAATTGATACAATTAACTTACTCCACCCATAAAAGACACCAAAGGGAAAGAAATATAAATATTAAGCGACCAGACCATAATGGAAACCCAAACAAAGGAAGGCCATAAGGACAGTTACTTTCCCACAAAATGGCCATATGGCCATTCAAAATTAAAAGACACAAGTGATACACACAGTAAGTAACAAACAACAACATAAATAAATCGCCACAGTAGAGCCGCCTTGGAACGGTCAGTGGAAGATTTCCACTGGGGGGCTTAAATCGATTTTACGTGGCCACAATCCTCGCCCTTACTTCCGCCGCGATTTAGACAAATAATTTGTTCAGTCCGCATGAAGGCCTCCTAACTCATCAGTGCAACATCTCCGTGAACACAAAAATCAAAGAACCACAGAGGTGAGACAACGGTGAGGACTCGACAGCAAGAAACCACTGAAATATTGAAGCAAAAGAAAACCAACAGTTAGACCCCGATGAGCCCGACCAGAGCCTGTTTGCGCTTTTGAATAGTTTCTCTGCAGTCATTATAAACCCAAGGCTTGCTTTTCTTAGTATTTGTGGAGGTCTTTGGAATGCATTGTTCTGATATATTAATAAGTGTATCTGTGAAATCAGAAACAATGTCAGATGATTCATTTAAGTGATCAACTGATAACTCTTCTTCACATAAATTATGGAATAATTCCCAGTCGGCTTTATTCATTTTGCACTTCTGGTTACATTCCTCATCTGGTTCGTTTACGCTCTCAATTATAACAGAGAAGTGATCACTTCCGCACTGATCATCATGAACAGACCAGTCATAGTCCAAGAAGAGAGATGGGTGACACAAAGAGAGATCTAAAGAAGACAAATGACCTGTCGCAGGATGAAGGTAAGTATAAGATTTATCATTCATCAAGCAAAGATCGCTTTTTGCAATAAAATCTTCAACAAGTGCTCCTCTGTTATTGATATCTTTACAGCCTCATAGAATATTGTGACCATTGAAGTCGCCAACTTAAAGATATGGTGATGGAAGTTGACTCAGCAACGAGTCAAGATGTTCGGGCTTTAAAGAAAATGAGGATGGGATATATAGGGAGCAAATTGTAGTTTCTTTATCCAAAGAAACCGATACTGCTACAGCTTGTAGGTCTGTTTTTAATTTGATCTCTCTTTGTGGTAAACATGATTTAACAAAAATTGAACTGCCACCAGATGGTTTGTTACCATCAGAATAGATTTAGTTGTATGTATTGAAACCCCTGACATCAATGTTGTCATCAGTTTTTAAAAAAGTTTCTTGCAAACAAAAAACCGATGGGTTTAATAACGAAATAAGTAATAAGAGTTCATTATAATTTGATTTAAGACCTCGACAATTCCATTGTATTATTTTGTGTTTTAAATCCATTTTACGAAGAGATTAAGACTAGAAACTATTTTGGAGATGCAATTGGTAATATAGACCTGCATACCACTACCTCGTGGGGTTGCTGACCTCGATCTGTTATTGCCACTTGGTGATGATGGAGTTTCAGTGAACTCCATATCACTGTCACTCAAAGATCCGAATCTGTTCTAGAATTTTATACTGTCTCTTTACATTTTACGTTGTCTGTTTGTCTGTTTTTGAGACATTTGTTTGATTTTTTTCGTTCAGATCTTCCGATCCCTTATTATTAGACCTAAGTCGAGTTTCTCTTTTGCATGCGGCGCTGGCTGCGGTACGGTCGCTGTCGACCGATCCGGAGCAACCTGGATTGCGCCATTTAATAAATTGGTTGAACTTTGTGGTGCTGGAGTGGATTTACTCCATGCACCAGATTTGTTTTCAGTTAAGCTATGCATGATTCAACAGCCTGCGTTGCGGAGCTGGAAACTTGTACACCAGCACCCTTTGTGATGCTGGCGTAACTGGTCGTTGGTGTTGTGTATCGCTAGTCCACACTTTTCCGCGCTTCTGGGAATGTTATCCCCCTTTTGTATTTGACAGTAAGCATTTCTTTTTCTTTTTTTTCCAGGCCGGACAATCTCGAGAGAAAACAGCATGCTTGCCACCACAATTGACACATTTAGCCGCATTCTTACAGTTTTGATGGTTATCGACATGTTTTTCTTCACCACAATTTGGACAGAGTTGTTTCTTCTGACATCTGCTTTCGTGGTGGCCAAAAACCTGACACGAGTAACATCTGAGAGGGTTTGGTATATATACGTCTACGTTAACTGAAAGCTATACTACTTTGATTTTCCTGGGCAGAAATGGAGTATTAAAAGTGAACACGTAAGTACCTGTTAGCTTCAATATACCACCTCTACGAACTTGGATGTTACGTGCGCCACTGACGCCCTCAGTTGTAAGTTTCAAGAAGATCCAATCAAAACTGAAGGGGCTACGGTGATGACAAGGTCATCTAGGTATTTTCAGCAAAATAGGGGACATAACTCCATGAGTAATCGACCTACATTGCTAATTTTCGAACTTATCCAAGCTTTTAATCCCATAACCCAAACTTATTGGTATGTAAGTTTCAGGAAGATCCGGTCAAAACTGAAGGGGCTACGGTGATGAAGAGGTCAAAAATAGACATTTTCTATTACCAATAACTGTCCGACATATAGGCAGACCTCACCAATTTTTGAACTAAGCCAAGGTTTTACCCCTTACTTACTAACATGTAAGATACAAAACGATCCGATGAAAACTGAAGGGGAATGGTGATGACAAGGTCAAAAATAGGCATCTTCAGCAGTAAAGGAGACGAAACTCTACAATAGATGAGCAAACCTCGTCAGAATTTTAACTGATCTGAGCTTTTACCCCAGTGAAAATCTTTCCACTGACCGTTCCAAAGTAGAAGTAAAACAAAGATCAGGAATCGATACAATTAACCTACTCCACCCATCAAAGACACAAAAGGGAAAGAAAAACAAACATTAAGCGACCAGACCATAATGGAAACCTAAACAAAGGAAGGCCACAAGGACAGTCACTTTCCCACAAAATGGCAATCAGGCGGTTCTTCTGTGGCGATTTATTTATAATCTTGTTTGTTACTTACTGTGTGTATCACTTGTGTCTTTTTATTTTGGATGGCCATATGGCCATTTTGTGGGAAAGTAACTGTCCTTATGGCCTTCCTTTGTTTGGGTTTCCATTATGGCCTGGTCGCTTAATGTTTGTGTTTCTTTCCCTTTGGTGTCTTTGATGGGTGGAGTAAGTTAATTGTATCGATTCCTGATCTTTGTTTTACTTCTACTTTGCATATCAGGGCTGTTTTGTTTGTGCCGTGTGGCGGCTGTAAAAGGCTCCCCGTACATACATTTTATGCTCTTATTTTTCCAATTGCTTTTCACTGTTCCATCAATTGGCATCCTTTACATACCTGTTGAAGGTCATTATTAAACTGATGTTCCTTCCTCATTGTATAACAAATGCTTGTTTGACATCCCTGGACTTTAAGTAGACTAAGAAGTTTTGTGGGCTTTTGTTGTACCTTCCTTCGACCACAAATACATTTAAATATCAATATGACTCCTTAGGTTACACTCTGGTTCTTCTATTAAGAACTTTAATACTATGTTGCCTTCGGTATTGGTTAGACCCTTAAATTTGTCTTCTCTAACTTAAGTTAATCTCAATGGAGCAGGCAATGTTTTGGGAGTAGTCTTCGTATAAGACTATCTCCTCTCAAATCGCCCATCCTTCGAAAATATACTAATCCGTGGAAGAGAAGTGAGTGAGTGAATTAGTTTTAGTTTTACGTCCCACCAACAGCTAAGGTCATATGGAGACGGGACCTCGGTTTAAAGACTGATCCGAAAGTCTGGAGAAGCCCGGGATCGATCCTGCGATCCCTGGTTTACAAGGCGAGTAGCGTAACCACTGCACCACGGAGGCTTCTATGGAAGAGAAGTGGAATGTACCCTAGTATTTCTAAGTGCAATGCCAAGAGGTGCAGATGTTGTCCGCATTTAAGCACTGCGTCTACCGTTACTTCATCTGTAAACGGTAAACGCTTCTCTGTAGTTAACATGTCTGATTTGACATTACAGTCTACAGATTTAATTTATCTAATTACATGACGTTCTGCAAACTGTAATATGCAGTACGTTGGTCAAACTAACCGCATGCTTAAAACTAGATTGAACGAGCATTATCGTAGAATGAGTAAGCCTAAGAAAACTGACACTTTCTTGTACCGCCACTTTCGACGTACAGGTCATTCTGTAAATAACATTGTTATACAACAAGTGGAAAAACTTTATTACGATGCCAATTCTACATCTAGATTCAAAACTATCAAAAGACATGAGGCTGAACTGAAATGGATTAAATCTTTACAGACCCCTTTTCCACTGGGATTTAATGACAACATTTATCATGAGGGTAATGTTTCCAGAATGCCGGACGTTGATATTTTCTCGCTCCTGGAATGTCGAAAACGCAGAACTAGATCTCTCGGCACCAGGAAAAATGGTAACTTTAAACGTAAATTACATGCGTTTAAAAAAACAATACTAGACTGAAGTGACTGTCAAGCATATTATTAAATCATGAACGCCACTCTATGCTTTCTTTTTTAAGTTCATTACCCGTTGCTGTTTTACGTCTTCTGGACACCGAGGCGAATAAATTCTACGATAGTTCTAATCAGTTATATTATGCGGCTCTCTTAACTGGAGGCTATACTCAGCATACTCTCCGTCCTTACATTGATTCTGAAATTAATCATCAACGCAATTTCTTCAAAATATCCTTCGTTAACAAAGGGTATGATTTGTATAGATTTGCCCAGTATCTTCCGTGAGAGTTCGGTGCTTTCTTCCATTCCTGCTTATTTTCAAAATACTGAAACACCTATAATTTGCTATAAATATAACACACCTGTTAGATCTATCATTTTTAATTTCAATAAACTTGTTTCAGATCTTGATACTAATACTAATACTCCTGATTCATGTGATTGTAAAAACTCAGTGTATTGCTATCCTGCTGCTGGTCATGTAACTACTGGCAATTTGAAAATTATTCCTGATTCTAGGATAAGTAATATAATTTCTAAAAGACCGAAATATCGGTTTCCTTCTATAATTGATTTCAGTAAATGTAGAGATGAAATCGCTGCTGCCTTGAGTGAATTCGGTAATCGATGGTGTAAGCGAGATATGTTGAGCATAGAGGCCCTTAATGACCGGAAACTTAGCATTTTAAAACTAGTGAATAAACGCATTTCTTTCTATTCTAAAAATACTAATTTATTACCCCCTAAGCCTAAGACGTCTTTACGTCATCTTAAACTAGGTATTCAAGAATTTCATAAGAAGTTTGTTTTGGCCCTTGCAGACAAGGCCGCTAACAACGTCGTTGTTGTGTGACGACTCCACTATGTTAACACGCTTAAGCAGGAGCTTGATGGTACTAAGGCCTAGGAACTTCAGCCTTTAGCTGAAGAGAGAGGTATAGTAGATAAACATATTTGTCATTAAGCCACCAAGTTTGCTGTGTGTGTTACCGAAGGATAAAACAAGCTTCCTACGCTATACTGGTTACCAAAACTTCATAAAATACCTTTCAAAGCACGGTTTATTGCAAATTCTAGCTCTTGCACTACCACTGAACTTTCTAAATTATTAACTTCATGTCTTACTGAATCAAAACGCATGTGATTAAATATTGTAATAAGGTCTTTGAAAGATCAGGAAGAAATCTGTTTTGGTCTATAAAAAAATTCGAATGAGGTTTTAAATAAATTTAAATCCAGACATTTTCGTGCTTCAAGTCTGTCTACTTACGATTTTTCCACTCTTTACATAACACTTCCTCATAATGTTATAAAAGAAAAGCTTAATGATTTAATTGAATGGGCTTTTCACAGAGAAGATTCTCTCTATCTTGCATGTAATGTCAGTAATGCATTTTTCACATCTAAAGAGCATAAGAATTATACACTTAGGTCATGTCAGAAAGTGTGTGATGCCCTCATCTTTCTACTTGGCAATATTTATATTAGATTCAGTACTTAGTTATTTAGACAAATTGTGGGCGTTCCGATGGGTGCGAATTGCACACCTCTTGTGGCTGATCTATTCTTGTATTGTTATGAAAGAGACTTCTCGTTGTCGCTTTCCATTGATAACCAATCTGATATTATTGAAGCTTTTAGCTCCTCTTCTTGATATTTAGATGATTTATTTAATATTGATAATACCTATTTCGTTGGTCTGATCAGTCAGATTTACCCCCCAGAACTTCAGTTAAATAAAGCAAATTCTTCTGATACCGAGGCCCCGTTTTTGGATTTACATCTATCTATTGTAGATGGGTTTGTGGCGTGCAAAATTAATGATAAACGCGATGACTTTGATTTTGAGATTGTTAATTTTCCTTTTTTGGATGGTGATGTTCCTCGTGCGCCATCCTATGGCGTTTATATTTCGCAATTAATTCGATTTGCTAGAGTGTGTAATCATGTAACTGACTTCAACACTCGTAATGAATTATTAACGGCTAAATTTCTTAATCAGGGTTATCGGTACCATAAACTACGCAAAGCCTTTTAGACGCCATTCTGATTTAATTTCAAAATTCAATATTGGTCTTAAATCTCTTCTGCAACAAGGTCTATCGGAACCCGAATTTTATGATGACTTAGTATATAAATTCAGAAAAATTTATAACCGCAATGACTTTAGCACCCATTTTCGTAAAATCATTCTTCGATATAAAAAGTTTGGGTACAACATGGATATTATACGACAGACTGCATGCATGGTAGTTAACCCAATCACGGTTGACAACTTTGCTTCCCTCTTAAATTGCACGCTTATTGAGAATTAGAGAGATCTAATTCAAGTTAATGTTGGTTGGTGCCTGATGCTCTGTCTCTGGTCGGGCCCATCGGAGTCTAACTGTTGATTTTCTTTTGCTCCAGCATCTCAGTGGCTTCTTGCTGTCGAGTCCTCACCGTTGTCTCACCTCTGTGTTTCTTTGATTATTTGTGTTCACGGAGATGTTGCACTGATGAGTTAGGAAACCTTCATGCGGACTGAACAAATTATTTGTCTAAATCGCGACGGAGGAAGGGCGAGGATTGTGGCCACGTAAAATCGATTTAAGCCATCCAGTGGAAACCTTTCCATTGACCGTTCCAAGGCGGTTCTTCTGTGGCGATTTATTTATGTTGTTGTTTGTTACTTACTGTGTGTATCACTTGTGTCTTTTTATTTTGGATGGCCATATGGCCATTTTGTGGGAAAGTAACTATCCTTATGGCCTTCCTTTGTTTGGGTTTCCATTATGGTCTGGTCACTTAATGTTTGTGTTTCTTTCCCTTTGGTGTCTTTAATGGGCGGAGTACGTTAATTGTATCGATTCCTGATCTTTTTTTTACTTCTACTTTACTTGTTTGTAAGTTTGGAGAAGTTCCGAACAAACTAAAGGGGCTATGGTAATGACAAGATCAAAAATAATCAGTAATCGACCCACATCGCTACTTTTCAAACTCATCCGAGCCTTTAACCCTGACTTACTTGTACGTAAGTTTCATGAAGATCCAATAGAACTGAAGGTGATAACAAGGTCAAAAATCGGCATTTTCTGCAATCAAAGGGATGTAACTCTATGATAAATGGGCTGACTTTGCCGGTTTTCCCATTCAGCCGAATTTTTATCTGCAGCCACCTTACATATAAGTTTCAGAATGATCCTATCAAAACTGAAGGGGCTCCGGTGATGACAAGGTCAAATATCTGCATTTTTAGTAATCAAAGGGATGTAATTATATGATAAATGTGCCGATTTGGCTGGTTTTCGTACTCATCCGAGTTTTTATCCCAAAGCCACCTTACAAATAAGTTTCAGAAAGATCCGATCAAAACTGAAGGGGCTATTGTGATGACAATGTCAAAAATCGGCATTTTCAGCAATCAAAGGGACGTAACTCTATGATTAATGGGCCGACTTGGCCGATTTTCTATTTCTTCCGAGTTTTTATCCCCAGCCACTTACATATAAGTTTCAGAAAGATCCGCAAAACTGAAGGGTCTACGGTGATGACAAGGTCAAAATCGGCATTTTCAGCAATCAAAGAGACGTATCTCTGTGATGAAACGGCCGACTTGGCCGGTTTTCGAACTTGTCCGAGGTTTTATCCCCAGTCACCTTGCATATAAGTTTCAAAAAGATCCAATTAAAACTGAAGGGGCTACGGTGATCATAAGGTCAAAAATTGGCATTTTCGGCAATCGAAGGGAAGAAATTCTATGATAAATGGGCCGACATGGCCGGTTTTCGAACCCATCCGAGGTATTATCTCCAGCAACCTTACATATAAGTTTTAGAAATATCCGATCAAATCTTAAGGGGCTATGGTGACAATAAGGTAAAAAATCGGCATTTCAGCAATCAAAGAGACGTAATTCTCTGATAAATGGGCTGACTTGGCCGGTTTTCGAACTGATATGAGGTTTTATCCCTAGCCACCTTACATATTAGTTCAGAGAGATCCGATCAAAACTGAAGGGGCTACTGTGATGACAAGGTCAAAAATCGGCATTTTCAGCAACAAAAAGGACGTAACTCTATGATTAATTGACCGACTTGGCCGGTTTTCGAACTCATCTGAGATTCAATCTCCAGCCGCCTTACATATATAAGTTTCAGAACTTAAGGGGCTACGGTAATGGCAGTGTCAAGAATCGACATTTTCTGCAATCAAAGGGACGTAACTGTATGATAAATAGGCCGACTTGGCCGGTTTTGGAACTCTTCCTAGATTTTATCCCCAGCCACCTTATATATACGTTTCAGAAAGATCCGATCAAAACTGAAGGGTATACGGTGATGACAAGGTCAAAAATCGGCATTTGCAGCAATCAAAGGGACGTAAATCAATGATAAATGGGCCGACTTGACCGGTTTTCGAACTAAACCGAGTTTTTATCCCTAGCCACCTTACAAATAAGTTTCAGAAAGATCCGAATAAAACTGAAGGCGCTACGGCGATGATAAACATTTTCCCATTGTAAAGTAGAAGTAAACCAAAGATCAGGAATTGATACAATTAACTTACTCCACCCATAAAAGACACCAAAGGGAAAGAAATACAAACATTAAGCGACAAGACCATAATGGAAATCTAAACAAAGGAAGGCCATAAGGACAGTTACTTTCCCACAAAATGGCCATATGTCCATCCAAAATAAAAAGACAAAAGTGATACACACAGTAAGTAACAAACAACAACATAAATAAATCGCCACAGAAGAGCCGCCTTGGAACGGTCAGTGGAAGATTTCCACTGGGGGGCATAAATCGATTTTACGTGGCCACAATCCTCGCCCTTACTTCCGTCGCGATTTAGACAAATAATTTGTTCAGTCCGCATGAAGGCCTCCTAATCAGTGCAACATCTCCGTGAACACAAAAATCAAAGAACCACAGAGGTGAGACAACGGTGAGGACTCGACAGCAAGAAACCACTGAAATGCTGGAGCAAAAGAAAACCAACAGTTAGACTCCGATGGGCCCGACCAGAGACAGAGCATCAGGCACCAACCAACATTACCTTGAATTAGATCTCTCTAATTCTCAATAAGCCTTTACGTTGGAGCCATCATAAAATCTGAGGCCTGACCCACCGGCGTGCAATTAAAGAGGGAAGCAAAGTTACGAAATTGGGTGCTGAAGTCATTGCGGTTATATATTTTTCTGAATTTATATACTAAGTCACCATAAAATTCGGGTTCCGCTAGACCTTGTTGCAGAAGAGATTTAAGTCCAATATTGAATTTTGAAATTAAATCAGAATGGCGTCTATAAAATTTTGAAAAGGCTTTGCGTAGTTTATGGTACCGATAACCCTGATTAAGGAGTTTAGCCGTTAATTATTTATTACGAGTGTTGAAGTCAGTTACATGACTACACACTCTAGTAAATCGAATTAATTGCGAAATATAAACGCCATAGGATGGCGCACGAGGAACATCACCATCCAAAAAAGGAAAATTTACAATCTCAAAATCAAAGTCATCGCGTTTATCATAAATTTTGCACGAAACAAATCCATCTACAATAGATAGATGTAAATCCAAAAAATGGGGCCTCGGTATCAGAAGAATTTGCTTTATTTAACTGAAGTTCTGGGGTGGGGGGGGGGTAAATCTGACTGATCAAACCATCAAAATAGGTATTATCAATATTTAATAAATCATCTAAATATCTAGAAGTGGAGCTAAAAGCTTCAATAATTTCAGATTGGTTATCAATGGAAAGCGACAAAATGAAGTCTCTTTCATAACAATACAAGAATAGATCAGCCACAAGAGGTGCGCAATTAGTACCCATCGGAATACCCACAATTTGTCTAAATAACTTAGTACTGAATCTAATATAAATATTGTCAAGTAGAAAGGTGAGGGCATCACACACTTTCTGACATGACCAAAGTGTATAATTCTTATGCTCTTTAGAAGTATAAAATGCATTTCTGACATTACATGCAAGATAGAGAGAATCTTCTCTGTGAAAAGCCCATTCAATTAAATCATTAAGCTTTTCTTTTATAAGATTATGATGAAGTGTAGTGTAAAGAGTGGAAAAATCGTAAGTAGACAGACTAGAAGCACGAAAATGTCTGGATTTCAATTTATTTAAAACCTCATTCGAATTTTTTATAGACCAAGACAGATTTCTTCCTGATCTTTCAAAGACTTTATCACAATATTTAATTACATGCGTTTTAATAGCAGTAAGACAGGAAGTTAATAATTTAAGTCTATGGGACCTTGCGGTTGCCATAGCAACCAAAGGTTTCGTGCGATATCGAAAAAAAATCTTATGTCATCAATGTCCTACCAGAGGCATGCGTCATATGAGAAATGGTTGAGATCAGCCTGCAGGTTGCAGAGATATAACTGGTCAAATGTTTGGACAGACGGACGACGGAAGACGGACGCCTGACGGACGATGGAAGACCAACTATACTATAAGCTCCCCTGGAGCCTTCGGGCCAGGTGAGCTAAAAAAGGGTAACCTTAACAATACGGAAATGATGTGGAAGTTCGTATAATGCTGAAAACGTCAAAAAATAATAAAGAAATAAAAGGTTGAAAATTACATAAGGTAATCAGGGTCAAATTAGGTGAGGATATTCAAGAAATGTTCCCACAAATCTGGGAATAGATTGTTCCGCCCCCCCCCCCCCCCCCCCCCGGAACAGATAGAAAACAAGCGGATAAGGTTTTTTTTGTATATAAAAATAATTGTCGGAATCGCGCAAGAGAGATTTGAAACAACCTCATTGGAAAAAAAATAACGAGAATGCACGGATTAAAACATAAAGAAAAATAAATGGCTCAAGGTCAGTTATCCCAGACACAATTGGAAGTAGATATTGAAATAGACGAGACTTATAATAACCGTAAAATTACTTTATATATCAACAAGAAGCATTATAATGCTGTAGTTGCAACGATACAAGAGCAACTGTAATACAGATACGCCTTCAAAATAGAAGTAAAGGGAATGATCAGGAATCGGTACAATCGACACAGCTCCCACCAGAGACATCAAAGGGAAAGAAACACAAACATGAAACAACTAGCCTGGAAACATCAATAGCGGAAAGCCAAAAGGCTTGATACTTTCCAACAAAATTGACAATTGGATATTCAAAACAAAATAATATAAGCGATACACACACTCAAAGAAAAACCATAACAAAAATAAACCGCGACAGAAGAACAGCCTTGGCACGGTCAGTGAAACGAATTCCACTCGGGAGTGGGGGGGGGGGGGGTGGGGGGGAGGGGGAGGGAGCTTAAATCGATTTTACGCGGCCCCAATTTTCACCATACTTACGTCGCGATTTAGACAAATAATTTGTTCAGTCCGCATGAAGGCCTCCTAACATCTTCGTGGACACAAAAATCAAACAACCACAAAGATGAAACAACGGTAAGGACTCGACAGCAAGAAACCGCTGAAAGAAAACCCGATGGGTCCGACCAGCGACAGAGCACCAACCAACACTACATAAAATTTGAAAGCCTTTACCCTGAAACCGTCAAAGACTCTGAGGCCCGACCCACCGGCGTGCCATTAAAGAGGGAAGCAACATTGCCAACCGTGATTGGGTTAACTACCATGCATGCAGTCTGTCGTATAACATTTATGCTGTACCCAATCTTTTTTATATCGAAGAATAATTTTACGAAATTGGGTGCTTTAGTCACTGCAATTATATATTTTGTCTGAATTTATATATTTATATGTTCTAGAAAGGTTCACAAAACATTCGGGTTCCGATAGATTTAAGTCCAACATTGAATTTTGAATTTTTATCGGAATGACGTCTATAAAATTTTGAAAAGGCTTCGCGTAGTTTATGATACCGATAACCCTGATTATGAAGTTTAGCAGTTAACAATTTATTACGAGTGCTGAAGTCAGGTGCATGACTAGACACTCTAGCAAATGGAATTAATTGCTAAATTAATTGAGAACTATAAACGCCATAGGATGTCGCACCAGTAACATCACCATCCAAGAAAGGAAAATTAACAATCTCAAAATCAAAATAATCCCTTTTATCATAAATTTTGCACGAAACAAACCGATCTACAATTGATTGATGTAAACCAAAAACGGGACCTCAGTATCAGAAGAAGAAGGCAATGAACTGGACAAGGCGACCTTCCTATAAAAAATAAATGCACCCAGTATCAAAGATAGTAGAGTCCTGTTCAGAAGTCAAGGAGAAAAATCTCAAAAGTATGTCATAAAAACAGCTATATAAATAATCATGGAAATCGCGGAGATATGAAAGCAGACACGGGTATTGTTTTGATTTTAGAACTCGTTCTCCAGCGCCAATTAATTTGTAAAATTTAATTAGCATGTAAAAATGCCAATGAAATCAAGTATTTCGAACATTTCCAACGATCCAAGTTCACCCAAGTACTGTCATACGTACGGTTCTTGTATCTTTGGTGCGCAATAATAGAAGTGAAGGCAATGATCAGGAATCGATATAATTAACACACAGCTTCCACCAGAGATACCAAAGGGAAAGAAACACAAACGTGAAATAACTAGACCTTAATGGAAACATCAATAGCAGGACGCCAAAAGAACAGTTACTTTTCCAAAAAAATGGTCAATTGGCTATCCAAAACAAAAAAAAAATATGACCGATGCACACCCCAAAGACAAATCATAAAAAAATAAACCGCGACAGAAGAACCGCTTCGATTTGGCTTAAATCGATTTCACGCGGCCGCAATCCCCGCCCTTACTTTTGACGCGATTAAGACAAATATTTAGTATAGTCCCAACTCATCAGTGCAACATCTCCGAGGGCACAAAATCAAACAATTACAGAGATGAAACAATGGTGACAGCAAAAAAAACCAAAAAAAAAAACACTGACACACTGGCGCAAAAGAAAAACCAACAGCCTGATCCCGACGGGCCCGACCAGAGACAGAACACCAGGCACAAACCAACACCACATAAAATAATTTCTAATTCCCAGCAAGCCTTTGCGCTGGAACCGCCACAGAATCCGAGGCTAGACCCACCGGCGCGCAAACAAAGTGAGAAGCAAAATCGCCAACATCGACCGGGCCAACCACTAAGCACGCAGCCTGCAGCTATACACCCACGCCGCACAAAATCTTTTTATTTCGAAGAATGACCCCGCGAAAGCGGGCGCCGAAGCCACTGCAAGTAAACACCCCCAAAGAATCCACACACCAAGCTACCACAAAACTCGGGCTCCGACCGACCCCGCAGCAAAAGAGACCCAAGCCAAATACCGAATTTTGAATCCGAATCGGAACGACGCCGACAAACCCAAGAAAAGTCGCAACGTAGTTTACGATACCGACAACCCTGACAAGAAGCCTAGCAGTCAACAATCCACCAGGAGCGCTGAAGTGAGCCATACGACCAGACACTCTGACAAACCGAATCAACCGCTTCACACAAATACCACCGAATGCCGCACGAGGAACACCGCATCCAAGAAAGGAAACCCCACAATTTCAAAACCACTCATAGCGCCTACCACAAATCCTGCAAGAAACAAACCCGTCCACAACAGACAGATGCAAACCCCCAAAACGGCGCCCCGGATAAGTCTATGAAGTTTCATCTGTCTAAAAGCCTCCTAACTTAACTATCGTTCTTCTTTCTTTACATTTTTCACTCAAGATTAAGGATGATTGGAGCAGTGGTCCTTAGCCACAATATGCTTCCTTCTGTGGTCTATATATCTGTGAAGTTTCATTCATATATTCCATTTCGTAAACGAATAAAGTTCAAACACCATTTAATGGAAATTGTTAACGGCCATAACAATGTCAAAGTTGACGGATTTTGCCCATTAAAAATTGCGAACCATACTTTCCCTGGAGCAATGTATATTCAAAATTTGAAGAAACATCCGTAAAAAATATTCAAGTTATCTGGGAAACGCCCAACAACCACTTATTAGGAACTGATAAAAATCATGAACGGTGTTGAACCTTGGCCACAATATTCATTCTTAAGTGGTCTATATATTTGTGAAGTTTCATCCATATTGCCTGTTTAGTAAAGGTGAATTAGTCCAAAACCCATATAATGGGAATTTTTCCGGCCATAACTCTAACCATTTGCAATCCAATGCCACCCCTGAAATGGAAAGAGAGAGATGGTAAGATGTCAGTTGCAAGGAGAAACAAGAGGACCAAGATTGTTCTATATCGCTCTCCTGAGCTAACAGATTTAAAATTTCGAGGAATTTTGCAACCCTTCCTGAAGGATTTATGTGAGAGCACGGTCAAAACAGGCATTTTCAGTCTTAATGAGATGTAACTCTATGAGAGATAGGCAAACATTACCAGTTTTCAAACCAATCCGAACTTTAATTCCCAACATACTTGTATGCTAGTTTCAGGAAGATTCGATCAACACTAAAGGAGTTACGGTGCTTACAAGGTACCAAATAGGTATTTTCGGCAAAAAAAATGAGTTAACACATTGAGTAATGTGCCAACAATGTTAGATTGCAAACTCATTCAAGTTTTTATCTCTAACTTATATGTAAGTTTCAGGAAGATCCGTTCAAAATAATGGTGACAATGTCAAAAGTGGGCATTTTCAGCAATTTAAGGGACATGCACTTTGATAAATAGGCCGACCTCAACACCTTTTAAACTCATTAAAGCTTTTATCTCTGACTTACTTGTTTGTAAGTTTCAAGAAGGTCCGATCAAAACTAAAGAGGCTACGATTGAGGACAAGGTCAAAAACAGACATTTTCTGCAATCAAAAGGACATAATTCTAAGATGAATAGGCTGACCTCATCAGTTTTCTAACTGTTCCGAGCTTTTATCCCCAACTTACTTACATGTAAATTTCAAGAAGATCCGATTAAAACAAGGGACTACCATGATGACACGGTAAGCATTGTCTGCAATCAAGTACAAAGTAACTCTATTATAAATAGGCTGACCTCACCAGTTTTCGAACTCATTCAAGCTTATATCCCCGACTGGCCTAAATGTAACTTTCAAGAAGATCCGATATAAACTGAAGGGGCTATGGTGATGGCGATGTCAAATATCAGCAATTGCTGCAATTAAAGGGATGCAGCTATATGATTAATAAGCAAACCTCACCAGTTTTCAAACTCATCCGAGCTTCTATCCCTGACTTACTTGTTTGTACGTTTCAAGAAGATCTGATCAAAACTGAAGGGGCAGCGGTGATGGAAAGGCTTAAAATAAGCATTTTCAGCCAAGCAGGGGACATAACTCCATGATTAATTGACTGACATCGCTAGTTTTCGAACTCGGCTGAGCTTTTATCCCTGGCTTACTTACATACAAGTTTTAAGAAGATCTGAAGATGACTGAAGTAGTTACGGTAAAAAAGAGGCATTTTCTGCAATCCCAGGGACATATATAGGCTGACTTCATCAGTTCTCGAAATCATCCAAGCTTTTATCCCAGCCTTACTTGCCTGTAAGTTTCAGTAAGAACCGATCAAATCTGAAGGGGCTACAGTGATGACAAGGTCTAAATAAGCATTTTCAATAGAGTAGGGGACATAACTCCAAGAGTAATCATTCGACATCGCTAGTTTTCAAACTCATCTGAGCTTTTAACCCTGACTTACTTGTATGTAAAATAGAAGTGGAGGCAATGATCTGGAATCGATACAATTAACCCACAGCTCCCATCAGAGACACAAAATGGAAAGAAACACAAACATGAAGCAACAGACCCTAATCGTAACATCAAAAGCGGAAAGCCAAAAGGACAGTCACTTTCCCTCAAAATGGCCAATAGGCTATCCAAAATAAAATAATATAGCGACACAAACACCCAAAAACAAACCATAACAAAATAAACCGCGGCAGAAGAACCGCTTTGGAAAGGTCAACGGAAACTAATTCCACTGGGGGCTTAAGTTTCATGTAGATCCGATCAAAACCGAAGGGGCTACGGTGATGACAAGGTCAAAATTAGGCAAATACTGTAATCAAGGGCAACGTAACTCTCTGAAATATAGGCCGACCTCACCAATTTTTGAACGCAGCCAAGGTTTTATTCCTTACTTACTAACACGTAAGTTTCAAGCAGCTCCAATGAAAACTCAAGGGGCTATGATGATGAAAAGATCAAAAATAAGCATTTTCAGAAGTAAAGGCGACGTAACTCTTATGATAGATATGCCAACCTCGTCAGTTTTCAAACTCATGCGAGCTTTTTCATGGCATCTTTTATCCCTAACGTAATTGTAAGTAAGTTTCAAGAAGATCCGATCAAAACTGACTGTGATTACAAGGTCAAAAATAAGCATTTTTAGCAAAATAGGGGACATAACTCCGGTAGTAATCGACCCACATCGCTAGTTTTTGAACTCATCCGAGCTTTTAACCCTGACTTACGTGTACATACGTTTCAGGAAGATCCGATCAAAACTGAAGGGGATACGATGATGACAAGGTCAAAAATAGGCATTTTCGGCAATCAATGGGGACGTAACTCTATGAAGAATCGGCTGACTTTGCCGGTTTTCGAACTCATCCGAGCTTTCATCCCCAGTCTACTTATAAATACGTTTCAGAAAGATCCGATCAAAAGTGAAGGTGCTACGGTGATGACAAGCATTTTCCCATTGTAAGTCTATGGGACCTTGTGTTTGCCATAGCAACCAAAGTTTTCTTTCGACAAAACGCTAATGTCATCAGTGCCCCACCAGAGGCATGCTACAGATAAGAAATGATTGAGATCAGCCTGCAGGCTGCAGAGATATAACTGGCCAAAAGTTTGGACGGACGGACAGCCGACAGATGGACTACCATCCTATAAGCTCCACTGGAGCCTTCGGCCCAGGTGAGCTAAAAAGTTACTGAAGATGAAAGAGATCAGTCAAAGGGAGAAAATAAAAGTGGTTAGTAAGAAAGAGAAATAGAGAAGTGTTTAGATGGCTGCTTGGTTAGAAAGAGGAGTGATTAGCTGACCGCTTGGTTAGTTAGACAGACGGTAGTTGGTTATTTAGTAGGAAAGTGGTCAATTAGGAAGGTGGTTATTTCAAAAGAGAGAAATCGTAAATTAAGAGGGGTAAAAAGAGAAGTAGCCAGTAAGGGAGATAAATAGACAAGTGGCAGTTAGTACTTTGTTGGAGAGAGAAGTGATTAGTTATAGAAGTAATTCGTTAACTAGAGTGAGAAATAAAGATGTTTAGTTAGAAAAATGTGTTAGGGGGACACAGACAGATAAGTGGATAGGCAGAAAGAAGTAAGAGAAAATTATGGAGATGTGAAATTAATAAGAGTGTGGTGAGTTATAAATGAAATGAATAAAGTGACAGAACTGGTTAATATTGACAAGCATTGTTAAAATAGAGAGAAAGATGTGGTCAGTTAAACAGAGAGAAGTATTTAGTGAGAGGGAGGTGGTTAGTTGAAAACTACAGAGGAAAATGAAAAAAGTGTATTCCTTCTTGTAATGAACTGTTGCAAAAAAAGAAAACTCTGCAGTTTATTGCTACGTTTCTCTTAACTAAGAGCTAAACATATTGACATATAGTTGTTAGTTTAGAGAGACGCAGCAATAGAATGAGTTTTCGTTTTGCTACAGTTAGTTACACGGAAGGAAGTAATCGGCTGTGAGAACACAGTTGAGAATGATAAAAAAGAATTGGTTAGAAGACAATAAGAAGTTTGTCTACTATTTAGGGCCCACGCCGAACACCGCGTGAAACGGTAGCAGTATGCTGTCGTTCTTCCCACAGGAGTATTTCCTGCAGGTTTCTAAGTCAGGTATCTGCCGGACTTGAAAGGGGATAGGGTTGATCAAAGTCCCGTCTTGTGCTGGATACTATGATAATGACTTGGTAGATTTTGTAAGGTAACCGGGTGCTGAAAGCACATAGGGGCTACCCCTACTAGAATATTGTCTCAATAAATAAATTATGTATGAATTAAAAAAAAAAATGCAGATGGTAGAACGTGTTTTCAATAAAAGTGACGTTTCTTGTTTCCTGTATATAAGCTTTATGTCTAGTCTGATCGCGTCAGACATTTTAATTATTTTAGATGATGTTTACTGAAATTAAATTTTATTATTTAACTAAAAACATTTTCTATTAAGCTCATTTCTAAAGTGTCCAAAAGCCGAGGATTGAATTATGTCCCTTTTTAGTGGTATTCATAGAATAAAAACGATACCAAAATTATTCTGATTCTGTGACTTGTGTCACGTCACGGGAAAACTGTTTTGTTATTTGAGAATAACAAAGGCTCAGATTTGTCTCCTCGTCCTCGTCATTAGAAGAGCTAAGCCTGCCCAGTCAAAATAGCGTTAGCCTGACTGTCCAATGCATATAAGTCTTTTGGTTTTATTTGGAGGCAGGGCTTGAGATGTCATTTCATCCCAATATCAAGTAAACGTCCTACACAATTGTAAGAAACGTCTCCACAATGACCTAAATAATGTTGACGGGGACGTTAAACCTAAATTCAAACAAACAAAAGAAAGCATATTGTGGCTATTCCAATGGCCAACACTCTAACCGTTCTTTATCTTGAGTTATCCGTCTTAGCCAGTTCTTAATAAGTGGCTCTTGGGCGTTTCCATTGATAACTTGAATATTTTTCATGGATATTCAAATTTTGCAAATGCATTGATACTGGGAAAGTGTAGTTTGCAATTGTTAATGGGCAAAATCCGTTAATATTTGATGGTGTTATGGCCGTTAATGGAGGATCTTACATGAGTGTTCATGTATTATTGAATTTATTAAACGAGTTGAGGAAAAGGGATAAAATGCGAGGCTTTGCCGAGAATTTTATCCCTTTTCCTCAACGAGCTGATAAATTCAATAATACATGAGCACGAATGCAAGATTCTATTTATCATATATCATTTGAGCGCCTTTTATTCACAATTATTAACAAAAATATCAATATTCCGCCATTAGTAAACGCGACGTCGTTAAGGACGTCGTACGTGTAACATTACGGAACGTAGCTTACTAATTTGCATAATTAATCCACTAGTGGATTATCGAATCTATAACATAGCGTTATTACACTCTCAGATGCGACGTCATATGATAAACAATTTTATTAAAAGGTTTGTGAACCTTTTTTCCTTTACGAAATGAAATATATGAATGGAACTTCACTCTATACAAAACTTTACCTCATACTTTTATTAAGGCAAAACTTACTAATTTGATTGAAAGCACTGGCGCTACTTACCTTGCATGCAATTACATATGTGCCTTCTTTACATCAGATACAAAGGCCTCCGCCCATCGGGGCATGAAAAAATAGATGGGCTGCATGATTTTTCCACGCATAGCGAATACCGGTAAACCGCTTAGAGGATCTAAATAGAATTCGAGGCAATGGTCAGGAATCGATACAGTTAACCCACAGCTCCCATCAGAGACACCAAAAGGGAAAGAAACACAAACATGAAACAACAGACCCCAATGGAAACATAAACAGCGGTAATCCAAAAGGACAGTTACTTTCCCACAAAATGGGTAATAGGCTATCCAACATAAAATAATATAAGCGACGCAAACACCCATAGATATACCCTATCAAAAATAACCGCGACAGAAGAACCGCCTTGGAACGGTCAGCAGAAACGAATTCCACAGGGGGGGGGGGGGAGGGGGGGTGCTTAAATCGATTTTACGTGGCCACAAGGCAAAGCGGTGCGAGTCTGAAAGTCCACCATGCTTATAAACCCTATTGGTTTCATTGGACGACAGGGCTTGAGATACCATTTCATCTCAATGTCGGGTAAAAGTCCCACAAAAATGGAAGCAACGTCTCCAAAATGACCTACTTAGTGGTGACGGTGCTGTTAAACCTCAAATCAAACAAAACAAACATCAGATACAAAATCTGCCAAGGCAAAGCGGTGCGAGTCTGACCGTCCACCATGCTTATAATAAAAATCAAAAAACCCTATTGGTGTCATTGGGCGACAGGGCTTGAGATACCAGTTCATCTCAATGTCGGGTAAAAGCCCCCAAAAATTGGAAGCAACGTCTCCAAAATGGCCTATACAATGATGACGGTGACATTAAACCTCAAATCACACAAAACAAACATCAGATACAAAACTAAACATGCATACATTTTGGGCTTGTCATATTATGTGTGACGCTTTATCTTATCTACATTAGATTTGGAACAAAGTTACAGAGACAAGTCGTAGGTATTCCAATGGAAACAAATTGTGCTCCCCTTGTAGCTGATTATTTTTGTTTTGTTATGAACGAGATTTTATGATGTCACTTTCTAGTCAAAGTCAAGCTGACATTATTGAAGCCTTTAAACCTACCTTAAGATATTTATTAGATGATCTTTTAAACTTTGCCATCCCTTACTTTGAAGGAAGGTAAATCAAATGTTTCCATCTGAGCTTCAGTTTTACAAAGCCAGTAATTCTGATATCGAATTCCCGTTTTTGAATTGGCATTTGAACATTTCAAGTGGTTATTTTTCGACTAAAATTTTTGATAAGCGCGATAATTTTGATTTTGATTTACTTAACTTCCCATTTTTAGATGGTGATGTTCCTCGTTCGCCATCTTATGGTACTTATATTTCGCAACTTATTCACTTCGCAAGAGTGTCAAGTCATCTCGCTGATTTTAACACTCGTAATAAGTTTAACTGCTAAACTACTACACCAGGGATATCGATAGCATAAACTTCGAAAAGCATTCGAAAAGTTTTATTGCCGACACTATCCGTTAATTTCTAAATTTAAGGTTGGGTTAAATAGACTTTTGCTGCAGGGTATGTCACAGCCCGATTTTTGGCGACGTTATATATAAATTAAAAAAAAAAAAAATAATGGCAAACCTAATTTTTCGGAACATTTTTATTTTTTCAGAATATTAATTGATTAACGTTACAAACGCATTGGATATAAAAAAAATTCTATTCCACAGCCTGCATGCATTGCGTTTGACCCAAAACACGGTCAGACATTATGCTTTCCTCTTTATTTGCACGCCGGCGGATCGAGTTTCAAACTCCATGATGGCTTTGGATTAAAGCTATATTTAGTTTATCGAAGCCGAAACCTATATGTCTGTATATATAACGGGGTTCATTTGTTGGTTTTCTTTTGCTGCAGTGTTCCTGTGGCGCTGCACCGGATCGCTCGGCGCGTTTTACTGTCGAGCACTTTCCTTGTGTCAGCTTGGCTTTAATTGTGTTTTGTTTATTTACCAAGTTGATTCACTGATGAATGCAAATTCAACAGAGAATTTATGTCCCCCGCCTTATTTCCATTTGTGTTTTTAAAAATAATTAAGTTAACCAGGCAACTATTGGTATCACTTAACGCGGGTTCGATACCTATCGGGTTCGGCAACTCTCCTTCATAAAGACTGAATGTTCATGAAACCTTTTCTATCGTCATTCTCTCAATTCAATTAAGGCGTAACTATACCAAATTTAGGGCTTATATTTCATACTCCGAGTCCTGAAATTCATCTAAAAGCGCTAATCATGTCTTCTGTGTCGTTTACTTACACAGCTTATCCAATTTTCGTCCAGAAATGAGCGAAATAAGCAGTC
Source organism: Lucinisca nassula (assembly GCA_963580285.1). Lineage (NCBI taxonomy): Eukaryota > Metazoa > Mollusca > Bivalvia > Lucinida > Lucinidae > Lucinisca > Lucinisca nassula. The sequence goes on from OY757022.1 coordinate 26,407,100, forward strand.
TTTACTTACTTTACTTAGATTACTTATCAGTCATTATTGTCAGATAAGTAAAGTAAGCTGAGCTGAGGCTGACCTGGTGTCCTGGGGTCTCTGATTTCGCTGTTAATTGAATTCTACTCATTTTACTTACGTTACTGATCTTCACATCAACACTTTAAGTAAAATAAGCAAGTTTACAGTATTCTACTTAGGTTACTCAGTTTACTTACCTGGCACTACAGCAGTATAAGTAATCTAAGTAAACTAAGTAGATGTCAAAAAATCTATGCCCCTCGATAAAAAAAAAAAAAACAAGCTACATAAAATTAAGTGCAATAAGCTAATTTACTTATCCTACTTACCCTACTGATCCTCGTTGGGACAGACTTTGCCGCTTACTTAGTTTACTTAGCTTACTTAACTTACTGTGGTTAGGGTGGTATAGGTAGTTAGGATATACTAGGGTAGTATAGGTAGGACAGCTACTTGCCTTACTTACGTTACTTAGAATTCAACTTAGGTTACTTAGTTTACTTATCCTACTTACCCTGCTCATCATTGTTCGGAATGACAAGGTCGCCAACGTAGTTTACTTAGCTTACTCAACTTACTTTGGTATTGGTAGCTTTGCATGTAGAGTAGTAACCTACCTAATTTATTTTACTTAGAATTCTGCCCAGGTTTCTTAGTTTACTTATCCTACTTACCCTGCTCATCCTCTCCAGTACAGACTTCGCCGCTTACTTAGTTTACTCAACTAACTTATCTTACTCTGGTATGGGTAGTGTGGCTAATGGAGTAGTTACTTACGTTACTTAGAATTCCATTTAGGTTACTTAGTTTACTTATCCTACTTACCCTTCTCATCCTCTATGGGACAGACTTAGTCGCTTACTTAGTTTACTTAACTTACTGTGGTAAAGGTGGTATAGGCAGTAGGACAGTTACTTAGTAATACTTACCTTACTGACTTTACTTAGAATTCTACTTATGTTACTTAGTTTACTTATCCTACTTACCCTGCTCATCATTGTTCGGGATGAGAAGGTCGCCAACTGAGTTTACTTAGCTTAATCAACTTACTTTTGTATTGGTAGCGTTGCTTGTAGAGCAAAAACTTACCTTACTCATGTTACTTAGAATTCTACTCAGGTTACTTAGTTTGCTTATCCTACTTACCCTTCTCATCCTCTTCAGTGCATATTACGCCGCTTACTTAGTTTACTTAGCCTACTTAACTTACTGTGTAAGGGCGGTATAGGTAGTACGACAGTTACTTACCATACTTACGTTACTTAGAATTCTACTTAGGTTACTTAGTTTACTTAATTTCGCAAAATTGCAGTAGGTTTCCTCTGGCATTCTTTGCCGGATCATTACATGGTCACTGATGAGGCTTTATTAGCCGAAACTACGTAGTATGGCCCATCTTTTTTATTATGAATGTTTCCATTGCTCTTAAAGGAACTCATTTTTGATTTTTATTTACCCTACTCATCCTCTACAATGCAGACTTCGCCGCTTACATAGTTTACTTAGTTTACTTAACTTACTCTGGTATGGGTAGAGTTGCTAATGGAGTTGTTACTTACCCTACTTACGTTACTTAGAATTCTACTTAGGTTACTTTAGTTTACTTAACCTACTTTCCATACTCATCCTCTATGGGACATACGTCGCCGCTTACTTAGTTTACTTAGCTTACTTAACTTACTCTGGTCTGGGTAGAGTGGGTAGTGGAGTAGTTACTTACCTTACTTATGTTACTTAGAATTCTACTCAGGTTACTTAGTTTACTTATCGTACTTTCCCTACTCATCTTCTTGGGTACAGACTTCGCTGCTGACTTAGTTTACTTAGCTTACTTAACTTACTCTGGTATGGGAACAGTGGTTAGTGGAGTAATTACTTATGTTACTTAGAATTCTACTTAGGTTACTTAGTTTACTTATCCTACTTACCCTACTGATCCTCGTTGGGACAGACTTTGCCTACTTTGCTTACTCAGTTTACTTAACTTACTTAACTTACTGTGGTAAGGATGGAATAGGTAGTAGGACAGTAACTTACCTTACTTACGTTACTTAGAATTCTACTTAGGTTACTTAGTTACTTATCCTACTTACCCTGCTCATCATTTTTCGGGTTGACAAGGTCGCCAAATTAGTTTACATAGCTTGCTTAACTCACTTTGGTATTGGTAGCGTTGCTGGTAAAGCAGTAACTTACCTTACTTATGTTACTTAGAATTCTATTCAGGTTACTTAGTTTGCTTATCCTACTTACCCTACTCATCCTCTACAATACAGACTTCGCCGCTTACATAGTTTACTTAACTTACTCTGGTATGGGTAGAGTTGCTAATGGAGTAGTTACTTACCCTACTTACGTTACTTAGAATTCTACTTAGGTTACTTAGTTTACTTAACCTACTTACCCTACTCATCCTCTATGGGACAAAAGTCGCCGCTTACTTAGTTTACTTAGCTTACTTAACTTACTCTGGTCTGGGTAGAGTGGCTAGTGGAGTAGTTACTTACCTTACTTATGTCACTTAGAATTCTACTCAGGTTACTTAGTTTACTTATCGTACTTTCCCTACTCATCTTCCTCGGTACATACTTCGCTGCTGACTTAGTTTACTTAGCTTACTTAACTTACTCTGGTATGGGTACAGTGGCTACTGGGGTAGTTACTTATGTTACTTAGAATTCTACTTAGGTAACTTAGTTTACTTATCCTACTTACCCTACTGATCCTCGTTGGGACAAACTTTGCCTACTTTGCTTACACAGTTTACTTAGCTTACTTAACTGACTGTGGTAAGGATGGAATAAATAGTAGGACAGTTACTAACCTTACTTACGTTACTTAGAATTCTACATAGTTTACTTAGTTTACTTATCCTACTTACCCTGCTCATCATTTTTCGGGTTGACAAGGTCGCCAACTTAGATTACTTAGCTTGCTCAACTCACTTTGGTATTGGTAGCGTTGCTGGTAGAGCAGTAACTTACCTTACTCATGTTACTTAGAATTCTACACAGGTTACTTAGTTTGCTCATCCTACTTACCCTACTCATCCTCTACAATACAGACTTCGCCGCTTACATAGTTTACTTAGTTTATTTAACTTACTCTGGTATGGGTAGAGTTGCTAATGGAGTAGTTACTTACCCTACTTACGTTACTTAAAATTCTACTAAGGTTACTTAGTTTACTTTACCTACTTACCCTACTCATCCTCTATGGGACATACGTCGCCGCTTACTTAGTTTACTTAGATTACTTAACTTACTCTGGTCTGGGTAGAGTGGCTAGTGGAGTAGTTACTTACCTTACTTATGTTACTTAGAATTCTACTCAGGTTACTTAGTGTACGTATCGTACTTTCCCTACTCATCTTCCTCGGTACAGACTTCGCTGCTGACTTAGTTTACTTAGCTTTCTTAACTTACTCTGGTATTGGTACAGTGGCTAGTGGAGTAGTCACTTAGGTTACTTAGTTTACTTATCCTACTTACCCTACTGATCCTCGTTGGGACAGACTTTGCCTACTTTGCTTACTCAGTTTACTTAGCTTACTTAACTTACTGTGGTAAGGATGGAATAGGTAGTAGGACAGTTACTTACCTTACTTACGTTACTTAGAATTCTACTTATGTTACTTAGTTTACTTATCCTACTTACCCTGCTCAACATTTGTCGGGTTGACAAGGTCGCCAACTTAGTTTACTTAGCTTGCTCAACTCACTTTGGTATTGGTAGCGTTGTTGGTAGAGTAGTAACTTACCTTACTTGTGTTACTTAGAATTCTACTCAGGTTACTTAGTTTGCTTATCATACTTACCCTACCCATCCACTACGCCTACTTAGTTTACTTAGCTTACTTAACTTACTCTGGTATGGCTGTTGTAGCTGGTAGGACATTCACTTATGTTACTTAGAGTTCTATTCAGGTTACTTAGTTTACTTACCCTACTCAGCTTACTCATGTGCTGAGATCGAAACCACAATACTTACTTACTTCACTTAGCTTACTTAACTTACTCTGGTGTCGCTGATGTTACTGGTATATCAGTTACTTACAATACTTATGTTACTTACCTTACTTGACTTACTTATCCTACTTACACTGCTCATAGTCATGAATGAAATATATAACCTCAAATTAGGTTACTTATCTTACTTAGCTTACTCTTAGCATTGTTGGTATGGTAGTAGCTTTTGTCATAAATGACATTCAAGGTTACTTAGTTCACTTAGGTTACTTAAGTTACTTACGCTCATTCTTGTACTTATACTGTTATATCAAGATTGACTTTCGTTGGTTTTATTAGTCAACTTACATTACTTACGTTACTTAGCTTATCTTAAGAGTGAGGCTGATACATGTACCATCCTTGGTTAGCTATACGCCTACTTATGTTACTCATCCTACTTAGCTCATTTCCGTATTATAGTATCATGCTTCAGTGTTCTGGTCAGCAAATTTTAGTAATTTCTCTTAAAACTATGTAAAATTGTTATATTTTATCAAATAATTAGTTTATTGCACTTAATTTTATGTAGCATGTTTTTTGGATCGAGGGGCATAGATTTTTTTACATCTACTTAGTTTACTTAGTTTACGTATAATGTGCTCAGTACTGGTTAAATCGCTTACGTATAATCCTGCCCAGGAAAAGGTAAATTGTCCGGCTTGAAAAGACCTAAATTGTGTTGACTCGGCCATTAAACCCTCAAACAAACAAAGAAACAAAAGTGTCATTCAAAAATGTGAAAAAGTATAGAAAAAAATCAAGATGCTATAGAAAGCACATGGATACTTTCAGAGCATGAAGAAACATCTGTAAAGTTTTTTGAATTATTGAAATGAAGCTGTAATAGGAGTTGCCCTCTAAAGGTATCTACTATGAATTTGGAACCATGCAAAAAAGTGAAGTAATGAAAACAGTGATAAAAAATAATTAAAGGATTCTGTAAAAGGCACATGCACATTTCCAGACCATGAACAAAAGATTCTAAAGGATCGGTTTTAAACCGTAGGAGGAGTGGAACTCACAATGTACCTACTACATATACAGTTTCATATTATAGATGCGCAAAAAACTCTAAGTTAAAAATGTGAAAAAAGTGAAAAGAATTATTTTAAGAGTCTGTGAAAAGCACATGAATATCTTGAGAGATTAATTCAAGCACCTTTTAAGTTTTCGAAGGATTGGTTTTAAACTGCAGGAGTTGCGCTCACAAGGTACCTACTAAATTATACTTTTTCATAGAATTGATGGATGAAAAAAGTCTAAGTTAAAAATGTGAAAAAGTTAAAACATTTAATTAAAGAATTCTAAAAAAGCATGTGCACAACTTCAAACCACGATAAAGACACCTGTAAAGTTTCAGAAGGATCGGTATAAAACTGTAGAAGTCGTACTCACAAGGTACCTACTATGAATTCGGAACCATGAAAAAAAGTCTAAGTTAAAATGTGAAAAAAGTAAAAACAATTAGTTCAAGGAATATGAAAAAAGCACTCGCACAACTTTAACAAATAATAAAGATACCTATAAAATTTCAGAAGGATCGGTTTAAAACTCTAGGAGGAGTTGCGCCCACAAGGTACCTACTACATTATACTCTTTCATAGAATTGATCCATGAAAAAAGTCTAAGTTAAAAATGTGAAAAAAGTAAAAAAAAAATGAAGAATTCTGAAGAAAGCATATGCACAACTTTAAACCATGATAAAGACACCTGTAAAATTTCAGAAGGATCGGTATAAAACTGTAAGGGAGTTGCGCTCAAAATGTACTTACTACATTATACTCTTTAATAGAATTGATGCATGAAAAAAAATCTAAGTTAAAAATGTGAAAAAGTAAACAAAAAATAAATAATTGAGGAACCCTGAAAAAAACATATGCACAACTTCAAACAATGATAAAGACACCTATAAAAAATCAGAAGGATCGGTATAAGACTGTAGGAGGAGTTGCGCTCACAAGATACCTACCATGAATTCGGAACCAGGCAAAAAAGTCTAAGTTAAAAATGTGAAAAAAGTGAAAAACAAAAATAATTAAAGAATTCTGAAAACAGCATATGCACAACTTCAAACCCCGATAAAGACACCTGTAAAATTTCAGAAGGATCGGTATAAAACTGTAGGAGGAGTTGCGCTCAAAAGATACCTACTATCGGAACCATGCCAAAAAGTTAAAACAAGAGGACCATGATGGCCCTGGATCGCTCACCTGATCCATAGAGTAACAAGTGGGCCCCGGGGAGTGCCATTATTGACCCCAGTGTAATAATGTGCATAATGTTGAGGGAGGTCTAAAAAGGTGAAGCTTCATACCAAATATCAACAAAGGCTATAATTTGAACAATCTTGGCAAAGGTCCACTAGATGAAGCTACACAACAAATATCAAAGACCTGGGCCTTGCGGTTTCAGAGAAGAAGATTTTTTTAAGATATTCCTTACATAAGCCTATGTAAAACAATTTGGCCCCAGGGCAGGGGCATTTTTGGCCTCAGGGCTATAATTTGAACAATCTTGATAGAGGTCCACTAGATGAAGCGTCACACCAAATATCAAAGACCTGGGCCTTGTTGTTTCAGAGAAGAAGATTTTCAAAGATTATCTCTTTTATAAGTCTATGTAAAACCAAAGGGCCCTGGGGCGGGGGCATTTGTGGCCCCATGGCTATAATTTGAACAATCTTGGTAGAGGTCCACTAGCTGAAGCTTCATACCAAATGTCAAAGATCTAGGCCTCGATAGCGCAGTGGTTAGCGCGTTCGACTCATGATCGAGAGGTTGTGCGTTCGAATCCGCCACCGGTATCGAGGTGTGTCCTTGGGCAAGACACGTAATGACACTGCCCCACTCCACCCAGGTGTAAATGGGTAGCAGTGGTGTAAAAAACACTGCCTCTCTCTCTCGCGCGCGTGAAAACACCCGGAATGAGTGTTCGAGAGCGATTCAATAAGCTTAAAGCTTTCATCGCAATCGAACTAAAATAAATTAGTATAAACTAAAGATCTAGGCCTTGTGGTTTCAGAGTAGAAGAGTTTTCAAGATTTTTCCTATACAAGTCTATGAAAAACCAAACGGTCCAGAAGGGGGGCATGTTTGGCCCCAGGGCTATAATTTGAACAATCTTGATAGAGGTCCACAAGATGAAGCTTCATACCAAATATCAAATACCTGGGCCTTGCAGTTTCAGAGAAGAAGATTTTTAAAGATTTTCCCTATATAAGCCTATGTAAAACCAAAGGGCCCCGGTGCGGGGTCATTTTTGGTCCCAGCACTATAATTTGAACAGTCTTGGTAGGGGTCCACTAGATGAAGCTTCATACCAAATAGCAAAGACCTGGGCCCTGCAGTTTCAGAGAAGAAGTTTTTTTTTAAGATTTTCCCAATATAAGCCCATGTAAAACCAAAGGGCCCTGGGGCAGGGGCATTTTTGGCCCTAGCACTATAATTTGAACAATCTTGGAAGGGGTCTTTTAGATGAAGCTTCATACCAAATATCAAAGACCTGGGCCTCGCGGTTTCAGAGAAGAAGGTTTTTAAAGGTTTTCCCTATATAACCCTATGTAAAACAAAAGGGCCCCGGGGCGGGGGCATTTTTTTGCCCCAGCACTATAATTTGAACAATCTTGGTAGGGTCCATAAAATGAAGATTCATACCAAATATCAAAGACCTGGGCCTTGCAGTTTCAGAGAAGAAGATTTTTAAAGATTTTCCCTATATAAGCCCATGTAAAACCAAAGGGCCCCGAGGCGGAGGCATTTTTGGCTCCAGCACTATAATTTGAACAATCTTGGTAGGGGTCCACTGGATGAAGCTTCATACCAAATATCAAAGACCTGAGCCTTGCGGTTTCAGGGAAGAAGATTTTTAAAGATTTTCCCTATAAATGCCTATGTAAAACCAAAGGGCCCCGGGGCGGGGGCATCTTTGGCCCCGGCACTATAATTTGAACAATCTTGGTAGGGGTCCAACAGATGAAGATTCATACCAAATATCAAAGACCTGGGCCTTGCAGTTTCAGAGAAGAAGATTTTTAAAGATTTTCCCTATATAAGCCCATGTAAAACCAAAGGGCCCCGGGGTGGGGGCATTTTTGGCCCCAGCACCGTAATTTGAACAATCTTGGTAGGGGTCCACTAGATTAAGCTTCATACCAAATATCAAAGACCTGGGCCTTGCAGTTTCAGAGAAGAAGATTTTTTAAGTTTTCGGTGAAAAAAAAATCTATTTTTGGCTCCTGTGACCTATATGTGCAACGGACCGGAACCATTTGAACAACTTTGAAAGGGGACCATCTAAGGATCATTCCTGTGAAGTTTGGTCAAAATCCGCTCAGTGGTTTAGGAGGAGATGTCGTTTGAAGAAATTGTTTACGCACGCACGCACGCACGCACGCACGGACGGACGGACGGACGCACGCACGACGGACGACGGACAAAAAGTGATCCCAAAAGCTCACCTCGTCACTACGTGACGGTGAGCTAAAAAGTGAAAAAAAGTGAAAATATTTGATTCAAGGATTCTGAAAAAAGCACATGCACAACTTCAAACCAAGATAAAGACACCTGCAATATTTCAGAAGGATCGGTTTAAAACTGTAGGAGGAGTTGCGCTCACAAGGTACCTACTACAAGCTTGGAACCACGCACCAGGCATCACGCACCACGGAAAGCCGAATACTACGTACCCTCGCTTTTCTTCGAAAAGGCGGGGGGCAATTAGAAAACCTTCGCGCGGACCAAACAAATACTTGGTTGAACCACGGTGAAAGTGGTTATGAGGGTTGGGATCCCATAAATTTAATTTAAACACGCCAGTAAACACTGACGGTTCAAAAGTAGAAGTGGAGGGAATGAATAAGTCGGTGCTTTTGCTGTGGTTCCTTCATGTCTTGTGTTGTTGGTTCTGATTCTTTTGGTTGTTCATTTTTGTTTCGTTTGTCCTTCCAATCGTTTGTCATGTTGGTGATCCTGGTTTTCCCCCATTATGTGTATTGCTCCTTTTTATTTAGGGGATAACTGTTTTCAAAATTGTGATTTTGGGAGGTAAATCGGAGGTTTTACGGTCGGAAATTTCGTTTTACGGCGACGCGTCAGCGGAGCCGTAAAACGTAATTTGCGACCGTAAAACCGACGATTAACCTCCCAAAATCACAATTTTGCAATATATTTATCCCCATTCTAATGCACTTCTACGGCTGTTTTGTTATAAACTGTATTAATTTGCACAAAACGGCTAGCGCTGTGAGCAGCGTAAAACCAAATGCCAGCCAATGAAAAGCGCCGTTACGCGATGACGTCGGGTTTCCGACAGTATATCGCAGAATATACTGTCGCAAATTTTTGACGTTATCCAATCAGACGTCGCGTTACATACGCAAGTGCATTAAAATTAGGTTTAGATATTCCTAGTCTGTTTGGGAAAGAGCTGCTGACTCGGTTTACCTGGTGTTTATTTTGTTTACTGTCGTAACCCCATGTTTCGACTTCTTTCCCTAGTGATATTTAGGGAAAATGTTGGGATCTGACTGTATCAGTTCCTGATCATTTCTCTTTTTTTAATTTTCCTAAGGAGCTTAGAGGACAGGCAGTGGTCCGCCGTGGTCGAGAGTTTGTAGATGTATATGTTGTATCAATTTAGCCTGTAATCAATTAAGTCAACTTTCAACCAAAAAGGAGGAAGACTCAAAAGTATCAACGTAACAACATATATGATAAGGAAAAGAATCAGAACCACCACACAAAACATGAAGGAACCACAGCAAAAGCACCGACCTGAGCGGTCAGTACAATTTCCTGGTGGTTTTAAGTTAAATTTACGGGAACCCAACCCTCACCCTCACTTTCACTGTGAATCAACCAAGTAATTGTTTCGTCCGTGTGAAGGTTTTCTAATTCATCAGTGCACTGAAACGCCCCGAGCAATCCGGCTCAGCGCCACAGGAACGCTGCATTATAAGAAAACCAACAGTGGAACCCCGTTTGACCAAGCAACAGACATAAAAGTTCCGGTTCCGACCAACTAAAATAGCTTTAAGCCAAAGCCAGCATGTAGTCTGAACCCCGATCCACCGGCGTGCAATTAAAGGGAAAAGCATAATGTCTGGACGTGATTTGGTCAAACGCAATGCATGCAGGCTGTGGAATAGAATTTATTTTATATCAAGTGCGTTTGTAAAGCTTAATAATATTTTGAAATCGTTCCGAAAAATAAGGTTTGCCTTTAATTTTTTTTTAATTTATATATGGGCCCCGTCAAGCGATTTTGGTACTCATCGCCTGTGCGAGCAGCGAAGGTTCGGGCGAGCCTGCGCATCCGCGCAGTCACGCCAGAACCTTCGCTGCTCGCTCATACAAGCAGTGAATAAAGAGGAACCTTCAGACAGAAAGCCATATCCCTGGCCCCTCTAAATGGCTGGGCATGCGCAGTTAAAATTCTGCATGACGGAATGCTCGAAGACACAAATTCGCTTGGCGGGGCTCAATTATAACGTCGCCAAAAGATCGGGCTGTGACACACCTGCAGCAAATCTATTTAATCCAACCTTAAATTTAGAAATTAATTGATAGTGTCGGGGATAAAGCTCAGGAAATGCTTTTTCATGTTTATGATATCGATATCGCTGATGTGGCAGTTTGGCATTTAAACTTTTATTACGAGTGTTAAAAACAGCAAAATGACTCGACAATCTTGCGAAGCGAATAAGCTGCGAAATATAAATACCGCAAAATGGCGAATAAGGAACATCACAATCTAAAACTGCGAAGTTACCGACTTCGATATCAGAATTATCGGCTTTGTTTAACTGCAGCTCAGATATAAAACTTGATTGACCATTCCTTCAAAGTAAGGGTTGGCAATGTTTAAAAGATCATCTAATAAATATCTTCACGTAGAGTTAAAGGCTTCAATAATGTCAGCTTGATTTTGACTCGCAAGTTACATAATAAAATCTCGTTCAAAACAAAACAAAAATAAATCAGCTACAAGGGGAGCATAGTTTGTACCCAATGGAATACCCAAGATTTGTCTCTGTAACTTTGTTCCAAATCTATTGTAGATATTATCTAAAAGGTAAGATAAAGCGTCACACATAGTGTGACAAGACCAGAATGTATACCTTCTTGGTTTTGTATCTGATGTTTGTTGTGTTTGATTTGAGGTTTAACGTCACCGTCAACACTGTATAAGTCATTTTGGAGACTTTGCTTCCAATTTTGTGGACTGTTACCCGACATTGAAATGAAAAGGTATCTCAAGCCTTGTCGCCCAATGAAACCAATAGGGTTTATAAGCACGGACGGTCAGACTCGCACCGCTTTGCCTTGGCTGACTTCAACACTCGTAATAAATTGTTAACGGCTAAACTTTTTAATAAGGGTTATCGGTACCATAAATTACGCAAAGCCTTTTCAAAATTTTATAGACGTCATTCTGATTTAATTTCAAAGTTCAATATTGGACTTAAAATTCTTCTGCAACAAGGTCTATCGAACCCGACTTTTGTGGTGACTTAGTATATAAATTCAGAAAAATATATAGCCGCAATGACTTCAGCACCCAATTTCGTAAAATCTTTCTTCGATATAAAAAGATTGGGTGCAGCATAAATGTTATACGACAGACTGCATGCATGGTAGTTAACCCAATCACTGTTGACAACTTTGCTTCCCTCTTTAATTGCACGCCGGTGGGTCAGGCCTCAGATTCTATGACGGTTTACAGCGTAAAGGCTTACTGTGAATTAGAGCGACTTTATTCAAGGTAACGCTGGTTAGTGCCTGATACTCTGTCTCTGGTTGGGCCCATCGGAGTCTAACTGTTGGTTTTCTTTTTGCTCCGGTATTTCAGTGGTGTCTAGCTGTCGAGTCCTCACCGTTGTTTCATCTTTGTGGTTGTTTGATTTTTAGTTTTCACTGAGATGTTGCACTGATGACTTAAGAGGCCTTCATGAGTATTGAACAAATTATTTGTCTAAATCGCGACGGAAGTAAGTGGCCACGTAAAATCGATTTAAGCCCCGCAGTGGAATTCGTTTCCGCTGACCGTTCAAAGGCGGTTTCTTCAGTTGTGGTTTATTTGTGTCGTGTTTTGTCTTTGGATGTTTGTGTCGCTTAGATTATTTTATTTTGGATAGCCTTTTAGCTATTTTTGGGGAAAATAACTGTCCTTTTGGCCTTCCGCTATTGATGTTTCCATTAGGGTCTGTTGTTTCATGTTTGTGTTTCTTTCCCTTTGGTGTCTCTGATTGGAGCTGTTGGTTAATTGTATCGATTCCTGACCATTGTCTCCACTTCTATTTAACGTCACCGTCAACACGGTATAGGTCATTTTGGAGACGTTGCTTCAAATTTTGTGTGACTTTTACCCGACAATGAGATGAAATGGTATCTCAAGCCCTGTCGCCCAATGAAACCAATAGGGTTTATAAGCCTGGACGGTCAGACTCGCGCCGCTTTGCCTTGGCAGGCTTAGATCCTCTAAGCGGTTTACCAGTATTCGTGTGCGGCCGGTTTCGGCTCTGCGTGGAAGCATCATGCAGCCCATCTATTTCTTCAAGCCCCGATGGGCGGTGGCCTTTGTATCTGATGTTAAGAAGGCACGTTTATCATTGCATGCAAGGTAAGTAGCGCCAGTGCTTTCAATCAAATTAGTAATTATTGCCTTTATCAAGTTATGAGGTAAAGTTTTGTATAGAGTGAAGTTTTATTCATATATTTCATTTCGTAAAGGATAAAGATTAAAAAACATTTAATAAAATTGTTAAGGGCCATAACACCGTCAAATGTTACCAGATTTTGCCCATTAACAATCGCATACCACTCTTTCCCAGTACCAATGTTTTTGCAAAATTTGAATATCATTGAAAAAATATTCAAGTTATCGATGGAAACGCCCTAGAGCCACTTATTAAGAACCGACTAAAACAGATAACTCAAGATAAATAACGGTTAGAGTTTTTTGATTGGGGTTTAACGTCCCCGACATCACTATTTATGTCATTTTGGAGACGTTGCTTACAATTTTGTGGGACTTTTACTCGACATTGGGGTGAAATGACATCTAAAGCCCGGTCGCGCAATAAAACCAAAACGCTTATATGCATTAGACAGTCGGACTCATACCACTTTGCCTGGGTAGTCTTAGCTATTCTAAGTGGTTTACCAGTACTCTTGTGTGGTTAGTTTCAGCATCATCCAGGCCAATATATTTCACCAAGCCCCGATGGGAGGAGGCGATGCTTTCTTAAGTTGCACATCTGTAAAGTTTCAGCCACATTTTCCGTTAGTAAAGAAAAAATAATTAGTTCAAAAACACACATTTAATGGGTATTTTACCGGGTAGTCAGAAAGAGAGAAAAGATCAGTTTTGCCATGGCATGGATCAATTACACGAACCCCGTCACGATATAACGTATCTACGACGTTATTGTCCATGTTACCGTCCTGCCAACGTCACAAAAACACGCCTATATACTTTTGACCCCCTTACACCCAACTTTAATATGATAAAACTGGGCTTAACAGGGGTATACAATATTTTTCTTATTTCTGATCAAAAACATAGATTGTGGGTATTCGGCAGAACCGCCTCGCCATGAGTTCCCTAAAATCTATGTTTAGAGCAGAAATATGGAAAATATCAGTTTTTTTGTCTGAAAATGTTCATTGGCTGGTGGTATTTTTCCAATATATTTGAAAAGGCGCGTTTTCGTAATGGGGAACACAAATCAGGTTGGGCCTTGGAATGTTGGGTATATACACTATAGGTCTTGTACTATGCAAGCAGCGATCAAAGACTAACTGCTATAATGACGAGGAGTCTAATCTGAGCCTTTGTTATTGGCAAATAACAAAACAGGTTTTCTGTGACATGATACAAGTCATAGAATCAGAATAATGTTGGTATTCTTTTTATTCTATAAATACCATTAAAAAGGTACATAATTCAATCCTCAGCGTTTGGACACTTTGGAAATGAGCTAAACAGGAAATGTTTTTAATAAAATTATAAAATTTCATTTTATTTAACATTATCTAAAATAATTAAAATGTCTGACGGGATCAGATTAGACATAAGGCTTATATACAGAAAACAAGATACGGTACGTTTATTGAAAACATGTTCTACAATCTGCATTTATTTTAAGCTCACCTGTCACGAAGTGACAAGGTGAGCTTTTGTGATCACTTTTTGCCCGTCGTCCGTCGTGCGTCCGTGCGTGCGTGCGTCCGTTCAAATAAGTATATCTCTAATACCCCATGGCCAATCTCGATCAACGTTCATGTGAAGCATCATCAGGTAGGGAGAAAGGCTGCATAAGGTTTTTGGGCTGATCAGATTGGAATTCTGGTTGCCATGGCAACATATAGCTCACATAGACTATCAATGGGAAAAAATTAAAATATCTTCTTCTCTGAAACCACTGGTCCCAGAGCTTAGATATTAAGCTTGTAACAATGTCAAGTGGTCACCTACATAAATCCTGCCAATCATGCCTCTGGGGTCCAAATTGGCCACACCCTGGGGCCCCTTAACTCCTGTAGACTCATAATGTAAAAAAAGCTTCAAAAATCTTCTTCTCTGAAACCACAGGGCCCAGAGCTTAGATATTTAGCATGTAGCAACGACAAGTGGTCACCTACATAATTCCTGCCAATCATGCCCCTGGGTTCCAAATGGGCCACGCCCCGGGGCCCCTTCGCTCCCATAGACTCATAATGGAAAAAGTTTCAAAAATCTTCTTCTCTGCAACCACAGGGCCCAGAGCTTAGTTATTTTGCATCTAGCAACGGCAAGTGGTCACCTACATAATTCCTGCCAATCATGCCCCTGGGGTCCAAATTGGCCACACCCCGGGGGCCCTTAGCTCCCATGGACTCATAATGGAAAAAAGCTTCAAAAATCTTCTTCTCTAAAACCACAGGGCCCAGAGCTTAGATATTTAGCAAGTAGCAAAGGCAAGTGGTCACCTACATAATTCCTGCCTATCATGCCCCTGGTGTCCAAAAGAGCCAAGCCCCAGGGCCCCTTAGCTCCCATAGACTCATAATGGAAAAAAGCTTAAATATCTTCTTCTCTGAAACTACAGGACCCAGAGCTGAGATATTTAGCATGTAGCAACGGCAAGTGGTCACCTACATAAATCCTGCCAATCATTCCCCTGGGGTCCAAAAGGGCCACAACCCGGGGCCCCTTAGCTCCTATAGATTCATAATGGAAGCTTCTTATCTGAAACCACAAGGCCCAGAGCTGAGATATTTAGCATGTAGCAAGGGCAAGTGGTCACCTACTTAAATCCTGCCAATCATGCCCCTGGGGTCCAAATGGGCTACGCCCAAGGGCCCCTTAGCTCCCATAGACTCATAAACGAAAAAAAAAAGTTTCAAAAATCTTCTTCTCTGAAACCATAGGGCCCAGAGCTTAGATATTTAGCGTGTAGCAACGGCAAGTGGTCACCTAAATAATTCCTGCCAAACATGCCCCTTGGTTTCAAATGGGCCACGCCCCGGGGCCCCTTTGCTCCCACAGACTCATAATGGAAAAAAAGCTTCAAAAATCTTCTTCTCTGAAACCACAGGGCCCAGAACTTAGATATTTAGCATGTAGCAACTGCAAGTGGTTACCTACATAAATCCTGGCAATCATGCCCCTGGGGTCCAAATTGGCCACGCCCCTGGGCCCCTTATCTCCAATAGACTCATAATGGAAAAAAGCTTCAAAAATCTTCTTCTCTGAAACCACAGGGCCCAGAACTTAGATATTTTGCATGTAGTTACCTACATAAATCCTGCCAATCATGCCGCTGGGATCCAAATGGGCCATGCCCATGGGCCCCTTATCTCACATAGACTCATAATGGAAAAAAGCTTCAAAAATCTTCTTCTCTGAAACCACAAGACCAACAGCTTAGATATTGAGCATGTAGCAACGGCAAGTGGTCACCTACATAAATCCTGCCAATCATGCCCCTTGGGTCCAAATGGGCCACGCCCCGGGGCCCCTTAGCTTCCATAGACTCATAATGGAAAAAAAAAATTCAAAACCCTTCTTCTCAGAAACCACAGGGCCCAGAGCTTAGATATTTAGAATGTTGCAATGGCAAGTGGTCACCTACATAAATCCTGCCAATCATGCCCCTTGGGTCAGAATGGGCCACGCCCTGGGACCCCCTTAGCTCCCATAGACTCATAATGGAGAAAAGCTTCACAAATCTTCTTCTCTGAAACTGTGAAGCACAGAGCTTATATATTTAGTATCTAGCAACATAAAATAGTCACCTATATAAATCCTGCTAACCCTGCCCCTGGGATCCAAATGGGCCACATCCCGGGGCCCTTTAGCTCCTTTAGACTTATAATGGAAAAAAGCTTCAAAAATCTTCTTCGCCGAAGCCATAAGGCCCAGAGCTTAGATATTTAGTGTAGCAATGTCAAGTGGTCTCATACACTAATGACTTTCTGGTTCACAGGTGAGCGATATAGGGCCATTGGGCCCTCTTGTTTAATTCATACATAATATTTTCTTTGAGACATTATAAAATTATCCGGCACAAGTCGGGACTTTGGTCGACCCTATCCCCTTTCAAGTCCGGCAGATGCCTGGATTTGGAGCCTCGCTGGAAATTCTCCTGTGGGAAGAACGACAGCATACTGCTATCGTTTCAAGCAGTGTCCTCGGTGAGGAGCCGTTAATAGTAGATAAACTTCTTTCCTGTTCTTCTTATTGTCTTCTAACCATTTCTTTTTTGTCGTTCTCACTTCCGATTTCTTCCTTCTATGTAACTAACTGTAGCAAAAAGAAAACTCATTCTATTGCTGCGTCTCTCTGAACTAACAACTTTACGTCAATATGTATAGTTCATTAGTTTAGAGAGACGTAGCTGGGTTTTCATTAACTAACTGAAGCAAAAAGAAAACTCATTCTATTGCTGCGTCTCTCTAAACTACAACTAAACGTCAATATGTATAGTTCTTAGTTTAGAGAGACGTAGCTAGGTTTTCATTTTCGCAACAATTAGTTACACAGAAGGAATACACTTCTTTCATTTTCCTTTGTAGTTTTCAACTAACCATCTCCCTCTCAATAAATACTTCTTAGTTAAACTGGCCACATCTTTCTCTCTATTCCAACCATACTTGTCAATATTAACCAGTTCTGTCACTTTATTCATTGAATCTATAACTAACCACACTCTTATTAATTTCACATCTCCATAATTTACCTCTTGCTTCTTTCTGCCTAACCACTTATCTGTCTGTGTCCCCTAACACTTTTTTTTTCTAACTAAACATCTTTCTTTCTCACTCTCGTTAATTTACCACTTCTTTTCTGAACTAACCACCTTCGTAATTGACCACTTTCCTACTAACTAACCAACTACTCGTCATTCTAGCCAGCCAATAAACAACCATTTCTGTTTCCAACAAACCACTTCTCATTCTGTCGAACAAACCAAGCGGCCAACAAACCACTCCTCTTTCTAACTAACCAACCAAACAGCCATCTAAACACTTCTCTATTTCTCCCTGTGACTGATCCGTTTCAACTTCAATGACTTTTTCTCCGTGTAACTGATCTATTACGATTTAAGTGTGTGGTATTGGATTGTAATGGGCAAAATCCTTTGACAGAGTCATGGCCGGAAAAAAATCCCATTAAATTGGTTTTGGACTAATTCACCTTTACTAAACAGAAAATATGGATGAAACTTCAAAGATACTACTGATTTAAATATTCATTAGACTTTGGAGTGGACATGATACTCAATAACTGTCAAACCCCAACCAATTTCAAAGCTGTTGCTGCATCCTTTGAACTTAAGATTATGATGTCACAAACTGGCAAAGATTGAAAAGTATTTGACCAAATATGACACAACAAGTGTGCAGGTATCCAATCAGATACAATTTCCACATTTCAGTAACTATCACCTGTCCAATAAGAGATAGTCTATCACATGTCAGTCATCTGTGACAAGTCTAGAGTACAAAAAATTGGTGAAGTTTGATGTACCTTTATAGTGCACTGACCTCTGAAATTACATCAGAATGTACCCCTTTGATCTGCTGCATTTGACTGAAAGTCTAATGGATATTGAAATTGGTAGTATATAGACCACTAAAGAATGCATATTGTGGCCAAGGATCAACACTCTTACCGTCCATGATCTTTTTCAGTTCCCAATAAGTGTTTTGGGGGGCGTTTTCCACAGGTAAATTGAATATTTTTCACTGATGTTCTTCAAATTGTGAATATATCTTGCTCTCGGGAAAGTATGGTTTACAATTTTTAATGGCCAAAATCCGTCAACTTTGACCGTGTTATAGCCGTTAACAATCTCCATTAGATGGTGTTTGAACTTTATTCGTTCACGAAATTGAATATATGAATGAAAGTTCACAGATATATAGACCACAGAAGGAAGCATATTGTGGCTAACGACCTTGGTATAGTCAGTGAAACGAATTTTTCTAGGATTCCATTTCCATGTTTTTTTGGGTTTTTTTTTTTTTTTTTGTAAATTGCTGCACTAAACTGGCATTTCTGGATTGTCACATTAATATGACTCTCAAGATAGGTGAATTAACTTTGCCCTTTCAATGTCATGGTAGGCTCTTTTTTAGACTTGCCAGGTGCTGGCTGATTTAACACCTCAAGTCTTTCTTTATGCTGATTGTGAGGCCATAACTTTCACATGAGACAGATACGTGATTCGCTCCTTTCTGCTTCTTCTGTTAGCCTATTCAGTTCCAGAAACCCCAAAAGGGGTACCTTTGCAAACAGAGAAGGTCCAGATCAGACACCGCAGAACGCGGCGTCTGATCAGGGCCTACACTTTTTTTGCAAAAAGTTAAGCCATTTTCCCAAATAGATTTTGAAGGAAACACAACCTGACACCCCCAAATGTTGAAATGGATTCCTGCTATATATAAGGAGAAGGCGTCCAATTGGTACAAAAAGGGTTAATGCACCCTTTGGCATACAAAGAAGAACTCATCTAGCCCACCTTTCTGCGCCTTGGATTCAGCTTTCAAGCTTCTTAGGTTGAATATACTTCCCATCAAAGCATTAATTTATAGGTATACCATTGTCACCATCCTGGTAAGCATCTGTCAGCATGGAATGAAACAATTGAACGTTGGAGCTGGTACGCAGCCATCCCTGACTAGGTTCGTCAATTTTAGACCCGTGCAAACATATCATCGTCGAACTCCCGCATCAGTAACTTGGTCGGACGGCCAAACAATGCCATAATTCTATATAGACCCTCCCGCCTGTGGCAAATGCTTTGGTAAGCTTAACAGAGGACATGAAGGAGTGTACTTTTCTATTCCTGGCAAATCTCTTGCAGCTTCTTTGCTGTGAAGATCATGTCAAATGTTCCTAAGTGCTTCCTGAATCCATACTGGCTTTCTGGTAGAAACCCTGACTGTTCAATGAGTTCATTCCGTCTGTAAAGCAGCACTCTTGCAAGGACCTTCCGAGCAATTCACAATAAAGAGATGTCCCGATGACCATCACAGACCTGAGGACTTCATTTCGTTTAAATAGGTGGGTAACTGAAGCGTCCCTCAATTCTTAAGGGATGGCTTCTTTCCTATATAGAATGTATAATTACTCATTCAGTTTCTTTGCAACTGGAATATCTCCTGCTTTGCAGATACATGTATCTGCAGGTATTGCATCTGATCCCGAAGCCTGGCTAGTTCACAGGAGTTTTTGTTTTCTTTTCTTCCCTTTTTTTTTTTTTTTAGCTTTCACGGTTTCAGAGACGGGTAGGAACATGACATTCTACTTGTGGCAGTATGTTGATCCCATCATCTTTGATAGATTATGGCCGAACAATGACACTACCAAAGTGTTCAGCCAATATTTTCATGATAGAGCTTTTCTGATGGAATCTTCCTCCTTTAATACAGCAGGAGTCTATTTCAAAAATAAGGGGTGTCAGGTTATGTTTGCATAAAAAAATATTTGGAAAATGGCTTAACTTTTCGCAAACAGTGTAGGCCCTGATCAGACGCCGCGTTCTGTTGCGTCTGATCTGGGCCTGCACTGTTTGCCAGGGTACCCGTTAAAGGTATTTATTCTTGATTATTGAGGACTATCATTTCATTAAATAATATGTTGTAGCCCTCAGTGCTGACTGAAGAGAAGTCCACTGTCTTCAACAGGTAAGGGGTATCTTTAGAGACAATCAATAATTTACTAACTGTTGTCAGTAGTGTACATTATTGATTTTCCCCTTAAGTGCCTCAGTCAGGGGATTCAACAAGAGCTACTTATCACCCTATTAAGGGCCGCATTTTATCTGCTATAGACAGTACTTCACATGGGGGCAATAAAACATTTATGAACACACGGTGTGTCCTACTTTTACAAGATCAAATGCCTTTCAGCACTGAGGCAAGGGATGATGGTTCCTGAGTTCTGGAAATCACAAGTAGTCTTCATTCCTATTTTTAACTCATTAGAGAAGTTCTTCATCTACAAAGGACTGGGTTTCATCAGCCTTGTTGTTGAGCCAGGATCTTGCCTATCTCTGAGCCTAGTCTAGACCGACTTACATATGATTGGCGACCTTATTAGCTGCCGAGCTGGTAACAATGTGGTGATCCGTGTGTGTGTGTGTGTGTGTGTGTGTGCTAGCGTGCGTGCGAGTGTGTGTGTGTGTGGGGGGGGGGGTGGGGGGGTGGGTGGGTGGGTATGTGTGTGTTTATCTTGAAAGAGACCCTGGTGTGGTGTTGTTCTTGAAAGAGACCCTGGTTTTTTCGTCATCAACCAATCTTGATTTTTGAGAGCTAATGGTCCTATGGTAGCCATTACCGAAGAGTGAACGGTGTCGGATGACTCTCCGGTTCTCTGCTGGATCGTATGAACTGAGTCCTTATACATCAAAACGGCTGCAGATAACATTGATAAAGGTTTGCCTCTTGCTGTCTTGTTTGTGCTAAGAGACACCCAAACTCTTAGGTACTTTCTTGTTTAGTGGTCACCGTGCAGGATGAGTATGCAGTTGAAAATCGCCTATACAAATGCATTGTAAACTTTACCGCCATAGAAAAAAAAAACGAAAATTTTAAGATGAAAATTTTTATATGTTTCTTATTTCTGCTCAAAATATTAATTGTGGGTCTGTCATGTGTGTAGTAGATATCACAGAATCAAGATCATAGAATTTTTCTTTGACCTCATATGGGTTGGGCATTGTGGGTGCATCTTTGCTGAAAAAAATGTGAGTATCTTTTGCAACTGTAAAAGCTGCTCACATTTTTCAGCCAGAAAAAAATATCACAGTATCACACATTGTACCTACAGATAATAATAAATATCTCTTCTACCGTCACTTTTATTGCCGTTGTAAATACACAATGGCCGGGACTATTGTCCTACTTTTCGATATCTGTGCACCACGTAGTGCGCAACACATGTACTGATGACGTCAGCAACGAACGCTCCTGATTGCCCCAACTGATTGATCTCTAACGATTCCAAGTTTAGAACGCCAGACTGTCGTATTCGTCTTAATCAGCGCACTTGCTGTGAATACTTTTTGAACTGCACTTCGCGTTGACACGGCCGAAGTTTTTCTTTGCTTCTCTTAAGGTTTTGCAACGAAATGCCTTCATGTAGTATCATATACAGGATCTTACACTCATGAGTGTTCATGTATTATTGAATTTATTAAACGAGTTGAGGAAAAGGGATAAAATGCGAGGCTTCGCCGAGCATTTTATCTCTTTTCCTCAGCGAGTTTAATAATTTCAATACTACATGAATTTATTAAACGAGTTGAGGAAAAGGGATAAAATGAGAGGCTTCGCCGAGAATTTTATCCCTTTTCCTCAGCGAGTTTAATAATTTCAATACTACATGAACACGAATGCAAGATTCTATTTATCATATGACATTTAACGACATTTTATGTACGATTTTCAACAAATATGTCAATATTCTCCCATTAGTAAACGCGACGTCGTTAAGGACGCGTACGTGTAACGTTATCTAACTTATTTGAATATTTAATCCACTAGTGGATTATCGAATTTATTACATGTCGTCATTACATTTTCAGATGCGGCGTCATGTGATAAACAAAAATTAATTCTGTCACACTTTGCAAAGGGTCCGTCTAAGTTACAGGCAATTTTTCTTGTTTGATAACATCTGCCTAAAGGTAACGCCCCTGCTCATCAGGGCTTCATGGCGCTTCCACGCAGAGCTGAAACCGACTGCGCCCAAGAATAAGCCTGTCACGCCAAAGTGGTGCGAGTTGCCCGTCCATGCATATAAAAAATTTTGGTTTCAATGGGTGGCAGGACTTGAGATGACATTTCATCTCATTGTCGGGTAAAAGTCCCACAAAATTGGAAGTATCGTCACCAAATGACATAAATAGTGATGACTGGGACGTTAACCTATTTTCAATTTTTAACTTAACAACAAAAAAAAAAAAAAAACCTTCCTTTAAAAAGGAAACTTTGTTAATGATTCGAGGGAAGTTTGCATGTACTTTAGATTTTTATACAAATTGACAGGACGCTTAGGCCTGCCTAGACAAACTGATGACTTGGCATTCGGTGGAACCAGACGCAATCGGATCAAATAGACTGTTTTTCTTTCTTTTTTAGGTTTTCGCTTTGCGCTATGATGTTGGTCATTGTTGAAAACAAAGTATCGGAGAGTGGTGTATTCTGCAGACTCATCATTTTTTATACCGCAATCCGGCATTCTAGTAACCTAATAAAGGGGGTCGAATAACTGCACGCTTTAACCGGTAGTGACTTACACCGACGTCCGGTGTTCTTGCGCGTCCGGTGATCTTGCGCATCGCATAGTTTCGTATGCGAGGAAACTCCCGTCAGTTTGTCAACATACACTGACAAGAAGATTTCAGATACAGAAGAATATTCAAATATCAAGAAAGGTATTTAATGTGAAAAACTCACCTATGAAGATGTTTGTTTATTTTTTTCAGCCACCTAATTAATTATTCATGGACTCCGCCCATTGACCCATTTACAGATAAAATCCGTCACGCACGAAGAATATACCGAATAAAACACACTTTTCGATAAAAACATGAAGATTAGCATGTTAAACACAATTTCCAACAGTTTGTCTGGTCATAAAATGCATTTTTCATTCCATTTTATTTGTCCGAAAAGGCGATGTCTCAGACGACTTTTCCCGCCAGTCTGTCAAATCTATGAATGAAAATAATGAATGAAACGGAGCTGTCAAAATTTTTTTTCTACGGAGGCCTATATGTGCCATACTATTATTATTATTGTTTACAATTTTTCAACGGAAAGCCGACGAATATGAATAAATAAATATACAAACAAATAAATTATTGATAAATATAAATTGATAAATAAATAAATAGCCCATACAGCAAAGAATGTCGGGCCAACATTGAGCCGACAATGTATCGCTGTCTGCACAACGTTGGGCCGTTGTTTTATGCTAGATCGAAGTCTTAAACAATCCCTTTTTATTGCCCCATTTCTTTTCAGCATGTCTACACCAAAAAAGCCCAGATATGGATACCTTATGCTGCATGAAGCCTACCAAGATGTAAAACAAAAGGGCATGGCGATCAGGAGAGCTGCTAGACAACATGGTCTTCCAGAATCAACTCTTCGGTGGCGTCTGGCAAATGACATGGGTGGGGATGTGAAACGTGGTGGACCAACATTTTTCACACAAGCTCAAGAGAAGATGCTGGCAGAACACTGTGTTTCAATGGCCCATCTTGGATATGGTTTTACCAGGTGGCAAATACTTGATATGGCTAAGAATATGTGTGAAATAATAGGAAAGGACAGTGAGCCCACTAAACACTGGTTTTATGGATTCTTGGCCAGATTTCCAGATTTGAAGATGACCCAACCAAAAAAGAGGGAAAAGGCGAGAGACGATGCCGTTAATGAGGAAATGCTGCGTAATTATTTTGAAGAATTGGGGAACACTTTGGATAAGTATGACTTAAAAAATAAGCCACAACATATTTGGAATGTTGACGAAACTGGAATTTCGCTTGACCACAATCCTCCAAAGATTCTAGCTAAGGCAGGGAGTAACCCCCATTGTGTTACATCTGGGAAGTCAGCAACTACGACTGTCATCGCTGCTGTCAGTGCTCTTGGGGAAACCCTTCCACCTTACATCATATTCAAAGGCGAGCGCATATCAAAGGATGTGAGGTCTGATGTAGTTCCTGGCACCGAGTATCGGTCTTCTCCTTCTGGATGGTCAAATTCGAAGTTGTTCCTGGATTTCTTCAGCAACCATTTCATGCGCCATGTTACAACAAGACCCTGTTTGCTCCTTTATGATGGACACTCCACACACGTGACATTTGACATTATTGAAACTGCAAGAAAAGACAATATTCATTTATTTGTACTCCCTCCACACAGTAGCCATTGTCTTCAGCCCCTGGATGTTTCAGTATTTAGTCCGTTCAAAAAGAGCCTTAGCACAGAGTGGCACAAGTTTTTACATTTAAACCCAAACCGTGTAATTGTGAAGGAAGATCTGCCATATATAATAGGGACAGCATTTCAAAATTCACTTACCGTCAGTACCATAATGTCAGGCTATAGGAAGACAGGAATATTTCCCTTTGACCCGTCCGCTCCTATTGTTTCCCCTCCCGTAGTTGACAAACAGAACCAACATTCAGACGTAACCAGAAAAGAACGTAAGGATAACAGAAATGTTAAGATACTGGTCCAAGATAAATCAAATAATTTCAACCAACTGAAAGAAAGTACAGAACCCAAGAAAAAGAAGACTACATTTGTACCCCCGTATGGTGCGACAATTACCGAGGAATACTATTATGAGCAAAAGAAATCAAAGGAAGATGAGAAAAAAGAACAACAAGAGAAAGCGAAGGTGAAACAAAAATCATGCAAACGGAAAATTGTCTTCATGCCCCCATTTTCACAAAGTGAAAAAAGTTCAAATGACTTAGAAAGTCAAGAAAAACCGAGAGACAAAACAGGTGGAAAACATGAAAATAAGAAAATGAAAAAAGACAACAAGGTCGTTGAGAAAAAACATAAATGAAATGAAAAAGAAAGGAAAAGGCCCGTTGCCACACTCAACAAGAGGAAAAGGCCCAGCCAAGAGAACGAATGCCATTGAAGTTGCACACAATTCAGAGTCCCAGGATCAAATGGTTGATTCTGAATGTTGTATTGTATGTGGGAAATTCCAGCCAGATGCCTTAAATCTTAATTTAGCCATCCGTTTTGTAGACTGGGGATGTTGCAATTCATGTGGCAAATGGGTACACCTGAAATTTTGCTGTGATGTTGAAAAAACTCAGTGACAGTGATGAGTTTATGTGCCCTATGTGTTGTAATGAGCAATAATCGTTCAAAAACTCATCCATCCCCATTATTGTATATACGTTAATTTTACATTTTAAGATACTGTTCAGTGTTTCAATTACTTTTGCTGAATTGGAAAGTGTGTTATTTTAAATTTTATTGTTCGTACGGGCCACCATACCTTAAAAATCGACAGCTATGACGTCATTTCTTTCAACTGCGCAACAACACCGGACAGTGCATGCTGGGAAACTGACATGGCGGTGAGTGTTTACATTTCTAAATTTCGATTTTGATATTGATTTCTTTTCGATAAAAGGTATGTCAACAAAAGTTTTAAAGATCGTTGTTTGCAAGTAAAAAAGAAAAAAGATTCTGCATACTTTCGGCTTTTATTAAATAGACCAATCGTTGCTTAGGTGCGCAAGAAGACCGGACAGCATCGTATAATAGCTTCCAATGACCTATAATACGTATAGTGACTTTTCAGGTCCCTAATGTACAAGTTTAAACAATAACATGCAACCTTTTATACATGAGAAAACAACGAAACTGCAAGTTCAAATCTTTTCAATATTTATTTGAACAAATTTTCAGAAAATTCAGCTAAATTCTTACCTTCTCGGCCTTTCCTGGTTTGAATGGCCCGTTGGAATAACTGCGCACTGCTACTGCAGTAGCGTCTCAATCTCGAAAATAATTTCTAAAGCTAAAATAAATCATTTGTTAACTGATTTTCAAACAGAATGTAAAGCGCTGAGAAACTTTTATTCGAGCGTCCATGTTGTTTCCTACGTCTTTGTGGTTCGGTGACGTCAGAAACATTGCACTCGTTGACGTCACGTTATACTACTTGTGCGCGCCATGGCACTGAATGTCCTTTAACGGCCACCCTGTCTGCTGTTTTCAATTTGCTTAAAAGTGCTTACTTACTGCAAAACCCCTTGATTGTTTTGAATTGCGGTATAAACTACATGATTAGTGTCTTTGATAATAAAATATAATCGGTACGCCGCGACAATTTTATAGGGGCTCGCTGAAGCTCGCCCCTATAAAATTGTCTAAAGCTCACCAATTATATTTTATTACTAAAGACATTAACCATGTATTTACTATATTCAGACCCTCTAAAACTCACTGAGATCAGCATTTTCTGCCGAGCCAGGTCAAGACTCCTCTATTGTAAGCTCACCTGAGCCGAAGGCTCCGTGGGGAGCTATTGTTATCGCTCACCGTCCGTCGCTGTCCGTCCGTCCGTCGGCCCAAAATTGCTTTAAACGATATTTTCTTATAAACAACTGAACAGATTTTGACCAAACTTGGCAGAAATGATCTTTGGGTGGTCCTCTCTCAAATTTGTTCAAAGAGTTCCATTCCATGCAGAGCTCTGGTTGCCATGGCAATGAAAAGGAGAAAATAAGAAAAAAAAATAAAAATCTTCTTGTCTGAAACCAGAAGGCCCAGGTCTGTATAAGATCTGATATTTGGTATGAAGCTTCATATAATGACCTCTTCATAGATCGTTTAAATTATAGCCCTGGGGCCAAAAATGCCCCCGTGCCGGGGCCCACTGGTTTTACATAGGGTTTTAAAGGGTAAACCTTTAAAAATCTTCTTGTCTGAAGTTAAAAGGCCCAGGTCTTTGTATTTTGGCATACTGCTTCATCTAGTAGACCTCTACCAAGATTGATCAAATTTTAGACCTGGGGCCAAATATGCACCCCCGCATCGGCGGCCCCCGCCCATAGGGGCTTGAAGAAATATATGGGCTGCATGATGCTTCAACGCAGAGCTGAATCCGGCCCGCACACTAGTACTGGTAAATCGCTTAGAGGATCTAAGCCTGTCCAGGAACCGCGTTGCGAGGCAAACCGTCCATGCTAATAAACTCTATGGTTTCATTGGGCGACAGGGCTTGAGATGTCATTTCATCTCACTGTCGGGTAAAAGTCCCACAACATTGGAAGCAACGTCTCCAAAATGAACTTTACAGTGTTGACGAGGACGTTAAACCTAAAATCAAATCAAAAGCACTCCCGATCGGGGTCCACTGGTTTTACATAGGCTTATATAGGGAAAACTTTTAAAAGTCTTCTTGTCTGAAACCAGAAGGCCCAGGTCTTTGATATTTGTTATGAAGACTCATCTAGAAGACCTCAACCAAGATTGTTCAAATTATAGCCCTGGGGCCAAAAATGCCCCCGCGCCGTGACCCACTGGTTTTACATAGACTTATAATGGGGAAAACCTTTAAAAATCTTCTTGTCTTAAACCCGAAGGCCCAGGTCTTTGATATTTGGTATGAAGCTTCTTCTAGTGCACCTCTACCAAAACTGTTCAAGTTATAAAAATGTTATTTTCTTTAACCAGAAGGCACAGATCTGAAGCTTCATGTAGTGGGCCTTTACCAAGATTGTTAAAATTAAAGCCGTGGGGCCAAAAATGTCGCCGCGCCGTGGCCCACTGGTTTTAAATAGACTTATAATGGGGAAAACCTTTAAAAATCTTCTTGTCTGAAACCAGAAGGCTCGTATCTTTGATATTTGGTATGAACCTTCATCTAGTTGACCTCTACCAAGATTGTTCAAATTATAGCCCTGGGACCAAAAATGCCCCCGCGCCGTGGCCCACTGGTTTTACATAGACTTATAATGGGGAAAATCTTTGAAAACATTCTAGTCTTTAATCAGAAGGCCCAGGTCTTTGATTTTGTGTATGAAACTTCATCTAGTGCACCTCTACCAGGACTGTTCAAATTATAGCCCAGGGGCCAAAAATGTCCCCGCGCAGGTGCCCACTGGTTTTACATAAGCTTGTATATGGAAAACCTTTAAAAATCATCTTGTCTTATACCAGAAGGTACAGGTCTTTGATAATTTGGTTTGAAGCTTCATGAAGTGGACCTTTACCAAGATTGTTCAAATTATAGTCTTGGGGCCAAAACTGGCCCCTCCCCGGGGCCCACTGGTTTTACATAGGCTTATATAGGGAAACCTTTGAAAATCTTCTCGTCTGAAACCAGAAGGCCCAAGTCTTTGATATTTGGTATGAAGCTTCATCTAATGGACCTCTACCAAGATTGTTCAAATTATAGCCCCTGGGCCAAAAATGGCCCAGCCCCAAGGCCCAAATGTTTTACGTAGGCTTATATAGGGAAACCATTAAAATATTCTTGTCAGAAACCAGAAGGCCCAGGTCTTTGATATTTGGTAAGCTGCTTCATCTAGGAGACAACTACCAAGATTGTTCAAATTATAGCCCTGGCGCCAAAAATGTCCCCGTACCGGGCTCCACTGGTTTTACATAGGCTAATGTAGGGAAAACCTTTAAAAATCTTCTTGTCTGAAACCAGAAGGCCCAGGTTTTTGATATTTGGTATGAAGCTTCATCTAGTAGACCTCTACCGATATTGTTAAAACTAAAGCCCTGGGGCCAAAAATGCCCCCGCGCCGTGGCGCACTGGTTTTACATAGACTTATAATGGAGAAAACCTTTAAATATCTTCTTGTCTGAAACCAGAAGGCCCAGGTCTTTGACATTTGGTATGAAGCTTCATCTAGTTGACCTCTACCAAGATTGTTCAAATTATAGCCCTGTGACCAAAAAAGCCCCCGCGCCGTGGCCCACTGGTTTTACATAGACTTATAATGGGGAAAACCTTTAAAAATCTTCTAGTCTTAAACCAGAAGGCCCAGGTCTTAAGCTTCATCTAGTGCACCTCTACCAAGACTGTTCACATTATAGCCGTAGGGCAAAAAATGCCCCCACGCGGGTGCCCACTGGTTTTACATAGGCATATATAGGGAAAACCTTTAAATATCTTCTTGTCTTAAACCAGAAGGCACAGGTCTTTGATATTTGGTTTTAAGCCTCATGTAAAGGACCTTTACCAAGATTGTTCAAATTATAGCCGTGGGGCCAAAAATGGCCCCGCCCCGGGGCCCACTGGTTTTACATAGGCTTATATAGGGAAACCTTAAGAAATCTTCTTGTCTGAAACCAGAAGGCCCAAGTCTTTGATATTTGGTATGAAGCTTCATGTAATGGACCTCTACCGAGATTGTTCAAATTATAGCCCCTGGGCCAAAAATGACCCAGCCCGAGGACACACATGTTTTACATAGGCTTATATAGGGAAATCATTAAAAATCTTCTTGTCTGAAAACAAAAGGCCCAGATATTGGATATGTGGTGTGAAGCTTCATCTAGTGTACCTCTTCCAAGGTTTTTCAAATTATAGCCTTGCCCTGCTTGGGACCAAAATTGGCCGCGCCACGGGGCCCACATCTTTTACATACATATGTAGGCTTATATTGGGAAAACCTTTAAGAATCTTTTTATCTGAAACCAGAAGTCCCAGGCCTATGGTATGTGATATTATGCAATATTTAGTGGACCACTACCAAGATTGTTCAAATTATAGCCCTAAGGCCAAAAATTGTCCCGCCCAGGGACCCACATGTATATCTCTGAGCTCAGGTGAGCGATATAGGACCATCATGGTCCTCTTCTATATATAGAAAAACCAGGAGGAGGCTACTCTTGGTAGAAACAGCTTGGGGCTTCGCCGCACATGCCTTCGTCAAGAGCAAGTGATGTACGTTTTGGGTCAGAATAAAACATAAAGAAAATAATATAATGTATATCCTTGTCAATCCCACACTTCGGTTTCTACTATAAAGTGGGAATCGCTAAGGTATTCGTAATACGGGTCCGTTGGCATAATTAACAGGGGGCCAGTCTTCAAAACAGATGATGTCGTTCGATAACATATCGTTAAAACTTTGCTCAATTAATAATGAAAAATATACTAATGTTTTTGCGGAAAAAAGGGGCGTCTTTTTCTAAAATGTCCAGTGACTGGTGGGGGCGTCTTTTGCTTATTTGTTCTTTACAGAAACAGAAATTTTATTCACTCTAGCCTCTAAATGAGGGTGTTGGATTACGAGAACGTAGGGCGGGAAGTTTGTTGGGGCAAAGGCACTTCGCACCCACACCCCGACCATCAACACAGAGATATTAGTATTGCTCCCGTATTCATTCTTTTTTTTTTTTTTTTTTTTTTTTTTTTGTTTACGTTGTGTTTGTTTATGTGCGTGACTGTGTGTGTGGTGGGGTGGGGCGGGGGGGGGGGGGGGGGGAGTAATGCAGGCTACATCATCATTGTTAAAGAGCGTACGTATAGCCACTAAACAATACCTACTAAGTGGTTTTCATCTCTCCTTCTGCATATCCTTATGAGCCCTGCCAGTCTCGAGAGAACCTGGCTTCGGGATTTGCTTTCATGATAACAAGACCGTGCAATCAACATCCCTTACACCCCACTTTAAACAGAGAAAATGGGGGTTTGTCTGGGTATGCAATATTTTTGTTATTTCTGCTCCAAGACATAAGTTGTGGGTACTCGTTAGAACCGCCTCATGCCTTTCCTCCCTGTGATTTAAATCCATTGCTTGACAAGACTATGAACGCATAGACTCACTCACCTGATTCTTCTCTCATAATTATGCAACAAATTTTCCATTAAGAACCATTTCCCGGCTAAGAACAGAAAGCACTGGCGACGACTCAGTTTTTGTGTAATATTGACCGTAATTCGTGGGGTACTGTTTCGCCATTGCCTAGCAAATAAGGTGCACTTAAGTGTTTTAATTAAATTTGCTTTGTTTTGTGCACGTTTTACCTTGTTTGAATTTTTTTAGTCTAGACGATAACGAGGAACTAATACCCCGGTCACACCTTTACATTTCGACCCGCGTAAGCGCTACGTATCTCAATACGTGGCGAAACGAAAGGTACGCCGCAGGAACGTAGCTCTTACGCCGAGATAAGTAGCAGGAACGCCTCTTACGCGAGGCTGCCAAGTAAAGAAGTTGCATGCAACTTCCTTACGTCGCACATACGTGGCAGGTTCGAAACGTCGTACACACGTAGCAGAAACGCAGTGCAAACGAAAGGAACGCAGCAGCAGCGTAGCACAAACGCCTCTTACGCCGCACATACGTCACTCAAGACTTACCACGTAAGTGAGGCGTACGACACGTTGTCGCTGCGTAACAACGACGTTCCTTTCGTATCTACGGCGTATCTGTTACGTTTTAATTTTAAATACGCCGTTTCCACGGCCACGGCGTATCCTAACGTAAGCATGGCGTAAGTACTACGTAGCTGTCGTATGTGCGACGTTATTGCTGCGTATGTACGACGTAGTAAAAATAGCTGTGGCGTTTCAAGTTTACCTGCGGCGTAATAGCGACGATTGTGGCTTTTGTTGAGTTTCAAATGAGGTCCAGTGGCATCGCATTATACATTTTAATCTCGATCAAGTGGTCTCATATATAAAATATATATATACAACAGCAAGCATTCGGGTCTTTCGCATTCATGTCAAAGCTATCATGGATTATTATTCTGAAGAACAGATTGTTGTTGTTGGTTTACTATGGACCTTAATCAAGTTGCCTTTCCTCTCTTCCTTGTCATGTTGATACTTTGATGTCACTTGAATGAATGACAACAATACTATTACCACATACGTTTTAAAACGCCGCTGTTACGCAACAGCAACGTCGCAGGTCATCAGAGTGAAACGCAGCTCATACGTAACAGCAACGCGATATACGCAGCACTTACGTCACGCAAACGCCGCGATACGTGGGTCTTACGCCGCAGCTTCGCAGTAGAAACGTAGCTCATACTCCATGTACACAACAAGACATCTAATTTGCATAAAAAACGCAGCACGTTACGAATACACACAAATACATTATAAATTTTACCACCGAAAAGTAAAAATTCTCAGGTGAAAAATTCCGATATTTTTCATATTTCTGCTCTAAACATAGATTCTGGACACCCGTAGAACCGCCTCGACGAGGCGGTTCTAACGAGTACCCACAATCTATGTTTTTGAGCAGAAATAAGAAAAATAATGTATACACTGCAAACACCAGTTTTACTATATAAAAGTGGGGTTCGAGGGGTCAAAATCATATAAGCGTGTTTTCGTGATGTGAAGAACAGTCAGATTTGGTACCATTTTGAAGTGATCGTTCTCTCTCTCTCTCTCTCTCTCTCTCTCTCTCTCTCTCTCTCTCTCTCTCTCTCTCTCTCTCTCTCTCTCTCTATTTTCATGATCCGTATGCTGTAGATTGCAGTCCTCCCGTTGCCACATACAAAGTGTCCAGGAAACCAGGGTAAAAAAAAGATTGTTTAAGGTTTTTGCCATATTTGGGCATGGCGGTCACCTTTATCTTGTGACATGGTCCATTCAATCAAGATTTGTCTCTTTATTTGGTATATTCAGTCACCAAGTGGTACATAAGTTTCAAGACAACTGAACTCGCTCAAGAGCTATTCGCGCTCTGTCAATTGCATGGAGATACACATGACTCGACGTTGTATCGACGTTGCATATCTCTATTATTTTATGTATATCTGTTTGTTCATTAACATGTATGTTCATACATTTATATTATTGTTACATGTTCGTACATTTATACTTTTGTGCACTGACTTTGACTCCTGACCGTGAATCTCATGTGGACATATCATGTTAGCGTGAGGTGGAGCTATGCATGTCTCTTCCTTCCGGACTTCCAGTGTTGTGCTGCAGCAAGCTAATGCTGGATATTGGTGGGAGAGTCATGCCTGCAAATGATGATGATGATGATGATTTCGTGTTTAACGACGCGTCAACCCTCTTTGTGGGTCATAAGCGTCAAACGGTTAATGGTTAAACGGCAAGAATAATTATGATGATATTAAAAGTAAAAAGTCAGAATGATAATATATAAAAATCTGAAACAGTTAAATCTTATGAAAAAGTCCAATTTCTTTTAAGAATAAAATAATATTATCAACAGGTACATCTCGAAACAGTTGTTGCAAAGTGTCAGCTTTGAAATATAAAATACGTGAGGGTGAAAAGTCAACACAGTCAATTAAGATATGTTTCACAGTGAATGGCTGATCACAACCTACACAAGAAGGCTGATCATCACCATTAAAAATATAAGAATGAGTAGCTCTAGTATGGCCGATGCGCAGTCGTGTTAATACTACGTCCTCTTTTCTGGAAAACTGTGGAGGAGAGCATTTTGTACTAACGACAGGTTTAATGGCCTGGAGTTTGTTATTTATTGCACGGTCCCATTCGCCTTGCCATTCCGACAAGATGTATCTGTTGATAAATGGTTTAAAATTATTAAAAGGAATTTTAAAAACAGATGGATCAAGATTGAGCGATTCCTTTGCTTTCTTGTCAGCACATTCATTGCCGACAATGCCAATATGGCTCGGAAGCCAACAAAACAAGATTTGGTGTGTTTTAGAAATTTCATGATGCCTTTCGATCAATTTTTGAATTTGAGGATTTTTAGATGACGAATGGTCTAAAGCCTTAAGCACAGAAAGTGAATCAGAAAATATAATTGCTTTTTGAATTGTTGAAGAACTGATAAAATCTAAAGCTAGGTCTATTGCTTTGGCTTCAGCTGTAAAAATAGATGAACCATCTGGAAGGCGCATGGTTTTGTGCGTATCTTTAGAAACATACGCACAACCAACTTTATCTCCTTCTTTGGAACCATCAGTATAGACTTGCTGGTAATCATTGTAACGTGACTGCAGTACCTGAAAGTTTTGTTTGAGAAGTATTGGATTTGATTCGGATTTTTTGCCATCATGTAAGTCGAACAGAATAGAAGGTTTTTTAATACACCAAGATGGAACTTCGGCCGTTTCATGTTTTTGAATATTTTTAAGGTCGATACCTGAATTTTCTAGCAGTGGTAAAATACGTAATCCAAAAGGTTTGATTGCTGTGGGTTTTGTTTCATACTTATCTACAAATTGAGGTGGAAATGAAATTTTGGATGCCGGGTTAGATGGATTTGCAGCAAGTCTAATAGCATACTGAAGAGAAAGTTTCTCTCT
Organism: Lucinisca nassula; assembly: GCA_963580285.1. Lineage (NCBI taxonomy): Eukaryota > Metazoa > Mollusca > Bivalvia > Lucinida > Lucinidae > Lucinisca > Lucinisca nassula. Next base: position 26,441,406 of record OY757022.1, read on the forward strand.
GCGCGAGGTTAAAGATGGTTCACCTGCTTCTACATAAAGGCTTAATACGGGAGAAGTACGGAAGGCTCCCATGGCCAGACGAAGGCCTTGGTGATGGATAGTATCCAAGGATTTTAAATAGGACTTTCTGGCAGAACCATAAACAACAGACCCATAATCTAATTTAGATCTTATTAAAGACCGGTAAAGATGTAATAAAGTATACCGATCTGCTCCCCAACTTGTATGAGCTAAAACTTTCAAAAGATTCAAAGCTTTTAAGCATTTCGCTTTAAGATATTTAATATGGGGAATAAAAGATAACTTTTGATCAAATATGACCCCAAGAAATTTGGCTTCTTCAACAACAGGAATTTGTGATCCGTATAAAAACAGGGAAGGATGTTCGTGTTTCTTCCGTAGTTTACAAAAATGAACACACTGCGTTTTCGACTTGGAGAACTTGAAACCATTTTTATCAGTCCATTCTTCTATTCTTTTTAAATTTTGTTGTAACTTTCGTTCAATTGTTTTCATATTTTTTGAACGGTAACATATACAAAAATCATCAACATACAATGAACAATCAGTTTTGTCGTCCAAACATTGTACAATATTGTTTATTTTGATGTTAAATAGCGTAGTTGAAAGAATACTACCCTGTGGGACACCCTGTTCTTGATCATAGAAATCTGACACGGTAGACCCCACACGCACCTGAAACATGCGCTCCCCTAAAAAGCTTTCAATAAAACTGGGAAGTTTTCCTCTTAAGCCAATGTTATGTAGATCTTTCAATATTCCATAACGCCATGTTGTATCATATGCTTTCTCCAAGTCGAAAAAGACAGCTACTACGTGTTCTTTGTTAATAAAAGCATCTCGTATAAATGTTTCTAGTCTTATTAAATTGTCATTGGTACTACGTTCCGAACGAAAGCCCGATTGATATTCTGAAATGAGGTTGTTGGACTCTAAGTACCAGACTAATCTCTTGTTTATCATTCTCTCCAATGTTTTACACAAACAACTTGTCAAAGCTATCGGACGATAATTTGTAGGTTCTGCATGATCTTTCCCTGGTTTCGGAATTGGTACAACTGTAGCTACACGCCAGCTCTCAGGACAGACCCCCGTTTCCCAAATATTATTAAAGATATCTAAAAGTGTTGTAAGAGAACTTTTTGGCAGATGCTTAAGCATCTGATAATGAATTTCATCGGGGCCGGTTGCCGTATCATGTGATTTTTCAATGGCTTCAACGAGTTCGGATAAGTTAAAAGGTTTGTTGTATTCTTCGTGATTAAGGGATTTAAAGTTTAGATTTCTTTTCTCTTGGTCCTTTTTGAAATTTCTAAAAGTGTCAGAATAATTACGTGATGATGAATTTCTCAAGAATGTGTGCCCAAGAGTATCTGAAATATCTTTTTTGTTGAAGCTATTGTGTCAAATTCAGTATTTAAATGTGTAAAACTAGAAGACTTTGTTTTTCCTGAAATTTTTCGTACCATATCCCAAACCTTTTTAATGGGGGTTTTATAGTTCAATTTGGAGACATATTCTCTCCATGACTTTCGTTTGGAAGCTCGGATTGTTCGCCGAGCTTTAGCTCTAAAAACTTTTACGTCGTTGAGCTTTTCTGAAGTGGGATTTTTGCAGAACTTATTTAGAGCCTGTTTACGCTTTTTAATAGCTTCTTTACAATCATTATTAAACCAAGGCTTGCTTTTCTTAGTATTTGTGGAGGTCTTTGGAATGCATTGTTCTGATATGTTAATAAGTGTATCTGTGAAATCAGAAACAATGTCGGATGATTCATTAAAATGATCAATTGATAACTCTTCTTCACATAAATTATGGAATAATTCCCAGTCGGCTTTATTCATTTTCCATTTCTGGTTACAGTCCTCATCTGGTTCGTTTACACTCTCAATTATAACAGGGAAGTGATCACTTCCGCACTGATCATCATGAACAGACCAGTCATAGTCCAAGAAGAGAGATGGGTGGCACAAAGAGAGATCTAAAGAAGACAAATGACCTGTCGCAGGGTGAAGGTAAGTATAAGATTTATCATTCATCAGGCAAAGATCGCTCTTTGCAATAAAATCTTCGACAAGTGCTCCTCTGTTATTGATATCTTTACAGCCCCATAGAATATTGTGACCATTGAAGTCGCCAACTAAAAGATATGGCGATGGAAGTTGACTCAGCAATGTGTCAAGCTGTTCGGGCTTTAAAGAAAATGAGGGAGGGATATATAGAGAGCAAATTGTAGTTTCTTTATCCAGAGAAACTGACACTGCCACAGCTTGTAGGTCTGTTTTTAATTTGATCTCTCTTTGTGGTAAACATGATTTAACAAAAATTGAACTGCCACCAGATGGTTTGTTACCATCAGAATAGATATAGTTGTATGTATTGAAACCCCTGACATCAATGTTGTCATCAGTTTTTAAAAAAGTTTCTTGCAAACAAAAAACCGATGGGTTTAATAACGAAATAAGTAATAACAGTTCGTTATAATTTGATTTAAGACCTCGACAATTCCATTGTATTATTTTGTGTTTTAAATCCATTTTATGAAGAGATTAAGACTAGAAACTATATTGGAGCTGCAATTGGTGATATAGATCTGCTACCACCAGCTAGTGGTGTTGCAGACCTCGATCTGTTATTGCTACTTGGTGATGATGGAGCTTCAAACTCCATATCACTGTCACTCAAAGATCCGAATCTGTTCTGAAATTTTATATTGTCTCTTTCCATTTTACGTTGTCTGTCTGTTAGTTTTAGAGACAATTGCTTTTTCGGATCTTCCGATCCCTTATTAGTTCGACCTGGATCGAGTTTCTCTTTTACATGCGGCGCTGGCTTCGGTACGGTCGCTGTCGACCGATCCGCAGCAACCTGGATTGCGCCATTTGATAAATTGGTTGAACTTTGTGGTGCTGGAGTGGATTTGCTCCATGCACCGGATTTCTTTAATTCAGCTATGCATGATTCAACAGTCTGTGTTGCGGAGCTTGAAACTTGTTTACCAGCACCCTTTGTGATGCTGGCGTAACTGGTGGTTGGTGTTGTGTATCGCTCGTCAACAATTTTCCGCGCTTCTGGGAATGTTATCCCCCTTTGGTATTTGACAGTAAGTATTTCTTTTTCTTTTTTCCATGCCGGACAATCTCGAGAGAAAACAGCATGCTTGCCACCACAATTTACACATTTGGCCTCATTCTTACAGTTTTGATGGTTATCGACATGTTTTTCTTCACCACAATTTGGACAGAGTTTTTTCTTCTGACATCTGCTTTCGTGGTGGCCAAAAACCTGACACGAGTAACATCTGAGTGGGTTTGGTATATATACATCCACGTTAACTGAAAGATATGCTACTTTTATTTTCTTGGGCAGAACTGGTGTATTAAAAGTCAACACGTAGGTACCCGTTGGCTTCAATACACCACCTCTACGAACTTGGATGTTACGTACACCAATGACGCCTTCCGATCTCAAGTTCTCAACTATCTCTGCATCACTGCAAGGACGGAGCTCTGGGCTGCGGATAACACCTTTACACGAATTAAGTGTATTATGCAGAGATACTTTGACCTTGAGATCGAAGAGCTTTGTGGTACCAAGCAGGCTTTTCACCTGCTGCTCTCTCTCGACTTCTAATAAAAGGTCACCTGACTTAAGCGTTTTTATGCTTTTGGGATGTCCGGCAATGGACATGATGCTCTTTTCTATCACGAATGGGGATAGACTTGACACAGTGCGTGTATCTTCACATGAAGACATTACCAAGAAGCGTGGAAAATTAAGTTGCTTTGGTGCTGCAGACTGCTGGCTTGACTGTTGACTAGACTTCTGACTGGGTTCATCCGTTTCGGATGATTCCTCATCTTTTTTACGTTTGGATGCGTTGCGGTTATGTTTTTTTCCATTAGGCATAAGGAAAAAATTATAGTTTCGTCCCAAGTGCTCTCCGCCCTCCGTGGAGCCCTACAAGGGAACACCATAATGGAGTGGTTATCCAACTCGCAGGTGTTAGAGATACACGTGAGATATACTCGCATAAACAAAATGCCTACACGATTGATCCGTTTAGCCACCGCCTTCTAGAGATAAAAAAAGACAGAAAAGGGTAAGGTAAATGGGCATATGGTTGGTATCAGGAAAGATACAAAAAGAGTTGAAGAGAAAGCAAAGCGGTATCTCTAGGGCTCGGCGTGACCAGCCGATTGACCGTGCCGGACCGCACGGCCACCCGTCTACACCGAAAAGCCAGGCCAAAGAGGCGTGTTGGGTACCTGAAGCACCGCCACCTCAGGTAACCCTCAACCTCCAGGATCCCTTCTTCCGGCTTACAGGACGCCACCCACGGCAAACGGGTGGTACTTCCTTTAGCTCTTCCCAGTGGGCACAGAGACCACAGCGGCAATGTGCCCAGTGGGAATTGAGCCCCCAGGGCCACGGCAAGGCAGGAAGTCTAATACCTGGGGGCCTGCAAATGAAACAATCTATAAATCAATGCAGACGAGATCTGCCCTCACTTCTATTTTCTCCTTCTTTTTTCACTTTCTGGAGTCAAGTGAATGCCGTCAATTAAACCTTTATCTTGTTTCCAAAACCATATATGTCTCTTTCAAACTTCTCCACTGCACAAGTACTTACCACAGTACATTCTTTCTGCTGGTTCTATCTTTCCTTCTATCTATTGAAAACCATTTGAATTATGTATTATGGAAGCATAATGTCTATATATCTATCACAGTACTGTATTGATGTACTTTATATTACTCTCTGTCAATTGTGGTACCCACGGAGAGGGCAAATATAGGCCAAGCCTACGCCCAATCAGAGCCATATATATATGTCTGTATCATGTACATATGTATGATGACTGATATTTGGAATAAATAAAAATACTGATCGAATGGTTCTGGAGAAGAAGACTTTTTAATTCTTTTACCATATCTGGGCACTGCAGTTTTGGTCATGTGACCTGAACCATTTGAACAAACTATCGTTCTCCAACTGACTGGAGGCTGTATGTGAATTATAATTGAAAATGGTCATGTGGTTTCAAAGAAGAAGTCGTTGAAATGTTGACAGACGACGATGATGATTTCGTGTTTAACGACGCGTCAACCCTCTTGGTGGGTCATAAGCGTCAGATGTTGACAGACGACGACGGAGCCCAACCATTCCTTTAAGCTCCCATTTGAACAAACTTTCGTTCTCAATGTCGGGTAAAAGTCCCTCAAAATCGGAAGCAACGTCTCCAAAATGACCTTTAAAGTGTTTAAGGGGACGTTAAACCTCAATTCTAACACAGCGCGCCTATATAGGCAATGCAAAATAACTGTGTTTTATTCTGCAACAAATCACAGCTCGGAAGAGCGTGACGTGTGACATCATTTAAAACTGCAAATTTATGACGTCACTAGTCGATTTACTTGACGTTAGACGGTGTAACGTCATTTTCTCGCATCGAAAACGTTAGAAAAGGATATAAATGCATGTGTTTCAGTCGATAATTTTAGCGGGAGTTCTTCTAACAATGGCGAAAAGTTGTGAGATTTTGAAGGAAACAACAACATTATTGTCGATTTTCAGCGTGTTAGAATCGAAATAGATAAGCTCTAGCCAGTGATTTGTTGAGTAATAAATCACAGTTTGTCGTTCAGTTGTAAGTAGAAAAATCACGCGCGCTACGCGCTTGTGATTTGTCTACTTTACCACTGACCTCCAAACTGTGATTTATTACACAACAAATCACAGGTAGAGCTGATCTATTTCTTAAATCAAACAAACAAATCTGCCTGTACATGAATTTTAATTAAAATGACGCTGTGAAGTCCTTTGAGCATGTTGACGGACGACGACGACGGACGGCGGAGGCTATCTATCTTAAAAGCTCCCCCCGGGCCTCTAGCTCAGGGGAGGTATAATAAAACGCTTTCTTGCAACTTTCATAAAATGGCAGTAGCAACCAATTCGCAGAGTTAATGGCCCTTCCAAAGGTATCTTAATATCTCCCTTATGTAGGCCCTTAGGTTTCTGTTGTCGACCCCACAACAACGGAGAAAAAAATTGTAACAACACCACATTTCGCCTTTTTATTCAAATTTGTTTGAATCTCTACGAATTTCATCATCACAATAAAGTGCGAGTTAAATACAGTAAATATCCTGTATTAAGACCACCTTTGGGACTGTCTAAAAGTGGTCTTTAAGACCACTTTTGAACAGTCCCAAAGGTAGTCCATGACCAGAGGACATTGTGGGCAGAAATAACAAAGTAAAATTAAGTAAAGCCTTCACAATAAGCTTTTTAAAGCAGAATTAGTCTTAATTTTAGGTGTGATCCTAATAGCGGAATTTTAATGTACATGTAGAATCCAATTTCCAAAGTTTTGAACGTCATTAAATCTAGAGTCGCGCCTGTTCTGACCCGTATGGGTGCCCCTGTGTGCATGATTTCGCCTATAGCGAACAAACACAGGAATATATAGGTGTCATAAGCATTAAGAAAAAAAGGAGCTTTTAACAGTGTATATGTAAAGCAACCTTTGGTCGACGAAAATCCACGAAAGCTTTGTTTTTATTCATGTTCTAAACAAAGACTGTTGGTGCTCGTTAGAACCCCCTTGCGACTCATAACATTAGAAACATCTACCCTAAAAATGTCAAGAAAACCTACATCTGAAATTGCTGTCTGTTTTTGTCGTCTGCTGAATTTTCTTGCAAACTTTTCAAACTTGGCAAACAATGTGATCCCCGATTTGACTTTTCCTAGAGGCGCAATCTAATCTGGGTCCAGACTGCTTACAACAATGATTTTAAATATAACCAGCAGATAACCCAAAGCAGACAACAATTGTTGTGGTTGGCATCATAAGGTGTAAAAAAATAGCTGTGTTTCCGCTAACATGCTGAAAAAAATTAGGAGGTAGGAGAAACTTTTTTTATTATTTTATTTTTCCCCCGAAAAAAAAACGGTCGGGCCCGTATTTTTTATGTGTTTTTGTACATAAAATTGTCATTTTAACACCTGCACTGTAGATCATAGTTCATTTTAGATACTCAACAAAGTCAGCCCTATATTTTGGAAGGAACTAAATGCCAAATACTACAAAAATGTACTTAAAAACACGAAATTACTATATGAAAATGCAAAGACGACACCAGGTAGGGTCGAAAATTGAACATGGTAGGGTCGGTGTTTAAATTTTTATTTATTTTTTATTTTACTGATAAAAATAGTTCGGTCGGGGGTCTGAAGCAGGGTCGGTCGTTTTAGCGGAAACACGGATATTTTTTGTAGGCCTAAGGGTTAGAAGGGGTTGATGCAAAAGCTCTTGAGACTTCGACGAAGGTTTCTGTTTTTCTTCACACAGAATATTCTCTTATTTGCCTTTGGCGACAAAATCTCCAGCCAAACATGTAAATGTGTCACTGGCAAGGATCAGTTTATGACCCTTGGGCATTTTAACACATTGTAGACAGGAACTCCGGTGCCTTGGCAAACAGTGTAGGCCCAGACCAGACGCCGCAGAGCGCGGCGTCTGATCAGGGCCTGCACTATTTGCTATCAAAACTTTCCATCAAAAGTAGAATAAAAAATAGGTCTACCGCCCCTTATATGACAATTGGACTTGTCCAACATATAGCAATGGAAGCGTCAACGGCTAAGTACAAACACTGCAAGACCAACATTGGGACATCTCGAGGACTTGCTGTAATTCTCTTAATATTTTAATGAATTGGTTTCAGAGTCCTGCAAGGCGGTATGGCCAACTGTGTAGACCCTGATCAGACTGCTCCTTCAGGAGCAGTCTGATCTGGGTCTACACTGTTTGCTCAGGCCTAACTTTCTCAATACTTTGGATTGTTCCGGTACACTGTCAAAGCGCTACCTCTCAGATCAGCCTGAGCCCCCGCCCATAGGGGCTTGAAGAAATATATGGGCTGCATGATGCTTCCACGCAGAGCTGAATCCGGCCCGCACACTAGTACTGGTAAACCGCTTAGAGGATCTAGGCCTGTCCAGGAACCGCGGTGCGAGGCGGACCGTCCATGCTTATAAACCCTATTGGTTTCATTGGGCGACAGGGCTTGAGATGTCATTTCATCTCAATGTCGGGTAAAAGTCCCACAAAATTGGAAGCAACGTCTCCAAAATGACCTTTACAGTGTTGACGGGGACGTTAAACCTCAAATCAAACCAAAACCAAATCAGATCAGCCTGCCTGTTGGAAGTAACCATTTTCACAAAATCGACGGGAATTTAAGTCACCCCATGAGCAGTGACAACTGACCGGACTATGCAAATGCATAGGACGTTCCAAATTTTCTTGACAAGCTTATGCGTTTGTTGACTCTTGTCAAATCGCACGATGACTTTGTGGAATTTCTTGTGCTGCATCACAATCTTTCGCACTTTAAATAACAGTATTTAGGGGTGTGTGATTTGTATAATAACATAATAATGTCATTTTTAATTATTAATTATTATTATTATTATTAATATTATTGTTATCATTATTATTATTGAAATAGTAATGACCCTGATCAGATGCCACCTGATCTGAGTCTCAACTGTTTGCAAATGTACCATTTTGATGTTTCCCGTCTAAAATGGGTTATTTATGCCTTGATAACCGGACTGTCATGGGAACCTCTAGTTACCAATTTTGACACAAGACGAGACACAAAGGCTCGCCATCAAGAACAATGATTGGAAATGCATTTGTGATTTGGCCGGCTAAGGTGGAAAAGGATACAAACCGTGTATAAGAAGTTATCAAAGGCGCAGGCTTGGGCAACGCAGGTGGTGGATGAGGGAGGGGCAGGGCGGGGTGGGGAGTTCGATTGGGTAGGTGCTGCTATTCGGTCATTTGCCTGGTTTCGGGAGGATACGTGTTGACACAATACAAATTGCCTGTGCGTTTGAATCATTGCTAGCCGCCTAATTTTATGCATGGGTCGCATTACAAAAATACACACGTGCGACATAGTGCACTGTTTCACATCTCCAAAATGGCTACTTTCTGTTGAAAATCCGTGATTTTTTTCTTATTTATATTACAAACATAGGTTGTGGGTGCTCGTTAGAACCGCCTCATTGTGGCGGGTCTATTGAGTACCCACAACCTATGTCTTGGAGTAGAAACAAGAAAAATAACATCCCCGTAAACCTCAGCTTTCTCTATATAAATTGGGATTTGGGGTGAGGGTCATTTCATGGACTTGTTCACGTTAAGCTTTAGCTTAGTTGACATTTTAATCAATCAAAGCACAGACAGCGCCGGAGGGTCGATTATCTTTAAGTGTGAGCTGGGAAATAGCCCTAAACCCAGACATAACCCTTTAATTCAAATATTAGGCAGACACCCTGTTCGGTGTAGTCTGATCTGGGTCCTCACTGTTTGTCAAAGTCCCAGTACAGAGGATCCGCGTTATAACGGCATTCGTTATAAACGGCAAAACTCGTTATAAAGACAATTTTAATGGAATGAATTCTTAGCTCAAGCTTTAGCCTCGATTACGAGCGGCTTGGACTTCCCTCGGGTTGGCAATGCCCAACTCGAATCCATAGTCATGAAACATTATTGTAATTTAATACGCCAAAGAACAAATGTTATAGACATTTGTTAGAATCGCCTCATCGAGGCGATTCTAACAAATGTCTATAACATTTGTTTCTTGATGAGGCGATTCAAACAAATGTCTTTAACATTTGTTTCTTGATAAGGCGATTCTAACAAATGTCTAGAAACGCCAATCTATTCTTTCTCAAAAGTTTTCCCATAAAAACAACACAAAAACACAACGGCTAAAAATGGATCACATTCACCACAGAAACATACTATGATAAACAATCGGCTTTTCATTTGCTGTGCATATTGCCTTGACAGTCAACTTGGCAACATGACGCTGACAGTCTCACCAACAACCCAATTCAAATTTCATTTGGCTTTGGCCGGCCTCGGTAGCTCAGTTGGATACGCGTCTGACTGGCGATCGGGAAGACGCGGGTTCGATACCTGCCGGGGTCGTCAACATTCTTTCGTTGATATTGATCATGAAATCTTTTCTACGGTCATTATCTCCCTTCCGCTGATTCAAGAAGGGCAGTTGTCTGTTTCTGGCGAAAGAATGCGCACTGTACTGGTTAAACGCTTGCGTATAAGCCTGTCCAGACCTAAATAGTGTTGATTTGGCCGTTAAACTCCAATACAAACAAACAAAAACCATTCTAATGCACTTAGAAGCCTCCGTGGTGTAGTGGTTACGCTACTCGCCTTGTAAACCAGGGATCGCAGGATCGACACGGGCTTCTCCAGACTTTCGGATGAGTCTTTAAACCGAGGTCCCGTCTCCGTATGACCTTAGCTGTTGGTGGGACGTAAAACTCAAAACACTCACTCTTCTAATGCACTTGCGTATGTAACGCGACGTCTGATTGGATAACGTCAAAAATTTGCGACAGTATATTCTGCGATATACTGTCGGAAACCCGACGTCATCGCGTAACGTCACTTTTCATTGGCTGGCATTTGGTTTAACGCTGCTCACAGCGCTAGCCGTTTTGTGCAAAATAATACAGTTTTTAATAAAACAACCGTAGAAGTGCATTAGAATGGGGATAACTGTATTGCAAAATTGTGATTTGGGTAGGTAAATCGTCGGTTTTACGGTCGCAAATTACGTTTTACGGCTCCGCTGACGCGTCGCCGTAAAACGAAATTTCCGACCGTAAAACCTCCGATTTACCTCCCCAAATCACAATTTTGAAAACAGTTATCCCCTAATTTGGCTTTGATACGCGCAGAGGTTTTAAAGGGATGTTTGGAATGGAAATTTAAATGTGTGATCTTTTCAACAATTTTACTAGTGGACTCTTCCATTGCTATATGCTGGACAAATCCATTTGTAATTTAAGGGTTGTCAGGCCTATTTTTTGTTTTTATTCTTTTTTTGACGGAAATTCTGTGAGCAAAAATTGCAGGCCCTGATCAGCGGCGTCTGATCTGGGCCTGCACTGTTTGCCAATGTACCCCTTTAGGGGTTTCTCGCATGCAATGGGTTAAATTAAAAATGACCCAGTGGTTTCAGAGAAGAAGTCCTTTCAAAATGTGGACGGACGACGGAGGCCTACCATCCTATATGCTCCCCCGGAGCCGCTGACTCAGTGGAGCTAAAATGCATTGCTATAGCTTTTCCCATGCTTAAGCCTAAGGGACCAAATTTGACCTTGCAATAGCCATTTTAACGTGTTTTAGCTATTGCCAGTCGACTGGCAATAGACCTCTCCATATACTTAATCAGTGAATGAACATTTAATATTCAGCGTCGTAGAAACTCGACTCTCTATATACATGTATGCATCACATAAATATATTAGAAATGAAGGCAGTGATCTGGGGAATGAACATCCTTTTAAATTCCACTTTATATACATGTAGATAAAAGTCGGAATAGTAATTTATTATCAATATCCTTTCAGTGGAATATTTCTTTATTTTCTTATGTGTGACTTTTTTCCTGTGGCTTTTGTTCCGAGACTTTATTTCCGTGACTTTTTTCCTGTGACTTTTTTCCGTGCACCGTTTTGCCATTTGCAAACAACAACAGTACAGATCTGCCTGCATATACACCCCCATCACGAAAACATGCCTATACAATTTTGACCCCCTCCAACCCCAATTTTATATAGAAAAACTTGGGTTTCCGGGGGTATACCTTATTTTTCTTATTTCTGCTCTAAAATATAGATTGTGGGTACTCGATAGAACCGCCTCGATGAGGCGGTTCTAACGAGTGCCCACAATCTATATTTTGAGCGGAAATGAGAAAAATATCACAAATTTTCATCATAAAATTTTCATTTTTTCGAAGGTGGTAATGTATTTGTATAGGCGTGTTTGCGTAACGCAGTCTGATCAACACCAGAGTGTCCAATGATTGGATAATACAACACATGTATATCAATTCTGTTTATCTAAAGTTCCAAGACTTCGCTACTCGGTATAGCTGACTAAGCTAGTATAGTTTGGGTTACAAACCCAAACACCAGTTTCCTCACTGTACACCTTTTTTTCCTTCAAAACATCTCTATTATAAGTATTAGAAAACGGGCCTGAATTTGCAAATTGAGATAAAACAACTGAAGAGATGAGCATGATTTTTGCCCGGATATCACTGTATTTGGATAAAATTGTTTACTTTTTCAAATCTTTTTAAATGTTAGGTGGATTATTTTTTTTTCTTTGAGTCTCCTCTAGTTAAGAGACCACCTTTGTGACTGTTCTAAAGTGGTCCCGAAGACCACTTTTGCAACCACTTTTGAACAGTCCCAAGGGGGTCTTAATATTTGAATTTTACATTACAAAACCAAGCCTATACAAATACACTGCAAATTTAACTGCCTAAAAAAATTTAAGATGAAAAAATGTGATATTTTCTTATTTCTGCTAAAATAAAGATTGTGGTACATGCTAGAACCGGTTTTGTTTTGTTTGATTTGAGGTTTAACGTCTCCGTCAACACTGTAAAGATCATTTTGGAGACGTTGCTTCCAATTTTGTGGAACTTTTACCCGACATTGAGATGAAATGACATCTCAAGCCCTGCCGCCAAGTGAAACCAGGGTTTATAAGCATGGACGGGCCGACTCGCACCGCTTTGCCTGGGCAGACTTAGATCCTCTAAGCGGTTTACCAGTACTCGTGTGCAGGTAGGTTTCAGCTCTGCGTGGAAGCATCATGCAGCCCATCTATTTCTTCAAACTCCGATGGGCGGGGACCTCTAACAAGTACCCATAATCTATATTTTAGATCAGAAATAAGAAAAAAAAGGTTTACCCCTGTAAACGCCAGTTTTACTAGATAAAAGTGAGAATCAAGGTGTTGGGTCAAAACTATAACACCCAAATTTAAGTATTTTCCATAAAGGAAGCTCCTCCCCCTCTCCGGACAAGGGCAGACACTGATCGTTTCATTAGATGGTGAACACCTTATTTTCTCTGAAATAAAAAAAAACTTGTTTTATGATATGAGAGTACTCGTTTGGGTAAAAATTGCTTACTTTTCTACAGTGTGGAGATTGAAGTGTATATAGTGGGTAGCAAGGTAACCCAGTCAAGATAACTCCCCACCCCCATGACCAAGCGTACTATTTATACAAGCTTTTTGCATGTGGTTAATGGCAATGCCATGCAGAACCACACAACATTCAACAGGTTTTCAGTGAGAAAACTCTCCCCTCTCCACTGTTTTGGTAGAAGCACACACACACATACACACACACGCACGCACAGAGATGATTTCTTTAGATGACTGATTTAAACACTTTATCTTGTTAATAAATACAACAGCTTTATACATTGGTTTAAAAATCAATTTTTCTGAATTCTATAGGTTACCTACCGTGAATATTTTGTCCCCTTGGAGCTGGCATCACGTTAATAGGGATATACATGTACATCATACCTGTGATCATTTTTAACTGTTTGGGGGAGATTTGCAATTTTGATGAGGGAGATGTAAAGAATATATAGGGAAATTCACTGTTCAAACGAGGGAGACTCCAAAATTTTACTAAAATTTAGCATAAATTGCACAAAAATTAGCCATGTCGAACTTTAACGAACATCCAGGTAACTGCTGTTGGTTAAAGTTAATACATAGATTTATATAGGAACTTGATAAGTATTGCCCCATAAAATAAAAACTTTTAGGAATATCTTTTCTGTGCAAGCGGCTCGTGATTTTACATTCTTTTTCAAATATCCACATATATTTTTAATGCAATTTTATGAACAACTTTTTAGTCCTTTTTACATTTATTTGGAAGCACCCTCTAAATGTATAGAATATATAGTAAAACTACTGAATGCAGCGACAAAAACTGATGAATTTATTTTCATAACGTTTTTGTTAATTGTTTTGTTCTTTTCTGTGCCAGCGGGAGTAAAATTGCAAATTTATTGTGAACAGATCCATGTTAATTTTGTGAAATAAAAATAATTTGGTCCTTTTTGAAAATGAAATACACTACCCCCTTTTTCTATTTCCAGTTTACCATAGCAATCAGCCGGCAGCGGTTGTCACTACGGTAAACAATAACAAAGGCTATGTTACGCCTTCCATGTACTAATTGATACTTTTGACAATAATTATTTGTAATTAATACATCATCATGTAAATTATTCTTTATTCAGTCTTTTTTTTTTTTTTTTTTTTTTTTTTTTTTTGTCGACTCGCACCGCTTTTCCTGGGCAGGCTTAGATCCTCTAAGCGGTTTATCCGTACTCGTTTGACGGTCGGATTCAGCTCTGCGTGGAAGCATCATGCAGCCTATCTATTTCTTCAAGCCCCGAAGGGCATGGGTGGGGGCGAAGTTACATTTTAACACTATCTCTACTTTCATGAATTAGAACAGTGACCTATAAAATACATTTAAAGCGGTCCTCAGACTTCACACTGATGCCTCAAAATCGTTCGGATGTCACCTAGGTAACCATGAGGCCTTGGGGAGATAACCATTTATTTTCTGTGTTGTACGCGTTAGTTCCCTTGATTATCAGCACAGATAGAAGTCATGTCCGTATAAGTCCGGTATGATCGGAATGAGGGAGTCTCACTCCTGATGAGGGAGGTATCACAGGTATGGTACATTATTAATGACAGATTCTTTCTGTCATTCTTCGTCGTGCTGGATGTTTACAATTTTAACGTCCGAACTTCCGGCTTCCACTACTTTTGAAATATGACTTCGCGCAAATATTCCGTTGTTTGTTGACTTTTCATGCTCGCTGTCTCAAAACTAATTTCTCATGGCATTATTTCCGCATTTTGATTACATGTTTTTTGTTTCATTTGTAATCAAAATACAAAAATGATCTTTCTTAAATTACAAACAAAACGGGAAAAGTTAATTGAATATGCATAAGGAAAGTTCCCATTTTATACAGACGACCGCATAATGGGTCATTGGCGATTCTTGGAGGCGGCGTCTAACCACGGCCTTCACTGCGGGCTTCACTGTTGTCGAAAGTTAGCCCATTTTTTTCTTAAATTAATTCCTATTTTTCTAGCTGACGCCCCTTAATTTTGAACCGGGATTTCGAAATGAAATCTTCGTCAGATAAGTGATAATATTACATTCAGTACAAAATGGGTTATGATTAATTATATTTGTATCAATACGCCATAAAGTACCTTTGTATATTTTTAGAAAAGAAAAAAAAAAAAAAAAAAAAAAACAATATGTATAGAGCTACAATCAGTGCACACCATTTAAGTTTCTAGATAAACTTTGAAAAATAAAGAAAATAGACCGTATAATAAGCTGTATTTAACTTTTGATTATCGGCCAAGCCGCTTTGTCTGGTCCTGACCCGCACACAACAGTTACAGGCCAGGTTAAGATTTTGCCCCTTCAACCCACGAGTTTCTCCAGTTCACTCTTCAGTCACTGAATTTGTACGCGTCCATTCTACACATGTAAATTGGGTGTCTAGTCAATAGTCGTCAATAGCATGTCAAATCATGTAGAGCCGAATGCGGTGTATCATTATGAGCCATCTCACCAGGTTCTACACTGTTTGCATCTGTATGTATCTGTACTTGGCTATAAAGGGCTGAAAGGGTACAGACTCATAACACTTACATGACCTAATTAAATGCGAAGTACGTGACGCTAGAAACTTCACCGTACGGTAGCAAGCCAGCAATAATAAACTCCTAACAGTTATCACTGTCCAATTCTGTTGTATAGGTCTAAATAACTGAATATGTAAGCACAATGTTGTGATAAATAATTAGTCACATGCCGTAAAACTTCAAACATCGCACAAAAAGTGTTTCCCTTTATTGTAGCGCACGACATAAGGCAGGTTCTTGACTAAGCCGCGAAACACATCTCAGTCAACAAGTGTAAGCTTTTACAAGAAAGTTGCGGCTATGTGTTGTCATAAAACTGGCTACTATCTCAGCAGGCACATGACGTAATTGTGACGTCACATCAACGTCAACATCGACGTTGATTTGACGTTGCCCTAGCGACGTGTGCCTGCTGGGTAGTCATTTGCATGTTGTTTTATTTATAATGTCCAAGTAAAATGAAGATAAAAGTGTTTAACAGCCGATTTACCTCAGTTTTGTGAACCAAACTAAAATCAGCACTCCAGCGCCATTGTCCTTATCACTTAAGAAAGTAAATCTGAATTGCACGACCCGCAGAAAAGCGACCGACTGAAGTCGGTTGATTTTCTAAGAGTGCCCTAAAATCACCGTGTCATTCTGTCAGTCTGTCTGTCCGTCAGTAACCCGTTTGTGAAAATTGGTGATAGTGACTTAACCGCTTGGAATATTTAAACAATTTTTGTCATACTGAAAGATATCAATGAGATCTAACCAATGAACTTGCGAAATATTACATTCCATTTAGTATAGCCTCGCCGAGGCGAAAAATGTGAAAATTTTCGAACTGCTTCTCCTCGGAAACCGTTGGGCCGATTGAAGTCAAATTTTATATGGGGCCTCTATGGGATGGGGGAAACCAAAATTTGCTCATGGGGTCCAGGTCACATGACCAAAATGGCCGCCAAGCCATATATGGTAAAAACCCTTCAAAAATAGTCTTCTCCAGAACCACTGGGCAGATTTCCACGAAACTTGATAAATAGCATTTGGGACGTAGGCCCATCATAAACTGCTAAAATGGTGACCCTGGGTTGACCTTCTTTGTGCCTAGGTCAAACTTTGACACATATGCTTTTGTATTGGAAAAGTGAGAATGTATTTTATCCTGCAAACCATTCAGAATACAGTACTAAAGTATAAGATATATTTTTGCTCCTTACGATAAGGCGCATTTATTGGGGGGGGGGGGGCCGTTTTAGGTCCAGGTCACTTGACCAAAATGGCCGCCATACCCATATATGGTTACACTCATAAAGCTAAAAGCATCCGGCGGGTCGTGCACTTCAGTTGAAGCACTGGTTTTTCACAGAATCTGTCATTTCAGTGCCTTTTGGCGCTTTGATTTTTCTTATTGTTGCTCCAAAACATAGGTTGTGAGTACTCGTTAAAATCGCACGATGACTTTGTTGAATTTCTTGTGCTGCATCACAATCTTTCGCACTTTAAATAACAGTATTTAGGGGTCGGGAGATTTGTATAATACTATAATAATGTCATTTTTAATTATTAATTATTATTTTTAATAATAATATTATTGTTATCATTATTATTATTTAAATAGTAATGACCCTGATCAGACGCCGCCAGATCTGAGTCTCAACTGTTTGCAAATGTACCATTTTGATGTTTCCCGTCTAAAATGGGTTATTTATGCCTAGATAACCGGACTGTCATGGGAACCCATATAGTTACTTTTTATTATGATGCAAAGTTTTGGTATTTTGCAATAAATCTGAATGCGTAATTTAGATTATCATGTTTGGTATCAAAATGTTCCTTATAAAAAGCAGATTCTGAAATTGTCATTTTTACCTTTAAAATATAAAATTTTAGTCAAAATTGTTCATTTTGTTCATTTTTGCATTTTTGAAACAAAGAAACAAGTCTCAACCTTTAGACTAATCGGACTAGCTTTTAGCATGTTTTGATGTATGATTAGTTAATCTTGGTTTCGCGTCCTGGCGGAAGCCGTGCATTGAATTGTAGAATAAGCCGGTTAAGTTCTCACTTTGTTAAGCAAACACGTTTTTGAGACTGAGATGTTAATCTTGCTAAAAATGCCAGTTTGGCAGCGGAAACCATTTTTGTTGTTTGTAGTTTTCACAGTTTATGTGAACTGAGCATCTAAGTTTAATGCGTAAAAGTTATTGGTTGATAAGAGTTTGTTTGTTTGATTAGTGGGCGTTTCTTTTTTAGTTTTGTGTGAATTTGTAGATTTTTGAAAATTGTAGAATCAGTTAGGAATTTCCAACTAAACAGTAAAGGCGTAAAATAATAGTTAAAATTGATGTTTGGAGTTTACCAGCAAAATATTGTTGAAATTGTTAAGTTGCTAAATTGAACTTTGAATGTACATGTAATTTGGATGTTGCCAATTACTGTATTGTGTTGATATGATGAACTGTTGAAAATAATTAAAAGTGGAAAATAGAACTTTATACTGTCTCCTGTGTTTTGGACTAATTCCCCACATTTAGAAGAACATTTAAGAACTGGATTTTACCAGCCCTTAATAACTTGGTGCGATAAATCCGGAGTAGCATCTTTTAAGCTTGCTACGCGATCTCGTGAAAATCATGGATTATAAAAGGAGACAGAAAGTGAACTTTGTAAATTTCTACGGTGGCTTAGGTAGGCCATACTGGCTGCCTTATGGACAGTTGCGACAGCCTCCAGTACTGGTGATCCATGTTCCAGTAACAACACGAGCGCCGTTCAGGGATCAACAGCCGACTTTCAACAGGGCTGATCAGGAACACTTCGTGAAAACAAAAAGTAAGTCAACGAGAACTAGGGACTTCAAACGTAGACAAACATTTCTCGAAAATAAAACAATTTGTTCGGGACTGCCTTTCTTTGAACTTGACAATCTAGAACTTCAGCAAGAAAGTAACACGGTGTTTCAGGAAAGGCAGTCTTATTCAAAATCTAAACCAGAGGAGAGGAAAGCGGTATGTTATTTACTACCGGGTGCCGACTTGCAAGATAAGCAATTTTGTACAGTTTTCTCTAGACTAGACGACTATCATACAGTGGTAAACAATGCATTAGTTCGCAGTCTAGAACTATCAGACACTCGCATTTCCGTGCTTCAACGCGAACTTGAAAAGGTGAATTCGGTGCAGTGTACTCTGCAACAACGACACTCGACAGAAATGGAACAAATGATGGAGACACTTAACTGCTACAAATTCGATGCCGAACTTTGTCGCCCGAAGAATGCAGACCTCGAGGAGAGGAACAGACAACTGAAGGAGAGTTTCAACTTGGTAAACTCTGCATGCGAGAAACTACATGACGATAAGACTAAGTTATCGAATGCAGTGCGACAGTGCTTCGAAAATCTACAAGCATACAAAGATGTGAACAATCAGACGAATAGTGAGGATTTGAACTGTGAGTGGTGTAGCATTGTTGAGGCATTTTACAGAGTGTGCTCGCCCGAATAAATTTATGAACAGTTTAGAAGAACATAAATTTAATATAAAGACTTGAGTAGGATGAAGTTAATGGTATTATTTTCAGTTTTTTTTTTCTATGTTGTTGAGTTAAAATGTTTTCATATTTACGTTCGTGATGATATCATTTTTTATTTTTGTCTTTTTTAGACCTCAGTTATACTTTAGAACATGTTTGCTAACACGTTTCACTTGACACATTAGAGTTTTATGGGGAATGTATAATAGAGTATTTAAGTTGTATGTTTTGATTTCAACGTAAATGTAGATGTACACCTATATGCAACTGAAAATATAATACCCTTGATATTTATTTAAGGCGAAAAACCTATGAAAAATGTTTTTTTTTTTTCATACTTCATGTGACATAAGTATGCATTTTTGACACCTTCATATGGACACAACATTTGAACGCACACTGCTGTCTCGATATTTACTTGGTCAAAATTTCTTGATTTCAATACAACCGGAAATTAAAAAAGGAGGTGCGTTGTTCAAAATATTTTTATAAAGATATGTTTACTAGTCCGTAATTTGTTGTCCATCAAATAGTTTTAAATTTTCTCATTTCGATGTTAAAGCATAACTTTCGTTCTGGAATACAATTCTTTAAATATGTTCTATAAAAGGGCTATCCTTTGGAAGCAAGGAATACACCATGGAAGTGAAAAATATGGAGTGTACATTTTTTGTGGGCCAGACTAGCTAGTTTCGGCCAACTACCCTCGGATATTTTCAGAATTCCAAAATGGAATCAATGATCCTATGTAGCTTTTACCCCATCAAACTCCACTTTTATGTAGTAACCCTGGTATTTACGGGGGTTTACATTATTTTTATTATTTCTGCTTAAAAACATAGATTGTGGGTACTCGATAGACGCGGTCCAGTCGAGTCCCCGCAATTCATGCATTGGGCAGATATGGAAAATATATCATAAACTTTCTGATATACTCGTATGTCGTACATGTAAAATGCATGCTTTTTAAACGATTAAAATAAACACATACTTCAATGAATATTTAAGAAATATATTCTAAAGGACGCACACAAAAAGAAAAAATCTGCTTGTAGCACCAACCTTTCACATGTAGTTGTAAGCAACCCTAAACAAATGAAAATTTGTTGACTATAGTGCTACTGATGGAGGTACCCCATCTACCCGCTGAAACTACATGTAAAACTTTATTAATCAAAGTATGAAAAAACGTTGTTTTGTTTCTAAGTGCAGCTACGCGTAAATGCCATGGCACACATGTAGTCAAATTTGGTATATTTTGGGTCGGTAAAAAATAAAAAAAAAATGTTACAAATTATTATTATTATTATTATTATTATTATTATTATTGTCAAAAATTGTGAAGATGCTTCGGTTCAAAGTCGGATTGGGTTCACAAATCACATTTTATTTGGTTAAATGTAGACATATTATTCTCTCCGTATCGCTTGTTATAGGCGGATTTTAGCAGAAAGGTTATCCTGAAATTTATTCATGGTCACTAAAATCATCATCGCGGCAGGCCTATTTTAATCAGGAAGAGTTGGTTTTTGTATAACTTATAAGGCTACAGCAAGTGCATTGATTTTCGTTCAGATTCTGAAAATTTTAGAGCATATAGCATCGAAAAGTATCTTGTTTTTTCTTTCCGTAAATCAAAGGGTTTTACAAATATATCGAGCATAAGGGCACACTTTGAACATAATTTGCTTTTAAAAAAAAGTACTGGGTAAGTCCTTTGTCAGATTAAGTTTACCCATTGCGGATCGGGTACGGTATGTTTCGCACTTTCCTAAAAGCGGTATTAGATATGTCATTGTTGTCATTCTGAATAAAACGCAAATTCACGGTAATGCGCTCGTATAATAGAGGATGTAGGTTCGTTCGGAAATGTTTTTTTTTTTTTTTTTTTTTTCTTTTTTAAATAATATTAAAGTCCCTGCTTCGAGCCTTGCTTGGCGTGTAGGTATTAATCAAGTTTAATATGGGAAATGAAATGAGGAATCGGACCTGTGTAGAAAAGATTAAGACTGTCGTGTGCCCAGAGACAACCTGTTCTATGGCACAGACGAATTTAATGCTTATAGCTGGGTAGATTTCGTTGATGCACACTCGCTATCAAGAGTCGTGATAGCTGGAGTCGACTATAATTGTTGCGAGTAGCAACTGAGTATTTTTAATGATATTTTGTACATGTACATGTAGTTATTCCGCTGGGAATTTTCTGATATGTGTCTATGCGGTAAACATAGGACGTGCCAATAATAGAGCATATGCAGACTGGTAGGCCTACAGGTAATTTTAGGACAAGTTCGCTAGACGGAATAGCATTGATTGGGGTAACTGGCAGCTGTCCCTGCAAACCCGAGCCCAGCAGTCGCTCGTTGACATTTGCTATTGGCTTCGCAGGTCAGTTGTCCAAACATGCCAAAACTAAATTGCAGTGTTGTTCGTTAGCGGGACTGTGTCATTTAGAATTTCCACTCGCACGAGTGAATTGGAATTTACTGTGGTGTGAAGACATCTACTGGACGGAACAATAATACCGGTAATTGAGAACTGGTACCGTAAGTCGGAGCCTCGAGGACGTCGTTATTCGACATCTGCTCCGTCGGTCTAAGTTTTCCAAACCATACCAAAACGTAGTGCTGTTCGTCAGATAGATTGTAATGTAATTTAAAGATGTTGCAACATGTTTTATTGTAATGTATTGAAGATACATTCTGCATTTTTGTTTAAGGACATTATTGCAATCTGAGTCTATAGTCATACAGGGCATTGTTGCATAAACTTGTGTTGGCAATCTGAGCCCGTCACGACATAGGACATTTGTTGCCAACATTAAGCAATCTGAGTCCGAAGCAACTATGCAGGACAGGGCTGTTCAGACCTGGAAATAGGAAATGCAGCCTTGGTCCAAATCAAAGGGTACTAGTACTGTTGTCTGAAGTAGGGACGCCTACTATTGTAAACTGTATACAAACGTAACAAACAAAATAGGTTGTAGATCGTTATACTTTTTCAATGTAAATAATAATATGCAAGCATGATTTTGTCCGTAATTTCATTGCGAGGCAGCGCATCATGCACCCTGCATCAAGTTGCATTTGTATAGTGGCGTTGGGTAGGACTCGGATACATGTATGGTTGAGGATAACTGCCAAGCGCGTACGTATTGATAATCTAAGTCAGCATGCTTTCACTAGCATTTAATCGACATCGTTGTCATACTTGCGTCAGAATTAAGACATACAAACGTGTATTCTATAACAGTCCCGCTATACCGACGATATCACCGCCATGTACCATTCGTACATACTTTTGCAAATTTATTAAATGTAGGCGATTGCATGTATGGTCAAGTAAAGGATGCTAGGATTTTTTGTTGTATGTTGATTTTGATTTGTACAAAATACCTTGTTGTATATACTGTTATTATCAAAAACATATACCAACGAAAAAAAATAACAAAGCTAACTTTGGAGGCCAAAGTTTTTCAGCAACGAAGGAGTTATTATGATGCAAAGTTTTGGTATTTTGCAATAAATCTGAATGCGTAATTTAGATTATCATGTTTGGTATCAAAATGTTCCTTATAAAAAGCAGATTCTGAAATTGTCATTTTTACCTTTAAAATATAAAATTTTAGTCAAAATTGTTCATTTTGTTCATTTTTGCATTTTTGAAACAAAGAAACAAGTCTCAACCTTTAGACTAATCGGACTAGCTTTTAGCATGTTTTGATGTATGATTAGTTAATCTTGGTTTCGCGTCCTGACGGAAGCCGTGCATTGAATTGTAGATTAAGCCGGTTAAGTTCTCACTTTGTTAAGCAAACACGTTTTTGAGACTGAGATGTTAATCTTGCTAAAAATGCCAGTTTGGCAGCGGAAACCATTTTTGTTGTTTGTAGTTTTCACAGTTTATGTGAACTGAGCATCTAAGTTTAATGCGTAAAAGTTATTGGTTGATAAGAGTTTGTTTGTTTGATTAGTGGGCGTTTCTTTTTTAGTTTTGTGTGAATTTGTAGATTTTTGAAAATTGTAGAATCAGTTAGGAATTTCCAACTAAACAGTAAAGGCGTAAAATAATAGTTAAAATTGATGTTTGGAGTTTACCAGCAAAATATTGTTGAAATTGTTAAGTTGCTAAATTGAACTTTGAATGTACATGTAATTTGGATGTTGCCAATTACTGTATTGTGTTGATATGATGAACTGTTGAAAATAATTAAAAGTGGAAAATAGAACTTTATACTGTCTCCTGTGTTTTGGACTAATTCCCCACATTTAGAAGAACATTTAAGAACTGGATTTTACCAGCCCTTAACATTACCAATTTTGACACAAGACGAGACACAAAGGCGGGGACCTCTAACAAGTACCCATAATCTATATTTTAGATCAGAAATAAGAAAAATAAGGTTTACCCTTGTAAACGCCAGTTTTACTAGATAAAAGTGAGGATCAAGGTGTTGGGTCAAAACTATAACACCCAAATTTAAGTATTTTCCATAAAGGAAGCTCCCCCCCCCCCCCCCTCTCCGGACAAGGGCAGACACTGATCGTTTCATTAGATGGTGAACACCTTATTTTCTCTGAAATAAAAAAAAAACTTGTTTAATGATATGAGAGTACTCGTTTGGGTAAAAATTGCTTACTTTTCTACAGTGTGGAGATTGAAGTGTATATAGTGGGTAGCAAGGTAACCCAGTCAAGATAACTCCCCACCCCCATGACCAAGCGTACTATTTATACAACCTTTTTGCATGTGGTTAATGGCAATGCCATGCAGAACCACACAACATTCAACAGGTTTTCAGTGAGAAAACTCTCCCCTCTCCACTGTTTTGGTAGAAGCACACACACACATACACACACACGCACGCACAGAGATGATTTCTTTAGATGACTGATTTAAACACTTTATCTTGTTAATTAATACAACAGCTCTATACATTGGTTTAAAAATCATTTTTTTCTGAATTCTATAGGTTACCTACCGTGAATATCTTGTCCCCTTGGAGTTGGCATCACGTTAATAGGGATATACATGTACATCATACCTGTGATCATTTTTAACTGTTTGGGGGAGATTTGCAATTGTGATGAGGGAGATGTAAAGAATATATAGGGAAATTCACTGTTCAAATGAGGGAGACTCCAAAATTTTACTAAAATTTAGCATAAATTGCACAAAAATTAGCCATGTCGAACTTTAACGAACATCCAGGTAACTGCTGTTGGTTAAAGTTAATACATAGATTTATATAGGAACTTGATAAGTATTGCCCCATAAAATAAAAACTTTTAGGAATATCTTTTCTGTGCAAGCGGCTCGTGATTTTACATTCTTTTTCAAATATCTACATATATTTTTAATGCAATTTTATGAACAACTTTTTAGTCCTTTTTACATTTATTTGGAACCACCCTCTAAATGTATAGAATATATAGTAAACTACTGAATGCAGCGACAAAAACTGATGAATTTATTTTCATAACGTTTTTGTTAATTGTTTTTTCTTTTCTGTGCCAGCGGGAGTAAAATTGCAAATTTATTGTGAACAGATCCATGTAAATTTTGTGAAATAAAAATAATTTGGTCCTTTTTGAAAATGAAATACACTACCCCCTTTTTCTATTTCCAGTTTACCTTAGCAATCAGCCGGCAGCGGTTGTCACTGCGGTAAACAATAACAAAGGCTATGTTACGCCTTCCATGTACTAATTGATACTTTTGACAATAATTATTTGTAATTAATATATCATCATGTAAATTATTCTTTATTCAGTATTTTTTTTTTTTGTCGACTCGCACCGCTTTTCCTGGGCAGGCTTAGATCCTCTAAGCGGTTTATCCGTACTCGTTTGACGGTCGGATTCAGCTCTGCGTGGAAGCATCATGCAGCCTATCTATTTCTTCAAGCCCCGAAGGGCATGGGGGGGGCGAAGTTACATTATAACACTTTCTCTACTTTCATGAATTAGAACAGTGACCTATAAAATACATTTAAAGCGGTCCTCAGACTTCACACTGATGCCTCAAAATCGTTCGGATGTCACCTAGGTAACCATGGGGCCTTGGGGAGATAACCATTTATTTTCTGTGTTGTACGCGTTAGTTCCCTTGATTATCAGCACAGATAGCAGTCATGTCCGTATAAGTCCGGTATGATCAGAATGAGGGAGTCTCTCTCCTGATGAGGGAGGTATCACAGGTATGGTACATTATTTTTCTTATTGTTGCTCCAAAACATAGGTTGTGAGTACTCGTTAAAATCGGCATTTCTAATGAGCACCCACAACCTATATTTGGAGTATAAATTAGGAACATATCCATTTTTTTTTTCTGATAGAAAAATGTTGGGGGGGGGGGGGGGGTCAATATTCTATAGGTGTGCTTTTGTGGTATTTGGGATCATCGATTGTATTGTGGAACCTTGAAAATATTTGAAGGTCTCTGATGAGGCCTAATTGGCCAAAGCCAGAAAACTTCTCATGTGGTGTATTCTTTGTTTAGGATAAATCTTTTATAGAACATATTTTACGTGTTGCCAGTATCATAATGGTTCTTGCCCCCTCAAGGAGCAAACTATCCAGGGTGGCGGCAAGATTTCTTGGGAAAGTTTGCCCATAGACAGGCTGCCCATGGAGCTGCGGTAAGATAAACTGGGACACTGGTGCATAAAAAACGCATATGCACAAACTGTTTTGAGTCTTCACTGGTCAAACAAGTTTTTATGTAGGATTTCTTGAACTATGCCTCATAAATTCATCATTACATAACACACACTGTGTGACATATAGAGGATCTTACATGAGTGTTCATGTATTATTGAATTTATTAAACGAGTTGAGGAAAAGGGATAAAATGCGAGGCTTTGCCGAGCATTTTATCCCTTTTCCTCAACGAGTTTAATAAATATAATAATACATGAGCACGAATGCAAGATTCTATTTATCATATGACATTTAAAACGCATTTTATTCACGATTGTTTACAAAAATGTCAATATTCCACCGTTAGTAAACGCTACGTCGTTAAGGACGTCGTACTTGTAACGTTACAGACGTATCTAGCTAATTTGCATATTTAATCCACTAGTGGATTATCGAAAATATTACATGGCGTTATTACACTCTCAGACGCGACGTCATATGATAAAGTGACATAGTGCATTCTTTCATATCTCCAAAATGACTACTTTTCCGATGAAAATGTGTGATAGTTTTCTTATTTATACGCCAAACATGTTGTGGCTGCTCGTTAAAATGGACTCATTCCAACGAGTACCCACAACCGATGTCTAGGAAGAGAAATAAACAAAATAAAGTTTACCCCTGTAAACCCCAGATTTTCCTTATATAAAGTGGGGTTTACTGGGTTGTTTATTTCACAGTCTTGAATACACTTTTTTATATGGTTCTGTGATCCTAAAACCATTGACTTTCACAGAAGGCTTAAGCATTTTAAGTCTCAGATTGTTTGATTGATTTGAGGTTTAACGTCCCCGTCAACACTGTAAAGGTCATTTTGGAGACGTTGCTTCCAATTTGTGGGACTTTTACCCGACATTGAGATGAAATGACATCTCAAGCCCTGTCGCCCAATGAAACCAATAGGGTTTATAAGCATTGACATCCGACACGCACCGATTTGCCTGGGCAGGCTTAGATCCTCTAAGCGGTTTACCAGTACTAGTGTGTGGGCCGGATTCAGCTCTGCCTGGAAGCATCATGCAGCCCATATATTTCTTCAAGCCCCGATTGGCGGAGGCCGTTTCAATCTCAGGGTTGACACCATGTTAACCCATAAAGTGCAAACCACGACAATTGTCATCTGCTTTGCCGTCTGCTGGTTACCTTTAAACCAATTTTTTGCAAACATTGTGGACCCAGATCAGACTGCTCCTGTAGGAGCAGTCTGATACAGGAGCAGTCTGATCTGGGCCCACAATGTTTGCCTGTATGCAAAAATATTTTAGAAAGTTTGCCAAAAATTTCAGCAGACGACATAACGTCTGCTTAGTGCTAAGCAGATTAAGCAGACTAAGCAGACGTCATTTTCAGATGTAGTTTTTCTCGGCCTCTTAAGGGTTAAGGGTTAACAAGAGCTCCGCAAACGGGGCATATATATATATATATATATATATATATATATATATATATATATATATATATATATATATATATATATATATATATATATATATATATATATATATAATCAATATATTCTTACCTGGCACTATTAATAACCCTCAATGGCTCGAACAACCTGTCTCCAACAAATTTTCATGGTCCGAAATATTTGGTGGGCCATAACCTCAAAATAATATACCGTATTCGCCCTAATTACCGCACATGCTCCTATAAGCGCACACCAAAGCTATTTTTGAAAAGGAAATGCATAAGCGCACACTTTACAGTAATCTCCCCTTGAAGCTCTCATAGTAAATCTATAAAAACTTACCATTATTTCTTCCAACAGCGAATGCAATGCTTAAGTATCTTTTTCCGTCCAATTAAATATCAGTATGCATCATCTTGGAAGCTGTTGTTTTCGTATCAAGTGTGCGCTAATTAGGTAGATTTTTCACCGTGATTTTATGACAGGATTTTGAAAAAACTAAGCGCACGGTGCGGTAATTAGGGCGAATACGGTAGGCATAACTCTGGCAATAAGTGGTGGACTGTAACCTTGAAATAATATGCGCTGCTCCACATCATAGTCTAACTATGCATTTGAGTGAGTGTTTGGGTTTTACATCTCACCAACAGGTAAGGTCATTCGGAGATGGGACCTCGGTTTAAAGACTCATCCGAAAGTCTGGAGAAGCCCGGGATCAAACCTGGGACCCCTGGTTTACAAGGCGAGTAGCATAACCACTACACCACAGAGGAGGCTTCTCTAACTATACATAAAGTGATGTAAAATGTAGGCAGCTTTATCAGGATAAATAAAAGATAAAGCTTTATTTAACGTCGCATATCCAACACAAATGACATAAGCTCTGTAGAGCTTTTATTGCAACAAAGAAAGTATCCTTTAACAAACACTTACCTGCCTTCATTTATCTTCCAAGGAAACAAAAAATGTTTAGAAAAATCTGTGAAAGGGGAATAACTATATGGCAGACTGTAACCTCAAAATAATATGCGCTGTTCCACATCATGGTCTTACTATATGTAAAATTTCAGCTTCATCAGATGTAAATTGTAGGAGGAGTTATCCGGAAATGGAATATTTAGAAAAATCTGTGAAAGGGTTATAACTCTGGATATATTTGGAAGACCGTAACCTCAAAATAATATGCACCGTTCAATATCATGGTCTAACTGTATGTAAAGTTTCAGCATCATCGGATGTAAAATGTAGGAGGAGTTATCAGGAAACAAAATGTTAACAGAATTTTCAAAGGGGCATAACTCTTTATTATTTGGTGGACAGTAATCTCGAAACCATATGCCCTGCCCCACATCATGGTCTAACTATAAATGAAGTTTCAGCTTAATCAGATGTAAAATGTAGGAGGAGTTATCCGGAAATGAAAAGTTTACAAAAACAATCGAAAGGGCATATTATTATTGGGTGGACCATAACCTCGAAACAATATGCACTGCCCCACATCATGGTCTAACTATGTATGAAGTTTCAGCTTGATCAGATGTAAACTGTAGGAGGAGTTATCTGGAAACGAAAAGTTTACAGATGGATGGATGGACAGACGCCACAGATGGATGGATGGACAGACGCCATGGGGTATAATAATATGTACCGTTTTTCAAATGGGCGTATAAAAAGTCGATGAAATAAATACCCCTCTAAACCCAACTTTATAAGGGGATAGTTTGGTTTATGGGATTTTCATTAATTTCCTTTTTTTGATCAAAAATATTGTGGGTACTTATTAGAACTGCCTCACTGAGAAATAAAATCAAAGCACTGAGAGTACTGGTGGGTCGATTGTCTCTGGGTGTAGTTAGGAAAAATGGGCCTGAGTGTGGACTGTTTCGTTTAACCCTTAAACTCCTTTACTGAAAGCAAACCGTGTAGACCCTGATCAGACACTGCGTTTTTCGGTGCCTGATCCTTAAATCCCTATACTCTAAGCAAGCAGTGAAGACCCTGATCAGACGCCGCGTTCTGTGGCGTCTGATCTGGGTCTACACTGTTTGCCTAGCCCAACCCATGATTCCAGCCCAGATTTTACAGTTAACCTTTTAAGTAAACAAGCTGACCTCACTGCGATAAAATTCTATAAATAATCTGCATGGATTCCTACAAATCAGTGATAGTCACGTGGACTCCAGCACTAATAGAGTAAACAATCCGATCCAAATGCAAAGAACTAGGTCACGGATGCATTCCTCGCTTAAAAACGCTGACTAAGACTTCATTTTTACCTGGCCGTACAGCTCGAGAAGAAGACTGCAAAGGGAAAACAAGTTCATAAAGAACCAACCATTTCTTCAAGGATTTATATTAAATACTTACGATAATATTGATGATAATCTCTGAAAACAAATATGGCGTATGGAAGAGAGCTCGGCGTTGTGGATATGACGTGATCGGCATTTGTGTATATCACGTGAGAGCCTTTTCGCGCGCTTTTGATTGATTGGTCAATAATGGTCATGTGGTTATCTCCGCGTTGGTCACGTAGACATTTGCAAGAATCGACTTTCTACCGTATGGTACATTTGGGTCGATTGATAAACAATCGACCCAAACACTATCAAATAATTTCATCTGAAAAATGCTAGTTCTAGATATAGGAAAGCGTAGTGAGTGAGTGTTTGAGTTTTACATCCCACCAACAGCTAAGGTCATACCGAGACAAAAATTCGGTTTAAAGACTCATCCGAAAGTCTGAAGAAGCCCAGGATTGATCCTGCAACCCCAGGTTTACAAGGCGAGTAGTGTAACCACTACACCACGGAGGCTTGTATTTCTTTTCAGTAAGTTTCTAATAATACTTTTATGATATAATGCATGTTATGTAAATATATCAGCATCATTTTGACATGCGCATGTTATCGTAACGAAAAGGAAAACCAAATACAAAAGAGAAATTAAGAGAAAACAGTTTATTAATCTTTTACATTACAGACAGACATAACAATAACAAGCCTTTTGGCACTATAAATAGAAATAGGAAGAAAAACAAGGCCACAATTCCAACAGTACAAAATAGGTCACATCTAATGTAAACATACATCTGCGTGAAAAAAGAATAAAACTCCATTATACGGAACCACAGAAGGGACATTTCCTTTCCAATATTCATAAAGGAAGAAATCAAAACAATTAAAAACGAAAACTAGAAATGAGGTTACAAGATCATGTATGTATGTATGTATGTACACATACCTGTACAGAGGCACCTACATACATACACACATCATCACGTGAACAAGTCTATGGAAAGAAACACCCCTCTAAACCCCACTTTATATAGAGAAAACTAGGGTTTACAGGGGTATATATTATGTTGCCTATTTCTGATCCAAGAGTAGGAGCAGACTGATCTGGGCACATACTGTTTGCCTGTATGCAAAAATATTCATCACGAAAACATGCCTATATAATTTTGACCACCTTGAACCCCACTTTTATACAGTAAAAATGGTGTTTCCGGGGGTACACCTTATTTTTCTTATTTCTGCTCTAAAATATAGATTGTGGGTACTTGTTAGAACCGCCTCATCGAGGCGGTTCTAACAAGTGCCCACAATCTATATTTGGAGCAGAAATAAGAACAATATAACACTTTTTCATCATAAAAGTTTCATTTTTTCGGCGATAAAGGTGGCAATGTATTTGTATAGGTGTGTTTGCGTAATGTTTAAAAAGTTTGCAAGAAGTTTCAGCAGACAACATTTTAGATGTTTTTCTCGGCAGCTTAAGGCTTAAATCCAGATAGTGTTGTTTTAAATTCCTATCTGTTTGTCTTAGCTTTAATTTTCTTACGGATTATCTTGTTATAGTCTTCTTTCTACTTTTCTAGTTTAAATTTCCATTCTGTTTTCTGGTTTCAATTTCTTCTCTAAAAATTACTGGAAAGTAAATGCCCCTTTGCAATATATGATTGAAAGATCTTCTATACATAAACCTGATTTCTTTCCATACCACAGGGGCTCTTATATGAAAGAATTTGCTACCCCAGGGTCAAATGATTTTCAAAACATGACAGAACACCACCAAATGACATCATTACAAAAACACACCTATTCAAATACATTCTAAATTTTACTGCCGAAAAAATGAAAATGTTAAAAGAAAAATTGTGATATTTTTCTTACTTCTGCTTAAAATATATATTGTGGGTAATCGTTAGAACTGCCTCACTGAGGCAGTTCTAAAGTACCTACAATCTATATTTTAGAGCAGAAATAAGAAAAATAATGTTTACCCCTGTAAACCCCAGTTTTGCTATATAAAGGGTTAGAATTATATAGGTGTGTTTTCGTGATGTCATACAGACATCAAAGCAAATAAAAATATATATCTTTTTAATTTTACTATTTACCCCATAAGACTGCACAGCAGCACACACACACACAAAAAAAAATAAGTAAAAAGAAAGCAAAACTACTGTCCAGCAAGAAATACTTGTCTGTTTGGGGTTTATAGCAAATATTTTCCAATTTTTTGTTTTTGACCCATATTTTTCCTAACCATTTTACCCCTGAATTTCTGAAATGGACTTCCATCTTGGACTCTGGACTAGTCCATTGTTGGCAATAGGGTTTTTAGTTGAAATCATTAACCCTCACCTTGCTGTTCATGACAACCCCTATCTTTGCAAACAGTGTAGATCCAGATCACATGGCTTCTTCAGCAAACAGTGTAGATCCAGATCTTATCAGGATCTACACTGTTCGGCTTTCAGATTATGAATTTGTAGCAATAAATTACATCAAATAATTTGATTGGTTGATAGACAGAAATGGGTGTGGCTTAAATGAATATTCAGCAAGATAAGGGTTAACAAAATGACAGTGTAATTTCTGATGTGAAGGCTCATTCACATCAGGATTTAAACTGTTTGCATACACGTGTAGGTATATCTCAACATGAAAAACGCCTGTATGATTCTGACCCCCTTGAACCCCACTTTTATATAGTATAACTGGGGTTTGCAGGGGTAAACCTTATTTTTCTTATTTCTGCTCTAAAGTATAGATTGTGGGTACTCGTTAGAACGCCTCGATGAGGCGGTTCTAATGTGTACCCACAATCTATATTTTGACCAGAAATAAGAAAAATATCATAATTTTTTATCATAAAATCCTCAATTTTTCAGTTAAAAACTTTTCTATGTATTTGTATAGATATGTTTTCGTAATGTTTTGGTCTATCTAAAGATTTGAAAGAGTTTTGCATGATTTGCAATTATGCATTGAAACACACGTATCTTTTCGACCTAAAATTATGCTTAATGAGTACATATGTATGTTTCCAAAAAAGTAATGCTTTTCCTGAAATCTAACGCTTTCTACAAAAATAACCAATTTGATATTGACAGATATGGATTTCAAAAATGACAGAAAATCAAAATGCTGTATACAATGCAAACATCTAACAAGTCCATTTAATACATCCCCTTGTTATTAAGGCTGGCACAATTAATCTGATAATCAATTAAATGATCAATAGTCTTCATGAAAATGATCATTGTTTTGTTTGATTTGGTGTTTAACGATGATGGTTACCGATTTGTTAGTAATCTATTATTTGATAAGTACAATTTACTACAGTCGAACTTCGATGGGTCGAACTCGGTAGGCTCGAACACCACGTTTGGGTCGAACTGACTTTTCAGTCCCGGCAAAATTCCTATTCATTTTAACTAAACATGCCACCCTTGGCTCGAACCACGATTGCTCGAACCCTCGAACTCTAAGCCTGGTCCCTAGAGTGCATTTTCTATGTAAAATCCCACCGATGGCTCGCACTAATTACCTTTTTAAGAATTCCAATTTAATCGATCAAGTCACGCAGGCGCGTGATCAGTATCATAAGAAAGGTATACTACGTGGAAGTGCGAAAGGTATACTACGTGGCTTAAATCAAGACCGATAAATGTACCGGAAGTCACCAAAATCGCCGCAGGTATGATAAAAATCATAGTACACAAAGATGGATCTTGCCGAGTTGGACTCCAATGGCTCGAACTACCGATGGCTCGAACTTTTTACGGCGGTCCCGGCGAGTTCGAGCCATCGAAGTTCGACTGTACCTAATGTGTGTCTAAAATAGCCGGATGAGTTGCAAACAGTGCAGACCCTGATGAGATGCAGCATTCTGCGGCATCTCATCTGGGTCTACACTATTTGCTCAAGCCTGTCTGTCCAATACATATGGTAAAGTAGAACATACGGTAAGAGTAATTCTCAGACAGACAGCCAGAAAGGTAAATTCAGTGACTACTAAACAGTTATCTATTACAATGGCAGGACTGATAATCAATTACCATTTTAGCTCTAATTGCCCAGGCCAACTTCATATACGTGATAATTTTTTTAACTGTATGAGGGAGATTGCAATTGTGATGAGGGACATTCTTAACAAATATAAAAAATATACAGGGAAATTCTCAGTTCACAGGAGGGAGACTACAAAATTTTGGCATAATTTGTGTAAAAATTAGCATCAAAACAAGGGAGTCTTCCTTCTCTTGAGGAAGGTATCACATGTAGGCAACTTGTAACCCCTAAATTATAGACACATCCAAAGTCTATGTCACACAAGGTCATTAGCCTCGTTTTATCTGGTGGGCAAAAACACTTCTGGTTCCATACTCTACCACTGATGTAGCACGAATTATTTTCTGTAATAATTATCGTTAATCGTCTTTCTATCAATACTGTTTGCCACAAACCATTTTTGACATTAAATGGATTCTTTTTCGTATAAAATTGGATAGAAAATATACATGCTTTAATAATTCCATTCGTTAAATAAAGCACATCGACTATGTTTTGGCATGATAGTGGGAAGTTTTATAACGCTTTTTAGGCAACCTAATGAGCGATAAAATGTCAGAAGAGACTGGTTCTATATCATTTATTACTTCAAAAACACAAACTGACAAAGATCAGTAAATTTTGTGGAGGAGAAATGAGTTTAATCACACGATAAATATTCAAAATTCTCATTGACACTGTACGGCAACAGTCATGCTTTGCCAACCAGATAAAAGAGTACCTCTACAGGGGAGGTAATTGGCGCATGCGCAGTGAAATGTAAACAAGGTCATGTGTCAAAACATTGGATCCATCTATATGGTGAAAGTTTGGTTTTACAAGAGTGTACATTAACTGCACCTTAAAGAGCAGACCCCTGCCAATATTTGAGACAAAAATATTTTTGAAAGAAGTGGCTCACCTGCAGGTGAAATTATTTCCTTTAACATAGTCTTAGAACTCTTGTCACATGCTGATATGTTTACAATGTCAACTAATTTTGTCACTCTCTGATACATAGTCTCGTTA
Organism: Lucinisca nassula; assembly: GCA_963580285.1. Classification (NCBI taxonomy): domain Eukaryota; kingdom Metazoa; phylum Mollusca; class Bivalvia; order Lucinida; family Lucinidae; genus Lucinisca; species Lucinisca nassula. The sequence continues at coordinate 26,476,059 of OY757022.1, forward strand.
TAAGGCTATTCATTTTAACACAGCTTCGGATAATACTATAGTGTTATACAAAGATAAAATGAGGTTTATCATTTTAACACAATTTTGGATACAACATTATTGTTTATACAAAGTTTATCTTTTTAATACAACTTTGGCTATAACACTGTACAATGTAGTGTTATACAAAGATAAACTTAGGTTTATCTTTTTGATACAATTTTGGATATAACACTATAGTGTTATACAAAGATAAAAATGAGGTTTGTCTTTTTGATACAATATCAGATATAACACATATATATATATATATAGTGTTATACAAGATAAGTGAGGTTTATCTGTTTAATACAATTTTGGATATTACAGGATAGTGTTATGCTGTTATGCAAAGATAAAATGAGTTTTTTTTTCTTTTTGACTAAATTTCTGATTTCGGATATAACACTATGTGTTATAGTGTGTGTTATACAAAAATAATATGAGGTTTGTCTTGTTGATACAATTTGGATATTACACTGTAGTTTTATCCAAAAACTAGAAATGCGTCCATAGGACACGGATGCCCCTGCCCAAAAATATGTCTATGTTCGTATTCATCCATAGATAGTTATTGACAGTGTTGAAGTTTTGGACCCTTCTTATGCCATTTGACCTCTAAGTATGACCTTGGAGGTACGGATCTGGGTTTGCACGTGACACATTGTCTCATGATGGTTAACATTTCTTCAAAATAATTTCAAAATCCATCCAAAAATAAGTAAGTTATTGGCTGCGTTTAAGTTTCAGACCCTTTTTTTGACCTTTGACCTCCAAGTATGACCTTGACCTTTGAGGTACGGACCTGGATTTTGCATGCGACACATCGACTCATGATGGTTAACATTTCTACAAAGTAATCTCAAAATCCATCCAGAAATAAGAAAGTTATTGACTGCGTTTAAGTTTCGGACCCGTTTTTTTACCTTTGACCTGCAAGTATGACCTTGCCCTTGGAGGTACCGACCTGGGTTTTGCACGTGACACATCGACTCATGATGTTTAACATTTCTCCAAAGTAATTTCAAAATGCATCCAGAAATAAGAAAGTTATTGACTGCGTTTAAGTTTCGGACCCTTTTTTTGACATTTGACCTCTAAGTATGACCTTGACCTTGGAGGTAAGGACCTGGATTTTGCACATGACACGTCGTCTCATGATGGTTAACATTTCTGCCGAGTAATTTTAAAATCCATCAAGAAATAAGGAAGTTATTGACTACGTTTAAGTTTCGGACGCACGGACGGACGTTCGTACAGATGTACTACAGTGTTAATTTTTCACCTACAAGTACCCAACAATCAGCAAAAATTTGCACATGTACCCAACATGTCCCATAATATTTGTTGGCTACTTATTTGGACACTAACGGAATAAACCACAAGTACCCAACTCATGTCTACCCAACATGTGCCCGTGGATGCGCTCGGATAGACGAACGGACGGACAGGGGCAACGCTATATGCCCTTTCCACCATTCTTCGAATGGCGGGGGCATAATAAAAGGTTTATCTTTTTGATACAATTTTGGATATTGCGTTATACAAAGATAAGAATGAGGTTTATCTGGATTTAGTGCTTCAACACTAACCCTGTCATTAATTAACATATCCTTAAAATTTTGATCATTTAATAAAGCTTATATACTAATGTTTTTGCTGAAAATATGCAAGAAGCTTTTACCTTTGCAAAAGCAGTTCACATAATTTCAGCAAAAATATTTCACAACTTTCACTAAAATTATCTGTGTATCAGATACCACCTGACCTTCCCTTGCAGAACTTGGCGTCTCATATGTGAACCCGAGTGAGGCTCGAACCACAGCAGTGAGAGACCTAATGATTAAGAGTCAGTGCTCTTCACCACTAGGCCACGGAGGCCCGTTACCAGATAGTAGTAGCCAAACTGTTAACTGTTCTAGTAAGTACAATATCCAGTCATTATGAAAACACGCCTATACAAATATATTTCCACCTTTATCGCAGAAAAAATGAAAATTTTATGATGAAAAATTGTAATATTTTTATTATTTCAGCTCCAAATATAGATTGTGAGCACTCATTAGAACCGCCTCATCCAGGCGGTTCTAACGAGTACCCACAATCTATATTTGAGAGCCGAAAAAAGAAAAATAAGATATACCCCCGGAAACCCCAGTTTTACTATATAAAAGTGGGGTTAAAGGGGGTCAAAATTATATAGGCGTGTTTTCGTTATAGTGGTATTTTTTGCAGAAAAAAAATGTGAGAAGGTTTTGCATTTGCAAAAAGCTACCCAACAATTTTTCCGCAAAAATAAGATCAAAGTTTTTACGATAGGACATATTCAGTTTTGAACAAATGGGCCCGGCATGGGTGCAATTCTTTGATTAACTGGTCTGACTGCAGATTAACCCATTGTATACTAGTGGACTCTTCCATTGTTTTTTAGGACAAGCCCATTTGTCATATAAGGGGTGTCAGGCCTACTTTTTCGTTTTTATTATATTCTTGATGAAAAATTATGTTAGCAAATGGTGCAGGCCCTGATCAGACGCCTCGTACTGCGGCATCTGATCTGGGCCTGCACTATTTGCCAAGGTACCCCTTTAAGGATGGGTTAAATACAAACATGCAATTGACCTGAACCACAAGAAAACTTGTTTTATTCCATGTTCCTCAAATCTGGGATGATTTGCTTGTTGGTGTTGAGGTTTTACGTCCCCATCAACGCTATTGAGGTCAATTTAGAGACATTGCTTCTGATTTTGAAATGACATCTGAAGCCCTATCGCCCAAAGAAAATGCTGAGATTTATTTTCAGGGATGGTCTGTCTCGGACTACTTTGCCTGGGCAGGCTAAGACCTTCCAAGTGGTTTACTAGCACTCATGTTCTGTCGGTTCAGCTCTGCGTGGAAGCATCATACATGCAACCCAATCTATTTCTCCAAGCCTAGATGGGCAGCGGCCCAGCAGAAGCAATAGTAGAGATGAAAGATAGGGATAGGGGAGCAATAGGAAATATTTCAACAGACATTTTGTTATTAACCCATAAAATGCCAATCACAACAATTGTCGTCTGCTTTGTCTTCTGCCGGTTACTTTAAAAGTCATTTTTTCAAACAGCGTGGACCCAGATCAGACTCCTGTCTGATCAGAGTCCACACTGTTTGCCTGTATGCAAAAATATTTTTAAAAAGTTCCCAAAAAGGTTCAGCAAACGACATAAGCAGACGACATTTTCAGATGTAGTTTTTCTGGGCTCCTTAAGGGTAAACACAACATGATATGGCAAGCACTTTGCAGGTTCTACACAAATAAAACACAAAAATATTTGGTTTTGAACAATTGCACACGGCAAGCTTAAAATTCTCACAGATTGCAAGACAAAGCAACTTATACAGCCAAATGTAAAAACCTGTCTGTGGGGTTTATGATCAGGGGCCAGTTGTTCAAAAATAATGATGTCGTTAGTTTAATGAATAGTTAAAACTTTGATCGCTCAATATGGCAAATTTACTAATATTTTTGCTGATTAAATGTGAGTAGCCTTTGCATTTGCAAAAGCTACTCACATTTTTGCAGCAAAAATACCTGGGGCCAGTTGTTCAAAGACTCGTTAGTTTAACGAGCTCATTAGCGGTCATATTGTTAACTGTTCTAGCAAGTAAAATATCGAAAATTTTAGCATTTTTGCTCAAAAAATGTGAGCAGCTTTTGCATCCGCAAAAGCTGCTCACATTTTTTCAGCAAAAATATTAGCATATTTGCCATATTTAATGATCAAAGTTTTAACGATACGTTAACTAACGACGTTGTTAGTTTTGAACAACTGGCCCCAGAATGTTACATATTGTATTTGCTAGAACAGTTAACGTTTTGACCACTAACGAGCTCGTTAAGCTAACAATGCTTTGAACAACTGGCCCAGGTAAGACTCACATGACAGACTCACAACACGAAAACACACATATAATTCTGACCCATTTGAACCCCAGTTTTATACAGTAAAACTGGGGTTTTCAGGGGTTAACCTTAATTTTCTTATTTCTTTTCTAAAACATAGATTGTGGGTACTTGTAAGAACTGCCTCGTTTACTCATTAGAACCGATCAAGGTAGTTCTAACGAGTTGCCACAATCTATGTTTTGAGCAGAAATAAGAAAAATATCTGAAATTTTTATCATAATTTTTCATTTTTTTTTGGTGGTAAAATTTTCAATATATTTAAATAGGCATGTTTTCGTAATGAGTCTAAACATTTTAGGCACACATCACGTGAACAAGTCCGTGAAATGAAAACCTCTCTAAACCCCACTTTATATAGAGAAAACTGGGGTTTATGGGGGTCTTCATTATTTTTCTTATTTCTGCTCCAATACATAGGTTGTGGGTACTCGTTAGAACCGCCTCAATGAGGCGGTTCTAACGAGCACACACAACCTATGTTATGAGCATTTATAAGAAAAATATGACAGATTTTCATCAGAAAAGTAGCCATTTTGGAGATGTGAAAAATGCACTATGTCGTACGGGTGTGTTATCGTAATGAGAAACTAGATGTACTGTCTTATCCAAGCAGTGGACACTAAGGGTCTGATTAGCAGGCATATCTGTAACTTTGGTGTTCACAACTGCAAAAACAGGTTTTCTCATGAACTGGCTAAAATAATAATCACTCTCCAGACAGCTGCATTTCATTACAATAACACACCCATGCGACATAGTGCATTTTTCACGTCTCAAAAATGGCTACTAATCAGATGAAAACCTGTGATCTTTTTCTCATTTATACAGCAAACATAGGTTGTGGGCACTCATTAGAACCGCCTCATTGAGGCGGTTCTAACGAGTACCCACAACCTATGTCTTAGAGCAGAAATAAGAATAAATAATATACACCCCCAGTAAACCCCAGTTTTCTCTATACAAAGTGGGGTTTAAGGGGTATTCATTTCACAGACATGTTCAAGTGATGTTAAAACATCTGCACCCAGTTGTTCAAAGCATTGTTAGCTTAACAAGCTCGTTAGTGGTCAAATTGTTAACTGTTCTAGCAAGTAAAATACCAAATATTCTGGTATTTTTGCTTTGCAAAAACTACTCACATTTTTTTTCAGCAAAAATATCAGCAAATAAATATGCTATACTAAATTAATAAAAAAAAATGTTAACCCTTATCTTGCTGTTCACGACAACCCCTATATTTGCAAACAGTGTAGATCCAGATCAGGTGGCTTCTGAAGAAGCCACCTGATCAGGATTTACACTGTTTGGCATTCAGTTTATGAATTTGTAGGAATAAATTGCATCAAGTAATTTGATTGGATGATAGACAGAAATGGGTGTGGCTTAAATGAATATTCAGCAAGAGAAGGGTTAACTAAGACATTGTTAGTATTGCTCCAATATCTCCTGATCTGGACAGATTAATTCTAAACTCTGAACCAATACGGCCTCCACCCATCGGGGCTTGAAGAAATATATGGGCTGCATGATGCTTCCACGCAGAGCTGAAACAGACCCACACACAAGTACTAGTAAACCGCTTAGAGGGGATCTAAGCCTGTCCTGGCAAAGCGGTGCAAGGCGGCCTGTCCATGCTTATAAAGCATATTAGTTTCATTGGGTGGCAGGGCTTGAGATGTCATTTCATCTCAATGTCGGGTCAAAGTCCCACAAAATTGGAAGCAATGTCTCCAAAATAACCTTTACAGTGTTGACGGGGACGTTAAACCTAAAATCAAACAAACAAAACTGAACCATAATTTGGTTTAAATCGGTTGACTGCACAGATGTATAGTTGAATCTAAAGTTATTGTCCACAAGAAGCCTTTGTAAACGTTGCAGGTTTCCATCAGAAATACAATGACATGTTAATTGCTTAATTGCAAAACTATAAAAATAAACTGTAAATAGGTTCAAATAAAACTGATATATTTACATAACATACATTATATTATAATAAAAACATTATCAGAAACTTACTTAAAAGAAATATAAGCCTCTGCGGTGTAGTGGTTATGCTACTCGCCTTGTAAACCAGGGATCGCAGGATCGATCGCGGGCTTCTCCAGACTTTCTGATGAGTCTTTAAATCGAGGTCTTGTCTCCGTATGACCTTAGCTGTTGGTGGGACATGAAACTCAAATACTCACAAGAAATATAAGCATCAACTTGAGATTTACATATATATAAGTATAAATTAATATTTTAAACTAAAAATCTGTCAAAATGAAATCGCCGGTCTCAGTGGCCCAGTCAAGTTTGCCGGTTTCATCTGGCAACATTTTTTTTCCAGGAAAGTGATTGTTTTTGCTTTCCTGACAATCAAGTACATCCAAAAAGGGTTCTACTGTCGAAAGGAAATATTTTCTCCTGACCCCAAATGAAGACTTTCATTCACCTTGACCCTTAACCTGATGAATAAATCAATTTAGCCACGCCCATTTCTGATTCAAGGGGAAGTAATTAATTCGAGCATGCGCAATGAAATGTAAACAAAGTCACGTGTCAAAACATTGGATCCGTCTATAGATTATAAAGAAAAATGACCATTAATGGTCATTTTTCTATGTAATCTACATATTTTGGGATGCATCTTTTCTTTTGGGAAGAGGGGGGGGGGGGGTCCATCTTTTAAACGAAAGCCATGTAATAACGAACAGTGTTATAAAGCAGTTTAGCTGTATATTTAAAAGGGTAAAAAATATATGAAGATATGCTGGTATCTAAAGACAATGTCAAAAAGAGTTGATTTCCTACTAAAAGAGTTGATTTCCTATTAAAAGAGTTGATTTCCTATTAAAAGAGTTGATTTCCTAAACTAACACTAAATGAGATGACAGCCATAAAGATTTACTGGGCAGGGATGAGATCATTCTTCTGTCTTACAATACCATGCCAGTCTGCTTAAATGGCATCTAACAACTAGCATTTTTTGCTTTTTTTTTTTATTATTATTTTCTTTTCCCTAGTCCAATCAATGATTGTGGGTGTTCATTAGAACTGACTCAGAAAGGCACTGTGGCAGTTCTAATGAGTACCCACTATATTTTTTTTTATTAAAAATAAGGAAAATAATGTATACCCCTGTAAATCCCATTTTTGCTATGTAAAGGGGTGTTTACATGGATGGACGACGCATGACGGACATCAAGCGGCCACATACTTGTTAATCTGATGGTACTGAAAGACCTATTATGCCACCAGTGACAAAAGTACAAGTATATAGATATCTGGTGATACAAACAGGATTATAGGAATTTTCAAAGAGGTGATTCTAATGAGAACACACAACATACATTTTCAACATAAAATAATGAAGTTCTCCTTGAATAATCCTTAACATTTTGATATCGGAGAAAATTTCCCTGGGGACATCAGGGGCCAGTTGTTTAAAACAATCTCTATTATTAGTTAACGTATCATTAAAATTTTTATCATTTAATATGGTAAATATTCTGACATTTGCTGAAAAAATGTGAGCAGCTTTTTGCATTTGCAATAGCTGCTCACTTTTTTTCAGCAAAAATATCAATGTATTAGGTATTGTACCAACTAAACAGCTAACAATCTGGGGCCAGTTGTTCAAAACTAACAATGTCGTTAGTAAATGAATTATTAAAACATTGAATATTTAATTTGGCAATTATGCTAATATTTTTGCTGAAAAAAATACCACTGTATTAGGTATTGTATTAACTAAAACAGTTAACAATATGACCACTAACGGGCTCGTTAAGCTAACGATGCTTCGAACAACTGGCCCGAGAACGAGCTTGAACCCCCCATGGTTAACCCATTGTATGTGGGAAACCCCAACAGGGGTACCATTGCAAACAGTGCAGGCTTAGATCAGACGCTGCATAATGCGACGTCTGATCAGGGCCTGCACTATTTGCTAACAGAATTTTCTCTCAAAAATAGAATAAAAAATGAAAAATAGGCCTGACACCCCTAATATGACAAATGAACCTTGTCCAACATATAGCAATGGAAGAGTCCACTAGCATACAGTGGGTTAAAGGAGCCATCAGTGTGCCAGTTCTTGAAGAGTCACTGTATATTTTGCTGTGGCCAAGAAACAATGGGGCTCTACACATGCATTACTATAACACATCCGTGTGATAGAGTGCATTTTTGCAAAATTCAAAAAAACATATTTTTTTCTGATGAAAATTTGTGATATTTTCCTTATTTCTGCTCCAAACATAGGTTTTGGGTGCTCATTAGCTCATTGAGGCGGTTCTAACGAGTACCCATAACCTATGTCTTGGAGCAGAAATAAGGAAAATAATGTTTACCCCCGTAAACCCCAGTTTTCTCTATATAAAGTGGGGTTTAGGGGGGTTTTATTTCACGGACTTGTCACGTGATGAAACAACACAGGCTAGACAAACATGTAAAATAAAATGCTTAGAAATTTTCAACATTGTACCTGACAGCTTGATATGATATCTGACAAACAATAAAATAACAGACATAGAATATATCTTTTATCATATGACGTCGCGTCTGAGAAGGTAATATCCCCATGTAATAAATTAGATAATCCACTAGTGGATTAAATATGCAAATTAGTTGGATACGCTGCTTAACATTATAGACATGGAGAGGTGAAAAATTTTAACAAGTGGTAAACCAAAATATGTAACCAAGATAATCTATCTTTCTCTCAATTTTAACCCTTATCTTGCCGATTTGTTTTTGTTTGTTTGATTTGAGGTTTAACGTCCCCGTCAACACTGTATAGGTCATTTTGGAGACTTTGCTTCCAATTTTGTGGATTGAGATGAAATGACATCTCAAGCCCTGTCGCCCAATGAAACCAATAGTGTTTATAAGCATGGGCGGACTGATTCGCAGCGCTTTGCCTGGGCAGGCTTAGATCCTTTAAGCGATTTACCAGTACTTGCGTGCAGTCAGTTTCAGCTCTGCATGGAAGCATCATGCAGCCCATCTATTTCTTCAAGCCCTGATGGGCGGGGGCTGCTTATCTTGCTGATTAAATTAAATAAGTCACACCCATAACTATCAACCAATCAAATTACTTGATATAATGTATTTTTTTCAACTCACAAAAAGCATGAAAATCAGTGTAGATCCTGACCCAATGGCTTCTAAAGAAGCCATCTGATCTGGATCTACAGTGTTTGCAAATATTCAACAGGACAAGGTTTAACCAATAAAGTGTTGTCTGCTTCGTCATCTGCCGGTTACCTGAAAAGTAATTTTTGCAAACACTGTGGACCCAGATCGGACTGCTCCTGTAGGAGCAGGCTGATCTGAGCCCACAATGTTTGCCTGTATGCAAAAATATTTTTTAAAAGTTTGCAAAAAAATTCAGCAGACGACATTAGCAGACGACATTTTCAGATGTAGTTTTTCTCGTCGTTTTTAAGGGTTAAAATGATGTAGTATTATGGCTATAGGCCATCATCTAGGTGGCTCGAAAGATATTTTTGGCCTCGGTGATACTCCTCGTGCCCTCACGGTTCCTCCTACAGGCTGTAACAGCGTATTTCCACTTTCGTCAACCGTGATTAGTGTTTGTGATACGCCACTCTCTTGTCGCATGAAACCAGGTATATCTATACTATTGGCACGTAAAGTTGTGTCTGGTCTGTGTTTTGAGGATCGTTTATTTTCATTTGGATTGGGTAAATTAAAACAACTTTTCCGCAACATGTGTTTGGCATTGCCACTTGCTGGCCGTGTTGCCCCAGGTATCAGTAGCTGCTCGAGATGTATGGCATAACCGCTTGGAATAAACTGAAAAATAAATTATCCCATAAGACGCCAATCACGACAATTGTCATCTGCTTTGTCATCTGCCGGTTACATTAAAAGTCATTTTTGCAAACAGTGTGGACCCAGATCAGAAGTCTGATCTGGGTCCACACTGTTTCCATAGGAGCAGTCTGATTTAGGTCCACACTGTTTCCACACCAGATCAGATGGCTCCTGTAGGAGCAGTCTGATCTGGGTCCAAACTGTTTGCCTGTATGCAAAATATTTTTCAAAAGTTTGCAAAAAGACTCAGCAGACAGCATAAGCAAACAACATTTTCAAATGTAGTTTTTCTCTCCATTATACATGAAAATCTCTAAAATTGCTAAACTTTGAGATCCTTTGTTTGTTTGATTCCAATTTTGTGGGACTTTTACCCAACAGTGTTCACTGAGATAAAATGACATCTCAAGCCCTGCCGCCCAGTGTAACCAAAAGGGTTTATATGCATGGACGGTCCAACACACACCACTTTGCCTGGGCCGACTTAGATCTTCTAAGCAGTTAACCAGTACTATGAGCGCAGTCAGTTTCAGCTCTGCGTGGAAGCACATTGCAGCCCAATCTATTTCTTCAAGCCCCGATGGGCGGGGGCGTAACATTGAGATCATAAACGAACAGATACATGGAAAGTTGGTGGATTAAGATTCTCCCTCAATGAAGGTGCAAATACATCAATCTTATATGAAAGGTCCAAGAAATACAGCACAACCTCATTATAGCACGGTTCATTATACAACATGGTTTCAAGATGGATCCCAAAAATGTTTAGATAAAATAGAAAAATGACCATAAATGGTCATTTTTCTATATAATCTACACATATTTTGTTTGGATATAACATGGTTGTTTAATTAACAAGGTTTTGGCTTTGGACCCCAGAGGTTGAGGTGTAAGACTACTTAATATTTAGAGATATGTTTTATTACATAAAGGCTTAAAATGAAGGTTGTTCTATTCACGAAAAAAACACTGCTTGCCATGTAGTTTTTGCCACGCAATGCTAATGTAGACTTTTCTATAGCTAATGCTTTGATTCAAATAAAAATTAAATTCTTTTGCAGTCTAGCATAACTGCCTATGATTATTGGCTCATACTTGAGTAATTCCCATACATGCTGTAACTAAGTGCGCAATAAATACGTTTATCATATGACGTCGCGTCTGAGAGTGTAATAACGCCATGTAATATTTTCGATAATCCACTAGTGGATTAAATATCCAAATTAGTTAGATACGATCCGTAACGTTAAATGTACAACGTCCTCAGTGACGTCGCGTTTACTAATGGCGGAATATTCACATTTCGGTAAAACATTTAAATGTCATATGATAAATAGAATCTCTCATTCGTGCTCATGTACTATTGAATTTATTAAACTCATTGAGGAAAAGGGATAAAATGCTCGGCAAAGCCTCGCATTTTATCCCTTTTCCTCAACTTGTTTAATAAATTCAATAATACATAAACACTCATGTAAGATCCTCTATGTATATTACTATCACTCCAATGCTTTCAATCAAGTTTCAGCTCAATCAGACTTCTGGTTTGGGAGATGTTGTTTGAAGAATTACAAGATGGCTGTCATGGCAGCCATCTTGGACATCGCAATGGAATGAATTTAGTAATTCTGAATCACCAAGTTGCCCTGATGACGATCATCAAATTTCAGCACTGTCTGAGTTTCAGTATGGGAGGAGATGTCCTTTAGATAATGTCAAGTTGGCCACCATGGTGGCCATCTTGGATATCAGAAAGGAATGGTTTTAGCAATTCTGAATCTCAATGTCGCCCCAATGCCTCCCATCAAGTTTCAGCTCAATCAGATCATTGGTTCAGGAGATGTCATTTGAAAAAATTTTAAGGCGGCCACCTTGGAATGGAATGATTTTAGCAAATTTGAATCTCCATGTCGCCTGGATGCCTCCAATCAAGTTTCAGCTAGGAGAATTTCAAGATGGCCACCATGGCAGCCATCTTGGATATTGGAACAGAACAGTTATGGCAAGTCCGAATCTCCATGTCACTACAATGCTGCTCATCAAGTTTCAGATCCATCCTACATGTGGTTTGGGAGGAGATGTCATTTGAAGAACTTAAAGATGGCGACCATGGCAGCCATCTAGGATAAAGGAACAGAGCGAATCTGAATCTCAATGTTGCCAGATGATTTCCATCAGACCTTTGGTTTGGGAGGAATTATCATTTGAAGAATTTCAAGATAGCCACCATGGCAGCCATCTCGACTGTTTCAGCAAATCTGAATCTTCATGTGACACTGATGCCTCCCATCAAGTTTCAGCTTAATCCTACCTTTTGCTCGGGGCCGGGTTGTTGTTGATTTTTTTTTCTTCCAAAGAACTGGAATTTTTAGGGCTAAATTAAATAGTCTATGTCCTTCCCTAACAGTAAATCTTCTAGGGCTGTCAGTACTTTAGTTAGATATGGTAAACAGTGAGATGACCCCCCAACAGCAAAACTATACTCATAAAAACTGTAAGCCCCTATTGTTTTTTTTTTTGTTTTTTTTTGAGGCACCTTGAAAACTATTGTAAACAGCCAAAACTTTCAACATTGCCACTAATTATATATATATTTTTTTTCTTTCTCTCAAATTACCATTAAAGAAAGACAGTCTGATTTGGGTCTTCACTGTTTGCCATGTCAACCATGTCTTTTTCAAAAGCTTGGTAGAATTATGGTATTATATCTTATTCATATCAATGGACATTATAGTCACACATGGGCTGATGGATGTTTGTTATGTAATATAACAGTAATGTTAAGTCAAAACTGAGGCATAGAAATAATACAGGGTAACTGTGGGTTAGTGTGGGTATGGGACACATGCTGTGATCTAAATAAGCAAAAAGCACATGACCGAAGGAATTAAGTGTAAATTCCTAAAATTTGCAGTAATTACCCAAGACTGATCCCCAGTAGCAATACTGAGGACATATTGTTAATCCTCCGCTGCGAAGCGGAGCAGGGATTATAGGAATGGCCTTCGTCTGTCTGTCTGTCCATCCGTCTGTCCATCCATAACACTTTTTTTTAACACTCCATATCTCCTGAACGTTTTGACAGATTTCCATTAAACTTTGGTCAAATATTTGTCTTAGTGAACTGATGTGCAGAACCCTTGAATGAACCAAGCCAACCGAAGGTTGGGGTTGCGGTTGAGAGTCGCGGGTTTGGAACTTGGAGTTTCTTGTCAGTTCCATGTCTCCTTTGTCCTTGGCGTGATTTTCATTGAGCTTAGGTCGAGTATGTGTGTTCCATATCTCCTTTACCCCTCAAAGGATTTTAATGGAACTTTGGTCAGTTGCCCCCCTCCGTGAGCTTGTGTGCGGGGTTCATGGGTGAATAGTGTCGGCGCTGGGTCAGGGTCGCATAGGAGTGTCATGAGTATGAAACTTTGAATTTTGTGTCCGTTCCATATCTCAATTACCCTTCAAAGGATTTTCATTGAGCTTTGGTCAAATGTCCCCCTCAGTTTGCTGATGTGCTGAGCACCTATGTGGGGCATGCTGACTCAGGGTCAGGGTCCCAGTTGAGGGGCGCGAGTTTTGGACTTGAATGTATTTTGTATCTGTTTCTCATCTCCTGTACCCCTGGTTCCTTGCGGCAGGGTCTCCACTCATACAAAAAAAAAAAAATTTTTTTTTTTTTTTTGACCGGTGACCTGGATATCTGACCTACTTTAAATTGGTCACTACTTTCGAACTATCTCAGATAGAGCCTTCATATCTGACATGCAGGTTCCTTGTGACAAGAGATTGCCACCCACACAAAACAGTTAGATCCGTTACCTACTTTACATCAGACAAAACTTTCGAGCCTTTATATTTGGCATGTAGGTCTCTTTGGACAAAAACTTCTCACTTACACAAAAGACATTGACTTGACTTACTTTAACAAAATATATATAGGTAGAAGGAATGACAAACTGCGAAACTGTGAATTACATGTACTTGATAAGCCAGATCAGGGTCTCCATATTTTACTCAGACATGTTTCAATTTGTCCAAATTAAGAATCATTTTGGCAAAGACATTTTCACTATAGAAAAGAATTTTTTTTGCTACCGTAAAAATCCTAAAATTTCAGACACCTTTAGGTTGCCTTCTTTGAATCATTACGATAGTTTACAATGAGACTACTTTGATATTTGTATCCTATTTGTTTGTGTTAGTAATTCTATTGACATAAAGCAAAACTCCAAGATTTGGTTCACATATATACCTGAAAATGTTCTGTTGGATGTTGAGTTTTTGTATTGTTACATCTTTTGTGTTTATTGTTTCTTGTATTTTTTCTATTTTTGACCTGGCAACACTACTTAAGCAGTACTTTCCAAACACAGAGAATGGCTGATTTAAAACTACTAACCTACAATGTACAAGGGATTGGGGGAATTGGTAAAAGAACTGATATGTTTGACTACTTAAGAAGTATGAATTTTGATATTTACTGTCTGCAAGAGACTCATTTTAAGGCAGAGGATGAAATTTTAATTAGAACACATTGGAATAATGACTGCTTTTTTAGTAACTATAAATCAAATGCAAGAGGTGTGGCAATATTATTTAATAAAAATCTTGAATATAAAGTACACAAACAGATATCTGATAACCAGGGAAATTTCATTCTACTAGACATGACAATACATAATCGACGTTTATCTCTGGTAAATATTTATGGTCCAAACCTGGACACTCCTGGTTTCTTTATTGAAGTTTTCAAAAAGATTGAAGAAATAGGGAATAGAGAATACATTATATGTGGAGATTTCAACCTCATCTTAGATCCTGTGAAAGACTGTTCAAATTACAAGCATCTTAATAACTGTAGAGCCAGAGCTAAAGTTTTAGAATTTATAGATAAAAACAATTTGATAGACCCTTTTCGAGAAAACAACCCTGATTTACGTAGATATACCTGGAGAAAAAGAAACCCCTTAAAGCAGGCTAGGCTAGATTATTTTTTGATATCAGAAACAGCTATGCAGTTCGTTCAGCAGAGTAAGATAGAATCAAGCTACAGATCAGACCACTCTATAGTCACTTTACTATTAAATTTAACAGGAATGAAACATGGTAAATCTTACTGGAAACACAACAATTCTCTTTTGACTGATCAAGAATACCTTAAGACAATGAATAAGAAAATCAAGGAAATTAAACAACAATACATGCTACCTGTTTAAAATGTTGATGAAATTGAAAGTATACCAGATAGTGAAATCCAGTTTGTAATCAACGATCAGCTTTTCCTTGATGTGCTAATGATGGAACTTAGAGGTGAATCAATATCTTTTGCAAGCCATAAAAATAAGATTAGAAATAATAGAGAAAATGAATTAATAAAAGAAATCCAGGAAATAGAAGGACAGACTACTGAATGCAATCTTGAAAGACTTGAGATACTTAATACAGAGCTATTTGAGATACGACAAGAGAAATTAAAAGGCCATATAATACGGTCAAGAGCACAGTATATAGACAAAGGAGAAAAACCTACAAAATACTTTTGTGGTCTTGAAAAACACAATTTTGTGTCAAAATCAATGCCAAAATTAGAACTGGAAGATGGAACAGTTTTGAACACACAGTCAGAAATTTTACAAGAAACAGAAAAATATTATAAGAGTTTATATACAAGCAGGGACACATCTTTGGCTAGCATTGACTTAAATGAATATATTGAAAATCAAAGTATGAATAAATTATCACCAAAACAGTCAAGTAGTTTAGAAGGAATACTTACACTACCTGAAATTTCAGCAACCTTAAAATCAATGAAAAATGAAAAAAGCCCTGGCCTAAGTGGTTTTTCTGCTGAGTTTTTTAAGGTTTTCTGGAGGCAATTGGGAAATTTTGTACTTAGGGCCCTAAATTATGGGTATTTGAAAGGAGAATTATCTACCACACAGAAGCAAGGATTAATTACATGTATTCCAAAAGAAAATAAACCGAAGAATTTCCTAAAAAACTGGAGGCCTCTTACACTACTTGACACTGTTTATAAAATAGCATCAGGAACCATTGCAAACAGATTAAAAACAGTATTAGATTATATCATAAATAAAGATCAAACTGGTTTTATAAAAGGTCGTTCAATTGTTGAAAATGTGCGAATAATCTATGATGTCATGAAATTTACAGAAGAGCATAATATTCCTGGCCTCGTACTGCTAATTGATTTTGAAAAAGCATTCGACTCTCTTTCCTGGAATTTTTTACATCAGTGCCTGAAATTTCTTAATTTTGGGGAATCAATGCAACACTGGATCAAGGTATTTTATAAAGACATCTCTTCTGCAGTAATCCAGTCCGGTTTTATTTCCAATTTTTTCAGCGTGAATTGGGCTGCCGTCAAGGAGATCCTCTTTCACCTTACTTGTTTATAATATGTGCAGAATTCCTTGCAGCAAAAATTAGAAATAAAAAAACTATCAAGGGCATCACAATTAATGATACAGAATTTCTAATGTTACGAGCCAGGCGTAGCAGAAAGAAAAAGCAAACAAGCCTTTTGGAAAAATTTAACAAAATTTATTTACAAGTGAACTTTAACCTGTAAAAGTAAGAAAATTAAATGTACTTAGCTCTGTTATGAAATATCCTGAATGAATCTATTTTCCTTGATCCCACAGAATTCACAGTCCAAAATGAAAAGTAATATCCTTTAACAATCCAACACAGAATTTAGAAATAACTTTTCTTATAAGCCCAAACATCAAACTCCAAAGTCTGACTCAATGAGAAAAATCAAGCTCTTTTATAGACCCTATGATTTCTCTAGAACATTCCAGAGGGCTGTGGAATAAGATGAGGTAATTTTCTAAAAATAATGCAACCCAGAACTTTCTGGAAGGTTCTGAAGTACTTTTCCTTGTAAACATGTTGTTTACAAAAATGAAATTAATCTGTGACTCAGTTTTCTAGAATCTTCTATAAGAAGATTAACAAGATATTTATAGCACTATTAGGTCACAGTGGGGTGCAAGTGGGAATCAGAAAAATAAATTCTTATGCATAACACTCCCCCTCTTCGAGGAAAAGAAAGATTTATGTAATAAAGCTTTCTTTTGCTTTAAGATTAATAAAATATTGAACATAGCATATACAATTACATGTATCTACAATCCACTTCAGTATGAAAGAAAAACACAACTCCTGACCCTGCTCAAGCTCTTGAAAGGGCATCAGGGATAATGTTATCTCTCCCCCTAATATGTCTTATGTCTAAATTATACTCTTGTAGCATGAGACTCCACCTGAGCAACCGCTGATTTTTGTTTTTCATTTTGTGTATGAAAGTCAGTGGATTGTGATCACTGAAAACAACAATCGGTGCAGTAGTAGGGGTAAGATAAACTTCGAAATGTTGCAGACTGATTCTTGCTCTGCATCTGTCTATGTTCGAGAATTAATCCTTCTAAGAGTCTATAAACATTTTTGTCCTTTCTTGTTCTGGTATAAGAATACTAGGAGAACTCCATTCCAGTCATTGTCCAGCAAATACTGAATTTCTTCTTTAAGATTTTTCTGTTTTATAGGATTCATCCTGTATAGGTGTTGTTTTACTGGTTTGGAACCATTTATGTCCACATCGTGAAATATTTTGTCTGTCCGTGTTGGAATGTCAGGAAATAAGTGTTCATATTCAAAAATCAGCTGTTTCAGTTCATTCCGCTGATTTGGCTCTAGATGTGACAGTTTCTGGTCAAGATTCCGTAGAATGTCAGAATTCTGAAGTTTTGATGATGTGGGATCCGACTTCACTGAATTAATATCCTCACAGTCATTGTCACATGAATTAAGTGGAACAGAGCTAACTAGATTGACTGATGTTAAAGATGTATTGTCCCTATCTATGTATTCCTTAAGCATGTTAATATGACATAGCTGCTTTAGCTTGCGCCTCCCAGGAGTGTTTATTATGTAATTTACGTCACTGATCTTTTTGTCTACAGTGTATGGACCATAATACCTGGCCTGCAACGATTTTCCTGGAATAGGCAAAAGAGCTAGTACCTTATCACCTGGTTTAAAATTCCTTTCTTTTGTCCCTATGTCATATAGCTGTTTCATTTTCCTTTGGGCTGACTGAAGATTGGTCCGAGCAGCCTCACAAGCTTTTGAAAGTCTAGTTTTGAAATCAGACACATACTGAAGTAAATTCAGGGAGGTGTCGTCATTGGAGAGAAATTTCTCTTTGAGAAGTTTCAAAGGACCACGAACAGTATGGCCAAATACTAATTCAAATGGACTGAAGCCAAGAGATTCTTGCACAGATTCTCTAACAGCAAATAAAAGGAGATGGATGCCTTCATCCCAATCCTTCTCTGTGTCAAAGCAATATGATCTTATCATGTTTTTCAATGTTTGATGGAATCTTTCAAGGGCGCCTTGACTTTCAGGATGATAGGCTGATGACTTATACTGTACAATGCCAAGTTCATGCATTACTTGTTGAAATATTCCAGACATAAAATTTGAGCCTTGGTCTGACTGAATAGATTTAGGAAGCCCAACAAATGTGAAAAACTTCACTAAGGCCTTGACGATTGTCTTAGTTTTGATATTTCTTAAGGGAATGGCTTCAGGAAAACGTGTGGAAGCACACATAATAGTCAAAAGATATTCACAGCCAGACTTAGTTCTGGGCAAGGGACCCACACAATCTATAATTATTCGACTGAAAGGTTCATCAAAAGCAGGTATAGGCTGCAAGTGAGCCTTAGGTATAGTCTGATTGGGTTTTCCTACCATTTGGCATGTATGACAGGACCTACAATGCTGAGAAACATCTGATTTTAACCCAGGCCAGTAAAAATGATTAAGAATCTTGTGATAGGTTTTGTTTACACCTAAATGTCCTGACATGGGAGTTTCATGTGCCAAGTTTAATATTTGGGAACGGTAAACCCGTGGAACCACTATCTGGTGGTTGACAGTCCACTCGTCCTCTGCTGAGACGTCTGGTGGACGCCATTTTCTCATAAGAATGTCATTTTTGACATAATAACAGACTGGGACCTGAGATACTTCCTGCTCATCTAAGGCCCTTTCAAATAAAGGCGAAATTTCAGGATCCTTATGCTGTTCTATAGCTAGTTGAGACCCGGACATTTTGTCATGGCCTAGATCGAAAGATGAGTTATTCTCATGAAAATCTGTCTGCTTATCAGGCAGGCTTGAAGACAGAGACCTTGTTATCTCATCATTAAAAGACTGACCCAAAAAGGTATCAGTAAAATCAAAATCCTGTTTCACATCAGTTTGCTTGGCCTTACGTGCCATCGCCCTTGTGACTGCACAAGACGGATAAAGATCAGGAATTTCCTGCTCAATGGGATCAGGCAGTTGGTCTATGCAAGGATTAGTAGTCAAAAGTGGGTTTACCACAACCTTATCTCCAGCTAAGTCATTGCCTAGCAACAAATGAACACCTTTAAAAGGTAAAGAAGGTCTAATACCAACAGCCACTGAACCGGATACCAAGTCTGATGACAAATAAACGTTATGGAGCGGAACATTAACAAATCCACATTCCACACCCTGAATAAGGACACTTTGGCCCAAAGAAGTCTTCTCAGAAAAAGGCAGAGTATCTGCTAGAATAAGAGATTGAGAAGCTCCGGTATCTCGTAAGATTTTAATAGGGGTTGGATGGGCATAACTGTCACCATTTAGTGACACAAAACCATCTGATAAGAATGGTTCATAACACTCCATAACTGAATCAGTCTCAGATAATTTGGTATCAGAAAGAGTTTCCTCCCTTACACAAGACTGTGGTTTTGGCCTTATAGAAGTCAAGCCTGTAGGCTTAAGTTCCTCCTGTCTTTCTCTTTCTTTCCTTCGCTTTAATTTTAAACACTCAGAGATCAAATGACCTGTATTTTTACAATAATAACAAACTACTTGAGATTGAGATAAGGGATTCTGGTCTTTGTTTTCACCAGAAGGTTTGGGAAAATTTGGGCTTCTGTTTTCACCAGAAGGTTTGGAAAAATTCTGACTTCTGTTTTCACCAGAAGGTTTGGAAGGATTCTGGCTTTTATTTTCACCAGAAAGTTTGGGCATAGTACTAGATGTATGGCTATAACTACCAGAAGGATTACTGGGATAGAATCTTGGACCTGTCTGTGGATTATAAGGTTTTCGAGGATAAGGCCTGTTCACAAATGAGACTTTATGAGTCAAAGCATAATCATCTGCCAAACGAGAAGCTTCCTCCAAAGTTTCAACCTGTCTCTCATCGAGAAAAGATTTAATGTATGAATTTATGCACCGTTTGAACTCTTCAACAAGGACAAGTTGTCTAAGTTTGTCATGATCAGAGCCTACTTTTTTAGAAGAACACCACCTATCAAATAGCTGTTCTTTGGTTCGAGCAAATTCTACATGGGTCTGGGAAATTTCTTTTTTGCTATTCCTAAATTTCTGCCTGTAAGCCTCAGGGACCAACTCATATGCCTTAAGAATAAGCTCCTTGACCAGATCATAGTCTGAGCTTTGCTCGACAGTCAGCTGAGTGTAAATATCTCGAGCCTTTCCGACAACAACGCTTTGCAAAAGTAAGGTCCAATGCTCTTTTGGCCATTTTAAATTTTCTGCAACTTTTTCAAAATGCAAAAAATACTTATCTACCTCTTTTTCCTGAAATGGGGGAACTAATCTGATATGCTTTGTGGCATCAAAGTAACTACCAGAGTCAAAAACAGGGGTAGGTTTCACCCTATCTTGACCCTGGAGTTCCAGTTCCTTCATCTTTAATTGAAAATGCCATTTTTCTCTTTCTATTTCAAGTCGCTCTTCTTTTTCTAATTTTTCTTTCTGAAGGCGTTCCTCCATTTCTCTTTTTTCCCTCTCCATTTCTCTTTGTTTTTCCTTCTCTCTTTCTTCCATTTCTAATCTTTCCATCTGCATTTGTCTCTGCATTTCTCTTTCTTTTTCCTTCTCTCTTTCTTCCATTTCTCTTTGCTTTTCCTTCTCTCTTTCTTCCATTTCTAATCTGAACTTCTCTAATTCAATTTGCCTTCCTATTTCAATTTGTCTCATTTGTAATTCAGTATGTGAAACCATAATGAGAGACAAAGCAGATGGATCGAAAAGTTCTTCATCAACAAAAAACTGCACCAAAATATTCTTAATTTCATGCTTCTTCATGCTTGTTTTGACAGCAGTGACCCCATAATGGGAAGCAATTTCTAGCAAATCTGTCCTTTTGGCCAGATTAAACAACTCCTGAGTAGGCTGAGCCAAAAAGCTTCTCAAATCAAACGACATGTTTGCTTTTTGTTTGTTTTATAAAGTATTTATGGAAATACAGATTGAGGTTAATTTGACAAAGTTTTTTTTTTAAATGACAAGCCCAACGAGAATTTCACATGAAATGACAAGTACTATTTCACCTGAAATGACAGTTCACATGAAATGACAATCCCCTATATGCCTATAGGGAAATACCAATCCTGTGAAGCAACTGCAAAGTCTATTTGATAAGAAATGACAATTACCTGCGTCACATGAAATGTCGGTTTTAAAATGCTTAAAATGGTTTTATCCCGGACGAGCCCCCAATTTCTGTTACGAGCCAGGCGTAGCAGAAAGAAAAAGCAAACAAGCCTTTTGGAAAAATTTAACAAAATTTATTTACAAGTGAACTTTAACCTGTAAAAGTAAGAAAATTAAATGTACTTAGCTCTGTTATGAAATATCCTGAATGAATCTATTTTCCTTGATCCCACAGAATTCACAGTCCAAAATGAAAAGTAATATCCTTTAACAATCCAACACAGAATTTAGAAATAACTTTTCTTATAAGCCCAAACATCAAACTCCAAAGTCTGACTCAATGAGAAAAATCAAGCTCTTTTATAGACCCTATGATTTCTCTAGAACATTCCAGAGGGCTGTGGAATAAGATGAGGTAATTTTCTAAAAATAATGCAACCCAGAACTTTCTGGAAGGTTCTGAAGTACTTTTCCTTGTAAACATGTTGTTTACAAAAATGAAATTAATCTGTGACTCAGTTTTCTAGAATCTTCTATAAGAAGATTAACAAGATATTTATAGCACTATTAGGTCATAGTGGGGTGCAAGTGGGAATCAGAAAAATAAATTCTTATGCATAACACTAATCTCACAGTATGCAGATGATACTTCTATAATCTTAGATGGAACAGAACACTCTCTTAATCAGACACTTTCCGAACTTGAAAGGTTTTCAAGAATATCAGGTTTAAATGTTAATTTTGATAAGACTCAGTTAGTTTGGATAGGCTCAGAAAAATTTAGTACTCGGTCCATCAAAACAAAATGGAAACTTTGTTGGGGCAAAACTACCTTTAAACTACTAGGAATAAGCTTTAATACTGACTTGGAAAAAATGGTTAAAGAAAATTACGTAGAAAAAATTCAGCAAGCAGAAAAGCAAATTAATGGGTGGGGAAAGAGAAGTCTATCACCGATTGGTAAAATAACAGTAATTAAAACATTGATCCTACCGCGTTTTAATCATCTCTTTATGTCTTTACCAAATCCAAGTAAGGCAGTATTTGACTCAATTAATGAAATTTTCTTTAACTTTTTATGGAACAAAAAAGCAAAGATAAAAAAATCAGTGGTTGTTAAACAATACTTTGAGGGAGGGCTTAAAATGTTAAATATACAAGCTTTTAGTTATGCATTGAAAGCAACCTGGATAAGAAGACTCATTACCAGTAATTGTAAATGGCAAATGTTAATTTCAAACTCTATTAACTTGGAGAAATTGTTTTCGTTAGACTCGCATTACA
Organism: Lucinisca nassula; assembly: GCA_963580285.1. Taxonomy (NCBI): domain Eukaryota; kingdom Metazoa; phylum Mollusca; class Bivalvia; order Lucinida; family Lucinidae; genus Lucinisca; species Lucinisca nassula. The sequence goes on from OY757022.1 coordinate 26,498,665, forward strand.
TAGAAGAGCTAATAAAAAATTTCAAAAATGATTTCTGGAAAGACGTGTTATATTCATTAATAAAAATCAATGAAAAGACTGAAATAACTCAAGAAAATATTTGCAAAATTCCAATTTTTTGTAACAATGACATTTGCATGGACATTTTTCCATCAGAATATGTCCGTTGTCTACACCCCTTTACACAGTTTAAAAATTAAAAAAACCTCCAGAATTGAAATGTCTTGCCAGGTCAAAATAGTAAAAATCTCTCTTTCTCTCTTCTATTTTTTTTTTCTCTTTCTCTCTTTTGCCTTTTCTAAATCTTGCTTAATACTTCCTAACATTCAAATTGAAGATCTCATGATGATTTACTGAATACTTACAATTATTAACCTTTGTCCTGTTGTTCACCGCCACATCTGCCTTTGTGGGCAGTGCAGACCAAGATAGGCTGGCTTTTGAAGTGGCCATCTGATCAAGCATTTGGTGAACTGAATGAATATAGTATATCACAGCCTCTTTATAACCCTATTGATGGGGTTCAAGGCAGTAACCATGTCAGTTAAATAGCCGTGTTACGTCCAAGCAGGAATGTATAGATTGTATAGAAAAATGACCATTTATTTCTGTATAATCTTTAATGACCATTTATTTCTGTATAATCTTTGCATTTTTTGGGACCCATCTGGAAAATGTGTTATATCCAAAACAGTGTTATAATGAACCGTGTTATAAGGGGGTTGTGGTGTATATCATGTGGTCTGACTGGCTATTGGCTGGTGATGGGTTTAGCTTAACCAATACGTTGTACAGGATAGGGGTTTCAAAAATAAGTATCATTGATTTTGATGGATAGCGAGAGCTGAAGAATGAAAGCTAATGACCTAATATAAAATGTACTTATATGTCATATGTATACCTCCCAGTGATTGCCCGGATCTCTGAGAGATCTTTGTAACGGGATTATAGAAAATAAAATGAGCAAGATTTAAAAAAAAAAAAAAAAAAAAAAAGTTTCAGCTAGGAGAATTTCAAGATGGCCACCATGGCAGCCATCTTGGATATTGGAACAGAACAGTTATGGCAAGTCCGAATCTCCATGTCACTACAATGCTGCTCATCAAGTTTCAGATCCATCCTACATGTGGTTTGGGAGGAGATGTCATTTGAAGAACTTAAAGATGGCGACCATGGCAGCCATCTAGGATAAAGGAACAGAGCGAATCTGAATCTCAATGTTGCCAGATGATTTCCATCAGACCTTTGGTTTGGGAGGAATTATCATTTGAAGAATTTCAAGATAGCCACCATGGCAGCCACCTCGACTGTTTCAGCAAATCTGAATCTTCATGTGACACTGATGCCTCCCATCAAGTTTCAGCTTAATCCTACCTTTTGCTCGGGGCCGGGTTGTTGCTTAATGAATTTCAAACTGGACACTATGTCGGCCACCATGGAAATCGGAACAGAATGATTTTAGCATATCTGAACCTCCATATCACTCCAATGCCTCCTATCAAGTTCAGCACAATTCAACCTTTGGTTTGGGAGAAGTCGTTTGAAGTGTTTCAAGATTCCGCAGTGGTGGCGATCTTGAATATAGGAACGAGATCCATGATTTATTTCTAAATTTGTTTAGTGAATCTGTCAGAAGATCAAGCACTCAAGAAAACATTCGGATCAGCCATGGTAATTCAAAATAGAAGGAAGGTAATGATCAGGAATCAATACAATAAATCCAAAGCTCCCATCAGAGACCATTTAGCCTGTCAGCCATGGGTGTTCAGGTCAGGTCATTGAAGTTAAACTGTTGTTCTATGCCATTAACCCTTGTCCTGCTGAGCCCCGATATGCCTTACCTTTCAAACAATGTAGATCCAGATCAGATGGCATCTCCAGAAGCCATCTGAACAGGATCTAGATCGTTTGTCATTCAGAATGTGAATTTGTTGCAATAATTTGCATCAAGTAATCTGATTGGTTGATAATCAGTAGTGGGTTTGGCATATTTAAGTATTCAGCAGGACAAGGGTTAATAATTACTTACTGTTGCTAAATTCTGCTGTTTTTTGTTAGATTTGCCAACAATAAAGATTTTCTCTCTCGGCAGTCCCAGCTCTCTGTAACCATTGATATCTTTGGCTGAGCCATAACCAGCTGCATATACTAAATCGGCCTGAAGAAGAAGATTTACCTTAAGGGGAATTGGAACACCTCGCTGATTTTTTCTGCCATTTTACAAAGGGAGACTACTTTTGGGACTTCCTGTTTGCCTTTCTATAAGCCCTGCCCCATGGAAAAAGGGGTCTACTCTTAAAGGAAAGAATTTGCTCCTAAGGAGCAAATTCTTTCCTTTAAGAGTTGACCCCTATTGACATGGGAGACAAAACACCTGGCTGATTTTTTCTGCCATTTTTCAAAGGGAGACAATTTTCGGGACTTCCTGTTTGCCTTTCTATAAGCCCTGTCCCACGGAAAAAAGGGGTCTACTCTTAAAGGAAAGAATTTGCTCCTCAGGAGCAAATTCTTTACTTTAAGAGTTGACCCCTATTGACATGGAAGACATGAATACTTTTGCAGGAGTTGTCTCCCCTGAAGGTGTTCCCATTCCCCTTAATTCTAACACAGAACCTACATATTTAAATCTAGAAGCCTCTGTGGTCGAATGGTTACACTACTAACCTTGTAAACCAGGGGTCGCAGGTTTGATTCCGGGCTTCTCCAGACTTTCGGATGAGTCTTTAAACCGAAGTCCCGTCTCCGTATTACCATAGCTGTTGGTGGGACGTAAAACTGAAACACTCACTCACTCACTCACATATTTAAATCTACAACACATTTACATTATGATAACACACCCATGCGACATAGTGCATTTTTTCACATCTCCAAAATGGCTATTCCATGACATTTTTCTTATTAACACTGCAAACATATGTTGTTGGTGCTCGTTAGAATTGCCTCATTAAGGTGGTTCTAATGAGTACCCACAATCTTGTCTTGGAACAGAAACTAGGAATGGTGTTTGTAAAAAACAATGCCCCCAACCTTTGCTTGTCCCTAGATGGCAAAATATTCAACAAATATTGTTAAAGACTCAAAAACATACAACAATAATTCCCCCGAAGGCTATGTCGCGCCTGTGGGGGCGCAAAGTCACCAAACCATGAAATCTAGGTCAAGGTCAAACATGGATGCCTGCATAAAAATTTCACTCCTAGTTGCAAGCATGTACCAAGTATCATCAATGAAACTCTTAAAACTAGACTATGAAGTGAGCATATGCTCACTAATACCCCCGGCCAAAGCCATCGGTAGCTTAGTTCCTGAAAAATCTTCACAAAATTTAAGGTAACTCACAAAATACACATTTCAGTAGCAAATATAACAAAGGGGAATAACTCTAAAGAACCTGGCCTCATAGCCCCAATTTTCTTTCCAACAATACAACTAGTTATGCGTGTTGTTTGTACCAAATTTCAAGTTTCTAGGTACAGTAGTTCCTGAGAAATCTGACACAAAATTTAAGGTAACTCATAAAATACACATCTCAGTAGCAAATATAACAAAGAGGAATAACTCTAAAGCACCTGGCCCCACAGCCCAAATTTTCTTTCCCACAATACAACTAGTTATGCATGTTGTTTGTACCTAATTTCAAGTTTCTAGGTACAGTAGTTCCTGAGAAATCTTTGACACAAAATTTAAGGTAACTCACAAATACACATCTCAGTAGCAAATATAACAAAGGGGAATTACTCTAAAGAACCTGGCCCCACAGCCCCAATTTTCTTTCCCAGAATACAACTAGTTATGCATGTTGTTAGTACCAAATTTCGAGTGTCTAGGTACAGTAGTTCCTGAGAAATCTTTGACACAAAGTTTAAGGTAACTCACAAAATACACATCTCAGTAGGAAATATAACAAAGGGGAATAACTCTAAAGAACCTGGCCTCATAGCCCCAATTTTCTTTCCCACAATACAACTAGTTATGCATGTTGTTTGTACCAAATTTCAAGTTTCTAGGTACAGTAGTTCCTGAGAAATCTTTGACACAAAATTTAAGGTAACTCACAAAATACACATCTCCGTAGCAAATATAACAAAGGGGAATAACTCTAAAGAACCTGGCCTCATAGCCCCAATTTTCTTTCCCACAATACAACTAGTTATGCATGTTGTTTGTACCAAATTTCAAGTTTCTAGGTATAGTAGTTCCTGAGAAATCTTCGACACAAAAAAAAAGTTTACACACACACACACAGAAAAGTTTACACACACACAGAAAAGACAAAAACTATATACCCCTTCGGCATACATAGTATGCCGGGGGTATTTCTAGGTATAGTAGTTCCTGAGAAATCTTCGACACAAAAAAAAGTTTACACACACACACACAGAAAAGTTTACACACACACAGAAAAGACAAAAACTATATACCCCTTCGGCATACATAGTATGCCGGGGGTATAAACAGACTCTTACATCAGGGTGAAAGTTAGGGTTGTCACACTATTTTACAAAGTCATTGAACCATAAAATGTAGGTGAAGGTCAGAAATGGATACTTGCATTGAAGTTTCAATTCCTAAATGCAAGCTTGTACCAAATACAATTAATGAAGCTCTAATAGATCTTGAGAAATGGACTCTTACATTAGGGTGAAAGTCAGGGTGGTCGCAATAATTCACAAAGTCGGTGAACCATGAAATATGGGTCAAAGTCAAATATGGATGCTTGCGTTGCAGTTGCACTTCCTAGATGCAAGTTTGTACCAAATATAATTTAAAAAGCTTTAATAGTTTTCGAGAAATGGACTCTTACATTAGGGTGAAAGTCAGGGTGGTCGCAAAAATTCATGAAGTCAGTGAACCATGAAATAAAGGTCAAGGTCAGATATGGATGCTTGCGTTGAAGTTGCAATGCCTGGATGCAAGTTTGTACCAAGAATGATTAATGAAGCTCTAATAGTTCTCAAGATATGGACTTGATGACAAGATTTTATTAAAAAGAAAAACAAGGCATTGCATGCGATACAAATCCCCTCGCACAAGACAACTTCGTGTGAGGAAAACACTGAAATGGCAAAAGTCCAACTTGCTTGAGATATTATCATATGCAACATTTGTGTAAAGTTTGTTTAAAAATCCATCCATAAATGTAGGTTCTAGAGTGATGACAATATTTCTCTAAAAATAGTCATAGGGACCTTGACTTGAGGCCATGGCCGCGAAGTAGATCTTGCTGAAGATATTATCATAAGCATCTTTTGTGTGAAGTTAGATTAAAATCATAAATGTAGGCGGTAGAGCAATGACAAAGTTTTTCTAAAAATAGCCACAGTGACCTTGACCATAAAAGTCAAAGCAACTCGAGATATTACCATAAGAAACATTTGTGTGAAGTTCTATTAACATCCATCAATAAATGTACGCACTAGAGCGAGTACAAAGTTTTTCAAAAAATAGCCACAGTGACCTAGACCTTGAAAGTCGAAATAGCTTGAGATATTGTCATAAGGAACATTTGTGTGAAGTTATACTGAAATCGGTGAAGAAATGTAAGCGCTAGAGCCATGACAAAGTTTTTCTAAAAATAGCCACAGTGACCTTGACCTTGAAAAGTCAAACTCACTCGAGGTATTGTCATAAGGAACATTTGTGTGAAGTTATATTGAAATCAGTGAAGAAATGTAGTCGCTAGGATGATGACAAAGTTTTTCTAAAAATAGCCACAGTGACCTTGACCATGAAAGTCGAAATGGCTTGAGATATTGTCATAAGGAACATTTGTGTGAAGTTAAATTGAAATTGGTGAAGAAATGTATGCGCTATAGCCATGACAAAGTTTTTCTAAAAACAGCCACAGTGACCTTGACCTTGAAAGTGGAACTCGCTACAGATATTGTCATAAGGAGCATTTGTGTGAATCGATTTTGAAATTGGTGAAAAAATGTAAGCGCTAGAGCAATGACAAAGTTTTTCTAAAAATAGCCACGGTGACCTTGACCTTGAAAGTCAAACTCTTTTTAGGAATTGTCATTAGGATCATTTGTGTGAAGTTATATTAAAATCGGTGAAGAAATGTAGGCGCTGGAGCGATGACAAAGTTTTTCTAAAAATAGCCATCGTGACCTTGACCTTGAAAGTCAAAATGGCTTGAGATATTGTCATAAGGAACATTTGTGTGAAGTTATATTGAAATTGGTGACTAGACTATCAAGTGAGCATATGCTCACTAATACCCCCGGCCAAAGCCATCGGTAACTTTCTGGCAATTCAAAGCCATCAAGTTTGACAAAAACCTATTATGAACACAGAATTAATCTTGCAAAAGTAAGGAGAATACCATTACATCTAAATAACTCACCTGATAACTAATGAGATCTTGAACAGATGTTTTTCAAAGGGCAATAACTCTTGAAAGGAGCATAATCCGGACGAGAAAAAAAATATGTGTCGGCTAATTTTCCATGAGGAATCCATATATGAAATTTCAAAACCCTAGCATACACGGTTCTAAAGTTATGCTATGCATCACTTTTACCATACAGTACAATGGCACAAATTACCAAAATGACAAAGGGCCATAACTCACAAAGTATTTTTCGGAATTTTGTCAAAAGTTAATCAGTTCATCTACTCATCACCACCAATCTATTCACCAACTTTCAAGGCTCTAGCTCCAATAGTTTTTGAGATATCTTGCTGACAAAATTTTATAAAAAAAATATAACAAAGGGGAATAACTCTAAAGAACCTGGCCCCACAGCCCCAATTTTCTTTCCCACAATACAACTAGTTATGCATGTTGTTTGTACCAAATTTCAAGTTTCTAGGTACAGTAGTTCCTGAGAAATCTTTGACACAAAATTTAAGGTAACTCACAAAATACACATCTCAGTAGCAAATATAACAAAGGGGAATAACTCTAAAGAACCTGGCCCCACAGCCCCAATTTTCTTTCCCACAATACAACTAGTTATGCATGTTGCTTGTACCAAATTTCAAGTTTCTAGGTACAGTAGATCTTGAGAAATCTTTGACACAAAATTTAAGGTAAGTCACAAAATGCACATCTCAGTAGCAAATATAACAAAGGGGAATAACTCTAAAGAACCTGGCCCCACAGCCCCAATTTTCTTTCCCACAATACAACTTGTTATGCATGTTGTTTGTACCAAATTTCAAGTTTCTAGGTATAGTAGTTCCTGAGAAATCTTTGACACAAAAAAAAGTTTACACACACACACACAGAAAGTTTACACACACACAGAAAAGACGAAAACTATATACCCCCATGGCATACTCCGTATGCCGGAAATGTAAGCGCTAGAGCCATGACAAAGTTTTTCTAAAAATAGCCACAGTGACCTTGACCTTGAAAGTGGAACTTGCTACAGATATTGTCATAAGGAACATTTGTGTGAATCAATTTTGAAATTGGTGAAAAATGTAAGCGCTACAGCAATGACAATGTTTTTGTAAAAATAGCCACAGTGACCTTGACCTTGAAAGTCGAACTCTTTCGAGGTATTGTCAAAAGGATCATTTGTGTGAAGTTAAATTAAAATCGGTGAAGAAATGTATGCGCTGGAGCGATGACAAAGTTTTTCTAAAAATAGCCATTGTGACCTTGACCTTGAAAGTCGAAATGGCTTGAGATATTGTCATAAGGAACATTTGTGTGAAGTTATATTGAAATTGGTGAAGAAATGTAAGCGCTAGAGCCATGACAAAGTTTTTCTAAAAATAGCCAGTGACCTTGACCTTGAAAGTGGAACTCCCTAGAGATATTGTCATAAGGAACATTTGTGTGAAGTAATATTGATCCGTGAAGAAATGTAGGCGCAACAGCGTTGACAAAAATTTTCTTAAAATAGCTACAGTGATCTTAACCTGGAGGTCATGACCCTGAAAGTCGAACTCGCTCGAGATATAGTCATAAGGAACATTTGTGTGATTGTCATAAGGAACATTTGTGTGAAGTTATATTGAAATCAGTGAAGAAATGTAGGCGCTAGAGTGCTGACAAAGTTATTCTTAAAATAGCCACAGTGACCTTGACCTTGAGGTCATGACCTTGAAAGTCGAACTCGCTGAGATATTGTCATAAGAAACATTTGTGTGAAGTTATATTGAAATCAGTGAAGAGCTGTAGGCGCTAGAGCGATGACAAAATTTTTCTAAAAATAGCCACAGTGACCTTGACCTTGAGGACATGACCTTGAAAGTCGAACTCACTCGAGATATTGTCATGAGAAACATTTGTGCGAAGTTATATTGTAATCAGTGAAGAAATGTAGGCGCTACGGCGATGAAAATTTTTTTCTAAAAATAGCCACAGTGACCTTGACCTTGAGGCAATCATCTTGAGATATTTCTATAAGGAACATTTGTGTGAAGTTATATTGAAATTGGTGAAGAAATGGAGGCGCTAGAGCGATGACAAAGTTTTTCTAAAAATAGACACAGTGACCTTGACGTTGAGGTCATGACTTTGAAAGTCGAACTCGCTCGAGATTTTTTTATAAGGAACATTTGTGTGAAGTTATATTGAAATTGGTGAAGAAATGTAGGCGCTAGAGCGATGACAAAGTTTTTCTAAAAATAGCCACAGTGACCTTGACCTTGAGGTTAAGACCTTGAAAGTCGAACTCACTCGAGATTTTTTTATAAGGAACATTTGTGTGAAGTTATATTGAAATTGGTGAAGAGATGTAGGGGCTTGAGCGATGACAAAGTTTTTCTAAAAATAGCCACAGTGACCTTGACCTTGAGGTTATGACCTTGAAAGTCGAACTCGCTCGAGACTTTTTTTATAGGGAACATTATTGTGAAGATATATTAAAATCGGTCAAGAAATGTACGCGATAGAGCGATGACAAAAGTACGTACATATGTACGGGACAAATGCTATATCACCCCTCACAACTATGTTGTGCAAGGGGATAATTAAAAAAATTTCTAAGGGCAATAACTCTTGAAAGGGGCATAATCCGGATGAGACAAAAAATACACGTCAGCTTATTATCCATTAGGAATGCATATATGAAATTTCAAAACCATAGCATACACAGTTCTAAAGTTATGCTATGCATCACTTTTAGCATTCATTACAATGGGCACAAATTACCAAAATTACAAAGGGCCATAACTCACAAAGTTTTTTTCGGAATTTTGTCAAAAGTTAATCAGTTCATCTTCTCATCACCACCAATATACTCAACAACTTTCAAGGCTCTAGCTCCAATAGTGTTTGAGATATTTTGCTGGCAAGATTTTTTTAAAAAAATTTCAAAGGGCAATAACTCTTGAAAGGGGCATAATCAGGACGAGAAAAAAATATGTATCAGCTAATTTACCGTTGGAAACCATATATGAAATTTCAAAACCCTAGCATACACGGTTCTAAAGTTATGCTATACATCACTTTAAGCATACATTACAATGGGCACAAATTACCAAAATGACAAAGGGCCATAACTAACAAAGTGTTTTTCAGAATTTTGTCAAAAGTTAATTAGTTCATTTACTCATCACAACCAATCTATTCACCTACTTTCAAGGCTCTAGCTCCAATAGTTTTTGAGATATTTTGCTGACAAGATTTTATTAAAAAAATTTCAAAGGGCAATAACTCTTAAAAGGGGCATAATCCGGACGAGAAAAAAAAATATGTGTCAGCTAATTTTCCATGAGGAATCCATATATGAAATTTCGAATCCCTAGCATACACGGTTCTAAAGTTATGCTATGCATAACTTTTAGCATTCATTACAATGGGCACAAATTACCAAAATGACAAAGGGCCATAACTCACAAAGTATTTTTCGGAATTTTGTCAAAAGTCAATCAGTTCATCTACTCATCACCACCAATATATTCACCAACTTTCAAGGCTCTAGCTCCAATAGTTTTTAAGATATCTTGCTGACAAGATTTTATTAAAAAAAATTTCAAAGGGCAATAACTCTTAAAAGGGGCATAATCCGTATGAGGAAAAAAATACGTGTCAGCTAATTTTCCATGAGGAATCCATATATAAAATTTCAAAACCCTAGCATACACGGTTCTTTAGTTATGCTATGCATCAAAAGCGTAACGAACAGACGAAAGGACGGATGAACGAACCAGAACCAATATGCCCCTCCAACTTTTTCAAAGTTGGGGGCGTAACAAGAAAACTAATGTATACCCCGGTAAATCCAAATTTTCACTATATAAAGTGGGGTTTAGGGGGGTGTTCATTTCAAGGACTTGTTCACGTGATAAAATCACTGGGTGGAAGAGCGTGATCTGAAAGATGCCACCCTAAAGTCCTATGATGTTAGACAGTGAAAAGTCAATTTTTTCCCATCAAAAACATTATAAAAGTACATGAATGTGTGTATTAAAGTCAATAATGTTGGAGCGGTTTCTTTGGTGAATGTTGGGAGAATTTGAAGGAAACAACAAAATTACTGTCACTTTTAATTGTGTTAGAATCGTAAGAAATGAGTTTCAGAAATAAAAATTGAGCCCTGCCAAGCAAATTTGTGTCTTCGTCCTTCGGTCATGACAAATTTTAACTGCGCATGCTCAGCCATTCAGAGGGCCCGGGATATGGCTTTCTGTCTGAAGGTTCCTCTTGATTCACTGCTTGTATGAGCGAGCAGCGAAGGTTCTGGCGAGACTGCGCGGATGCGCAGGCTCACCTGAACCTTTGCTGCTCGCATAGGCGATAAGTACCAAAATCGCTTGACGGGGCCCCATTGATGTATTTCTTTTGTTGCTATTTTTTGTGTGGGAAAGATTGGTGCTTGGACATTTCGGACATTGACGTTATGGACACCTATGTTCCGGCCAGGACATTTCCGTCATAGACATTTTGACCACAGACATTTTGGTCACGGACATTTCGGCCCTGGAAAAAAATTACTTGGCAAGCGAATTTTGACTTCATGTGGAACTTCAGTATTTGTGATTGTAAAAATCTGATTAGGTTTATCCAAGGTTGATGCAGCCTTTTCTTTCATTTCCAGTCTAGGTTATTTTTTGGGGACTTGTTCACAAACTTCATTAGCCCCCGCCCATAGGGGCTTGAAGAAATATATGGGCTGCATGATGCTTCCAGCTGAATCCGGCCTGCACACTTGTACTGGTAAACCGCTTAGATAATCTAAGCCTGTGGACGCATGAGCTGAATCCGGCCCGCACACTAGTACTGGTAAACCGCTTAGATAATCTAAGCCTGTCGACGCACGGCGGTGTGAGGCGGACCATCCATGCTAATAAACCCTATTGGTTTTATTGGGCGACAGGGCTTGAGATGTCATTTCAATGACATCTCATGTCCTGCCGCCGAATGGAACCAATAGGGTTTATAAGCATGGACGGTCTGGCTCGCACCGTTTTGCCTGGGTAGGCTTAGATTATCTGAGCAGTGTGCCAGTGCTCGTGTGCGGCCGGTTTCAGCTCTGCGTGGAAGCATCATGCAGCCCATCTACTTCTTCAAGACCCGATGGGCGGGGGCTGTCCAACCAATCGGTATCAGGGTATAATATACAATAGAAGTTTTCCGTATTTTTTTATTTTGCAATAATTTTGACTGTTATTTGTTTGCATTGGAGTCTAACGGCCCAGTCAACACAATTTAGATCATTTTTGAGTCGGTCAGTTTACCTATCCACACTTTTCCTGGGCAGGCTTATAAGTAAGCGGTTAACCAGGACAGTGCAATTTTTTGCCAGAAACTGACAACTGCCCTTCTTGACTCATAAACTACAGTAAAATTCCTATATTAAGACCACCTTTGGGACTGTTCAATATTCGTCTTAAGACCACTTTTGAACAGTCCCAAAGGTGGTTCCTGACCAGAGGGCACTGTGGGCAGTAAACACAAAAAAAGATTAAGTGCACTCTTCAAAATAAACTTTTTAAAACAGAATTGGTCTTAATTTTATGTGGTCTTAATAGCTGAATTTCACTGTATATGGAACTACATCTGCCAGAAATACTTTGGTTTCATATCAAACTAGAATCGCGCGGTCGATGGCACGCCATCGCATATCCCCACCCTTTTTTAAAGATACGCCACTATATAAGTTCTCAATTGCAACTCCCACCAAATCTTAAGATCAAAATTCCGAAAGTGTCATGCACTCCTCAGACAAAAGACCTATCAGTTCCCAAAGTTTCATGTTTCTATCTGAAACGGCGTAGGAGGAGTTATCCGGTAATCGTTAAAAAGGGGGCTATGGGGGTGAAAATCCAAGTTATTGACCTCTGGTTACCTCAAACCTGACCCTAGGGGTCAAATTTTGATTGTTATGTATTCTACTCATTATGCTGTTCGATTTGATATGTCACACGACCAGGTTCTGAAAACTTTGATTTTTTACCCCCGGGGCACCCCACCCCCAGGCCTGGCCCCTAGGGGTAGGATCAAAATTCCGAAAGTGTCATGCACTCCTCAGACCAAAGACCTATCAGTTCCCAAAGTTTCATGTTTGTATCTGAAACGGCGTAGGAGGAGTTATCCGGTAATCGTTAAAAAGGGGGTTATGGGGGTGAAAATCCAAGTTTTTGACCTCTGGTGACCTCAAACCTGACCCTGGGGTCAAATTTTGATTGTTATCTGTTCTACTCATTATGCCGTTCAATTTGATATGTCACATGACCAGGTTCTGAAAAAATTGATTTTTATCCCCGGGGCACCCCACCCCCTGGCCTGGCCCCTAGGGGTAGGATCAAAATTCCGAAAGTGTCATGCACTCCTCAGACCAAAGACCTATCAGTTCCCAAAGTTTAATGTTTGTATCTGAAAAGGCGTAGGAGGAGTTATCCGGTAATCGTTAAAAAGGGAGTTATGGGGGTGAAAAGCCAAGTTTTTGACCTCTGGTGACCTCAAACCTGACCCTAGGGGTCAAATTTTGATTGTTGTGTATTCTACTCATTATGCCGTTCGATTTGATATGTCACACGACCAGGTTCTGAAAACTTTGATTTTTACCCCCGGGGCACCCCATTCCCCGGGCTGGCCCCTAGGGGTAGGATCAAAATTCCGAAAGTGTCATGCACTCCTCAGACCAAAGACCTATCAGTTCCCAAAGTTTAATGTTTCTAGCTGTAAAAGTGTGGGAGGAGTTGTCCGGTAAGACGGACGGACGGACGTACGGACGACGAAGACAATTACAATATCCCCACTTTTTCTTCGAAAAGCGTGGGGATAACTATGAATACCTACCTCCTGCTGTACATGTCTGAGATACTGTATTTTTTGTCTAATAGGTTCCTTTGAGAAGCCATCCATAAACGCGACCATTCCATGAGGGAAGTTGTGCTGTGCCAGCCAGCCCACAACTTTATTATGTTGGAGATCAGGACGAGCTGTGACATACATAATGAGATAACCCAGCTCCTGCCAATGCCTAGAAGAACAAGCAATACAGTTCGTTTTATTTGAGGTTTAACGTCCCCGTCAACCATATTTAGGTCATTTTGGAGACATTGCTTCCAATTTTGTGGGACTTTTACCCAACACTGAGATGAAATGACATCTCAATCCCTGCCGCCCAATGAAACCAATAGGGTTTATAAGCATGGACTCACAGCAATTTTCCTGGGCAGGCTTAAAGTTTCTAAGCGGATTACCAGTACTCATGTGCAGTCGGTATCAGCTCTGCGAAACGGGCCTCCGTGGCCTAGTGGATAAGAGCGCTGACTCTTAGTCACTAGGTCTCTCACCGCCCTAGGTTCGAGCCTCGCTCGGGCCACGTGTGAGACGCCAAGTTCTGCAACGGAAGGTCAGGTGGTTTTTCTCCGGGTACTCCGGTTTTCGCCCACCTCTGATTAACGATCGGCTCGATATGAGTGAAATAATCTTGAAAGGGCCGTAAAACCCAAACCAAAAAAAAAAAAAAAAATCAGCTCTGCGTGGAAGCATCTATTTCTCCAAGCCCCAATGGGCGGGGGTGGAGAAGCAATACAGTCAACCCTCTTTATACTGGCATTCACTATTACGAAAAAACTTGTTATAACTAAAAAATCAATGGAACGAGTCCTTAGCTGAAGATGAGACGCATTAATGGAGATATTCAAATGTTTGGTAATTATTTACTACTCCAAGAAACAAATGTTGTGGATGTTTGTTAGAATCGCCTCGGCGAGGTGATTCTAACAAATGTCCACAGCATTTGTTTCTTGGAGTAATTAAGCATTACCTACTTAATGGGATTCTTTATAGCGGCAAATTCGCTATAGCGGCAGACTATAAGGGAAACAAGATGTGTTTGTGAAACACTGATGCCCCCGGACAGCGCATGTTAAATTTTGAAAAAAATAGGTCAAAGGTCAAGTTCAAGGTCACGAGATCAAAAATTATGGTACCACTGAAAAGGTCTTGTGATAAGGTATACACATGTGAAATATGAAAGCTCTATCTATTACCATTCAAAAGTTATGCCCAATGTTAAGGTTTTTGTAGACAGACAAACAGACAAACGGACAAACAGACAGACAGACCAAAAACTATATGCCCCCGAATCTCTTAGATTCCGAGGGCATAAAAATACTGTCATTATAGCTAGGGTCCTCAGTATGAAAATAATTCTACTGATTGCTCAATAACAGGGTTTCTTTCTATTGTTCAGGTAACATACTTATGCAGCTAAATGTTATCTTTCATTATATTACTCCAAGAATGAAATTTTGATTGGTTTTTATTTCAATTCTTAGTAAATTTTGGATGCTGACTCAACTAGGTCAATTAGCTGTAGGGCATGGAATAACTGTTGGCAAATGTCAGACCAACTAAAGAAAATAAAGAGATATTCAAGAACATTGTAATTATCTGATACTCCATGAAACAAATGATGTGGATATTTGTTAGAATCGCCTCACCGAGGCGATTCTAACAAATGTCCACAGCATTTGTTTCTTGGAGTAATTAAGGGGAATAGTCCTTTACTACCTTGTATACTACTCATTATTGGGATTCTTTATTGGGATTCTTTATAACCACAAATTCGCTATAGCGCCATATACTTTATAGCGGCAAATTCGCTATAGCGGCAGATTGTATGGGAACAAATACCGTCGTTATAGGAAGAGTCCTCTGTAGATCCCACTGATACACCAAACTAATCTACGGTAATAATCCTAATTATTAATTGACTAGCATGTATTGTTCAGAGGTCATCCATATTAACACAGGTCAAAAATCAATAAAATTGTGTTTTTAATGGTGTCCATTAATAAAATTGTCATTAATCAAGTAATTTCGTATTGGCCCAGTTACAGGCCCTCAGTCTGCTGTATTGGCCTCTGCCTTCGGCCTCAGGCCAATACAGCAGACCTCGGACCTGTAACTGGGACAATACGAAATTACTTGATAAATAACATTATAGTATTGGGACAGATAGGCCTAAGCAAACAGTACAGACCCAGATCAGATTGCTCCTGAAGGTGTCTGATCAGGGTCTACACCATTTGTTAGGGTCCTTTGTACATCCCACTGATACACCAAACTAATCTACCATAATAATCCTAAGTATTGGGACAGATAGGCCTAAGCAAACAGTGCAGACCCAGATCAGACTGCTCCTGAAGGTGTCTGATCAGGGTCTACACCATTTGTTAGGGTCCTCTGTACATCCCACTGATATACCAAACTTATCTTCCCTAATGATCCAAAGTACAGTAGAACTTCAATGGCTCGAACACCGATGGCTCGTTTACCATGGTTGTGTCGAACCCATTCTTGAGCCCCTAGCGAAATACTCGACATAAGAAATAGTGGGGGATAATTAAGGAGATTTTGGTCTTAAATCTTGCAAATGTATGCTGTGTGTACTCATTAGAATCGCCTCATTGAGGCGATTCTAATGAGTACACACAGCCTACATTTTCATTATATAACACCGAAAAGATGTCTAAAAGTATCTCCTTGTGCCTCCTGGCAGTAACCCTCAGTGGCTCGAACTACCCCTGTCTCGAAAAGATTTTCGAGGTCTTAAAGGTGTTCAAGCCATTGAAGTTCTACTGTATTTGGACACATCCTAAGTATTGGAACAGATAGGCCTAAGCAAACAGTGCAGATCCAGATCAGACTGCTCCTGAAGGCACAGTCTGATCAGGGTCTACACCTGATGCCTCCCAACAAGTTTCAGGTGAGTCAGACTTCCGGTTGGGAGATGTGTTAAAGAATTTTAAAAAGGTTGCAAAGGAGATCAGAATGCAAAGATTTGAGTCCCCATGCTGCACCGATGCATCCCATCAAGTTTCAGCTCAATCCAGCTTTTGGTTTGGGAGGAGGGGGTAATTAACCCTTTTTGTACCAAATGGAATCATCCTCCTTATATACAGCATGAGTTCATTTCAAAATTTAGGGGTGTCAGGTTGTGTTTTCATCAAAATTTATTTGGAAAATAACCGAACTTTAAGCAAACAGTGGCGGCCCAGATCAGATGCCGCATTCTGCGGCATCTGATCTGGGCCTGCACTGTTTGCCATGGTACCTGTTTTGGGGTTTCTGGTACTAAATGGGTTAATGCTTTATTTATTAGTATTTAGAGTCCAATTGTTGGTTTTCTTTTGCTCCAGCATTTCAATCATTGAGTCCTTATCGTTGTTTTATCACTGTATTTGATTTTTCATGTTCTTGGAGATTTTGTGCTGATGAGTTAGAAATCCTCAATGCGGACCTAACAAATTATTTGATTAAACCACAACATAACCAAGTGTTGTTAACCCCCCCCCCCCCTGACCGTTCAGAGCAGGGCTCTAGAAATTTTGAAATCCCAATCGGTCCAGAAGGTGACCAAAAATTACGGAAATTGCCGATCGGTTTCGATAATTTCCGTAAACGCCATTGGCGATTTGCGATTTTAAAATGTGTTATTAGCGCAAAGAATGACATACCGATGTTCCTCTTACACTTGTAAACGGATATGAGCACCAGTATCTCGATTATAAACAGCAATTATTGCTCACATCGTTAATATTTCATCTACTTTCATTTTCTACGCCCGATTTGATCTACTTTCTTTTTCCCAATATCCGGGTCACTCCGAACCTGAAGACTACTAAAGGGAAACAACCTACATGGGGCAGTCAGAGACCAGTTCGATGGTCACTATATTTTTTTCTCTTTTTAAAACCTTTAAAATATTTCTCTTATTTCACGCATTTTATTTTGCCCAAATTGCTTTGTTTACAAATGGCGACCGATATGGCAGCCACGTGGTCGGAAAATGACGTCATACGGTTTCCGTTTACACAATACACATTAATGCAGTCAAGGACGTAACACACATACACCTGTTTTATGTCATTTATTTTAATAGAGCGTATTTCTAAAAAAAACGTTTTGAACGGGTTAAAAAATCGAAAAAAAATATTTCTTTACTCTCGAACCAATACATGGCCGAACGAGAGTCATTGAAAATCTTACATGGCCGAACCAAGTTTTAAAGAATATAAATACATATTTTACGATTACACAAGCCTGAAATAAACAAATTATGTTTGATTGCCATTAGATCAAACACGATCAAGGCTTCTTTGATATCACAATCACGCACCGCTTAATCACGTTTTGGCTGACTGTCCCGCGAGAGTCTGCGATACCTGGCGAGATCTCGAAAACGTGTTTACTGTCAAACTCAAATTCATCCCCGAGAGAGATAATTGGATTATATTACTGGCACAATAAACAGTTTGACACCTAACCAGGTATAATTTCTCTGTTTTTTTTCACTTTGATTTTAGCTTATTGGGGTTTTTTTCGGACCGATTTTTCAGCAAAATTTTTCAGCAAAATCGGTTTTCATTTTCAAAAAACGGTCTGGACCGGTAAAAAATCGGACTTCTAGAGCCCTGGTTCAGAGGTAGTTCTTCTGTTGTGGTTAGTTATTGTTATAGTTTGTCTTTGCATGTAGGTATTGCTATTGCCTTTTATTTTGGATAGCCATTTGACCATTTTGTGGGAAAGTAACTGTCCCTGTTAAGTTTTCATTACAGTAACACTGAGATGAAATGGCATCTCAAGCCCTGTCGCCCAATGAAACCAATAGGGTTTATTTGCATGGACGGTCCAACTCACACCGCTTTGCCTGGGCAGGCTTAGATTCACTAAGCGGTTTACCAGTACTTGTGTGCGGTCGGTTTCAGCTCTGCATGGGAGCATCATGCAGCCCATCTATTTCTTCAAGCCCCAATAGGCGGGGGCCAATGAGGTTATTGTACTGAATCCTGATCATTGCCTTCACTTCTATTTTTTAAAGGCAGCTTCTGTAGTTATCAGAAAGAAACTATTTTAGCAATTCTGAATACATCTCCATCTTGCCCTGATGCCTCCCATCAACTGTCACCTACATCTGACTTTCGGTATGGGAGAAGATGCTGCTTAAAGAATTTCAAGATGGCGGACATCTTGGATGTCAGAACGGAATGATTTTAGCAATTCTGAATCTCCATGTTGTCTTGATGCCTTCCATCAAGTTTCAGCTCAATCTGACTACTGGTTCAGATATAGTTTATAGAGGATCTTACATGAGTGTTCATGTATTATTGAATTTATTAAACGCGTTCAGGAAAAGGGATAAAATGCAAGGCTTTGCCGAGCATTTTATCCCTTTTCCTCAACGAGTTTAATAAATTCAATAATACATGAGCACGAATGCAAGATTCTATTTATCATATGACATTTAAAACACATTTTTATCACGATTGTTTACAAAAATGTCAATATTCCGCCGTTAGTGAACGGGACGTCATTAAGGACGTCGTACATGCAATGTTACGGGACGTATCTAGCTAATTTGCATATTTAATCCACTAGTGGATTATCGAAAATATTACATGGGGTAATTACACTCTCAGACACGACGTCATATGATAAATGTTGTTTTAACAATTTCAAGACAGGAGTTTTGTTTTGTTTGATTTGAGGTATACTGTCCCCGTCAACACTGTAAAGGTCATTTTGGAGACGTTGCTTCCAATTTTGTTGGACTTTTACTAAGGCTGCCACGATTAATCGGATAATCGATTAATTGATCGATAGATTCCAGAAATATGATTATCGATACTGATTTTTCGTAATCGATTATTTTCTTAGTAGGATTTACCAGCCAAAGAAATTTCTTAAATAGCTAGATGAGTGGCAAACAGTGCAGACCCTGATGAGACGCCGCGTTCTGCGGCGTCTCATCTGGGTCTACACTGTTTGCTCCGGCCTGTCTGTGCAAATACCTAGAGTTAAGTACAACATATGGTAAGAGTCATATTCAGACAGAAAGCCAGACAGGTAAAATAATGACCAAATCTCCAGTGATTACAAATCGATTATTTATCGATATGGCAAGACCGATAATCGATTATCATTTCAGCACCGATTAGCCAGCCCTAACTTTTACCCGACATTGGGATGAAATGATATCTCAAGCCCTGTCGCCCAATGCAACCATGGACGGTTTGACTTGTACCGCTTTGCGGTTTACCAGTACTCGAGTGCTGTCGGTTTTAGCTCTGCATGTGAACATCATGCAGCCCATTTATTTCTTCAAGCATCAATGGGCGGGGGCCGATTCAAGACGGTGGCCATTTTAGCTATCAAAAAGGAAAATTTTACTACTGAAAATCACTGTTTAGCAAAATAATGTATTCTTGCTGCATCTTTACCTGACTACATCTACAGCTCCTGGCTTCACCTTGGGATCTTTTCCCATGATAGACACACTAGCAGTGAAGGAACCATCAATGCTAAAGATGACTGTCTCTGTCTTCGGTGGTAACACAGCTAGAAACATGTCCAGGGTTGTGTGATCTACCCTGAAAATATTAATCATAAAAACGGTTGCAAATAAATAAACTAACTAATAAGGGGTCTCAAGCATTAACCCTAAAGATGCCGAGAAAAAGGGACATAACTCTATTAATATTTGGTGGACCGTAACCTCAAAACAATATGCGTTGCCCCACATCATGGATTAACTATGTATGAAGTTTCAGCTTGATCGCATGTAAACTGTAGGAGGAATTATCCGGAAACAAAAAGTTTACAAAAAAATTCAAAGGGGCATAACTCTATTATTATTTGGTGGACCATAAACTCGAAACAAAATGCGTTGCCCAACATCATGGTTTAACTATGTATTAAGTTTCAGCTTGATCGGATGTAAACTGTAGGAGGATTTATCCAGAAACAAAAAATTTACAGATGGCCGTAAGGACAGATGGATGGACGGACGCCGTGGGGCATAAGACAATACGACCGTTTTTCAACAGGCGTATAATAATCATTTTTCTATATAATCTATACATTTTTCTTCAGTGTCAGATGGCTGCTTAATTAACAGACTAGTCTGCAACTCCAGGAAGTGTTATAAAGAGATTATGGTGTATGATTTACGTTACTATAAATCTAAGTGGATATGAAGGAATTCATATTTGAATTTCTCTTCGAAGAAAAACCCAGAAATGCGAGTTAAATGGGAAACCCCAAAATGGGTTATTGGCAAACAGAGCAGGCTGATCAGATACCGCAGAATATCAGCAAACAGTGCAGGCCCAGATGAGATGCCACAGAATGTGGCATCTGATCAGGGCCTTCACTGTTTGCAAAACGTTCAACCATTTTCTAAAGAAATTTCTAGAAATAACTGAACCTAAAACCCTTAACTTTTGAAATGGACTCCTGCTGTCTATAAGGGGGAAATTTTATTTTGTAGAAACTGGTTTAAGAGCAGTCTCGAGTCTCAACTAAGTTCTCCAGTCCCAAAAGATATTGCACGACCCGCAGAAAAAGCGACCGACTGAAGTCAGTTGATTTTCTAAGAGTGCCCTAAAATCACCGTGTCAGTCTGTCTGTCCGTCCGTAACCCGTTTGTGAAAATTGGTGATAGTGACTTAACCGATTGGAATATTTAAACAGTTTTTGGCATACTGATAGAAATCAATAAGATCTAACCAATGAACTTGCCAAATATTACATTCCATTTAGTATAGCCTCGCCGAGGCGAAAAATGTGAAAATTTTAGAACCGCTTCTCCTTGGAAACCGTTGGGCCGATTGAAGTCAAATTTCATATGGAGCCTCTATGGTATGAGTAAAACCAAAATTTGCGCATGGGGTCCAGGTCACATGACCAAAATGGCCACCAAGCCATATATGGTAAAAACCCTTCAAAAATAGTCTTCTCCAGAACCACCGGGCAGATTTCCACGAAACTTGATAAATAGCATCTGGGACGTAGGCCCATCATAAAGTGCTAGAATGGTGACCCTGGGTTGACCTTGATATTCTTTGTGCCTAGGTCAAACTTTGACACGTATGCTTTTGCATTGGAAAAGTAAGAATGCATTTTATCCTTCAAACGATTCAGAAAACAGTACTAAAGTATAAGATATATTTTTGCTCCTTACGATAAGGCGCATTTATTGGGGGAACCGTTTTAGGTCAAGCTCACATGACCAAAATGGCCGCCATACCCATATAAGGTAACACTCATAAAGCTAAAAGCATCCAGCGGGTCGTGCACTACAGCTGAGGCACTGGTTACTATATTACTTGCTTGTAATCTGAGCAGACATACATTAAAACCTACAACAAGACTTGTAGCTTCAGTAAAGGATAAATAAGGAGAGTAATTCGAAAGGAATTTTTCATATCTCCCCATAAAAAGGTTTTGCTTGTTTGTTTGATTTGGAGTTTAACGTCCCTGTCAACACTATTTAGGTCATTTTGGAGACGTTGCTTCCAATTTTGTGGGACTTTTACCTCACATTGAGATGGTATGGCATCTCAGTCCCTGCCACCCAATGAAACCAATAGGGTTTATATTCATGGACGGTCTGACTAGCACCATTTGCCTGGCAGGTTCAGACCTTCTAAGCGGTTACCAGTACTCATGGTGGTCAGTTTCAGCTCTGCCTGGATGCAACATGCAGCCTAATCTATTTCTCCAAGCCCTGATGGGCAGGGGCGACCCCATAAAAAGGTATTTTGTGGGTACTTGCTGGTCACTTAGGCAAGCAAAAGCAATAAATAAAGAAATCTTATATGCCAGCAATATTCCAATCACCCTTTACATCCATTATGAAAAGTATTTGTTTATCTTCCTTGTACAGTGGCTGTAGAAAGCTCAGGCAATGTATGAAGACAGTTCGGACTATTCCCATGATTTCTTCACCCCCTCATTGGGGCTCGGAGAAATAGATTGGGCTGCACTGTGCTTAAATGCAGAGCTGAACGCCCAAAATATAGTATTGCTAAACCGATAAGGTCTAAGCCTGCCAATTAAGTGAGCTAAGATGGACTGTTCCTTAAAGCTTTGCAGTTTCTTTGGGTGGAAAGGCCTGAGATGTCATTTCATCTCAATGCCTGGTAAAAGTCCATCAAAAATCAGTAGCAATGTCTCCGAAATTCCGTAAATAGTTTTGACGGGGATGTAAAACTTCAACACAAACACACAAGTCCGATTGTAGTTTTTCCAGTGTGCTGTCTTACTTTATATGCAATATTAACCCATTGTATACAAGTGGTCTCTTCCTTGCTATATGTTGGACAAGTCCATTTGTTATATTAGTGGTGTCAGGTCCATTTTTCCTTTTTCATTCTTTTTTACAGTAAATTTGGTTAGCAAATAGTGTTGGCCCTGATCAGACGCCGCGTTCTGCGGCGTCTGATCTGGGCCTGCACTGTTTGCCAAGATACCTTCTATAGGGGTTTCCCGCATGCAATGGTTTAAGACCACCTCACTAACAAGGCTTTTGGGCATGATTTGACTCAATTTACCTGACAACCATTTTAACAGGATGTATGCCGTGACTGAGCTGTTTGTCTTTAGGTACTGTGTAATGAAGACGTCCGTGTCCGTCAGTCACCTCCGTACCCATCAGAGACCACTCCCCAGAGGGGGACATCACATGAATGTCAGTCTGAAAAACATATGGCATTGTTATTGCACTGATATTGGTGAATCTTGCATTACGAAAACACGCCTATACAAATACATTGTAAACTTTACCGCCGAAAAAACGAAAATTTTAATAATAATAATAATCAACCTTATTTATAGAGGGCAACACATTTAGTACTAGTACTAATCTTCCATGTGGCCCTCGTTTCCTGGGTAGGAACCAGTACTAAGCAATGTGAATAAAGTCTCTTGGTCATGGAAACAACACTTGGCGCTTGCAGGGATCGAACCGGCCCCCGGTGTTGAAAAATGATGAACAATTGTGATATTTTTCTTCTTTCTGCTCAGAATATAGATTGTGGGTACTGTTTAGAACCACCTTATCGAGGCTGTTCTAAAGAATACCCATAATCTATGTTTTGAAGCAGAAATAAGAAGGTAAGGTTTACTATATAAAAGTGGGGTTCATAGGGGTCAAAATATATTATATTGGTTTGTTTTCGTTATGATTCTTGACAGGGAACACTGTAGCACTTTCCCGGCCTGAGGGTGGTGAAAAACTTACAACCAAAATGCAAATGCCATCTCGGAAAAACTTAAATGCAAATTGCTAACACTGGACGCCTATGGCGACGGACGGACAGAGGTATATGCCCTTTTCACAGTTCTTCGAATGGCAGGCATATAAAAACTGTCTAGGGGGCAGCAACTGATTTTAACTAAAACTGTTTTATCTTTTTCCCATTCAAAAACCTACAAATATTGAATGATTAAAAATTTAGCACAAAATCTTTTTCCTGACATTGTTCAATATCTTCACGCTAACTTAAGCTTGACACTTTCGAATCTTGTTGCATCTAATGATTGGGCCCCCAGCCATTGGGGCTTGAAGAAATAAATGGGCTGTACGATGCTTCCAGGCAGAGCTGAAACCCATCCGCACACGAGTACTGGTAAACATCTTTGTGGATCTAAGCCTGCCCAGGCAAAGCAGTGCGAGTTGGACCGTTCATGCTTATAAACCGTTTTGGTTTCAATGGACGGCAGGGCTTGAGATGTCATTTCATCTCAATGTCTGGTAAAAGTCCCACAAAATTGGAAGCAATGTCTCCAAAATGACCTGTACAGTATTGACAGCCACATTAAACCTCAAATCAAACAAACAAACAAAGCACGACACTGCATGCTTAAGTCATGCTTTCGAATCTTGTTGCATCTGATGATGTCTTACAGCAATGAAGTCACGCAAAAATGATATGTGTACTTATTAAAATTAAATGCTTATTTTGAATCTAAAACTAATAGTAATGTCTGAATAAAGCAGATGATTAACAGCTGTATAACAATAGGGATGTTGCACTGACATTTGTGAATATTGTCCCTCCCCAGTATATTGACAGACACTCACAGGCTTGAGCCCTTGCATATCCCAACTCAGGAAAATATTGACCAATATCAATGCACTGTGCACATGTAATGGCATCTTGCATAGAAGCAGTTAAGATTGGTATTTTTTGTGACTGAAGATATTTTTTGCCAATTCTCCCTAAAAACCCAATTTGTGGGTTTTCATTAGAACTGCCTCAGTGAGGCAGTTCTAATGAATACCCACACCATAGGTTTACATAAAGAAATAAGGAAAATTTTCCTTCAATTACACTACATACGGCCCCTGCCCATAGGGGCTTGAAGAAATATATGGGCTGCATGATGCTCGCACGCCCAGCTGAATCCGGCCCGCACACTAGTAGTAAGTACTGGTAAACCCCTTAGAGGATCTAAGCCTGTCCAGGAACCGCAGTGCAAGGCGGACCCTCCATGCTAATAAACCCTATTGGTTTCATTGGGCGACTGGGCTTGAGATGCCATTTCATCTCAATGTCGGGTAAAAGTCCCACAAAATTGGAAGCAACGTCCACAAAATGACCTTTACAGTGTTGACGGGGAACGTTAAACCTCAATACAACCAACCAATCAATTACACTACAAACTCATTATAACACTGTTTGTTATGACATGGTTCTGAATATAATATGGTTTCAAGATGGATCCCAAAAATGTATAGATCATGTAGAAAAATGACCATAAATGGTCATTTTTCTATATAATCTATACATTTTTGTTTGGACATTACACAGTTTTGTTTTGTTTGATTTGAGGTTAAACGTCCCCGTCAACACTGTAAAGGTCATTTTGGAGACGTTGCTTCCAATTTTGTGGGACTTTTACCCGACAATGAGATGAAATGACATCTCAAGCCCTGTCGCCCAATGAAACCAATAGGGTTTATAAGCATGGACGGTCCGACTCGCACCGCGGTTCCTGGACAGGCTTAGATCCTCTAAGCGGTTTATCAGTACTCGTGCTGCGGGCCGGATTCAGCTCTTCGTGGCAGCATCATGCAGCCCATATATTTCTTCAAGCCCCTATGGGCGGGGGAAGAAATAAAGAAAATTATCTTTCAATTTCACCACAACTTCATTATAACACTGTTCGTTATAGCACAGTTTTGGATATAACACAGTTTCAAGTTGGATCCCAAAAATGTATAGGTCATATAGAAATCATAGACCATTTAAATCCCAAAAATGTATAGATTATATAGAAAAATGGTCATTTTTCTCTATAATCTATACATTTTTGTTTGAATATAACACAGTTGTTTAACTAACACGGTTTCTGCTTTGGACCCCATTAATAGTGTTATAAAGGGGTTGGGGAGAATCACCAAACAACCAAGTTATCTATTATCTTGACTACAATACCTTTTCTCCTGACAGAGAGGTCATGTCGAGAGGACCATACATAAACTTGGCTGTCAGTACCTGGGGCTTGTCTTCCAATACTAACACATCATTTCCTCTGTGGTTTGGCTGTAGATTCTGTAAAATATAACATTTAACTGCATATATAAGATTTAACTGCACAAATGTGATAATTTTTTTAACTGTATGAGGGAGATTTGCCATTGTTATGATAGAGATTTTTACAACCCTAACGAATATATAGGCAAATTCTCAGTTCAGACAAGGGAGACTCCAAATTTTTGGTATTATTTGGGCAAAAATTAGTGTCAACATCACGAAAACACGCCTATATAATTTTGACCCCCTTGAACCCCACTTTTATATTAGTAAAACTGGGGTTTCCGGGGGTATACCTTATTTTGCTTATTTCTGCTCTAAAATATTGATTGTGGGTACTCATTAGTACCGCCTCGATGAGGCGGTTTTAACGAGTGCCCACAACCTATATTTTGAGCAGAAAACCGCCTCGATGAGGCGGTTCTAACGAGTGCCCACAACCTATATTTTGAGCAGAAATAAGAAAAATATCACAATTTTTCATCATAAAATTTTCATTTTTTCGGCGATAAAGGTGGCAATGTATTTGTATAGGTGTGTTTGCGCAATGTAATGAGGGAGTCTTCCTCATGTTCAGAGAGGTGAGTGAGTGTTTCAGTTTTACGTCAAACCAACAGCTAATGTCATACGGAGACTGGACCTCGGTTTAAAGACTCATCCGAAAGTCTGGAGAAGCCCTGGATTGAACCTGCAACCCCTGGTTTACAAGGCGAGTAGTGTAACCACTCGACCACGGAGGCTTCTAGGGTGAGGAAGGTATCACATGTAAGCAACTCAGCCAGAACTAGGGCCTGTGGCAAAAAAATATTTTTGTGTTCAACTCACTATAGCATAGAATTTTTACTGCTCATAAATACTGGATTCTACACGAGTTGTCATTTCATAGAAAATTTATTAAACCAGCCTCTGCCAAGTTCCATAAATTTCATATGTGATGACCATGAGTGGAAGATTTTGTTTGTTTACTGATTAAAAATCTTTATTGATGAAGAAGACGGAAAGAATTTTAACCCATAACATGCCAATCACAACAAATGTCGTCTGCTTTGTCAGCAAGAATTTTTTTAGTATGAAATGGATCATCACTTTGACAAGTCTGTGTATTTTTTTTTTTATCTTGGTTTCACGGCCCTTTCAAGATTATTTCACTCCTATTGAGCTGATCATTGACCCATTTTAGACTGGAAACCCCTAAACGGGTACCCCGGAAAACAGTATAGGCCCTGATCAGATGCCTACACTGTTTGCAAAAAGTTAAGCCATTTTCCAATAAATTTTGAAGAAAATACAACCTGACACCCCTAAATTTTGAAATGGACTCCTGCTATATATAAGGAGGAAGATTCCATCTGGTACCAAAAGGGTTAATCAGAGGTGGGCAAAAACTGGAGTACCTGGAGAAAAACCACTTGACCATCTGTTGCAGATCTACGCATCTCATATATGATTCGAGCCTGGCTCGAACTCACAGCAGTGAGAGACCTAATGATTAAGAGTCAGGGCTCTTATCCACTAGGCCACAGAGACCCGTCAAGGCGTGTAATGAACACACCTCGTGCACCCCATTTTACGTAAAGAAGACTGAGGTTTACAGAGATATACATTATTTTCCTATTTTTGATCTTAGACATAGGTTGTTGGTTTGTTTGTTTGTTTGATTTGAGGTTTAACGTCCCCGTCAACACTGTAAAGGTCATTTTGGAGACGTTGCTTCCAATTTTGTGGGACTTTTACCCGACATTGAGATGAAATGACATCTCAAGCCCTGTCGCCCAATGAAACCAACAGGGTTTATTAGCATGGACGTTCCGCCTCCCACCACGGTCCCTTGACAGGCTTAGAGCCTCTAAGCGGTTTACCAGTACTAGTGTGCGGGCCGGATCATAGGTTGATGGTAATTGTTAGAACTGCCTCACTGAGGCGGTTCTAACAAGCACCCACAAGCTATTTTCGTGCAAATATGAAACATATCGCAAATTTCATGTAAATAAGAAATATATCACAAATTTTCATCAGAAAACTCATTCTTGCACACCAGACAAGGAAATCCGTGATTTTACCCTGGGATAGAAATTTATGTTCTGACCCTAGTGTTCTGACCCCAAATCGAATATAATCGCGTGTTTGATAAATGCACTGGTTGATTACAACCTCATGCGCGGCGTCGTCATGCGTGACGTCACTAAACATTCTTGTTGTGTCATCACAAAATGGCGGACGTCGGTAACTGAAGTGACAGCAGCATTAAAAAATTCGCAATAGAAATGGAAGGTATGCAAGAATAAGAATCTTATATGGGTGTGAGGGGTGGATAGAAAAATCCGTCCCTCGGGATCACTGTCCGGCATCACTCGGCAAGCCTCGTGATGCCGGACAGTGTCCCTCGGGACTGATTTTTCCATCCACCCCTCACACCCATATAAGATTCTTATAATCTTTCAGAGATATGACAGAATTTACTATGTCATACGGACATGTTATAGTTTTAATGCCACCAACGACTTTGTTCAAATTGAACAGCTGTGCTGAGAAGTCTGTAATACCGTTTGGAGACCACATCCATGTAAAACAAGAGCACCGCATGCGGGTGCCAATGCTGGGCTGCAGCCCCTTTTCATAATGAACAACTAGTCAGAGTTTCAAGTAAATATGTTCAGTAATGACAGAGATATTACAAAATGTCCAAGTTTTTGCACGACGATGCAGACGAAAATGTCCAAGTTTTTGCACAAAGACAACGCCAGAGCTATGACAATACCTCGTCGTTTTCTTCTAATAATGGTTTCTGAGATTTCTCAGAGAAATAACAACGTTGTATTTGAATATGACGCAATCATGCCCCTATCATGATTTGATAGTAGGCAGTTTGGAGATAAAAATATGCTACCCCACAATGACCTACCTTAACTTTGTACATAGTTCTCTTTTTCAGCCATTTTTCTTTAGGCTGACTATCAAGGGAGGTAACTGCAGGTGCCGAATCTGTTTCCTGTTCTGCAATGTCTTCATATAGCTCATCTTGACGCATCACCTATACGAGAAACAAATATTAACCCAATTTGTATGGGAAACCCCAAAACGGGTACCCGGGCAAACAGTGCAGGCCCAGATCAGACCCCGCAGAACATGCCGTCTGATAAGGGCCTGCATTGTTTGCAAAATGTTAAGCCATTTTCCAAATAAAATTTGAAGAAAACACAACCTGACACCCCTAAATTTTAAAATGGACTCCTGCTTTATATAAGGCGGAAGATTCCATTTGGTACAAAAAGGGTTAATGCAGTCTCCATGAAAAACAGAAATGAAAGCAATCATCTGGAATCAATACAATTACCTTCCACATTCCATCCAGGACACCAAAGGGTAAGAAACACCAATGTAAAGCAATGTTTTGTTTGAAGTTTAAAATCCCAGTCAACACTGTATAGGTTATTTTGGAGATGTTGCTTCCAATTTTATGCGACTTTCCCCCCCCCCCCACCCGACATTGAGATGAAATGACATCATAAACCCTGTGGTCCAATGCAATCAATTCAATAGGGTTAACAAGGCATCGCATGCGATACAAATCCCCTCGCACGAGACAACTTCGTGTGTGGAAACATTGAAATGGCAAAAGTCCAACTTGCTTGAGATATTATCATATGCAACATTTGTGTAAAATTTGTTTAAAAATCCATTAATAAAAGTAGGTTCTAGAGTGATGACAATGTTTCTCTAAAAATAGCCATAGTGACCTTGACTTGAGGCCATGACCGCGAAAGAAGATCTTGCTCAAGATATAATGATAAGCATTTTTTGTGTGAAGTTATATTAAAATCTGTTAATAAATGTAGGCGGTAGAGTGATGACAAAGTTTTTCTAAAAATAGCAACAGTCACCTTCACCTTGAGGTCATGACCTTGAAAGTCAAAGCAATTCGAGATATTATCATTAGAAACATTTGTGGGAAGTTCTATAAAAATCCATCAATAAATGTAGGCGCTAGAGCAATGACAAAGTTTTTCTAAAAATAGCCACAGTGACCTTGACCTTGAAAGTCGAGATAGCTCGAGATATTGTCATAAGGAACATTTGTGTGAAGTTATATTGAAATTGGTGAAAATATGTAGGCGCGAGAGCAATGACAAAGTTTTTCTAAAAATAGCCACAGTGACCTTGACCTTGAAAGTCAAACTCGCTCGAGGTATTGTCATAAGGAACATTTGTGTGAAGCTATATTGAAATCAAGGAAGAAATGAAGTCGCTAGAGCGATGACAAAGTTTTTCTAAAAATAGCCACAGTGACCTTGACCTTGAAAGTCGAAATCGCTCGAGATATTGTCATAAGGAACATTTGTGTGAAGTTATATTGAAATCGGTGAAGAAATGTAAGCGATAGAGCCATAACAAAGTGTTTCTAAAAATAGCCACTGTGACCTTGACCTTGAAGTGGAACTCACTAGAGGTATGGTCATAAGGAACATTTGTGTGAAGTAATATTGAAATTGGTGAAAAAATGTAAGCGCTAGAGCAATGACAATGTTTTTCTAAAAATAGCCAAAGTGACCTTGACCTTGAAAGTCGAACAGGTTCGAGGTATTGGCATAAGAAACATTTGTGTGAAGTTATATTGAAATAAGTGAAGAAATGTAGGTGCTGGAGCAATGACAAAGTTTTTCTAAAAAAAGCCATAGTGACCTTGACCTTGAAATTGGAACTCGCTAGAGATATTGTCATAAGGAACATTTGTGTGAAGTTATATTGAAATCGGTGAAGAAATGTAAGTGCTAGAGCAATGACAGTGTTTTTCTAAAACTAGCCACAGTGACCTTGACCTTGAGGCCATGACCTTGAATGTTGAACATGCTCAAGATACTTTTATAAGGAACATTTGTGTGAAGTTATATTGAAATTGGTGAAAATATGTAGGCGCGAGAGCAATGACAAAGTTTTTCTAAAAATAGCCACAGTGACCTTGACCTTGAAAGTCAAACTCGCTCGAGGTATTGTCATAAGGAACATTTGTGTGAAGCTATATTGAAATCAAGGAAGAAATGAAGTCGCTAGAGCGATGACAAAGTTTTTCTAAAAATAGCCACAGTGACCTTGACCTTGAAAGTCGAAATCGCTCGAGATATTGTCATAAGGAACATTTGTGTGAAGTTATATTGAAATCGGTGAAGAAATGTAAGCGATAGAGCCATAACGAAGTGTTTCTAAAAATAGCCACTGTGACCTTGACCTTGAAGTGGAACTCACTAGAGGTATGGTCATAAGGAACATTTGTGTGAAGTAATATTGAAATTGGTGAAAAAATGTAAGCGCTAGAGCAATGACAATGTTTTTCTAAAAATAGCCAAAGTGACCTTGACCTTGAAAGTCGAACAGGTTCGAGGTATTGGCATAAGAAACATTTGTGTGAAGTTATATTGAAATAAGTGAAGAAATGTAGGCGCTGGAGCGATGACAAAGTTTTTCTAAAAAAAGCCATAGTGACCTTGACCTTGAAATTGGAACTCGCTAGAGATATTGTCATAAGGAACATTTGTGTGAAGTTATATTGAAATCGGTGAAGAAATGTAAGTGCTAGAGCAATGACAGTGTTTTTCTAAAACTAGCCACAGTGACCTTGACCTTGAGGCCATGACCTTGAATGTTGAACATGCTCAAGATACTTTTATAAGGAACATTTGTGTGAAGTTATATTGAAATTGGTGAAAAAATGTAGGCGCTAGAGCGATGACAAAGTTTTTCTGAAAATAGCTACAGTGACCTTGACCTTGAGGTCATGACCTTGAAGGTCAAACTCGCTTGAGATAGTGTCGTAAGGAACATTCGTGTGAAGTTATATTGTAATTGGTGAAGAAATGTAGGCGCTAGAGCGATGACAAAGTTTTTAAAAAAAAAGCCACAGTGACCTTGACCTTGAGGCCATGACCTTGAAAGTCGAACTCGCTCGAGATATTTTTATAAAGAACATTTGTGTGAAGTTATATTGAAATTGGTGAGGAATGTAGGCGCAAGAGCGATGACAAAGTTTTTCTAAAAATAGCCACAGTGACCTTGACCTTGAGGTCATGACCCTGAAAGTCGAACTCGCTCGAGATTTTGTCATAAGGAACATTTGTGTGAAGTTATATTGAAATTGGTGTAGAAATGTAGGCGCTAGAGTGATGACAAAGTTTTTCTAAAAATAGCCACAGTGACCTTGACCTTGAGGTCATGACCTTGAAAGTCAAACTCACTCGAGATATTGTCATAAGGAACATTTGTGTGAAGTTATATTGAAATTGGTGAAGAAATGTAGGCGCTAGAGCGATGACAAAGTTTTTCTAAAAATAGCCACAGTGACCTTGACCTTGAAGTCATGACCTTGAAAGTCGAACTCGCTCGAGATATTTTTATAAGGAACATTGGTGTGAAGTTATATTGAAATTGGTGAAAAAATGTAGGTGCTAGAGCGATGACAAAGTTTTTCTATAAATAGCCACAGTGACCTTGACCTTGAGGTCATGACCTTGAAAGTCGAACTCGCTCGAGATATTTTTGTAAGGAACATTTGTGTGAAGTTATATTGAAATTGGTGCAGAAATGTAAGCACTAGAGCGATGACAAAGTTTTTCTAAAAATAGCCACAGTGACCTTGACCTTGAGGTCATGACCTTGAAAGTCGAACTCGCTCGAGATATTGTCATAAGGAACATTTGTGTGAAATTATTTTAAAATCGGTCAAGAAATGTAGGCGCTAGAGCGCTGACAAAGTACGTGCGTACGTACTTACGTACGTACGTACGTACGTACGGGACAAATGCTATATCCCCCCTCGAAACTATGTTGTGCGAGGGGATAATAAGCATGGACAGACCAACTTGCACCACTTTGCTTGGGCAGGCTTAGATCCTCTAAGCCGTTTACCAGCGATTGCGGTCCGTTTCATCTCTGCGTGGAAGCAGCATGCAGCCCATCTTTTTTTTTCAAGCCCCGATGGGTGGGGGCTGAAAGCAATGTTAACCTAAAAACATCACAAGCAGAAAGCCAAAAGGACACTTTCTTTCCCACAAAATGGCCAATTGCCTATCCCAGGAGCATATAATTTCACTCACGGGGCTATCAGCTCTCTATACAATCTTCTGTAGAGCTTATGTGATGGTAAGTCCACTAACCATTGGTTCCTGCTCTGAGAGGAAACTCCAAGGTTATCAGCAACCTGTCAGCATCATTTATTTTATTAGCATTTTTCAAGAGCTCCTGTGGCTAGTGTAAACAAATTTTAATGGTTTACTGCAGAACATAGGCCACATCAGGGAAAAGCGATGTTATACATGAAGACGGTAACAAAATCAACAAGTCAGAATGCACTTTAAAAATGAACACACTTTTGCAGTCTTGTGTAATGTTATTTTCAAGTTGTTTGTAGCATTTTTATGAAAGCCCAAGTTGAGGAAATAGAGATACATGGAAAATGCATGTTCATGTTGAAAATTTTCTTGACACAGCCTTCATTTTTTGGCTTCATAAACAGATAAATGCCAATCTCTGCTGGGAAGCAACAGCCAATGAGATACTACTTTCATAGGCTTAACATCAACCCTAGCTGATAGCCCCGTGAGTGAAATTATATGCTCCTGCCTATCCAAAATAGATTGATTTTCAAGTGCATTTCAACTATTTCAGCACCAAATTGATTTCTGAACAAAACTCCCAGTGCCAAATTAACCTTTAGTCCCTGATATTTTCCACAACTTCAAGCTCATTAAAAAAACATGACAAAAAAACTGTTTTTAATGTAAAAGCTTGTTTTTGTTGAAAACAGTACTTACCTAATGATTTGCAACATAATTATGTGAGATAATGACCCCCGTCCATCGGGGCTTTAAACCTCAAATCAAACAAAATATGTGAGCTAGTTGCGGTATGCTACAATTTTTTGTTACTGTAATGATCCTAAGTATTGGGACTAGGGCTGGCTAATCGGAGCTGAAAAGATAATCGATTATCAGTCCTGTCATTGCGATCGATAATGGATTAGTAATCGCTTAGATTTTTGTCATTATTTTACCTGTCTGGCTTTGTGTCTGAGCATGACTCTTACCATATGCTGCACTTTACCATATGTATATTTGAACAGACAGACCTGAGCAAACAGTGTAGACCCAGATGAGATGCCGCATAATGCGACGTCTCATCAGGGTCTGCACTGTTTGCCACTCATCCAGCTATTTTAGGCATAACTTTGGGTAGTAAATTGTACCTATCAAGTAATCGATTACAAGCAAATCAGAAATGATAATCATTTTTGTGGAATTTATCGATCGATTAATCGATTATACGATTAAATGTGGCAGCCTTAATTGGGACAGACAGGACTAAGCAAACAGTGCAGGCCAGAACAGACTGCAGTCTGATCAGAGTTTACACTGTTTGCCTTTCCATCTGCACCTTTTGGACCCCTTGAAGTTGCTGGATTTTGAAACAATTTTTTTAATTTTTTTAAGAATTACAGCAAGTTCTAAAGGTGTCCGAGCTTTTAGGATTTTTTATGCTAAGCATTAAAAAATTGCTGGGATTAAACAATAAAGTTGTATTTATCCACTTTTTTTTTAGATTTGGAGTTAAGCCACTCAGATAAGCTATCCATATCATGGGGTGGATTCGGGATTTACTGTCAACAATTTTGTTTAACTGTGATGTGGCAGGAAGCCATAGGATGTAATTTTAGTCCATAAAACCCCCAAATGACGATTTTCCAGTTCTAATACACTTATTCATCTGAATTGTTTGAGATGAGGTTTTAAATTCCCATCAACACTACTTTGGTCTTTTGGAAACGTTGCTTCCGATTTTGTGGATTTTTTTTTATCCAACATCGAGATGAAATGACATTTCAAGCCAACCGGCCTAAAGAAATGCTAGGGTTTATAACGAAGGACAGTCTGACTTGCACCAGTTTTCCTTTAACTCTTATCCCTCTGCATATAATAATTAAGCCACTCCCATTGCTGATTATCAACCAATCAAATTACTTGATACAATATATTTGTTCAAGTCACAAACTGCATGATAAACAGTTTGGATCTGATCAGATGCCATCTGATCTGGATCTACACTGTTTGCCAAGGTAGGGGTTGTCGGGAACAGCAGGATAAGTGTTAAGTGATTCACCAGCCTAATCTATTTCTCCACGCCCCAATGGGTGGGGGTGCCTTATTCATTTGTACGTTTTGCTAAAACCAATGAGCCTCCAGCTGCTATAACTTGAATGTCAGAAAATGAAAAGCCATCTTAGTCCGTGGTGTCAGGCTACATTTACCGGCACAGGTTTATTAGAATGGTCATTATTTAACTTTGTTTGATTTAAGGTTTAGTTTATACTTTGTTTTTAGATCATTTTAGAGCTGGTCAGTTTACCTATCCACCCTTTCCCTGGGCAGACTTATACGTAAGCGGTTAACCAGTACAGTGTACATTCTTTTGACAGAAACTGACAACTGCCCTTCTTGAATCAGTGGAAGGGAGAGAATGACCGTAGAAAAGATTTCATGATCAATCTGCACGAAAGAATGTTGCCAACCCTGGCAGGTATTGAACCCGCGTCCTCCTGATCACAAGTCAGACGCACATCCGACTGAGCTACCGAGGCCGGCTTAGTTTATACTAATTTATTTTAGTTTGATTGCGATGAAAGCTTCAAGCTTATTGAATCACTTTCAAACACGCATTCCAGGTGTTTTCACTCGCACTCGCGAGAGAGGTAGTGGCTTTTACACCACTGCTACCCTTTACACCTGGGTGGAGTGGGGCAGTGTCATTACTTGTCTTGTCCAAGGCCACACCAATGTGAGCTTTAACATCCCCATCAACACTGTAAAGGTCATTTTGGAGACGTTGCTTCCAATTTTGTAGGACTTTTACTCAACATTGAGTTGAAATGACATCTCAAGCCCTGCCGCCCAATGAACCATTTTTTAACTTTAGCTCATGCTATTATTATTAATATTGAAAGATCGCATCATGATTTTTTTTATTTAAGTTTTTTTCAGGTTTAACAGCCCTTTAAGCTTATTTCCCTTATACATGTACTGAGCAAATCTCTAATAATAGGTGGGCGAAAACTATAGAAAAACATCTGACCTTCCATTGCAGGACATGGTGTATGTTACACATGAGACATCATGAAATTACCTGTCGGAGAACAAACGCAGCAACATCTGTCGACTCCCAAAAACTGGCGTGAAACAGTGGAGGTAATGCTCTGACAGGGAAGGAATGCAGCACCTCAGGACAGTACAACATGTAGTCCAGTCTCTTGTTACCCCACCATTTACTGCTGACTGAAATATAATTGTATATCACATGATGTCACGTCTAAGAGTGCAATAACGCCATTTATCATATGACGTCGTTGATAAGCAGTGGATAACATCGTGTAATAAAAATTGTATGACCACACATGTAATAACACTTTGGCGGGCTTAAGTAACGTCATGATGACGTCCATGTCAACAATGCATTTTTGTGGAAAAAATATCAGATTTAAAGGCGATAAAATCCTATTTAAAGTGGTCATATGATAAAGAGAATCTTACACTCGTGGTCTTTTCATATGAAATTTATGAAACTCGCCGAAAGCTCGTTTCATAAATTTCATATGAAATGACCACTCGTGTAAGATCCTCTATGTAACAAATTTCCATAATCCACTAGTGGGTTAAATATGCAAGTTAGTTAGACTATAGATACACCCTGAAACGTTACATGTACGATGTCCTTAACGACGTCGCTTTTACTTATTGTGTAATGATGACATTTTTATTAAAAAACTGTGAATAAAATGCATTTTAAATGTCATATGATAAATAGATAATTGCATTTGTAATCATGTATTATTGAATTTATTCAACTCGAGGAAAAGGGATAAAATGCTCGGCAAAGCCTCGCATTTTATCTTTTTTCTTCAAATCGTTTAATAAATTCGATAATACATAAGCACTCGATCATGTAAGATTCTCTATAACCCTGAAAATGCCAAGAAAATAAATTCAGAGCAGATAACATTGCATGTTTTTTATTATTATTTTTCTGAGAAAATCAGGCTTGCCATTTCATGTAAATTATTTGCTAGGCAGGTGATTCATAGGCTATGAAAAGCCTAATTTTCCCAAAATTAACCCATAAAATGCCAATTACCACAACTGTCGTCTGCTTTGTCATCTGCCTGTTACTTTAAAAGTCATTTTTGCAAACAGTGTGGACCCAGATCAGACTGCTCCTCTAGGAGCAGTCTGATCTGGATCAACACTGTTTGTGGACCCAGATCAGACTGCTCCACTTAGAGGATCCACACAGTTTGTCTGTATGCAAAAATATTTTTAAAAATTTTGCAATAAGATTCAGCAGACGACATAAGCAGACAACATTTTCAGATGATGTTTTTCTCCTCCTTCTTAAACCTTGACCTGCTGAATATTTAAATATGACACACCCACCACTGATTATCAAACAATCAGATTTCTTGATGCATATCATTGCAACAAATTCATTAACTGAATGACAAACAATGAAGATCCTGATCAGATGGCTTCTTCAGAACCCATCTGATCTGGATCTACATTGTTTGAAAGCTAAGATATATCCGGGTTCAGCAGGACAAGGGTTAAGGGTTTAAAGAAAAATGTCATTTGCTATTGTGGCTATTGACATTCCAACTCATCAATCCAGGTAAAAACAGGTTTCAAACTTTTCTTGTATTAAAACTATAAGAAATAATCCTTTTGTGCAAACTTGGTTTCGTTCTATTTTAAGTTTATCATTTTGTCTTTATTGTTGTGTGTATTTTAAGTTTTATATTTTATATCATAGTGTCTACAACATTTTGTTATTTTCATAGTTAACCACTGAAATCAAAATTCATTTTAATTATGATCATTTGTAAAACACACTCAGAAAAAATATAAATAAATAACATCACAAAAACACATCTCTAAAATTTTGATCCCATTAAGCCCCCACTTTTTTATAGTTTAAAACTGGGCTTTACAGGGGAAAAGCTTATTATTCTTATTTCTGCTCTAAAATATAGATTGTGGGTACTTGTAAGAACCACCTCAATGAGGCAGTTCTAATGAGTACCCACAATCTATATTTTGAGCAGTAATAAGAAAATATCACAATTTTTCATCTTAAAATTTCCATTTTTTCGGCGGTAAAATTTACAATGTATTCGTATAGCTGAGTTTTCATAATGTTTGGAACTTTTTTTGTATTCCACAATACTGGTATGTTATGTAGGTCAAAATGGGGTTGGACTCTTGATATTTTTGTTACAAAATCAGGGTGGGTAAAAAAACTAGAGGTCCAAGTGGGCCAGAATCCCGCACCTGGATGAGGCTGATCATTTATTACATTGTGCCTTGGTGTCCATTTTGTCTATCATATCACATTGCTTTTAGCAAAATAATCTTGATGCTTCTGATTGTGTTTCTGAACAGCTTAGTCTGATTTAGGATTCAGGAAGAGATGATTTTGATGTAGAGTGGAAGTGTATTGTTTGGCAGGCCAGAGCTATCACTTGTACCTGCCTTACGCATATTCTGTTATCAAAGAAGTAATCCAAGTCAACCAACCGTAATACAAACAAAGCTATGATGTATAAGGCCGCTTGCAAAAAAAAAGCCACAATACCGAATCTTCTTGTGGACTCAGCAAGTTTGCCATATACTGACAACACCTGAGCTGCTCCTCCCTGTAAATCTGATATGCAATTACTATACAGGCGCTTTGAAGAATTTCAAGAGGGCCACCATCAGGGATATCACAAGGCAACAATTTTTGCAAGTCTGAACCTCCATGTCAACCAAATGCCTCCCTACAATTTCAACTGAATGCAACAGACCATGGTTTGAAGATTTTCAAGCTGGCCAACATGACAGCCATATGGGATATCAGAACCGAATGGTACTAAGAAGTTTGAATCTTCATGTCACCCCAATGCCTTCTATCAAGTTTTGGATCAATTCAACTTGATGTGATTTGAAGGTTTTCAAGCTGCCCAACATGGAAACCATCTTAACCCTTGTCCTGCTAATCCCGGATATGCCTTATCTTTGAAACAATGTAGATCCAGATCAGATGGCTTCTGAAGAAGCCATCTGATCAGGATCTTCATTGTTTGCCATTCAGATTGTGAATTTGTTGCAATAATTTGCATCAAGTAATCTGATTGGTTAATAATCGGTAGTGGGTGTGGTATATATAAATATTCAGCAGGACAAGGGTTAAATAACAGAACAGAATAATTTAATCTATTCTGAATCTCCATGTTGCCCCAATACCTCTAATCAAGTTTCAGCTCCATCCAACCTTAACCCTTATCTTGCTGAATATTCATTTAAGCCACACCCATTTCTGTCTATCAACCAATCAAATTACTTGATGTAATTTATTGCTACAAATTCATAAACTGAATGCCAAACAGTATAGATCCTGATCAGATGGCTTCTTCAGAAGCCATCTGATCTGGATCTAGACTGTTTCCAAAGATAGGGGTTGTCGTGAACAGCAAGGTAAGGGTTAAGTTCAGGTGGAGATGTAGTTTGAAGAATTTCAAGATGGCCGCCATCTTGTATATAGGAATGGAACAATTTTAGCAAATCCGAATGCCCATATCGCTCCAATGCCTCCTATCAAGTTTCAGCTTGATCTAACCTCTTGTTCAGGAGGATTTCAAGATGACCACCCTGCGCAGCCATCTTGGATATTGGAACAGAACAATTTTAGCAAATCTGAATCTTCATGTCACCCCAGTGCCTCCCATCAAGTTTCAGGTCAGTTGAACCCTTGATGGGAAGCTATGGGGATTATTATTTGTAAAACACTATGCTCCAAACCATATGCTTGCCCCTAAATGCCCAAATTTTCAAAGGACCATAAATGAAGAAAAAAAATTACAATTTTTCAAAAGTAAATCAGGTCATGTACAAGTCATTCCCTATCAGCTTGTCAAAATTCAAGACAAAAACTTAAACTGTTTTCGAAATATCTTACTTCAAGGAAGAAACACAATTAAATGGCTAGAAATTGCAAAGGGCCACCTGAGTTTAGACGTTGTACTTGCTAGAACAGCTAACAATTTGACCTCTAACGAGCTCATTAAGCTAACAATGCTTTGAACACCTGTGCCCTGGACTGAGGGTCCTCCATATTGACCTATTTCCACAAGCAAACACCTGCAATAATTCATTTCTGCACAAAACACAATAAGTTCTTACCCCAAGATTTTCTATTTCACATTCCAATGCACAAGACATTTAGATAACACACCTGTGCAACATAGTGCATTTTTTCACATCTCCAAAATGGCTGCTTTTTTGACGAAAATCTGTGACATTTTTCTTATTTATACTGCAAACATAGGCTGTGGGTGCTCGTTAGAACCGCCTCATTGAGGCGGTTCTAATGAGTATCCACAACCTATGTCTATAATCAAAAATACACAAAAATAATGTATATCCTCTGTGAACCCCAGTTTTCTCAATATAACAAGAATTCCACCGAAGGCTATGTCGCGCCTGTGGGGGCGCAAAGTCAACGAACCATGATATGTACGTCAATGTCAAACATAGATGCTTGCACAAAAGATTCCCTTTTCAAAGGCAAGCTTGTACTAAGTATCATTAATGAAGCTCTAATAATTCTTGAGAAATGAACTTAACCATTAGGGTGAACGCTAGGGTTGTCCCAATATTTTACAAAGTCAGTGAACCATGAAATTTAAGTCAAGGTCAAATATGGATGCTTGCATTTAAGTTGCCATCCCCAGATTCAAGTTTGCACCATATATCATTAATGAAGCTCTTATAAATCTTGAGAAATAAACTTGACCATTAGGGTGAATGCTAGGGTGGTCGTAATATTTTACAAAGTCAGTGAACCATGAAATTTAGGTCAAGGTCAAATATGGATGCTTGCATTTAAGTTGCTATCCCCAGATTCAAGTTTGCACCAAATATCATTAATGAAGCTCTTATAAATCTTGAGAAATAAACTTGACCATTAGGGTGAACGCTAGGGTGGTCGCAATATTTTACAAAGTCAGTGAACCATGAAATATAGGTCAAGGTTAAATACGGATGCTTGCATTTAAGTAACCATCCCCAGATACAAGTTTGTACAAAGTATCATTAATAAAGCTCTTATAGTTCTTGAGAAATAAACTTGACCATTAGGGTGGTCGCAATATTTTACAAAGTCAGTGAACCATGAAATGTAGGTCAAGGTCAAATATGGATGCTTACATTCAAGGTGCCTTTCAGAGATACAAGTTTGTACCACATATCATTAATGAAGCTCTTATAGTTCTTGAGAAATAAACTTGACGAGTAGGGTGAACGCTAGGGTGGTCGCAATATTTTACAAAGTCAGTGAACCATGAAATGTAGGTCAAGGTCAAATATGGATGCTTGAATGTAAGTTGTCATCCCCAGATACAAGTTTGTACCAAGTATCCTAAATGAAGCTGTTATAGTTCTTGAGAAATAAACTTGACCATTAGGGTGAACGCTAGGGTGGTCGCAAATGTTGACGCCTTGACAAAAGGACGGACGAACGAACAGACAAACAGACGGAAAACCGGGCGCCTATATCGTGCCATGCTAATAGCAGGCGCGACAAAAAGGGGTTTACAGGGATGTTCATTTGACGGACTTGTTCATGTGATGAACTATACAACATATTTAGCCGAAATATAATGCTGAAAATTACACATAAACACAAGAGATAGAGATAAAAATTCCAGGGTATACAATTAAATAATAACTAGTGAAAATACACTCTGTTCTACAGTGCAGTTTATTCTGAGTATTAACACTTATACTGCTGAACACGACAACCCCTACCTTTGCAAACAGTGTAGATCCAGATCAGATGGCTTCTGAAGAAGCCATCTGATCAGGATCTTGAAGAACCATCTGATCAGGATCTACACTGTCTGTCAACCAGTTTATGAGTTGAATGAATGCATTATATCAAGTAATTTGAATGGTGCATCAGAAGATTAGTCAGAAATGGTTGTGTCTAATTTAATTTATTCAGCAGGATAAAGGGTTATGTTAGTAATTACAGTAGAACTTCAATGGCTCAAACATCAATGGCTCATATTATACCATGCCTTCTTCCAACTCGTTCTCTAATCGTCATAGCAACAGATAAGTAGGGTATTTGGTGATTACTGAAGGATAATTTTTCCTTATTTCGCCATAAAAACCTATGTTTAGAGTATATATTTGAACCGCCTGCCAAAGCGGTTCAAATGAATACCCGCAACATAGCTTTGTTTGGAGAATTTACAGAAATTATCCTTTAATAATCACCGAATAGCCACCTTATCTGTTGCTACTATTTTTTTTTTTTTTGGTTTGGGTTTTACGGCCCTTTCAAGATTATTTCACTCATATCGAGCCGATCGTTAATCAGAGGTAGGCGAAAACCGGAGTACCCGGAGAAAAACCACCTGACCTTCCTTTGCAGAACTTGGCGTCTCACACGTGGCCCGAGCGAGGCTCGAACCTACGGCGGTGAGAGACCTAATGACTAGAGTCAGCGCTCTTATCCACTAGGCCACGGAGGCCCGTTCCTATTGCTACTATATTATTCCCTGAGAAATTATTCTGATAGCTCTTGATGATATATATTGAAGGATAATTTAGGTAAATATTTATTATTTTATCGTTACAAACACGCCTATTCAAATATTTTGAAAATTTTACAACCAAAAAAAAAAATGGGAATTTTCAGTTAAAAATCCTTCTACATGTACTTTTCATTTTTCTGCTCAAAATGTAGATTGTGGGTACTCATTAGAGCCGCCTCAGCGAGGCGGTTCTAATGCATACGTAGATTGTGGGTACTCATTAGAGCCGCCTCAGCGAGGTGGTTCTAATGAGTACGGGTACTCATTAGAGCCGCCTCAGCGAGGGGTTTCTAATGAGTACCCACAATCTATCTATTTAAGCAGAAATAAGAAAAATAATGTATACCCCTAAAAACCCAATTTTCACAACATAAAAGTGGGGTTTAAGGGGGTCAAAATTATACAGGTAAGTTTTTGTGATGTTATGAAAATGCATGTTGTGCGCACTGATTATAATCGCCCTGATGAGGCAATTCTAATGAGCACACACAACATTACCAACATTTTACTGAAGATTGGTAAAGATATCCCTAAATTATTAAGTTACGCTTACAGCCCTGATGCTATCTGTAACCCTGAGTGGCTTGAACTCCTCAGTGTCATAAATAGCTAGAGGCTCTTACATGAGTGGTCATTTCATATGATATTTATGAAATGAGCTGTCGGCGAGTTTCATAAATTTCAGTTGAAATGACCTTGAGTGTAAGATTCTGTTTATCATATGACCATTTTAAATTGAATTTCATAACCTTTAAATTTGACAATTTTTCAACAGAAAATGCATGGTTAACATGAATGTCATCATGACCTTACTTAATCCCACCAAAGTGTTATGACACTTGTGTTCATACAATTTTTATTACACGCCTTTATGGAACAGTATTAAGGTAAAAACTCAATTATGCAATGTGCAATTACAAAATGAATTGTTGAAACCGCACTTTGCATTATGAACCTTTCCATATCTTACTACTTTATTCGAATATGCAACATGCACATTCTAATTTGAGACCTTTGTATTTAAATATGGCATTTGAACGTCCTATTTTGCAATATTCAGTTTCGATTCTGCTGTGGTTAGACGGGGTACCAGTCATTGAGGTGACGGTAACGTTCGGTAATGTCCGTGGATTTGCCGTATTTTTTTCCCATGTCAAGCGTCCGTTTGAGAAGATCGCATTCGCTTTTCCAGGGGCAAAATTCAAGCCAGCAGCAATAAATTTTATCCGGCTATATAATAATTCGGATATTTACAATAATGTGTACGTTTGCATCTTTAAAAAAAATTTACAGCGGGGTTCCTTATTTATATATTTATGAGAAACAGGATTTTTATTTAAAAGTTCATACTTGTTTGACGAAGGGGAAAGTACTCTATCGTTGAATATTTACTAAAATAAATTACCATGTGCCGAATCCATGGATTTGAAATGAGCATAGATTGTTAAAATTAATTCATACAATTTTCATAAATCTGATCCTTCTGAGGTGTTACTTATAAAGATATTAGTTACTAATTGCAACCTCACTCAAAACTCAAATGCTTGGATATTATAATAGAAGTATGTATATGTCCGCTCAGGGAGTAACTGCGCGATGGTCTCCCTGTTCGCGGGCATGGATTCGTTCCCTGGAACCTTACCAGCTGACCGTGCGGGAAACTGGTAAACAACAACCAGTGCCTCTGTTCCCATTGTTACTCTGATGAACATTACTTACTCATACTCAGCCCCGACCCACAACCATAGAAACGCACCTGTGGTCACAATGACAGCTGTCGTATT
This sequence comes from Lucinisca nassula, assembly GCA_963580285.1. Lineage (NCBI taxonomy): Eukaryota > Metazoa > Mollusca > Bivalvia > Lucinida > Lucinidae > Lucinisca > Lucinisca nassula. Next base: position 26,542,867 of record OY757022.1, read on the forward strand.
CATATGTCCGTCTGTCGTCATAAGTTAGACTTGGGCATGATGGCTTTCATCCAACAGAATCACAACGCAAAACAAGAGGGCCATGATGGCCCTGGATCGCTCACCTGATCCATATGATAGAGTAACAAGTGGGCCTCGGGGAGGGCCATTATTGACCCCAGGGCTACAATGTGCATAATGTTGAGGGAGGTCTAAAGAGGTGAAGCTTCATACCAAATATCAACAAAGGCTATAATTTGAACAATCTTGGCAAAGGTCCACTAGATGAAGCTACACACCAAATATCAAAGACCTGGGCCTTGGGGTTTCAGAGAAGAAGATTTTTTAAAGATATTCCCTACATTAGCCTTTGTAAAACCAAATGGCCCCGGAGCGGGGACATTTTTGGCTTCAGGGCCATAATTTAAACAATCTTGGTAGAGGTCCACTAGATGAAGCTCCATACCAAATATCAAAGGCATGGGCCTTGGGGTTTCAGAGAAGTAGATTTTTAAAGATTTCCATATTTAAGTCTGTGTAAAAGCAAAGGGTCTCGGGGCGGGGGCATTTTTGGCCCCAGCACTATAATTTGAACAATCTTGGTAGGGGTCCACTAGATGAAGCCTCATACCAAATATCAAAGACCTGGGCATTGCGGTTTCAGAGAAAAAGATTTTTCAAGATTTTCCATATATAAGTCTATGTAAAACCAAAGGGCCCCGGAGCGGGGGCATTTTTGGCCCTTCGGCTATAATTTGAACAACCTTGGTAGGGGTCCACTAGGTGAAGCTTCATACCAAATATCAAAGACCTGGGCCTTGCGGTTTCAGAGAAGAAGATTTTTAAAGATTTTCCCTATAAAACCCTATGTAAAACCAAAAGGCCCTGCTGGGGCTGGGGGGGGGGGGGGCCTGGGGCTTGTGGGGTGAAGCTTCATACCAAATATCAAAGACAAGGGCATTACGGTTTCAGAGAAGAAAATTTTTAGAGATTTTCCCAATATAAGCCAATGTAAAACCAAAGGGCCCCAGAGCGGGGGCATTTTTGGCCCCAGCACTATAATTTGTACAATCTTGGTAGGGTTCCACAAGATGAAGCCTCATACCAAATATCAAAGACCTGGGCCTTGCAGTTTCAGAGAAGAAAATTTTAAAAGATTTTCCCTATGTAAGCCCATGTTAAACCAAAGGGCCCTGGAGCGGGGGCATTTTTGGCCCCAGCACTTTAATTTGAACAATCTTGGTAGGGGTCCACTAGATGAAGCTTCATACCAAATATCAAAGACCTGGGCCTTGCGGTTTCAGAGAAGAAGATTTTTAAAGATTTTCCCTATATAAGCTGATGTAAAACCAAAGGGCCACGGGGAAGGGGCATTTTTGGCCCCAGCACTATAATTTGAACTATCTAGGTAGGGGTCCACTAGATGAAGCTTCATACCAAATAACAAAGACCTGGGCCTTACGACTTCAGAGAAGAAGACTTTTAAAGATCTTCCCTATATAAGCCCATGTAAAACCAAAAGGCTGTGGGATGGGGGCATTTTTGGCCCCTAGGGCCTGGGCCTTGTGGGGTGAAGCTTCATACCAAATATCAAAGACATGGGCCTTACAGTTTCAGAGAAGAAATTTTTGGCCCCAGCACTATAATTTGAACAATCTTGGTAGGGGGTCCACTAGATTAAGCCTCATACCAAATATCAAAGACCTGGGCCTTTTGGTTTCAGAGAAGAAGATTTTTCAAGATTTTCCATATATAAGTCTATGTGAAACCAAAGGGCCCCGGAGTGGGGGCATTTTTGGCCCTAGGGCTATAATTTGAACAACCATGGTTGGGGTCCACTAGGTGAAGCTTCATACCAAATATCAAAGACCTGGGACTTGCAGTTTCAGAGAAGAAGTTTTTTTAAGATTTTTAAGATATAAGCCCATGTAAAACCAAAGGGCCCCGGGGCGGGGGGTGGGGGTGGGGGGGTGGGGGGGGGTTGAACCTGGGCCTTGTGGGGTGAAGTCATACCAAATATCAAAGACATGGGCCTTAGGGTTTCAGAGAAGAAAATTTTTAAAGATTTTCCCTATATAAGCCCATGTAAAACCAAAGGGCCCCAGAGTGGGGGCATTTTTTGCCCCAGCACTATAATTTGAACAATCTTGGTAGGGGTCCACTAGATGTAGCTTCAGACCAAATATCAAAGACCTGGGCCTTACGGTTTCAGAGAAGAAGATTTTTAAAGATTTTCCCTATATAAGCCCATGTAAAACCAAAGGGCCCCGGAGTGGGGGCATTTTTGGCCCCAGCACTTTAATTTGAACAATCTTGGTAGGGGTCCACTAGATGAAGCTTCATACCAATTATCAAAGACCTGGGCCTTGCGGTTTCAGAGAAGAAGATTTTTTAAGATTTTCCCTATATAAGCCCATGTAAAACCAAAGGGCCCCGGAGCGGGGGCATTTTTGGCCCCAGCACTATTATTTGAACAATCTTGGTAGGGGTCCACTACTTGAAGCTTCATACCAAATATCAAAGACCTGGGCCTTGCGGTTTCAGAGAAGAAGATTTTGAAAGATTTTCCCTATATTAGCCCATGTAAAATCAAAGGGGCCCGGGGCGGGGGCATTTTTGGCCCCAGCACTATAATTTGAACAATCTTGGTAGGGGTCCACTAGATGTAGCTTCAGACCAAATATCAAAGACCTGGACCTTATAAGCCCATGTAAAACCAAAGGGCCCCGAGGCGGGGGGGGGTTTGAACCTGGGCCTTGTTGGGTGAAGTCATACCAAATATCAAAGACATGGGCCTTAGGGTTTCAGAGAAGAAGATTTTTAAAGATTTTCCCTATATAAGCCCATGTAAAACCAAAGGGCCCCGGAGTGGGGGCATTTTTGGCCCCAGCACTTTAATTTGAACAATCTTGGTAGGGGTCCACTAGATGAAGCTTCATACCAATTATCAAAGACCTGGGCCTTGCGGTTTCAGAGAAGAAGATTTTTTAAGATTTTCCCTATATAAGCCCATGTTAAACCAAAGGGCCCCAGAGTGGGGGCATTTTTTGCCCCAGCACTATAATTTGAACAATCTTTGTAGGGGTCCACTAGGTGAAGCTTCATACCAAATATCAAAGACCTGGGCCTAGCGGTTTTAGAGAAGAAGAGTTTTTAAAGATTTTCCCTATATAAGCCCATGTAAAACCAAAGGGCCCCGGAGCGGGGGCATTTTTGGCCCCAGCACTATAATTTGAACAATCTTGGTAGGGGTCCACTAGATGTAGCTTCAGACCAAATATCAAAGACCTTGGCCTTGCAGTTTCAGAGAAGAAGATTTTTAAAGATTTTCCCTATATAAGCCCATGTAAAACCAAAGGGCCCCGGAGCGGGGGCATTTTTGGCCCCAGCACTATAATTTGAACAATCTTGGTAGGGGTCCACTAGATGAAGCTTCATACCAAATATCAAAGACCTGGGCCTTGCGGTTTCAGAGAAGAAAATTTTAAAAGATTTTCCCTATGTAAGCCCATGTTAAACCAAAGGGCCCCGGAGCCGGGGCATTTTTGGCCCCAGCACTTTAATTTGAACAATCTTGGTACGGGTCCACTAGATGAAGCTTCATACCAATTATCAAAGACCTGGGCCTTGCGGTTTCAGAGAAAAAGAGTTTTAAAGATTTTCCCTATATTAGCCCATGTAAAATCAAAGGGGCTCTGGACGGGGGCATTTTTGGCCCCAGCACTATAATTTGAACAATCTTGGTAGGGGTCCACTAGATGTAGCTTCAGACCAAATATCAAAGACCTGGGCCTTGCAGTTTCAGAGAAGAAGATTTTTAAAGATTTTCCCTATATAAGCCCATGTTAAACCAAAGGGCCCCGGAGCGGGGGCATTTTTGGCCCCAGCACTATAATTTGAACAATCTTGGTAGGGGTCCACTAGATGAAGCTTCATACCAAATATCAAAGACCTGGGCCTTGCGGTTTCAGAGAAAAAAAAATTTAAAAGATTTTCCCTATGTAAGCCCATGTTAACCCAAAGGGCCCCGGAGCGGGGGCATTTTTGGCCCCAGCACTTTAATTTGAACAATCTTGGTAGGGGTCCACTAGATGAAGCTCATACCAATTATCAAAGACCTGGGCCTTGCGGTTTCGGAGAAGAAGATTTTTAAAGATTTTCCCTATATAAGCCCATGTTAAACCAAAGGGCCCCGGAGCGGGGGCATTTTTGGCCCCAGCACTATAATTTGAACAATCTTGGTAGGGGTCCACTAGATGAAGCTTCATACCAAATATCAAAGACCTGGGCCTTGCGGTTTCAGAGAAAAAAAATTTTAAAAGATTTTCCCTATGTAAGCCCATGTTAAACCAAAGGGCCCCGGAGCGGGGGCATTTTTGGCCCCAGCACTTTACTTTGAACAATCTTGGTAGGGGTCCACTAGATGAAGCTTCATACCAATTATCAAAGACCTGGGCCTTGCGGTTTCGGAGAAGAAGATTTTTTAAGATTTTCCCTATATAAGCCCATGTAAAACCAAAGGGCCCCGGAGCGGGGGCATTTTTGGCCCCAGCACTATAATTTGAACAATCTTGGTAGGGGTCCACTAGACGTAGCTTCAGACCAAATATCAAAGACCTGGGCCTTACGGTTTCAGAGAAGAAGATTTTTAAAGATTTTCCCTATATAAGCCCATGTAAAACCAAAGGGCCCCGGAGCGGGGGCATTTTTGGCCCCAGCACTATAATTTGAACAATCTTGGTAGGGGTCCACTAGATGAAGCTTCAGACCAAATATCAAACACCTGGGCCTTGTGGTTTCAGAGAAGAAGATTTTTCAAGATTTTCCCTATATAAGCCCTTGTAAAACCAAAGGGCCCCGGAGCGGGGGCATTTTTGACCCCAGCACTATAATTTGAACAATCTTGGTAGGGGTCCACTAGATGAAGCTTCATACCAAATATCAAAGACCTGGGCCTTGTGGTTTCAGAGAAGAAGATTTTTTAAGTTTTTGGTGAAAAAAATCTATTTTTGGCCCCAAAAACCTATATGTGCAACGGACCGGAACCATTTGAACAACTTTGAAAGGGGACCACCTAAGGATCATTCCTGTGAAGTTTGGTCAAAATCCGATCAGTGGTTTAGGAGGAGATGTCGTTTAAAGAAATTGTTTACGGACGCACGGACGCACTGACGCACGACGGACGACGGACGAAAAGTGATCCCATAAGCTCACCTCGTCACTACGTGACGGTGAGCTAAAAAAGCTTGTCGTCTGTCAGTTCGTCCGTCCGTCTCTCTTCAGCCAGCAAAACCTTGCTGAGCTAGTGTTGCGACTGTCTTAACCAGCCTACTACATATTTCTTCAAGTTCTACATGTAACGATTTGGCAAATGGAGTGGCTGAATCCAAACCATTTTGTACTTACATGTATTTCCATGTATTAGGTCTACGCCAAAGTTTTATCTTCTTCTTGTTTTATTACAGTTAGACCGCGTACAGCGTACCCAGGTTTACCTGGCGGAACTTAACGACATTATTTATTTATTTATTCACTTATTATTAAAGTGTACAGAATCTAGAAACAAGAGGGCCCAGAGGGCCCTGGTTCGCTCACCTGATCCAAAGCATAACAAGTGGGCCCCGGGCAGGGTCAATTTTGGCCCCAGGGCTAAAATTTGAACAATCTTGGTAGAGGTCCACAAGATGAAGCTTCATATCTAATATGAAAGACCTGGGCTTTCTGGTTTCAGAAAAGAAGATTTTAAAGGTTTACCCTGCATATAGAAGTCTATGTAAAACAAGATTTTCCCTATATAAGTCTATGTAAAACCAAAGGGCCCCGGAGTGGGGGCATTTTTGGCCCCAGGGCTATAATTTGAACAATCTTGGTAGAGGTCCACTAGCTGAAGCTTCATAACAAATATCAAAGACCTAAGCCTTGTATTTCAGAGAAGATGATTTTTAAAGATTTTCCCTATATAAGTCTATGTAAAACCAAAGGGCCACATGGCGGGGGCATTTTTGGTCTCAGGCCTATAATTTGAACAATCTTTATAGAGGTCCACTAGCTGAAGCGTCATAACAAATATCGAAGACCTAAGCCTTGTGGTTTCAGAGAAGAAGATTTTTCAAGATTTTCCCTATATAAGTCTATGTAAAACCAAAGGGCCCCGGAGCGGGGGCATTTTTGGCCCAAGGGCTATAATTTAAACAATCTTGGTAGAGGTCCACAAGATGAAGCTTCATACCAAATATCAAAGACCTGGGCCTTGCAGTTTCAGAGAAGAAGATTTTTCAAGATTTTCCCTATATAAGCCTATGTAAAACAAAAGGGCCCTGGTGCGGGGGGGATTTTTGGCCCCAGCACTATAATTTGAACAATCTTGGTAGGGGTCTACTAGATGAAGCTTCATACCAAATATCAAAGACCTGGGCCTTGCGGTTTCAGAGAAGAAGATTTTTAAAGATTTTCCCTATATAAACCCATGTAAAACCAAAGGGCCCCCGTGCAGGGGGCATTTTTAGCTCCTGCACTATAATTTGAACAATCTTGGTAGGGGTCCACTAGATGAAGCTTCATACCAAATATCAAACACCTGGGCCTTGCGGTTTCAGAGAAGAAGATTTTTAAAGATTTTCCCTATATAAGCCCATGTAAAACAAAAGGGCCCCCATGCGGGGGCATTTTTAGCTCCAGCACTATAATTTGAACAATCTTGGTAGGGGTCCACTAGATAAAGCTTCATACCAAATATCAAAGACCTGGGCCTTGCGGTTTCAGAGAAGAAGATTTTTCAAGATTTTCCCTATATAAGCCCATGTAAAACCAAAGGGCCCCGGTGCGGGGGCATTTTTTGCTCCAGCACTATAATTTGAACAATCTTGGTAGGGGTCCACTAGATGAAGCTTCATACCAAATATCAAAGATCTGGGCCTTGCGGTTTCAGAGAAGAAGATTTTTAAAGATTTTCCCCATATAAGTCCATGCAAAACCAAAGGGCCCCCATGCGGGGGCATTTTTGGCCCCAGCACTATAATTTGAACAATCTTGGTAGGGGTCCACTAGATAAAGCTTCATACCAAATATCAAAGACCTGGGCCTTGCGGTTTCAGAGAAGAAGATTTTTCAAGATTTTCCCTATATAAGCCCATGTAAAACCAAAGGGCCCCGGTGCGGGGGCATTTTTCGCTCCAGCACTATAATTTGAACAATCTTGGTAGGGGTCCACTAGATGAAGCTTCATACCAAATATCAAAGATCTGGGCCTTGCGGTTTCAGAGAAGAAGATTTTTAAAGATTTTCCCCATATAAGTCCATGCAAAACCAAAGGGCCCCCATGCGGGGGCATTTTTGGCCCCAGCACTATAATTTGAACAATCTTGGTAGGGGTCCACTAGATGAAGCTTCATACCAAATATCAAAGACCTGGGCCTTGCGGTTTCAGAGAAGAAGATTTTTCAAGATTTTCCCTATATAAGCCAATGTAAAACCAAAGGGCCCCCGTGCGGGGGCATTTTTAGCTTCAGCACTATAATTTGAACAATCTTGGTAGGGGTTCACTAGATAAAGCTTCATACCTAATATCAAAGACCTGGGCCTTGCGGTTTCAGAGAAGAAGAGTTTTAAAGATTTTCCCTATATAAGTCCTTGTAAAACCAAAGGGCCCCCGTGCGGGGGCATTTTTGGCCCCAGCACTATAATTTGAACAATCATGGTAGGGGTCCACTAGATGAAGCTTCATACCAAATATCAAATATCTGGGCCTTGCGGTTTCAGAGAAGAAGATTGTTCAAGATTTTCCCTATATAAGCCCATGTAAAACCAAAGGGCCCCCTATGCGGGGGCATGTTTGGCCCCAGCACTATAATTTGAACAATCTTGGTAGGGCTCCACTAGATGAAGCTTCATACCAAATATCCAAGACCTGGGCCTTGCTGTTTCAGAGAAGAAGATTTTTCAAGATTTTCCCTATATAAGCCCATGTAAAACCAAAGGGCCCCCATGTGGGGGCATTTTTAGCTCCAGCACTATAATTTGAACAATTTTGGTTGGGGTCCACTAGATAAAGCTTCATACCAAATATCAAAGATCTGGGCCTTGCGGTTTTAGAGAAGAAGATTTTTTAAGGTTTTCCCCATATAAGCCCATGCAAAACCAAAGGGCCCCCGTGCGGGGGCATTTTTGGCCCCAGCACTATAATTTGAACAATCTTGGTAGGGGTCCACTAGATGAAGCTTCATACCAAATATCAAAGACCTGGGCCTTGCGGTTTCAGAGAAGAAGATTTTTTAAGTTTTCGGTGAAAAAAATCTATTTTTGGCTCCTGTGACCTATATAAGCAATGGACCGGAACCATTTGAACAACTTTGAAAGGGGACCACCTAAGGATCATTCCTGTGAAGTTTGGTCAAAATCCGATCAGTGGTTTAGGAGGAGATGTCGTTTGAAGAAAAGTTTACGGACGCACGGACGCACGGACGCACGCACGCACGGACGCACGGACGCACGACGGACGACGGACAAAAAGTGATCCCAAAAGCTCACCTTGTCACTACGTGACAGGTGAGCTAAAAAATGTTTTTGATGCATTAGATTTGTACATTTTACCGCCGAAAAATACAACAACAAAAATTGTAAGATGAAAAGTCGTGATGATATTTTTCTGACTGTTGCTTAAAATATACATTTTGGGTACACGTAGAAGCGCCTTTTCGATGCAGTTCTAACGAGTACCCACAATCTATATTTTGGAGTAGAAATGAGAAAAATAATGTTTACTCCTGTAAATCCCAGGGGGGGGGGGGGGTTGGGGGGGGGGAGGGGGTCAGAATTATAAAGATGTGTTTAATGGTGGGATGTGCTTGGTGTGTGAGTGCGTTTTTAGTTTTACTTCTCACCAACAGCTAAGGTCATACGGAGATGGGACCTGGGTTTAAAGACTGATCCGAAATTCTGGAGAAGCCCGGGGTCGATCCTGCGATCCCTGGTTACTAAGGCGAGTAGCATAACCACAACACCACAGAGGCTTCCAGCGCTTGATATGTTACATTGTAGCAGGTGCGGGTTTTCCACCTGCACTCCGGTATGAAAGTATTTGCTTCGCGTTGTGTTTTGTCAAAAAGGTGGAAACCTTTGCGTTTTGTCACTTGAAGCCAAAAATCTAGTATAACAAGATGTGTTTGTGAAACACTGATGCCCCCGGACAGCGCCAATGTTAATTATTTTTAAACATTTTGAAAAAAATAGGTCAAAGGTCAAGTTCAAGGTCACGAGATCAAAAAATTATGGTACCACTGGAAAGGTCTTGTGATAAGGTATACACATGTGAAATATGAAAGCTCTATCTATTACCATTCAAAAGTTAAGCCCAATGTTAAAGTTTTTGCAGACGGACAAACGGACAAACGGACAAACAGACAAACGGACAAACAGACGGACAGACCAAAAACTATATGCCCCCCAGAATCTTAGATTCCGGGGGCATAAAAAGTCAGATAGTTTTCTATTTTCTTATAAATTAATGAATGCATTTAACACAAACAGTTACGAACATCTATATAAACATGTGACAAAATAAACAGGGAATCAGACCCCCGGCCCTCGGGGCTTGAAGAAATAGATGGGTTGCATGAACTGAAACCGACCCGCACACCAGTACTGGTAAACCGCTTAGAGGATCTAAGTCTACCAAGCCAAAGCGGTGCTTACAAACCCTATTGGTTTCATTGGGTGACAGGGCTTTGATATGTCATTTCATCTCAGTGTCGGGTAAAAGTCCCACAAAAGTGGAAGAAAAGTCTCCAAAATGACCTATATTGTGTTGACGGTGACGTTAAAACATCAAATCAAACAACAGAACCAAAATGCCTAGTTTTAGAAATTCCGTTGGATATGCCCTAAATCAGAAATAAATGTTAGAGGGAACGTAAGTCGTAGTTCATCTGAAAGCATTTTCACGAAAGAGAGTTGTAGCTATGTTTGCTTTCAAGTGATCATAAAGGAGCAGTCTCACAAAAGGACAGGAGCCTTTCTGTGCCATACAAAATTAGTATAAGTATTTACAACAAATTTATATTTTAGAGGTGCAATGGCCTGAACACATTTGCGATATATTTAGATAAAACTTGGACACAAAACAAACCAAGCAAAGCTGATTCCTGGTCTGACATATAAAATAAAAATTATTTGTAAATGATTTTATCGGGAAGGGTGCAGTGTCCCCAAATCGTCCGTTTTATGCCAAAAATATAGTTCTCTCATTTCTTTCACTCCTCCGTGTCACCAATACGCTTGCAGATTTTTTTGGGTATCTGCCGAATACAGGCGGACGTTTACGGGTACGGTACGAAAGAACAATCACAGCGCCACTGAACGAGAATAATGGGAACTAGAAGAAGCAGAATCGGAATTTCAAGTTGCAAAATAGGACGAGAAACAGAAAGAAAACTACACAAATTCCAAAATCAGACTACAAAAATGAATATCATAATGCAGTGTTGCACAATTGTAACTGAATAAAGCATAACACAATATCAAAATTGCATATTGCAATCTCAATGTTGCATAATTGAGTTTTTACCTAAATACTGTTCCATACGCCCTCATCCACTGCTTATCAATGAGGTTATATGATAAACAAATTTTCATGGTCCCAAGGTTTATGGGTCATATAAGTTCAACTGTATAAAGTCAGCTCTACCATATTTATCATACATTATTAACTGACTATCCTGTAGTATTGGGAGGTCAATTCATATTAACACTGAGGTCAAAAGTCAATTATCATGTTTTTAATGGTGACTGTTAATAAACTTGTCCGGCCTTGGGCCAATACAGCTAACTGAGGACCTGTAACTGGGACAATACAAAATTACTTGATTAATAACATTACATACTTGGACAGACAGGCCTGAGCAAACAGTGCAGACCCAGATGAGACGCAGCACAATGCGGCGTCTCATCAGGGTCTACACTGTTTGCTACTCATCCAGCTATTTCTAGACACAACGTCAGGTAGGTAATTGTAATTTTTCAAATAATAGAGCAAGTGTGGTAGGTAGTTGAGGTGTCCAAATATTTAGGGGTAATACAGTTTAGCATAAAATTTATCCAGGGAGGAAACTTTTGAATTTATTTTTATCTCTGTTGTTAATATCAACAGATACTCTTGATGTCAAAGACCACAACATAATCAGAAAAATCCAGTTTGGCATTTTATTAAAACACTGAAAGCCCATTAGTGAACAAACCTGACCTTAACCCTTAAGACACCAAAAAAAACTACATCTGAAAATGTCGTCTACTTATGTTGTATGCTAATTTTTTTTGCAAACTTTTTAAAAACATTTTTTGCTTACAGGCAAACAGTGTTGATCCAAATCAGACTGCTACTAAAGGAGCAGTCTGATCTGGGTCCACACTGTTTGCAAAAATGACTTTTAAAGTAACCAGCAGACTTCAAAGCACATGACAATTGTCTTGATTGGCATTTTATGGGTTAATGTCAAACAGGCCAAAGTAAACCAAGGGTCATAGTTAAAATCTGAACCAATTTTCAGGACCCAAGTCCCCAATGCTGCATATCAAGTTTCAAGGTCATCAGCCATTCGGTTTCTAAGAAGATTATTTTTGGAGGGTCTTAGTCATGTGACTTGGACCATTTGAATAAACTTCCACAAAAGGCTTCATGTGAAATTTGGCTTCAATTTGCACTGCCTTGTTTTTTCAAAAACAAGTTTTCAACTTGATATCTGAGTGACCTTAGATGAAGGTCAAGAAGTGAAGTGACTTTGACCTTTGATAATCATGCGACCTAGTTTACGCAATTTACTGATTGGAAATACCAAAATTTTAACTTTACAGGCCGCAACTGTTTTCTAAAAACTCCACTTCTTGGTCTTCTCATAAAATGTGTCAAGGTCAATTCAGTCATCATTCAGACAAACTATGATGGGCCCCAGTCCCCAATGCTACATACTCCACAATTAACCTCTTATAACACTATTGATGGGATCTAAAGCAGAAATTGTGTTAGTTAAACAACCGTGTCATATCCAAACAAAAATGTATAAGTTATATAGAAAAATGACCATTTATGGTCAATTTTCTATATAATCTATACATTTTTGGGATCCACCTTGAAACCGTGTTATATCCAAAACCATGATATAATGAACCGTGTTATAACGTGGTTGTGGTGTATCAATTTTCAAAGTCCCCAATGCTACATATCAAGTTTCAAGGCATTGGGCCCACTGGTTCCAGAGAAGAAGATTTCTGAAGGGATTTTACCATACAGTCATGACCGCCATCTAATGATCTTGGTCATGTGACCTCCGCCATTTGAACAAACTTTTGTTCCCAATGATTTCAATCAGCCCACTGGTTTCAGAAATGTTTGAAAATCATTACTATAACACACCTGTGCGTCATAATGTATTTTTCACATCCCCAAAACGGTCAATTTTCTGTTGAAAATTTGTGATATTATTCTTATTTATACTCAAAACATAGACTGTAGGTACTCATTAGAACCGACACATTGAGGCGGTTCTAACGAGTACCAACAACCTTTGTCAAGGAGCAGAAATAAGGAAAATAATAAATACCCCCCACCCCAGTTTTCTCTATATAAAGTGGGGTGTAAGGAGGTGTTTATTTCACAGACTTGTTAGCGTTATGATGTTGACAGATGACAATAAAGCCTACTCAAAATATAAGCTCAAGCATGAGCAAAGGCAGAATTTAATGAAATTAATGAGAAGTTAGAATTTAACCCTTGTCCTGCTAATCCCGGATATGCCTTATCTTTGAAACAATGTAGATCCAGATCAGATGGCTTCGTCAGATCTGATATCTGATCAGGATCTACATTGTTTGCCATTCAGATTGTGAATTTGTTTCAATAATTTGCATCAAGTAATCTGATTGGTTGATAATTGGTAGTGGGTGTGGCATATATAAATATTCAGCAGGACAAGGGTTAAACAACATCTGAAAAAACAAAATCAAACAACAAAAAAAAGAAGGATGCTGACGAAACACTTACTTACTTACAAAAACAAGCATATAACTGTACAGAAAACATCAAATGTAACATTTTATATGAAACCAAGTCACACATTTACCTCCTTACAAAGATATTCAGTGTAAATAGTTTTTGGACATATTTCTGTTTAACCCTTTTTTTGTACCACATGGAATCTTCCTCCTTATATATACATGTACCAGGAGTCCATTTCAAAATTAAAGGAGTCCATTTCAAAGTAAGGGGTGTCAGGTTGTATTTTCTTAAAAATTTATGTGGAATATGGCTTAACCTTTCACAAACAGTGTAGGCCCTGATCAGACGCCGCCTTTTGCGGCATCTGATCTGGGCCTGCACTGTTTGCTAGGGTACACATTTTGGGGTTTCCGGTACAAAATGGGTTAAAAATGTATAGATTACATAGAAAAATGTCCATAAATGGTAATTTTTTCATATAATCTATACTTTTTTGTTGACCTCTCCAAACACTACTCATTATAAAACAGTTTTGGATATAACACAGTCTGAAGATGGGTGCCAAAAATGTATAGAGAATACAGATAATTATAAAATGAACATTTCTGTATCAAAAATTTGTCATTTTTCTATATTAGCTAAAAATTTGTCATTTTTCAATACACCCGGACCTCGTTATAGCACGATTCGTTACAGCACAAATTCGGATATAACATGGTTTTGGTTTGGACCCCAAATTTTCCCCAACCAACATTTATAAATATTATCCAAGGATTGTATCGGATTTTAAGCACAACAACTTTATTTTCCTCTCACCTTTGACTGCGGTAATACGGTAGCTAACACGGTTTATAACGGTACTTTTTTTATATTTATTGCAGGCCTCCAGCAGAGTTGAATATACAGTATATAAACTTGTTTAGCTTGACACGCATGATAAACATGAACTGCCATCGGCACAATCAAAAGTGTTGGCTTAGTGAGATAAAGAGATTTAAGAATTCAGTTACCCAACCGGAAAAAAAAATATTTATCACGCTCTGTTAAGGATCACTGCTCAGCAGAATGCAGACGATGTGATCGGTCAACTGCAATAAAACTCATTTTCTAGAGCCGCATGTAAAAGAAAGTCAAATTTATTCCAGCTTAAAAGCAAATGATAAAACCTATTCAAGATCGATTTTTGCGGTAAAACAATCATTCAAAGCCATATGCGCCATCAAAAATTGTTTCAAATGGCTAAAATATTAAGGGTAAGACATTTCAAGGGAAGTAATTCAAATTTCTTGTAAGCATTGATCATTGTCCGGTTCCGAACCCTAACCCGGTAATTTCCCCATTGAAATGTATTAACGGTACTGTAGGGTGGTACGGTTTCGAACGCTCAGTAACAACAAAGTTAGCCGGGAACCAGCTATCAAAATGGCATCATACTCGCTGTCAGATCGGACGATTTATGGATATAAAACATGGTTTATCAGCTGGTTTCGATTAAAGTGACTTGTTTGACTTGATGGGCCATGGTATTTACTGCCATTGATTAGTCCTAAACAAATTTTAGTCGGGAAATACGGTCATTAACTGGACCGCACATCATCTTGTTTGGGAAATTATTGATCACCATTGTGTCAATGGTTGATCTGTGAAAAATACGGTCGGCGTTTATAACACGATTCGGTTAACTAACACGGTCCGTTGGTTGGACCCAGAGTTCCATGTTATAACGAGGTTGAGGTGTATTATCTAAACATGTTTGATATGACCAGAAATGGTCGTTGTCTATACATTTAAGAAATGAATTTTATTTTTCTGCTGTTCATGAAAGTATGAACGCAGTGGGTCGTCTGCAAAGTAATAAAGGGTTCATGTAAACTTTCCTAATGACCCACTGTCATTCTTACTTTCATATGATCTAACCAGCAGATCTGTTCCAGCAGAAAAATTAAGTTTAGATCATATAGTTAAATTTAAGTCTTTGCACCTCATCACTTGGCGATGAAATGCTTATAGAGCAAATTTTTAACCCTTGTCCTGCTGAATATTTTAATATGCCACACCCACTACTGATTATCAACCAATCAAATTACTTGATGCAATTTATTGCAACAAATTTACAATCTGAATGGCAAACAATGTAGATCCTGATCAGATGGCCATCTGATCTGGATCTTCATTGTTTGGAAAATAAGGCATATCTGGGCTCAGCAGGACAAGGGTTAAAGCTGAAAAACATTTACACACTGTTTTTCTACAAAGACTGTAACAGCGTTGACATGCCAACTCCCAATCAGCTTGTAGAGGACAATGGTTTAGACTGACGTCACTGAAAATCATTTGACTCGATCCATTCATGGAAGTATGAACTAGATTGCTTTCTATAGATTTACATTTGGCTTTACACTGGAAATAATTTTTTTTTGTGTGGATACAACATGGCTGGGATTCAGAGACTGTGGCCACAACAAGGGTAACATCTTTAGAAACTTGCTCACAGCGACTACAAAAATATCCCATGGTTCCACCCCAGAATATGCTCTATCATTGCCAAGAGTGAAGATCTAGATCAGATGGCTTTTGGAAAAAGCCATCAGAGCCCAGTTATTCAAAACTAATGACATCGTTAGTTAACGAACTGTTAAAACTTTGACCATTTAATATGGCATATATATTAAAATATTTTTGCTGAAAAAATGTGAGTAGCTTTTTGCGTATGCAGCTACTCACATTTTTTTAGCAAAAATAACAAAATTTTAGATATTGTACTTGCTAGAACAGTCAACAATTTGACCACTAACAAACTCGTTAAGCTAACGAGGCTTTGAACAACTGGGCCCTGATCTGGGTCTTCGATTTGTCATAAAATTTGTGTAATGAATAAATCCACCTAAAACTGGTGAATTAATATGAGTAAATTTTCATTAAGTAATGTGGTTGGTTGATAGTCAAAAATGGGTGTGGCAAAATTATTTATTCAGCAGAACAAAGGTTAGGGTATATATGGGCCCCGTCAAGCGATGTTGGTACTTATCGCCTATGCAAGCAGCGAAGGTTCAGGCGAGCCTGCGCATCCGCCCAGTCTCGCCAGAACCTTCGCTGCTCCCTCTTACAAGTAGTGATTCAAGAGGAACCTTCTGACAGAAAGCCAATACCTGGCCCCTCTGAATGGCTGGGAATGCGCAGTTAAAATTTGTTATAGCGGAATGCTCGAAGACACAAATTTGCTTGGGGGGGTGCTCATATAATCATGCTCCGAACACATACATGTACTAAAGACTATGATTAGTCTGTGCAAAAGCTGCCTTTTATCTGGGTATTTTCATTCCTAGTAAAATTATTTTACTTTTTATCAAGTTATCATTCATAGGCATAGGGGAAAAAAAACAGAACCCGGGAAAAAAAACAGAACCCTGAGAAAAACCACCTGCCCTTCCACTGCAGAAACTGGCATCTCATATGGAACCAAACTGTACTGTTAATGACACTCTATTGAGGTCACAGCAAGCCAGTCAGTTTACCTAACGAAAACCTATGCGTTTAACTAGAATAGTGCACATCCTTTCATCCGGCCCCGGCCCTTCGGCGCTTGGAGAAATAGATTGGGCTGCATGGTGCTTCTAAGCAGAGCTGAAACCGACAGCACATGAGTACTGGTGAACCGCTTAGAAGGTCTAGGTCAGCCCAGGCAAAGTGGTGTGAGTCAGACCGTCCATGCATATAAACCCCATTGGTTTCATTGGGCGGCAGGGCTTGAGATGTCATTGCATCTTAATGTCAGGTAGAAGTCGCACAAAAAGAGAAGCAATGTCTCCAAAATGACCTAAATAGTGTTGACAGGGCATTAAACTTCAATTCAAACAAACAAACATTCTTTCATCAGAAACTGACAACTGCCCTTCTTGATTTAGCGAAAGGGAGAGGATGACCATGGAAAAGATTTCATGATCAATCTCTGAGACCCGGCAGAGATCAAACCCACAACCTGGTGATCACCAGTCACATATTGAGCAGAAAATGTAACCTTACCAACTGTCTGCACATGCATTTCATAGGAGCCAGGGCCTGACAAAACCTACATTTAGACATGCAATCAGCAAGGACTCTGATCAAACTATGCATCTGTGCAGTCTGATCAGAGTCCTTGCTGTTTGCATAAGCCTTCTATAATCAGCGGGTTATCCAAAGGGAGATAAGCAAAAATTCCTGCCACACTGTATGGATGTGCAGGCTAACTCGGGTCTTTTGCTGGTTGCACAGGTCTTTGTTGGTTTTTTCCTGTGTTGGCTCGTAACTGAATAGTTAAAACTTTCTTTTTTTTTTGTTGCTGTTCTTTTTGTTTTCTTTTTGCATTATTTCTTTAACCCTTCTCTTACTGAATATTCATTTTAGCCACACCCATCTCTGACTTGCCAATCAGATTACTTGATGTAATTTATTCCTACAAAACCTGAATGCCAAACAGTGTAGATCCAGATCAGATGGCTTCTTCAGAAGCCATCTGATCTGGATCTACACCGTTTTCAAAGATAGGGGTTGTTGTGAACAACAAGATAAGAGTTAACAAAATTCACTCTTGATTAAAAAATTTTGGTCCCTTTTGGACTTGATGAAGAAAAAACTTTTCCGTTCTCAAAATTACATCTTCTGCAATATCCTTCATAATAGAAAAAAATGTTGTATGTCTTTTGACCAGGAAGTCAAAGTTTTGAGTTACTTCAGTTATTTCTTGATGTCAGAAGGTCAAGAGGTTGAAAATTAGAAATTAAGAGCAAAACTTTTGTAAAGTTTCTTTATTCGTGAGAAACTTTTTATTGCTCTAGCTTATTGCTCATACTTTTCCTTAATACTCAGTCTCTATGAAATGCATCACGAAAATACACCTATATAAATTTGACCCCCTCGAACCCCTGTTTTATAAAATAAAACTTGGGTTTGCAGGGGTAAACCTTATTTTTCTTATTTCTGCTCTAAAAATATAGATTGTTGGTACTTGTTAGAACCGCCTCGATGAGGCTGTTCTAAAGAGTACCCACAATCTATATTTTGAGCAGAAACAAGAAAACTATCAAAAATTTTCATCTTAAAATTTTCATTTTTTCGGCAATAAAGGTAACAATGTATTTGTATAGGCGTGTTTTCGTAATGGAACTAGAAAACAAAACAGAAAACAACATCAATAATATGTGTGCAATTAGCAATGACTCTGATCAGACTACACATGCATGCAGCCTACCTTGGCCTTGTTGTTCAAAGCATTGTTAGCTTAACAAGCTTGTTGGTGGTTAAAATGTTAACTGTTCTATCAAATTTTTTTTTTTTGTCTTTAGCTGGTAAAAGCTACTCACATTTTTCAGCAAAAATATTTGTGTATTTGCCACATTTTATGATCATGGTTTTAACCTACAAAACGCCAATCACAACAATTGCCATCTGCTTTGCCGTCTGCCAGTTACCTTTAAAGTAATTTTTTTTGCAAACAGTGTCAACCCAGATCAGACTGTTCCTGCAGGAGCAGTCTAATCTGGACCCA
The DNA here is from genome assembly GCA_963580285.1 of Lucinisca nassula. NCBI lineage: Eukaryota > Metazoa > Mollusca > Bivalvia > Lucinida > Lucinidae > Lucinisca > Lucinisca nassula. The sequence continues at coordinate 26,561,358 of OY757022.1, forward strand.
CATTGTTTGCCTGTATGCAAAAATATATTTAAAAGTTTGCAAAAAAATCAGCAGACGACATAAGCCGACAACATTTTCAATGTAGTTTCTCTCTGTGTCTTAAGGGTAACAATATGTAAAACTGTGAACAAAAGACTTCATTGGCTTTGAACAACTGCCCCCTGTGTGCAGCTGTTAAAAACTAACGTTAGCATTCATCTTTAACCCTTGAACTACATCTGAAAATGTCATCTGCTTATGTCATCTGCCTATTTTTTTTTTTTTTTTAAATTTTTAAAAATATTTTTGCATACAGGCAAACAGTGTGGGCCCAGATCAGACTGCTCCTACAGGAGCAGTGTTATCTGGGTCCACATTGTTAGCAAAAAATTACTTTTAAGGTAACCAGCAGACAGCAAAGCATACGACAATAGTCCTGATTGGCATTTTTGGGGTTAAAAATTTCATCATTAAATATAGAAGCATACCAAAGAATTTGGAACAGTACTTGTTACAACAATTAACAATAGGACCCCTGAGTAGCTCATTAACCCTTGTCCTGCTGAATATTCAAATATGCCACACCCACTACCGATTATCAACCAATCAGATTACTTGATGCAAATTATTGCAACAAATTCACAATCTGAATGGCAAACAATGTAGATCCTGATCAGATGGCTTCGTCAGAAGCCATCTGATCTGGATCTTCATTGTTGGGAAAATAAGGAATATCCGGGCTCAGCAGGACATGGGTTAACCTAACAATGCTTTGAACAAAAGGGCTCCGTCGTCAGAAAACACAAAGCCTATAAAGGCTGATGTGAACAGGCAGTCTGATCAGTGTCTTCACTGGCATGTCACATCACAAAAACACATCTATATAATTCTGACCCCCTTTAACTCCACTTTTACAAGTAAAACAGGGGTTTGCTCCAAAATATAGATTGTGGGTACTCGGTAGAACCGCCTCGGTAGATTGTGGGTACTCGGTAGAACCGCCTCACCGAGGCGGTTCTAACGTGTACCCAAAATCTTTATTTTGAGCAGAAATAAGAAAACTATCACAATTTTTCGTCTTAAAATTTGCATTTTTGGGGTGGTAAAATTTGCAATGTATTTGTATAGGCGTGTTTTCATAATGATCTTGTAAACGACCCTGATTCCAGACAAGTCAAACCAAAGACAACATACAGCTCACAAAAGCACTATGGGAAGGAAAAACTAGAGAAACTAGCGACAGGTTAATAATATGTAAGCAACAGATCATAATAAAGGGGAACACCAATATAAAACGGGTGCGAAATGAAAGTCCAAAAATAGCCTACTGTTCACTATGCTGGTGTAAGCGCTATCCGGGGAAGAAAGACCCGAAAGTTGACTACATGTGCTTGTTACGCTAGCCTGTCGTTGTAGACTTAGAAGAAGACTCGGCGTGGTACCAGCCGATTGAAATTGTTCCGAGAATAAATGTACGTAGTGGCAAATTGTCTCAACTAGAAATGGAAAAAAGCTATAAATATCCCTCTAGTACTACAGTCTAACTTTGTCAGCTCAATCACCTTTGGGGCCATGCAATTTTTTTTTTTTTTTTTTTTTTTTTAAACAGTGGTAGTATAAGCCTATGAGGGTGGCTAACAGCGCCACTCCAAGAGGCATAATTGGTTTACATCAATTTTGGGATATCTGTTCAATGTTCTTTAACCCATCATATGCTTGTGGACTCTTCCACTGCTATATATTGGACAAGTCCCTCTGTCATATAAGGGGTGTCAGGTCTATTTTTTTTTTTCATTTTTATTCTATTTTTGACAGAAAATTCTGTTAGCAAATAGTACAGGCACTGATCAGATGCCACGTTCTTTGGTATCTGATCTGGGCCTGCAATGTTTACCAAGATACCCCTTTAGGGGTTTCCCGCATGCAATGGGTTAATATATGTATGTTGTGTGTACTCATTAATATATGTATGTTGTGTGTACTCATTAGAATCGCCTCAAGGCGATTCTAATGAGTATACACAGCATACTTTTGCAGGACACAAAAAGAAAATCCCCCTTAATTATCCTTCAATAACTTTTATCTGGAGGAATTCCCTTGGGATTCAAGAACTATGGTAAACGAACCATCGATATTTAAGCTATCAAAGTTTGACTGTTTATAAGCAGGAATAAAAAGATTTGTTTATCCTCTTGTAAGGGTATATGTTACTGTCAAAACTGGATAACAAACAGGGTAGCTCACCCACAAGTTCACCACAACCTCATTAAAACACTATTCATTATGACACAGTTTTGGATATAACATGGTTTCAAAATGGATCCCAAAAATGTAAACCATAAAAATCCTAAAAATTGGGACACCTCGAGGACTTGCTGTAATTCTCCTAATATTTTAATAAATTTGTTTCACAGTCCTGCAAGGAGTCCGAAAGGTGTGGGAGGAATGGCAAACAGTGTAGGCCCTGATCAGACTGCTCCTTCAGGAGCAGACTGATCTGGGTCTGCACTGTTTGCTCAGGCCTAACTGTCCCAATACATAGAATCATTACAGTAGATTATTTAGAAAAAAAAAATGACCATAAACGGTCATTTTTTCCATATAATCTATACATTTTTGTTTGTTTTTTGCTTGATTTGAGGTTTAACATCCCTGTCAACACTGTAAAGGTCATTTTGGAGATGTTGCTTCCAATTTTGTGGGACTTTTATCCGACACTGAGATGAAATGACATCTCAAGCTCTATCGCCCAATGAAACCAATAGGGTTAATTACCATGGGTCGGCCGACTCGCACCGCTTTGCCTGGGCAGGCTTAGATCCTCTAAGCGGTTTACCGGTACTTGTGTGGGGGTCGGTTTCAGCTCTGCATGGAAGCAGCCCATGCAGCCCATCTATTTCTTCAAACCCCGATGGGCGGGGGCCGACATTTTTGTTTGGATATAACATGGTAGTTTAACTAGAATGGTTTCTACTTTGGACCCCAACAATAGTGTTATAAAGAGGTTTGGCTGTATCTTGCTTTTCACACCTGCATTTCTGAAGTGGACTCTTCTGTCTTTTCAATTTGGGCAAGTCCATTCTTGTAAAAAGGGGGTTTATACAAACTCATCTTTGGAATGGCAAACAAAGTAGATCCTCTTTGCGAGCCACCTCATCTGGGTCAACACTGTTTTCCTAGGAATATGCATGCTTTTGTCTTCAGGGTTGAAAGGTTTAACCCTTCTCTTGCTGAATATTCATTTAAGCCACATCCATTTCTGTCTATCAACCAACCAAATTACTTGATGTAATTTATTGCTACAAATGCATAAATTGAATGTCAAACAGTGCAGATCCTGATCAGATGGCTTCTTCAGATCTGGATCTACACTGTTTGCGAAGATATGGGTTGTCGCGAACAGCAAGATAAGGGTTAAAACAAATTTCAAGTTCTGTGACTTGACCTTAACCGTTTTGGTACTGAATGGAATCTTCTTTCTTATAATTAATATATAGCAACAGTCCATTTCAAAATTTAGGGGTGACAGGTTGTGTTTTCTTCAAAATTTATTTTGAAAATGGATGAACTTTATGCAAACAGTGTAGGCCCTGATCAGACACTGCAGTCTGCAGCATCTGATCTGGGTCTGCACTCTTTGGCAACTACCCATTTTTGGGGTTTCCGGTACAAAATGGGTTAAAACCTGTTTGACCACTGAAGACCATGGTCAGCCTGAATAACTACAAATTATAGCAGGAGTGTTCGCCTATCTCTCTTTGCATATTCCGGTGACTATAGAAGGCCTGTATGATTGGAAAAAACTCTGATCTGTCTGCGCACATGTTAGTTTTGCTGTGTGCTGGCTCATATGCCAAATTGTTAAAACACTCCATAAGCGGACACAATTACTGCTGAGAAACCCATGCCATAGCTGTTCCAAGGAATTCAACCCTCGCCTTGCTGAATATTTCAATTTACTATACTCCTCCCCAATTTTCAGCGATTTGTGTCACGTGACTTCAGTTTTACCAAGGGCTCAGAAACAGAATGGTAAACAGTATAGATCCTGATCAGCTGGCTTCTCAGAAGCCAGCTGATCTGGATATATTCTGTTTATAAAAAAAGGATATATCTAGGCCTGGAGCCAGCCTTGGTAGCTCAGCCAGATGCGCGTCTGTACTGGTGATCAGGAGGATGTGGGTTTGATAACTGCCTGGAGTTGGCAACATTCCTTTGCGGAGATTGATCATGAAATCTTTTCTACGGTCATTCTCTCCCTTCCACTGATTCAAGAAGGGCAGTTGTCAGTTTCTGCCAAAAGAATGTGCACTGTTATGGTTAACCGCTTATGTATAAGCCTGCCCAGAAAATGTGTGGATAGGTAAACTGGCTGGCTCAAAAATGACCTAAAATAGTGTTGACTGAGCTGTTAAACTCCAATACAAACAAACAAAAATCTAGGCCTGGCAGTGGTGGGGTTAACATCAGAATCACTGGTACTGACAGTGACAAGCAAGAGCACATAGGCCATGCCCAGTTTTAGTATGAAAAAAATCAGTGTATACTTGTAAATGCATTCCTATGCTGTTAGCTATTTGTACTATCATATATGTTATAATTTTCATTGTAAAGGACTGTTACTCCAAAGCTCTAGAAAAGGCAGCCAAATGAGGATAATTTTGGAATTTTTTTTCCTATTTAAGCAAAGAAATTTGTGGGTACTTGTAAGAATCGCCTCAATGAGCCGATTCTAACAAGTACCCACATCAATGTTTGTTTTGTTGTTTCTGGAGTTTAACAGCCCAAGCAACAATATTTATGTCATATCGAGACAGTCAGCTTACCCATCCACACTTTTCCTGAGCAGGCTTATACGTAAGTGGTTTACCAGTACAGTGTACATTTTTCGCTACCCTTGTTGAATCAGTGGAAGGGAGAGAATGATCAATCGCCACAAAAGAATGTTGCAGACCCCTGAATTTCCTACAGGGTGAAAGCGTGATGGACAGACGGGACAGAGAGACAGATGGACAAGACAGAACCAATATGCCTCATCAACTTCTTCGAAGTTGGGGGCATAAAAATAGTTCAAAATGATGTCTGCTGAAAAACAAATACTGAGCATGGGTTAACAAGAATGGTCATGTCCAAATAATCAAAGACTGAAGAGCCCATTTCACAAACTTAGGGGTGAAAGGGTTAAAGAGGTAACTATAAATGTGATTATGTTTCATTGATTATCATAGTTGTACTAGTAATTCAGGGGAATGGATACACCTTCAAGGAAGGAAACTCTTTAAAACAAAATAAAGATTTGTATTTTGGTTTTGCTTTTACGGCCTTTCAAGATTATTTCACTTACAACTATGCAACTAGCAGTTTAGTAATATGACATCTGTCGTCAATTCATTATAGTGCAAATACGTTAAAACACAATGACACGTTTACAAGAATATGCAACACAAGTGACATGTTTCACAGAGTATAATGAAACTGTAATATTTCCGCTACACACAGAAAGTGGGGGCGGTGTGTAGCGATTGTCAAAAAATTCTGAACAACTCAGAACTAGGCATCTCACTTCTTTAGATTTCAGCTGCAATTTCAAAACTATTATTAACATTACTTAAGTTGTCTGAAAGTTTCTTCCAGTCAACTGAGAAGGACTAGCTATGCAATCGTTCTGTCCATGTTGGCAGTCATTTCTAAAACCTGTTCAGAAGCACTTGATAGAAGGTTCAACACAATGCAACAAAGCGTTTGGTGCAAACGTGCGACAACATGTCTTATTGCTAAACTGCTTGTTACGCGGTTGTATTTTACTAGAGCCGATCATTAATCAGGTGGGCATAAACTGGAGAACCCAAAGAAAAACAACCTGACTTTTCGTTGCAGAACTAGGCATCTCACATTTGGCATGAGCGAGGAACGAACCATAGTGGTGAGAAACTGAAATATTAATAGTCAGCGTTCCAACCCATTAGGTCCACGGAGGCTGATCTTTCAAAAACTGTATCTCCTGTGTCAACACGAGTCTACTCTTAAAGGAAAGAATTTGCTCCTTAAGGAGTCAAATTTGCTCCTTAAGGAGCAAATTCTTTCTTTTAAGAGCAGACCCTGCTCACAGAGGGGCTGAGTGTCTAGGAAAGCAAACAGGAAGTTCCAAAAATTATCTCCCTTGTAAAAATGGTGGTAAATTCGGCAGGTGGATCCGTTCCCATGATGCACTAGTAACAATCAGAATGAGAGGGAAATGGCTGAGAGCTGAAGCTGTAATGTAAGGAAGGTGTTTCATAATTTCATTATTCTACTCTACATAAAATATACGAAGAAATACTACCTAGATGAAGCGACTCCCCATCCCCCATTGGGAACCTATTATAGCGAGCGATCTTGATTGGTGGAATCTGTTTAAACATATAGTTGACGAGCGGCTCTAGTCTCAGCGCTGTAGGGTCACTGGCATGGAATAGATTGTACACCTGTTGGCACTCTGGTCTTATTGGAGTAGCTAGAAAAGAACAATCTACAATATGTTTGTTTGTTTGTATTGGAGTTTAACACTTTTTGTACCAAATGGAATCTTCCTCCTCATATATACAGGAGTCCATTGCAAAATTAAGCGGTGTCAGGTTGTGTTTTCTTCAAAATCTGTTCGGAAACTGGCTGGACGTTTTGCAAACAGTGTAGGCCCTGATCAGATGCCGCGTTCTGCGGAGTCTTATCTGGGGCTGCACTGTTTGCCAACTACTGGGGTTTCCAGTACAAAATGGGTTAACCCTTATCTTGCTGTTCACGACAACCCCTATCTTTGCAAACAGTGTAGATCCAGATCAGAGGGTTTCTTCAGAAGCCATCTGATCAGGATATACACTGATTGGCATTCAGTTTATGAATTTGTAGCAATAAATTACATCAAGTAATTTGATTGGTTGATAGACAGAAATGGGTGTGGCTTAAATGAATATTCAGCAAGATAAGGGTTAACAGCCAAGTCAACACTATTTAGGTCATTTTTGAGGTGGTCAGTTTACCTATCCACACTTTTCCTGGGCAGGCTTATATGTAAGCAGTTAACCAGTGCAGTGCACATTCTTTTGCCAGGAGCTGGCAACTGCCCTTCTTGAATCAGCAGAAGGGAGAGAATGACTGTCGAAAAGATTTCACGATTAATCTCCTTGAAAGAATGTTGCCGACCCAGGCAATCTACAATACGTAGTTATGAGGTCAGGTTAACCCTTATCCCGCTGAAAACGACAACCCTACCTTTGCTAACAGTATAGGTCCAGACCAGATGGCTTCAGAAGCCATCTGCTAAGGATCTACACTCTCATTCAGTCTGCAAATATAACCCATAAAATGCCAATCGCGATAAATGTCGTCTGCTTTGTTGTCTGCCGATTACTGTAGGTGCAGTCTGAAATGGGAGTCCACACTGTTTGCCAGTATGCAAAAATTTTTTAAAAAGTTTGCAAGAAAATTCAGCAGACAACATAAGCAGATGACATTTTCAAGTTTTGAAGTTTTTCTCGGCATCTTAAGGGTTAAATGAATACATAATATCAATTAATCTGATTAGCGGAGACAGATATGGGTGTGGCAAAATTAATTTATTCAGCAGGATAAGGGTTAACAAATCTATGTAATGAACATACCTCTTAACCCGATTTTGAATCAGTTTAATTATCTATAGTTTTAGCAGCTCAGTCAACACTATTTAGGTCATATCCAGCCAGTCAATTTACCTCACTACACTTTTCCTGGCAGGCTTATTTTGTGGGAAAGTAACTGTCCTTTTGGCTTTAAGCTGTTGATGTTTCCATTAGTCTGATTATTTCATGTTTGTGTTTCTTTCCCTTTGGTGTCTCTGATTGGAGCTGTGTGTTAATTGTATCGATTCCTGATCATTGCCTTCACTTCTATTTTATATACGCAAGCAGTTAACTAGTACAAGTACAGTGCACATTCTTTCACAAAAACTGACAGATGCCCTTCTTGAATCAGTGACCAGGAGTGACGGACTTCTCCTGGCAAAAATGTTGCCAACCAAGTGGGAATGAAACCTGTGACCTCCTGATCACCAGTGAGATGTGCCTCTGAGTGAGCTACCAAGCTCATAAAACTTTATCCTCTTACACATCACACCCTCTTTATAACACAGTGCATTGTAACACAGCTTTGGATATAATATTGTACAATGATCACTTATATCATGTAAGCGACACTTATATCATGTAAGAGGCAACATATTCTTGGCTTATTTGTTCATCTGCTCTTTCATTCTTCTTTCTCGCCCTACTGGCCAATGTCCAATTTTTCATCAAAGATTTCTGATGAACTATGAAAGCTAGAGGCCTCAAACTTTGGTGTGCAATGCAATACGAGCCCCGCCAAGCGAATTTGGGTCTTCGAGCATTCCGTCATGACAAATTTTAACTGCGCATGCCCAGCTATTCAGAGGGGCCAGGGATATGGCTTTCTTTCTAAAGGTTCCTCTAGATTCACTGCTTGTATGAGCGAGCAGTGAAGGTTCTGGCGAGACTGCATGGATGCGCAGGCTCGCCTGAACCTTCGCTGCTCGCATAGGCGATAAGTACCAAAATCGCTTGACAGGGCCCATACAATGATGATGTCCTATACTGTGCAAGAGACAATGGCTGTCTCTGCTTATTTGTTCATCTGTTCTTTCATCTTTCTCTCAATACTGTCCAATGTTAATTTCTTCCTCAAAGATCCATTAGGAGCTAAAGGCCTCAAATTTTGTATACTACACAATTATAACACAATGGGCTTTTTCGGCTTATTTGTTCATCTATTCTTTCATTCTTCTCACCCTCCAAATAGATCAATGTTAAATTTTCAACAAAGATCGGAAACTTTAAAAGCTAAGAACCTCAACCTTAGCCTCAATGCAATGCTGGCGACTTATGTTGTGCATCATCTTATTTGTTACTCTGTTCTTTCATTCTTCTTTCACCCCATTTTTTCCAATGTTAAATGTTTTGTCAAAGATTTCTCAGGATCTATAAAAGCTAGAAACCTCTAACTTTGTATGCAATGTTAAATTTTCAACAAAGATCGGAAACTTTATAAGCTAAGAACCTCAAACTTAGCCTCAATGCAATGCTGGCGACTTATATTGTGCATCATCTTATTTGTTACTCTGTTCTTTCATTCTTCTTTCACCCCATATTTTCCAATGTTAAATGTTTTGTCAAAGATTTTTCAGGATCTATAAAAGCTAGAACCCTCTAACTTTGTATGCAATGTTAAATTTTCAAAAAAAGATCGGAAACTTTATAAGCTAAGAACCTCAAACTTAGCCTCAATGCAATGCTGGCGACTTAAATTGTGCATCATCTTATTTGATACTCTGTTCTTTCATTCTTCTTTCACCCCAAATTTTCCAATGTTAAATGTTTTGTCAAAGATTTTTCAGGATCTATACAAGCTAGAAACCTCTAACTTTGTATGCAATGCAACAATGCAATGATGGCGACTTTTATCAGTCACCCACTATATTGATCGCATTGCAGCACATTGACCTGATAAAGATATGCTATCTCAGGACAAGTGAGCTTTATCAGGTCAACGTGACATTGCACTTTTACGAATGAACCGGACTACTGGAAAAATGAAAAAAAAATAGTATTTTTACTGGAAAAAATGAAAAGATTGCTTGAAAAAAAAAATATTATAGGAAAAAAGGGTCAGCTGATACTAAAAATATCGACCGTAAGAATGCTGGGACGCAATGAGGACCATCAATAATTGATCGTAAATTGCTAATTTAAGAGTGTTCAAGGGGATAAACTGATAAATAGAATACCAGATTCGTGTCATTTTGATATCAAGTTTATCAGGCTTGGCTTCGAGAATGCATGTAGAATCGCTCGGCAAGCCTCGCGATTCTGCAAGTGTTCTCGAAGCCTTGCCTGATAAACTTGATATCAAAAGACACTCACCTAGTATTCTCTATATATTATGTGAGGAACAACGTGCTTTCTGAGCATGCTTGTTCATCTGTTGCTTCTTTATTCTTTCTCTCCATGTTGGGCAGTCAAAGATTCTCTGAAACTATAAAAGCTGTAGAAGCCTTACACTTGGTATACTATACAATGATGATGAAAGCCCCCGCCCATAGGGGCTTGAAGAAATATATGGGGTGCATGATGCTTCCACGCAGAGCTGAATCCGGCCCGCACACTAGTACTGGTGAAGCGTTTAGAGGATCTAAGCCTGTCCAGGAACCGCGGTGCGAGGTGGACCGTCCATGCTAATAAACCCTATTGGTTTCATTGGGCAACAGGGCTTGAGATGTCATTTCATCTCAATGTCGGGTAAAAGTCCCACAAAATTGGAAGCAAAGTCTCCAAAATGACCTTTACAGTGTTGACGGGGACGTTAAACCTCAAATCAAACAATGATGATGACCTATAACATGCAAGGGACAATGCACTTTCTGACGGGTGATCAGGAGGATGGGCATTACTGAAAAAATGTGCTAAAGTGGGGGTATAGTCAGATCCTCTGACAGTTCTAGTTTATCTGGAGCTCATCAAGGTAGGAATAACATTGGGTCCCAAGCAAAGTTTAAGTAGTTTACCCCAAATAGGGGTTCACTTTAACTTTGTGACCCTGTGTTTTTCATACTTCAATGTATGTGAAACAAATTGCAGATTAAACCCCTTTGGGATCATGAAAATTTGTTTGGGACAGCGCTAGTTAGAGTCAAGGAGGGTTACTATTAGTGTCATACCAGGAGGAATAATGGAGATAATTGTGGGATATCTTTTCGGTGTTCAATATTATAAATGTATGTTGTGTGTACTCATTAGAATCGCCTCATCGAGGCAATTCTAATGAGTACACACAGCATATATTTGCAAGGTAAAAGGAGAAAATGTCCCTTTATTATCCCTATATCGTATTTGGAGGAATTCCATGCAGACTCAAGAACGGGGTTTGACTCATCCATGGTAAACAAGCCATCAGAGTTCAAGCCATTGAAGTTCTTCTGTACTTCCATTTTTTAAACAACTAATCTAACTGTACCTACCTAGTTTATCATCTCCAGCATAAAGTCTTCTGTAAGCCAAGACTAGACCTAGCGGTGAACCAAGCATGAAGAAATCCAACACCTCAAAATCAAACTTTAATCTCTCGTACTCGCTCCCCGTACTTGTCCTTCTGACATCACTGCCTTCTATGGAATGTGTCACATGCAATCGTATCGAATCCTGTCTATTTTCAGGATGTCGCAATACACATTCGGGAGTACTAATAATGCTGTCCTCTTTATTTAACTTAGCATTATCATCTTTAGTTGATTTTGCACTGTCATGTTTTGATTTTACGCTCTCCTCTGTTACAGTTTCACGAGAAACAGAACTCGTTTGCATTAGATTTGAGTCACTATGGCACAACGTGTAGGTGCTTTCGGTCACGGCATCTGGCTGAGATTCCTCGTTTAGGCTATTATGACTGCTATACCCGCTGCCCTGTCGAGTGAGTCCTGACTTTGGTCTACAGAGTGCATCGTAAGTCAGTATGGAACCAGTAGCATCTGCCATTATACAGACCTGTAAAAGAGTTTTCCCATTTTGTACTGAATGGAATCTTCTGACTTATACATGTATAGTAAAACTTTTAACATGGCTGATTCGAACTCATTTTTGCCAATCACGAAAACTGTCTTCTGCTTTGCCGTCTGCTGGTTACCTAAAAAGTTATATTTTTCCAACAGTTTGGACCCAGATCAGACTGTTTGCCTGTATGCAAAAACATTTTTATAAAGTTTGCAAAAAAAATTCAGCAGATGACATAAACAGACCAAATTTTCAGATGTAGTTTTCTCAGCGTCATAAGGGTTAAGTCCGTAGTGATTTTTCTGGAAACTCCAGATATCAACTATTTTATCTCGAAAAATTTTATCATTTTATCTTGAGAATATATGCTGTGTGTACTCATTAGAAGCCCCTCGATGAGGCAATTCTAATGAGTACCCACAACATACCTTTATTTTGTATGTTGTGTATACTCATTAGAATCGCCTCGATAAGGTGATTCTAATGGGTATACACAATATACCTTTATTTCCAAGCAGATCAATGGATATCCGTCAGTCATCCCCAACCTCCTGATTTGGCACTGCTGATTAAACCTCAGTTACTCAAACTACCACTATCTTGAACTATTTTTCCTGGTCCCAAAGGTGTTTGAGCCATTTAAGTTGAACTGTAAACAGCAGGAGGCCATTCAACATTTAAGTGTGTCAGCTTCAGTCATTTTTAGATATTTATTAATTTTAGAAAATGGCTGAACCTTGTGCAAACAGTGAAGGTCCTGTTCTGCAGCATCTGATCTGGGCCTGCACTGTCTGGCAGTGTCAAGGTTTTGGGGTTCCCATATAAACTGGGTGATTATGTCATAGGTTGGCTTATATTTTCTTATCCTTTGGGATCATTGATTCCATGTTGAATTTTGAAAATATTTGAGGATCACTGACAACGCCTAATTAGCCAAAACTAGCTAGTCTGGCTCATTTATCTTAAGGAGTATTATGGGAACACCTGGCCAATTTTTCCAGGGAGACAACTTTCGGGACTTCCTGTCCACTTTTCTACAAGCCCTGTCACACTTAACAAGAGGGGCCATAGGGTCCTGAATCGCTCACCTGAGAATCAGTGTCTCTAGACAGTCTTGGCCGCAGGGCTATAATTTGAACAAACTTGGTAGCGATCCACTAGATGAAGCTTCATACCAAATATCAAAGACCTGGGCCTTCTGGTTTCAGAAAAGAAGATTTTTTAAAAAGTCTTCCCTATATAAGCTAATGTAAAACCAGTGGGCCCTGGCAAGTGAACATTTTTGGCACCAGATTATTATTTGAATAATCTCAGTAGAGGTCCCTGACGAACCCCTAGACATTGCTAATACCTTTAACGACTTTTTTGTAAACATAGCAGAAAATATTAAGGAGCCTGTGGTTACTTCAAATCATGACAAGCTTAGAAATTTCTGTAATGAAAAAATTCCTGAGAATGTTGTTTTTGAAATGCCTCCATTAAGCTCTGAAAAGGTAATTAAGTCATTCAAAAAGTTAGATATAAACAAATCTACTGGGTCAGATGAAATAGGTCCTAGACTCTTAAAAATGGCATCTTCATTCATCGCAGAAAGTCTGACTCATATTTTCAACTTAAGCATTAAAACTGGTACCTTCCCAGAAAAATGGAAAGAAGCTAAAGTTAAACAACTTCATAAGGGAGGCTCATTGAATGACCTCAAAAATTTTCGACCAATTTCAATTTTGCCCATCCTTTCCAAATTTTTGAAAAACATGCTCATGAATCATCAGTTAATTTCCTGGAGAAATACAAAGTACTACATATGACCCAATCAGGGTTCAGACAAAATCACTCCTGTGAGACTGCTCTTATTCATATGGTAGAAAAATGGCTAAAGGCTTTAGATAAGGGTAATCTGGTTGGTCTTATTTTGGTGGATATTCGTAAAGCCTTTGATCTTGTGGACCACAAAATTCTACTGAAAAACTGGAACTCTACAAACTAGGTCAGAACTCTCTAAAATGGTTTAGTTCATACCTGTTCGGTAGGAAACAGAAAGTTTCTTTTAAAATGCCCAATCTGATTATGGCAATGAAAAATATGGTGTGCCTCAAGGCTCTATCTTGGGACCCCTTTTATTTTATAAATGACCTTCCACTCCATTCTAATGTAATGACAGATCTCTATGCCGACGATACTACCCTTTACGATTTTTTTTTTTGGCCCCAGGACTATATTTTTAACAATCTTGGTAGAAGTCCACTAGCTGAAGCTTCATACCAAGTATCAAAGACCTAGGCCTTCTGGTTTCAGACAAGAAGATTTTTAAAGGTTTTCCCCATATATGTCTATGTAAAACTAGTGGGCCCCGGCACGGGTGCATTTTTGGCACCAGGGCTATAATTTGAACTATCTTGGTAGAAGTCCACTAGATGAAGTTTCACACCAAATATTGGGCCTGGGCCTTGCGGTTTCAAGAAGATTTTTTAAGTTTTCATTAAAAAAAACTATTTTTATCTCCTGTGACCTTGATGTGCAACGGACCGGAACCATTTGAACAACTTTGAAAGGGGACCACCTGAGGGTCATTCTGGTGAAGTTTGGTAAAAATCTGATCAGTGGTTTAGGAGGGGATGTCGTTTGAAGAAAAAGTTTACGAACACACGGATGCACGCACGCACTGACGAAGGACAAAAAGTGATCACAAAAGCTCACCTTGTCACTACGTGACAGGTGAGCTAAAAAGGGGATACTCTTAAAGGAAGAATTGGCTCCTCAGGAGAAAATTGTTTCCTTTAAGGGTTCACCCCTATTGATATGGGAGACAAAAAATACTTTTGCAAGAGTTGCCTCCCCTAAAGGTGTATCCATTCCCCTTAACAAGTCCTATAGTAATAGTACTCAGCAATTTTTCTTAAAAAATGTGAGTACATTTTTACAGAAAATATTTAATACTAAATGATCAATTTTTAAACTACAAACAAGAGCACCGCATGCAGGTGCCAACGCTCGACTGCAAAAATTCTAACTCGAAAAAAGGACATAACTGTGCCAAAAATATTTTAAGGGTTACCTTACCTATTCATAATGAACAACTAAGCCGAGTTTCAAGTAAATATGTTCATAAATGACAGAGATATTACAAAATGTCCAAGTTTTTGCACGACGACGCAGACGATGACGATGACGCCAGAGCTATGACAATACCTCGTCGTTTTCTTCGAAAACAGCCAAGCTAATAAATGAAGAACATCAACAGTTTTCAATAACTGCGCCCAGGCCCTGAGGTTATAAAACGTTTTTGCTTCCAATTTTGTGGAACTTTTACCCGACTGCAGACATTGAGATGAAATGACATTTCAAGCCCTGCCACTCAAAGTCTTAAGAAACCAATAGGGTTTATATGCCTGCACGGTCCACCTCGCACCACTTTGCCTGGGCAGGCTTAGATCCTCTAAGTTGTTTATCAGCACTCATGTGCGGTTGGTTTCAGCTCATTGTGGAAGCACAATCTATTTCTCCAAGCCCTGACTGGCAGGGGCCC
Source organism: Lucinisca nassula (assembly GCA_963580285.1). Classification (NCBI taxonomy): domain Eukaryota; kingdom Metazoa; phylum Mollusca; class Bivalvia; order Lucinida; family Lucinidae; genus Lucinisca; species Lucinisca nassula. The sequence goes on from OY757022.1 coordinate 26,576,433, forward strand.
ACAGTCTTGTTTGTATCTTACCTTTTTGCAAAACCCGAAACCCCGAAGACAGGTTTTCTGGTGAGAGGGTTTGTATGCAAACAAGTAAAACTGTAGTCTGAGTCCTCACTGAGTGTGCATGTTCCGAAAGAATTTGATACAATTTAAAACAAAACCAACACAAATAAGCTTTACATTATATTATCATATTTCTTCTTTTTTTTTTCTCGTCCTTGAGGAAAATGAATACACCTTCATGGGAGGCAACTCCTACAAAAGTATTTTTGTCTCCCCTGTCAATAGGGGTCAACTCTTAAAGGAAAGAATTTGCTCCTGAGAAACAAATTCTTTCCTTTAAGAGTAGACCCCTTTTTCAGTTGGACTGAGCCTATAGAAAAGTGAACAGGAAGTCCCGGAAGTTGTCTCCCTTTGAAAAATGGCTGAAAATCTGCCAGGTGTTCCCATCCCTTAATGAGGGGAATGAGAACACATGGCATATTTTTCTGCCATTTTTCAAAGGCAGACAAATTTTCGAGATTTCCTGTTGTCTTTTTTGTAACCCCTATCGCACTGAAAAATGGGTCTACTCTTAAAGGAAAGAATTTGCTCCTCAGGAGCAAATTCTTTCCTTTAAAAGTTGACACCTATTGACATGGGAGACAAAATACCTTTGCAGGAGTTGACTCCCTTGAAGGTGTACACATTTCCCTTAAATGGCAAAAATTCTGCCAATGGTTAGGTCTCCCGAGTGACTGTAATTCTTGAGAAACAGACTTGAACATTTGGGTTGTTGCTGGAGGTTGACACAAATGTTGACAGACAGACAGGGGCCAGTTGTTCAAAACTAATGATATCATTAGCTAACATGTTGTTAAAACATTTATCATACATTTAGTATAAAATACTTAGTTTTTGAATATGCAATACGAATGTGACACCAATGCACGTATCACGCTTGCACGTGCTGCCATATCGCATGGGCTTTATCATACCCAAAAAATCCATATCACAACCCTTTATCACACCCCTAAGCCGTTATCATACCTCTGACGTCACCCTATTTGGAACACGGGGGTGACGCGCGTTCTTCCTTTTGCGGCATTTCGCATTTGTTGTACAGGACGCCATTTGCAATATTTTCGTATGTTCGAACTGTTTGGCAAAAAAAAACAAAACAAAACATGGCACGGCGCGCCGAATACGAGAGGAAAATGGGCGAAAGAATGATGCAGGGGATTGCTGACAGACTTTTTCATCTGTCAAATCTCTTAAATTACATAGGCAGACCGAAGATAATGAGATTCTCATTGTAACGTTGGTATTAGGCAGATGCAATTAATACAATTTATTTTGAACAATTGTTTTTAAAAGTGAAATGTATGATAAATAGATTATGATATGGCATTTTTCATATCATACCCCATATCAGCCCTCGACCCATATCAGCCCTCGGGCCTTCGGCCCTGGGGCTGATATGGGAGTCTCGAGCTTATATGGGGTATGATATGAAAAGTGCCATATGTTAATCTCTATTTATCATTTAATATGGCTAATATTTTTGTTGAAAAAAAAAAAATTCCAGCAAAAATACCACTATAATATACAGTGTACTGGATAGAGCAGTTAACAACTTCACCACTTATGAGCTTGTTAGCTAACAATGCTTTGAACAAATGGGCCCTGATGATTTGTTTGAGTTGAGGTTTAACATCCCCTTTAACACTATTTAGGTCATTTTGGAGATGCTGCTTGCAATTGTGTGGGACTTTCATCCAACACTGAGATGAAAGGACATCTCAATCCCTGTCGCCCAATGAAACCAATAGGGTTTATCTACATTGGACTGTACAACTTGCACCGCCTTGCCTGGGCATGCTTAGACCTTAGTGGTTAACCAGTGCTCATGTGCGGTCGGTTTCAGTTCTGTGTGGAAGCATCCTGCAGCCCAATCTACTTCTCCAAGCCCCGATGGGCGGGGACAATAAACAGAAAGATGAATGGATGGATAAATGAAAGGACAGAAAAAAAGGAACTCCTATATCATACCATGCTTAAAGCAGTCGTGACAAAAACCAAATGCCAAACAATACCTGTCCATTAAACCCTTTTCCCTCATCTGACTTTAGGAAGTCCATGTAGACGAGATTTGCCTTGGCAACCACTGTGTTGACATGATCTTGGTACTCGGGACTACAGGTGGAAAACAAGGCTACAGCACCCAGGGGAACAAACTCCTGACTCCAGGGCAGGCTACTCTCTGTGCTGCCAGGACTCAGGGCATCAAATCCATAGGGACTTAAACTGAAATAAAATCAAGTAATAAAGTAATTGTTTGTGTTGGAGTTTAACGGCCCAGTCAACACTATTTTATGTCATTTTTGACCCCTGAAGTTTACCTATCCACACTTTTCTTTGACATGCTTATAAGTAAGCAGTTAACCAGAGCAGTGCGCATTCTTCAATTAAACGTTGTAAAATTCGAATATTCACACCAACTTTGGGACTGTTCAAAAGTGGTCTTTAAGACCACTTTTGAACAGTCCCAAAGGTGGTCTCTTACAAAAGAGCACTGGGTGTAGAAAACACAAAGGAAGAATAAGTGAAAGATTTTACATATGATTTTCAAAGCAAATATAGTCTTTCTTTAGTTTGCCTTAACACAGAATTTCACTCTTACATAGCTTAGTTTTCCTATCAAGACTTTTTCTTTTTTTTTGGTTTTGGTTTTTGACCCTTTCAAGAATATTTCAATTATTTTGTGTCAATTGTTAATCAGAGATAGGCAAAAACTGGAGAACCCAGAGAAAAACCACCAGACCTTCCATTGCAGACCTTGGTGTCTCGCATGTGACCTGAGCGAGGCTCGAACCAATGCGGTGAGAGACCTATAAGGAGCTTGTGGTGTATAATATAAACCCAGCTTTTTCTGATATTGAAGAACTTATGAACAACACTGGGTTGGTAGCAATGGTAGATATAGAGGATCTTACATGAGTGATCATGTATTATTGAATTTATTAAACGAGTTGAGAAAAAGGGATAAAATGCGAGGCTTTGCCGAGCATTTAATCCCTTTTTCTCAACGAGTTTAATAAATTCAACAATACATGAGCACGAATGCAAGATTCTATTTATCATATGACATTAAAACACATTTTATTCACAATTGTTTACAAAAATGTCAATATTCCGCCATTAGTAAACGCAACATCGTTAAGGACATCGTAGATGTAACGTTACGGGACGTATCTAGCTAATTTGCATATTTAATCCACTAGTGGATTATCGAAAATATTACATGGCGTTATTACACTTTCAGATGCGACGTCATATGATAAATTATAATAAATCCATCTCTACTTGGTTCATTTGCTCTGCACACAAGTTCAACCCGGTCTAGCTCATTCTTGATTATGTTGTTTAAGGATTAACTAGAACTGTCAGAGGATCTGATTATAGCACCGCTATAGCGCTATCAGAATACAAGAAAAAAATGTTTTCAGCTTTCGGCCTCTAATTAAAGTGGTTAAAATTGCCATTTTTAAATGTTCAAAGAGCAATAACTCCAAAAGTAGGCAATCCAGAGTTATGGTTCATGCGCTCTGCACATAGTCTCATAGTGCTTTACATTTGTGTGAAGTTTCATGAAAATATCTTTAACAGTTTTTGAGTTATCATCAATACAGGCAATTTTCTATGTTCAAAGGGCAATAACTCCAAAAGTAGGCAATCAAGAGTTATGGTTCATGCGCTCTGCACATCCACTCATAGTGCTTTACATTTGTATGATGTTTCATGAAAATACCTCAAATGGATTTTGAGTTATCAAGATAACGGAATTACGGAAATACAGAATAACGGAATCACAGAAGGACAAGGCAAATCCAGTATAGCCCCCACTTTTTCAAAGTGGGGCTATAATAATACAAAATGACATCTCAATATCACCATACCTGGACAATACATTTAAAGTTTCGGAACATATCTGTGGACAGGGAACCAATCTAAATGCTATATGGCCTTTGGCTGATGGGTAGTGTCCCTTTATAACTGATTCAAAAGTTTTCTTGACTTGAGCATAATCACTTCTCTTGGACGTGTTGAAGTACTCGGCAGAGGAGTCTAGTAAACTTCCTGTGGAAAATGAAAAAGAGGATCTTAACCCATAAAATGTCAATCACGACCATTGTCGTCTGCTTTGTCGTCTGCCGGTCACCTTAAAAGTAATTTTTGGCAAACAGTGTGGACCGAGATCAGACTGCTCCTGTAGGAACAGTCTGACCTGGCCCCCACACTGTTTGCCTGTATGCAAAAATATTTTTAAAACATTTGCAAGAAAATTCAGCAGATGACATAAGCAGACGACATTTTCAGATGTAGTTTTTCTTAGTGTCTTAAGGGTTAATAATAATAATAATAATAATAATAATAATCAACTTTATTTATAGAGGGTAACACATTTAGTAAACTAGTACTAATCTTCCATGAGGCCCTCATTTTTCTCCTGGGTAGAAACCAGCACTAAGCAATGTGGATAAAGTCTCTTACTCAAGCAATCTCAAATCTGATGCTTTTCCATTGCACCACAGGGATCCACGGAGTGTTCATATGTTACTGAATTTATTAAACGAGTTGAGGAAAAGGGATAAAATGCGAAGGCCATGCTGAGCATTTTATCCCCTTTCCTCAACCAGTTTAATAAATTCAAAAATGTATGAGCATGAATGCAAGGTTCTATTTATCACATGACATTTAAAACGTATTTTTTTTCACAATTTTTTTATGACAGTGTCAATATTCGGTAATGACGTTGTACCTGTAATTCTTACTAATTTGCATATTTAATCCACTAGTGGATTACCAAATTTAATATATGGCGCTATTACATTATCAGACGCAATGTCATATTGATGAAAGATGATACTTCTGATAAATACTGCAACACTTGCAAAAGAAAACACACACTCTTCAAAGGAAGTACACTCACACCTCTCCATAACGTAAACATCCTACCGGCCCCGATAGCTCAGTTGGTAGAGTGTCCGCTCCGGGGAAGGGGAGGTCACGGGTTCGATCCCGGGCCGCGACATACCAAAGTCGTTAAAAATGGTACTAGCTGCTCCTCGCTTGGCACTCAGATTTACGGGGCAGAGCTAGGACTGGTGGATCCAGTGTCAGGATAATGTGACTGGGTGTGGTATCATGTAATGTGTCTGGGACATGATACTTCAGTGAGGCAGCACTATAAAAGTGAGCATTGAGCTCTCTGTCGCAACCAGACACCATCGTGATATGACTGAAAAATTGTTGAAAGCGACGTTAAACCCGAATTCACACACAAACATCCTAAAAATTTGGACATCTTATAGACACGTTATATTTCTCCTAAAATTTTAACAAATTTGTTTCACGATCCAGCAAGGAGTCCAAAAGTTGCAGACAGAATGGCAAACAGTGTAGACCCTGATCAGACTACTCCTTCAAGAGCAGTCTGATCTTGGTCTGCACAGTTTGCTTAGGCCTGTCTGTCCAAATACTTGGGATCATTGCAGTAACGATACCCTGGGGATGAATTGGGTTGGGGGATAGATACCCTGGGGATGAGTTGGGAAGGGGGATACCCTGGGGATGAGTTAGAAAGGGGGATACCCTGGGGGTGAGTTGGGAAGGGGAATACCCTGGGGATTAGTTGGGAAGGGAGAAACCCTGGAAATGAGTTGGGAAGGGGGATACCTTGGGGACGAGTTGGGAAGAGGATACCCTGGGGATAAGTCATCCAAATAATCCCAGCCCTTGATGATTCGGTGGAACACTTTGACACAGGCTCAGGGTTTTAGATACCGTATTCGGGTGTGTACTACCTGCATTTGCGTACTACCCGCATCCCCTTTTTTTGCCAAAATCTTGGGGAAACATGTTATACTGTTGTATTACCCACATGGAACATTTGCTGAAATTTTGGTGGATGCGTAAGTGAGAAAAAGTAAGAATTTGGCCAGTTTTTGTAGCACACAACGGAACGCGCGATCGTCTTCAAAAGGCGGGAAAATGCATGTGCGTGCGAGTATCACCAAAAAGCATGTTTTTTGATTAAAATGTTGAAACAAGAGGGCCATGATGGCCCTGGATCGCTCACCTGATCCATAGTGTAACAAGTGGGCCCCAGAGAGGGCCATTATTGGCCCCAGGGCTTTAATGTACATAATGTTGAGGGAGGTCTTAAAGGTGAAGCTTCATACCAAACATCAACAAAGGCTAAAATTTGAACAATCTTGTCAAAGGTCCACTAGATGAAGCTACACATCAAATATCAAAGACCTGGGCCTAGCGGTTTCAGAGAAGAAGATTTTTAAAGATTTTGCCTATATAAGCCTATGTAAAATCAAAGGGCCCCGGGACAGGGGCATTTTTTGCCCCAGCACTATAGTTTGAACAATCTTGGTAGGGGTCCACTAGATGAAGCTTCATACCAAATATCAAAGTTCTGGGCCTTGTGGTTTCAGAGAAGAAGATTTTTAAAGATTTTCCCTATATAAGCCTATGTAAAACCAAAGGGCCCCGTGGCAGGGGGGGATTTTTTGTCCCAGCACTATAATTTGAACAATCTTGGTAGGGGTCCACTAGACGAAGCTTCATACCAAATATCAAAGTCCTGGGCCTTGTGGTTTCAGAGAAGAAGATTTTTAAAGATTTTCCCTATATAAGCCTATGTAAAACCAAAGGGCCCCGGGGCAGGGGCATTTTTGGCCCCAGCACTAAAATTGGAACAATCTTGGTAGGGGTCCACTAGATGAAGCTTCATACCAAATATCAAAGTCCTGGGCCTTGTGGTTTTAGAGAAGAAAATTTTTAAAGATTTTCCCTATATAAGCCTATGTAAAACCAAAGGGCCCCGTGGCGGGGGCATTTTTGGCCCCAGCACTATAATTTGAACAATCTTGGTAGGGGTCCACTAGATGAAGCTTCATACCAAATATATAAGACCTGGGCCTTGTGGTTTCAGAGAAGAAGATTTTTAAAAATTTTCCCTATATAAGCCAATGTAAAAGCAAAGGGCCCCGTGGCGGGGGCATTTTTGTCCCAGCACTAAAATTTGAACAATCTTGGTAGGGGTCCACTAGATGAAGCTTCATACCAAATATCAAAGTCCTGGGCCTTGTGGTTTCAGAAAAGAAAATTTTTAAAGATTTTCCCTATATAAGCCCATGTAAAACCAAAGGGCCCCGTGGCGGGGGCATTTTTTGTCCCAGCACTAAAATTTGAACAATCTTGGTAGGGGTCCACTAGATGAAGCTTCATACCAAATATCAAAGACCTGGGCCTTGTGGTTTCAGAGAAGAAGATTTTTTAAGATTTTCCCTATATAAGCCTATGTAAAACCAAAGGGCCCCGGGGCGGGGGCATTTTTGGCCCCAGCACTGTAATTTGAACAATCTTGGTAGGGGTCAACTAGATGAAGCTTCATACCAAATATCAAAGACCTGGGCCTTGTGGTTTCAGAGAAGAAGATTTTTAAAGATTTTCCCTATATAAGCCAATGTAAAACCAAAGGGCCCCGTGGCGGGGGCATTTTTTGTCCCAGCACTATAATTTGAACAATCTTGGTAGGGGTCCACTAGATGAAGCTTCATACCAAATATCAAAGTCCTGGGCCTTGTGGTTTCAGAGTAGAAGATTTTTGAAGATTTTCCCTATATAAGCCTATGTAAAACCAAAGGGCCCTGGGGCGGGGGCATTTTTGGCCCCAGCACTATAATTTGAACAATCTTGGTAGGGGTCCACTAGATGAAGCTTCATACCAAATATCAAAGACCTGGGCCTTGTGGTTTCAGAGAAGAAGATTTTTAAAGATTTTCCCTATATAAGCCAATGTAAAACCAAAGGGCCCCGTGGCGGGGGCATTTTTCGTCCCAGCACTCAAATTTGAACAATCTTGGTAGGGGTCCACTAGATGAAGCTTCATACCAAATATCAAAGTCCTGGGCCTTGTGGTTTCAGAGAAGAAGATTTTTAAAGATTTTCCCTATATAAGCCTATGTAAAACCAAAGGGCCCCCGTGCGGGGGCATTTTTGGCCCCAGCACTATAATTTGAACAATCTTGGTAGGGGTCCACTAGATGAAGCTTCATACCAAATAACAAAGACCTGGGCCTTGTGGTTTCAGAGAAGAAGATTTTTTAAGTTTTTGGTGAAAAAAATCTGTTTTTGGCTCCTGTGACCTAGATGTGCAACGGACCGGAACCATTTGACCCATATTCAAACTTGACCGAGATATTGTCATGATGATCATTCTGAGCAAGTTTGATTAAGATTGGACCAAAATTGTGGCCCCTAGGGTGTTCACAAGGTTTTTATATGATTTGACCCGCTGACCTACTTTTTAACCCGATATGACCCATATTCGAACTGGACTGAAATATTGTCACAATGGTCATTCTGAGCAAGTTTCATGATAATTGGACCAAAACAGTGGCCTTCAGAGTGTTCACAAGGTTTTTCTATGATTTGACCTACTGACCTACTTTTTGACCGGACATGACCCATATTCGAACTTGACCAAGATATTGTCATGATGATCATTCTGAGCAAGTTTGATTATGATTGGACCAAAATTGTGGCCTCTAGGGTGTTCACAAGGTTTTTCTATGATTTGACCCGCTGACCTACTTTTTAAGCCGACATGATCCATATTCAAACTTCACTAAAATATTGTCACAATGATCATTCTGAGCAAGTTTGATGATGATTGGACCAAAATTGTGGCCTCTCGAGTGTTCACAAGGTTTTTCTATGATTTGACCTACTGACCTACTTTTTTACCCGACATGACCCAAATTCGAACTTGACCGAGATATTGTCATGATTATCATTCTGAGCAAGTTTGATGATAATTGGACCAAAACTGTGGCCTCTAGTGTGTTCACAAGAAAAAGTTTACGCACGACGGACGACGGACGACGGACGACGCACGACGACGCCGGACATCTTACTGTCACAAAAGCTCACCATGACCTTCGGTCAGGTGAGCTAAAAACTTAACCTGTTCACCAGTGTTATTTATTTACAGTAGAATCTCGGTGATTCGAACGCCGATGTTTCGAAACTACTGGATTTTTCGAAAGTGTGTGTCGGTCCCGATCTTTTCTGCTATTATTTTATGTAAAAATATTACCGATTTTTCGAATTTCGTTTATTCGAAAAATTCGATTTTTCGAATAAAATTGTCGGTCCCCATCAAAGAAATTCCTATTAAAATCCATCTCCAAATTCGAAGTCAAAATATGTCAAGCACATTATTCATGCTTGAAGAGCATGTTTTCTTTGAGCTTATTCATACCCGACTGATTTCACACGTTTATTGTGTATACAGGTAATAGACACCTATCTTAATTGATATAACGGTAATTGGTAATGAGCATCATTAAGAAGATTATCCGGTTTGATTTTTTAAACAAAGTGACTTTAATCTGAGACCTTCTGTTCAAAGCATTAGAGCATATGTGATTTTTAGGAAACTGAAAGTAGACAATTTTCAGAGAGTTTCAAAGACAGTTGAAAGTGAAAATAGAAAATAAAAATGCAGTAGACGAGTGACTAGAAACATGTGGTTTGCCAGAACAGACTTCAACTGTATGCTTATTGCATTCTGATCTAGATTGTTGCTGACTACTCCCGTGAGCCATTTCTATCCCGCCTTTTTACTGGTAGAATAGTTCGTCTGTTAGAGATTTATTGTTTTACATTACACAATTGTTGTGGGATGTTAAATGGTTCATGTTGTTTTGTTTCCTTTCAGATGAGGTACTTTGCTCTTATATAGAAAGTCTGTGTTCTTGCCTATGGACAAAATGCAGTCAAATATTATACCAAAAGAAACTTCCGAACATTTCCGAAAACTACCGATTTCGAAAATTCGAACTCCCAATAATTCGAAGACAATCTGGCGGTCCCTATCACTTCGAATTATCGAGGTTTGACTGTTTTAACACACATATGCCCGCGTCCCTTTTTTGGGACATCGGCAAACAGTGCAGTCCCAGATCAGACGCCTCAGAAAGACGCCGCAGACGTTTCTTTTTTGGGACATCAGCAAACAGTGCAGTCCCAGATCAGACATCACAGAAAGACGCCGCAGATGTCTGATTTGGATTTACACTGTTTATTGATTTATAACGTTTCAATTATGACACTATTGTTAATCCCTGTCATATAATTGCCACCCTGCGGTGGGTGTCCAGAAGGTCTGAAAATATGGTCAAGTAATGTCTCTAATTTGCGTTTATTCCCCAATCATAAAATTTAATCTGCAATCAGTGTGAAAATTATTTAATTGCTCCTAAGACGAGTTGCTACGACTATTCTGCTATCTCATGAATGGTTATGTTTTGGCGCCAAATAGCAGACGCTTGGCGAGAAAAGTTGAACTCTTTGTGTTAACACAACTGTATTCTGTTGTTGGTTATTGACACGGAGCTTATGGAAAGCGCTGTTTTGCTAGCGAGAATACTTTTACCGTTTCCAAACATATTTTTATGAGACAGATACGCCCCATTAAGCTTAAACAATAGACACGTGTGGGGTTGCTGGGGTATGATGACGTCATTTACCGATCGCGTGCAGAAAAAAAAACTAGCGGTGATTTGTGGGCGGCAGTTTGGATGCCGAAAAATTTGATGTTCGCATTGAACTTGCTTGTTTATTTTGTTTAAAATCAGAGTTTTAGGAATAATACTCACAAAATCGGGCTTGCTAGTAATAGAGATTGTTATATTACTCATGTGTAAGTAAAATTGAGTGGACAATTAAACGTTATTTATGTCGGGAATCGTAAAAGGATAGAGCATAACATGAGGTGCATCGTATTTTCAGCTGTAAAAATTAAAAATAAAATGGTCCAAAAATAATTCGGGCGGATTACCCGCACCCAGAACTTGGGCCTGTTATTTGAGGGAAAAAAACTGCGGGTAATACACGCCCGAATACGGTACCTGAATGGCAAGCTCTAGCAAAACCTTCTGTATCCCCACCAATACTGTTTCAAGATATTTTCTGACGCCAAGATTTTTCAATCTGTTGATGTTTAACCAATGTCCTGCTGAATAAATTATTTTTCCACACTCATTTTTGACGATCAACCATACTAGTGGACTCTTCCATTGCTATATGTTGGACAAGACCATTTGTCATATAAGGGGTGTCAGGCCTATTTTTTCCTTTTTATTCTATTTTCGACCAAAAATTCTGTTAGCAAATAGCGTAGGCTTCTGATCTGGGCCTGTGCTGTTTGCCAAGGTACCCCATATAGGGATTTCCTGCACACAATGGGTTAAGATCATTCTAACATGTCAATTACAGTCGAACTTCAATGGCTCAAACACCTTTGGAACTGTGAAAATCTATTCGTACACAGGGGTAGTTCCAGCCACTGAGGGTTTCTGCCAGGAGCCTGCAGGAGGCATAACATGATACTTTTGAACATATTTTCGATGCTCTATAATGAAAATGTCATGCTGCGTGTACTCATTCGAATCGCCTCAATTCTAATGCGTACACACAGCATATATTTGCAAGATAAAAGACTAAAATCTCCTAAATTATCCCCCACTATTTCATATCTTGAGGAATTCCCTAGGGGCTCAAGAACGAGTTCGACTCAGCCATGGTAAACGAGCCATCTGTGTTCGAACCATCTAAGTTCCACTAAGTATAATGCTTTTGTAAATAAGAGGGATAAGTTGCTGGTTGTACATGTGTTTATTTAGGAACTTATTGTCTTTAAATATATATGCTCTTTAAATCAACTGGACATGTGTTGTTCATCCAAACACCTTCGAAGTTGGCATAGGGAGCATTCAGTGCACTGAACATAATGACTTTCTGGGGCTTGACTTTATGGTTTGAATGAAATCTCTCCCCCTCTCTCTAGAAGTCTCCGTGGGGTAGTGGTTATGCTACTCACCTTGTAAACCAGGGGTTGTAGGATCAATCCCACTCTTCTACAGACTTTCGAATGACTCTTTAAACGGAGGTCCCATCTCCATATGACCTTAGCTGTTGGTGGAACATAATACTCAAACACTCTTTCTCTTCAACTTCTCTTCTCTCTTTCTCTGTCTCTCTTCTCTCCGCTTTTCTGTTTCTCAACACTAACTCTCTCCCTCTTCTCTCTCTCCTGTCTCTCTTCTCTCCGCTTTTCTGTTTCTCAACACTAACTCTCTCCCTCTTCTCTCTCTCCTGTCTCTCTTCTCTCCGCTTTTCTGTTTCTCAACACTAACTCTCTCCCTCTTCTCTCTCTCCTGTCTCTCTTCTCTCCGCTTTTCTGTTTCTCAACACTAACTCTCTCCCTCTTCTCTCTCTCCTGTCTCTCTTCTCTCCGCTTTTCTGTTTCTCAACACTAACTCTCTCCCTCTTCTCTCTCTCCTGTCTCTCTTCTCTTCTCTCTTTTCTCTCTATTTCATCTAGACACCCTCCCTATTTCATCTAGCCACCCTCTCTATTTCATCTAGCCACCCTCTCTATTTCATCTAGCCACCCTCTCTATTTCATCTAGACACCCTCTCTATCTCCTCTCTTTTCTCTCTCTCTCATCTAGACACCCTCTCTCGTCTTGACACCCTCTCTCTCTCTTCTCTTCTCTCTCTTGTCTAGAATCCCTCTCTCTCTCTCTCGTCTAGAATCCCAATACCTCTCCCTCTCTCTCCCTCTCTCTCTCTCTCTCTCTCTCTCTATCTAATCTAGACTTACCTCTATGTATAACAAGGAAGAGTGTGTTAGTTTTACAGAGGGGTGCAGGTGGGGCTGGTTTCTCATGAAGACGGTCTCTAAGCTGTACTTCTGACACAGAGTCTCTCTCTCTTTCTCTCTCTCTCTCTCTCTCTCTCTCTCTCTCTATCTAATCTAGACTTACCTCCATGTATAACAAGGAAGAGTGTGTTAGTTTTACAGAGGGGTGCAGGTGGGGCTGGTTTCTCATGAAGACCGGTCTCTAAGCTGTACTTCTGACACAGCTTTTCAAGGCGTCTACCACCATGCATTTCTGAAGTAAAGAGCACATTCTGACACCTAACCCTTATCTTGCTGTTCACGACAACCCCTATCTTTGCAAACAGTGTAGATGCAGATCAGATGGCTTCTGAAGAAGCCATCTGTTCAGGATCTACACTGTTTGGCATTCAGTTTATGAATTTGTAGCAATAAATTGCATCAAGTAATTTGATTGGTTTATAGACAGAAATGGGTGTGGCTTAAATGAATATTCAGCAAGATAAGGGTTAAGGTTGAACTTTTTAATCCTTTCTGTACCAAATGGAATCTTCCACCTTATATACAGCAGGAGTCCATTTCAAAATTTAGGGGTGACATGCTGTTTTTTTCTTCTTAAACTACTTGGAAATTGGCTGAAACTTTTGCAAACAGTGCAGGGCCTGAACAGATGCCGTGTTCTGCGGCATCTGATCTGAGCCTGCACTGTTTGCCAGATACCTGTTTTTGGGATTCCGGTACAAAATTGGTTAATTATGATATTAACCCTTTTCCCACTCATTATGACAACCCCTATCTTTGCAAACAGTGTAGATCGAGAACAGATGGCTTCTGATCAGGATCTATACTGTTTGTGAAGCAGATTGTGAACTGAACAAATAAATAATATCAAGTAATTTGATTGGTGGATAATCAAGAATGGGTGTGACTAAATTAATTTATGCAGCGGGATAAGGGTTAACCAAATTTTTTGTACTGAATGGAATCTTCTGCACAATATTGAGTGAGTGAGTGAGTGAGTTTTAGTTTAACGTCCCACCAACAGCTAAGGTCATACGGAGACGGGACCTCGGTTTAAAGACTCATCCGAAAGTCTCTGCACAATATTGAATGTATTGTTGAACTCCAATCAGGTTAACAAGTCCGTGAAATGAAGACCCCCCTTAAGGAGAATGGGTACACTTTCAGGGGAAGCAACTCCTTCAAAAGTATTTTTATCTCCCATGTCACTAGGGATCAACTCTTAAAGAAAAGAATTTGCTCCTGAGGAGCAAATTATTTTCTGTAAGAGTAGACCCCTTTTTAAGGAAGACTCAGCCTATAGAAAAGCAAACAGGAAGTCCCGAAAGTTGTCCCCCTTTGAAAAATGGTGGAAAAATGTGCCTGGTGTTCCAATTCCCCTTAATCTCACTTTATAAAGAGAAAAGTTGGGTCTATAGGGGTACACGTTTTTATTATTTTTCTTATGCTCAAAAACATAGATTGTGGGTACTTGTTAGAACTGCCTCATTGATGTGGATCTATAAATGAGCACACACAAGAAATGAGAAAAATATCTAACAGTTTCATCTGAAAAATCTTAGTTCTAGAGATAAGAAAGACTTCAGTTTAGTGTACTTATGGGTTATCATAATGCATTTCAAACTTTATGAGTGTCACGTCGAGTCATTTTTAGAAATTTATTTAGAATGGCCCTTTATCAGCAGCTGCCATCTGAGATATCGGAATGGTATATTTTAGCAATTCTTAACTCCATCTTGCTCAAATGCCTCCCATCAACTTTCAGCTCAAGCTCACTTTCCGTTTTGGAGATGCTGTTTGAAGAAATTCAATATCGGAAGGGCTCTTTTAACCCATTCATTGTATGCGGGAAACCCCTAAAGGGGTACCTTGGCAAACAGTGCAGGCCCAGATCAGACGCCGCAGAACGCGGCGTCTGATCAGGGCCTACACTGTTTGCAAAAAGTTATGCCATTTTCCAAACAGATTTTGAAGAAAACACCACCTGACACCCCTAAATTTTGAAAGGGACTCCTGCTATATCTATAAGGAGGAAGTTGGTTGGTTGATTTGAGGTTTAGCGTCCCTGTCTACACTGTAAAGGTCATTTTGAAGACATTGCTTCCAATTTTGTGGGACTTTTACCCGACATTGAGATGAAATGACATCTCAAGTCCTGTCGCCCAATGAAACCAATAGGATTTATTAGCATGGACGGTCCACCTCGCACTGCGGTTCCTGGACAGGCTAAGGTCCTCTAAGCGGTTTACCAGTACTAGTGTGCGGGCCGGATTCAGCTCTGGGTGGAAGCATCATGCAGCCCATATATTTCTTCAAGCCCCTATGGGCGGGGGCCAATATAAGGAGGAAGATTCTAGTTGGTTTAAAAAGGGTTAAAGTAATGCTGAATCTTTTTAGCCATCCCAATGCCACCTTTGAATATGAGAACATATAGATTTTAGCAATTCTGAATCTAGAAGTCACCTTGATGCCTTCCATCAGGTCAAAGCAACATCTGATTTATGGTTCAGCAGGAGACGTAAGAATTTCAAGATGTGTGCTTTGGCTGCTTAAAATCTTGGATATTGGAATGCAAAGATTTTAGCAATTCCAAATCTCCATGTTTTCCCAATGCCTCCAATAAAGGTTGAATCCAACTTATGGTTTAGGAGCAGAATGATGTTGTTTGAAGAATTTCAAGATGGCTGCCCAGGCATGGCAGCCATCTTTGATATTGGTATTGATATTGGTATAGCAATTCTGATTCTCCATGCCACCCTCATGTCTTCCAAGAAGATTTGGCTCAGCCTGACTTACAGTTTAGGTGTAGATAGCATTTGAAGAATGTCATTGCAAAATCAAATACAGTAAAATTCCTATATTAAGACCACATTTGGGATTGTTCAAAAGTGGTCTTTAAAACCACTTTTGAACAGTCCTAAATGTGGTCCATGAAAACTGTAAAACTCTATGCCCCCGGCATCATCCGATGCGGAGGCATAAAAAGGACTTTTAAGGTAACCGACAGATGGCAAAGCAGACGACAATTGTCGTGATTGGCATTTTATGGGTTAAGACCCCCCCTTTTTTTGGGGGGGTTTGGGTTTTACGGCCCTTTCAAGATTATTTCACTCATATCGAGCCGATCGTTAATCAGAGGTGGGCGAAAACCGGAGTACCCGGAGAAAAACCACCTGACCTTCCGTTGCAGAACTTGGCGTCTCACACATGGCCCGAGCGAGGCTCGAACCTACGGCGGTGAGAGACCTAATGACTAAGAGTCAGCGCTCTTATCCACTAGGCCACGGAGGCCCTTCTTTAAGACCCCCTGGCCCAATGAAAATAATCATTATAATCAGGTCATGTGACACAAGACTCAAGGTATTCTGATGTAAAATTTGTTTCATGATCCAACATTTCTTCTTGTTAATCCCAGCACCCTTGTCTAGCCATCACAGGTTCTCCATATAACATTATTTTGTGTGCTCATTTTCAGTGTTACAGTACCTGACTCAGCAAGCCTCGGTAGCTCAGTCGGATGCGCATTTGACTGGTGATCAGGAGGATGCGGGTTCGATACCTGCCGGGGTTGGCAACACTCTTTCATGAAGATTGATCATGAAATCTTTTCTAAGGTCATTCTCTCCCTTACGCTGATTCAAGAAGGGCAGTTTTCAGTTTCTGGTGAAAGAATGTGCACTGTACTGGTTAACCGCTTACGTATAAGTCTGTCCAGGAAAAGGGTGGATAGGTAAACTGACCGGCTCAAAAATGACCTAAAATAGTGTTGGCTGGGCCATTAAACTCCAATACAAACAAACAAAAAAACACACAGTACCTGACTCTGAGGACAGAACAGACCTAGCATCGGCAAACTCATCATAAGAAACAGTCAGAGTTTCCATAGAACTTGACCGGATTGGAGTACCTTCCCCTGTAAAACAACAAAACAATCATATTGTTAGACTGAGGCCAGGGTGAAGAACCTAAATCAATGCACTAACAGTACTGATGGGTAGATTGTCTCCGAGTGTAGGCTGGATACATACAATGTAGTTCTCAATGACTGGTTTGTTTAACCCTTTCATTCCAGTATTTTAACCCTTATCTTGCTGTTCACGACAACCCCTATCTTTGCAAACAGTGTAGATCCAGATCAGATTGCTTCTGAAGAAGCCATCTGATCAGGATCTACAGTTTGGCATTCAGTCAATGAATTTGTAGCAATAAATTACATCAAGTAATTTGATTGGTTGATAGATAGAAATAGGTGTGGCTTAAATGAATATGCAGCAAATTAAGGGTTAATTAAAGAGTATAGACCTTGATCTGATGCCCTGTGAGTGGGAAGCTTCTAGAGTATCGTAACTCTGGGTCACAATTGACCAAAATACAACAAAATCATGACTGAAAAAGCATAATACCTCCTGTATACCATGCTGCTAAAATAGGTAGACAAACATACAAGTGGCTTGTAAGTGAGAGACTTATAAGTGGCTTATTAGTGACTTAAAAGTGGCTAATAACTGAGAAACTTACAAGTGGCTTATAAGTGACATATAAGTGGCTTATAAGTGGGTTGTAAGTGAGAGACAATTATCTCTTGCAGCTGCCAGATCATTTGCATACAAAACTTGTATACAAAACTTTGCATATAAATACCCAACAAGTCTGACTGAGACTTACAAGTGGCTTATAAGTAAGACTTACAGGAAAACTTTGTAAGGGATGGGCAGATAACTCTGAAGTAGAATACCAAAAGAAACAGTCCACGCCTGCTTTATAGTAGCTTTAGTGCTCAATATATTACTGTGAAGTTTCTTCTGCCTCTGATATTCCATATTGAAAGATGCTATACATATACATGGGTAGGTAACTCAAGACGTAAAATGTTCAGAGGATGATTCCTTGGCCACAATAGGCTTCCTTTAGTGTTCATTACATCTGTAAAATTTAATCAAGGTATTCCAAATAGTACAGGAACTTTGGACTTACACGCATTTTAACATATGTCAAGGGCAGATAACTCAAAAAACAGAATTTGCAGAATGACTGTCCTTGGCCATAATATGCTTCCATCAATGTTGTATACATCAGTAAAAGTCCATCAAGATATTCCATAAAGTAAAGGAGAAACTGGCCACAAACAATTTTTCACATCCATTAAGGGCAGATAATGCAAGATCAAGTATTGTTAGAGTGGTGGTCCTTCAGGACACAATATGATTCCTTATGTGATCTAGATATCCGTAAAGTTTCGTCCATATATTCAATTTGGTAAATTAAGGAATAAGAGTCCAAAAACCATTTAAAGGAAATTGTTAATGGCCATAACTCTGTCAATATTTAATTGATTTTGTTCAATAATCCCAAACCACATATCCCCAATACTCGTGACCTTCAAATGTGAGCTTGACCTTGAGTCGGCATGGTTCATTTACCAGTTCTGCACATCAGCTCACTGAGGGGGATATTAGACCAAAGTTTAATAAAAATCCTTTGAAGGGTAAAGGAGATATGGAATGAACACAAAAATCAAACTTTTAAATTCTTGACCTTCAAATGTGACCTTGACCTTGAGTCGACATGGTTCATTTATGGGTTCTGCACATCAGCTCACTGAGAAGAATATTTGACCAAAGTTTAATGGAAATCTTTCCAAGGGTAAAGGAGATATGGAACGGACAAAAAATTCCAAGTTTCAAACTCATGACCTTCAACTGTGACCTTGACCTTGAGTCGGCATGGTTCATTTATGGGTTCTGCATACCAGCTCACTGAGGCGAATAATTGAGCAAAGTTTGATGAAAATCTATCAAAGGGTTCAGGAGATTTGGAGCAGACGAGAAAGTGTTACAGCCAGACAGACGGATGGACAGACGAAGGCCATTTCTATAATCCCCGCTCCGCTTCGCGGTGGGGGATTAATTAATGTGGCTTAAAGAGTATAGACCTTGATCTGATGCCCTGTGAGTGGGAAGCTTCTAGAGTATCGTAACTCTGGGTCACAATTGACCAAAATACAACAAAATCATGACTGAAAAAGCATAATACCTCCTATATACCATGCTGCTAAAATAGGTAGACAAACATACAAGTGGCTTGTAAGTGAGAGACTTATAAGTGGCTTATTAGTGACTTAAAAGTGGCTAATAACTGAGAAACTTACAAGTGGCTTATAAGTGACATATAAGTGGCTTATAAGTGGGTTGTAAGTGAGAGACAATTATCTCTTGCAGCTGCCAGATCATTTGCATACAAAACTTGTATACAAAACTTTGCATATAAATACCCAACAAGTCTGACTGAGACTTACAAGTGGCTTATAAGTAAGACTTACAGGAAAACTTTGTAAGGGATGGGCAGATAACTCTGAAGTAGAATACCAAAAGAAACAGTCCTCGCCTGCTTTATAGTAGCTTTAGTGCTCAATATATTACTGTGAAGTTTCTTCTGCCTCTGATATTCCATATTAAAAGATGCTATACATATACAAGGGTAGGTAACTCAAGACGTAAAATGTTCAGAGGATGATTCCTTGGCCACAATAGGCTTCCTTTAGTGTTCATTACAGCTGTAAAATTTAATCAAGGTATTCCATATAGTAGAGGAACTTTGTACTTACACGCATTTTTACATACGTCAAGGGCAGATAACTCAAAAAACAGAATTTGCAGAATGACTGTCCTTGGCCATAATATGCTTCCATCAATGTTGTATACATCAGTAAAAGTCCATCAAGATATTCCATAAAGTAAAGGAGAAACCGGCCACAAACAATTTTTCAAATCCATTAAGGGCAGATAATGCAAGATCAAGTATTGTTAGAGTGGTGGTCCTTCAGGACACAATATGATTCCTTATGTGATCTAGATATCCGTAAAGTTTCCTCCATATATTCCATTTGGTAAATTAAGGAATAAGAGTCCAAAAAACCATTTTATGGAAATTGTTAATGGCCATAACTCTGTCAACATTTAATTGATTTTGTTCAATAATCCCAAACCACATATCCCCAATACTCGTGACCTTCAAATGTGAGCTTGACCTTGAGTCGGCATGGTTCATTTACCAGTTCTGCACATCAGCTCACTGAGGGGGATATTAGACCAAAGTTTAATAAAAATCCTTTGAAGCGTAAAGGAGATATGGAATGGACACAAAAATCAAACTTTTAAATTCTTGACCTTCAAATGTGACCTTGACCTTGAGTCGACATGGTTCATTTATGGGTTCTGCACATCAGCTCACTGAGAAGAATATTTGACCAAAGTTTAATGGAAATCTTTCCAGGGGTAAAGGAGATATGGAACGGACAAAAAATTCCAAGTTTCAAACTCATGACCTTCAACTGTGACCTTGACCTTGAGTCGGCATGGTTCATTTATGGGTTCTGCATACCAGCTTACTGAGGCGAATAATTGAGCAAAGTTTGATGAAAATCTATCAAAGGGTTCAGGAGATTTGGAGCAGACAAGAAAGTGTTACGGCCAGACAGACGGATGGACAGACGAAGGCCATTTCTATAACCCCCGATCCGCTTCGCGGTGGGGGATTAATTAATGTATATGCAAAATTGGAGAAAATCTGTGGAAAAATACACAAGCTATGGATCAGAAATGCACCAAAACCACTTATTAGGAACTGACAAGGGCCATAACTCTGTCAAAAGTTGATGGATTTTGCTCATTAACAATCACAAACCACAAATCCCTGATATAAATGTGTATGCAAAATTTGAAGAAAAAAAATCTGTGAAAAAATCCTCGTCATCGATCAAAATTGGTGCGGATGGACATACGGAGGGATTGACCAATGGATGGACACTGGAAAGAACATCATACCATAAAGATCCAAAGTAATGGGACAGACAGGCTTGAGCAGACAATTTTCACATCCTGAAGGAGCAGTCTGATCAGGGTCTACACTGTTTGTCATTCTGTCTGCACGTTTTAACCTCCTTGCTGGATCGTGAAACAAATTTTTAAAAATTTAGGAGAATTACAGCAAGTTTTCCAGGTGTCAGAATTTTAGGATTTTTACGGTAATACCCCAACACTATCGTGTGGTGGGGTATAAAAAGAAAATACTTTGCTCAGACTGCCTTGGTGCACAAGCTGATCTGAGTCTCCTAGATTTTGTAAAGTGGTGAAGCAGAAGTAGGTGATCATCACAGACAATACTTACATGCAGATTCAGTATCAGAATCAGAAGAGTCAGAACTTTCAAAGTCAGAAACAAAAACATCAGCATCTTCAAGACCTACAGAACAACAGGCAAGCAAACATAGGTAAAACATAACACAAACGGAAGTAAATTTAACACAAACATAGGCAAATCAATACAAACAAAGGTAAATCAATGCTCAGGTCGGCAAATCAATTCACAAGTAGACAACACAATGTAAATGAAAGTAGAATATCAGTAAATCAAAGCAAACATAGGTAAACCAATGCACCTGGTGGCAGAATACAGTATACGCAAGTCAATACAAACATAGATAAAATAATATAAATGTTGGCAAATCAATGCACACATTTGTAAATCAGTGCAATAGGTAAAGCAAACATAGTTAAACCAATGCACCTGTAGGTAGAATATATGTAAATCAATGTAAACGTAGATAAAACAATATAAACGTAGACAAAACTGCACACATTTATAAATCAGTGCAAACGGTAAATTAATGTAAACATAGGTAAAACAATGCAAATGTAGGTGTTATATAGGTAAATTAATGCAAACAATAGGTCAAACAATGCAAGCACACAATATAGAAGATATTTGAATTTTTCAGTGTTTTTCACCAAATGAACACCAAAAGAAGTACATGTATTTTCATGAGTGGCTTTGCCACTCATGAAAATTCTTCTTTTGGTGTTCATGAGTAAAATAAAAATTGATATTACACTGAAAATCTGTTTCATTCATGCTTTCAACTGTAATTTGTAACACAATTTCAAAGTGTTTTCATCATCACAAGAAAACAAACTTTTCCAGAGTGATTTTGCATCAGTTTAGATAGAGGTTCTCAGCATGTACTGGGTATAATATTGGTTGTAAACTGAACGTTTGCACCTGGAACAAATGGCTCACTTGAAATTTGCATTCAAATAATGTCTGCAGTTGCTAAGCTCATCTGGCGTCGCCTGCATTATTTACATTGCTAGCACACATTATTCATATCAAATGTCAATTTTTATTTTCTCAAAAAAAAAAACAAACTGACATCTGGTGAAAACAAGTTTCAAGGAAATCAACCAAGCAGCGAGTTAGTGAGGTTTTTAACATAATATTTATGTGGTCACAGTGGCAATTCAGATCATGTGACCTGGACCTTTCAAACAAATTCCAATCTCCAAATCGGCCTTCGCTCATCAGGCTTGAAGAAATAGATTGGCTGGATGATGCTTCCACGCAGAGCTGAAATCCAACCGCACACGAGAACTGGTAAACCGCTTAGAGGATCTAAGTATGCCCAGGTAAAGTGGTGCGAGTCGGACTGTCCATGCTTATAAACCCTATTGGTTTCATTGGGCGACAGGGCTTGAGATGTCATTTCATCTCAATGTCAGGTAAAAGTCCCACAAAATTGGAAGCAGACTCCAAAATGGCCTATACAGTGTTGATAGGGATTTTAAACCTCAAATCAAACAAACAAACAAACCAATCCCCAAATGCCAGGATCGAGGGGAAACTATACTGAAATTGGCCCTGCAGTTTCAGGAAAGTTGTTTGAAAACAGTGTACAGACAGATTGATGGACAACAGAATCTGGACCCTGACCATACTTTATGCTACCCTATAGCCTCCAGCTCATGAGAGCTAAAAAAAAATTGTCTGATTCATTTCTTTGCATATTTCATATTTTACAAGCCATATTTATGCACTCAGTGACATTTTTGTAATTTGTAAAGGCCTTCATTTTATCTTATGTGCCATGACAAGTGAAAAAGGGCCTAAAAGACATGTCTTATCAGAGTTTTGCTGTACCTTATATGAGCGCCAGTAATCTAGAAGCCTCTTCATGCACAGGAATGAGCCTTCATGGCCTAGTGGTTAAGAGTGCTGTCTCTTAATCATTAAGGTTTCTAATTGCTGTGAGTTCAAGCCTGCCTTGGGTCATGTGAGATGCCAAGTTCTGCAATGGAAGATCTGGTGTGTATTTCCCTGCATACTCTGGTTTTCTCCCACTTCTAACCCTTTTTGAACCAAATGGAATCTTCCTTCTTATATACAGTACGGCTCAGGTATAAGAACAAAAAACTCTTTATTCCGACTCTCGGCATTTCAAGCACTTTCCAAAACACTCGGAATTGTTCAGAGTAGATATGTATATATTGGTCAGACACTCCTTGAAAACACTCGCAAGGTTCGCGCTAAGTATGCGGTACGCCAATAAAAATCAAAAATGGGGTCCAAATAATTAAAAACCTGTCTAGAATATGAGTCTAAACCAATATTTTATTTCTGATCTCTCAGAATATTCACGTTGACCTCAAAGGACCAAAAGTAAAATATAAACTGCACTATGGTTGATGTACGGGGAGACGTTTTACGGCCGCCACACGGCACAACACCAGCTGCAGTGAAGGCAAATAAAAATCAAAAATGAGTTCCTTTAAGAGCAATGAAAACATTCATAAGAAAGAAGATGGGTCATACTACGTAGTTTCGGCTAATAAAGCCTCGTCAGTGGCCCCGCAAAGATCCGGCAAAGAAAGCCAGAGGAAACACACTGCAATTTTGCGAATTTCGAACAGGCAGTCGATTCAAAGACTGATATAAGTTTCGTAAAATTATTTCCGAGTCATAATATCGTACCTGGAGGCAATATTTTCTCGCAAAGTTATGCGGAAATACACGGAGGAATTTGACGAAATACCTGGGCATTTTTTTTGTTTATTTAATGTTCTTTTACCATCATTTATATTTCTATGTAATTGTAAGATAATATATATCACTGATAGTTATTATAATGTAAACGATGTCAAAAGTCAACAAAGACGTAATCACTAATTACCCAGGGTGTGAAACTGTACAGTGAATCAGTTGGGCAAGACGAGTACATACAACTCTTTCAAGTCCGTAATTGAAAGCATGTTGAACATTATAAAATTACGGTTAAATTCTATGTAATTACCTTAGGAATGTTAATTAGGTGATTGAGAGAGAAAAAAATGACTGTCCCGTTTTATAACTTACCTGTACAGTTTAATTAAATTAATCACCACTCGCATATACTCGCAAACACACTCTGAATATCTCAGGTAAGCTCTGAGGTCCGCTGAATTTCCTCGAAATATCGAGCGCATAACTTTAAGTAAAATATTTTCACTCGGAGTGGTTTACTACAAACCATTCGGCGGAAAAACGCGGATTTAAAAAGTTGTCCACGGAATTTAACAAGAGGACCATGATGGTCCTAATTCGCTCACCTGAGTTAAGATATGTACATGTGTGTCCCAGGTTGGGGCCATTTTTGGCCCCAACTCTATGATTTGAAAAATCTTGGTAGACCCCGGCACTGGTGTATATTTAGCCCCAGGGCTATAATTTGAACAATCTTAGTAGAGGTTCACTAGGTGAAGCTTCATACCACATATCAAAGACCTGAGCCTTCTGATATCAGACAAAGAGATTTTTTAAGGTTTTCCCTATATAAGCCTATGTAAAACCAGTGGGAGCTGTGGCAGGGGCATTTTTGGCCCCAGGGCTACAATTTGAATAATCTTGGTAGAGGTCCACTAGATGAAGCTTCATACCAAATATCAAAGACCTGGGCCCTACGGTTTCAGAGAAGAAGATTTTTAAAGGATTTCCCTATACAAGCCCATGTATTTAACTGGTCGGCCCCAGTGCGGTCGTTTGAAGATTTTTTTTCTATTTTTAGCCCTGGTGGCCATCTTGTTTATCAGAGTGGAATGATTTTAACTATTTTGGTAGGGAGTCACCTGGGCAACATTCCTGTGAAGTTTGAAGCAAATTTACAATATTTTCTGTTTTTAGCTCTGGTGGCCATTTTGTTTGTCAGAGCAGGATGATTTTAGCTAATATGGTAGAGGGTCAACGACATAATAGTCCTGTGAAGTTTGAATCAAATTGGCTCAAGGGATAAGGAGGAATTGTCGTTTGAAGAATTTTTCTATTCTTAGCTCTGGCTGCCATCTTTTTAGTCAGAGTCGAACAATTTTAGCTATTTTGGTAGGGAGTCAACGACAATATTCCTGTGAAGTTTGAATCAAATTGACCCAAGGGGTAAGAAGTTGTCGTTTGAAGATTTTTCCTATTTTTAGCTCTGACGGCCATCTTGTTCGCCGCGTTGAACGATTTTAGCTATTTTGGTAGGGAGTCACCTAACTAACATTCCTGAGAAGTTTGAATCAAATTGGCCCAAGGGTTGAGAAGGAGTTAGCGTTTTGACGTAAATTTACAAAGTTTTTCTGTTTTTAGCTATGGCTGCCATTTTGCTCATCAGAGCGAAAACCTTTTAGCTGTTTTGGCAGTGGGTCATCTAAGCAACTTTCCTATGAAGTTTGAATGAAATTGGCCCAAGGGTAAAGGACGAGTAGTCGCTTGAAGATTTTTTTCTATTTTTACATCTGGTGGCCGTCTTGTTAGTCAGGGCGGGATGATTTTAGCTATTTCTTTAGGGAATCACCTACATAACATTCCTGTGAAGTTTGAATCAAATTGGCCCAAGGGTTAAGGAGGTGTTCGTGTTTGAAGCAAATTTATGATGTTTTTCTATTTTTAGCCATGGCGGCCATTTTGCTCATCAGAGCAGAATCTTTTCAGCTATTTTGGTAGATGGTCACCTAAGCAACATTCCTATGAAGTTTGAATAAAATTGGCCCAAGGGTACAGGAGGAATTGTCGTTTAAAGATTTTTTTCTATTTTTAGCTCTGGCGGCCATCTTGTTTTGTCAGAGCACAACGATTTTAGCTATTTTGGTAGGGAGTCATTTGGGCAACATTTCTGTGAAGTTTGAATCAAATTGGCCCAAGAGTTGAGGAGGAGTTTGTGTTTGAAGCAAATTTACAATGTTTTTCTATTTTTAGCTATGGTGGCCATTTTGCTCATCAGAGCAATACCGTTTTAGCTATTTTAGTAGAGGGTCATCTAAGCAACATTCCTATGAAGTTTGAATTAATTTGGCCCAAGGGTACAGGAGGAGTTGTCGTTTAAAGAATTTTCTATTTTTAGCTCTGGCAGCCATTTTGTTCACCGGAGCAGAACCATTTTAGCTATTTTGGAAGAGGGTCACCTAAGCAACACTCCTATAAAGTTTAAATGAAATTCACCTTAAGGTACAGGAGGAGTTGTCATTTAAAGATTTTTCTATTTTTAGCTCTGGAGGCCATCTTGTTCAGCGGAGTGGAACGATTTTAGCTATTTTTGTAGGGGGTCACCTAAGCAATATTGCTATAAAGTTTTATTAAAATTGGCTCAAGGGTTAAGGAGGAGTTAGCATTTAAAGCAAATTGTTGACGCCGCACGACACACGACGCACGACGGACATTGACTGATCACAATAGCTCACCATGAGCACTTCGTGCTCAGGTGGAAGTGCTCAGGTGAGCTAAAAACCGTTCAAATATCCGAGCCGTACTGTATAACACAAGTTCATTTTAAAATTTAGGTGGGGTAAGTTGTTTTCTTCAAAATTCATCTGGAAATTGGCCAAACTTTTGCAAACAGTGTTAGCCCAGATTAGATGCCGCAATTTGGGGTCTAATCTGGGTCTGCACTGTTTACCAATTACCTGTTTAAGGGTTTATGTTACAAAATGTGTTAACAATGGGCTCGAAATAAGTGAAATAATCTTGAAAGGGCCATAAGAGCAAAAACCAATGTATACAGGAAAAGATGTATTCTTGACATGCACCCTAATTTGAGTCTACATTCTGTGCATATATTCTATGTCCCAAAATACACTTTTTGGCTTGAAACTACTCACATTACACATTCGCAATTTGCACAGACATGCTACCATCATTGATAAAAAGCTTAACCCTTAAGAGGCTGAGGAAAACTACATATGAAAATGTTGTCTGCTTATGTCATCTGATGTATTATTTTGCAACCTTTTTAAAAATATTTTTGCATACAGGCAAACAGTGTGGACCCAGATCAGACTGCTCCTAGAGGAGCAGTCTGATCTGGGTCCACACTGTTTGTAAAACTGACTTTTAAAGTAACAAGCAGAGCTCAAAGCAGACAACAATTGTCGGGATTGGCATTTTTTTGGTTAATAGGGTCACCGAGCATGTATGCTCCGCAAGCATGCTCAGCAAAAACTCAAACCCACCTGCCACTCAGCTATCATACAGCCTTCTCTGTCTGTGTGAAAAAACTTTGGATCATAGGGCATCCATACACCTTTTGTCCACTTGGCGCACAGTGTGGACTCTGATCAGCCTGCGCATATGCACAGGCTGATCGGAGTCTTCACTGGGATGACCCATTATCACCTGCTACAGCCCATATTAATTTTGAACCTTCAAGTTCTATCACACTTCACAGTATTATTGTGCCTAAGTAAAAATTATAATCCTTTTGCACCCATAATCTAATTAAAATGATGCATTACATACAAATTTCACATTCCTTTCATTCATTTCAAAACCATGAAGGCAGACAAAACAAGAGTTGTCAGAAGACAACATAGCTCGCCTTTGGGGTCCTAAGATGGATGAGGGCAAGTTATCAAAAAAGAGCCACAGTGACCTTGACCTTCAGCCCCAGACCCTGAAAGTCAAACTCGCTCGAGATATCATCATACCCAACATTTGTGTAAAGTTATATTAAAATACATTCATAAATGTAGGCACTAGAGCGATCACAAAGTTTTTCTAAAAATAGCCACAGTTACCTTGACCTTCAGCCCCGGAACCTGAAAGTCAAAGTCACTCGAGATATCTTCATACCCAATATTTGTGTGAAATTATATAAAAATCCATCCATTAATAAAGGCGCAAGAGCGATGAAAAAGATTTTCTAAAAATAGCCACAGAGACCTTGACCTTCTGCCCCAGACCCTGAAAGTCGAACGAGCTCGAGATATCATCAAACCCAACGTTTGTGTAAGTTATATTAAAATCCATTTATAAATGTAGGCACTACCGCGATCACAAAGTTTTTTCGAAAAATAGCCACAGTGACCTTGACCTTCAGCCCCAGACCCTGAAAGTTGAACTTGCTAGAGATATAATCATACCCAACATTTGTGTGAAGTTATATTAAAATCCATCAATAAATTAAGCTGCAAGAGCGATGACAATGTTTTTCTAAAAATAGACACAGTGACCTTGACCCCGTGGCCCTGAAAATAGTGACCTTGGCCTTAAGCCCCAGACCCTGAAAGTCAAAGTCACTCGAGATATCATTATGTCCCAAGTTATATTAAAATCCATCAATAAATGAAGGCCCTATAGTGATTACAATGTTTTTCTAAAAATAGCCAGTGACCTTGACCTTGAGCCCCAGACCCGCTATGTTTTTAAAAAGAAAAAAAAAAAAAAAAGAAAAGGAAAAGAAAAAAAAAAAAACATGCCTCCCCCGGGATTTGAACTCACGCAGCTTGCAGGTAAACTTTAACACTGGATTTCAAGGGAGGTAATACAGAGGAAAATAATAACTTCTCAAAAAGACCAATTTAAGCCAAAAAACCTGTAAAATGAAGTAAAATGATAATGTTAAATATTGTTTTCTACCAATTGTGAATTATATATTCAAAATAAACTTGTAAAACATCACATATAAGAGCTTGCAGGTAAACTTTAACCAAATGCGGACGCCGACGCCGACGCTGACGCAGACGCTGACGACGGACACCCGGGGGTATGGCAATAGCTCCCCCTTACTTTCGTAAGGCGAGCTAAAAATTAGCATGTGAATTCATACTGCATATGACTTTTAACCCATTAGATGCCAATCCTGACAGTTGTTGTCTGTTTTGTCGTCTGCCAGTTACTTTAAAACATTCTTTTTTGCAAACTGTGTGGACCCAGATCAGACTGCTCTGTTTGCCACACTGTTTGCCTGTATGAAAATATTTTTTAAAAAGTTTGCTAAAAAAATTCAGCAGACGACATTAGCAGACGCCAATGTAAGATGCATTTTTTCTCGGCAGCTTAAGGTTTAATCATTTTATTATTTTATCAACACTGTTTCTTTTTTAATATTATTTCATAAGGAACACCTTTAAATTCTCTACAAGTGAATCGTCGCAAAATAGAATGAGATATGCCCTGCCCTGCCCATTTGGGCTTGGAGAAATAGATTTGGTTGCAATGCCTGCTACTTCTCACATGTGACCCTAGCCAGACTCAAACCCACAGTGGTGAGAGACATAATGAGTAAGCCTCAGCACTACGCACAGCAGCGAGACCTAATGAGTTTGTTATGACTTGAGGTTTAACATTCCCGTCAACACTGTAAAGGTCATTTTGGAGACGCTGCTTCCAATTTTGAGGGACTTTTACCCGACATTGAGATGAAATGACATCTCAAGCCCTGTCACCCAATGAAACCAATAGGGTTTATAAGCATGGACTGTCTGACACTCACACCGCTTTGCCTGGGCAGGCTTAGATCCTCTAAGCGGTTTACCAGTACTCTTGTGTGGGTCGGATTCAGCTCTGCATGGAAGCATCATGCAGCCCATATACCGGTATTTCTTCAAGCCCCAATGGGCAGGGACCCCCCAGACCTATTGAGTAAAAGCACTATTACCAGAGGCCAATTTGAAGTCCATGTAATCAATTCACTTGTAAACCCCAGTTTATATAGACTGTTGGGGCTCATTTGAACAGCCTTAATGAGGCAATTCCAACTATGTTTGAAACAGAAACAAGGAAAATATTTCATCAGAATAATGCCAGTCTACAAACACAAAAGAAAGCAGTATGACACTCAGCCCCAGATGAGAAGTCACAATGAGGAAATTCTGGGTTATTTTTTCTTATTTCTCCATAAAATGCATGTTGTGGGTATTTGTTAGAATGTACCCACAGCATATGTTTCATATGTTGTGGGTACTTGACAGAATCACCTCATCGAGGTGATTCTGTCAAGTACCCACAACATATGAAACGTACTAAGAACCTACAGCCTATGTTTCATAATTATGTTGTGGGTACTTGATAGAATCACCTCATTGAGGTGAATCTTAAACAAGTACCCACGGCATATGTTCCTAACAAGGAAGAAATTATCTGTTAATTATTCTCTTGTACATGTACTTATAACACATAGGAGGGGTTGTCTATTTTTTGAGAACCATTAGTCTGTCATCAGGCTGCATGATGCTTCCTCACAGAGCTGAATCCGGCCCGCACACTAGTAGCACTGGTAAACCGCTTAGAGGATCTAAGCCTGTCCAGGAACCGCGGTGTGAGGCGGACCACCCATGCTAATAAACCCTATTGGTTTCATTGGGCGAAAGGGTTTGAGATGTCATTTCATCTCAATGTCGGGTAAAAGTCCCACAAAATTAGAAGCAACATCTCCAAAATGACCTTTACAGTGTTGACGGGGATGTTAAACCTCAAATAAAACAAATAAACAAATCAGTCTGTCAACAGACAATCAATTAGTGCCTAAGGTTCTAAAAAATTATCATCATGTGGCTGCTCAAGACAAATGAGCACGTAACTTCAGCAGCCTGAATTCTACGAAAACCTCTCATTATAATGACAGTATTTATTCCCAAAAACTTAACCCTTAAGATGCCGAGAAAAAATACATCTGTAGCCTGAATTTTAAGAAAACCTCTCATTATAATGACAGTATTTATTCCCCAATACTTACTGGCAATGGGAACACATTCAGGGGAGGCAACTCCTGCAAAAGTACTTTTGTCTCCCATGTCAATACGGGTCAACTCTTAAAGGAAAGAATTTGCTCCTGAGGAGCAAATTCTTTCCTTCAAGAGTAGTTCCCTTTTTCAATGGGGCAGGGCTTATAGAAAAGAGAACGGAAAGTTCCGAAACGTGTCTCCCTTTTAAAAATTGTGGAAAAATATGCCAGGTGTTCCTGTTCCCCTTAAAATATCAAAATTCTATTTGTCAGTAATTTTAAATTAATAACAAAATGTTCAACATGAGTAGATGACATTTTTTATATACATGTATCTCTGTCTTCATGTACGACTGCAAAGACACAGGGGATAACATTCACATAAATAGCGGTACCTTATTTTGTTTGAATTTTTTTTTTAAAATATCATATTTTCCATTGGGGACTGATGCTTTTAGGAATATGCTTAAAATCTATCTGTCTGTGACTGGTGAGACAGATATATCTTAGATGTTTAAAAAAAATCAAATTAAATTTGCATACAAAACTTAAGCTGTCTGGAATTTCAAAGTCGACATTTATGACAAAATATATATATATAAATATCTTAAGCATCTAGGGAAAGTTTGTTTTGTTGTATTGGAGTTTAATGGCCCAACCAACACTATTTAGGTCATTTTGAGCCAGTCAGTTTACCTATCCACACTTTTCCTGGGCAGGCTTATACGTAAGGGGTTGACCAGGACACTGCACATTCTTTTGCGAGAAGCTGACAACTGCCACACTTGAATCAGCGGAAGGGAGAGAATGACCATAGGAAAGATTTCATGATCAATCTCCACGAAAGAATGTTGCCGACCCGACAGGTCTGCCTCATCACCAGTCAGAAGCAATCTGACTGAGCTACTGAGGCAGGCATCTGGGGAAAGAGAATTGTCATGTGATTTGCAGCATAAGAAATGGTGTACAACAACGACATATGAGCTGTGTCATGACATAGCTCCAGATATGCCGATTTTTTCATCCAAGAAGTACACTGTAGAGTCGTTATAACGCTGATGCTTATAACGCGGAAATCGTTATAACGCTGTTGGTCTGTGGCTCCCGTTTTTTTTACGTTTTTTTCCCAGTTTTGAAAGTTTGGTTGAAAATTTTGCCCTTTTTTTTGCGGAAATCGGCAGTCAAAACATTGTCGGCCATGATAAGACGTGTATACTCGCCGATTTACTCAAGCTGTCAACACTTATCAAACTGTGAATATTCGCCTAAGGCATTAAAAATAAGCTGGACAAGGTGTGAAATTAAATTGACACCTGTATACGCTAAACATTTTTCCCGCCAAAACAGAGCAATGCAGACGCTGTTTTCACCTGTGCATCTGCATGCGGTAAATCCGTGGGGCCGTTTTTGGGGGCGAAATTGTTATAACGCTGTTGGTCTGTCCCTCCATTTTTTTGCTTTTGTCCGCCAGTTTTGAAAATGGTCAATTTTTTTTTCCATTTTTCCGCCGAACTCGGCAGTCAAAATACCATCAGCCAAGGCAATACCTGTATTCTTGCATATTTACTCAAGTTGTCAACACGATTAAACTGAATACTCGCCTATGGCTTATTGATAAGACGGCAATTAACTGTGTGGTAAGGTGTGAAAACTAGGTAATCAAGGTATTTGTACCTGTTTGTCTCAATTAATCCCTTTGTAATTGTCACTTGCACACACTATGCACATAACGGAAATCAAGCAAGGTACGACAATAAACATTCATAATCCCCATGTTAAACTTGGTTAGCTTACATTAATAGTCCCTCTTTCAAGCTAACCTTTCGGAATTGTCAAGTTGCATTTTACTTCACTATTTAGTGATACCTTCTTGAGACTGGAGGAGGTAAATAAATATGGCGTCCAGAGATACAGAAACGAAAGTACAGTAATAAATAAATTCAGCAATGGTTTGAATGAAAAGCTAAATGAACACTAGAAGTATAGAATCAGATTATTATTTAATCTAGTAACTATATAATTTATAAAAAACATGCAGTATATAATATTCATAATAAACTGGCAGAAACAGTAGCCATGCATGCAGAAAAAGAGGGTGGGGTAACAATATAAGGCTATATTTTCGGGATCAATATAGCGCTGGATCACATATAACGCGGCCGACGTCGATGGATCCCGATGACAGCGTTATAACGACGCTACAGTGTACTGATATCTCTCTTATTTCTGCATTAAAACATATGTTGTGGGTACTAATTAGAAGCACCTCGGCAAGGGGCTTCTAATGAGTACCCACAATGTATGTTTTTGTGCAGAAATAAGAAAATATGTGGATACCCCCTCATATCTGGGATGAGAAAACATCCTCCTGTTATTTGCGAACAACAGAGGTGCAGATCAGCGTGGGCTCATCCACAGTCTGACCTGCACCTTAACCCATTTTGTACAGGAAACACCAAAACGGCTACCCTGGCAAACAGTGCAGGCCCAGATCACCACGTTGGATGAGGGCCTACACTATTTGCAAAAAGTTTAGATATATTCCAGATAAATATTAGAGATAACACAGCCTGTCCCCCTCCCCCACCCCCCCCCCCCCCCCCCCCGACCCTACACCACCACTAAATTTCAAAAATGGACTCCTGCCATATAAGGAGGAAGATTCCATTTGGTACAAAAAGGGTTAACCCTTGAAACACAGAGAAACACTACATCTGAAAATGTAGTCTGCTTATGTTGTTTGCTGAATTTTTTTGCAAACTTCTTAAAAATGTTTTTGCATACAGGCAAACAGTGTGGGCCCAGATCAGACTGCAGTTTGATCTGGGTCCACAATGTTTGCAAAAAATTACTTTTAAGGTAACAGGCAGACCGCAAAGCAGACAACAATTTTTTCGAACTTTTTATATATATTTTGTATACAGGCAAACAGTGTAGGCCCAGATCAGACTACTACCACAGGGGCAGTCAGATCTGGGTCCACACTGTTTGCAAAAAAATTACTTTTAAGGTAATCGGCAGTGGCTTTTTGTTTGTTTAATTTGAGGCTTAACGTCCCCGTCAACACTGTGAAAGGTCATTTTGGAGACACTGCTTCCAATTTTGTGAGATTTTTACCCGACATTGAGATGAAATGACATCTCAAGCCCTGTCGCCCAATGAAACCCAAAGGGTTTATAAGCATGGACGGACCGACACTCACACCGCTTTACCTGGGCAGGCTTAGATCCTCTAAGCAGTTTACCAGTACTCATGTGCGGGTCGGATTTAGCTCTGCGTGGATGCATCATGCAGCTCATCTATTTCTTCAAGCCCCGATGGGTGGGGGCCGGTATCTAACATGTTCGCCAGTGTGTCTGAGCAGTGTAATAACCCCATAACACTGTCCATACCTTGATGACTCCAACCAGCAGGCTGGTAAGTCTTAGGCGAGCCAAGGGCCAGAAGCTTCTTCAAACAGACAAGACAGGCCCTGTTGTAAGTCGATATGTCAGCTAATTTAACCCTTGTCCTACTGAACCCGGATATGCCATTTCTTTGAAACAATGTAGATCCAGATCAGATGGCTTCTGAAGAAGCCATCTGATCAGGATCTACATTGTTTGTCATTCAGGTTGTGAATTTGTTGTAATAATTTGCATCAAGTGTTCTGATTGGTTGATAATCGGTAGTGGGTGTGGCATATATGAATATTCAGCAGGACAAGGGTTAAAGCCTTGCCAGAGAGCATTTCAGTTTGAAGTTTTAATTAACCTTTATCTCTGTCTGTTTATCATGAGTTGTAAGGCTGCAGACTAAGGCGGGTACAGACTAAGGCATTGCCCAAAGTGCAAAGCACCGTGTTAATTTATAGCAAACAGCAATTTTATTTTTCAAGGAAAATAAGGCTTGAATCATCTGCTGGGCAGACAACATGTGATAGGTGGTTTTACGGTCAGAAATTTCGTTTTACGGCGAAGCATCAGCAGAGCTGTAAAACGGAATTTGCGACGGTAAAACCAAAGATTTACCTCTCCAAATCTGTGGTTTTATGGTCGGAAATTTTGTTTTATGGCGACGCTTCAGCCGAGCTGTAAAATTGAATTTGCGACCGTAAAACCAATGATTTACCTCCCCAAATGACAATTTTCAAGACAGTTATCCCCATTCTAATGCACCTATTTGGTTGTTTGGTTAAAAATTGTACTATCTGGCACAAAACGGCAGGCTCTGTGAGCTGCGTAAAACCAAATGTCAGCCAATGAAAAGCGACGTTACATAGTGACTTCGGATTTCAGACAGTTTATTGTGGAATATACCGTCGCAATTTTTTGACATTCTCAAATCAGACGTTGCGTTACATACGTAATTGCATTCGAAAAGAGTTTTTGTTTTATGAAATATAACAGTAAACTTATTATGATGGTTTTACAGTCCGAATTTCGTTTTAAGGCGACGCGTCAGCAGAGCTGTAAAACAGAATTTGTGACTGTAAAACCAATGATTTACCTCCCCAAATGGCAATTTTCAATACAGTTATCCCCATTCTAATTCACTTATTCGGTTGTTTTGCTAAAAAGTTTACTATTTGGCACAAAACGGCAGGCTCTATGAGCTGCGTAAAACCAAATGTCAGCAAATGAAAAGAGACATTACATAGTGACGTCGGATTTCTGACAGTATATCGTGGAATATCAGTCGCAAATTCCAATCAGACATCATGTTACATACGTAATTGCATTAGAATAGAGTTTTTGTTGAATGAAATATAACAGTTAATTTATTACTTGTGAGCTTTGAAGTGCTGGACCCAGAACACGGAATTCATTTTAGAGGTATAAAAAGCTACCTCCATGTGGAAAAGGCTACCATAAACAGACAGGGCAAAAACAATATGTCCCTGCTATCTCTACTGGGGACATAAAGACAAGAGGGCCCAGAGGGCCCTGGTTCGCTCACCTGATCCAAAGCATAACAAGTGGGCCCCGGGTAGGGTCAATTTTGGCCCCAGGGCTAAAATTTGAACAATCTTGGTAGAGGTCCACAAGATGAAGCTTCATATCAAATATGAAAGACCTGGGCTTTCTGGTTTCAGAGAAGAAGATTTTAAAGGTTTACCCTGCATATAGAAGTCTATGTAAAACAAGATTTTCCCTATATAAGTCTATGTTAAACCAAAGGGCCCCGGAGCGGGGGCATTTTTGGCCCCAGGGCTTTAATTTGAACAATCTTGGTAGAGGTCCACTAGCTGAAGCTTCATAACAAATATCAAAGACCTAAGCCTTGTGTTTCAGAGAAGATGATTTTTAAAGATTTTCCCTATATAAGTCTATGTAAAACCAAAGGGCCACATGGCGGGGGCATTTTTGGTCTCAGGGCTATAATTTGAACAATCTTTATAGAGGTCCACTAGCTGAAGCTTCATAACAAATATCAAAGACCTAAGCCTTGTGGTTTCAGAGAAGAAGATTTTTCAAGATTTTCCCTATATAAGTCTATGTAAAACCAAAGGGCCCCGGAGCGGAGGCATTTTTGGCCCCAGGGCTATAATTTGAACAATCTTGGTAGAGGTTGACAAGATGAAGTTTCATACCAAATATCAAAGACCTGGGCCTTGCAGTTTCAGAGAAGAAGATTTTTAAAGATTTTCCCTATATAAGCCTATGTAAAACAAAAGGGCCCTGGTGTGGGGGCATTTTTGGCCCCAGCACTATAATTTGAACAATCTTGGTAGGGGTCTACTAGATGAAGCTTCATACCAAATATCAAAGACCTAGCTGGGCCTTGCGGTTTCAGAGAAGATTTTTCAAGATTTTCCCTATATAAGCCCATGTAAAACCAAAGGGCCCCCGTGTGGGGGACATTTTTAGCTCCAGCACTATAATTTGAACAATCTTGGGAGGGGTCCACTAGATGAAGCTTCATACCAAATATCAAAGACCTGGGCCTTGCAGTTTCACAGAAGAAGATTTTTAAAGATTTTCCCTATATAAGCCTATGTAAAACAAAAGGGCGCTGGTGGGGGGGCATTTTTTGCCCCAGCACTATAATTTGAACAATCTTGGTAGGGGTCCACTAGATGAAGCTTTATATATCAAAGACCTGGGCCTTACGGTTTCAGAGAAGATTTTTCAAGATTTTCCCTATATAAGCCCATGTAAAACCAAAGGGCCCCCGTGCGGGGGCATTTTTAGCTTCAGCACTATAATTTGAACAATCTTAGTAGGGGTCCACTAGATAAAGCTTCATACCAAATATCAAAGACCTGGGCCTTGCGGTTTCAGAGAAGAAGATTTTTAAAGATTTTCCCTATATAAGCCCATGTAAAACCAAAGGGCCCCCGTGCGGGAGCATTTTTGGCCCCAGCACTATAATTTGAACAATCTTGGTGGGGGTCCACTAGATGAAGCTTCATACCAAATATCAAAGACCTGGGACCATGCAGTTTCAGAGAAGAAGATTTTTCAAGATTTTCCCTATATAAGCCCATGTAAAACCAAAGGGCCCCCGTGTGGGGGCATTTTTGGCCCCAGCACTATAATTTGAACAATCTTGGTGGGGATCCACTAGATGAAGCTTCATACCAAATATCAAAGACCTGGGCCTTGCGGTTTCAGAGAAGAAGATTTTTCAATATTTTCCCTATATAAGCCCATGTAAAACCAAAGGGCCCCCGTGCGGGAGCATTTTTGGCCCCAGCACTATAATTTGAACAATCTTGGTGGGGGTCCACTAGATGAAGCTTCATACCAAATATCAAAGACCTGGGCCTTGCGGTTTCAGAGAAGAAGATTTTTCAAGATTTTCCCTATATAAGCCCATGTAAAACCAAAGGGCCCCCGTGCGGGGGCATTTTTGGCCCCAGCACTATAATTTGAACAATCTTGGTGGGGATCCACTAGATGAAGCTTCATACCAAATATCAAAGACCTGGGCCTTGCGGTTTCAGAGAAGAAGATTTTTCAAGATTTTCCCTATATAAGCCCATGTAAAACCAAAGGGCCCCCGTGCGGGGGCATTTTTGGCCCCAGCACTATAATTTGAACAATCTTGGTGGGGATCCACTAGATGAAGCTTCATACCAAATATCAAAGACCTGGGCCTTGCGGTTTCAGAGAAGAAGATTTTTCAATATTTTCCCTATATAAGCCCATGTAAAACCAAAGGGCCCCCGTGCGGGGGCATTTTTAGCTCCAGCACTATAATTTGAACAATCTTGGTAGGGGTCCACTAGATGAAGCTTCATACCAAATATCAAAGATCCGGGTCTTGCGGTTTCAGAGAAGAAGATTTTTAAAGATTTTCCCTATATAAGCCCATGTAAAACCAAAGGGCCCCCGTGCGGGGGCAATTTTGGCCCCAGCACTATAATTTGAACAATCTTGGTAGGGGTCCACTAGATGAAGCTTCATACCAAATATCAAAGACCTGGGCCTTGCGGTTTCAGAGAAGAAGATTTTTTAAGTTTTCGGTGAAAAAAATCTTTTTTTGGCTACTGTGACCTATATGTGCAACAGACCGGAACCATTTGAACAACTTTGAAAGGGGACCACCTAAGGATCATTCCTGTGAAGTTTGGTCAAAATCCGATTAGTGGTTTAGGAGGAGATGTCGTTTGAAGAAAAGTTTACGGACGCACGCACGCATGGACGCACGCACGCACGGACGCACGACGGACAAAAAGTGATCCCAAAAGCTCACCTTGTCACTACGTGACAGGTGAGCTAAAAAGGCTAACATAACCAAGTGTAAAATTGATCTTCAGAAAAATCCTGAGAGTTGTCCACCCTGAATCCAGGTATGTAGGAGTAGAGGATAATCCTGCATTTTTCGGTTGACATCACAAAAACACGCCTATATATTTCTGACCCCCTTTTATATAGCAAAACTTAAGTGTGGTGGTCAAAATCTTAAAGAAAGCCTAAATTGTAAATGGCAAATGGGTGTCTTAACAGCAGATGGATTTTTATATTGGGTAACAGCAGATGGGTCTTTATACTGGGTGGTCTCAACTGCAGAATTTTACAGCAGGGCCTACAAATCCATTGCCCAGCTGCCGAGACAAGTCCAAATTTTGGCTGGGCAAGTGATTTTTTAATTCACTTGCCCAGAAATAAATGAATACAAAATACAAATGATATTGTAATTCCCAGCTTTTTTCAAGATGCTGATGACTGCGGAGCAAGAGGTTGAAACTTGTATTTGTCAGGCCCTGTTACTGTTTTCATAAAAAGAGTTGCCCCTCCCACCTGCCCGACTGGAACATGTATCGTATTTCCTTTGTCTGAGGGGCTGGCTATAAAATACATGTAGTTCAAAAGATGCAGGTTAATAGTGCAACTCCAATTTAACAAACTTCAATCAGCAATGCAGTGACTGTTTACCCCTGTCAACTCATGCAAACACCAAGGCCAAGAAAAAATATCATATTCAGCATATCAAAGGCAAGGTGTGTTTTGACATTACATTCTTATCATACAAACAAGCAATAGAAAATCCATCCGTTACCAAAAAAATCCTAAAAATTTGGATGCCTTCAGGACTCACTAGAGCTCTAAAATTTTAACAAATTTGTTTCATGATCCAGCAAGGAGTCTAAAAAGTGCAGATTGAATGGCAAACAGTGTAGACCCTGATCAGACTGCTCCTTCAGGAGCAGTCTGATCTGGGTCCACATTGTTTGCTCAGGCCTATCTGTCCAAACAGTGTACACCCTGATCAGACTGCTCCTTCAGGGGCAGTCTGATCTGGGTCAGCACTGTTTGCTTAGGCCTCTATGTCCCAATACTAATAAGATCATTATGGAACCATATGCTCCAAATACCAATTTTGGTTGCGCCAAAATATATCCAAAGTTGGCCTTAGAAGCATGTGCAATAATACACAATAAACATATCATTATCAGGCTGGCAAATCGTGTTGAACGAGTTTAACCCATATATACCTAGCGGCCCCTTTTCTGGGACATTGGCAAACAGTGCAGACCCAGATCAGAGGCCATGTCTAATCTGGATCTACACTGTTTGCTTAAAGAACATTCCTTTTTGTAAAATTTGCTACAAACAAAAAACAAACCTGACACCCCTATAATTGGAAATGGACCACTCCAAACTTACTAGTTGGAAGATTTCATTGTCATATATGGGTTAAGTGGTTAAAAGTCTTTTCTAGTTCTGTGGTGTATTCCTTGCTTCCAAAGGATAACCCTTTTATAGAACATATTTCAAATACACTTCGATGGCTTGAACACCGATGGCACCTTTACCATGGATGTGTCGAACCCATTCTTGAGCCCCTAGCGAACTCCTCTACATAAGAATTAGTGGGGGGATAATTAAGGAGATTTTTGACTTTTATCTTGCAAATGTATGCTGTGTGTACTCATTAGAATCGCCTCGTTGAGGTGATTCTAATGAGTACACACAGCATACATTTATGTTACAGAACACCGAAAAGAAGTCCAAAAATACCCCAGTTATGTCTTCTTGAAGAATGCAACAGTGGCTCGTACTTCCCCTGTCTCGAACAAATTTCCATGGTCCAAAAGGGTTTCGAGCCATCGAAGTTCGGCTGTAGTTTACCAATTGGGAACATACAAAGTACTGCTTTTGATTGAAAAACTAAATGTATCTTAAGCCAAACTCAAAGTCCTTGATGGACCAACTTGAACACCAGTGCCCATTCGAAAGCATCTTTACCTTCAGGGGAATAGGAACACGTAGCAGATTTTTCTGCCATTTTTCAAAGGGAGATAACTTTCAGGACTTCCTGTTCGCCTTTCTATAAGCCCTGTCCCACTGAAAAAGGGGTCTACTCTTAAAGGCAAGAATTTGCTCCTAAGGAGTGAGTGAGTGTTTGAGCTTTACGTCTCGCCAACAGCTAAGGTCATACGGAGATGGGACCTTGGTTTAAAGACTCATCCGAAAGTCAATGCTCCTAAGGAGCAAATTCTTTCCTTTAAGTGTTGACCCCTATTCACATGGCAGACAAAAATACTTTTGCAGGAGTTGTCTGCCCTGAAGGTGTTTCAAGCCCCCGCCCATAGGGGCTTGAAGAAATATATGGGCTGCATGATGCTTCCACGCAGAGCTGAATCCGGCCCGCACACTAGTACTGGTAAACCACTTAGAGGCTCTAAGCCTGTCCAGGAACCGCGGTGCGAGGCGGACCGTCCATGCTAATAAACACTAATGGTTTCATTGGGCGACAGGGCTTAAGATGTCATTTCATCTCAATGTCGGGTAAAAGTCCTACAAAATTGGAAGCAAAGTCTCCAAAATGACCTTTACAGTGTTGACGGGGACTTTAAACCTCAAATCAAACAAACAAACTGAAGGTGTTCCCATTCCCCTTAAAGAGCTTGTGAGTGAAAAAGAAGGTTATGTGTTCAAGTAAGCACAATATTTACATTAATACGAAAATATGCCTATTCATTTGAATACCGAATTTCAGATAAAAAATCTGATTTTTTCTTTATTTTTTCTTATTTCCACTCAAAACATAGATTGTGGGAACTCATTAAAACTGCCTCAGATTTTGAGCAGAAAAAAGCAAAACATAGATTGTGGGAACTCATTAGACCCCCCCACACACACTCAAGGAATATATGTTTATGTGCAGAAATAAGAAAAATAATGTATACCCCTGTAAACCCCATGTATAAAAGTGGGGTTTAAGGGAGTTAAGTTATATAAGCCTGTTTCCATGATGATAGTGTTATTTTAAACAGCAAAAACATAAGCATAATTGTTAATCCTTAAAATGCTGAGAAAAACTACATCTGAAAATGTTACCTGCTTATGTGGTCTGCTGAATTTTCTTGCAAACTTTTAAAAAATATTTTTGCATATAGGCAAACAGTGTGGACCCAGATCTGGGTCCACAATGTTTGCAAAAATGAGTTTTGAATTAACCGGCAGACGATAAAGCAGAAAAGTGTCGCGACTGGCTTCTTATGGGTTAATTTTGCCGTATCAGCTAATCATAGACGTAAAAATATGCTGAATAACTGTTAGTCAGCTGGGTCAAGGCCAAACTGAATAAGCTTAGTTAGTGAACCAGAAACACAAGTATTGGCTTTATGGAAATGTGATAAAAAAAAATTATAAGCTCATGATGCCAACGCTATACCTACCACTGTCGTTTTGGAGACTATTTGTAACAGTTGTGAACTCTGAATTAAAATCATATTTCATTACAATAACACACCCCTGCGACATAGTGCATTTTTTCACGTCTCCAAAATGGCTACTTTTCTGATGAAAATCTGTGATTTATACTGCAAATATAGGCAGCCTAGGCTGTTGGTGCTCGTTAGAACCGCCTCGTTGAGGCGGTTCTAACAAGTACCCACAACCTATGTCTTGGAGAAAAAATAAGGAAAATAATGTATAACCCTGTAAACCAGAGTTTTCTCTATATATAGCGGGGTTTAGGGGGGTGGGGGTCTTCAATACACCGACACATGTGATGATAATGTGTCTGCACATACCAAAGCCTAAATGGAGGTTTGTGCAAGCAGCTAAGATTCAGATCATTCTGTGCAGTCTGATCAGGACCTTCACTGCTTGCCAAAGACCACTTTTGCCACTGGGCTATCCAAGGAGATAATCAAAGAACCAGGAGTACTTCTCTAGTGTAGGTGGCAAAAATAGTCCTGGGCTGAGACAAAC
Source organism: Lucinisca nassula (assembly GCA_963580285.1). NCBI lineage: Eukaryota > Metazoa > Mollusca > Bivalvia > Lucinida > Lucinidae > Lucinisca > Lucinisca nassula. The sequence goes on from OY757022.1 coordinate 26,618,628, forward strand.
TCTTTTATTTAATCCTTAAATTCCATTTATCAGCAAAAAATGTAGACCCTGATCAGATGCCGCATTATGCGGCATCTGATCAGGGTCTACAATGTTTGCCAAGCCCCAAGCCATGACTCCAGTCCAGATTCTATAGATAACCTTCTTACGCATCAATAAGAATAGTGCAGCTATTTTCTATAAATAGCCATTGCCGGGTTTTCCCACATGTATGTGATAGTCACACGGACTGCAGCACTGAAAAGCTTACAGAACATTGTAACTTTGGGTCAACTGATGAAGAATTAAATCAAAAAGACTCTGGCCAGTCTTGGTAGATGTACAGCTGATCTGATGTGGTGTTCGATGGACATACAGTAAAATTCCTATGTTAAGACCACCTTTGGGACTGCTCAAAAGTGGCCTCCAAGACATTTTTTCAACAGTCCCTAAAGTGGTCTCTGACCAGAGGACACTGTATGCAGAAAAGACAAAAAAAGAATAATTGCAGCCTACTAAAAAAGTTTTAAAAGCAGATTTGGTCTTAATTTTAGGTGGTCTTAATAGCGGAATATTACTGTACATGTCTTCTTGATGGTCTTATTATGCACTGGCTAACAAGAAAACCATCATGATAAATGTGTGTATGTTTCAGTTTGATGTCCCACCAACAACTCAAGGTTATATAGAGCTGGTACCTCGGTTAAAAAGGTGCGTTATTGAGCTACCGGGTCTCAAATTTTTTTCTTGATTTTATCTTCAATTCATACTCCTTTGTCATGTGTACACTTTTGGAGCCAAATACAGCTTCAGAACTTTGTGAAAATGGTCGTTTTCATTCGTGTTTACCCTTCGCTCTGAACATGTGTTCGGAATTTCTGTTCTAAAAATAATACTGTCACTTTACACATACATGGCGACAGTATCGTCTCTGAGTGGAGTTACTTATGGCATGGTATTCAACGTCAAATTTTTTTCCGATTCAGGCATGGCCTAAGCAAACATTGGCAAAAGTGAACGTCGCATAACGTCATATATGGGGATTCTATTTTTGTCCCGAACTAAAAATAGATCTTACTAGTGTTCGAAACCTAGTTAGGGAATCCCTCTCAAACTCGTTTACTTGTCATCATAATTGTTCGCATTTTTGCATAAAATGCATTCATTTGTATTGTTTTAAAGAAAAATACCGGCTATATGTATTTTATTTTTGGAAGCATTTTTTACCGATAGCTCAATAATGCACCTTAAAAGACTCATCTGTAAGTCTGGAGGGGGTCGGAAGCTGGTTCTTGGGGTGAGTAGCTTAACCACTACACCATGGAGGCTTCAACATCATGATAAGTCATTTATCACCAATATACCATGCCCCTGCCCATCAGGGCTTGAAGAAATAGATGGGGGGCAGGATTTTTCCACACAGAGCTGAAACCAACCGCACACAAGTACTGGTAAACCATTTAGAGGATCTAAGCCTGCCCAGGCCAAGTCGTGCGAGTCAGACCGACCATGCTGATAAACCCTATTGGTTTCATTGGGAAACAGGGGTTGTGATGTCACTTCATTTCAATGTCGGGTAAAAGTCCCATAAAATAAAAACCTGAAGTGTATGTAATATACACCTGCGGTAATGGTCAAATTTGACCAACATAGTATCAGAGTGAGTGAGTGAGTGAGTTTTAGTTTTACGTCCCACCAACAGCTAAGGTCATACGGAGATGGGACCTCGGTTTAAAGACTCATCCGAAAGTCTGGAGAAGCCCGGGATCGATCCTGCGATCGCTGGTTTACAAGGTGAGTAGCGTAACCACTGCACCACGGAGGCTTCTAACGCAGTATCAGAAGATAGATAGATAAACAAGAGGGCCATGATGGCCCTGGATCGCTCACCTGATCCATAGTGTAACAAGTGGGCCCCAGAGAGGGCCATTATTGGCCCCAGGGCTTTAATGTGCATAATGTTGAGGGAGGACTTAAAGGTGAAGCTTCATACCAAACATCAACAAAGGCTATAATTTGAACAATCTTGGCAAAGGTCCACTAGATGAAGCTACACATCATATATCAAAGACCTGGGCCTTGCGGTTTCAGAGAAGAAGATTTTTTTTTAAAGATATTCCCTACATAAACCTATGCAAAACCAAATGGCCCCGGGGCTATATAAATCTATGTAAAAACCAAAGGGCCTTGGGGTGGGGGCATTTTTGGCCCAAGGGCTATAATTTGAACAATCTTGGTAGAGGTCCATTAGATGAAGCTTCATACCAAATTTCAAAGTCCTGGGCCTTGTGGTTTCAGAGAAGAAGATTTTTAAAGATTATCCCCAAATAAGCCTATGTAAAACCAAAGGGCCCCGGGGCGGGGCCACTTTTGGCCCCAGCACTATAATTTGAATCATCTTGGTAGGTGTCCTTTAGAAGAAGCTTCATACCAAATATAAAAGACCCAGGACTTGTGGTTTCAGAGAAGAAGATTTTTAAAGATTTTCCCTATATAAGTCTATGTAAAACCAAAAGGCCCCAGAGCAGAGGCATTTTTGGCCCAAGGGCTATAATTTGATAATTTGAATCATCTTGGTAGGGGTCCTTTAGAAGAAGCTTCATACCAAATATCAAAGTCCTGGGCCTTGTGGTTTCAGAGAAGAAAATTTTTAAAGATTTTCCCTATATAAGCCTATGTAAAACCAAAGGGCCCCGGGGCGGGGGCATTTTTTGCCCCAGCACTATAATTTGAACAATCTTGGTAGGGGTCAACTAGATGAAGCTTCATACCAAATATAAAAGACCTAGGCCTTGTGGTTTCAGAGAAAAAGATTTTTAAAGATTTTCCCTATATAAGTCTACGTAAAACCAAAGGGCCCCAGGGCGGGGGCATTTTTGGCCCAAGGGCTATAAATTGAACATTCTTGGTAGAGGTCCATTGGATGAAGCTTCATTCTAAATATCAAAGTCCTGGGCCTTGCGGTTTCAGAGAAGAAGATTTTTAACGATTTTGGCCTATATAAGCCTATGTAAAACCAAAGGGCCCCGGGACAGGGGCATTTTTTGCCCCAGCACTATAATTTGAACAATCTTGGTAGATGTCAACTAGATGAAGCTTCATACCAAATATCAAAGTCCTGGGCCTTGTGGTTTCAGAGAAGAAGATTTTTAAAGATTTTCCCTATATAAGCCTATGTAAAACCAAAGGGCCCCGGGGCGGGGGCATTTTTGGCCCCGGCACTATAATTTGAACAATCTTGGTAGGGGTCCACTAGATGAAGCTTCATACCAAATATCAAAGACCTGGGCCTTGCGGTTTCAGAGAAGAAGTTTTTTAAAAGATTTTCCCTATATAAGCCAATGTAAAACCAAAGGGCCCCGTGGCGGGGGCATTTTTTGTCCTAGCACTATAATTTGAACAATCTTGGTAGGGGTCCACTAGATGAAGCTTCATACCAAATATCAAAGTCCTGGGCCTTGTGGTTTCAGAGAAGAAGATTTTTAAAGATTTTCCCTATATAAGCCTATGTAAAACCAAAGGGCCCCGGGGCGGGGGCATTTTTGGCCCCGGCACTATAATTTGAACAATCTTGGTAGGGGTCCACTAGATGAAGCTTCATACCAAATATCAAAGACCTGGGCCTTGTGGTTTCAGAGAAGAAGATTTTTAAAGATTTTCCCTATATAAGCCAATGTAAAACCAAAGGGCCCCGTGGCGGGGGCATTTTTTGTCCCAGCACTATAATTTGAACAATCTTGGTAGGGGTCCACTAGATGAAGCTTCATACCAAATATCAAAGTCCTGGGCCTTGTGGTTTCAGAGAAGAAGATTTTTAAAGATTTTCCCTATATAAGCCTATGTAAAACCAAAGGGCCCCGGGGCGGGGGCATTTTTGGCCCCGGCACTATAATTTGAACAATCTTGGTAGGGGTCCACTAGATGAAGCTTCATACCAAATATCAAAGTCCTGGGCCTTGTGGTTTCAGAGAAGAAGATTTTTAAAGATTTTCCCTATATAAGCCCATGTAAAACCAAAGGGCCCCGGGGCGGGGGCATTTTTGGCCCCGGCACTATAATTTGAACAATCTTGGTAGGGGTCCACTAGATGAAGCTTCATACCAAATATCAAAGACCTCGGCCTTGTGGTTTCAGAGAAGAAGATTTTTAAAGATTTTCCCTATATAAGCCAATGTAAAACCAAAGGGCCCCGTGGCGGGGGCATTTTTTGTCCCAGCACTATAATTTGAACAATCTTGGTAGGGGTCCACTAGATGAAGCTTCAGACCAAATATCAAAGTCCTGGGCCTTGCGGTTACAGAGAAGAAGATTTTTTAAGATTTTCCCTATATAAGCCTATGTAAAACCAAAGGGCCCCGGGGCGGGGGCATTTTTGGCCCCAGCACAAAAATTTGAACAATCTTGGTAGGGGTCCACTAGATGAAGCTTCATACCTAATATCAAAGACCTGGGCCTTGTGGTTTCAGAGAAGAAGATTTTTTAAGTTTTTGGTGAAAAAAGTCTATTTTTGGCCCCAAAAACCTACATGTGCAATGGACCGGAACCATTTGAACAACTTTGAAAGGGGACCACCTAAGGATCATTCCTGTGAAGTTTGGTCAAAATCCGATCAGTGGTTTAGGAGGAGATGTCGTTTAAAGAAATTGTTTACGCACGCACGGACGCACGCACGCACGGACGCACGCACGACGGACGACGGACAAAAAGTGATCCCAAAAGCTCACCTCGTCACTACGTGACGGTGAGCTAAAAATTGGAAGCAACGTCTCCAAAATGACCAATACAGTGTTGACAGGAATCAAACAAAGAAAGCAGATCAGCCCTCAGTCTGATAGGCACCTTAAGGGGAATGGGAACCCCTTCAGGGGAGGCAACTCTTTCAAAAGAATTCTTGTCTCCTATGTCAATAGTGGTCAACTCTTAAAGGAAAGAATTTCCTCCTTTCCTTTAAGATTAGACCCCTTTTTCAGATGGACAGGGCTTATAGAAAAGCGAACAGGAAGTCTTGAAAGTTGTCTTCCTTTGAAAAATGGAAGAAATCTGCCAGCTGTTCCCATTCCCCTTAATATTCATTGCGTCAAAAGAACAATATCTTGTGTTTCTATGTCTTAAAATTTCTTGAATCTTACAAGTCTGTAAAGCTAAGTAGGATGGTCTGTGTCTTACATGGTTGTGATACAAGCCTCATACTGACCACGCTTTTCTATGCCTGAAAGGCCCAATTTTGCAGCTTCAACCCTTATCCTGCTGAACAAGACACAACTACATTACCTTAGCAAACAGTGTTTGTAATAGAGTTTGTGAAAATATAAAGTAATTAGGTTGACTTATAGTCAGAAATAAGGGTTAAATAGTTTTCAAACAGACTATATACACAAAAGTCAGAATCCGAAAGCCTGAAATCAAGGGAAAAATCAAATTCTAAAAGCCTGAAATCCTGCAAATGCCTGAAAAATATGAGGCTTGGTGAAACCCGAAGACAAGTGTTCTTGGGAAAGAGTTTATTAAACCTATGAGCTGTCACAAGTGGTTTGCATTTTAAAATTTATGAGCAGGATAAATTTCATGCTCAAGTGAGTTTGAGCATGAAAAACATTTTATAACCTCGGGGACCAGGCCTCACACAATGTGAGGCCTGATCTGGATCCACACTGTTTGACACTGATGGTTGGTATTCCTGAACTATTTTTTTGAAAAAGCCAAATAAAAAAAAATTCCACAGACGACAAAAAAACGTGCAAACCTACCCAGCAAGCAATGGGATAATTACCTTGAGCATCAAAGAACTCGTCTTCGTCAGAACTGGACTCCTGTAGCTGTTCTAAACTCTGAAATCTCCAGTCTGATATCTGGCTGGACTCTGTCAACACAAATACATAGATGTTTGTTTGATTTGAGGTTTAACGTTCCCGTCAACACTGTACAGGTCATTTTGGAGACGTTGCTTCCAATTTTGTGGGACTTTTACCCAACACTGAGATGAAATGAAATCTCAAGCCCTGTCGCTCAGTGAAACCAGTAGGGTTTATAAGCATGGACGGTTAGACTCGCACCACTTTGCCTGGGCATGCTTAGATCCTCTTAGCCGTTTACCAGTACTTGTGTGTGGTCAGTTTCAGCCCTGCGTGGAAGCATCATGCAGCCCATCTATTTCTTCAAGCCCCCTAGAGGATCTTACATGACTGTTCATGTATTATTGAATTTGTTAACCCATTGTATGCGGGGAACCTTGGCAAACATTGCAGGCCCAGATCAGACGTCTGCAGCATCTGAACAGGGCCTGCACTATTTGCTGACAGAATTTTCTGTCAAAAATAGAACCAGAGGACCATGATGGCCCTGGATCGCTCACCTGATCCATAGGGTATCAAGTGGGCCCCTGGGAGAGCCATTATTGGCCCTGGGCTATAATATGAATAATCTTGGTAGTGGTCTTAAAGGTGAAGCTTCATATCAAATATAAAAGAACGGAGATTTCTGGTTTCAGACAAGATTTTTAAAGATTTTCACTATATAAGTCTACATAAACCTTGGGGTCCCCGGGGCGGGCCATTTTTGGCCCCAGGGCTATAATTTGAACAATCTTGGTAGAAATCCACAGACCAAATATCAAAGACCTTGGACTTCTGCTTTCAGATAAGAAGATTTTCAAAGGTTTTCATTGCCTTGTCTTCTATTTCCTAGGGCTATAATTTGAACAATTTAGATGAAGCTTCACACAAAATATCAAAGAACTGTGCCTTGCAGTTTCAGAGTAGAAGATTTTTTAAATTTCCCTATATAGTCGATGTAAAAACAAAGGGCCCCAGGGCGGGGGCATTTTTTGGCCCAAGGGCTATGATTTGAACAATCTTGGTAGAAGTCCACTAGATGAAGCTACAAACCAAATTTCAAAGAACTGGGTCATCTGGTTTTGGAGAAGAAAATTTTTTAAAGATTTTCCCAGTATAGGCCAATGTAAAACCAAAGGGCCTGCAGGTGGGGGCATTTTTCGCCCTAGGTCAATAATTTGAACAATCTTGATAGAGGTCCACTAGATGAAGCTTCACCACAAATTTCAAATAGCTGGGCCTTGCGGTTTCAGAGATTTTTAAAGATTTTCACTACATAAGTCTATGTAAAACCAAAGGCCCCTGGGGCGGGGGCATTTTTGGCCCCAGGGCTATAATTTGAACAATCTTGGTAGAGGTCCACTAGATGAAGCTTCATACCAAATATAAAAGACCTGGGCCTTGTGGTTTCAGAGAAGATTTTTAAAGATTTTTCCTATATAAGCCTATGTTAAACCAAAGGCCCCCAGGGCGGGGGCATTTTTGGCCCCAGTGCTATAATTTGAACAATCTTGATATAGATCCACTAGATGAAGCTACATACCAAATATCAAATACTTGGGCCTTGCGGTTTCAGAGAAGAAGATTTTTAAAGATTTTCCCTATATAAGCCTATGTAAAACCAAAGGCCCCCGGGACAGGGGCATTTTTGGCCCCAGGGCTATAATTTGAACAATCTTGGTAGAGGTCCACTAGATGAAGCTTCATACCAAACATCAAAGACCTGGACCATGCTGTTTCAGAGAAGAAGATTATTAAATTTTTCAGTAAAAAAATCTATTTTTAGCTCCTGTGACCTAGATCTGCAACAGACCGGAACCATTTGAACAACTTTGAAAGGGAACCATCTAAGGATCATTCCTGTGAAGTTTGGTCAAAATCCGATCAGTGGTTTAGGAGGAGATGTTTGTGAAGAAAAAGTTTACGGACGCACAGACGCACGATGGACAAAAAGTGATCCCAAAAGCTCATCTTGTCACTACATGACAGGTGAGCTAAAAAAAATAAAAAGAAAAAATAGACCAGACACCCTGGGTTAAACAAGGAAAAGGAAAAGAATTGGGAGGTAACACTGAGCATTTTATCCCTTTTCCTAAACGAATTTAATAAATTCAATAAGGCATGAGCATGAAGGCCCCCACCCATCAGGGCTAGGAGAAATAGATTGGGCTGCATGGTGCTTCCACGCAGAGCTGAAACTGACTGCCCATGAGTACTGGGTCTAAGCCTGCCTAGGCAAAGTGATGCAAGTCGGACCGTCCATGCATATAAACCCATTTGGTTTCATAGGGCAACAGGGCTTGAGATGTCATTTCGTCTCCATGTTGGGTAGAAGTCCCACAAAACTGGAAGTAGCATCTCCAAAATGCCCTAAACTGTGTTGACAGGGGTGAAGGGACGCTAAACCTCAATTCAAACAAACAAACATGAGCATGAATGCAAGATTATATTTAACATATGACATTAAAATGCATTTTATTCTTGATTTTTTAACAAAAATGTCAATAATCCGCTATTAGTAAACGCAACATTATTAAGGACATTGTACGTGTGACGTTATGGGCGTATTAAACTAATTTGCACATTTAATCCACTAGTAGATTACCGAATTTCTTACATGGCGTTATTACATGCTCAGACGCGACATCATATGATAAATATTGTTATCCCTCAACACCCCAAGCGAGATTACACAGCTGTCAGACTGTCAACATTCAAATACTTTTATCATTTTCAAACGAAAATGAACAGAAGGAGAAACAACTCAATACACAGTTATTTACAAGACATAATATACTGAGAGGTAATAAAAAGTATACAGTATTTGATTTGTAATACCCGCTCTTGCATTGCTGTCTGTAATGAAACATGCCTATGTCCGTTTTTCCCAAACGTTTAAGTTTGTAGAACTCCAGATTCGTTTCCTGTTGCAGTCATCCTTGATGGAGTTATTGCCCTTCATGGATAATCAATATTTCCAACAAAATCTCGTGTTGTACATGACATTCAAATCTGTGCACACCGCAAAAGTCATGGACGAATGTTCTTCGATAAAGCGCCATCATCACCTTGCGATTAAACCCGAACAAACAGCTTAAAACACAATTGGGATTTCTGCGTGTTCCGGATTACCTCCCTTTCAATTAAAATCATAGTGAATTAAATGAGTCTTTTTTCTCAAATCGTGTAAGAGATATAGATTTGAAATTTTCGCAAAACTTTTGTTTGCCTCGGCATTTTTATGCTTACTCCTTAGTGATCCCTCTAAAATTGCTCAAAGAAAAGTTACTCCCCAATAAAAATGCCAATGAAACATAAAGCATTTAATCAAAGGAAGAACGCAAAAGGAGAAAATGACTTTTCTTTGGACAAAAAATGATGCAATTTACCTTGTGTATAATTTAAATATGGGATATATGCTAACCAATCAGTTCCCCTTCTTTGAATCTGTTGCACGAAAAATCATTTATTGAATCACCCTTAGCCGAAACACATGTTTAAAGGGAAACCACTCAAGACAAAAATTGGATTAGACCCCAAGTCCATTTCAAGTGATTCAATTTCATAATCCGTTTATCAATTTTAAAGAAAAATGCTGCAAATTATGTGAAAGTGGTTGTTCTTATTTATGATGCCACATCTGTATGTCTAGAGGGAGACATTTGGGCGCAAATCAGCGTTCAGTAACCTGTATACTTACTTTTGCCTCTCAGTATATGATGTTATTAACCATTTCTGTACCAAATGGAATCTTCAGCCTTATATATAGAAGGAGTTAATTTCAAAACTAGAAAAAGTGTCCATAGGACACACATGCCCCCGCCAAATGCCATTCATAAATAATATTACAAATGTACTTCAAATCAATCATAAAATATATGCATCAAGGGCAGATAATCCAAAAACCAAAAATGCAAGATTGGCTTCCTTGTTAATGACACATTGTCTCAGTGTGATGAATGCACTTGTGAAGTTTCATGAATATATTCCATGCGGTTTAGGAGTTATGGCCAAAACACGGTTTACTATATGGTACTAAGTCAAGGGCAGATAATCCAAAAACCAAAAATGCAAGAGTTGTCTTCCTTGTTCATGACACATCATATCAGTGTGATGAATGCACCTTGGAAGTTTCATGAATATATATCATACGGTTTAGGAGTTATGGCCCGGACACGGTTTACTATTTGGTACTAAGTCAAGGGCAGATAATCCAAAAACCAAAAATGCAAGAGTTGTCTTCCTTGTCAATGACAAGTCGTCTCAGTGTGATGAATGCACCTGTGAAGTTTCATGAATATATTCCATATGGTTTAGTAGTTTTGGCCTGGACACGATGTCGGAATGGACGGACGGACGGACGGACGGACGAACAAACGGACGGACAGGGGTAAAACTTAATGCCCTTCCGCTATTCTCCGAATAGGCGGGGGCCTAATTAAGGGGTGACAGGTTGTGTTTTCCTCAAAATCTATTTGGGAAAATGAGTGAACTTTGAGCAAATAGTGGTGGCCAAAATCAGACGCCGCGTTCTGCGGCGTCTGATCTGGGCCTGCACTGTTTGCCACAGTACTCATTTAGGGGTTTCCAGTCTGAAATGGGTTAATCAAGTAATTTCGTACTGGCCCAGTTACAGGTCAAAGGTCTGCTGTATTCGCCCTAGGCCGAAGCCAATACAGCTGACCGAGGACCTGTAACTGGGACAATACGAAATTACTTGATTAACTGGGACCCAGACCACCTGTCTGATGAACCACCAGTGGAAGGACCACCCATCTCAATCACTATTGATATGGTTTAAAAGGCTATCTTGCAGATGAAGACTGGCAAAGCACCGGGTCCCTCTGGCATAGTGGGGGAGATGATAAGAGCTGCAGGTGATGCGGGTGCCTCGATGATCGGCGATCTTGCAGCTGCAATTATCCGTGATGGGAAGGTACCCTCTGACTGGGAACAGAGTTTCGTTGTCTGTCTCTACAAGGGCAAGGGCGATGCATTGGAACGGGGCAACTACCGTGGTCTCAAGCTGACAGAACAGGTCATGAAAGTCCTGGAGAGGATTGTGGATGGCCTCATTAGGCAGTTGGTGTCCATCCACTATTCCCAGTTTGGCTTCGTCCCAGGAAGAGGCACAACAGACGCAATTTTTGTTGTATGGCAGCTGCAAGAGAAGTATCTGGCGGCCAACAGGAGACTCTACATGGCTTTTGTAGACCTGGAGAAGGCATTTGACTGAGTGCCTCGGAAAGTCATCTCGTGGGCAATTAGAAAACTTGGAGTGGACGAGTGGATTGTGAAACTGGTCCAAGGGATGTATGCTAATGCTCGGAGCCGTGTCCGCGTTTGTGATGGTTACAGTGAAGAATTCGAGGTGAAGGGGGGTGTTCATCAAGGCTCTGTTCTCAGCCCACTGCTTTTCATCATTGTGCTTGAAGCCTTGTCATGCGAGTTCTGCTCTGCAGTCCCCTGGGAGGACCTGTATGCTGATGACCTTGTCATCATAGCTGAATCCCTTGAGGAATGTGTCAGGAGGCTCTTAACTTGGAAAGACGCAATGGAGGCGAAAGGGCTGAGAGTGAATGCAGGAAAGACAAAGATCATGATCTGTGGTACAGGTCTGGACCTCTTGCAGAGTACAGGCCAGTTCCCATGCGCTGTATGTCGCACTGGAGTGGGCAGCAACAGTATCTTTTGTAATGGCTGCAAGTTCTCGGTGCACAAGAAATGCAGTGGGCTCAAACGCTTGTTGGCATTTTAAAATTTATGAGCAGGATAAATGACATTCTCTGCTGATCTAAGCAGGAAAATTGCCTGATAAGTTTGCATTTTTGTACTAATGAGCATTACACATTTCTAATCGGTCGAGTTGAGCATGAAAATGTTTTATAACCTCGGGGCCAGATTTTCTTGTCTCAGGGCTCAAGCATGAGTAGCACCTGCATATGTTTTACAATCTATTGTCTACATACCTATTGAGGCTTTTGATCTAGTAGATAACAGTGATTTATGAGATGTTCTGGACCTTACGGAATGTCGAGAAGATGCCGGTGACAAATTTTTCGGATTCTCTGACGTTCGGACCTGTTCTAATGGTTTCTGTTTTGGTGCTTGGCTATGCGGAATAGATCTATTATCATTTGCATTGTCTATGATGTTATTCGTTGATTTGTTATCACATTCCAGTTCACTACCATCACTGGCCCCGGCCATAGTCTCTTGCAATGCAAGTTGTGTTTCGCGCTCCAGTCTGCGAATGTCACTCAATTCAAGACCATGATATTCATCCTGCCAGCACCAGGCCTGCCGATGAGCTCGCAACATAGTTTTACGTAGTCCTGAAATTATACGAGAACTCACTTAACGTTATTATCAAAAGCATTGGGGCAGATAGGCCAAAGCAAACAGTGCAGACCCAGATCAGACTGCTCCTGCAGGAGCAGTCTGATCAGGGTCAACACTGTTTGGCATTCTTTCTGCACCTTTTGGACTCCTTGCTGGATTGTGAAACAAAGTCAAAAGTTCAGGAGAATTACAGCAAGACCTTAATGTGTCCGAATTTTTAGGATTTTTACATGTATAATTGTGCAATCAGGCTTCAATGGCTCAAACTTATTTGGAAAATGAAAATTTCTTTGAGACAGAGGTAGTTCGAGCCACTGAGGATCATAGAACCAGACCAGGAGGCAGATTAGGAATAATATTTCAAACTTCTATAACTTCTAAAATGCAAATCACGACAATTGTCATCTGCTTTGTCATCTGCCGGTTACTTTGAAAGTCATTTTTGCAAACAGTGTGGACTCAGATCAGATTGCTCCTCTAGGAGCAGTCTGATCTAGGTCCACACTGTTGGCCTGTATGAAAAATTATTTCTATAAAGTTTGCAAGAAGATTCAGCAGAAGACATAAGCATACAACATTTTCAGATGTTTATTATAGAACCAGACAGACCAGAAGGCATAATCTTCTATAAATAAACCGATAAAATGCCAATCACGACAATGGTCACATGCTTTGGCATCTGCCGGTTTCTTTACAGGTCATTTTTGCAAACAGTGTTTGCCTGTATGAAAAAAAAAATATTTCTAAAAAGTTTGCAAGAAGATTCAGCAGAAGACTTAACCCTTGTCCTGCTGAGCCCGGATATGCCTTATCTTTGAAACAATGTAGATCCAGATCAAAGCCATCTGATCAGGATCTACATTGTTTGCCATACAGATTGTGAATTTGTTGCAATCATTTGCATCAAGTAATCTGATTGGTTGATAATCAGTAGTGGGTGTGGCATATTTGAATATTCAGCAGAACAAGGGTTAAGCATAGGATATTTTCAGATGTTGGTATAAACATATTTATTTTGAAACAAACTGTACAACATATAACATGATATTAGTAACAATACAAAATTTAACTAGAGCTGTCAGTGAAACTGACTAGGGCCCCGGCAGCGCTATCAGAGGAGTAAAAATTTGTGGACTGACAGACAGACAGACAGACGGACGGACAGAGTGATTACTATGGGGCACCCACACTTTCAGTGTGGGGCCCTAATGATTGGAACGGAAGCACAAATTGCTCATTTAGTTCTTCTCTTTTTCAGATGTTTATCATAGAACCGTACAGACAAGGAGGCAGAATAGGGATAATATTTCAAACTTCTATAAATTAATCCATAAAATGCCAGTCACAACTATTTTTGTCTGCTTGTCGTCTGCCGGTTACTTTAAAACTCATTTTTGCAAACCTCGTCACTGCGTTTGTGGTAGAAAACTCAGAAGCGTAACATGTACAAGTACTCAGGTTTATGGAGGTTTACATTATTGTTCTTGTTTCTTCTCCAAGAAATATATAGGTTGTGTGTATTCGTTAGAACCACCTTAATGAGGCGGTTCTAAAGTGTGACCCAAAACTAAGATTGCAATATAAATAAGAAAACTATCACTGATTATCATCAGAAGAGTAGCCATTTTGGGGATGTGATAAAATGCACTATGTTAGACGGGTGTGTTATTGTAATGAAATACTGCTGACATAACTGCAATTCGACAGGCCTCCGTGGCCTAGTGGATAAGAGCGCTGACTCTTAGTCATTAGGTCTCTCACCGCCGTAGGTTCGAGCCTCGCTCGGGCCACGTGTGAGACGCCAAGTTCTGCAACGGAAGGTCAGGTGGTTTTTCTCCGGGTACTCCGGTTTTCGCCCACTTCTGATTAACGATCGGCTCGATATGAGTGAAATTATCTTGAAAGGGCCGTAAAACCCAAACCAAAAAAAAAAAAAACTGCAATTCTTGCTTCCTTTACAACTTTTGCTCACATTTTAATTTCTGTGGTTATACGGGGGAAAACAGCACCTGAACCATCAATTTCAGTCAAGCGTTTTGCACTATCTACAAAGGGTGAAAACTTTAAACCGACAATCAAGGTGTTTGTTTTCATGTTGTTTTCTGTTTTAACCCTAAAGATGCCGAGAAAAACTACATCTGAAAATGTCGTCTGCTGAATATTCTTGCAAACTTTTCAGAAATATTTTTTTCATACAGGCAAACAGTGTAGACCCAGATAAGACTGCTCCTACAGGAGCAGTCTGATCTGGGTTCAAACTGTTTGCAAAAATGACTTGAAAGTAACCAGCAGACGACAATTGTCGTGATTGGTGTCTTATGGGTCAAAGGTAAATTGTTTCATATATGTAAGGAAGTACATACCAATATCATGTATAAATCTTTCTATCTTGTTTTGCATTCCCCAATACTTAAACTCAACTCTACAAAGTTTGTATGCTGTCATAATTTTCTTAGTCGAACTTCTTGGGTCTTTACAAGCCTCGCAGTACTCTTGTCGCCAGTTGTCATTCAACGGCCCTCGTTTCGTTGTTTTTGACTGATAAATCTTCGGATCTTCCTCTTTCCGGTAATCACCGCTTGAGATTGGGTCTTTTACTATGTCCAGGTAATCTGAAAACAAACACACCAATTTGTTGACAACAACACACCTGTGTGGTATAATCATGTCTTTCATTGGTCTAGAACTAACATTTTTAGCTCGTCTGTTTTTTGAAAAAAAACTTTCGAGCTATTGTCATCACTCCGGCGTCTTCGTTGTTGTCTGGCGTCGTCGTTCCAAAAAAACTTAACCTTGGCTATAACTTAAAAACTATTAGACCTAGCCTCATGAAACTTCATACACCCACTCATCATCACAAGAGCTACATTTTGACCAAGGACCATAACAACATTGTTGATTTTGGCTGAATTATCTCCCCTTTTCCAATTTTTTTCTGAAACACATTTTTTGCTCTCATTTTAATACTATTCACAACAGAGCCTTCAAACTTCACATGAATGTGCCTTGGGACAAGACCTTTTCAGCGATACCACACTTTTTGATCTGTGACCTTGACCTTTGAACTTTGACCTATTTTTCGAAAATTTAACCGAAAACCTTAACCTTGACCATATTTCCAAAAGTATTTGGCCTACCTTCATGAAACTTCATACACATACTCACCATCACAAGAGCTACATTCCCTACAAGTTTTATAACTCCATCTTGCAATTTGATTGCTCTTGTTTGACTTAGAACTTTGGTTTTCTAAAAGAAACTGCAGACGAGCGTTGGCACCCGCATGCGGTGCTCTTGTTTGTGTTGTTGTTGTTGTTGATGTTGTTTTTGTTGTTTTTTTTTTGTGAAAATATTTTCTTATTTCTGCATCAACCATAGATTGTACATCACAGTAACAAATAAGTGAAATGCAGACCCCTCTAAACCCCACTTTATATAAAGAGAAAATTGGGGTTTATGGGGGTTTACATTATTTTTTTTTATTTTTGCTCCAAGACATAGGTTGTGAGTGCTCGTTAGAACTGCCTCATTGAGGCAGTTCTTGAGGCAGTTCTAACGAGCAACCACAATCTATGTTGAAAGCAAAAGTAAGAAAGATTTTACAATTTTTACCTGATATTTTTTTTTGATTTCTGACACCATGTTTGAAGTCAATATTTCACACTGACAGGTTTTTATAATGATGTGTTTGATAGAAGCCCTTCAAACGGGTCTTTTGCAACGTCAAGTGGCAATTCTCAAAAAGTGGTTCTAAGGAGTACCCAACCTGTTTTTGTGCAATGATAAGGAAAGTATTGAACACCCTTGTGAAACCCAGAACTAATTATGATAACACAACCAATTAAAATAGTGCATTATAGTAAAGTTCTGCTATTAAGACCACCTAAAATAAAGTCAATTCCACTTCAAAAAAGCTTATTTAGTAGGATGCAGTATACCCCTGCAAACCTGTTTACTCTTTATAAAGTGGTGATTAGAGGAGTGTTCATTACAGAGACTTGTTAACTAGATGACCCTGTATAAAGTGGGATTTACAAGGATGTTCATTACAGACTAGTTTTCTATCAGTATATAGTGGTCATCAAATTAGAATGTCCCTGAAGATCACAAAAATATGGTGTTAAAAGCAAACTTGAAATGTTTAACTATAGTGAAATGTTATGTTGTCTAGATATGTCAAGAACTTCCATGCTGTGTTTGAATGATTACCAGCTTCTATGAACTTTTTGACCGCCCCTCCAACAAAAAGTGTGTCAAAAGGTAGGACAAATTTAGCTAACCCATTTCATACAGGAAACACAAAACCAAAAGTGGGTCACTGGCAAAACAGTGTAGGCCCAGATCAGATGCTGCACAACAAGGCATCTGGTCAGGGCCTTTAGTGTTTGCAAAAAGTTCAGCCATTTTTTAAATTACTACCTAAAATCATCTCGACCTGATACCCAACTCTTGCTTTATACACAGTTAACGAATACATTCAGAACAAAATGGGTTAATAAATTTCAAAATGTCATATAGGTGCTACCGGTATTAAGTTCTACTGATATGCTTAAACTGCTTTATACTAAATTATTAATTAGTATTAAAATCATCGATTTTTCTGAACATAATACCCTTACATCAAAGTAATGTTTAACTTGCTGAATATTCTTGCTGAATATTCATTTAAGCCACACTCATTTCTGTCTATCAGCCAATCAATTTACTTGATGTAATTTACTGCTACAAATTCATAAACTGAATGCCAAACAGTGTAGATCCTGATCAGATGGCTTCTTCAGAAGCCATCTGATCTGGATCTACACTGTTTGCAAAGATAGGATTTGTCGTGAACAGCCAGATAAGGGTTCAGACCTTAAGGCTTATAATTTGCACACCTCAACCTCGATATAACACAGAACACAGACCAACCAACAGACCGTGTTAGTTAACCGAATAGTGTAATAAACACCAACCGTATTTGTCATGGAACAGACTATTCTACTATTACGCTGTAAATGCATGCCTCTGGTGTTACAAATAAGCCTTGAGAATATCCCTTGATCACAAAATTTAATCAACAATCAGTGTGAAATTGAATTAATCACTCCTAAGGTGATTAGCAACATATAACAATAGATGAATGCATAATAAAAGCAGTTTATGGTACTGCCTCGTGCATGGTTATGTTTTGGCGCCAAATAGTGAACGCTTGGCACAAAAAGGTGAATGCAGCTCATGTATATCATGCCTGTCAAACTAAATTGTTTGTTTGTTTGATTTGAGGATAAATGTTCCTGTCAACACTTAAAGGCCATTTTGGAGACGTTGCTTCAAATTTTATGGAACTTTTACCCAACACTGAGATGAAATGACATCTCAAGCCCTGCCACCCATGAAACCAATAGGGTTTATAAACATGGACAGCTCTGACTCGCACCTGTTTGCCTGGGCAGGCTTAGATCCTCTAAGCAGTTTACCAGTACTCGTGTGCGGGTCGGTTTCAGCTCTGCGTGGAAGCATCATGCAGCCTTTCTATTTCTTCAAGCCCAGATGGGCGGGGACCGATCAAACTAAATATGTTTATATACTGTATCTTTAATTAACTGCTAATTGGATAAGGCGTCATGACATGTAAGGAGGTCTGGGGCCAGTTGTTCAAAGGATCGTTAGCTTAACGAGCTTGTTAGTGGTCATATTGTTAACTCTTCTAGCAAGTACAATATCGTAAATTTTGGTATTTTTGCTGAAAAAATGTGAGCAGCTTTTGCGTCCGCAAAAGCTGCTCACATTTTTTCAGCAAAAATTTCAGCATATTTGCCATATTTAATGATCAAAGTTTTAACGATATGTTAACTAACGAGGTCGTTAGTTTTGAACAACCGGCCCCTGCAGAACCATTTTATGATTTTGATAACTACCATATTACTGCAGTTGAAAGTAGGAGGGAAATAAAGTCGTTATGCCTGAAATCTGACAGAAACCTTGGATTATATTTATAAATGTTGGTTGGGAAAAATATTAGGTCCAAAACAAAACCGTGCTGTATCAAAATTTGTGCTGTAACGAATCATGTTATAACAATGTTGGGGTGTATCTGTTGAGAGAAATTTCAACTTGTAGGATCTGCCCAGGGTTACAAAAACAAGAGGCCCATGGGCTGCTATGCTCACCAGAGCTCAGGCCGGCACTGCCCACTAGCAGCCATGTGTGGTTTTAATTTATCAATTAAAAAGTCTCTGAAATCAAACCCCATTCCCAAATGAGCACCCATGTGGACTCTGTATCTGAAATATTAGGCCTTTTATGAAGTGGAAGGGGTGGGGCATGAACCCAACGGAGTCCAGGTTGGTATCACTGAATGCATAAGGAACAAGAATATATATGGGTTAAGGGTGGCGATGTTTACAGTCCCTGACATATAAGGCCTTTTAAGCTGTGGAGGGGTTGGGGCATGGCCCTGGCAGACCCCAGGAAAGCCAAGATTGTTGTCACTGAATGTGCCTTATCATTAGGACCAAGAATACATATTCTTTAGGGGTGGGGGTCTGAAATGGTTCTGAGATAAGAGGCCCTTTTATGAAATGGAGGGGACTAGAACAGCCCCTGTGGACCAACAAGCTGGTGTGACCGAATGTGTCTAATCATCAGGAACCAGAATATATATGACTTTGGGTTTGGGAATCTTAATGGTGTCCGAGATATATGGCCTTTTATGAAGTGGTTGGGAGGGCCATGGCATCGGGCAATTGCCCTAGCACAAAGAGATGCCAGGTTGGTGTACTGAATGAGTCTTATCAAAAGGAACACAAAAATACATGCATTAGGGTGTGGTGATCTGAACGTTTTCTGAGATATATGGCATTTTATGAAGTGGAGGGGTGGCGCATGGCCCCTGTGCACCCTAGGAGACCCCTAGGTTGGTATTACTGTTTTTGTCTTATCATAAGGAACAAGAATGTATATGATTTAGGGGTGGGGATCTGAAAGGTTTCTGAGATATTGGGCCTTTGACAAAGTGGGGCCCTGGCACATCCCAGGGGACCCCCAGGTTGGTGTCACTCAATGCATCTTATCATATGAAACAAGAATATATATGGTTTATGGGTGGGGATCTGAATGGTTTCTGAGATATATGGCCTTTTATGAAGAAGAGGGGGTGGGGTATGGCCCAGGCGTACCCCGGGAGACCCCAAGGTTCGTATCACCGAATGTGTCTTATCATAAGGAACAAGAATATATATGGTTTAGAGGTGGGGATCTGAAAGGTTTCTGGGATATTGGGCCTTTTACTAAGTTGAGGGGGTTGGGCATGGCCCCGGCACATCTCAGGGGACCCCTGATTGCGTCTTATCATAAGAAACAAGAATATATATGGTTTAGGGGTGAGGATCTGAATGGTTTCTGATATATGGCCTTTTATGAAGTAGAGGGGGGTGGGGCATGGCCCTGGCACACCCTGGGGGACGCATGGCCCTGGCACACCCTGGGGGACCTTCAGATTGGCATACCCTGGGGGACCCTCAGACTGGCATAAAAGCATATGGCTGAAAGAAGTTCATTCAAGGAATATTTCCAGGGGTCGCAGGATAGATCCCGGGCTTCTCCAGACTTTCGGATGAGTCTTTAAACCGAGGTCCCTTCTCCATATAACCTTAGCTGTTGGTGGGACGTAAAACTCAAACACACCCTCACTCAAGGAATATTTCTATAAAAATTTTGTCAAAATATCTGCAAAGACTTAGTAGTAAATTCCATTTTTATATTTTGCCTATTTAAGTCTATGGAAACTCTTAAGTTGGCATAGCAACCAAACTTCATTAAAAACACTAACTTTCAATCCAACAACCCAAGGATGCTACAGATGAAATTTGGGCTGAATCAGCCCAGTGGCTTCGGAGATGTCGTTCGAAAGTGTTCGAAATGACAATGACAACGAGCGACAACTGCCTATCCTATAAGCTCCCAGGAGCCTTCGGCTCTGGTGAACTAAACATTTTATGCTCAATTCAGGTGAGCATTTGTTTTGCTTGCTGCTATGTTTGAGTTGCAAGTCTCTAAAGTTATATGGAGACATTCCCTTGGTCTAAAGACATCTTAATATCTTAATGTCTGGAGAACCCCAAAATCAAACTTAGATGGCCCCTGTTTATGAGGCATTAGGGATGCAATGGTACAGTTTCTCTCAGTTCGGTTCAATCTCAGATACTCACCTTTCAATTTTTCGGTTCGATTATAGGAACTATGAGACAAGAGTTTTGCGGAAGGTTATGTCACACCTGTGGGGGGCACAAAGTCACCGAACCATGAAATCTAGGTCATGGTCAAACATGGATGTTTGCATAAAAGTTGCCATTCATAGATGCATTCTTTGAACTAGAAAAAGTGTCTATAGGACATGGATGCCCCCGCCAAATGCCATTCATAAAAAATATTACAAATGAACTACAAATCAATCATAAAACATATGCATCAAGGGCAGATAATCCAAAAACCAAAAATGCAAGAGTTGTCTTCCTTGTTCATGACACATCGTCTCAGTGTGATGAATGCACCTGTGAAGTTTCATGAATATATTCCATACGGTTTAGGAGTTATGGCCCGGACACGGTTGACTATATGGTACTAAGTCAAGGGCAGATAATTCAAAAACCAAAAATGCAAGAGTTGTCATCCTTGTTCATGACACATCGTCTAAGTGTGATGAATGCACCTGTGAAGTTTCATGAATATATTCCATACGGTTTAGGAGTTAAGGCCCGGACACGACATACCATTTGCCTATATATGGATGTAAGTCAAGGATAGATAATTCAAAAACTAAACAAGCAGGACTTGTCTTCCTTGTTCATGAAACATCGTCCAAGTATGATGGATGCACCTGTGAAGTTTCATGATTATATTCCATAGGGTTGAGGAGTTATGGCCCGGACACGGTTTACTATATGGTACTAAGTCAGGGGCAGATAATTCAAAAACCAAAAATTCAAGAGTTGTCTTCCTTGTTCATGACACATTGTCTCAGTGTGATGAATGCACCTGTGAAGTTTCATGAATATATTCCATACGGTTTAGGAGTTATGGCCCGGACACAGTTTACTATATGGTACTTAGTCAAGGGCAGATAATTTAAAAACCAAAAATGCAAGAGTTGTCTGCTTTGTTCATGACACATCGTCTAAGTGTGATGAATGCACCTGTGAAGTTTCATGAATATATTCCATACGGTTTAGGAGTTATGGCCCGGACACAATTTACTTTATGGTACTAAGTCAAGGGCAGATAATTCAAAAACCAAAATGCAAGAGTTTTCTTCCTTGTTCATGACACATCGTCTAAGTGTGATGAATGCACCTGTGAAGTTTCATGAATATATTCCATACAGTTTAGGAGTTATGGCCCGGACACGGTTGACTATATGGTACTAAGTCAAGGGCAGATAATTCAAAAACCAAAAATGCAAGAGTTGTCTTCCTTGTTCATGACACATCGTCACAGTGTGATGAATGCACCTGTGAAGTTTCATGAATATATTCCATACGGTTTAGGAGTTATGGCCCGGACACGGTTTAATATATGGTACTTAGTCAAGGGCAGATAATTCAAAAACCAAAAATGCAAGAGTTGTCTTCCTTTTTTCATGACACATCGTCTAAGTGTGATGAATGCACCTGTGAAGTTTCATGAATATATTCCATACAGTTTAGGAGTTATGGCCCGGACACGACATACCATTTGCCTATATATGGATGTAAGTCAAGGATAGCTAATTCAAAAACTAAACAAGCAGGAGTTGTCTTCCTTGTTCATGAAACATCGTCCAAGTATGATGGATAGGAGTTATGGCCCGGACACGGTTTACTATATGGTACTAAGTCAGGGGCAGATAATTCAAAAACCAAAAATGCAAGAGTTGTCTTCCTTGTTCATGACACATAGTCTCAGTGTGATGAATGCACCTGTGAAGTTTCATGAATATATTCCATACGGTTTAGGAGTTATGGCCCGGACACAGTTTACTATATGGTACTAAGTCAAGGGCAGATAATTTAAAAACCAAAAATGCAAAAGTTGTCATCTTCATTCATGACACATTGTCTCAGTGTGATGAATACACCTGTGAAGTTTCATGAATATATTCCATACGGTTTAGGTGTTATGGCCCAGACACAATTTACTATATGGTACTAAGTCAAGGGCAGATAATTCAAAAACCAAAATGCAAGAGTTGTCTTCCTTGTTCATGACACATCGTCTAAGTGTGATGAATGCACCTGTGAAGTTTCATGAATATATTCGATACGGTTTAGGAGTTATGGCCCGGACACAGTTTACTATATGGTACTAAGTCAAGGGCAGATAATTTAAAAACCAAAAATGCAAGAGTTGTCATCTTCATTCCTGACACATTGTCTCAGTGTGATGAATGCACCTGTGAAGTTTCATAAATATATTCCATACGGTTTAGGTGTTATGGCCCAGACACAATTTACTATATGGTACTAAGTCAAGGGCAGATAATTCAAAAACCAAAATGCAAGAGTTGTCTTCCTTGTTCATGACACATCGTCTAAGTGTGATGAATGCACCTGTGAAGTTTCATGAATATATTCCATACAGTTTAGGAGTTATGGCCCGGACCCGGTTGACTATACGGTACTAAGTCAAGGGCAGATAATTCAAAAACCAAAAATGCAAGAGTTGTCTTCCTTTTTTCTTGACCAACGTCACAGTGTGATGAATGCACCTGTGAAATTTCATGAATATATTCCATACAGTTTAGGAGTTATGGCCCGGACACAATACCATTTGCCTATATATGGATGTAAGTCAAGAGCAGATAATTCAAAAACTAAACAAGCAGGAGTTGTCTTCCTTGTTCATGATACATCGTCAAAGTATGATGGATGCACCTGTGAAGTTTCATGATTACATTCCATACTGTTGAGGAGTTACGGCCCGGACACTATTCACTATATGGTACTAAGTCAAGGGCAGATAATTCAAAAACCAAAAATGCAAGAGTTGTCTTCCTTGTTCATGACACATTGTCTCAGTTTGATGAATGCACCTGTGAAGTTTCATGAATATATTCCATACGGTTTAGGAGTTATGGCCCGTACACAGTTTACTATATGGTACTAAGTCAAGGGCAGGTAATTCAAAAACCAAAAATGCAAGGTTGTCTTCCTTGTTCATGACACATCGTCACAGTGTGATGAATGCACTTGTGAAGTTTCATGAATATATTCCATACGGTCTAGGAGTTATGGCCCGGACACGGTTTGCTATATGGTACTAAGTCAAGGGCAGATAATTCAAAAACCAAAAATGCAAGAGTTGTCTTCCTTGTTCATGACACATTGTCTCAGTGTGATGAATGCACAGGTCTGTGAAGTTTCATGAATATATTCCATACGGTTTAGGAGTTATGGCCCGGACACAATTTACTTGATGGTACTAAGTCAAGGGCAGATAATTCAAAAACCAAAATGCAAGAGTTTTCTTCCTTGTTCATGACACATCGTCTAAGTGTGATGAATGCACCTGTGAAGTTTCATGAATATATTCCATACAGTTTAGGAGTTATGGCCCGGACACGGTTGACTATATGGTACTAAGTCAAGGGCAGATAATTCAAAAACCAAAAATGCAAGAGTTGTCTTCCTTGTTCATGACACATCGTCACAGTGTGATGAATGCACCTGTGAAGTTTCATGAATATATTCCATACGGTTTAGGAATTATGGCCCTGACACAGTTTACTATATGGTACTAAGTCAAGGGCAGATAATTTAAAAACCAAAAATGCAAGAGTTGTCATCTTCATTCATGACACATTGTCTCAGTGTGATGAATGCACCTGTGAAGTTTCATGAATATATTCCATACGGTTTAGGTGTTATGGCCAAGACACAATTTACTATATGGTACTAAGTCAAGGGCAGATAATTCAAAAACCAAAATGCAAGAGTTGTCTTCCTTGTTCATGACACATCGTCTAAGTGTGATGAATGCACCTGTGAAGTTTCATGAATATATTCCATACAGTTTAGGAGTTATGGCCCGGACCCGGTTGACTATACGGTACTAAGTCAAGGGCAGATAATTCAAAAACCAAAAATGCAAGAGTTGTCCTCCTTTTTTCTTGACCAAAGTCACAGTGTGATGAATGCACCTGTGAAATTTCATGAATATATTCCATACAGTTTAGGAGTTATGGCCCAGACACAATACCATTTGCCTATATATGGATGTAAGTCAAGAGCAGACAATTCAAAAACTAAACAAGCAGGAGTTGTCTTCCTTGTTCATGACACATCGTCAAAGTATGATGGATGCACCTGTGAAGTTTCATGATTACATTCCATACTGTTGAGGAGTTATGGCCCGGACAGGATTCACTATATGGTACTAAGTCAAGGGCAGATAATTCAAAAACCAAAAATGCAAGAGTTGTCTTCCTTGTTCATGACACATTGTCTCAGTTTGATGAATGCACCTGTGAAGTTTCATGAATATATTCCATACGGTTTAGGAGTTATGGCCCGTACACAGTTTACTATATGGTACTAAGTCAAGGGCAGGTAATTCAAAAACCAAAAATGCAAGGTTGTCTTCCTTGTTCATGACACATCGTCACAGTGTGATGAATGCATTTGTGAAGTTTCATGAATATATTCCATACGGTTTAGGAGTTATGGCCCGGACACGGTTTGCTATATGGTACTAAGTCAAGGGCAGATAATTCAAAAACCAAAAATGCAAGAGTTGTCTTCCTTGTTCATGACACATTGTCTCAGTGTGATGAATGCACCTGTGAAGTTTCATGAATATATTCCATACGGTTTAGGAGTTATGGCCCTGACACAATGTCGGGATGGACAAACGAACGGACGAACAGACGGACAGGGGTAAAAACTTAATGCCCTTCCGCTATTCTTCGAATAGGCGGGGGCATAACAAAGTATCATTAATGAAGTTCTTGAGAAATCTATGGACGCAATAGTTCACTAAGCCAGTGAACCATGGTCAAATATGGAATCTTGCATCATAGCGGGCATTCCTTGATGCAAGTTTGTTCCGATTATCATCAATGAAGCTCTTACAGTTCTTGAGAAATGAACTTGACTATTTGGGTGAACACTAGGTTTGACACAATATTTCACAAAGTCAGTGCACCATGAAATGTAGGTCAAGGTGAAATATGGATGCATGTATAAAAGTTGCCTTCACTAGATACAAGTTTGTACCAAGTATCATGAATGAAGCTCTTATAGTT
Organism: Lucinisca nassula; assembly: GCA_963580285.1. Classification (NCBI taxonomy): domain Eukaryota; kingdom Metazoa; phylum Mollusca; class Bivalvia; order Lucinida; family Lucinidae; genus Lucinisca; species Lucinisca nassula. The sequence goes on from OY757022.1 coordinate 26,644,041, forward strand.
CTTGAGAAATGAACTTGACCGTTTGAGTGACCGCTAGGGTAGTCGAAAATGTTCACAATGTCAGTGAACCACGAAATATAGGTCAAGGATGCTTGCATTAAAGTTGCCACCTCTAGATACAAGTTTGTATCAAGTATCATTAATGATGCTCTTATAGTTCTTGAGAAATGAACATGACCGCTGTATCAAGAAGGGCAGCTGTCAGTTTCTGGCAGAAGAATGTTCACTATACTGGTTAACCGCTTTCGTATAAGCCTGCCCAGGAAAAGTGTGGATAGGTAAACTGACCGGCTCAAAAATGACCTAAATAGTGTTGATTGGGCCAGAAAACTCCAAAACAAACATATAAACGAATAGAACTGAAATTTGGTTAAGTGTGGCAAGTAGCTACACCATGAGCATGAAAACTGTAAAGTTCAAAATACACCAAAAACTAAAATACAAAAGGAAAAGGCCTGCAGTCACTTATCCTGTTTATAAATTTTTAAATGCCAACTGCCAACTATTGTTGGCATTTTTAAAATTTCTGAACAGGACAAATTTCAAGCTGGATGCCTAGAAAACAATAGCTGCTGATTAAGGAGGTCAAGTTTACTACATACACCACAACCTCATTATAACATGGTTCATTATAACACAGTTTCGGATATAACACGGTTTCAAGATGGATCCCAAAAATGTGTAGTTTATATAGAAAAATGACCATAAATGGTAATTTTTCTATATGATCTATACATTTTTGTTTGGATATAACACTGTTGTTTAACTAACATGGTTTCTGTTTTTGTACCCCTATGTTTGCTTTGATGTTTAACGTCCCCGTCAACACTATGTAGATCATTTTGGAGATGTTGCTTCCAATTTTGTGGGACTTTTACCCGACATTGAGATGAAATGACATCTCAATCCCTGCCGCCCAATGAAACCAATAGGGTTTATAAGCATGGACGGCCCGACTCGCACCGCATTGCCTGGGCAGGCTTAGATCCTCTAAGCGGTTTACCAGTACTCGTGTGCAGGCCGGATTCAGCTCTGTGTGGAAGCATTATGCAGCTCATTTATTTCTTCAACCCCGATGGGCGGGGGCCGTTGAACCCCTTTAATAGTCTTATAAAGAGGCTGTTGTGTATTCTGTAACCTAGATGATAACTGCAGCTCTGAGACAACTCACCCACAATCCTATCCTTCATCTCGCCACTTCCTAAACTGAAAACATTATCTCTTTCACCGCCATCGTTCAGGTACTTTGTCTCTATCTCCAGATAAAATTTCTCAACAAAAGGACATCTATACCTCGTCTTTGTATACGGATAAGCATTCCAGGCTTCCTCCTCCACTCTTAAAGCAGATTTTGGTAAAATGGCACGAAACCACCCTGCAAAAGTATTCATCATATTAACAAACGGAGAAGTGAAGGTTAAAGTCTGGTTTGGTTTGAAGTTAACCCATTGTATGCTAGTGTACTCTTCCATTGCTATATGTTGCACAAGTCCGTTTGTCATATACAGGATGTCAGGCCTATTTTTCATTTTTATTCTGTTTTTGACAGAAAATTCTGTAAGCAAACAGTGCGGCCCTGATCAGACGCCGCATTCTGCGGTGTCTGATCTGGGCCTGCATTGTTTGCCAAGGTACCATTTTAGGAGTTTCCCGCATACAATGGGTTGACAGCCCATGGCAAGTCAGTTTATCCAGTGATTGTATCACCTCACTTTTGAGAAACCATCATTCTGTGCCGGTGGAGTTGAGGAATAAATCCCAAACGGGGAAAAATTTGGAAAAATACAGGCCATTTTCTCATTGCAAATGAAGCCTGTAGGTGGCTGTAACAAAAGCTTAATACAATAATTCCGCCGAATGCTATGTCACTTCTCTGGGGGCACCAAGTCCCAAAACCATGAAATGTAGGTCAATGTGAAATATGGATGCATGCACTAAAATTGCCATTCCTAGATGCAAGCTTGTACCAAGTATAATTAATGAAGCTCTTATAGTTGCTGAGAAATGGACTCTTTCATTAGGCGATCGCTATTGACAGCCGGCTGTCACCAGTGAAAGTTCGCTGCAGACAGCCGGCTGTCTCCAGCGAACTTTCGCTGGTGACAGCCAGCTAACACATATTTTTTGTTGATTTGAGGTTTAACATCCCCGTCAATGCTGTAAAGGTCATTTTGGAGACGTTGCTTCCAATTTTGTGGGACTTTTACCTGACATTGAGATGAAATGACATCTCAAGCCCTGCCCCTCAATGAAACCAATAGGGTTTATAAGCATGGGCGGTCCGACTCGCACCACATTGCCAGGGCAGGCTTAGATCCTCTAAGCAGTTATCATGCAGCCCATCTATTTCTTCAAGTCCCCAGCTAAAATATATGGATATTGACAAACAAGAGTTGTCAGAAGATAACATAGCTCCCCTTGGGGGGCCTAAGTCGGATGAGGGCAAGTTATCAACAAGAGTTGTCAGAAGACAACATAGCTCGCCTTTGGGGGCCTAAGATTGATGAGGGCAAGTCATCAAAAAAATTTTCTTCTGTAAAACAGCCCAATAGACTGCAGCAAATGAAAGAGAACCAAAATGTACCCCTAATCATCCTGTTTTCAAGCCTTTCCACTGCAAAAAAAAAAAAAAAAAAAAAAAATGAAAAAGAAATCTATATTTGATAAAAAAAAATTCTACAAAGTACCAAGTAATAACAAGGCATCACAGACGATACAAATCCCCTCGAGCAAGACAAAATAAAAAAAGCCTAGCCTAGCATTTGTGTAAAATTACATTGTATCCATCAATAAATGTAGGTACTTAAGAGTGATGACAAAGTTTTTCGAAAATTAGCCACAGTGACCTTGACTTTGAGCCCCAGACCCTGAAAGTTGAATTTCATACCCAACATTTGTATGAAGTTATCATAAAATCCATCAATAAATCTGGACACTAGAACAATGATCAAGTTTTTCTAAAAAATAGCCACAGTGACCTTGACCTTCAGCCCCTGACCCGGAAAGTCAAAGTCATTCTAGATATCATCATACCAAACATTTGTGTCAAGGTATATTAAAATCCATCAATAAATGAAGGCGCAAGAGCGATGACAAAGTTTTTCTAAAAATAGCCACAGTGACCTTGACCTTCAGCCCTAGACCCTGAAAGTCGAAGTCGCTCAAGATATCATCATTGCCAATATTTTTGTGAAGTTATATTAAAATCCATCCATAAATGTAGGCACTAGAGCGATCACAAAGTTTTTCTAAAAATAGCCACAGTGACCTTGACCTTCAGCCCCAGAACCTGAAAGTCGAACTTGCTAGAGATATCATCATACCCAACATTTGTGTGAAGTTATATTAAAATCCATCAATAAATAAGCTGCAAGAACGATGACAATGTTTTTTCTTAAAATAGAAACAGTGACCTTGACCCCAAGACCCTGAAAGTAGTGACCTTGACCGTAAGCCCCGGACCCTGAAAGTTAAAGTCACTTGAGATATCATTATACCCAACATTTGGGTGAAGTTATATTAAAATCCATCAATAAATGAAGGCGCTAGAGCAATGACAATGTTTTTCTAAAAATAGCCACAGTGACCTTGACCTTGAGCCCCAGACCCCGCTATATTTTTCAAAAGAAAAAAAAAAGAAGAAACAAGAAAAGAAAAAAAAAAAAAAAAAAAACCCTTCCTCCCCCGGGATTTGAACTCACGCAGCTTGCAGGTAAACTTTAACACAGAGAAGTAAGGGAGGTAATACAGAGGAAAATATTAACTTCTCAAAAAGTCCAATTTAAAGCAAAAAACCTGTAAAATGAAGTACAATGATAATGTTAAATATTTTTTTTTTAATAATTATTAATTATATATTCAAAATAAAGTTGTAAAACATCACATATAAGAGCTTGCAGGTAAACTTTAACCAAATGCGGACGCCGACGCCGACGCCGACGCTGACGCCGACGCCGGACGCCCGGGGTTTGGCAATAGCTCCCCCTTACTTTCGTAAGGCGAGCTAAAAATGAAATTTTTCTTCTGTAAAAAGCCCAATAGACTGCAGAAGAGAACCATATAGTACCCCCAAGAACCACTGAAGAAGAAATCTTGTTTTAAGTGTTTTTATTTGGGAGAAAAAAAAAAATAACAATAATTCCAATTCTGTAGGCTTTCATAAAGCCATTGTCTTATGAAAAAAAGCTTAACAACCTGGTCTCTTTGTACTGGGGTAATGTGCTGGGGCCATGCCCTGCCCCTCCACTTCATAAAAAGGCAATATATCTCCTAAACCATTCAAATCAAATCCCTACCTCACAAGCAAATACCCGCCCCCACTCATCAGGGCTTGGAGAACTAGACAAAAGTGCCCAGTGGGGCACGTATACCCCCGGCCAGTGCCATCACCTCAGCTGAAACAAGTAGTCATACTGGTTGTTGCTACCAAATTTTAAGTCTCTATGTACAGTAGTTATTGAGAAATCTTTGACACAAAATAATAAAAATATACACTATTAAACAGCAAGAACTACAAAGGGAAATAACTGTAAAAGGCCTGACCCCTTGGCCCTTATTTTCTTTCCCACAATACAACTAGTCATACTGATCATGTTTGCAAAATTTCAAGTGTCTATGTACAGTAGTTATTGAGAAATCTTTGACACAAAATAAAAATATACACTATTAAACAGCAAGAACTACAAAGGGAAATAACTCTAAAAGGCCTGACCCCTTGGCCCTTATTTTCTTTCCCACAATACAAGTAGTCATACTGATCATGTGTGCAAAATTTCAAGTTTCTATGTGAAGCAGTTCCTGAGATATCTTTGACACAAAATAATTGTTTACGGACACACAGACAGACAGACTGACGGAAAAGACAAAAACTATATACCCCCATTGCATACTTCGTATGCCGGGGGTATAAATAGATTGGGTTGCATGATGCTTCCACGCAGAGCTGATACTGACCCCACATGAGTACTGCTAATCCGCTTAGAATGTCTAAGCCTGCCCAGGAAAATTGCTTTGAGTCAGCCCCTCCATGCTTATAAACCCTATTGGTTTCATTGAGCGGCAGGGATTGAGATGTCATTTCATCTCAATGTTGGGTAAAAGTCCCACAAAATTGGAAGCAATGTCTCCAAAATGACCTAAATAGTGTTGACGGGGATGTTAAACCTCAAATCAAACAAACAAACAAACAAAACACAGGCATATACCTTATAAATATTCTTGTTCCTTGTAGTTAGACACATTCAGTCACACCAACGTTGGGTGGTTGTGGGGCCATTCCTCTACTTTCATAAAAGTGCCTCATATCTCACCAAACCCCTAAGCTATATGGGCTTTCCTGGGAATCTGCCGGGGCTATGCCCCAACCCATCCATTGCTTAAAAAACATTCTGCCGGGGCCATGCCCCAACCCATCCATTGCTTAAAAAACATATATATCTCCGGAACCGTACATAACCCCGCCACTTAACCATATATATTCTTGTTCCTTATGATAAGACACATTCAGTGATAGCAACCTAGGGGACTCACAGGTTGTGCCAGGGCCAATAATTATAGCCCACCCCTCCACTTCACAAAAGGCCAATTATCTGAGAAACTGTTCAGAGCCCCACACATGTATTCAGGTTCCTTATGATCCAGTGTCACCAACCTGGAGGTCCCCAGGGGTACCCCGGGTCATGCCTCACCCCATCCACTTCATAAAAAGCCATATATGTATCTCAGAGATACTGTTCAATTCCCCACCCCTAAATCATATATATTCTTGGTCGTTATGATAAAACACATTCAGTGACAACAATCTTGGGCTTTCCTGGGATCTGCTGTGGCCAAGCCCCAGCCCCTCTACTGTTTAAAAGGCATCTCAGGAACTGTACAGATCCCTTATGATATGATGCATTCAGTGATAGCAATCAGTCCATGCTCCACCTCCTCCACTTCATAAAAACCCTAATATTTCAGATACAGGGTCAACCTGGGTGCTCATTTGGGAATGTGGGTTTGTTGGGGAGACTTTATAATCAGTAGATTAAAATCGTATCATGTTAATCCATTTAGTACCGGAAACCCCAAAGTGGATAACCCAGCAAACAGTTAGGCCAAGATCAGACCAGGGATATAGACTAACAGTTGCCCGGTCGCCCAAGGCACCTAAATTTTTGCCTAGGTGCCTAAGTTTTGGATTAAAATGCCTATTAACTTAATACAAAATTTGGATTTATGGCAGTCTGGGTGCCTAAAGCAAAATGCTTAGTTTGTTTCCCTGCAGACGCCACAGACCATGGCGTCTGATCAGGGCCTAACTATTTGAAAAAAGTTCAGCTATTTTCCAAACAAATATTACAGATAACACAACAATGAACCTTTCACCGCTAAATTTCAAAATGAACTCCTGCCAAATGTAAGGAGGAAGAGTCCATTGGTACAAAAAGTTTTAAAATACATGGCTGCCAGTGGGCAGTGCCCAACTGAGCTCTGGTGAGCATAGTGGCCCATGGGCCTCTTGTTTGTGTGTGTGTGGGGGGGGATGGGTGGGGGAGGTGATGGGCAGGACTTCACCCAAGTTGGATCTTATTTTGGTTCACTTGGAGGGAGCTATTGTGATCAGCCACCATCATCAGTAAATATCGTTCCACATTTGGGGAAAATACTTTAAAATGTATGAAACAAGAGCCCTGAAACCCGCTGGGTTTACATAGAATCATAATGGTGACACCTTTAAAAATGTTCTGGTCTGAAACCAGAAGGTCCAGGTCCTTGATATTTTGTATGTAGCTTCATCTTTGTTCACAGTAACTGTTGTTCAAATTATAGCCCTGGGGTCAAAAGTAGCCCTACCACAGGGATCACTTGTTTATCATAGACTCATATATCTGTTTGATTTTCAATACACCACAACCTCTTTTATAACATTCCTATTTGGGAACAAAGCACAAAGCATGCTAGATAAACAAACTTGTTATGTCCAACCAAAAATGTAAATGTAAAGAATGAGATTACTGCATGTTGTAAAAATAGCCATTGGAAGAGATGGCAAATCCCCCGACCAAAAGCCAATATGGCCTTCAGAAGATTGTTCACCAATAGAAAGTGCAACAGAATTAAACCAGCAATATATCACAAAAGTATTGCAGTTATGGCCATCACAAGATTTTACTGTTAGGGGAGATAACTAAAAAACCAGGGCACTCAGAAATGTCGTTCTTGCGCATGACATGCCTGCTTAAGCTCGTGTATTTCTGTATAAAGTACCATCAATATGTCTCAAAGGGTATTGGAGATATGGTGATCACAAGCAGGTCATACTGTTATATTGAAAGGGTAGATAACTCAAATACCACAGCACCAACAGTTGTGGTTCTTGCACATGACATCCTTTCTGTACCTTGTATACAATTGTGCCAAGTTCCTTCAATATATCTCAAAGGGTGTTGGAGTTATGGCCATCACAAGGTTATATTGCAAGGGGAGATAACTAAAAAACCAGAGCACCCAGAGTTGTAATTCTTGAGCATGACACACATGCTTAACCTCATGTACATCTGCATCAAGAACCACAAATATGTCTCAAAGGGTATTTGAGGTACGATGATCACAAGGTTTTCATACTGTTATATTGGAAGGGGAGATAACTCAAATATCATAGCACCCAGAGTTGTGGTTCTTAGGATGAAGCGCCATCTCAATGTTGTATACAATTGTGCCAAGTACCAACAATATATCTCAAAGGGTATTTGAGTTATGGCCATCACAAGGTTATATTGTCAGGGGAGATAATTAAAAAACCAGGGCACCCAGAGTTGTGGTTCTTGCACGTGACACACATTCTTAACCACATGTACAACTGTACCAAGTATCATCAATATATCTCGAAGAGTGTTGGAGATGTGGCCATCACATGGTAGTGATTCTATATTATTGGAAGGGAAGATAACTAAAAAACCATGGCACCCAGAGTTGTGGTTCTTGTGCATGACACACCGTCTCGGCCTTGTGAACAACTGTGTCAGGTATCATCAATATAGCTTAAAGGGTATTAGAATTATGGCCATCACAAGGTTGTCACTCTATTTTATTGGAAGGGGAGATAACTTCAAAACCATGGCAACCAGAGTTGTGGTTCTTGTGCATGACACTCCGTCTCAGCCTTGTGAACAACTGTGCCAGGTACCATCAATATATCTCAAAGGGTATTGGAGTTATGGCCATCACAAAGTAGTCATTCTATTTTATTAAAAGAGGGGATAACTAAAAAAGTATGGCATCCAGAGTTCTGGTTCTTGCGCATGACACGCCGTCTCAGCCTTGTGAACAATTGTGCCAAACCATCAATGAACCTCAAAGGGTATAGGAGTTATGGCCATCACAAGGTTGTCACTCTATTTTATTGGAAGGGGAGATAACTCCAAAACCATGGCAACCAGAGTTGTGGTTCTTGTGCATGACACGCCGTCTCAGCCTTGTGAACAACTGTGCCAGGTACCATCAATATATCTCAAAGGGTATTGGAGTTATGGCCATCACAAAGTAGTCACTCTATTTTATTAAAAGGGGAGATAACTAAAAAAGTATGGCATCCAGAGTTCTGGTTCTTGTGCATGACACGCCGTCTCGGCCTTGTGAACAATTGTGCCAAGAACCATCAATGAATCTCAAAGGGTATAGGAGTTATGGCCATCACAAGGTTGCGACTATGGACGGACAGCCGGCTGTCTATAGCCACTTCCCTTTCATTATGGTAAACAATTATGGATGCCTGCATTAGGATTGCTATCCTTCAGCAACTGTCTTGGAAATATAATAGACAAAATTGTCCAATGTTTCACAGAAAACTATGTATGATATTTACTGTATTCAGACAGACAGGCCTAACCAAAGTGTAGACCCAGGTGAGATGCAACATTCTGCAGCTTCTAATCTGGGTCTGCACTGTTTGTCAGTGCTCTGTTTTGAGATTTCGCATCTAAAATAGGCTAATTACCTGGCAGATGGCTACCAATGTGGTATATTTTGTAAGTATACTGCCCATTACCCCCGGGCCCCTCTTTGTATGGGTGGTTCTCTATAATCTCCACCCCACTACCAGCCCCATGGCTTTCTTCTCTGCTCTTTTTCTGAAACAAGATAACACATGGGTGAAAGTTAAGAATTTCAACAATCCTGAAATGAAAACTTTCACCCATGATAACAGCACAATATTAGATTATCATGTTCGCCATAACAAGAACACAGCATAGCTTTAACCCATAAAATGCAAACACCACAATTGCCGTCTGCTTTGTCATCTGCTGGTTACTTTAAAAGTCATTTTTGCAAATATTATGGACCCAGATCAGACTGCTTAGAGGAGCAGTCTGATCAGGGTTCACACTGTTTGCTTGTATACAAAATATTTAAAAAAAGTTCGCAAAAAGATTCAGCAGACGACATAAGCAGACGCCATTTTCAGATGTAGTTTTTCTCGGCGTCTTATGACTTAATCACAAATACAAGCCCTTGGTGCTAAGACGGTGGAACCAATTAAGGAGAATGGGAACACTTAACATATTTTTCCACCACTTTTCAAAGGGAGACAACTTTCGGGCCTTCCGGTTCGCTTTTCTTTAATAATTCTTCTAAAACTTTAACAAATTTGTTTCATGATCCAGCAAGGAGTCCAAAAAGTACAAACGAAATGGTAAACAGTGTAGACCCAGCTCAGACTCAGATCTGGGTCTGCACTGTTTGCTTAGGCCTGTCTGTCCCAAGACTTAGGATCATTACTGTATGCTTCACATAGGCTCCAAACACAAATGGTCTATCAATATGGCCATGACAGTGTTGTATAGACCATTAAACTTCAAAATTCATTTAATAAAATAGTGCACTACTCCTTTCCATTATGATAACACACCTGTGTGCATAGTGAATTATTTCATATCTCCAAAATGGCTACTTTTCTGACGAAAATTTATGATATTTTTCTTGTTTTTGTTTTGTTTTGGAGTTTTAACAGCCCAGTCAACACTATTTTAGGCCATTTTTAGCTGGTCAGTTTACCTATCAACACTTTCCTGGGCAGGTTTCTACATAAGCGGTTAACCAGTACAGTGCACATTCTTTTGCCAGAAACTGACAACTGCCCTTCTTGAATCAGCGGAAGGGAGACAATGACCATAGAAAAATTTTCATGATCATCTCTACGAAAGAATGCTGCCGATCACCAGTCAGACAGCTACCGAGGCTGGCTTATACTCAAAACATAGGTTGTGGGTGCTTGTTAGACCAGCCTCAATGAGGCATGTTGGATGCTTGTTAGACCAGCCTCGATGAGGTGGGTCAAAAAAGTACCAACAACCTAGCAGAAATAAGAAATGTAATGATTTACAGGGTTTACAGCCGTGTTCGTTACACAGACTTGCTAACATGATGCTTTGGGGAACTGCTAGATTGCCTGAATATCTTCAACAAGCTTTCCGGCAGACTGTCAATCCTCCCAGGCTCCGACAGAATATCTATCAATATCTATTACTAAGTGAGACTTATTTTCTCTCCTCTAATGGAACAGATCGAAGCAAATCAATCTTTTACAGGCTGACCCCTGGTATTTAAAATAAATTGGAATTTAGCTGAAAATAGAACTTTTAAGACAAATTAGCCCAGACTTCATTTTCTAGATCTATATTTTTAGAGAATATCAAGCAGCCTTAAAATTGTTGTAAGTCTAAAAGTACCAAGAGCAATTGAAGCAGATAGGACTCTTTAACCCTTTTTGTACCAAATGGAATCTTCCACCTTATAAATAGCTGGAGTCCATTTCAAAATTTAGGGGTGCCAGGTTGTCTTTTCTTCAAAATTTATTTGGAAAGTGGCTGAAATTTTTGCAAACAGTGTAGTCCCTGATCAGATGTCGCAGAATGCGGCGTCTGATCTGGGCCTGCACTGTTTGCCACAGTACCCATTTTGGGGTATCCAGTACAAAATGGGTTAATAAAATGAAGTAATTTGAATACCTGGGGCCAGTTGTTCAAAAACAAGAGGGCCCAATGGCCCTATATCGCTCACCTGTGTACCAGAAAATCATAAGTGTAGGAGACCACTTGACATTGCTACATATTAAATATCTGAGCTCTGGTCCTTATGGCTTTGGAGAAGAAGATTTTTGATTTTTTTTCCAGTATAAGTCCACAGGTCAAATTTGAACCAAAGGGCATGGTTGGCAGGATTTATGTAGGCGACCATTTTATGTTGCTATATACTAAATATCTAAGGTCCGTACTTCATGGTTTCAGAGAAGAAGATTTTTAAAGCTTTTTTTTTTCCATTATAAGTTTATTGGAGTAAACAAGCCACAGGATTTGGCCAATTTGAACCCCAGGGGCAAGACTCAGGCAGGATTCATGTAGGCAACAACTCCATGTTGCTACATGCTAAATACCCAAGCTCTGGGCCTTATGGTTTCACAGAAGAATATTTTTGAAGTTTTTTTTCCATTTTAAGTTTTTTTTTCCATTTTAAAAACATCCATGGTAGCTAATGGGCCATGGGTATGGCCAATTCTGGCCCAAGGGGCATGTCTGGCAGGATTCATGTAGGTGACCTGGGCCCTGTGGTTTCAGAGAAGAAGATTTTTGAAGCTTTTTTCCATTAGGAGTCTATAGAAGCTACGGGGCCCCGGGCGTGGCCCATTTGGACCCCAGAGCATGACTGGCAGGATTCATGTAGGTGACCACTTACCGTTGCTACATGCTAAATATCTAAGCTCTGGGCCCTGTGGTTTCAGAGAAGAAGATTTTTGAAGCTTTTTTTCCATTAGGAGTCTATGGGAGCTAAGGGGCCCCGGGGTGTAGCTCCATTTGGACCCCAGGGGCTAATTGGCAGGACTTATGTAGGTGACCACTTGCCGTTGCTACCTGCTAAATATCTAAGCTCTGGGCCCTGTGGTTTCAGGAGAAGATTTTTGAAGCTTTTTTTCATTATGAGTCTATGGGAGTGAAGGGGCCCCGGGGCGTGGCCCATTTGGAACCCAGGGGCATGATTGGCAGGAATTATGTAGTTGACCACTTGCCCTTGCTACATGCTAAATATCTAAGCTCTGGGCCCTGTGATTTCAGAGAAGAAGATTTTTAAAGCTTTTTTCCATTATTAGTATACAGGAGCTAAGGGGCCCTGTGGTGTGGCCAATTTGGACCCCAGGGGCATAATTGGCAGGAATTATGAAGGTGACCACTTGCCATAGCTACATGCTAAATATCTAAGCTCTAGGCCCTGTGGTTTCAGAGAAGATTTTTGAAGCTTTTTTCCACTATGAGTCTATGGGAGCGAAGGGGCCCTGGGGCGTGGCCCATTTAGAACCCAGGGGCATGATTGGCAGGCATTATGTAGGTGACCACTTGCTCTTGCTACATGCTAAATATCTAAGCTCTGGGCCCTGTGGTTTCAGAGAAGATTTTTGAAGCTTTTTTCCATTATGAGTCTATAGGAGCTAAGGGGCCCAGGGGTGTGGTCCGTTTGGACCCCAGGAGCATGATTGGCAGGAATTATGTAGGTGACCACTTGCCGTTACTACATGCTAAATATATAAGCTCTGGGCTCTGTGGTTTCAGAGAAGAAGGGTTTTGAAGCTTTTTCCATTATGAGTCTATGGGAGCGAAAGGGCCCCAGGACGTGGCCCATTTGGAACCCAGGGGCATGATTGGCAGGAATTATGTAGGTGACCACTTCCCATTGCTACATGCTAAATATCTAAGCTCTGGGCCCTGTGGTTTCAGAGAAGAAGATTTTTTAAGATTTTTCCATTATGAGTCTATGGGAGCAAAGGGTCCCCGGGGTGTGGCCCATTTGGAACCCAGGGCATGATTGGCAGGAATCATGTAGTTGACCACTTGCCCTTGCTACATGCTGAATATCTAAGCTTTTGGCCTTGTGGTTTCAGAGAAGAAGATTTTTAAAAATTTTCCCTTTATAAGTCTATGGGAGCTATATGTTGCCATGGCAACCAGAATTCCAATCTGATCAGCCCCAAAACCTTATGCAGCCTTTCCCCCTACCTGAAGATGCTTCACATGAAATTTGATCAAGATTGGCCATTAGGTATTAGAGATATACTTATTTGAAATTGTTTACGGACGGACGCACGGACGCACGCACGACGGACAAAAAGTGATCCCAAAAGCTCACCTCATCACTACGTGACAGGTGAGCTAATAATGATGCCATTAGTTAACAAATAATTAAAACTTAAAACATTAGGTATGGCATAGATAATATTATTTTTGCTGAAAAAATGTGAGTAGCTTTTGCAAATGCAACAGCTACTCACAGTTTTTCTAGCAAAAATACCGAAGTATGACATAGAGATTGTACTTTCAAGAACAATTAAATATTTTACCACTAACGATTGATTGTTTTAGGTTTAATGACATGTCAATCCTTGTGGGTCATTTTGTGTCATCTCCCAGGGAAAGGGAGAAAAAAGATAGAAGAGACAGTAGAGACAGTAGAGAGGTTTTTTACCATATATGGTCATGGTGGCCATCTTGGTCATGTGACCAAGACCTTCTTTCCCCCCAACCCACGGAGGCTACACATGTAATTTGGATTCATTTTGCCTAGCAGTTTCTGAGGAGATTTTGGTTTGAAAATGTTGATGGCCCAGACGCAGACCCAAACCTTTTTACACAACAATAAAAATAGCGTACAAACTAGAGTTGTCAGTGAAACTGACTAGGGCCCCGGGAGCGCTATCAGAGGAGTAAAAATTTGTGGACGGACAGACGGACAGACAGACAGACAGACAGATGGATGGACAGAGTGATTACTATAGGGCACCCACACTTTCAGTGCAGGGTCCTAATTAGTGACTGTAACATAGACATTAGAAACATAAAGCTAATGTGCTTAGTAAATGTGGGTTGATTGACAAACAATCAGAAGGAAAATACAGTAAAACTCCTATAACAAGACCATCTTTGGGACTGTTGAAAAGTGGTCTTTAAGACCACTTTTGAACAGTCTCAAAGGTGGTCTCTTTCCAGAAGACGCTGAGTGCAGAAAACACAAAGGAAGAATGACTGAGACCTTTGAAATATGCTTTTAAAGGAAAATTAGTCTTACTTTGAGGTGGTCCTAATAGCCAAATTTCACTGTACAGTAACATTCCTATATTAAGACCACCTTTGGGACTGTTCAAAAGTGGTATTTAAGACCACTTTTGAACAGTTCCAAAGGTGGTCCCTGACCAGGGGACATTGTGTGCAGAATTCACCAAAAAATGAATAACTGCACCCTTCTAAATAAGCTTTTCAAAGCAGAATTAGTCTTAATTTTAGGTGCTGTTAATAGCAGAATTTCGGGCCTCCGTGGCCTAGTGGTTAAGAGCGCTGACTCTTGATTATTAGGTCTCTCACCGCTGTGGTTCGAGCCTTGCTCGGGTCACATGTGAAACGCCAAGTTCTGCAACGGGAGGTCAGGTGGTTCTTCTTCGGTTTCCGTCCACCTCTGATTAACGATCGGCTCGATATGAGTGAAATAATCTTGAAAGGGCCATAAAACCAAAAAAAATAAAAAAAGCAGAATTTCACTGGAATTACAACAGGACCCGTCCGTTGTACCCATTCAGCTTAAATGATCTGTGTGTATGTGTCCAGAATGAATACAGCAGCACATTTTCCTGCAATAAAGCTCAATCAGTCCAGTTTCAGGGAGGGCCAAAATCAATGTAAAACCTCTGTTTATGCTTGGTTTGTGATCTGACATATTGGATTTACTGGTGTTGATTGCCAAATCAACGCTAAGAGGCTTTCTTAAGTGTCTAGATCACAAATTGTCTCTTAAGGAGCATAGACACTCCTGACATTATGATTTTTCTCCATTTATGGGGATAAACTTGTTCTTTACAAAGGATACGGAATTTTAGACTCCTTGTTTTGTGTGCTGGTCTGTTGGACACCAGGGGCCAGTTGTTCAAAACTAACGACGTCGTTAGTTAACGTATCGTTTAAACTTTGATCATTAATTATGACAAACATTCTAAAATTTTTGCTGAAAAATGGAAGCAGCTTTTGCAAATGCAAAAGCTGCTTACATTTTTTCAGCAAAAATACTAAAATTTTCGATATTGTACTTGCTAACGGTTAACAATTTGACCATTAATGAGCTCGTTAAGCTAACAGTGCTTTGAACAACTGGCCCCAGGACCTTAGAAATTTCTCAAAGCCTCGAGAGCTTAACAAATTCGTCAGCGGTCAAACTGCTAATTAACTAATCCAGCATGTACAATATCAAAATAATCCTGTCCCCGCCCACCTGGGCTTGGAGATATAGGTTTGGCTGCATCGTGCTTCCACGCAGAGCTGAAACCGACCACACATGAGTACTTGTAAACCACTTAGAAGGTCTAAGCCTGCCCAGGCAAAATGGTGTGAGTTGGACAATCCATGCATATAAACCCTATTGGTTTCACTGGGGAGCAGGGCTTGAGATATCATGTCATCTCAACTGCCCAGTAAAAGTCCCACAAAATTGGAAGCAACATCTCCAAAATGACCTAAATTTTGTTGACAGTGAAGCAAAACCTCAAATCAAACAAACAAACAACCAATATCTAATACATGTACTCTGTTTTCATTCGCTGGAAAAATGCAAGCAGCTTTTGCAGATGCAAAACCTGCTCAAATTTTGTTAACACAAATAATAGTATATTGTCATACTGAATGATGAATTTAACAATATGTCAACTAATGACTTGTAAAGTTTTGAACATTCACTGCCCAGTTGGACACCCTAATGCTGAAAGTTAAAATGCACCCTTGTCACCGAATTTCCCCTGACCACTGAATATCCAGTTGTTAAGCGGATTTTTCTGCCATTTTTCAAAGGGAGACAACTTTCAGAACTTCCTGTGTACTTTTCAATAAGCTCTGTCCCATTGAAAAGGGGATCAACTCTTAAAGGAAAGAATCTGCTCCTCCGTCTGCTCCTCAGGAGCAAATTCTCTCCTTTAAGAGTTTACCCCTATTGACATGGGAGACAAAAATGCTTTTGCAGGAGTTGCTTCTCCTGAAAGTGTATTCATTCCCCTCAAAATCTGATAAAGCTGTTACTGAAAAAAACCTTAAAAATTCATTCACCTTGAGGACTAGCTGTAATTCTCCTTACATTTCAAATTTGTTTCACGATCCTGCATGAAGTCCAAAAGGTGTAAACGGAATGGCAAACACTGTAGACTCTGATCAGACTGCTCCTTCAGGAGCCGTCTGATCCAGGCTTGCTGGCAAACAGTGTAGACCCTGATCAGACTGCTCCTTCAGGAGCAGTCTGATCTGGGCCAGCACTGTCTGCTTAGCAGTCTGATCTGGATCTGTAATGTTTGCTCAGGCCTATCTGTCCTAATACTTAGGATCATTATGGTAGTCTACCCTTACCTTGCTGAATATCCATTTAAGCCACACCCATTTCTGTCTATCAACCAATCAAATTACTTGATATAATTTATTGCTACAAATTCATAAACTGAATACCAAATAGTGTAGATCCTGATCAGATGGCTTCTACAGAAGCCATCTGATCTGGATCTACACTGTTTGCAAAGATAGGGGCTGTCGTTAACAGCAAGATAAGGGTTAAGATTACATATATGTTAAAATGTCAACCCTTCTGTATGGTTAAAACAATACATTTTTCTTGAAGAATATATCATATCAAGCAATGAACTCACCTTTTTTTTCAGCAAAAGTACCAATGCATTACATATTGCACATACAATGCACTGGAACAGTAAACAATTTGACTGCTAAAACCCCTGTCACACAAGGGCCACGTTTTCACGGCGTCCAAGAAAAATGCAGAACATCGTGGTGCGTGCAGTACAATCGCAAACATTGCCATAGCAATGCAGTGGCATCGCCAGTAGGCATGTTGGGATCACACAGAACGCCAAGCAATGGCACTCATTTTGAACATGCTCAAAACAAATGCCGTCGCACGGCGTTCTGATAAGAGCGCAGTGAGGTCGCCTTAAGGTTGCCATAGCAGTGCAGAAAGGTCTCCTACAACGCTACAGGAGCTCGGCAGGGGCGCACAGAGGTCTCCTACAATGCCTCATAAACTCCGTTTGTATAATTGATTAACTGATTTATTTGAGGTTAAACGTCCCTGTCAACACTGTATAGGTGATTTTGGAGACATAGCTTCCAATTTTGTGGGACATTTACCCGCCATTGAGATGAAATGACATCTCAAGCCCCGTCGCCCAATGAAACCAATAGAGTTTATAAGCATGGACGGTCCGTCTCGCACTGCTTTGCCTGGGCAGGCTTAGATCCTCTAAGCGGTTTACCAGTACTGGTATGCGGTCGGTTTCAGCTCTTGGGGGGGGGGGGGGGGGGGGGGGGGGGCTTGTATAAACAGTGGCTAGAGTAGACTGTGGAACCTAAAGTTTGATTGAGTACTGTCTTCTGTGGTGACTCATCCCGGGGTTGATAAGGTAATGTCGGTGGACTAGCTTGCTCCAGCTTGCGGTGATGTTGCACTTGCTTCCAACGGCACACAGGTCCTGGTAAACCGCTTAGGGGTTCTAAGCTTGCCCAGGCAAAGGGGTTTGAGTCGGACCATCCATGCTTATTAACCCTATTGGTTTCATTAGGTGACAGGGATTGAGATGTCATTTCATCTCAATGTCAGGTAAAAGACCCATAAAATTGGAAGCAATGTCTCTAAAATGACTTATACTGAGTTGGATGGGAAGTTAAACTTCAAATCAAACAAAACCGTTTGACTGATGAAGATGTCTGTTTTACACTTTGCTTTATAGTGCAAACGAACGTCGTCAACATGCTGTCAGCGCAGTGCACTGAGATGAAATGACATCTCAAGCCCTGCCGTCCAATGAAACCAATAGGGTTTATACGTATGGACAGTCAGACACGCACCACTTTTCCTGGGCAGGCTTAGAACCTCAAAGTGGTTTACCAGCACTCATTTGCGGTCAGTTTCAGCCCTGCCTGGAAGCATCATGCAGCCCATCTATTTCTTCAAGCCCCGATGGGCAGGGTCTACTGTGAGCAGTGTTAGGTCGACTGTCTCTGAGTGTAGGCTGGGAAAATTATCCTGGACTGAGACTTAAATTGTTTACTTAACCCTTAAATTCAAGTCTTTCAAGCAAATAGTGTAGACCCTGAACAGACGCTGCATTTTGTGGCATCTGACCCTCACACTTCTTGTACTGTAAGCAAATGGTGTAGACCCTGATCAGATGCTGTGTTCTGCAGCATCTGACCTGCATCTACACTGTCTATCAATCCCAACCCATGATTCCAGTCCAGATTCTATTCAATAGAATCTGGACTGGAATCATGGGTTGGGCTTAGAATCTATTGATAACCATGTTACGCAACAGGCTTACCTCACAGTGATAAAATTGACATAGCTATTTTGTATAACTAACCATTCCCTGTACCAAGACAGTGACAGTCACGTGGACTTCAGCATTGAAAAGCTACTTTGCTTTATAACTTTGGCTTGATTGATAAACAACACTTCACTTTATAACTTTGGGTCTATTTATCTGACCCAAAAACAAAAGAAAATTACCTGTATCATATAGAGCTGTGCTATTCTGTACTCCTCTACACTCATAGGCAGGGAGATCCTGTACTCCTTGATCAGCATCTTGAAGTCTTTAGGTACTCCTTCTGTTACTCTGGCTACAGACAGATCTCACATCTTCCCATCACTTCCTTCCGGCAGTGTCCACTGAATGTCATTGATGAGGGATCTTATAAATTCCATTCACAACATTTGGGTAATTCAATGACAGTACACTCTAAGACAATCTGTTGATCAACATCCCATGCCTTATGATCTCCAATTCAGTCCCACTTAAAACATACAAATACACCACAACCTCTTTATAACACTATTCACTATAACACAGTTTGGATATAATGCCATAAAAATCCTAAAAATTCGGACACCTCTATGACTTGCTATAATTCTCCTAAAATTTTAATAAATTTGTTTCAAGATCCAGCAGAGTCCAAAAGATGCTGACAGAATTGTAAACAGTGTAGACCCTGATCAGACTGCTCCTTAAGGAGCAGTCTGATCTGGGTCTGCACTGTTTGCTTAGGCCTATCTGTAGTGTCCCAATACTTAGGATTATTACGGTATGATTTAAAGATGAATCCCAAAAGTGAAGGTTGGTTGGTTGGTTGATTTGTGGTTTAACGTCCCCGTCAACACTGTAAAGGTCATTTTGGAGACGTTGCTTCCAATTTTGTGGGACTTTTACCCGACATTGAGATGAAATGACATCTCAAGCCCTGTCGCCCATTGAAACCAATAGGGGTTTATTAGCATGGACGGTCCACCTCGCACCGCGGTTCCTGGACAGGCTTAGTTCCTCTAAGCGGTTTACCAGTACTAGTGTGCGGGCCGGATTCAGCTCTGCGTGGAAGCATCATGCAGCCCATATATTTCTTCAAGCCCCTATGGGCGGGGGCGAACTAAAAAGGTTTTGGCTTTGAATCCTTACATTAGTGTTTTAACCCTTCTCTTGCTTAATATTCAGTTTAGCCACACCCATTTCTGACTATGAACCAATCAGATTACTTGATGTAATTTTTTCCTACAAATTCATAAACTGAATGTCAAACAGTGTAGATCCTGATCAGATGGCTTCTTCAGAAGCCATCTGATCTGGATCTACACTGTTTCCAAAGATAGGGGTTGTCGTGAACAGCAAGATAAGGGTTAAAGAGGTTGTAATGTACAAGCAAATTAAAGTAGCAGGCAGTAATCCTGCTTACAAACCTGATAAAACACCGGCGCTACCAGTAATTTCTATGCCAATACAGAATGAACAATAGTGGTCAGCTTAAAATATCATTCATTCCTGAAATATTGTCTGTGTGCTGTTTACAATTTAGTTGTTGTATTCCACACAAATGTTGGTCGAATTATGGGGCACTTTTAGTTCATGCTAGCAAGAAATTCTTCAACAACATAAGTGGCTATCATGTATCTTCCAAGTGTGACCTGAAACAGGAAAACCAACAATAGAATGAAACTTAAACTAAGATTTCTATAACAATCTCTTTACCCTTAAGATGCCATGGAAAACTGCATCTGAAAATGTTGTCTGCTTATGTCATCTGCTGAATCTTCTTACAAACTTAATATTGTTTCACATAGGCAAACAGTGTGGACCCAGATCAGACTGCTCCTAGTGGAGCAGTCTGATCTGGGTCCACACTGCTTGCAAAAAAAAAACTAATTTCAAAGTACTTGGCAGACGACAGGCCAGACGACAATTGTTGTGATTGACATTTTATGGGTTAACCACAGGAAATGGGCATTTATGTTTATGACATTCGTTGCTCTTGAGAAGGAGACTATTTTGAATTTCTCCATAAAAGGCATATCCTGTTGGTACATTGTGGCATATCTAACAAGTACCCACATGCTTTGTTTCAAAGGAAAATTTTCAAGCGAGATTTAGAGAGATTTTTGCTCATTTTTTGGCACTAAAATGGGCCGAATGTGTGAGTGAGTGAGTGAGTGAGTGAGTGAGTGAGTGAGTGAGTGAGTGAGTGAGTGAGTGAGTGAGTGAGTGAGTGAGTGAGTGAGTGAGTGAGTTAGTGAGTGAGTTAGTGAGTGTTTGAGTTTTACGTCCCACCAACAGCTATGGTCATACAGAGACAGGACCTCGGTTTAAAGACTCATCCGAAAGTCTGGAGAAGCCCAGAATCGATCCTGCGACCCCTGGTTTACAAGGCGAGTAGCGTAACCACTACACATGGAGGCTTCTAAGGGCCAAAAGTGAGAAAAATCTCAAAGCGAAATGTAGTTTAGGTGAAGTTTTGATGTTTGCCTGAAAATCATGATTTCTCATCAGTCATGGCTGAATGAGATATTCCCCCATGTTACTCTGAGCCTGAATTACCACTAAGTTTTGAGCCTAGCTCAAGTCAAGTGAGATGCAAAGTTCTGCAGTGGCACTGGTCAGGTGGTTTTTCTCCGGGTGCTCTGGTTTTTGCACAACCTTTGTCTAACAATTGGCTCGAAATAAGTGAAACTAGAGCTGCCGCCTAACGGGCGCCAATTATACCCCCGCTACCGACAAATTTTTACAAGTATTTGACCTTGAGGAAGGTCAACGTAAAGGTCAAGGTCAGGTTTGTGTATATCAATCTTAAGTACTAGTGGCAAGGTGTGTGGTGTGTGAATATTATAGAAATCGGTCAAAGAATAAGGAAGTTATGAGCAATGTTAAAGTTTTTTGTAATGGACCGACGACAGACGATTTGTAACGGACCGACGACAGACGACAGACGACAGACGACAAGCTGACTCCTATATACCCCCTTCAAACTTCGTTTGCGGGGGTATAATTATCTTGAAAGGGCCGTTACCATAGCATACATGATTCTAAAGTTATGCTATGCATCACAACACATGTAATGTACAAATGTGCCCTGTACTCGTTAACCGCTTATGTATAAGCCTGCCCAGGAAACGTGTGGATAGGTAAACTGACTGACTCAAAAATGACCTAAAATAGCGTTGAATGGGCCGTTAAACTCCAATACAAACAAACCATGAAATGTAGGTCAAGGTCAAATATGGATATGGATGCTAGCATTAAAGCTGCCATCCCTAGATGCAAGTCTGTTTGTTTTGTTTGATTTGATGTTTAACGTCCCCGTCAACACTGTATAGGTCATTTTGGAGACATTGCTTCCAATTTCATGGGACTTTTACAGACACTAAGATGAAATGACATCTCAAGCCCTGTTGCCCAATGGAACGAATAGGGTTTATAAACATGGACGGCCCGACTTGCAAGGCTCTGCCTGGGCAGGCTTAGATCTTCTGAGCGGTTTACCAGTACTTGTGTGCGGTCAGTTTCAGTTCTGCGTGGAGGCATCATGCAGCCCATCTTCAAGCCCTGATGCAAGTCTGTACCATATATCATTAATGAAGCTCTTATAGTTCTTGAGAAATGGACTTGAACATTGGGGTGAACGCTAGGGTGGCTGCAATAGTTTCAAAAGTCAGTGAACAATGAAGGCCAAGGTCAAATATGGATGCTTGCGTTGAAGTTGCTATCCCTAAAAGCAAGTCTGTACCAAGTATCATTAATGATGCTCACTCTAATAGCTCCTCAGAAATGGACTTGAACATTAGGGTGATCATCGAACGCTAGTGTTCGCAAATGTTGATGGACAAACGGATGAATGGACTAACAAACCGACAGAAATTATGACATCTATATCATGCCAGCAGGCGCGCGCAACAATAAAATCATATGTTGTGGGTAACTGGAATTACCCATCTGGAACAAATTCATGGATCCCGTTGTATTTTCACATTTTGGTTTCCTAATTTTCCAGAGAAAAAAATTAGGCTGCAAATCTAATACTTTCTCTGAAAAATAACAAACTGTCTGCTACACAGTTTTGCTTGGTGTAAAACAGTCCATATTTTTTGCTGATGTTATATAACAGCTGTTTCACTGTTAACCCTAAAGACACAGAGAAAAACTACATCTGAAAATGTCGTCTGCTTATCTTGTCTGCTGAATTTTTTTAAAATGTTTTAAAACATATTTTTGCTTACTAACAAAAAGTGTGGACGCAAATCAGACTGCTCCTATGGGAGCAGTCTGATTTGGGTCCACACTGTTTGCAAAAATGACTTTCAAAGTAACCAGCAGATGACAAAGCAGTCGACAATTGTCATGATTGGCATTTTACGGTTAACTCTTCTGTTATAACCATAACTTATTTACCGTAAATATTCTGACAACTCAACTCCTTACCATGATTGGTCTAAACCTCGAGCAAGTACAATTTACTACAGTGTCTAATGCTATGTTCCCACTATCACGATTCGCGCCACGATTGCAATCGTGTTCTTTATCGTGGACTAATCGTGGTGATCCTATCAGATCTTATCAGATCTTGAGGTCAGTCGTGGCAATCGTGTTAATCGTAGAAAATTTTTGAACGGTTCAAAATTTTTCCACGATCAACACGATCGATTTCAAATCGGGATCATCGTATCACATCGTGTTGCATCGTAACAAAGCGCGACGGATCGCATCTAATCGTGCTTCCAAATCGCGGTGATCGGGGCCAATCTTGGACAAAACAAACACCGCGTTCTGTTGAGTTGTGTTGCGATCTCACAAGATCTGTCACGATTTGTTACGGTCTGTCGGGTCCCATTGCTCAAGACCTGTCACGAATGGCTCGTGATCAGATACGAGATGATACGAGTAAATGCGATTAGATACGAGTAGGCTACGTTTTTATACGAAAGTCCACGATCTATTTCGAGTTCTCAAGATTTAATGCGACTCATTCAGCGATCTGCTCATGAGTGAGTGAGTGAGTGTATTTCAGTTTTACGTCCCACCAATAACTAAGGTCATACGGAGACGGAACCTCGGTTTCTAGACTCATCCGAATGTCTGGAGAAGCCCAAAATCGATCCTGCAATCCCTGGTTTATACAGGCCTTTGCTAGTATTTTTAAACCCTTTGAAAGATGCCACCCAAGGGTAATGGAAGCTAAGAATGGAAAAGGCAAGCCTGAACCATTCCAGCCAGAGAAATTGCCACATTGTCATCATCCGCAACTCCTACCATCATCAATGGTTGAGGGTCAGTGTTTATGCTGTAAAAATCAAGAAACAATTAAGTCCATGGTCAGTCCGGCTGTATATATACCAGTCGGGGTCAAGTCGTAGCCCAAATCGTGATCGCCCTCGATCATGATCGTGAAAAACATCGAAACGACAGTCGTATGCTATCGTAACGGAGCGCATCGGCTCGTGATGAGCGTATAAGAACGTATCTGCACGTATCAGATCGTCCCAATTCGGAGTACTCGATCGTGATGATCGTTTCAGATCGAGACCAAGTCGTAGACTCAATCGCAACAATCCTATCGGAACGCATTTGGTCGTATCTGAACGTGAGAGCAGACCTTGGCTGATCGTGAAACCTGAAATTGACAAATCATGATTGGATTGCATCTGAGCTTAACGAATCGTACCAGAACGTATCGACTCTCATCACCTCGTATCCAAACCTGAACTTTCAGAGAATATTCCACGACCAGCTACGAATGGCCAATCGTGGCGTTCGTAACAGATCGCACGACAGTGGGAACCTAGCATAAACAAAGTTGGATGAATGGAAAACCCTGACAAACATTGATGAGGCACCTCATACTGTGGTGTCTCATCTGGGTTAAACCAATAACATGCCAATCACGACAATTGTCGTCTGCTGGTTACCTTAAAAGTAATTTTTTGCAAATAGTGTGGACCCAGATCAGACTGCTCCTGTAGGAGCAGTCTGATCTGGGCCCACACTTTGTTTGTATGCAAAAATATTTTTAAAAAGTTTGCTAGAAGATTCTTTTTTTTTTTTTTTTTTGGTGCATAATATTTTTAGTTTTTATTTTCCGTTTTCTCAGTGTGACTAGAATTTTATTTGACTAGAATAAATAGTTTAATTTTCAACTCTAAGACTAGTTAACATAATAAAATAAATATGTATCAATCAACCCTTATCCTGCTTCAAATATAGGCGGCCACAATCATTTCTGACACTGATCCAGTCAAATAACTTAATACCTATTCACTGGCTTCAAAACAAAGAGTCGGCCACCACCCATCAGGGCTTGAAGAAATAAATGGGCTGCATGATGCTTCCACGCAAAGCTGAATCCGGCCACACACGAGTACTGGTAAAATGCTTAGAGGATCTAACCCTGTCCAGGCAAATGGGTGCAAGTCGGACTGTCCATGCTTATAAACCCTATTGGTTTCATTGGGCAACAGGGCTTAAGCTGTCATTTCATCTCACTGTCGGGCAAAAGTCCCACAAAATTGGAAGCAACGTCTCCAAAATGACCTATATAGTGTTTTTTTTTTTTTTTCCTGTTGAAATTTTATTCTGGATAGAAGTGCCTGTTACAACAGCCCCATCAGGGATCCAGGCACTCCCTGCGGTTGTTCCAGCACATCCGTTCAACTTTGACCAATGTGCTAGAAGATTCAGCAGACAACATAAGCAGACGACATTTTCAGATGTAGTTTTTCTTGGTGTCTTAAGGGTTAACTGTTTGCTCAGGCCTGTCACATACAGTAGTGAGTGAGTGTTTAAGTTTTACGTCCCACCAACAGCTAAGGCCATATGGAGACGGGACCTTGGTTTAAAGACTCATCCGAAAGTCTGGAGAAGCCCGGGATCGATCCTGCAATCCTTGGTTTACAAGGCTAGTACCGTAACCACTGCACCACGGAGGCGTCTGTCACATACAGTAGAATTATTATTTCATTGTTACATAGTATAGTATTTACTAGTTATTAACCCATTTTGTCAGACCCCTGTCCATCGAAGCTAATGGATAAATAGATTGGGCTGCATGATGCTTCCATGCAGAGCTGAAACCGATTGCACAGGAGTACTTGTAAACCACGTATGCAGTCTAAGCCTACCCAGGTTAAGTGGTGTGAGTCGGACCATCAATGCATATAAACCTTTTTGTTGGGTAAAAATCCTACAAAAATTAGAAGCAATGTCCCAAAAATGACTGAAATGGAGTTGACGGGGATGTAAAATCTCAATTCAAACAAATTCAAAACCCTTTTTATACTGATATACTTCCACCTTATATACAGCTAGAGTCCATTTTGAAAGGTTCAGTTAATGACTGAACTTTCTGCAAGCAGTGATCAGGGCCCGCACTGTTTGCTGATGACCCGTTTCAGGGTTTTGTGTATAAAATGGGTTAACCCATCTATGTATAGAATCTACCTACTATAATGATCCTAACCCTTTTCTTGCTGTTCACGACAACCCCTATCTTTGCAAACAGTGTAGATCCAGATCAGATGCCTTCTGAAGAAGCCTTTTCTTGCTGTTCACGACAACCCCTATCTTTGCAAACAGTGTAGATCCAGATCAGATGGCTTCTGAAGAAGCCTTTTCTTGCTGTTCACGACAACCCCTATCTTTGCAAACAGTGTAGATCCAGATCAGATGGCTTCTGAAGAAGTCTTTTCTTGCTGTTCACGACAACCCCTATCTTTGCAAACAGTGTAGATCCAGATCAGATGGCTTCTGAAGAAGCCATCTGATCAGGATCTACACTGTTTGGCATTCAGTTTATGAATTTGTAGAAATAAATTACATCAAGTAATTTGATTGGTTGATAGACAGAAATGAGTGTGGCTTAAATGAATATTCAGCAAGATAAGGGCTAAATTGGGACAGTTAGACCTAAGCAAACAGTGCAGACCCAAATCAGACTGCTCCTGAAGGGAGCAGTCTGATCAGGGTCTACACTGTTTGCCATTCTGCCTGCACCTTTGGGACTCCTTGCTGGATCATGAAACAAATTTGTTGAAATTCTAGGAGAATTGTCGAAATGCTAAGAGAATTTCAGCAAATCCACAGAATTTTTTGGATTTTAATAATAATACCTTGGCCAGTTCCATTCCCAATTCTGTGGTTTCAGATTTGTTGTTTTATTTCTTGTAAGTTCTACAAAACATCCCACACTTTTAGCAAACCTTGTGCAGAACCTAAACAGAAGCCATGTAACTTTGTCTGATCTGGGTCTACATTGTTTGTTAACATCACATATTTGGGACACTAGGCATACACTAGGTTACCAAGAAAATCTACATCTGACCTATGCGTAAATGATCTGGTTTGGCACACTTCCTCGACAGGCTTACTCAACGTCACTACAGCTGGTGTAACGGGAATGTGTGGCAGCCGTAAAAAGTCTCCCCGCCCTTCACCATAGTGTAGTTTATATTCTCTTGTCCTTTGGGATCATAGATTTCATTCTTTAATTTTGGGTCACTGATGAGGCCTAACTAGCCGAAACTAGCTAATCTGGACCAGAAAAACTTGTACACTCCAAAGTTTTTGGTTCATTGGTGTATTCTTTGCTTCCAAAGGATAAACCTTTTATAGAACACACTTATACACAAGCAATGCATGTTCTTTTGCCAGCAGTGTAGGCCCTGATCAGATGCCGCATTCTGCGGCGTCTGATCTGCGCCTACACTGTTTGCTAGGGTACCCATTTTGGGGTTTCCGGTACAAAATCGGTTAAGCACTATTTGTAAGTTATCCTTCAAAAATTAAGAAAATAGTAAAACTATTTCTCCTGAATTCTTCTTCAGGATGGGCTTTGAGAAATGAGGATGAACAAAGCATCCATGTTTGTTTATTTGTTTAATTTGAAGTTTTACGTCACCCCCATCAACATTGTATAGGGAGAAGAACTATACAAGTACTTGTGCTTTCGTTCTAATCCTATTATTGCTTGTGTTACATTTGGATGCATGTTATTCACTACTTTTATGAATAAATATGCTTAAACTAACATTGTATAGGTCATTTTGGAGACGTTGCTTCCAATTTTGCGAGACTTTTACCCGACATTGAGACAAAATTACATCTCAAGCCCTGACGCCCAATGAAACCAATAAGGTTTATAAGCATGGACGGTCCGACTCTCACCGCTGTGCCTGGGCAGGCTTAGATCCTCTAAACGGTTTACCAGTACTCATGTGGGGTTAGTTTCAGCTCTGCATGGAAGCATCATGCAGCCCATCTATTTCTTCAAGCCCTGATGGGTGGGAACCAAAATTTTGAAATGGACATGCGCTAAATACAAGGAGGAAGATTTCATTTGGTACAAAATGGGTTAACCTGGGCCCAGTTGTTCAAAGCATCGTTAGCTTTACGAACTCGTTAGTGGTCATATTGTAAACTGTTCTAGCAAGTTTAATATATAAATTTTTGGTATTTTTGCAGAAAAAAATATGAGCAGCTTTTGCGTCTGCAAAAGCTACTCACATTTTTTCAGCAACAATTTCTGCATATTTGCATTATTAAATGATCAAAGTTTTAACGATACGTTAACTAACGACATCGTTAGTTTTGAACAACTGGCCCCTGGTCTATAACCATAACTGGCAGTAAGCTTTCTTGTGACTCAGCATCATGGCCTTTTTTTCTTATTCTTTATCATAATCTTCATCTAATTGAGCATGTGCATGTTTTCTCTGTTAAACTAAATAACAGAAGACAAGCTGGAATCAAAATCTCTGCAATACATTGTTTGTTTGATTTGAGGTTTAACATCCCCGTCAACACTATTTAGGTCATTTTGGAGACACTGCTTTCAATTTTGTGGGACTTTTACCATACATTGAGATGAAATGACATCTCAAGCCCTGCCGCGCAATAAAACCAATAGGGTTTATAAGCATGGATGGTCCGACTAGCACCGCATTGCCTTGGCAGGCTTAGATCCTCTAAGCAGTTTACCAGTACATGTACTTATGTGTGGTCGGTTTCAGCTCTGCGTTGAAGCATCATGCAGCCCATCTATTTCTTCAAGCCCCGATGGGCAGGGGCCGTATATTCCTTATGAGAATCATATGTTGCGAGTACTTGTTAAAGTCACCTCAGCGAGTCAATTCTAACAAGTTACCACAGCATGCGTTTAAATGGAGAAATACAAAAATATTGCAGCAAAATTTATCCCCACTATTCCTCCTTATTAACCCATTTTGTACCGGAAACCCGCAAAGGGGTAATTGGCAAACAGTGCAGGCCCAGATCAGACGCCGCAGAATGCGGCGTCTGATCAGGGCTTATACTGTTTTCAAAAAGTTCAGCCTTTTTTCCAAATAAATTTTGAAGAAAACACAGTTATGTGACACCCCTAAATGTTGAGATTTTTGTGCTATATACAAGGAAGATTCCATTTAGTACAAAATGGGTTAACTTTGTACTGTATACTGGTAAACATAACTGGCAGTAAGCTTACTTGCGACTCAGCATCATGGCTTCCTTTTTTTTTTTTTTTTTCTTTTTCTTATTCTTTATCATAATCTTCATCTAATTGAGCATATGCATGTTTTTTCTATTAAACTAAATAACAGATGACAAGCTGGAATCCATCACATGAACATGTCCATGAAATGAAGACCTCCCTAGACCCCGCTTCATGTACTGAAAACTTGGGTTTACGGGGCTATACATTATTTTTCTTATTTCTGCTCCAAGACATAGGTTGTGGGTACTCCTTAGAACCATTGAGACGGTTCTAACGAGCACCCACAACCTATGTTTTGAACATTTTTAAGAAAAATATCAAGGATTTTCATCAGAAAAGTAGCTATTTTGGGGATATGAAAAATGCACTATGTCGCACGGGTGAGTTATCATGATGAAAATCTCTGCAATATATCTACAGATCTGTACAGTTCCATACTAAATCAGCGTTAGTTAATCCTTAACTTGCTGTTCACTACAACCCCTATCTTTGCAAACAGTGTAGATCCAGATCAGATGGCTTCTGAAGAAGCCATCTGATCAGGATCTACACTGTTTGGCATTCAGTTTATGAATTTGTAGCAGTGAATTACATCAAGTAATTTTATTGGTTGATGGACAGAAATGGGTGTGGCTTAAATGAATATTCAGCAAGATAAGAGTTAACATGGCTGCATGAATATTTTTGCATTCCAGTATCAACCCATTTTGTGCTGCATTGAATCTCCACCTTATAAATACATGTAGCAGGAGTCAGACTCAATTTCAAAAGTTAAGGGGCACCCGGATGGGTTGATTTTTTTTGGTTTTACGACCCTTTAGAGATTATTTCACTCATATGCAGCTGATTGTTAATCATGTGTGCGAAAACTGGAGACTCGTACCCAGAGAAAAAACACGTGACCTAGCCTTGCAGAACTTGGCATCACATATGTGACCCGAGCCAGGCTCAAACCCACAACTATGAGAGACCTAATGTGCTGTTATCCACTAAGCCACGGAGGCCTGTAAGGTATAAAATGTCAATCACAATAATTATCATCTGCTTTGTCGTCTGCTAGACACTATAAAGGTTATTTTTGCAAACAGTGTAGACCCAGATCACACTGCTCCTAGATCTGGATCCACACTGTTTGCCTGTATGAAATAAAAATTCTAAAAAGTTTGCAAGAAGATTCAGCAGACAACATAAGCAGACAACATTTTCAAATGTTGTTTTTCTCAGCGTCTTTAGGGTAAAAAGCGAGGGAATTTTTTTTTTTTTTTTTTCAAACAGTGAAGGCAATTATCAGATGCTCCATTCTGCAGGCTCTGATCTGGACCAGCACTGTTTGCTGGTTACCCGTTGTTTCCCGTATAAAATATTTTAAGCGAAAAAAAGGAAAATACTACTACATGTACTGAGTGCAAATACAGTAAATCTCCTACATTAAGACCACATTTGGGACTGTTCAAAGTGGTCTTAAAGACCACTTATGAACAGTCCCAAAGGTGGTCCCTGACCAGAGGCCACTGTGGGCAGCAAACATAAATAAAAATTAAGTGCAGCCTTCAAAATAAGCTTTTTAAAGCAGAATTAGTCTTAATTTTAGGTGATCTTTATACACTGCCGCGTTATGCAGCGTCTGATCTGGACCTGCACTGTTTGCCAAGGTACCCCTTTAGGGGTTTTCCCGCATACAATGGGTTAAGAATTATCTTATTGAAACCCCTGAGTGTTAATATTGTGCTGTGTTGTGGCCATCATCCTAAGAGCAAAACTAGAGTTACCCTTTCACCCCTGAGTTTCTGAAGTGGACTCCTCCATCACTCTAAACGTTTTCTCACAATATATCTTAACCCATTTTATAATAGTGGACTCTTCTATTGCTGTATGTTGGACAAGTCCATATGTCATATAAGATCGCAGGATCGATCCCGGGCTTCTCCAGACTTTCGGATGAGTCTTTAAACCGAGGTCCCGTCTCCGTATGACCTTAGCTGTTGGTGGGACGTAAAACTGAAACTCACTCACTCACTCATATGTCATATAAGGGGTGTCAGACCTTTTTTTTTCTATCTTTGACGGAAAAATCTGTTAGCAAATAGTGTAGGCGCTGATCAGAAGTGGCGTCGTGCGGCGTCTGATCTGGGCCTGCACTGTTTGCCAAGGTACCCCTTTAGGGGTTTCCTGCATACAATGGGCTTAGAAATTTCTTTTTGAAAACCCTGAGTGTTAACTTAATATTGTGCTGTGTTGTGGCCATCATCCTAAGTGCAAAACTAGAATAACCATTTCACCCCTGAGTTTCTGATGTGGACTGTTTTCTCACAAAGTGGCTTAATCCAATGTATAATAGTGGACTCTTCCATTGCTATATGTTGGACAAGTCCATTTGTTATATAAGGGTTGTCAGACCTATTTTTTTCTCTTTTTTTTTCTATTTTTGACAGAAAAATCTGTTAGCAAATCAGACGCCGTGCCTGCACTGTTTGCCAAGGAACCCCTCTAGGGGTTTCCCGTATGCAATGGGTTAAGAAATATCTTATTGAAAACACTGAGTGTTAATATTGTGCTGTGTTGTGGCCATCATGAATTACAACTTTCACCTCTGAAGTGGACTTCTCCATCACTGCAGATGTCGTTAAACAAGTTTTCTCACAATATGGCTTAAGGGATACACCTTCAGGGGAGGCAACTCCCACAGAAGTATTTTTGTGTCCCATCATGTCAATAGAGGTCAACTCTTAAAGGAAAGAATTTGCTCCTCATGAGGAGCAAATTCTTTCCCTTAAGAGTAGACCCCTTTTTCAGTCTGACAGGGCATATAGAAAAGCGAACGGAAAGCCCCGAAAGTTGTCCCCCTTGAAAAAATGCCAGAAAATCTGCCAGGTGTTCCTATTCCCCTTAAGAAGCTGTAGCCTGAATTTTAGGTTAGCTATGTGGAGTAGTTCTATCGTTTATTTTATCTTACATGTAGCTAATTATTCCCACTTAATTGTTGATGGTCTTCCAAGGTTTTCTAGATGTCTAAAGATTCTTCTGATCTGAAAGAATACAGAAACGCCTATAAACAAACATGTTTATACTAAATGAAGCATGGCATTAAGTAGAAAACACAGAACAGAGTGGGGTCAATTCCATTCCATTCAGTTTTAGGAGCAACTAGATCTGTCAGTGAGTGAGTGAGTGCTTGAGTTTTACATCTCACCAACAGCTAAGGTCATATGGAGACAAGACCTTGGTTTAAAGACTCATCCATAAGTCTGGAGAAGCCCGGGATCAATCCTGTGACCCCTGGTTTACAAGGCGAGCAGCATAACCACTACACCATACAGGCTTCTATACTAGATGTGTCAGAGGATCTGACTACAGCCCCGCTGCAGCACCACTAATAGAGAAAATCCCATAGGGTTGAAATATTTTGAATTCGTGCTTAGCAGAAAACAGCAGTGTAGGACATGGTTTGTTTGTTTGATCTGAGGTGTAACGTCCCCATCAACACTGTTGAGGTCATTTTGGAGACGTTGCTTCCAATTTTGTGGGACTTTTACCCGACATTGAGATGAAATGACATTTCAAACTCTGCCACCCAATGAAACCAATAGGGTTTATAAGCATGAATGGTCTGACTCACACTGCTTTGCCTGGGCTGGCTTAGATCTTCTATCTAACCGGTTTACCAGTACTCCAGTGCGGGTCAGTTTCAGCTCTGCCTGGAAGCACCATGCAGCACATCTATTTCTTCAAGCCCCGATGGGCGGGGCCAGTGTAGGACATGGTATTATACATGGCAACATAAAATGTACACAATTTACCAACCAAGTGTTCATGTGTGCACTAGGTTTCAACTTTGTAACCTTTACAGTTCAAATTACTCCTCCTGACACCCCTTAGCCCTTATCTTGCTGAATATTGATTTAAGCCACACCCATTTCTGTCTATCAACCAATCAAATTACTTGATGTAATTTATTGCTTCAAATTCATAAACTAAATGCCAAACAGTGTAGATCCTGATCAGATGGCTTCTTCAGAAGCCATCTGATCTGGATCTACACTGTTTGCAAAGACAGGGGTTGTCGCGAACAGCAAGATAAGGGTTAATTTTGAAATGGACTCCTAGGCTTTACAAAAAAGATTAAACCAACCAAGGCTTAACCCATTATATGCTAGTGGACTCTTCTATTGCTATATGTTGGACAAGTCCATTTGTCAATTAAGGGATCTGGATCTACACTGTTTGCACAGACAGGGGTTGTCGCGAACAGCAAGATAAGGGTTAATTTTGAAATGGACTCCTAGGCTTTACAAAAAAGATTAAACCAACCAAGGCTTAACCCATTATATGCTAGTGGACTCTTCTATTGCTATATGTTGGACAAGTCCATTTGTCAAATAAGGGGTGGGAGGCCTATTCTTTCATTCTTATTCCAGTTTTGACGGAATATTCTGTAAGCAGATAGTGCAGGCCCTGATCAGATGCCCCATTCTGCAGCATCTGACCTGGGCCTGCACTGTTTGTCAAGGTACCCCTTTAGGGGTATCCCGCAAACAGTGGGTTAAAGCTTAGCAAATTGGATTTTGAATCTATGATACAAGTACTATTAAAATACAATAAACTAATGGATCGCTAATAGCTAGTGTTTCCTGAGGGCTTGAACAGCCGTTATGCTTATCAAAATGTTTCAATGTTAAACAGAAGCCATCAGATATTACAGAGATAAACTTCCATTTCAATAAAACATAAGGCAACCCTTTCAACCCTCTAGATGACCAAAACAGTGTTGACGGGGTAGTAAAACCTCAATTCAAACAATCAAAAAAATCGAAACTCAAGACCCAAACAGATACTGTAGCTAGTTAATGCAAACAGTGTAGATCCAGATGAGCCGACTCATGATGTTTCTCATCCTGTCAATAGTTTTGATTAAACCTCATACTAAACTGGAAGTGACGGGCCTCCGTGGCCTAGTGGTTAGAGCGCTGACTCTTAATCATTAGGTCTCTCACCACTGTGGTTTGAGCCTCGCTCAGGTCACATGTGACTTGTGAGACGCAAAGTTCTGCAACGGAAGGTCAGGTGGTTTTTCTCCGGGTACTCTGGATTTTGCCCACCTCTGATTAACGATCGGCTCAAAATTAGTGAAATTATACTTGAAAGGGCCGTAAAACCAAAACCAAAAACTGGCAGCAACGTCTCCAAATGACCTAGTGTTGATAGGGATGTAAAACCTCATTTCAAACAAACATTAACAAAATGTCCTGCTGAGCCCGGATACTTATGCCTTATTTTCCAAACAATGAAGATCCAGATCAGATGGCTTCTGCATCAAGTTATCTGATTGGCTGATAATCGGTAGTGGGTGTGGCAGATTAAAATATTCAGCGGGACAAGGGTTGACCCATTTAGTACCGGAAACCCCAAAACGGGTACCAGGGCAAACAGTGCAGGCCCAGATCAGACGCCACAGAAGGCGGTGTCTGATCAGGGCCAACACTGTTTGCTAAAAAGTTAAGCCATTTTCCAAATAAATTTTGAAGAAACTAGAAATGTGTCCAAAGTACACAGATGCCCCCGCTTAGCACATTAATCTTTAAGTGGTGCAAAAACCAATCTGTGCGAGTTTCGGCGTTCCACCAATAGTGACCTTGACGTTAAAAGTCGAAATCGCTCGAGATATTGTCATAAGGAACATTTGTGTGAAGTTATTTTGAAATCGGTGAAGAAATGTAAGCGCTAGAGGGGTGACAAAGTTTTTCTAAAAATAGCCACAGTGACCTTGACCTTGAAAGTGGAACTCGCTAGAGATATTGTCATAAGGAACATTTGTGTGAAGTTATATTGAAATTAGTCAAGAAATGTAAGCGCTAGAGCGAAGACAAAGTTTTTCTAAAAATAGCCACAGTGACCTTGAACTTGAAAGTCAAAATAGCTTGAGATATTGTCATAAGGAACATTTGTATGAAGTTATATTGAAATTGGTGAAGAAATGTAGGCGCTAGAGCAATGACAAAGTTTTTCTAAAAATAGCCACTGTGACCTTGACCTTGAGGTGATGACCTTGAAAGTCGAACTCGCTCAAGATATTGTCATAAGGAACATTTGTGTGAACTTATATTGAAATCAGTGAAGAAATGTAGGCGCTAGAGCAATGACAAAGTTTTTCTAAAAATAACCTCTGTGACCTTGACCTTGAGGCCATGACCTTAAAAGTCGAACCTGCACGAGATATTTTTATAAGGAACATTTGAGTGAAGTTTATTGAAATTGGTGGTACAAATACCTTAACCAAAGTCTTAAACATTAAAAATTTTCTAATTCTATGACCTTGACCTTGAGGTCATGGGTATGGGTGGGGGTATTGCTGAATAAACCATTGGACCTATATGTATCATCATAGTAAATATAAACCAAATCCATTGTATGGTTATGAAAATATGAGCTCAAGTTCTACCTGGTACAAATACCTTAACCTGGGTCTTAAACATTAAAAATTTCAAGTCCATGACCTTGACCTTGAGGTCATGGGTATGGGTGGGGGTATTGCTGAATAAAACTTCAGTCCTATATCTATCATCACACCGAATATGAACCAAATTCATTACACGGTTTGGAAAATATGAGCTCAAGTTCTACCTGGTACAAATACCTTAACCTGGGTCTTAAACGTTACAAATTTCAAAGTCCACGACCTTGACCTTGAGGTCTAGGGTATGGGTGGGGGTATTGCTGAATAAAACTTTGGACCTATATCTATCATCATACAAAATATAAACCAAATCTATTGTATGGTTTGGAAAATATGAGCTCAAGTTCTACCTTGTACAAAAACCTTAACCTGAGTCTAACAGGATTACGTACGTACGTACGTACGTACGTACGTACATACGTACACACTTTCGTACATTCGGAAACCGTACGCATGTACGCACGTACCCACGGACGCACGTACGGAAAACCGAAAAACTATATGCCCCCGGCATCATACGATGCGG
The DNA here is from genome assembly GCA_963580285.1 of Lucinisca nassula. Taxonomy (NCBI): domain Eukaryota; kingdom Metazoa; phylum Mollusca; class Bivalvia; order Lucinida; family Lucinidae; genus Lucinisca; species Lucinisca nassula. The sequence continues at coordinate 26,679,880 of OY757022.1, forward strand.
GGGCATAAAAATTTCAAGTCCATGACCTTGACCATGAGGTCATGGGTATGGGTGGGGGTATTGCTGAATAAAACGTCAGTCCTATATCTATCATCATACCGAATATGAACCAAATTCATTATACGGTTTGGAAAATATGAGCTCAAGTTCTACCTGGTACAAATACCTTAACCTGGGTCTTAAACGTTAAAAATTTCAAAGTCCATGACCTTGACCTTGAGGTCTAGGGTATGGGTGGGGGTATTGCTGAATAAAACTTTGGACCTATATCTATCATCATACTAAATATAAACCAAATCTATTGTATGGTTTGGAAAATATGAGCTCAGGTTCTACCTTGTACAAAAACCTTAACCTGAGTCTAACAGGATTACGTACGTACGTACACACTTTCGTACATTCGGAAACCGTACGCACGTACGCACGTACCCACGGACGCACGTACGGAAAACCGAAAAACTATATGCCCTCGGCATCATACGATGCGGGGGCATAAAAACAACCTGACACCCCTAAATTTTAAAATGGACTCCTGCTATATGTAAGGAGGAAACTTCCATTTGGTACAAAAAGGGTTAAACCCTATACTTGCAAGAATGGTCATTTGTCCCAATTTAAAGATGGAAGAGCCCATTTCAGAAACTCAGGGGTGAGAGGGTTTATTGAAAATCACTGACTGATTGATTGTGTTTGGGTATAACCAATTGTATGCTAGTGGACTCCCACTGTTACCGGTATATGTTGGACAAGTCCATTTGTCATATAAGGGTGTCAGACATATTTTTTCATTTTTATTCCATTTTTGATGGAAAATTCTCTTACCAAATAGTGCAGGCCCTTTTCCCGTGATCAGACGCAACTTTCTACGGCATCTGATCTGGGCTTACACTCTTTGCCAAGGTACCCCTTTAGGAGTGGATTAACGACAGTCAACCTTTGTGGATCATTTTGTGTCAACTTCCAGAGAAAGTGAGAAACAAGACAGAAGAGATAGTAAAGGAGATGAAAAAGAGGGACAGGAGAGAAGGGGGAAAATACATGTAAATCAGATGTTGCATGCAGGGATAATTTTAGGGTGAGATTTTGGGAGATTTGCTCATTTTTTTTTTTTTTTTTTCGCCCAAACTCTCATTGAAATCGGCTAAATGGGAGAAAAAATCTCAGCGGTGAAGATTGTGCCAATTTTTTTTTAACACTGAAAATTCAAAATTTCTCACCAGTTTTGGCTGAATGTTTTCTCCCATTTTATTTCACTTTTTTAGAATCGCCTCATGATACCCACAACAGATATGTTTCTAACGAGAAATAACGAAAATTATATCTGTATTAAACCTTTTCTGGCGTACCTTATTTACTGTATATACAGTAGAACTTCGATGGCTCGAACACCGATGGCTCGTTTCCCATGGCTGGGTCGAACTCGTACTTGAGCCCCTAGGGAAATCCTCGAGATCGGAAAGGTTGAGGGATGATAAAGGAGATTTTAGTCTTTTATCTTGCAAATGTGTGCTGTGTGTACTCATTAGAATCGCCTCTGTGATGCGATTCTAATGAGTACACACAGCAAACATTTTCATTATCTAACATCAAAATGTTCAATGCCTCCTAGCAGTGATCTTCAGTGGCTCGAACTGCCGCTGTCTCGAATAAAATTTCATGGTCCCAAAGGGGTTCGAGCCATCGAAGTTCGACTATGTTCCGAGAGACAGGCCCAAGCAGTGTAGACCCAGATGAGATGCCGCAGAATGCGGCATCTCATCAGGGTCTACACTGCTTGCCACTTATCCCGCTATTCTTAGACACAAGATCAAGTAGAGGGAGTTCGATCATCTACCATACCATGGTAGCGGAAGTCAAATTGTGCACGTTCTTCCCATGATTTCCATGTTTTTTCACCGGTGTGATCGAACGACGTCTGGTAGATGTTTGGTTGACTGGTACACAGACCCTCTATTTCTTGAATAGAAACAGTCTATTCCCGGACATTAGTGTTCGCACCTTTCGCCGCCATCTTTGTTACGTATGGTGTGACGTATCTACCAGAGTAACCCACTCTTTAGTCTGGTTGGACCAGAGTGACGTCACGACACTTCCGCTATGCTACCAGACCGCTACCAGACTGAGTTCGATCACACTTTGGTTAACCACTGGTTAACCACGGTTCGTGATCGAACTACCTCATAGTAAATTGTACTGGTTCAAATTTTAGAATAAGTATGGTAAGGAGTTGAGGTGTAAAACCCAGCTACACAATACTGTTGGTAAGGAGTTGAGGTGTAAAACCCTGCTACACAATACTGTTTGGATCCAAAGCAGAAAGAAAGTGTAGTAACTGTGTTAAGGTGAAACAAAAATGTATAGATGAAATAGAATAATGCCCATTTATGTATTTATGGTCTTGAAAGGGCTGTAAAACCGAAACCAAAAAAAATAAACAAAAAAAAACATGCATTTTTTATCCATATTTAGAATGTGTCATATCCAAAACCATGTTATAACCAACAGTGTTATAAAGACTTAGAGGTTTAGGCGCATTACCTTAGGTAAATTACGGTATTTAAAAAAAGTTGCAATTCCAAGACACACTCCTTTGATTCCTTAATCACTTTGCACTTAAATGAACAACAACAGCATGCACACATTCACTTTGTTATTAATTTTCAATGGTTCTGCAGATTGAATCCAAGAAAAATTAACATACCCTGACATTTAAAGAAATCAATAGCAGTCTGTTTTGAAGACTGTAGCGTGAAATGCAGGAAGCCAGCCTAATTCTAAAACATCACAATAATCGATTGGTTCCTAGCCCAGAATTTCTATAGAAAAGGACTAATGAGCCTAGGTGCCAGAAAACCTGTCATGACAGCAATATACAGTAAAAAATTCCTATAATTAACCCATTTTGTACCAGAAACTCCAAAATGGGTAATTGTCAAACAGTGCGGGCCCAGATCAGATGCCACAGAACACAGTGTCTGATTGGGGCCTACACTATTTGCAAATCCAAATAAATTTTAAAGAAAACACAACCTGACACCCATAAATTTTGAAATGGACTCAGGACTACTTTAAGAAGGGAGATTCCATTTGGTACAATATGGGTCAACCCTTACTAAATCTGAAAATGTCGTCTGCTTATGTTGTCTACTGTTTTTTTTTTTTTGGGGGGGGGGGGGGGGGGGGTTCTGTTTTTTTTTGCAAACTTTTTAAAAACTGTTTTTGGACAGAGGCAAGCAGTGTGTGCCCAGATCAGACTGCAGGGCAGTCTGGTCTGGGTCCACACTGTTTGCAAAAAAGAATTACTTTTAAGGTAACCAGCAGACGGCAAAGCAGACGACAATTATCACAACTGGAATTTTATGGGTAACCATCACCATGCTGAATATTTCAATATGCTATATATACATTTCTCCCCGATTTTTCAGACTTTTCCATTTTAACCCATAAAATGCCAATCACAACAATCGTCGTCTGCTTTGCAGTCAGCAATGACTTTTTTTTTGCAAACAGTGTGGACCCAGACCAGACTGCTCCTGCAAAGTACTTTAAAATTAATTTTGCAAACTGAGTGGACACAGGAGCAGTCTGATCTGGGTCCACACTGTTTGCCTATATGTCAAAATATTTTTTAAAAATTCGCAAGAAGATTCAGCAGAGGACATAAGCAGACGACAATTTCAGATGTACAGTAATTTTTCTCGGCAGCTTAAAGGTTAACCATAGATTCAGATGTGAAAGGCAAAAAAGTATAGAACCTGATGAGCTGGCTTCTCAGGAACCAGCTTATCTGGATCTACACAACAGTTATATTGTTTTGAAAACAAGAAAAATGCCTAATGGCATTATGGACAGGTTTTTCATTTTCTTTTGTAAAACAGCCCAGCAGACCGCAGCAATTAAAATAGAACCAGATAGTACCCCTAAGAAACTGGACAAGAATCTTGTTTAACCCTTGTCCTGCTGAATATTCATATATGCCACACCCACTACCGATTATCAACCAATCAGATTACTTGATGCAAATTATTACAACAAATTCACAACCTGAATGACAAACAATGTAGATCCTGATCAGATGGCTTCTTCAGAAGCCATCTGATCTGGATCTACATTGTTTCAAAGAAAATGCATATCCGGGTTCAGCAGGACAAGGGTTAACCCATTCCCACTCAGGGATTTTGTGCATTTCGCTGATTTTCACAGTGTTGCACCTGACAGCAACTTCAACTAGCCATTGCCTGGTAGTCTGTTTTACACCAAACTCGGTATGAATGTTCATTGGGCAGTAGCATTTCAAATGCAAACTTTCATGACTTGATCATTGTTGTCATGGTTATGAGGGGGCATCTTAAAGTTGGCAAAAAGTGTGATTTCACATGAATTTTTGACCAAATCTTAATCTTCACACAGCTGTCAAGGCAACAATTAAGGGTTTGACACTGGCCATTTTCACTGTTTGCAGCATGATTTATCAGCATCAATTTTGAAGCATTTTTGACCCCAGGCACCCTCAGATATAAATTTTAGCTGCCGGTTGGGCCATACACCCAAATTTTTTCGGATTTGAGGGGGGCGTAGCCTTCAATCTCCACCCGCAGAATTTTTTAGTGGCGAGGCGTGCAAAAAAAGGTAACTTTTTAGGCCAACAAATTGTAAAGAAAACATAACTATCCACGGGTAGGAAATGTAGATTTTAGGTGCTGCTGGGGCTTAAAATGGGGGGGGGGGGGGGGGGGTGCAGACATATAAAAACACGTATCTGAGTGGGAAAGGGTTAAAATCTTTTTATTTAAAAAATATACAATTCCCATTTTACTGGTTTTGTCCCAGTAAATGGCAATTTTCACCAAAACTTTGGTCCTTGGTGCCATTAATTATTAAATGGATTGTAAAACGGGCCTCCGTGGCCTAATGGATAAGAGCGCTGACTCTTAGTCATTAGGTCTCTCACCGCTGTGGGTTCGAGCCTCGCTCGGGTCACGTGTGAGACGCCAAGTTCTGCAACGGAAGGTCAGGTGGTTTTTCTCCGGGTACTCCGGTTTTCGCCCACCTATGATTAACGATCGGCTCGATATGAGTGGAATAATCTTGAAAGGGCCGTAAAACCCAAACCAAAAAAAAAAAAAAAAAAATGGATTGTAAATGACAGTGGTACCTCCAATGAAGCAAAAGTCCCAATATGAAGAATAAAGGAAATATATTATATCACTTTGAAAAAAAGGTTAACCAAAAGGTAAACCTCGGATGATGTCCAATGCCTGCTGCCTGCCCAAATGGACATTGCAATTTTAAAAGATGGATTTCTTTTAAAAACCCATCCAAAAAGGATAAATATGGGTTCTGCATGGTGAGGGGTATGACCAACTTTGGGACTGCTAAACTTTTGAACAGTCCCAAAGGCATTCTCTTACAAGAGATTGGGAGCAGGAAATCAGTCCAAACATGAAATTAACCAATACCCCGCGGCAAAAATGTATTTAGCCAGACCAATTTACACTTCAACCAATCAAAATACTTGATGTTATTTATTCATTGAAATTTCCAAACTGAAAGGCAAACAGTGTAGATACTGATCAGATGGCTTCTTCAGAAGCCATCTGATCTGAATCTACACTGTTTGCAAAAGTAGGGGTTGTTGTGAACAGCTGGATTATAATACTGCACCCGACAAAAAAATGCTGGGGTTAAAGGAGCACCACTTTTCCTGCACATATTTGAACCTTCTAAACGGTTAACCAGTTATCAAGTTCGGCCGGTTGCAGCTCTGCATGGAAGCACCATGCAGCCCAATCTATTTCTCCAAGCCTGTGCTACAAAGAAGAATAGTCATGAGTGGTTTCACCAAGTGGATGACAGGCATGCTATTCATCTGTTACAACAATTATGGTATGTCTTTTATCCACAGGCCAAGCAAAAAATCCAATATTATCAGCTTTCAGGACAAAAATATAGGAGACCTTTGTCAAGCTGGCTATAAAACTGCCAATACAAAGCTCTATGATTTTTGTAAATATTGGTTTTATCACACATCCATGGCACCATTGTCAGGATTCAGTTTCATCCAATATGGCACATTTGACAGAAATCCCAGAGAGCAGCACAGCTAGCAACAAAATCAGCAGTGTCAGGCTTTTGATTTTTAATGACAGATTCCATCTGTCTATTCTTGCCCCAGAGAAAATTTAATTGAAATTTCAGTAAATTTCATTGAAATTTCACTGAAATCCTCATATTTTGGTGAATTTCACCCATTTGACCAAAATTTGATGAAATTTCAATGAAATTTCAGTGAAGTTTCAACAAATTTCACTGACATATTCAAAATTTCACTGAAACTTAATTTCAATGAAATTCCAATGAAAATTCACTAAAATTTCAGCAGTATTCTTGCATAAATTTTGATCGTCTACAAAATTTAAGTGATTGTGAAATTTCAATGAAATTTCACTGAAATTTCAGTATTTTTTTTTTCAATCAAATGACCAATGCATTTTCTTCAGTTACAAAAGTTTTATAATGTATATAAAAATAAAATAAGCCTCTAAGGAAAATATTAGATAAGACTAATGCGAAGAAACAATGTAAGAATGAAGCAAGAAAACATGCAACAACATACACCACAATTTTTCCTCCTTATACAGTTTTGGATAAAATACTTTTCACAGATGGATCCTAAAAATGTACAGATCATACAGAAAAATGACCATTTCTTTTCTGTATAATCTATACATTGTAATTGAACACAACACTGCTACCCATTTACTAACATATTTCATGCTTTGGACCCCTAAAACCATGCTATAAAGTCCTCAGGTAGTGGAGTACAAAGAAGTATCAGCATATCATCTTAAAAGCCTCAGAAGTTTGGACATACATATAGACTGCTGTCACAGACTTAAAATTAAACAAGATTTGTTTGTGAAACACGAACATGTCCCCAGGCCAAGGTCAATTTTTTTCTTATCCTAAGCCCTTGTCACAAGGAACCTACATGCCAAATATGAAGGTTCTATCTGAAGGGGTCACAAGGAACCTACATGCCAAATATGAAGGCTCGATCTATCTGAAACGGTTCAAAAGTTATGACCAATGTTTTTCTTGTCACAAGGAACCTACATGCCAAATATAAACGGTTCAAAAGTTATGACCAATGTTTTTCCTTTCAAGTAGGGAATCCAGATGTTTGGGCAAGACTAGCTTGTTTCGGCCTTTAAGTTATCCAGCAAACAGACAAGCCAACAAACAGACAGGGCAAAAACAATATGTCCCCACTCTTGCTCTTGCGTGCATGCATGAAGACATAAAAATGTGGACATAATAAAATTGCAGTTGGAACAGCAAAAAGTGAAGACCCTGATCAGAAACAGGCTGTTCTTAGTCTGCAATGTCGGCTAAGATTACTGTATACAGGTTTATATCAGAGTACCCTCTGTTTTGGGGCCGGACTCGGTAGCTCAGTCGGACGCGCGTCTGACTGTTGATCACGAGGATGCGGGTTCGATACCTGCCGGGGTTGGCAACATTCTTTCGTGGAGATTGATCATGATATCTTTTCTATGGTCATTCTATCCCTTTCACTGATTCAAGAAGGGCAGTTGTCAGTTTCTGGCTAAAGAATGTGCACTGTACTGGTTAACCGCTTATGTACAAGTCTGCCCAAGAAATGTGTGGGCAGGTAAACTGACCTGCTCATAAATGACCTAAATAATGTTGACTGGACAGTTAAACTCCAATACAAACAAACAAAACCCTCTGTTTTGGAAGTGACTTCCTAAAATTGTGATCAATTTACAAAGGAATTGCATTTAAAAGTATCATCAAATTCCAAGCGAGGGCAGAAACCAATGTAAATTTCCTGTACCGTGAAAGAACGCCTTTCAATAGAATTCAATTTCAATGGAAATTCACAAAAATTTAAATGAAATTTCAGTGAAATTTCAACAATTTTCTAGCATCAGTAAAATTTCAAGGATTTTAATCAAATTTAGTATTTCATTTAAATGTTAGTACAGTTTTAGAAAATTTCAGTCATCGGAGTCTAACTGTTGGTTTTCTTTTGCTCCAGCATTTCAGTTGTTTCTTGCTGTCGAGTCCTCACCGTTGTCTCACCTCTGTGGTTATTTGATTTTTTGTGTTCACGGAGATGTTGCACTGATGAGTAAGGAGGCCTTCATGCGGACTGAACAAATTATTTGTCTAAATCGCGACGGAAGTAAGGGCGAGAATTGTGGCCACGTAAAATCGATTTAAGCCCCCCAGTGGAAATCATTCCACTGACCATTGCAAGGCAGTTCTTCTGTGGCGGTTTATTTATGTCGTTGTTTGTTACTTACTGTGTGTGTCGCTTGTGTCTTTATTTTGGATGGCCATATGGCCATTTTGTGGGAAAGTAACTGTCCTTATGGCCTTCCTTTGTTTGGGTTTCCATGATGGTCTGGTCGCTTAGTGTTTGTGATTCTTTCCCTTTGGTGTCTTTGATGGGTGGAGTAAGTTAATTGTATCGGTTCCTAATCTTTGTTTTACTTCTACTTTGCATGTAATTTGTTGTTTTTTGAGTGAAATCTAGTTTTCATAGAATGTCTTTTCAACTAGAAAGTAATTTCATTCTATGACAAAGTATAAGAATGAATAGTTCAGGAAGTGCCACAATCAAAATTTGATGCCAACCCAATTATAAGAAAGTACCATAAGCCAAGTGACAAACAGGCAAGTTAATCAGCCCCTTTCTTTCCTACGAGGATTTATACAACAACAATAACTAGATGTTTAACATGCAGTTGTTTTGATAATAAGTAACACTGAAAATTATGAGTTTTAAAATTAAAATGGAAATCTCACCAAATTTCACTGAAATTTCACTGAAATTTTGGTGATGATGTCATTGATGATGACATCATTTCAATTGAATGATGGGAAAAACATGGCTGCCTTAGTATTGGAGGGATTTTCAAAGCAGTGCCAGAAAACTAATTGTCCGGTAATATCAGGATGACAAACATCACAGAACATCAGCTGATATAGTAAGTACACTTCAGGACACAGTTTGAAAAGGTGCTGTTTGAATTGGGCAGAAATGATGGCAGACACAGGTTAGCAGGTCAGCATGCGGATTTTGAAGGTCAAAAGTTTCTGGTCATTCAATGTCTGTGTTAGATTAACAAACATGCCGAAAGGCCTTAGAAAACACAAGTTTGACAGAAAAAAAGATAAATCAGCCATAATTATATTTAATAAATTACTTTTTTTTCTTCTTGTCCGAAAAGTAATATGGTCATTCGAAATGGGTGGGGTACAGTATGGCATGTAAACAGAGACTCTTGGCTGTTGTAATTGATATCATTATGTAACCATTTAGAGAAAAAAGTATTTGAGGGATGAATGAAGTTGTTCATTATATATATTTCTCATGCGAACTAATAGTAATCAAATCTATGTATATCAAAACATAAATCAAGTACCATCAAAAGGGAAACAATTTTGAAAGCTCATTGATATATCTGTGAAATGCTATTGAATATTTTCTAAAATTTCATTAAAATTTCTGTGAAATACTAACACACTTTCTGGAAAATTTCTCTGAGATTTCAACAAACTTTAGAGGTATTTTGCCCATTTCTTTCAATGAGATCTCTGCATTATTTTATTGAAATACTAACAAATTTTCACTGAAATTTGGTAATATTTTGCCCGATTCTTTCACAGATATTTTACAGAAATAACAGTGAAATTTCACCGAAAATCAGTAATATTTTATTGAAATACTAACACATTTTCACTGAAATTTCCATGAGATTTTAATGAAATTCGGTAATATTTTGCCCGATTCTTTCACTGAGATTTCAGTGTTATTTGACTGAAATAACAGTGAAACTTCACTGAAAATCAGTATTATTTTATTGAAATACTAACAAATTTTCACTGAAATTTCTTTGAGATTTTGCTGAAATTTGGTTATATTTTGCCTGATTCTTTCACTGAGATTTCAGTGTTAATTGACTGAAATAACAGTGAAATTTCACTGAAAATCTCAGTGTTATTTTGCCGGATTCTTTCACTGAAATTCCACAGTTATTTCCATGAAATAACGCTAAAATCTCAGTGAAATTTCATTGTCATTTTCACCAGGGTGCTGTGCTGCACGTTTAAAGTAATTCAGGCTTTTTCTTCCGGATTTGACCGCCACAAGAAATACGAGTCCGCACAAAATGTAGTCCGGTTTGGCGCAGTAAGCAAAATTATACAAGAGTATTAGTTACCCTGTAAACGTAATACAAACTTTTGAAGCAGACGACTTGACAATTCAGCATTTCATATGAATCAGCTGCATCATGCGACGGGTTAGGCGAAATCAATGCGGCGTCTGCCCAGCAGTCTGCTCAGGTTTTACTCTGTTTTCTATCAGTGCTGTCAATATTTAATCCTTAAAGACCAGCCTGCTGTTGGACCAGGTCAGCTGTAGACAAGAATATTAATGGGGTTTCTTCCTGACTTTCGAGATCAAGTTTAGGTCAGTTACAACTTAGGTGTACATTGACTTTGAGTGGAGAAATTGAAAAGAAAGGCTGTCCCTTTCAACCCTGGAATATGGTACAGATACTTAGTGTACCTGTTTAAATTATACAGATAACGAGGCGGGACGGTCTTAATTATTTGTCATAAAAATGCGCAAAAAGAATGACTAAACGCGGAAGATGTATGAATGAGCTCTGTAATATATTTATCTACTCATTTTAAGTGTAATTCGATGTTTTTTCTGTGACTGTCAACTAAAATATGCCAGTAATATTGAACCTATTTACAATATGTTTATATGGAACCAGGGGCTTTTTGCCATCCACGAAAGATGGAAAAGTAATTTTGTGCATGCGCAATGACAGATAATCAAGGTCACGTGTCAAAACATTGGATCCGTCTATATGATGATATGGAATTATGGATGTCCTTACAATAGTCTATTGAGTACTTGCAATTTCCACCGAAATCTTTCTCAAATGCAAACAAATCGTCGTCCTACACATCAAAGTGTGACCTGTTTCCCGGCTTGCTTTGCAAATCGCCGGAAACCCTTGCGGACAGCTGCCGAAAACCAGTCTATGTTTCCTGGAGCTCACACCAATTTCTGCAATAAGCCGGAAAAAAAGTCGCACTATGATGTGGAGAACGACGATTTGAGAAATATTTCGTCGGAAATTGTCAGAATTCGAGAGATTTTTGCAAGGATATCCATATCATCGTATAGGTGAATGATTGCAGAATTGAGGGTTATGAGTGATTTGCGTGGCTATTTTGATTTTGGAATGCACAGCGCTGTTAACCAAGAGAGGGGTCAAAATTGATCACACCGAAGTTGTTTAACTTTACGTAATTTTATCCTATATCCATAAAATATCATTATTTTCAAGGCAGTGGCTAGAGATACGATTTCGTATCTCTAGTCTCGGAGGCTAGGGATACGGATCTGCATCCCTAGCATTCTCCAATAGACCTGGCTAGAAGTACAGTTTGATAAGACTGATAATTGATTCAAACAGAGATACCATTGCTGTTTTGACGCCTCCGAGACTAGAGATACAGTGAAACGATAGCGTCATTTTTGTACAAGGTTGTTCCAATAATGCATGCAACAGTAGACTACTAGTTTGTTGTTATGTGTATCTGTATGATTATTCTGCCATTTATGAGCATGATTTCCATCTGTCTTCCATGAGAGCCCATAGCATGCTGAATTTAGGTCTCAAGAAAAAAGGTTTTAAAATGGGACATTTAAATGTTCAAGGCATTCAAAATAAAGTGGAACAAATTGATTTTATGTTAAATAGCTCAGAAAATGACATTCAATTATTAGGGCTGAGTGAAAGCAAATTAAATAATTATCACCCAAATAACTTTATAGAAATCAAGAATTATCAACTTTTTCGTAAAGACAGAATCTTATCTGAAGATAGACCTGAACAGGGAGGAGGAATACTTGTTTAAGTTAAAGGTGACATTAAATGTGTGTGAAGGTCTGATTTAGAATGTGACAGTATTGAGTGTGTATGGTTGAAAATTTATCCCCAAAAAAGCAAATCTTTTCTAGTTGGCATAATTTATAGACATCCTAATGAGGGCATTCAATGGAATGAATTATTTGATAATCAATTTGATATAGTTTTAGGGTGTGAAAAAGAAGTATACTTGATGGGTGACATAAATCGTGATCTTTTACAAGAAAATATTGGGAGAAATTGGTTAGAATATATGGAATCTTTCGGTCTGCATCAGATTATTGAGACTCCAACTAGAGTCACAAATTTTTCCAGAACATTGATTGATCACATATATTGTAATACTCCCAATAATGTTCTTTGTGTAAATGTTCCAAATTTAGGACTTAGTGATCATTTTCCTGTTTTTGTAACAAGAAAAATTCATTCATCATCAACTGTCAAAAATGCTCATTTCACAATATCCTACAGGTCTTTTAAAAACTTTAATGACGAAGAATTTAGAAATGATTTAAAATCAGTCCCTTGGGATATCATCAAAATGTTTGATGACACAAATGATGCAGTTGATACCTGGTCATCACTATTTTTGGATGTTGTCAATAAGCATTTACCACTGAAACAACATCGTGTCAAACGCAAGCAACAACCAAAGTGGATAAATGGGGAAATAATAGAGGCAATAAAAACAAGACAGGTACAAATCTATTAATGAGGAAGAACAGTACAAAATTTGGCGTAATAAAGTATGCAGTATGATCAAACATTCCAAAAAGCACCAGTATTCTGAAATTTTGAATGAAAATTCAAATAATCCAGCAAGCGTCTGGAAATTATTTAAGGAGATTGGGGCAAGCAAGCCGAAGGATTGTACTAATATATTTTCATTAAAGATAAATGACCATACGGTTGAAAATTCAAAAGATATTGCAGACGAATTCAATAATTTTTTTGTATCAATTGCATCTAAAATCAAAGAACCCATTGTGCCTTGTGCATTTGATAAACTGCAACAGATATGCAGCAACAAAATACCTACAGACACTTATTTTTCAATACCAAAGATTTCACATGAAAAAGTCGAAAAATTTCTCAGTGGCATTGATCTGACAAAAGCTACTGGCACTGATAATATTGGACCCAGATTATTAAAACTAGCAGCACCGTTTATTTCAGATAGCATACAATATATCTGTAATCAGAGTATAAACAACTCAACATTTCCAGAAAAATGGAAAGAAGGTAAAGTAAGACCTTTATATAAAAATGGTTCTAACGACGACACAAACAATTACAGGCCAATATCAGTTCTCCCAGTTGTATCAAAATTGTAAGAAAAGCATGTACACGATTCTTTGATGTCTTTTTTGATCACTCATAATGTGTTGCACTCAACACAATCTGGTTTCAGGCCAAATCATTCCTGCGAAACTGCCCTTCTGCAAATGCTCAGTAAATTCCATGAAGCCATAAATAATGGTCAAATAATTGGTATGGTCATGGTTGATTTTAGAAAGGCCTTTGACCTAGTAGATCATGCTGTCTTGCTTAAAAAACTCAAGCAATACAAAATATCAGCTGAGACACTTCACTGGTTTGCTTCCTACTTGTTGAACAGGAAACAAAAAGTCGTAATGAATGATGTAGAATCAGCAACTGCAGATCTTGCATGTGGTGTGCCCCAAGGCTCAATCTTGGGTCCTTTGCTATTTTTAATGTTCATAAATGATTTACCACATTACACTGAAAATGTTTCCACAGATCTGTACGCAGACGACACCACACTTTACAAGGCAGGTAACTCTCAATATTCAGTAGAGCAAAGCTTACAGTTGGCCCTGCAAAAACTGTGTGTCTGGTGTAAACATAATGGAATGCTGTTGAACACCGAAAAAACTAAAGTAATGCTAATTACCACATCACAGAAACGTTTGCATTTACACAATACCAGTTTGCATCTAACCTACAATAATGATATTTTAAAAAATGTTGAAAATGACAAGGTTCTTGGAGTTCACATTGATAATAATTTAACTTGGTCAGTTCACACTGAATTCATTGTTAAGAAAATTGCTTCAAATTTATGGCTTTTATCTAAATTGAAAGAGTATTTATCAATTAATCATAGAATACAATTTTATAAGACATACATACAGCCACACATTGACTACTGCTCCACAGTTTGGGGTGGAGCCTCTCAGTCAAACCTTAACAGGATTTACAGATTGCAAAAGCGGGCTGTTAAAATTATTCTAGATTATGAATACAATGATATTGCCAGTAGTATGAATGATCTTAAAATCATGACTATTTATGAACGAGTTTTCCTGAGAAAAGCAAAGTTTATGTTTAAAATTTCAAAAGCTATTACACCATCATAAATTAATACAATGTTTTCTCTTAGACCTATGAATGAAACAGTTCAATCTCTCAGATCAGTAAATACATCTAGCTTTCAAATCCCAAGACCACAAAAAGAAATATTTAAACAAAGTCTCATCTACTCAGGGCCTATTATTTGGAACAATTTACCAGACTGGTTAAAAAAATTAGAAACAGTGGACACCTTCCATAATAATTGCATTAAATGGATGAAGTCTTATGCAATTAATAGTTAAAACCAATCCTTTTTCAATGTATACATATTTATCTTTTTTTTTTTTTTTTGAGGTGTGGTGTGTGTATATGGTGGTTTGTGTGAGTCCCAGTTTTCCTCCCTTTTTTGCATTTACATTCTTCATATATATTTATATTCCCACTGTGGTAAAATTACTATGTTTAAATTTCGGACAATTACAGCAAGTTTTCCAGGTGTCCGAAATTTTGGGAGTCTAATGGAACTTGAACTCACTTGTTGTTGTGCATATTGTGCTGATATGCGTGGAATAAGGGTACAATTTGCTATTTTTCATATGTACATGTAAATAATGTATTTTTACTGTAGTTAGTCTTGAGGGCCTCATGGAAGATTAGCTGTAGCTAAATGTGTTACCCTCGTGAAATAAAGTTGATTATTATTATTATTATTATTATTATTATTGTTATATATTTCGAGTTTGTTTTCATACATTTCGGATATATACTATCTTAGCAGCGAGTGAAAACTAAAAACTAAGGCGCTGTTGAGCCTGCACAGATGCGTATCTGATCTGGGCATTTGCTTTTTCGCACACTAAGAAATGAGCCGCATCACGACAAAACTGTCTTCGGGGTTTCAGACCGACCTAGCCCGACACAAACCAGGCTATACAGCCACAGAAGATGACTAGAGCTTTGAAATTTTGGATTTAGGAAGTAGAGAGATTTACCATCCATGTAGCAAAAAGGCCCTATGCATTTGTCTTTTTTAAGTATCTGCAAACAACGGTTTTCTCATGACACGACTCAATTACATTCTTCTCGCTAGCATTGTGCTTGTTGTTGGACAGAAGCTAGAATTTACGATCAGCCTGTGCTGACGTGTATCTGATCTGCGCATTTGTTTGTCGCATATACATGTACTAGAAGAAGAAAAAATGTAGTGATCATCCTGTATCATTGCGTATTTGATCTAAATATATTGCACGACCCGCAGAAAAAGCGACCGACTGAAGTCGGTTGATTTTCTAAAAGTGCCCTAAAATCATCGTGTCATTCTGTCATTCGGTCATTCTGTCTGTCCCTCCGTAACACGTTTGTGAAAATTGGTGATAGTGACTTGGAACCGCTTGGAATATTTAAACAATATTTGGCATACTGATAGATATCAATGAGATCTAACCAATGGCCTTGCAAAATATTACATTCCACTTAGTATAGCCTCGCAGAGGCGAAAAATGTGAAAATTTTCGAACTGCTTCTCCTCGGAAACCGTTGGGCCGATTGAAGTCAAATTTCATATGGAGCCTCTATGGGATGGGGGAAACCAAACTCTGCTCATGGGGTCCAGGTCATATGACCAAAATGGCCGCCATGCCATATAAGGTCTGTCTGTCTGTCCGTCCGTAACCCGTTTGTGAAAATTGGTGATAATGACTTAACCGCTTGGAATATTTAAAAAATTTTTGGCATACTGATAGACATCAATGAGATCTAATTAATGAACTTGCGAAATATTACATTCCATTTAATATAGCCTCGCAGAGGCGAAAAATGTGAAAATTTTCGAACTGCTTCTCCTTGGAAACCGTTGGGCCGATTGAAGTCAAATTTCATATGGAGCCTCTATGGTATGGGGGAAACCAAAATTTGCTCATTGGGTCCAGGTCACATGACAAAAATGGCCGCCAAGCCATATATGGTCTGTCTGTCTGTCCGTCCGTAACTTGTTTGTGAAAATTGGTGATAGTGACTTAACAGCTTGGAACATCAAAACAATTTTTGGCATACTGATAGATATCAATGAGATCTAATTAATGAACTTGCGAAATATTGCATTCCATTTAGTATAGCCTCACCGGCGAAAAATGTGAAAATTTTCGAACTGCTTCTCCTCGGAAACCGTTGGGCCGATTGAAGTCAAATTTCATATGGAGCCTCTATGGGATGGGGCTAACCAAAATTTGCTCATGGGGTCCAGGTCACATGACCAAAATGGCCGCAAAGCCATATATGGTCTGTCTGTCTTTCCGTCCGTATCCGTTTGTGAAAATTGGTGATAGTGACTTAACCGCTTGGAATATTTAAACAATTTTTGGCGTACTGATAGATATCAATGAGATCTAACCAATGAACTTGCGAAATATTACATTCCATTTAGAATAGCCTCGCAGAGGCAAAAAATGTGAAAATTTTCGAACTGCTTCTCGAAACAGTTGGGCCGATTGAAATCAAATTTCATATGGAGCTTCTATGGGATGGGGGAAACCAAAATTTGTTCATGGGGTCCAGGTCACATGACCAAAATGGCCGCCAAGCCATATATGGTAAAAACCCTTCAAAAATAGTCTTCTCCAGAACCACTGGGCAGATTTCCACGAAACTTGATAAATGGCATCTGGGACGTAGGCCCATCATAAATTGCTAAAATGGTGACCCTGGGTTGACCTGGACCTTCTTTGTGCCTAGGTCAAACTTTGACACATATGCTTTTGTATTGGAAAATGTGAGAATGCATTTTATCCTGCAAAGGATTCAGAATACAGTACTAAAGTATAAGATATATTTTTGCTCCTTACGATAAGGCACATTTATTGGGGGAACCGTTTTAGGTCCAGGTCACATGACCAAAATGCCCCCCATACATATATATGGTAACACTCATTAAGCTAAAAGCATCCGGCGGGTCGTGCACTTCAGCTGAAGCACTGGTTATCTTTATATAGCGAGAAAGCAAGGGCGCTGACCAGCCTGCACGTATGGGCATTCGATCCGTGTCTCTGTTTTTATGTTCATTTATTTAGAGTTAGGAAAAATGACAGCCAACATACCAGAAATGGGTGAACTGATCTGTTATGCTTACTTCACCATTATACCACCTCGCATCCCACATTTATCATGTAAAACTGGGGTTTACAGGGGTGCACATTTTTTTCTAATATTTGCTCTAACACATAGATTGTTGGTTCTCAAACGTGTACCAACAATCTATGTTTTGAGCAAAAATCAAAATATTTCAACTGAACTGAAAATTGTCATTTTTACAGCCATTAAAATTCGTAGATGGTGTCAATTGTTTTGAGCAAGCTCTCCTGAACCTTTGCTCAATGAAAAGTACCAATTTTCTCTTGGGTTGGCTAAGAAAAAAATGAAATAAGAAAGAAAAAGAAAAAAAAAAGGCTGGCAAATGGCTGCAATTAAGGCGTAACTATATCAAATTCAGTGACACAGAGGCCTTTCTGAAATTTAATTTTCATCAGTGTGTCTCAACCCCAAAGTTTTAAAACCGAAACGGATGACGGACAAGACCCGGCAAACACAGCACATCCCCTACCGAGCACACACGGACCGATTAAGCTCATGAGACAGGTCAACTGGAGGCATCAGGCAAGAGACGCCCACCCGCGGACTTTTAGGCATCCCCCACCGAAACAACATCAGCAAACATGGCCCACACTCCACGGAAGCCCGGGCATCAGGAAGGAAATGTCCAAAGTAGCGAGCGAACAAGACAGTTCCCCGACACGGTTTTTGGAGACAGTTCCCCGACACAATTTTTGGAGACAGTTCCCTGACACAATTTTCATAGTTAAATGACTATGACTGATAATTATAAATGGAAATCAGTTCCCGGACACTTTTGAAGACAGTTCCCTGACACTATTGTTCATAGTCTAAATGATCTTATTGGGGATAATAAAGGCTAAGTGATCATTGTGAATATATTAAGTTTACCTGTGATTTGGAGAGGCAATGTCTTTCTGTGTCGGGGAATGGCTAAGATATATTAGTTATAATTTGGACGTTCTTGTTATGGCAACTATATTAATGAGTTGCCTGAAATTTCCTCGTTGATTTCAAGACAGTTCGCCGACATTTGTTCTGATGATGATCTGTCTGGAATTCTAAGCCAGAGGAGAGGTAATGTGGAATTTCTTTGTAAGTCAGCATTCGTCAAGATGCAATTTAAATGTAGATGGTCTTTAATGCTCGGTCAGCTTAAAAGCCTAAAACATGTATTGCCGTCAGTCTGCCGTAAATGCATTTTTTTCCATTTAGTGGGACTGGTTCTTTGTCTCTACCAAAAGTAAATGAATAGGACGCCTTTATGGGCTTTTGATACTACATATACATATGGGAACAGCGATGGCTCAGACGGGACTTACTAACGCGCAGCCACATCTGATCCTCCGCCGACAAGGAATCAGAACACTCTGTTTGTAAGCTGACACATAAGCTGAGCTATAATTGACATGGAGACAGACGTGTCAGTCAAGTCAGCTTATCATCTGATAAGCGCGTAAAAGCTCATCAACTTTGACACACGCGCATGTACATGGCACTGATTGATTGATATTCAAATAAGTATCATTATTGTTTACATAGCAGTGTTAGATATCTATTTCATATTCTTATACACAGTGCATTTTGTTGTGCAGATTATATTTTCCAGCCTTTTAGACATTTTCTGCAATAGTTCATATTCTGTGATATAGCTGGTGTTTCATCTCTGCACTATCTCCAATTCCTGTCCTATTCTATTCTATTGTGTTGCGGTTCCATTCGCCCATTATGGTTCTTAGAGACTAAGAGTAGTTGCTTCCCTTTATTTTAAGATGGATGAAAGAGTGAATTTGATTGACTGATAACGGGGTTTCTTCACCAAACTAACCAATAACAGGCACGCTTATGGATTGGATACTTATTGCGCGGCGAACGAAAAACAGAAACAAGAGGCCCATGGGCCACAATGCTCACCCGAGCTCAGGGGGCCAATGCCCACTGGCAGCAATGTATTTTAATTAACCATGGAAGCCCTGCTCCCAAGGCTGCTACAGATAAAATTTCGACCCAATCAGACTAGTGGCTTCAGAGGTCTGATGTTGCTTGAAAACAACAGATGACAATTGACAATTTCCCATCTGTGGCAATAGGCCAAAAAGAACATTATTAAACGAACATTTCTATGAAAGTTTGACAAAATATCTTGAGACGCATTAATGTCATTTTTCAATTTTCCCCAGTATAAGTCAATGGAAACTCTTAACTTGCCACAGCAAACAAACCAAAGAGCCAAATTTCATAAACCAGAGCGCAGGTGGGCAGTGCTCAATGGAGCCCTGATTGGTGTCACTAAATGGGTCATATAAAAAGGAACAGGGACATATATGGTTGAGCGGTGGGGATATGTATGGTTCCTGAGACTTAAGGCCTTTTAAGCCATGGAGGGATTCGGGCATGGCAGATCCCAGAAAAGCCAAAGATTGTTGTCACTGAATATGTCTTATCATAAAGATCAAGAATATATATGGTTAGATGGTGGGGATCTGAACGGTTTCTGAGTTATGAGGCCCTTATATGAAGAGGAAGGGAGAGAAATGGCCCCTGCGGACCCCACAAGACAGGGTTGACTGAATGTGTCTTATAACAATGAACAAGAATATATGTGATTATAGGATGGGGATTTGAATGGTTTCTGAGATATATGGCCTATTATTAAGTGGAGACTTATCATCAGGAACAAGAATATATATGGTTTAGGGGTGGGGATCTGAACGGTTTCTGAGATATATGGATTTAAATGAAGGGGTGGGGAGTGGCCCGTGGAACCCCGGGGGGACCACCCATGCTGGTGTCACTGTTTGCGTCTTATCATAAGGAACAAGAATATATATGGTTTAGGGGTGGGCTCGGAACAGTTTCTCAGATATATGGTATTTTGTGAAGTCGAGGGGTGGAGTGTGGCCCAGGCACAACCTGGGTGACCCCTAGGTTGGTGTCACTGAATGTGTCTTATCATAAGGAACAAGAATATATATGGTTTAGGGGTGGGGATCTGAACAGTTTCTGAGATATATGGATTTTAAATAAGGGTTGAGGCATGGCCTGTGGAACCCCCGGGGGACCCCCATGCTGGTGTCACTGTTTGCGTCTTACCATAAGGAACAAGAATAAATATGGTTTAGGGGTGGGCTCTAAACAGTTTCTCAGATATATGGTCTTTTGTGAAGTCGATGGATGGAGTGTGGCCCAGGCACAACCTGGGTGACCCCTAGGTTGGTGTCACTGAATGTGTCTTATCATAAGGAACAAGAATATATATGGTTTTGGGGTGGGGATCTGTAAGGTTTCTGGGATATTTAGCCTTTTACAAAGTGGAGGGGGTTGGGCATGGCCCCCACACATCCCGGGGGACCCCCAAATTGGCGTCACTGAATGCAACTTATCATAAGGAACGATAATATATATGATTTAGGGGTGGGGATCTGTAAGGTTACTGGGATATTGGGCCTTTTATGAAGTGTAGGGGGTGGGGCATGGCCCTGGCACATCCCGGGGGACCCCAAGGTTGGTGTCACTGAGTCAATCTTATCATAAGGAACAAAAGTATCTATGGTTTAGGGTTGGGGATCTCAATGGTTTCTGTGATAAATGGCATTTTATGAAGTGAAGGGGTGGGGCATGTCCCTGGCACATCCCGGGGACCCCCTCCCCCCCCCGTTGGTGTCACTTAAGGCATCTTATCATAAGGAACAAGAATATATATGGTTTAGGGGTTGGGATCTGTAAGGTTTCTGAGATATAAGGCATTTTATGAAGTGGAGGGGGCGGGCATGGCCCCGGCACAACCTAGGGGTAGTGATTGCCCTAAAGCGGAACAGCGGGGCGCGGCGCCCTGGTGCCCTAAATTCCCGCCCTCTTGCCCTAATGTTTAAAATTTTTGTCCCTTTTGCGCCCCGCATTGCCCTTTATGCCAATTAATTGTGCCCTGCAATTATCCTAATCTTTTCACCGTTTATCCAATAATCACGGGACAGTCATGCGTAATTACCGACATAAATATACACAATGTAAAATACCTGTGTTGTGTTCAGTCGAGTGTCTAGCTAGTATGGTTCCCGTTTTATTCGCGTATACAAATGGCAATAACCAGGAAATTTATTAATGACCGCATTTGTTGACAAGAGGTCTCGATCACCCAAATTTAGGACCGAAATTCGGCCCCATTCTGAATGCCTAAAAATAATCAATTTCCGGAAGACAAATTTCCAATCTGGCCAAGCACACTTTGTCCAAGAAATGTTGCAGTTCTTCTAAAACACTCTGAATAAATGCATGGTGTACAGTTTCAGTATTGCTATTAAGGTTTACCAAATTATTCTTGTCCTTCATTCTACGATGTAGTTTTTACGTAAGTACCCCACCGACTACATTACGGATTTTGAGGGCCTAAATATGCTCACTCTAGTTTTTTTTTTTTTTTTTGCAAGATGTTTTGTTACAAATAAAATAAATGATGATTTTTTTGACAATCTGAAGAAAAAAAATTAAAGTTTTGCTTCAGAACAAAGTCGCCAGATGCACTGAAATGTGTGTCCTCCTTCAGGTCCGTCACTAGGTTTTTATTAAGGTAGTAGTCACCAAAAATGTCATAACGTTTAAATGATGGGAGAACTGACCAAAAAGTTTAAACCTACAATCATTCTGTGTATTAATATTTTATGACCTGTGTGTTTGTCTTGTATGAACCTGATTTAATGTAAGGAGGCCCAGGTACTTCTGTCTATCTCTATCTTCCGATTTTGCTTTAACCCTAGGAAGGGACACAGAAGGGGCATGTTATGTTACTTGTACATACACTCCAGTTTTGCAGGATGAAAGCCTACACAGTAATCATTTAATTGCGGTAGGGTTCTTTAACCTGCACATGGATGGGTCTACTGCACAGGGGGCCTCCAGTTTAAGTCCCGATACGAAGGACGGTGCACTTTATGACATTCATCCCTGCAAATGACGCCAATGGAGAGTGTGTATGAACACCGAAATTTTATCACCGCTGCTGGGGATTGAACCTGGGACCTCTAGCATTGGAGACAAGTGCACTAACCACTGAGCTATCATGCTCCACATGATATTCATAGTTACCACATGTTTTGTATTCAAAGTAGAATTATCCTAGTTTAAATCTTTTGGATAAAATTCTTACTACAGTCGCCGTCAGGAAGTGTCCGTCAAGTATTATTGTCTTACCTTACAATTTACCGGCCGTTGAATATTGATCCGGATCCCAAACATTTGAGAGTTTGGGCCCTTGGGCAGGTTAAGGTTTATCCCCTTTGTTTATTCCACAGTCTGCTGTCTGGCATAGGCCTGCTCTTCAAATAATAATGCCATTAAAGAAAACCTTTCAGTGTTTGTAGTATATTTTCCAAATTTCAGTCAAAATACTGATAATTTTCCCAATTCTAAAGGCCCCCGCCCCATTCCCTAAAAGGGGTGCAAGAGCCCTGCCTTGCCCTCTTTGGCAAGAGTCTGTGTAAGGTGTGCCCTTTTGATATGCAGTGCCGCGGTGCAAAAATGCCCTTTTTTGGAGTAGCACCCTGCCCTAATTTCAGTCTGCGGGAAACACTACTAGGGGACCCCCAGGTTGACAAAAAAGCATTATGGCTGAGAGAAGTTTACTCAAGGAACATGTCCATGTAAGTTTTGTCAAAATATCTGCAATGACTTGGCAGTAAATGTCATTTTTCAGTTTTCCCAATTACATGTATAAGTCAATGGAAACTCTAAGTTGCCATAGCAACAAAACTAAAAGGTTAAATTTCATAAAAAACACAAAACCTGTAAAGGTAAATATGGTGAATATTTTCATACAGTTTTGGCCTCCTAGAGCATATGGTTTCTGAGGAGATGATTTTTTAAGTATTTTTTTCTATTTTTTTGCATTTTGGTTTCCATGGCAACCAATAAAAATGAACAGAAGGCCTAAAATCATACGGCAGATAGTAGAGAGTGCCTATGGAACATTTCTATGCAAGTTTTGTCAAAATATCTGCAGAGGCTTGGCAATAAATGACATTTTTCAATTTTCCCCATTATAAGTCTATGGAAACTAAAAGTTGCCATAGCAACCAAACTAATGAGCCCATTTTCATAAAAAACACAAACTTTCAATCCCCCAGCCCAAGGATGCTACAGATAAAATTTGGGCCCAATCGGCCCAGTGGCTTCAGAGGAGATGTCGTTTGAAAGTGTTGACGCCAGACGACGACAGACGACAACTGCCTATCCTATAAGCTCCCCCAGAGCCTTCGGCTCTGGTGAGCTAAAAAGAGAGAAGAAAGTTAAGAAAGAAAGATCAAAATATTCAACAATGTCATAACCTTTCAAAGGTTTACTTTGGCATTTAGGAATATATTATTGTTCAGGTATATCCCAGATAATCCCTTATGTGAAATGATTGCCATTTTATCCATAAATTTACCTCTGAAATTGCCATGACATTGACAACAATGGAAATCTTAACTGTGACAATCTTCTTTTGTAAAAATGCACTGGTTGTCTGGTTCTTTCGGTCCTTGGATACCCATAAGAATAACCTGAATACATTTATTAGTATTTCTTGTAGTATGCTGCAGATTGCACAGATATTCAGGGTTTAAATCAGACCAATAACACAAAGGTGGAAGCAATATTTCATGCATTGGTTATGTTCCTATACATGTACTAGTTATCCCGTTGCATACGGAGAGCCTGATAATAGGATTTTGCTCGAGTCCTGTCATTTAGACGCATAAGCGTAACTATGCCATATGTGACATGTTCATAGATTCATGTCAGTAGGCATACTGTATGTTTACATGGAAACATGGCTGAATATTTTGAATTAAAGATGAATGCATAAAGTTGATCACCATCATGTGATTATTTGCATCCGTCGGATTTGTCCGTTGACCAAATATTGACAAGCCTGTTATGGCATTGTTATCTTATAGTTATTATTGTTGTTGTTTCCTTGTAGGATACACCCTTTATTGGTTACCATACCAATCATCAATAAACATGAAACCATCATTGAATGTTCTCTTCAATTTATCCCGGCCAAGCTAGATACATTCTAAGCATTATAAACTGTTGTATATACAGAGCCTGTGTGATAATATATATTTCAGAGTTATTGATTAGGGTCGTATCGTAAATACGACTCTAAAATCGAGCAAACACGACTAGAAATGGAGAAAAAGTCGTACCAAATACGACCGTCAAATTGGCCATACCCCAAGGCCGTTCCATTGCAGTTGTATTGGCAATGGAAAAAAATGTGAAGCCTGACAAAAAGCAATTGAAATCGTGGTAATTTTCGCCGCATCATAGTCTTCAACAAAAACTGTTCCAATCTTCAAGAACGATTCGAAATTCATCTATTCATGAATGATGACATCTGTTTTAATTACGCTGAAACACTTCAACCTTACCTTTTGACGATCATATATTGAATACCGATCCGCTTATATTTAATCAATGATTAGGAAACCGATTATTGACGCGTGATTACATAACGGTATTTATTATCTAAGGGAAAGCCGCCCGCATTATTAACTTTATTAACAACGCCTGAAGCATGAACAGTAACTTTATGACAAGCGTGCATAAATATACAATCCTGAATATTGTTAGGCAACCACATTGACTTCTACGGAGTGTCATCTTCGAGAAAAAAAATGGGTTCTACAGATCTACAGTTTCACATTGTCATGTAGTTACGAATTAAATATCAAAACAGACGCAAAGACGATAAAAAGTTAAGCCCACTTTTTCATTTTTGTGGAGAACCTGTCAAAGTTTCTACGGAAAAACGCAAGAAAAAATATCAAATGCAGGAGAAATTTCTGGCTGCTATTTCTCCCAAATCGCAGAAACTCATGTTGAAATGGATTACAGTGTAATTTGTGGAAAAACAAAACAGAAGCAAAACCAACTGGGCTAGGAAAGATATAATTAATGTAACAGTGAATATATATCCGACCAGGCAGCGTTAGCTCTAGCTCTTTCTGCTTAGCGTCCGCAGGCCGTAGATGCAAGAAAATTTGCATCCATGACTCTTTTTTTCGCGCCCTTTGGCCATTGACGAAAACTCTTAATCGTTTTCGGACACGTGAATATGGGCGCCTTTGATAATTGCATCATGGTGGTTGTTTTCTTTTGACTCCACTTCTATTTTTCATACTGTTATCATCCCGACGTATTTTTTCTCTCGCAACATTGGTGTCAATGCTTGTCTGAGATAGAACCACCGCTGCACAGACTGATCTCTTTGTCCGCCGTGTTCCGTATACATTTGACCAAAATTATATTTATTGAGTCACAATGGCAAAATTAACCTGTAATACTTGGGTACTCATATATCTAATTGTGAATCACAGGTGGTCAGCATGCAGTGCATGCTTATTTACCGCTATCTATTTTGAAGCCGATTAAATTAACACCCTAAGATGTCTCGCGGGCGTCTTTGAACATTAAGCAGAATGACTGGCAGCGCATCATCAAAGAACGCAAACACAGCAACCGGAACAGACTGATGAGCTTTCATAGATGCGCTTGCTGATCTGAGTCTTCACTGGTCGCACGTTTTATTGTATTTTTGCTGAGCGCTGAATTTCTCGCCTTTTACCAATTGCATGCAGTTGCTACAATTCGTGGAGATTTTCCGCCTTTGAACGCGTAGCACATAAGGCCGCTGCAGACACAAAAAATGGGTTTGAAAACTTTTTGAGGACAATATGATCTGTGTGACGGCTGAAGACTCCGACTAGCCTGCACAGTCTGATCAAAACGAGCCTTCAATGGCGTCTGGGAAATTCCAAAAACACATGCAAAGTAGACGACCACATTGGCTGGATTTAGATTCTTTAGAAGAAAAAGTAATATTTCATTTTGCTGTCTGCCAGCTTATTAACATGAAAATATATATTGGTATGTTACGATTATAGAATATGTGTTTAACGTCTTTTACATATGGCCATTGACATGTCTGACATGATTATAAGTGCACTTAGCAGCCATCCTGTGATGACAGATGAAGATACGACCCCAGTTTTGTATTTAGGAGTACCGATACTCTCAAAGAATTACAGGATACACCTATGTCTTTGGTTGAAGGAGTAACAGTACTCCTCGGGCAAAAGCTTATCAATAACACTGTATTTAAAACAAAAATTTTGAATTCATCTTCATTTTTCAAGTGTTTAATATACGGAAAAATGACAATTAGAAATATACTTTTGCATTTCCCAGAAGACATTTTTGTTTTGTTTAAATGTGTGCATTTTCATTAACTGAACATGCTAGTTCGCTTAATTTCAGGTGTATTCATTAAACTTATTGATAATGGTATCAAGTATAGGCTTTTATTTTTTTATACATGTAAAAGTCTGTCGGGGAACTGTCATCAAAAATGCCGATGAACCCATAATTTAATATTTCTATACGTCTGTCGATGAATTGTCTTCAATATTGATGAACCCTTAATAACTATCAATTATGATAATCATCATGATCAGTCACAGGTCATTTGACTTTGAACAATAGTGTCGGGGAACTGCCTTCAAAAACAGTGTCGGGGAACTGTCTCGATTCCAGTAGCGAGCCTTGCAAAATTTAAAATATTACAAAAAGTGCCAACCAAATCCGCCAAGATACATGTAAACAACTCTTGGAATTAGTTTCATCAGTTCTTTGCAGCAAGACCTAGTCGTATCTCCCTGTTTGACTCATCCATAGGCTAAGATGACAGGTCGAAAAAAAAAGAGAATCAAATACAACATATAAAGCTAATAAGTAATAATAATACTGATAATAACAATAATACAACGCAGGATTGCCATTGGTCCTGTCTCATTTTAGAATTCATAATTACTGTTTCCATGAGTCATGCTACTTTGCAAATTGCTTCAAAACAGCAATGTTATCTCTGTTTGAAACAATTTTCAGTCTTATTCAAATCTACCTCTAGCCAGGCCTATTGGAAAATGCCAGGGATACAGATCTGTATCCCTAGCCTCTATGACTAGAGATACAAATCCGTATCTCTAGAGTCTAGACACTGCCTATTTTCAAAAAAAAATTTTGACATGACACAACCATTTACCTATCTATCTTCTGATACTGCGTCGGTCACATTTGACCATTTCCGCAGGTGTATATTATCCTAGAGTGCCCAAAGTTCGTTACACTAAGCCAAAGTGATCTACACATACATGTAATCATATAAAGCAGCACAAATCAAATCAATTCACCCATCTCACTAACTTATCATATCGTATTTCTAATAACAAAGCAATTTCCCTATATGAGGTTTTAGTAATTCCGTTTATGACATCATTCTTGCCCATGCGCAAAGTACTGGCCGTCAATTGAAACGGCCATCCAATTCAAATGTATTGGCGGAACTTGAAATGGTAACAATATTCAGACATTTTGAGAGAAAATGTACCTGTTTTCATTGAAATAATGCCTCGAGAAGGAAAGAATATGATATTTCGCTTTTATTACCGAAATTCATTTATCCTAAATATGTTTTTAATCGACCAAAATCTTTTCGTGAAAGACCCATGTCAATGGCTTGAGACACAGATACTCGCTTCAATGTCACGTGACCGTTGAGATGAGCAAGAAGTTTTACTGATCCCTGTATCCAAGAAGCCCATACCCTTTTTGTACCAAATGGAATCTTCCTTCTTATATATAGCAGGAGTCATTTCCAAAATGTAGGGGTGTCAGGGTGTTTTCTTCAAAATTTATTTGGAAAATGGCCGAACTTTTGCAAACAGTGTAGGCCCTGATCAGACGCCGTGTTCTGTCGCATCTGATCTGGGCCTGCACTGTGTGTCACTTACCCCATTTGGGGTTTCCGGTACCAAATGGGTTAATGTAGACCTAAGGGCTGGACAGGTTAAACAAATCTACAAATCTTCCAGATTTTTCTGTAAAGTCTTGCACTTGCGAAGGAGTGTTTCAGTTTTATGCACTGAAAGGGTGTTCTACGTTTTTTTTAATTTAATGTTCCAATCCCACTGAGTCTTGATGGGTCCGAGCACTGGGCAAATGGCATTTTATTAAGCAATGCCGTATTATCGCCAACGCAACGTTTTGACATTTCATCGACATTGCAATGTCAAATTCAATGCATCGCTTTGAAGTTGGTTTGATGTAGACACGACGTTGTTGACACGCTACATGTCGGTTGACGTGGCGTCATTTAACGACACACTGTAATTTACATTTGCCTGCGCTCACTAATTGTTGGTGCGCTGAGCGAGAGAGAAAGGACATGTGACCTTAACCCTGAAATGGTAAACAAAACAGACGACAGATTGTTGCAGCCCATCGGATTGAAAAATAATTTTTATTAGTATTTTTCCAGATGACGAATTTGGGAATAGTGAAAATGACATTCTTACTAAAGAAAAATAAAATATGGATGTTAACCTTTATGACGGTGCACTTTATGACATTCATCCCTGCAAATGATGCCAATGGAGCGTGTTTGGACACCAGATTTTATCATGATCGAACCCGGGACCTCTAGCATCAGAGTCAAGTGTACTAACCTTTGAGCTATCACGCTCCACCTTGTATGGATAAAGGTGTTGTCCAAGTACGCTAAAATGCAAAAATAAAAAAAAAATCCAAGATATCCGCTCTACTAACAGCAAGAAAGCTCTACTGACCCCAAGTATCTGTGCTAGCTCACTGGCGACTGACCACCAGTGGATGCATATGCCTATAATCTTATTAAAACATGGTAGACAACGGTTTTTACCACAACCAATTTCAACAGGTTTTTTTTCCGTCAAGTCCAGATCTATCCGATTTGTCACTTAGCGGTTTTATAGTTTGGATACCTTAAATCATCCCACGAAACTAAGAATCTCTCAGAACATTGGGAACGCAGGTTTTTTTGGCGAAATATGACTTGCTTTTTCTGACACGAAAATACTACCGTTTCACTCTGTTACTGGTTGGTTCCCTTCGTATATTTTTTCTTTATTGAAGAGGGTAAAATACTGCACCGAACATTATCTGAATCTGAATCAGATGGTTGCAATGCGATTATGGGTATTCAGCGAATACGTACAATATCTAGTCAGCTTTATGTTGTGTTTTGCTTTCAAAATAAATGCTGGAAAGTCACTTATTGTTATTTGCGGTTTTATTTCCATTACAATCAAGCTGGTAGAACAAGGGTCCTCCACACACAAATAACAGCCTCCGGTAATTCGTCGAACTTTATTGTGACAGCACATTTCTCTATTCTGCGGGTATTTTGACAGAGCGCGGTAAACTGACGTCACGACCAATCAGATTCTTCAAAACAAACGGTAAGTAATGTATTCACCATATTTGCATTATTTGCTGGCTCCAAGCTTGCACATTGTCAATATTGGAAAAACAGGTAACCAGACCCCCCTGTCCCTTAAAAGGTCAGGGGGGTCTGGTTACCTGTTTTCCAACACTGATAACCTTCAGACTAGGAACCAGCAGATAATGCAAATAAGGTCAATTTTCCCTTGGATACTACCTCCGCGAAAAAGAGTTATTGACAGTAACGGAGTGAAATGGTAGTTTTTCGTGTCATAAAAAGCAAGCCATATTTCGTCAAAAATACCTGCGTTCTCAATGTTCTGAGAGATTCTTAGTTTCGTGGTATGATTTTAGGTATCCAAACTATAAAACCGCTAAGTGACAAATCAGATAGATCTAGACTTGACGGGAAAAAAACCTGTTGAAATTGGTTGTGGTAAAAACCGTTGTCTACCATGTTTTAATAAGATTATAGGCATATGCATCCACTGGTGGTCAGTCGCCGGTGTGCTAGCTCTAACCAAAGGGCTTATACTTCATACTCCGAGTCCTGAAATTCATCTGAAAGCGCTATCCATGCCTTCTGTGTCGTTTACTTACACAACTTATCCAATTTTCGTCCAGAAATGAGCGAAATAAGCAGTCTTGCGGTATTTACTTACTTTACTTAGATTACTTACCAGTCATCATTGTCAGATAAGTAAAGTAAGCTGAGCTGAGGCTGACCGTGTGTCCTGGAGTCTCTGATTTCGCTGTTAATTGATTTCTACTCATTTTACTTACGTTACTGATCTTCACATCAACACTATAAGTCAAATAAGCAACTTTACAGTATTCTACTTAGGTTACTCAGTTTACTTACCTGGCACTACAGCAGTATAAGTAATCTAAGTAAACTAAGTAGATGTCAAAAAATCTATGCCCCTCGATCCAAAACATGCTACATAAAATTAAGTGCAATAAGCTAATTAATTGATATAGAAAGAACAATTTTACATAGTTTAAACATAAATAACTAAAATTTGCTGACCAGAATACTGAAGCATGATACTATAATAAGGAAATGAGCTAAGTAGGATGAGTAACATAAGTAGGCGTATAGCTAGCCAAGGGTGGTACATGTATCAGCCTCACTCTTTAGATAAGCTAAGTAACGTAAGTAATGTAAGTTGACTAATCAAACCAACGAAAGTCAATCTTGATATAACAGGATAAGTACGAGAATAAGCGTAAGTAACCTAAGTAACCTAAGTAAACTAAGTAACCTTGCATGTATTTTATGACAATAGCTACTACCATACCAACAATGCTAAGAGTAAGCTAAGTAAGATAAGTAACCTAAGTTGAGGTTATATATTTCATCCATGACTATGAGCAGTGTAAGTAGGATAAGTAAGTTAAGTAAGGTAAGTAACATAAGTATTGTAAGTAACTGATATACCAGTAACATCAGCGACATCAGAGTAAGTTAAGTAAGCTAAGTGAAGTAAGTAAGTAAGTATTGTGGTTTCGATCTCAGCACATGAGTAAGCTGAGTAGGGTAAGTAAACTAAGTAACCTGAGTAGAACTCTAAGTAACATAAGTAAATGTCCTACCAGCTACAACAGCCATACCAGAGTAAGTTAAGTTAGCTAAGTAAACTAAGTAGGCGTCCTGGTCACTTCGTAAAAGGATGCGCAGAGTAAGTAGGATAAGTAAAGTAAGTAACCTAAGTAGACTTATAAGTAGCATAAGTAATGTAAGTAACCTCTCCACCAGCTACAACAACCATACCAGAGTAAGTAAAGTAAGCTAAGTAAACTAAGTAGGCACGATGGTCACTCCGAACTGGGTTGAGTAGGGTAAGTAGGATAAGTAAACTAAGTAACCTAAGTTGAATTCTAAGCAACATAAGTAAGGTAAGTAACTACTCCACCAGCTACGCTACCCATACCAGAGTAAGTTAAGTAAGCTAAGTAAACTAAGTAATCGGCGAAGTCTGTCCCATCGAGGATGAGTAGGGTAAGTAGGATAAGTAAACTAAGTAACCTGAGTAGAATTCTAAGTATCATAAGTAAGGTAAGTTACTGCTCTACCAGCAAAGGTACCAATACCAAAGTAAGTTGAGTAAGCTAAGTAAACTAAGTTGGCGACCTTGTCACTCCGAACAATGTAGACTATGGCCAGTAGGATAAGTAAACTAAGTAACCTAAGTATAATTCTAAGTAACGTAAGTTAGGTAAGTAACTGTCATACTAGCTATACCACCCTTACCACAGTAAGTTAAGTAAGCTAAGTAAACTAAGTAAACGGCGAAGTCTGTACCGAAGAGGATGAGTAGGGTAAGTAGGATAAGTAAACTGAGTAGAATTCTAAGTACCATAAGTAAGGTTAGTAACTACTCCATTAGTCGCTCTACCCATACCGGAGTAATTTAAGTAAACTAAGTACGCGGCGAAGTCTGTACTGGAGAGGATGAGTAGGGTAAGTAGGATAAGTAAACTAAGTAACCTAAGTTGAATTCTAAGCAACATAAGTAAGGTAAGTAACTACTCCACCAGCTACGCTACCCATACCAGAGTAAGTTAAGTAAGCTAAGTAAACTAAGTAATCGGCGAAGTCTGTCCCCTCGAGGCTGAGTAGGGTAAGTAGTATAAGTAAACTAAGTAACCTGAGTAGAATTCTAAGTATCATAAGTAAGGTAAGTTACTGCTCTACCAGCAAAGCTACCAATACCACAGTAAGTTGAGTAAGCTAAGTAAACTAAGCTGGCGACCTTGTCACTCCGAACAATGTAGACTATGGCCAGTAGGATAAGTAAACTAAGTAACCTAAGTAGAATTCTAAGTAACGTAAGTTAGGTAAGTAACTGTCATACTAGCTATACCACCCTTACCACAGTAAGTTAAGTACGCTAAGTAAACTAAGTAAACGGCGAAGTCTGTACCGAAGAGGATGAGTAGGGTAAGTAGGATAAGTAAACTAAGTAAACCGAGTAGAATTATAAGTAACATAAGTAAGGTAAGTAACTACTCCATTAGTCGCTCTACCCATACCGAAGTAATTTAAGTAAACTAAGTACGCGGCGAAGTCTGTACTGGAGAGGATGAGTAGGGTAAGTAGGATAAGTAAACTAAGTAACCTAAGTTGAATTCTAAGCAACATAAGTAAGGTAAGTAACTACTCCACCAGCTACGCTACCCATACCAGAGTAAGTTAAGTAAGCTAAGTAAACTAAGTAATCGGCGAAGTCTGTCCCCTCGAGGATGTGTAGGGTAAGTTGGATAAGTAAACTAAGTAACCTGAGTAGAATTCTAAGTATCATAAGTAAGGTAAGTTACTGCTCTACCAGCAAAGCTACCAATACCACAGTAAGTTGAGTAAGCTAAGTAAACTAAGCTGGCGACCTTGTCACTCCGAACAATGTAGACTATGGCCAGTAGGATAAGTAAACTAAGTAACCTAAGTAGAATTCTAAGTAACGTAAGTTAGGTAAGTAACTGTCATACTAGCTATACAACCCTTACCACAGTAAGTTAAGTACGCTAAGTAAACTAAGTAAACGGCGAAGTCTGTACCGAAGAGGATGAGTAGGGTAAGTAGGATAAGTAAACTAAGTAAACCGAGTAGAATTATAAGTAACATAAGTAAGGTAAGTAACTACTCCATTAGTCGCTCTACCCATACCGGAGTAATTTAAGTAAACTAAGTATGCGGCGAAGTCTGTACTGGAGAGGATGAGTAGGGTAAGTAGGATAAGTAAACTAAGTAACCTAAGTTGAATTCTAAGCAACATAAGTAAGGAAAGTAACTACTCCACCAGCTACGCTACCCATACCAGAGTAAGTTAAGTAAGCTAAGTAAACTAAGTAATCGGCGAAGTCTGTCCCATCGTGGATGAGTAGGGTAAGTAGGATAAGTAAACTAAGTAACCTGAGTAGAATTCTAAGTATCATAAGTAAGGTAAGTTACTGCTCTACCAGCAAAGCTACCAATACCAAAATAAGTTGAGTAAGCTAAGTAAACTAAGTTGGCGACCTTGTCACTCCGAACAATGTAGACTATGGCCAGTAGGATAAGTAAACTAAGTAACCTAAGTAGAATTCTAAGTAACGTAAGTTAGGTAAGTATCTGTCATACTAGCTACACCACCCTTACCACAGTAAGTTAAGTAAGCTAAGTAAACTAAGTAAACGGCGAAGTCTGTACCAAGGGGATGAGTAGGGTAAGTAGGATAAGTAAACTAAGTAAACTGAGTAGAATTCTAAGTAACATAAGTAAGGTAAGTAACTACTCCATTAGTCGCTCTACCCATACTGGAGTAATTTAAGTAAACTAAGTACGCGGCGAAGTCTGTACTGGAGAGGATGAGTAGGGTAAGTAGGATAAGTAAACTAAGTAACCTAAGTTGAATTCTAAGCATCTTAAGTAAGGTAAGTTACTGCTCCACCAGCAAAGCTACCAATACCTAAGGAAGTTGAGTAAGCTAAGTAAACTAAGTTGGCAACCTTGTCACTCCGAACAATGTAGACTATGGTCAGTCGGATAAGTAACCTAAGTAGAATTCTAAGTAACGTAAGTAAGGTAAGTAACTGCCATACTAGCTATACCACCCTTACCACAGTAAGTTAAGTAAGCTAAGTAAACTAAGTTAACGGCGTTGTCTGTACTGAAGAGGATGAGTAGGGTAAGTAGGATAAGTAAACTAAGTAGAATTCTAAGTAACATAAGTAAGGTACGTAACTACTCCATTAGCCGCTCTAGCCATACCGGAGTAAGTTAAGTAAACTAAGTAAGCGGCGAAGTCTGTACTGAAGAGGATGAGAAGGGTAAGTAGGATAAGTTATCTAAGTAACCTGAGTAGAATTCTAAGTAACATAAGTAAGGTAAGTTACTGCTCTTCCAGGAACGCTACCAATACCAAAGTAAGTTGAGTAAGCTAAGTAAACTAAGTTGGCGACCTTGTCACCCCGAACAGTGATGAGTAAGGTAAGTAGGATAAGTTAACTAAGTAACCTGAGTAGAATTCTAAGTAACATAAGTAAGATAAACTACTGCTCTTCCAGGAACGCTACCAATAACAAAGTAAGTTGAGTAAGTTAAGTAAACTAAGTTGGCGACCTATTCACCCCGAACAGTGATGAGTAGGGTAAGTAGGATAAGTTAACTAAGTAACCTAAGTAGAATTCTAAGTAACGTAAGGTAAGTAACTGTCATACTAGCTATACCACCCTTACCACTGTAAGTTAAGTAATCTAAGTAAACTAAGTAAGCGGCATAGTCTGTCCAGACGCGGATCAGTAGGGTAAGTAGGATAAGTAAACTAAGTAACCTAAGTAGAATTCTAAGTGGGGTAAGTAACTACTCCACTATACCATACCATAGTAACTTAAGAAAGCCAAGTAAACTAAGTAAGCAGCAAAGTCTGTACCGAAGAGGATGAGTAGGGTAAGAAGGATAAGTAAACTAAGTAACCTGAGTAGAATTCTAAGTAACGACCTTATCCCAGTAAGTAAGGTAAGTAACTACTCCACTAGCCACTCTGCCCAGACCAGAGTAAGTTAAGTAAAATAAGTAACATAAGTTACTAAACTAAGTAAGCGGCAAAGTCTGTCCCAACGAGGTCAGGAGGTTAAGAAGGATAAGTAAGCTAAGTATCCTAAGTAGAATTGTAAGTAACATAGGTATGGTAAGTAACTACTTCATTCGCCACTCTACCCATACCAGAGTTTGAGTTAAGTAAGCAAAATAAACTAAGTAAGCAGCGAAGTCTGTCCCATAGAGGATGAGTAGGGTAAGTAAACTAAGTAACCTAAGTAGAATTCTAAGTAACGTAAGTAAGGGAAGTAACTACTCCATTAGCCACTCTACCCATACCAGAGTAAGTTGAGTAAGGTAAGGAAACTAAGTAAGCCGCGAAGTCTGTATTGTAGAGGATGAGTAGGGTGAGTAGGATAAGTAAGCTAAGTAACCTAAGTAGAATTCTAAGTAACGTAAGTTAGATAAGTGACTGTCCTACTACCTATACCACCCTTACCACAGTGAGTGGTATAGGTCTGCATTGTACAGGATGTGTAGGGTAAGTAGGATAAGCAAACTAATTAACCTGAGTAGAATTCTAAGTAACATAAGTAAGGTAAGTAACTGTCCTACCAGCTAACACCCTTATCACAGTAATGTAAGTAAGCTAAGTAAACTAAGTAAGCGGCGAAGTCTGTCCCATAGAGGATGAGTAGAGTAAGTAGAATAAGTAAACTAAGTAACGTAAGTAGATTTCTAAGTAACGTAAGTAACCATTCCATTAGCCACTCTACCCATACCAGAGTAAGTTAAGTAAATTAAGTAAACTAAGTAAGCCGCGAAGTCTGTACTGAAGAGGATGAGTAGGGTAAGTAGGATAAGTAAACTGAGTAACCTGAGTAGAATTCTAAGTAACATAAGTAAGGTAAGTTACTGCTCTACCAGCAGCACTACCTATACCTAAGTAAGTTGAGTAAGCTAAGTAAACTAAGTTGGCGACCTTGTCACGTCGAACAATGATGAGTAGGGTAAGTAGGATAAGTAAACTAAGTAACCTTTGTAGAATTCTATGTAACGTAAGTAACTGTCTACTTGCTATACCACCCTTACCACAGTAAGTTAAGGAAGCTAAGTAAACTAAGAAAGCGGCAAAGTTAGCCCATTCACGCCACACCCTGGCTCCCGCCTATAGAGGCTTGAAGAAATATATGGGATGCATGATGCTTCCACGCAGAGCTGATTCTGGCCTGCACATTTACAGGATCTAAGCCTGTCCAAGAGCTGCGGTGCGAGGCGGACCGCCCATGCTAATAAACCTTATTGGTTTCATTGGGCAGCAGGGCTTGAGAAGTCATTTTCGGGTAAAAGTCCCACAAAATTGGAATCAACGTCTCCAAAATGACCTTTACAGTGTTGACGGGGACGTTAAACCTCAGATCAAACAAAAACAAACAAAACAAGCCACACCCATTTCTGTCTATCAACCAATTAAATTACTTGATATAATGTATTGCTACAAATTCATACAATACAAAACCGAATGTCAAGCTGGTGGCACTCTAAGTTGCCATAGCAACAAAACTAAAAGGCCAAATTTCATAAAAAAACACAGAACCTGTAAAGGCAAATATGGTGAATATTTTCATTAAGTCTCTGCCTCCTAGAGCATATGGTTTCTGAGGAGATGATTTTTTAAGTATTTTTTTCTATTTTTTTGTATTTTGGTTTCCATGGCAACCAATAAAAATGAGCAGTAGGCCTAAAATCATATGGCAGATAGAGGATTGCCTAAGGAACATTTCAATGAAAGTTTTGTCAAAATATCTGCAGAGGCTTGGCAGTAAATGCCATTTTTCAATTTTCTCCATTATAAGTCTATGGAAACTCTAAGTTGCCATAGCAACCAAACTAATGAGCCGATTTTCATAAAAAAACACAAACTTTCAATCCCCCAGCCCAAGGATGTTACAGATAAAATTTGGGCCCAATTGGCCCAGTGGCTTGAGAGGAGATGTCGTTTGAAAGTGTTGACGGACGCAGACGACGACGGACAACTGCCTATCCTATAAGCTAAAAAGAGCGATAGACGAGAGTTTTCTCCCCTGTTAGTATATAACCATGTGATATGGTCATCAGCTGGAGACAATCTGCGCAGACAGCTACAACGGAATTTTGTTTCCCTGGGGTTTGCAGGTGGCAGTGGGGTTTGCAGGTGGCAGTAACATGGTAGTTGTCAGCTGGGTCTGCAGAGCACAGGACAATTGGTAACCTCTTTGGAATAGCAAAATCAACTGTTTGCACCTCGCGAAAACAGGGAATGAAATATAGACAAGAAAATATTATTTCATATTTTATTTCTATTTAAGAGTGTTCATCTAAATATTAAATTAACATTTTAAAATGTTTGACTTCATAAAACCAGTGCCATCACCTCAGCTGAAACAAGAACTACAAAGGGAAATAACTCTAAAAGGCCTGACCCCTTGGCCCTTATTTTCTTTCCCACAATACAACTAATCATACTGATCATGTTTGCAAAATTTCAAGTTTCTATGTACAGTAGTTATTGAGAAATCTGACACAAAATAAAATATACACTATTAAACAGTAAGAACTACAAAGGGAAATAACTCTAAAAGGCCTGACTCCTTGGCCCTTATTTTCTTTCCCACAATACAAGTAGTCATACTGATCATGTGTGCAAAATTTCTAGTTTCTATATGAAGCAGTTCCTGAGATATCTTTGACACAAAATAATTGTTTACGGACACACAGACAGACAGACAGACGGAAAAGACAAAAACTATATAACTCTAAAAGGCCTGACCCCTTGGCCCTTATTTTCTTTCCCACAATACAACTAGTTATACTGATCATGTTTGCAAAATTTCAAGTTTCTATGTACAGTAGTTATTGAGAAATCTTTGACACAAAATAAAAATATACACTATTAAACAGCAAGAACTACAAAGGGAAATAACTCTAAAAAGGCCTGACCCCTTGGCCCTTATTTTCTTTCCCACAATACAAGTAGTCATACTGATCATGTGTGCAAAATTTCAAGTTTCCATGTGAAGCAGTTCCTGAGATATCTTTGACACAAAATAATTGTTTACGGACAGACAGACAGACACACAGACAGACGGAAAAGACAAAAACTATATACCCCCATTGCATACTTCGTATGCCGGGGGTATAATTATGAACATAGGCATGGTCAACTACTGATAAGGCAGTACTATACCTTGTACCAAGAGACTATAATCAAAGCACTGAGAGTGCTGATGGAGCGTAGCTTTGATAATTTGATTTAGCGTCTGATTGGTATCTTAATTCAGGCTCATATTGATCCAATGAACATAGCTGTTTGAAGCTATTCTGGGCCAGAAGTCGTGTTAAAGCAACAAGACCAATATTGAAATTAACTCACGCTAAGGTGTAAACCCCGCAACAACCATCACGAAAACACGCCTGTACAAATACATTGTCATTTTTTGGGGGCAAAAAAAAAAAAAAAAAAATGGAAATTTTAAGATACAAAATTGTGAGATTTTCTTATCTCTGCTCAAAACATTGATTGCGGGGACTTGATTGAACCGCCTTGGCGAGGCAGTTTTATCAAGAACCCACAATCAATGTTTTTGAGCAATACAGCAACCATGCAGTTCAACAGTTTACTTGAAGATTTCTGCTGAGCTATAGTTCGTGCAATAACTGCGGCTTGCGCAATTGTTTGGCGGCTTTAAAGTTATTTTATGGAATCAGTTTTTGAAAAATTACCTTTGTGAGGTTATTTATCTTGCATTAGACATTCTTCTTGGTTACGACTTGATTGTGAAAAATTATCATACTTTTCCCAGCAGTTTATAAGTTATACATCCGCAATCAGTATTTAAAAATTGCCTC
Source organism: Lucinisca nassula (assembly GCA_963580285.1). NCBI lineage: Eukaryota > Metazoa > Mollusca > Bivalvia > Lucinida > Lucinidae > Lucinisca > Lucinisca nassula. The sequence goes on from OY757022.1 coordinate 26,718,994, forward strand.
GGTGAGGCTGTTTATAAAGCTATCTGGCATTAGACAATACCATTAGCTTGATCTTGTCAATTTACATCTGCATGCAAAACATTATAAAAATATACCCGTCGGGTTGAAAGTTATAAGACCGTGTCAGTGGGTGAATTTTTTACCTTGCCGAGGCTAAAATAAAGAAATTGGGCATTCAGGAATCGCGTTGGTTAGATCTGTACATTATCTCTCTGCATGCTAACAGTTGTCAAAAATATTCCAAGTAGATTAGAAGTCACACTTCGAAATAATTTTTCAGTTTGCCTAGGCGAGGCCGTTTGTAAAGTAATTTGGCATAAGACAATTTTGCGGGTTATGTATTGTCAATATCAACCTGTATGCCGAAAATGATCAAAGCCGGGTTTAGATGTTATACTCTGTATTCATTTTTTATATTATTTTGCCTCGGCGAGGCCATTCATAAAGTAATCTTGCATATTCCACATATTCCTTTATATACCGGGGAAACACACTATCTCCGTGTTCATTACATGTTTTAATGATTTTTTGAACTGTTTCTCAATTAAATGCTATCTCAGTGTTCATTATCTCCGTGTTCATTACATGTTCAGTTTAGTGTTGTTTTTTATGTATTTCTCCCGTATGTGAAAGAATATGACATGAAGCGTGTACCGTTTCTCATTGTTGGCATGCCCGGCGGGGTAGGCGCGGTCATGTCATAGTCCCTTATATACGGGGGAAACCCTAATCTCCGTGTTCATTACATGTTTTATTGTTGCTTTTGAACAGTTTCTCAATTATCACCATTCTCTATGTTCATTATTTCCGTGTTCATTACGTGTTCAGTTTAGTGTTGTTTTTGATGTATTTCTCCCGTTTGTGAAGGGATATGACATGAAGCGTGTACCGTTTCTCATTATTGGGATGCCCGGCGGGGTAGGGGCGGTCATGTCATATTCCTTTATATGCCGAAAAACCCACTATCTCCGGGTTAATTACATGTTTTAATGATGTTTTGAACTGTTCCTCATTATGTGCTATCTCTATGTTCATTATCTCTGTGTTCATTACATGTTCAACTTAATGTTGTTTTGATGTATTTCTCTCGTATGCAAAGGAATATGAGATGAAGCGTGTACCGTTTCTCAGTGTTGGAAAGCCCGGCGGGTCAGGGGCGGTCATGTCATATTCATATATATATATGCTGGGGAAACGCACCATCTCCGTGCTCCCTACATGTTTTAATGTTTTTTCTCCAGGGTGCTCCGGTCTTCGCCCACCTGGTTAACGATAGGCTCGATTTGAGTGAAATAATCTTGAAAGGGCCGTAAAACCAAAACCAAACAAACAAAAACTCATACCATTGATAGAGCAAATATCGCATAATATATAGGTATAATATTGTCGTATAAATTAAGCATAAAAGCTTAAAAATGGTATAGACTATTCAACTGTAGAATTAGCTCAGAGCTCATAAGCTGTCTGGTCTGGTGCTATAATAGTTAGGCACTGTTCTCAGATCTCTTTAGATAAATTAAGCTTTGAAGAGACCTATTACCGGTACCGTTTTCTGCTATAAAAAACATGGGCTAATTTCCTGGAAAATATGTCAAATACACATTCCACAAATAAAAAATGGTGTTTTGGTGAGCTTCCATAAGCATTTTTAATAGCAAATGGAACGTGTGGGGGGGGGGGGGGTATTGCAGGTCCGTTCGGGTTATTGGGTCCGTTCCGGTTAGTAAACGCACCAGACTCGCACCGCTTTGCCTGGACAGGCTTAGGCCCTCTAAGCGGTTTACCAGTACTCTTGTGCGGTCGGAAGCATCATGCAGCACATCTATTTCTTCAAGCCCCGACGCGTCCTATTACATGCAAGTGAAAAGCTTGAAACACAATGCGCTTCTTGCGATCTCTGTTTGAGCTGGTTTCACTCTACTCACAACCTACGACATGCAACCTACTCAGGTTACTAAGCGGAATTTGCTACTTACCCTACTCATCATTGTTTGGAGTGACGAGACCGCCAAGTTAGTTTACTAAGCTTAGTCGACTAACTTTGGTATTGGTAGCGTTGCAGGTGGAGCAGTTACTTGCCTTACTTATGTTTCTTAGAATTCTACCCAGGTTGCTTAGTTTACTTTGCCTACTCACCTGGCTTATCCTCGTTGAGACATACTTTGCCACTGGCTTAGTTTACTTAGCTTACTTAACTTACAGTGCTATGGGTGGTATAGCTAGTAGGACAGTTACTTACCTTGCTTATTGTTACTTAGTATTCTACTTATGTACTTAGCTTACTTATCCAACTTACTCTACCCATTGTCCGGAATGCGGTCGCCAACTTAGTTAACTTAGCTTACTCAACTTCTTTCGGTATTGGTACCGTTGCTGGTAGCGCAGTTACTTACCTTACTTATGTTACTTAAAATTCTACTCAGGTTACTTAGTTTTCTTATGCTACTCATCCTCGTTTGGAAAACCTTCGCCACTTAATTAGTTTACTTAGCTTGCTTAACTTACATTGTTATGGGTAGTGAAGGTGGTGGAGTTACTTACCTTACTTATGTTATTTAGAATTCTACTTACGTTACTTAGTTAACTTATCCTATCCATCATTGTTCGGAGTGACAAGGTAGCCGACTTAGTTTACTAGGCTTACTTAACTTACTGTGGTATGTTTGGTGTAGCTTATGGTGTAGTTTCTTACTTTATCTACGTTATTTAGAATTCTACTTAGGTTACTTAGTTTACTTATCCTACTTACCCTGCTCATCGTTGTTCGAGATAACACTTGTTTACTTAGCTTACTCAACTTACTTTGTTATTGGTAGCGTTGCTGTATGGCAGCAACTTACCTTACTTATGTTACTTAGAATTTTACTCAGGTTACATAGTTTGCTTATCCTACTTACCATACTCATCATCATCAGTACAGACTTCGCCGCTTAATAAGTTTACTTAGCTTACTTAACTTACTGTGGTAAGGGTGGTATAGGTAGTAGGACAGTTACTTATCACACTTACGTTACTTAGAATTCTACTTAAGTTACTTATCCTACTTACCCTAATCATCATTGTTCGGAGTGACAAAGTCGCCAACTGAGTTTACTTGGCTTACTCAACTTACTTTGGTATTGGTGGCGTTGCTGGTAGAGCAGTAAATTACCTTAATTGTGTTACTTAGAACTCCACTCAGGTTACTTAGTTTACTTATCCTACTTACCCCAATCACCCTCTTCGGTACTTTGAAGCATACTTAGTTTACTTAGCTTACTTAACTTACTAATGTAAGGGTCATTTAGCTAGTATGACAGTTACTTACCTTACTTACGTTACTTAGAATTCTATTTAGGTTACTTAGTTTACTTATCCTACTGGCCATAGCCATCATTGTTCGGTGAGGACCTCGTCGCCAACTTAGTTTACTTAGCTTACTCAACTTACCTTGGTATTGGTAGCGTTGCTCTTAGAGCAGTAGCTTACCTTACTTACGTTACTTAGAATTCTACTCAGGTTACTTAGTTTACTTATCCTACTTACCCTTATCATCCTCTTCCGTACAAACTTCGCTGCTTACTTAGTTTGCTTAGCTTACTTAACTTACTAATGTTAGGGTGGTATAGCTAGTATGACAGTTACTGACCTAACTTACGTTACTTAGAATTCTACTTAGGTTTCTTAGTTTACTTATCCTACTGGCCACAGTCATCATTGTTCGGAGTGAGCAGGTCGCCAACTTAGTTTACTTAGCTTACTCAACTTACTCTTAGCGCAGTAACTTACCTTACTTATGTCACTTAGATTTCTACTCAGGTTACTTAGTTTGCTTGTCCTGCTTGTCCTACTTAGCCTACTTAACCTCTTCAGTACAGACTTTACCGCTTACTTAGTTTACTAAGCTTCCTTAACTTACTGTGGTAAGGGTGGTATAGCAAGTAGGACATTTACTTACGTTACTTAGAATTCTACTTAGGTTACTTAGAATTCTACTTAGGGTACTTAGTTTACTTATCCTACTTACCCTACTCATCCTCTATGGGACAGACGTCGCCGCTAACTTTGTTTACTTAGCTTACTTAACTTCCTGTGGTAAGGGTGGTATAGGTAGCAGGACAGTTTCTTACCTTACTTACGTTACTTAGAATTCTACTTAGGTTACTGAGTTAACTTATCCTACTTATCCTGCTCATCATTGTACGGGATGACAGACTTCGCCGCTTACTTAGTTTACTTGGCTTACTTAACTTACTGTGGTCCGGTTGGTATAGGCAGTAGGACAGTTACTGATCTTTGCTTACGTTACTTAGAATTCTACTTAGGTTACTTATCCTACTTACCCTACTCATCATTGTTCGGAGTTACAAAGTCGTCAACTGAGTTTACTTAGCTTACTCAACTAACTTTGGTATTGTTGTCGTTACTGGTATAACAGTAACTTACCTTACTTATGCTACTTAGAATTCTACTCAGGTTACTTAGTTTACTTATCCTACTTACCCTACTGATCCTCGTTGGGACAGACTTTGCCGATTACTTAGTTTACTTACTGTAGAAAGGGTGGTATAGGTAGTAGGACAGTCACTTACCTTACTTACGTTACTTAGAATTCTGCTTAGGTTACTTAGTTTACTTATCCTACTTACCCTGCTCATCATTGTTCGGAATGACAAGGTCGCCAACTTAGTTTACTTAGCTTACTCAACTTACTTTGGTATTGGTAGCGTTGCTGGTTGAGCAATAACTTACCTTACTTATGCTACTTAGAATTCTACTCAGGTTACTTAGTTTGCTTACCCTACTTACCCTTCTCATCCTCTTCAGTACATATTACGGCGCTTACTTAGTTTACTTAGCCTACTAAACTTACTGTGTAAGGGCGGTATAGGTAGTGCGACAGTTACTTACCATACCTACGTTACTTAGAATTCTACTTAGGTTACTTAGTTTACTTAGCGTACTTACCATACTCATTATTGTTCGGAGTGACAAAGTCGCCAACTAAGTTTACTTATCTTACTCAACTTACTTTGGTATTGGTAGCGTTGCTGGTGGAGCAGTAACTTACCTTACTTATGTTACTTAGAATTCTACTCAGGTTACTTAGTTTACTTATCGTACTTTCCCTACTCATCTTCTTCTGTACAGACTTCGCTGCTGACTTAGTTTACTTAGTTTACTTAACTTACTCCGGTATGGGTACAGTGGCTAGTGGAGTAGTTACTTATGTTACTTAGAATTCTACTTAGGTTACTTAGTTAACATATCCTACTTACCCTACTGATCCTCGTTGGGGCAGACTTTGCCTACTTTGCTTACTCAGTTTACTTAGCTTACTTAACTTACTGTGGTAAGGATTGTATAGGTAGTAGGACAGTTACTTACCTTACTTACGTTATTTAGAATTCTACTTAGGTTACTTAGTTTACTTATCCTACTTACCCTTCTTATCACTGTTCGGGTTGACAAGGTCGCCAACTTAGTTTACTTAGCTTGCTACACTCACTTTGGTATTGGTAGCGTTGCTGGTAGAGCAGTAACTTACATTACTCATGTTACTTAGAATTCTACTCAGGTTACTGAGTTTGCTTATCCTACTTACCCTACTCATCCTCTACAATAAAGACTTCGCCGCTTACTTAGTTTACTTAACTAACCTGGGTATGGGTAGAGTGGCTAATGGAGTAGTTACTTACCCTACTTACGTTACTTAGAATTCTACTTAGGTTACTTAGTTTACTTAACCAACTTACCCTTCTCATCCTCTATTGGACATACGTCGCCGCTTACTTAGCTTACTTAGCTTACTTAACTTACTCTGGTCCGGGTAGAGTGGCAAGTGAAGTAGTTACTTACCTTACTTATGTTACTTAGAATTCTACTTAGGTTACTTAGTTTACTTATCCTACTTACCCTACTCGTCCTCTTCTGTACTGGCTTCGCTGCTTAATTAGTTTACTTAACTAACCTGGGTATGGTTGGAGTGGCTAATGGAGTAGTTACTTACCCTACTTACGTTACTTAGAATTCTACTTAGGTTACTTAGTTTACTTAACCAACTTACTCTTCTCATCCTCTATGGGACATACGTCGCTGCTTACTTAGTTTACTTAGCTTACTTAACTTACTCTGGTCTTGGTAGAGTGGCTAGTGAAGTAGTTACTTACATTACTTATGTTACTTTGAATTCTACTTAGGTTACTTAGTTTACTTATCCTACTTACCCTACTCGTCCTCTTCTGTAATGGCTTCGCTGCTTACTTAGTTTACTTAACTAACCTGGGTATGGGTATAGTGGCTAATGGAGTAGTTACTTACCCTACTTACGTTACTTATAATTCTACTTAGGTTACTTAGTTTACTTAACCAACTTACCCTTCTCATCCTCTATGGGACATACGTCGCCGCTTACTTAGTTTACTTAGCTTACTTAACTTACTCTGGTCTGGGTAGAGTGGCAAGTGAAGTAGTTACTTACCTTACTTATGTTACTTAGAATTCTACTTAGGTTACTTAGTTTACTTATCCTACTTACCCTACTCGTCCTCTTCTGTACTGGCTTCGCTGCTTACTTAGTTTACTTAACTAACCTGGGTATGGGTAGAGTGGCTAATGGAGTAGTTACTTACCCTACTTACGTTACTTAGAATTCTACTTAAGTTACTTAGTTTACTTAACCAACTTACCCTTCTCATCCTCTATGGGACATACGTCGCCGCTTACTTAGTTTACTTAGCTTACTTAACTTACTCTGGTCTGGGTAGAGTGGCTAGTGAAGTAGTTACTTACCTTACTTATGTTACTTAGAATTCTACTTGGGTTACTTAGTTTACTTATCCTACTTACCCTACTCATCCTCTTCTGTGCTGGCTCCGCTGCTTACTTAGTTTACTTAGCTTACTTAACTTACTCTGGTATGGGTAGAGTGGCTAGTGGAGTATTACTTATGTTACTTAGAATTCTACTTAGGTTACTTAGTTTACTTATCCTACTTACCCTACTCATCATCTTCAGTACAGACTTCGCCGCTTACTTAACTTACCTAACTTACTCTGGTATGGATGGAGTGGCTAATGGAGTAGTTACTTACCTTACTTATAATTCTACTTAGGTTACTTAGTTTACTTATCCTACTTACCCTACTGATCCTCGTTGCGACAGACTTTGCCGCTTACTTAGTTTACTTAACTTACTGTGGTAAGGGTGGTGTAGGTAGTAGGACAGTTACTTACCTTCCTTACGATAGTTAGAATTCTACTTAGGATACTTAGTTTACTTATCCTACTTACCCGGCTCATCATTGTTCGGGATGACAAGGTCGCAAACTTAGTTTACTTAGTTTACTCAACTTACTTTGGTATTGGTAGCGTTGCTAGTAGAGCAGTAACTTACCTTACTTATGTTACTTAGAATTCTACTTAGGTACTTATTTTACTTATCCTACTTACCCGGCTCATCATTGTTCGGGATGACAAGGTCGCCAACTTAGTTTACTAAGTTTACTCAACTTACTTTGGTATTGGTAGCGTTGCTGGTGGAGCAGTAACTTACCTTACTTATGTTACTTAGAATTCTACTCAGGTACTTAGTTAACTTATCCTACTCATCATCTTCAGTACAGACTTCGCTGCTTACTTAGTTTACTTAGCTTACTTATCTTACTCTTGTCTGGGTAGAGTGGCTAATGGAGTAGTTACTTACCTTACTTATAATTCTACTTTGGTTACTTAGTTTACTTATCCTACTTACCCTGCTTATCATCGTTAGGACAGACTTCGCCATTTACTTAGTTTACTTAGCTTACTTAACTTACTCTGGCATGGGTAACGTAGCTGGTGGAGTAGTTACTTATCTTACTTATGTTACTTAGAATTCTACTTAGGTTACTTAGTTTACTTATCCTACTTACCCTTCTCAAACCTGTTCGGAGTGACCATCATGCCTACTTAGTTTACTTAGCTTACTTAACTTACTCTGGTATGGTAGGTGTAGCTGGTGGAGAGGTTACTTACATTACTTATGTTACTTATAAGTCTACTTAGGTTACTTACTTTACTTATCCTACTTACCCTGCACATCGAAGTGACCAGGACGCCTACTTAGTTTACTTAGCTTACTTATCTTACTCTTGTCTGGGTAGAGTGGCTAATGGAGTAGTTACTTACCTTACTTATAATTCTACTTAGGTTACTTAGTTTACTTATCCTACTTACCCTGCTTATCACCGTTAGGACAGACTTCGCCGTTTACTTAGTTTACTTAGCTTACTTAACTTACTCTGGCATGGGTAACGTAGCTGGTGGAGTAGTTACTTATCTTACTTATGTTACTTAGAATTCTACTTAGGCTACTTAGTTTACTTATCCTACTTACCCTTCTCAACCCTGTTCGGAGTGACCATCATGCCTACTTAGTTTACTTAGCTTACTTAACTTACTCTGGTATGGTAGGTGTAGCTGGTGGAGAGGTTACTTACATTACTTATGTTACTTATAAGTCTACTTAGGTAACTTACTTTACTTATCCTACTTACCCTGCACATCGAAGTGACCAGGACGCCTACTTAGTTTACTTAGCTTACTTATCTTACTCTTGTCTTGGTAGAGTGGCTATTGGAGTAGTTACTTACCTTACTTATAATTCTACTTAGGTTACTTAGTTTACTTATCCTACTTACCCTGCTTATCATCGTTAGGACAGACTTCGCCGTTTACTTAGTTTACTTAGCTTACTTAACTTACTCTGGCATGGGTAACGTAGCTGGTGGAGTAGTTACTTATCTTACTTATGTTACTTAGAATTCTACTTAGGTTACTTAGTTTACTTATCCTACTTACCCTTCTCAACCCTGTTCGGAGTGACCATCATGCCTACTTAGTTTACTTAGCTTACTTAACTTACTCTGGTATGGTAGGTGTAGCTGGTGGAGAGGTTACTTACATTACTTATGTTACTTATAAGTCTACTTAGGTTACTTACTTTACTTATCCTACTTACCCTGCACATCGAAGTGACCAGGACGCCTACTTAGTTTACTTAGCTTACTTAACTTACTCTGGTATGGCTGTTGTAGCTGGTAGGACATTTACTAATCTTACTTTGAGTTCTACTCAGGTTACTTAGTTTACTTACCCTACTCAGCTTACTCATGTGCTGGGATCGAAACCACAATACTTACTTACTTCACTTAGTTTACTTAACTTACTCTGATGTCGCTGATGTTACTGGTATAACAGTTACTTACAATACTTATGTTACTTACCTTACTTAACTTACTTATCCTACTTACACTGCTCATAGTCATGGATGAAATATATAACCTCAACTTAGGTTACTTATCTTACTTAGCTTACTCTTAGCATTGTTGGTATGGTAGTACCTTTTGTCATAAGAGACATGCAAGGTTACTTAGTGTACTTAGATTACTTAGGTTACTTACGCTTATTCTTGTACTTATCCTGTTATATCAAGATTGACTTTCGTTGGTTTGATTAGTCAACTTACATTACTTACGTTACTTAGCTTATCTTAAGAGTGAGGTTGATACATGTACCATCCTTGGTTAGCTATACGCCTTCTTATGTTACTCATCCTACTTAGCTCATTTCCGTATTATAGTATCATGCTTCAGTGTTCTGGTCAGCAAATTTTAAGTATTTCTCTTAAAACTATGTAAAATCGTTCTATTTTATCAATTAATTAGCTTATTGCACGTAATTTTATGTAGCATGTTTTTTGGATCGAGGGGCATAGATTTTTTGACCTCTACTTAGTTTACTTAGATTACTTATACTGCTGTAGTGCCAGGTAAGTAAACTGAGTAACCTAAGTAGAATACTGTAAACTTGCTTATTTTACTTACAGTGTTGATGTGAAGAACAGTAACGTAAGTAAAATGAGTAGAATTCAATTAACAGTGAAATTAGAGACTCCAGGACATCCCGGAACCTCTGTTAGCCTGAATTTCATTCTGTGTAACGTGTCCTGAATCTCATCCCTATTAGGGTGTTTATATGAAAACCCTTGTACTATATACTTCATACTCCGTGTCCTGAAATCTTGGACCTTTAAATTTAGATAGAAACATTTGCAAGCATCAATTTTTAAACCACTGATTTACATGCACAGTTGCCCAGGTGAGATTTCAGGACACGGAGTATGAAGTACCTGCCAACCAAAGAGGTAAAACTTAGATACACCAAGTCATTTGCAAAGTCATATACTTACGTTGGAAGTATCGCCTCGTATACAAATAAGGAAAACAGTTTTTGAACACATCCATTGCTTCAGGATGCAAAACTCCTACACATATATGTTAATTGTTTTTTACGTTTGCCGCTTACAACATGTACAATAAGGGTGTGTAAACGTGCCGAAACAGATCTAAATACCGGAACGGACCGGGTACTGGTAATTACCAAACGAAACCATAATACCGGATCGCAGCCGGAATACCGGAAAAGACTATTAAAATATAGAGAATGAGTCCGAATTTTATTTTTGGCAATGATTTTCAGCTCCTTTAGGTATTTTAGTAAGTGAAGCGCACATAGGCATACTTAAGACAGAATTATCTATCTTCTCATACCGAGTCGGTCATATTTGGCCATTACCTCAGTTGGGTGGGTGGCTAAATTTAGAATTTAGCAAAAAAAAATCATCTCTGGATGAGTCCTTAAAACTATTTACAATCCAAATACAGAGGTATCCTAAAACGCATACCTCTGAGTTTCAATCTTATACTGTGCGGGCTTTGAACTCCTCTGCAGTCTTGGCATTCACCGCAGAAGATGGAAGACTATTCCACTGAGGAATAGTTCTAGGGAAGAAAGAGTTTTCCGTACAGCTGGCAGAGGGCTGGTAACCGAGTGGTGTCAGGTAGTTGAGTGTTTAGAGCTCTTTATCTTGTATTATTGTTTGACTCAAGTTGCCCAGTACACTAAAATGAAGGTCTCCCTGCTTCCCATGGTCTTGATTCTTTGGTTCACCCTTTGGAAATTAAGTAACAGAACGCAACCGGATGATGGAAATGAGGAGTGCAGGATTGCAAAAGAGCAACACTGCGATAAAATTTCTCAGTACTTGGCTTAAACAAAAAGCTAGGAAACAAACGACGTTCAGGTGGAACAAATTTAGTCATTCTATTGATCTTAGCCGGAGACATTGAAACTAATCCCGGTCCAAGGTTTCGCTGTGGGCTGTGCAAAAAATATTGCAAAGACTCTCAGAAACGGGTAGAATGTGAGGACTGTTGGAACCTTTTTCATTCCTCGTGTTCTAAATTAGATGAAAACCAATAGCTAGAGCTTGAAATTGGAATTGGAACTTGGTATTGCAAAGACTGCAAAGCAGACTGTGGCCTATGCAGTGGTGATGTTCTGAATGAACATAAGGCCGTTGTGTGACCATTGTTAAATGTGGATTCACATGGATTGCGCTTTCCTTTCAGATGCCGAGTATGGAAAACTGGTAAACTCGAGTTGTTCATGGATAATGCCCGAAGTGTGAGGTTCTTAATTTTTCTGACTCGTCCTTTAGCGAACCTATAGAACTGGAAGAAAGAAAGAAATTTGACCCTTTGTCAAAGGAAAAAGGAGTTAAATCTCCGGCCATTGACACGAAAAAGCCGAATTTTGTAAAAGGTTTGAAACTTTGCAGTATAAATATTAACGGTTTAAGAGGCAAAATACTTGAACTTTTAGCTTTCCTTGATACTCACCAACCACATATTGTGGCTATTCAGGAAACAAAGATTGACAGTTCAACTATTACTTCGGAGCTTTTCCCTGAAACTTGCGAATACAGTGTCTACAGAAAAGATAGAAACACTCATGGCGGCGGGTGATGTTGCTCGTTCACAGAGACATCTCTCACATGCCTTTTATGGAACTGGAAAACGACTCAGAATCTGTTTGGGTTAAAGTTTTTGCAAACAAAACTTCCCACTTTATTGCAAGTAGGTATCGACCACCAAACGACACAGTCGAAAACGTTCAGTTGATTAAAGATCAGCTTGATCGCATTAAGTCTCAGAATAAGGGTAAAAAACTTCCCGCAGTACATGTCCTAGGTGACTTCAACTTCAGAGAGATTGTTTGGCCAGATAGGCTCAGCAAACAAGGCACGATGCTGAGTCCGTCAGAAGGACAAATGTTGGTTGACATCATGAATGATCATGGCTTGGAACAGGTTGCTGACTTCCCTACTCGAGATAGGAACACTTTGGATTTGATTCTTACAACTTTACCAGGACAGTTTGGGGATATTCAATCCCCGGACAAACTAAGTGATCATAATATTGTCTCTGGATTTTTTAAAATCTTCATACCACCTATAAAGAAACCCCGTAGAAAGGTGTACTTATATCAAAAGGGTGACTATGAAACAACCACGAGGAAGGATGCCCTAAAATTTGCAAGAGAAAAATACTTAAATGGTCATTCAGATGCTCGGTCTGTCCAGGAGAACTTTGATTTGATAATGTCTTTCATTGAAGCTTCGTCCGAAAATCATTTCCCCTCCAAAAACTAGCAAATCTGTATCTTCAATTCCTTGGATCACACCAGAAATAAGAAGAAAAATTCGGAGGAGAAATAAGATTCATGCTAAGGAAAAAAAGTTGGGAAGTGGTAAACTCAGAGCAAAATTTGAAAACTTGAGACGAGAAATGAAACATGACATCAAAAATCAGCATGATCTGTATGTAAATAACATGGAGGGTGATGTAAAGGCAAATTCCAGAGACTTTTACAGATATATCAATAGCCAGAAGAAAGATAGGCAACGTATCCCACCCCTTAATAAAAGAGGAGGGAACGGGGTTGCGGAATCAGACTCTGAAAGGGCAGAGGAATTAGTTGGTCATTTCAATGATGCATTTAATAAAAATGAGTTCAACGAGGTTCCATTGACTGGAAGATCGGCCCCCTTCATGGAAAAATTGTTGTATCCTCAGTGGGAGTGATCAAGTTACTTAAAGGCTTGAACCCGTCTAAAGCTTTAGGGCCCGATGAGCTTCATCCTACAGTCCTGAAGGAACTAGCAAACGAGTTAGGTCCAGTTTGTGCCCATCTTTTCCTACAATCTCTCGACACGAGTGAAATTCCCAAAGAATGGCTCCTAGTGAACATCTGTCCACTTTTCAAAAAAGGAGACAGGGCTCTTGCTCGTAATTATTATTATTATTTTTTTGTTGTTGTTGTTATTCAACTTTTATTTCTGAAATATCATATTACAAAATAACACAACAATTCAAATTATAGTAAGATTCTACAAAACATACGAGTTAGTATTCATTACCAAACACATCACGAAAACACGACTATTCAAGGATTTTGAAAGTTTTGTCCTCCAAAAAATGAAAAATCCCTCATACAAAATTTCCGGAATTCCCTATATTCCTGCACCAGACACAGGTGATGGGTACTCGTTAGCACATCCTTTGTGAGATGGCCAAAAGATGCTCGTAATTATTGCCCGGTGTCACTGACACGTGTTCTATGTAAATTGCTTGAACACATAGTCTGCTCAAACATCTGGCCCACTTGGATGAACATACACTTTTGTCAGACAGACAACATGCTTTTCGGAAAAGGCATAGTTGCGAAACTTAGTTGAGCACGGTTATTAATGATTGGGCAAAAATCTTGGACAAAGGGGGGCAGGTGGAAACATTTATTCTGGATTTCGAGAAGGCTTTTGACACCCCTCCTCATGAACTGCTTAAATCCAAATTATTTGGTTATGGAATTGAAGGGAAGACTCTCAAATGGATAGATTCTTTCTTTTGCTACAGAAAACAGCGGGTTGTCGTTAATGGCGAATCTTCAGTATGGGCGCCAGTTTTATCTGGGGTCCCCAGGGGACTGTTCTTAGTCCGCTGCTATTCTCCCTGTACATCAATGATATTTCCACTGACATTGACTCAGAAATAAGGCTGTTCGCAGACGACTGTGTTTGCTATCGGGAAATCAGAGATACTGAAGACTCAATGAAACTTCAGAAGGATATAGATAGATTAGGATGTTGGTCACGAAAATGGGGCATGAGATTTCAACCCGTTAAATGCAATACTATGCAGATAACTAGGAAAATAAATAAATAAAATTGAGGCTTCTTACACCTAAGAAGGAACGGTCCTCGAAAATGTGAATTCCATTAAATACCTGAGTGTGACAATCACTCACGATTTGAGATGGAATACACACATTAGCAACATGTGTACAAGGCTAATAGAACACTTGGTTTCCTGAGGCGAAATCTTCATCAGTGTCCTCAGGATGTGAAAGAGACAGCATATAGGGGACTTGTTCGCCCAATCTTGGAATATATTAGTTGCATCTGGGACCCAAGTGGAGTGGTCCTTAATGAAGAAATTGAAAACGTTCAGAAAAGAGCTGCTAGATTTGTAACAAGCAATTACTGCTTTGAAACTGGGAGCATGGCTAGAATTTTAGGACGATTAAGATGGGAGTCTCTCAAGAAAAGGAGAAGAGATAGTAGACTCATACTCTTATACAAAGGTCTAAAGGGTGCTGCCAGCATCCCAACGGATGACCTTGTTCCCCCAGCTATGCAATGTAGAAAGCACCATTCAATGACGTTTCAGACCCTTACCGCAAGAACTGACATTTATAAAGAATCGTTCTTCCCCCGAACCATTAGAGATTGGAATGCCCTTCCCGATTCGATTATTTCGACGGCTGAAAGTGCTGAGGATTGTGTAGCTAAGTTTACCTCTTTGGTTAGAGCTAGGGTCTAACTTCCCATATCACAGGTCCTGGTGTATGAATGACATTTGACGTGTCACCAGTAACAATTCTGATTCTGATTCTGACTATACACGTTAAAGCACACATGTTTGTCCTCTCAGTGACAGAACAACAGAAAAGAATATCTTTATATCTGTCTGGCTATCTCTGTCTGTCTGTCTGTCTGTCTGTCTGTCCGTCCGTCCGTCCGTCCGCCTGCCCGTCCGTCTATCTATCTATCTATCTATCTATCTATCTATCTATCTATCTATCTATCTATCTATCTATCTATTTATCTATCTATCTATCTATCTATCTATCTATCTATCTATCTATCTATCTATCTATCTATCTATCTATCTATCTATCTATCTCGGCCCCCGCCCATAGGGGCTTGAAGAAATATATGGGCTGCATGATGCTTCCACGCAGAGCTGAATCTGGCCCCTCACTAGTACTGGTAAACCGCTTAGAGGATCTAAGCCTGTCCAGGAACCGCAGTGCGAGGCGGACCGTCCATGCTAATAAACCCTATTGGTTTCATTGGGCGACAGGGCTTGAGATGTCATTTCATCTCAATGTCGGGTAAAAGTCTCACAAAATTGGAAGCAACGTCTCCAAAATGACCTTTACAGTGTTGACGGGGACGTTAAACCTCAAATCAAACAAACAAACTATCTATCTATCTATCTATTCTTTCATTCCGTCCGTCCTTCCAGTTGTATCGATGTCTGCATGCCTTCAATCTAATGCGGTCCTTTAAAGTTTTGATAAAACAGCTTATCAAAATAGAAGTGGAGACAATGGCCAGGAATCGACCCAATTAACCCACAGCTCCCACCAGAGACACCAAAGGGAAAGAAACGTAAACATGAAACAACAGACCCTAATGGAAACATCAATTACGGAAAGCCAAAAGGACAGTTACTTTCCCACAAAATGACCAATAGGCTATCCAAAATAATATAAGCGATACAAACACCCAAAGACAAACCATAAAAATAAACCGTGACAGAAGAACCGCCTTGGAACGGTCAGCGGAAACGAATTGCACTGGGGGGCTTAAATCGATTTTACGTGGCCACAATCCTCGCCCTTACTTCCGTCGCGATTAAGACAAATAATTTGTTCAGTCCGCATGAAGGCCTCCTAACTCATCAGTGCAACATCTCCATGAACACAAAAATCAAACAACCACCGAGATGAAACAACGGTGAAGACTCGAAAGCATGAAACCACTGAAATGCTGGAGCAAAAGAAAATCAACAGTTAGACTCCGACGGGCCCGACCAGAGACAGAGCATCAGGTAGACTGGCCAATACATACGCACAGGCTGCGTAGCGGTCGCATAGGCTTCGTATTTTGGACGCATAGGCTTCGATGAAAAATGGCGGCTGACAGTTCGTCGCTGCAGGTAAGAAACTGCTTTTACGTTAATCTAACTGTTGTATAAGGTTGCCCAATACTGACATCTGCCTTACGGACCACTTTATTAATGGGCGGCTTCGTCTGTTGCAAGAAAAAGTTTGAAAAACGGAATATGGAAAAATAGACCCCAAAAGAAATTTGGCATTCAACACAGATTCACCTGTATTTTCACTTTGGTCGCGTGTATTATCGCCAACGCAACATTTCATCGACGTTGCAAAGTCAAATTCAATGCATCGCTTCGATGTCGGATTGATGTAGACACGACGTTGTTGACACGTTACATGCTAGTTGACATGGAGTTATTCAACGACAAACTAATTTGCATTTACCTCCACTCACTAATTGCTGATACGCCAAGAGAGAGAGAGAGAGAGAGAGAGAGAGAGAGAGAGAGAGAGAGAGAGAGAGAGAGAGAGAGAGAGAGAGAGGGGGGGGGGGGACCCTGTTGGGTCGTACGTACAATATATCTTTAAGAGCAGTTAACTAAAGCAATAACACTTGGGATTTGCCATCATGAAAACACGCTTATGCGATTTTGACCCTCTAAAACCCCACTTTTATATAGTAAAACTGGGGTCTACAGGGGTAGACTTCTCAAAAAGGTAGATTGTGGGCACTCGATAGAACCGCCCCGTCGAGTCGGTTCTGTCGGGTCCCCGCGATCTATGTTTTGAGCAAAAATAAGAAAATTATTACAATTTTTCATCTTAAAATTTCCATTTTTGGCCGAAAAATTGAGTGTATTTGTATAGGCATGTTTTCGTAATGCGAAATTTCACACCTGGAAGCAATCAGTGTTTCTCTCATTATTTTACATTAGAATTCGTCAAAAATTTAAAAGAATTTCACTGTTTTACGATGTAATTAACATTCTATCTCTACCACTCAAGTGAAACAATACGACAGAACGAGTGGCCGGCAGTACGTCACGAAAAAAACTCCTATAAGATTAGCGCAACCAGCGAAGACTCAGATCAACCCGTGCATACAGTCAGTCTCGTCAGTCTTCGCATGTTGCTCTCTGTGAAACCCGAAGGCCTAAGAAGGCTCGTGCGAACAGAAAAGACTCAGATCAGACTGCGTGGATGGTGGTCGCACAGTTCGCAGGTTTTGCCATGCGCAAGTTCATTTATTTATTTATTTATTCATTTATTTATTTATTTATTTATTCTGCACATATGGCAGAATCATTTGTGACTAAATATGGTTAATTCTCGCATAATTTTGACCCTGCTTGTCGTTTCCTTTTACACATTAAATTGAAAATGAAATGAATATACTTTGCAGTATCTTTTATTTCATTTACATATAAAATGTAACATTGCATAAACTTTATGCATGCGTCCAAATCGAAAATTAAGGGTATTAAATGTCACGATTATTTGTTATTAAATTCCTTCTCGGTGCCAATTTTATACTGTATATATTTTTGTATAATATATCTATGCAAGAACATTAATTAAATCATTAAATTCAATGCATTACGATTCACCACAGATATTTCCCTTTATTTTTATTAGTCCGTTCCGGTATTTCGGTTTCGTTCCGGTATTTTGGTTTCGGTTTGGTAAATACCAGTACCGGAACGGACCAATTACCCTATTTTTAAAGATGTTCGTTTTAATAACATGTAAAGAAAGTAGTTTTAGCATGTCTATAATACCTAGTTTTTCTGTTGCTTGGGAAAAAAGTACTGGTTACCACCCAGGAAATCCTGCTCGTAATGCTCCTGAAGATGTGAGCGTGTAGCAGTAACAGGAGAAAAGAAAGAAAGAACCAGTTGTGTAGTGTAGCTATTTGTCGCCACATATTAAAGTTGTATAATCGAACCTTGTTCTGAGTGTCTCATAGCCCACAAACATAGCATGATATCAGAAGTCAACTGGATTAATTAATATTATTAATTAACATACCGATTAGCTGATTACCATAAAATGGCAAAAAAAAAAAAAAAACTTGCATCCTGTAGAAAACATGTTATTGACTGGAAACTTGAAGGACCATTTCAGGAAATTTAAACAGCACTTTGATATATATATCACGGCGGCAGGAATTAGCATTTTTTCTCTCCTATTACTACTATTCGCTCACATCTGAGCATTAAGAGCAAGGACTACCGAGAATAGAAAATGTGCAACTCTACTTCATGTCATCGGACCTGATGCTATTGAAATTCTCAAAACATTTCGATGGGATGAAGAAGAAGATAATGAAGGGTTCAGTAAGTCTTTAGCACTGGTAAAACAGTCTAACTCAACTGTTTGCCTACTCGGGGATTTCAATCTTCCCAAGACACCAAGAGAGACTGGGAGTTGATGATTCCAAAACCTGACTGTAGCCACCCTGCACATTTTACAGAGAATGTCTGGAGGCCTTTAGTGATTGCCTGCTGGAACAAATGGTGACCTCTCCTACCAGGGATCAAAACATACTGGATTTATTTTTGACTACAGACCCCACCCTAACAGACAAGATAACTATCCTCCCTGGTTATTCTGACCGCGGTATTGTCCTAGTTGAAATACATGCTTAACCCCAAATAACAAAGCAGGCCCCTAGAAACATCACCCTGAACAAAAAGGCCGACTCAGAATGACGTCTATAAAATTTTGAAAAGGCTTTGCGTAGTTTATGATACCGATAACCCTGATTAAGAAGTTTAGCCGTTAACAATTTTTGTACGAGTGTTGAAGTCAGTTGCATGACTACACACTCTGGCAAATTGAATTAATTGCGAAATATAAACGCCATAGGATGGCGCATGAGGAACATCACCATCCAAAAAAGGACAATTTACAATCTCAAAATCAAAATCATCGCGTTTATCATAAATTTTGCACGAAACAAACCCATCTGTAAATGTAAATCCAAAAACGGTGCCTCGGTATCAAAAGAATGTGCTTTATTTAACTGAAGTTCTTGGGGGTAAATCTGACTGATCAAACCATCGAAATAGGTATTATCAATATTTAATAAATCATCCAAATATCTAGAAGTGGAGCTAAAAGCTACAATGATTTCAGACTGGTTTTCAGCAGAAAGGGCATCATGAAGTCTCTCTCATAACAAAACAAAAACAGATCAGTGCAACATCTCCGTGAACACCTGTCTCTAATAGATTATCGAGGTCTCATAGGTGTTTGAGGTTCGACTGTACAAATCAAATTGAATAACTGTGATGAATTAAAGATGAGGGCTCATGGCCTTTTTCATACACTGTAAGCTGGAGCTAAAGAATACCGCCAGAGAGATCACTAACGATTTCGTTAGTCAACATTTTATTAACGCTTCAACTACTTAGTTCGACAAAGTAGTGGAAGACCAGCAGTGGAAAAATGTCAAAAATAGCATTTAGGTGGGCACCCATTAATATAAAAGTCTAACTAGTTTTGTCTCTTAGTACATTACTTGGGCAATATAAAACGAGATGTTGCATAAAGTTTAAGTCTTGCAATAATGTTTTTTAGAAGCTGTTTCCATGGCAACCGTCCTATTTTGGTCCAAATCACGGTATACATAATAAATTTTAAATATCTCTGCTCATTCTCAAGATAAAAAGACAAAGATGTTATAAGACTGAAGGTTAGGCATTGCATGTTTATATTCATCTAAGGTATGTAAATTTGCTAATTTGCATAATCATGAATATTCATGAAAATCTTTTTTTTTTTTTTTTTTTTTTTTTTTTTGCTTGGAAAACGACACAAATTTGAACCTGTTTGGTCAAAATGTAGCCAAAATGAACACGCATTGTCAATAATAGTAAACAAACCCTTAACCACGGCATTAATAAATGTTTCTTATTCATGTAAAATCAGATATTTCACATGATGAAGGCAGGTCAGACAAAGTTTTGAGATGCCACAAGGCGCGGCTGACAAAACAAAATGTCATAGCGTAAACTGTATTAAAAATTGTAACATATTAAAAGTCACCACTTAAGTCACACAGGAGCTCGTGATATTTCAGATTTTTTTACCTTCGTAGTTAAGTGACAGCCTTTTAAAACCACCATAGAAATACTGTTTCCGGTCATCTGCCATGTGACAGGCTGGTAAAAATATTGAACACCATAAATATTAAATTTTCCTTAGTTTCTTACAAGGTATGTATATTCAAGTCTTTCTTTTGAATCGAATCATTGTTATTTGATCACAAGATCACAAACACCTACTTATAAACACAACATTTGAAGGTCAATGATCTTATAAAATCACTATCTTAAAAGTATAAGAAATCCGCAAAGGACATCGTGGATTCAATGCTTTGCACATATATATATTTTTAGTGAGTGTGATACCACAAACTACATTTTTCGAAAGGGAAAACGGAAGGCAGTAAATACAGACCTAAAACGTTTTGTCTCATTTCCGAGCATGTCCAAGTTTGGACTCGCCACGGATGGTTCCCTAGCAGTACAAGATACCATCATTGATGAAGCCAGGCATTTCATTGTCTCATTGTACGGCAAATATAGCTTTTTGCTACCTGGACCTTCTGCGTCAGCATATTTTTTTCATATGGGGTTGACCTCCGACAGAAATTTAAAAGAGAGACCCAGAGAGCGCCACAATCACAAGACACAGCATCTCGACACCAAGAGGAAGAGGAAGCACACGTAAAACAAGAAAAATTACGAGTGTTTATGAAATGGAACAATCGGCCCTATCCTCCCCACATTGGATGATCAGACATTAGACAAGAGGGCCATAATGGTCCTGGATCGTTCACCCGATCCTTATTGTACAGACAAAGTGGTAGGTAATATAAAGTGGAGTGGATGGTTTGAGCAATTTAAGTTGAACATTTCTGTGAAATTATTTCAAAATCATTCTACCTATTTAGGAGTAGAATGTTTATTGTTTAGTTTTGGTGGCTGATATGTTCAATGGAGCAAAACTATTTTGAGCAATTTTGTCAGAGGGTCACCCATGGAACATTCCTTCCAAATTGTTGTCTTTCAAAAGTTCCCTTCTACATAGCTGACTTGGATGTTACTATCTGGGCACCTTCTGGACATTGAGGGTCAGGTCATAGTGCATGGATATAAATTTGCTCAGTCTAACTTACAATGCCTCATTGTGACAAGGGGGTGGGCGGAAGTGTGTGAGAGAGAGCGAGTGTGTGTGTGTGGGAGGGGGATAGCAAGAATTGGCATAAGATGCTAGAGATATGAGTCAGTGTTTCCCTTTAACAATACAGTACTGACTTGTATGTCACTATATGGACACATTATGGACATTGAAAGTCCGGTCCTTAGTGCAACAGAATGAATTGGCACAGTCTTACTAATAAGGTCACATGGTGACAAAAGGAGGTGGAAGGGTGGTTTTGGGTCAGTGGTTCCCTTTGACAATACAGAGCTGACTTGTATGTCACTGTCTAGGCACCTTGTGAACATTGAGGGTTAGGTCCTAGTGCACCAGACAGAGATGAACCGGCTCAGCCTTAACCCTATATTAAACCAGTGGGCTCTGGGACAGGCCCATTTCTGACCCCATGGGGTTATAGTTTGGACAATCTTGGTAGAGGACAACTAGAGGAAGCTTTATTCAAAATATCAAAGGCTTGGGCCTTCTGGTTTCAGGCGAGAAGGTATTTAAAGATTTTCCCTATGTAAGGCTATGTAAAACCGGTTGGCCCTGGGGCGGGGCCATTTTTGACCCCAGGGCTATGATTTGAATAATCTTGGTAGAGGTCATCCACATGACGCTTCAAGCAGAATATCAAAGACCTGGACCTTGTGGTATCAGAGAAGCAGAGAAGAAAATTTTTAAAGGTTGTCCATATATGTCGAAGTAAAACCGGTGGGGCCTGGGACGGGGCCACCTTTGTCCCCAGGGCTATAATTTGAACAACATAGACGAGGTCCACCAGATGAAGCCAAAGACATGGGTTTTCTGGTTTCAGACAAGAAGATTTCTAGATTTCTAGATTTCTAGATTGGCTGCTTCCACGCAGAGCTTAAACTGACCACACATGAGTACTGTAAACCGCTTAGACTGACTAGGCCTGTCCAGGCAAAGTGATGCTAGTCAGACCGTCCAGTGCTTCTAACCTCTATTGGTTTCGTTGGGCGACAGGGCCTGAGATGTCATTTCATCTCAATGCCGGGTAAAAAAACCCATAAAACTGGAAGCAACGTCTCCAAAATGACCTCAGTAGGGTTGACGGGGGTATTAAATCACAAACAAACAAACCTCTTTCCCATTCAAAAGCCCAAGGGACCAAATTTGCCCTTGTCTGGATTACCGAATTTATTACATGGTGTTATTACATTCTCAGACGCGGCGTCATGTGATAAAGTTAGTTATATTAGACATTTTTCACTAGGACGGAGAAAGGACGTATGAGATTGAAATGGACTTTATCAGCCGGGATCATCTCAATGTTATTTGTTCCTATATCTAAAATGCGTATCGAGCTGAATAAAAGTCACTGACGATTTTTATGCCCCCGCCATTTGAAGAATGGTGGAAAGGGCATATAGCGTTGCCCCTGTCCGTCCGTCCGTCCGTTCGAAACTTAAACACAGTCAATAACTTCCTTATTTCTTGATGGATTTTAAAATTACTCGGCAGAAAATGTTAACCATCATGAGACGATATGTCACGTGCACACCCAGATCCGTACCTCCAAGGTAAAGGTCATACTTAGAGGTCAAAGGTAAAAAAATGGTCCGAAACTTAAACGCAGTGAATAACTTTCTTATCTATCAATGGATTTTGAAATTACTTGGCAGAAATGTTGGCCATCATGAGACAATCTGTCTCACGCAAAACCAAGGTCCTTACCGACAAGGTCAAGGTCATACTTAGAGGTCAAACGTGAAAAAAGGGTCCAAAACTTAAACACGGTCAATAACTTTCTATGGATGAATACGAACATAGACATATTTTCAGGCGGGGGCATCCGTGTCCTATGGTCGCATTTCTAGTTTATTATTATTATTATTATTATTATTGTTATTATTATTATTATCATTATTATTATTATTATTATTTCTACGGCCCTTTCAAGATTATTTTCCTAATAAAGAGCCGATCGTCAACCTGAGAAGTAACCAACGTACAACAGAGCATACGACAGTTGGTGTGACTGGCATCTTAAGGGTTAATGTTGAGACCAAGTGTCAATCAGTGACCCTCAAATATGTTCAAAACTCAGCAATGAAATAAATGATCCCAGGAAACAAGAAAATATAAACTGGGGGTTTACGTGAGTAAACATCATTATTCTTTTTTTTACTGCTGAAGTTACACGTGAGAACCGCTTAATAGAGGCGGTTTAAAAATTACTCATAGTTTGTGTTTTGCGCCAAAACAGGGAAAACATTTAAATTTTGCATCTGAACACGTTCGGGTTTTGGGTGTTAAAATTTACGCTATATTTGCATAGGTGTATTTCGTAATTGTGACCTGTCCGGTCGACAAGATGCAAGATCAGTATACTAATCATCATAATATGTGTAGAATTGTCGCTGGCAGTATTTTTACTGTGATTTGCATTTGCTGTTTGTTTTCTAGAATCGTAATCATAAAGGAGAGAATATGCTTCCTTTCATTGTGAATCAAAGTCAGCCGACGACCGAAGAATGTTAGTAAAACACAGCAACTAATAATGGTATTTTGTAGCAAATATGATACACTGGTTTATTGCACGATAGAAAATGGATTTTTCCACCGCCGTGTAAAACGTGTATACATTCGACTGCTTCATTCCATTTTGGCCCCCGCCCATCGGGGCTTGAAGAAACGGATGGGGCTACATGATGCTTCCACGCAGAGCTGAAATCGACCGCTCATTGGTACTGGTAAACTGCTAAGAGGTTCTAAGCCTGCCCGGGAAAAGAGGTGCGAGTCAGACCGGTGATGCATATAACCCTATTGGTTCAATTGGGTGGCAGGGCTTGAGAAGTCATTTCATCTCAATGTCGGGTAAAAATCCGACATAATTGAAATCAACGTCTCCAAAGTGTCCTTTATAGTGTTAACAAACAAACAAACAAAACTCCATTCGATTCATTCTATTTTTTTTTCTTATTTTTTTTTTCTCTCTCTTTTTTATTGATTTTGTTGTCACAGAGACGTTTTATTGTTGAGTCAGCATAACTGGAACAACCGAAAAATTGGTCAAAGAGACCCAGGTTCATTTTTGTTTGTTTTCGCATCAGGTGAGTTCCATTGTAAAACGTTCAGGCGAGTTCTCTTCAGTGCCTGCATCATTTCAGTTCCCCGGCGAATTCAAGTGAGATAAATTACCTAATCTGAAAAAATGAGTCACAGATTAATTTTAGTTGGAAAATAACTTGTTGACAAGAGGAAAGACTATGGCATCATCCAGAAAGTTCGGGTTTACATTATTTTTTAGAATATTACCTAATCTTATTCCACAGCCCTCTGGAATGTTCCACAGTTTGATTTTGATTTGATGTTTAACATCCCCGTCAACACTATATAGGTCATTTTGGAGACATTGCTTCCAATTTTGTTGGACTTTTACCCAACCAAAATGACATCTCAAGCCCTGTTGCCCAATGAAACCAATAGGGTTTATAAGCATAGACGGTCCAACTCGCACCGCTTTGCCTGGGCAGGCTTAGATCTTCAAAGCAGTTTACAAGAACTCGTGTGCGGTTGGATTCAGCTCTGCGTGGAAGCATCATGCAGCTCATCTATTTCTTCAAGCCCCGATGGGCGGGGACCGAGGAATATTCCACAGAATTCTGCGAGTGTAAAAAGAACTGGATTTTTTCTTTGGGACATTTGGGTTTTAAGAAAATTTTCTTCTGAATTCTGTGTTTGATTGTCTAAGGGTATTGATTTTCATTTAGGACTGTGCATTCTGTAGGGTCAAGGCAATGATATTTCATAACAGGGCTACATACATTCTTTTTTCTTACTTCAACAGGTTAAAAAAGTTTGTAAATAAATGTTGTTATTCTTTTTCCAAAACTTCAGGCTGGTTCGCTTTATCTTTCTGCTACACCTGGCTCGTAACAGAAATCGGGGGCTCGCCTGGCTCGTAACAAGATGAGTTACCTTGAGATTCTACTTAGGTGAATTCCAAGGAAAGTAACTTTCGATGCTGATGCTACTTCAAAGTTTCTCAGTTGGGTTCACAGGAGACCTTGCAAACTAAAAGTACCTTATACATATCTCGCTCATTTGAGGTCCCTAGAGACTTCGTCTCAAATCAGATGCCTGTAGGTTTTGATTGCTGTCAGTTTTATCTTTAGGCCTCTCACCGCTGTTGATTCGAGCCTCGCTAAGGTCACATGTCTGACTCTAACGGAAGGTCAGGTTGTTTTTTCCCCGGGTACTTCGGTTTTCTTTAAACTTAAACGATCGGCTCGAACTTAGTGAAATAATCTTGAAAGGGACGTAAAAATAGATAAATAAAAAAAATGTCCTATGTGTATTGCTTTCAGACCTTGCTTATGCGTGTTCTGGAGATACATTCGTCCTACATCGAGACTTCACCTTACATGTATGTGAGTTCCCTGGAGAATAGGTCCCGCCCGTCGGAAATAGATTCGGCTGCATGGTGTTTCCGCGCAGACGTGAAACTGACGGCACATGAATACTGGTAGACCGCTTAGCACACAACTTCTGTAGACAAAGTGGTGCGAGTTGGACCGCCCAATGCATATAAGCCCTACGACAGGACTTGAGAAGTCATTTCGTCTCAATGTCGGATAAAAGTTCCGAAAAAAGGAAGTTAAATATCAAAATGAATGAAATAGTGTTAACGGGGACATTTAACCTAAATTTAAACAAAAGTTCCATGGATAACTCGCCCATGTGACATCACGAAATCACGCCTATATACATTTGAACCTATTGAACCCCATTTTTATAAGGTAAAACTGGGGTTTACAGGGGTAAACCTTAATTTTCTTTTTCTGCACTAAAATATAGGCTGTGGGCACTCGTTGGAACCGGTTCTAACGTGTACCCACAATCTATATTTTGAGCAGAAATAAGAAAATTAAAACAATTTTTCATCTGAAAAAAAAAAAATCATTTTTCGGCGGTAACATTTGCAGTGTATTTAAATAGGCGTGTTTTCGTAATGGAGTTCCCTAGAGACTTCGCCTGAGGTGAGTTCCCCCGCGGACTACGCCTCATTATACTTCCCTGCAGACTCCGCTTTTTGTCAGTTCCCTGGAGACTTCTACTCGATAAGGAGTCTGGATATTCACCTCAGGACTAGTTGGTGAGGCTTAAGTTTAGTCCAGTGAAAACTTTGTCTCTGGTCAGTTCTCTGGAAACTGCGCCTTAGGCAAGTATCTGGAGACTTCGTCTCATGTGAATTCAAAACTGTCAGTTTGGACAAAATACATTGCTTTCTTCGTTTTGCTAGATACGCATTTTATTACAGATAACTTTACTTAAAGGTAACGTTGAGAACATCCCAGCGTTAAAACTCCGTTCTCGATCTTCGAAGTCCTAATTCGGTCTTCGCGAAAAATGTCTATTTGCGGGATTCCTTTAAACAATGGCGGAAGATAGGGTGAATTTGAAGGAATCAATATTATTTTCGTCGACTTCCAGTGTATTAAAACCGAAATAGATCTGCTCTAGTGCCGTGGTTTATTGAGTGATATATCGCTGCTTGTCGGACAGTAATGGGTAGACAAAACACTCGCGCTTCGCGCTCGTGATTGGATCTGCTTTCCAGTTGACCTCCAAGCAGTACTGTGTCACTCAATGAATCACTGATAGACCTAATATATTTCTTAAATATGGCTCGAAATGGACCATAAGTGCTAGTTATATGTTTAAACTTTATAATGATTGTATTACGTCCCAATGTTGTTAATATGTACGTATATTATCGAAATAAAAAAAAATACAACCATGATGGTCCTATATCGCTCACCTGAGCTAAGAGATTTATATGTGGGTGTCAGGGCAGGGCAATTTTTGGTCTCAGGTCCATAATTTGAACAATCTTTGTAGAGGTCCACTAAATGAAACTTAATAACAAATATCAAAGTCCTGGGCCTTCTGGTATCATAAAAGAAGATTTCTAAAAGTTTCCCTATATAAGTCTATGTAAGACCAGCGGGCCCCTTGATGGGGTAAACAATCATGGTAGAGAGCCACTAGATGAAGCTTCATACCAAATATCAAAGACAATGGGCCCTCTGGTTTCAGACAAGAAGTTTTTTAAAGGTTTCCTTATAATGCCTTTGTAAAACCAGGGGCCCTGGTGCGGGGATATGTTTTGGCCAAAGGGCTCATAATTTGAACAATCTTGGTAGAGGTCCAATAGATGAAGCTTCATACCAAACATCAAAGGCCTGGGCCTTCTGGTTTCAAACAAAAAATTTTTAAAGGTTTTTCCTATATATGCCTTTGTAAAACCAGGGGCCCTTGTGCGGGGGCATTTCTCAGTGGCCCAGCGCTATAATTTGAACAATTTTGGTAGAGGTCCACTAGATGAAGCTTCATACCAAATATCAAAGACCTGGGCCTTCTGGTTTCAGACAAGAAGATTTTTAAAGGTTTTCCCTATATAAGCCTATGTAAAACCAGTGGGCCCCGGGGCGGGGCCATTTTTGGCCCCAGGGCAATAATTTGAACAATCTTGGTTGAAGTCTACTAGATGAAGCTTCATACCAAATATCAAAGACCTGGGCCTTCTGCTATCAGACAAGAAGATGTTTACAGGTTTTCCCTATATAAGCCTATGTAAAACCAGTGGGCCCCGGGGCGGGGTCATTTTTGGCCCCAGCGCAATAATTTGAATAATCTTGGTAGAGGTCCACTAGATGAAGCCTCATACCAAATATCAAAGACCTGGGCCTTCTGGTTTCAGACAAGAAGATTTTTAAAGGTTTTCCCAATATAAGCCTATGTAAAACCAGTGAGCCCCGGGGCGGGGCCATTTCGTGCCCCTGGGCAATAATTTGAACAATCTTGGTAGAGGTCTACCAGATGAAGCTTCATACCAAATATCAAAGACCTGGGCCAAGAAGATTTTTAAAGGTTTTCCCTATATCAGCATATGTAAAACCAGTGTGCCCCGGGGCGGGCTATTTTTGGTCATAGGGCAATAATTTGAACAATCTTGGTAGAGGTCCACTAGATGAAGCTTCATACCAAATATCAAATACCTGGACCTTCTGGTTTCAGACAAGTAGATTTTTAAAGGTTTTCCCTGTATTAGCCAATGTAAAACAAGTGGGCTACGGGGCGGGGCCATTTTTGGCCCCAGGGCAATAATTTGGTCAATCTTGTTACAAGTCCTATAGATGAAGCTTCATATCAAATACCAAAGACCTGGGCCTTCTGGTTTCAGACAAGAAGATTTTTTAAGGTTTTCCCTATATAAGCCTATGTAAAATCAGTGGGCCCCGGGGCGGGGCCATTTTTGGCCCCAGGGCAATAATTTGAACAATCTTGGTAGAAGTCCACTAGATGAAGCCTCATACCAAATATCAAAGACCTGGGCCTTCTGGTTTTAGACAAGAAGATTTTTAAAGGTTTTCCCTATATAAGCCTATGTAAAACCAGTGGGCCCCGAGGCGGGGCCTTTTTTGGCCCCTGGGCAATAATTTGAACAATCTTGTTAGAAGTCCACTAGATTAAGCCTCATACCAAATATCAAATACCTGGGCCTTCTGGTTTCAGACAAGAAGTTTTTTAAAGGTTATCCCTATATTAGCCTATGTAAAACCAGTGGGCCACGGGGCGGGGCCATTTTTGGCCCCAGGGCAATAATTTGAACAATCATGGTAGAGGTCCACTAGATGAAGCTTCATACCAAATATCAAAGACCTGGGCCTTCTGGTTCCAGACAAGAAGATTTTTAAAGGTTTTCCCTATGTAAGCCTATGTAAAACAAGTGGGACCCGGGGCGGGGCCAGTTTTGGCCCCAGGGCAATAATTTGAACAATCTTTGTAGAGGTCCACTAGATGAAGCTTCATGCCAAATATCAAAGACCTGGGCCTTCTGGTTTCAGACAAGAAGATGTTTACAGGTTTCACCTATATAAGCCTATGTAAAACCAGTGGGCCCCGGGGCGGGGCCATTTTTGGCCCCAGGGCAATAATTTGAACAATCTTGGTAGAGGTCCATTAGATGAAGCTTCATACCAAATATCAAAGACCTGGGCCTTCTGGTTTCAGACAAGACGATTTTAAAAGGTTTTCCCTATATAAGCCTATGTAAAACCAGTGGGCCCCGGGGCGGGGCCATTTCTGGCCCCAGGGCAATAATTTGAACAATCTTGGTAGAGGTCCACTAGATGAAGCTTCATACCAAATATCAAAGACCTGGGCCAAGAAGATTTTTGAAGGTTCTCCCTACATAAGCATATGTAAAACCAGTGTGCCCCGGGGCGGGGCCATATTTTGCCCCAGGGAAATAATTTGAACAATTTTTGTAGAGGTACAATAGATGAAGCTTCGTTCCAAATATCAAAGGCCTGGGCCTTCTGGTTCCAGACAAGAAGACATTTTTAAAGGTTTTACCTATATAAGCCTATGTAAAACCAGTAGGCCCCGGGGCGGGACCATTTATGGCCCAAGGGCAATAATTTGAACAATCTTGATAGAGGTCCACTATATGAAGCCTCATACTAAATATCAAATACCTGGGCCTTCTGGTTTCAGACAGAAGATTTTTAAAGGTTTTCCCTATATTAGCCTATGTAAAACCAGTGGGCCCCGGGGCGGGGCCATTTTTGGCCCCAGGACAATAATTTGAACAATCTTGGTAGAGGTCCACCAGATGAAGCTTCATACCAAATATCAAAGACCTGGGCCTTCTGGTTCCATACAAGAAGATTTTTTAAAGGTTTTCCCTATATAAGCCTATGTAAAAGCAATGGGTCCCAGGCCGGGGCCATTTTTGGCCCCAGGGCAATAATTTGAACAATCTTGGTAGAGGTCCACTACATGAAGCCTCATACCAAATATCAAAGACCTTGGCCTTCTGGTTTCAGACAAGAAGATTTTTAAAGGTTTTCCCTATATAAGCCTTTGTAAAACCAGTGGGCCCTTGGGCAGGGCCATTTTTGGCCCCAGAGCAATAATTTGAACAATCTTGGTTGAGGTCCATTAGATGAAGCTTCATACCAAATATCAAAGACCTGGGCTTCTGGTTCTAGACAAGAATATCTTTAAAGGTTTTCCCTATATAAGCCTATGTAAAACATGTGGGCCCCGGGGCGTGGTAAAGGTCCACTAGATGAAGTTTTACACCAGATATCAAAGACCTGGGCCTCCTGGTTCCAGACAAGAAGATTTTAAAGGTTTTCCCTATATAAGCTTATGTTAAACCAGTGGGCCCCGGGGCGGGGCCATTTATGCCTCCAGGGCAATAATTTGAACACTCTTGGTACAGGTCCACTAGATGAAGCTTCATACCAAATATCAACGATATCGGCCTTCTGGTTTCAGACTTGAAGATTTTTAAATGTTTTTTTTTTTTGTTTTTTTCCTTTTGTTGCCATGGCACCAGAGTTCTGCATGGAATGGAATTCTTTGAACAACTTTGAGAGAGGACCACCCAAAGATCATTTCTGCCAAGTTTGGTTCGAATCCATCCAGTGGTTTAGGAGGAGATGTTGTAGAAAGGAAAATGTGAACGGACATACAGACGACGACGACGGACGGTGAGTGATCACAATAGCTCCCCCGGAGCCTTCGGCTCAGGTGAGCTAAAAAGTTAAAAAAAAAAAAAAAAAAAAAAAAAAATGACCTTGTCCAAATAATGGTCAATGTCAACCTAGTATCATCATTGGAACAAATTTGGCTTTATTCAGTTATTAAGTTTCAAGGCAATTGGACCAGAGTTTCTGGAGAAGAAGATTTTTGGCGGGTTTTACCATATTTGAGCATGGCAGCCATGTGACATGAAACAATCGAATAACTTTCGTTCTGCAATTATAAGGAAGCTGCATATAAAAAATAACTGAACTTGGTTCTGCAGTTTTAGAGAAAATCTAACTTGAAATGGCAATGCACCTGCAATCCAAGTGACCAGGGGCCAGTTGTTCAAAGCATCGTTAGCTTAACGAGCTCATTAGTGGTCATTTTGTTGACTATTCTAGCAAGTTTAATATTTAATTTTCAAAGTGTGAGCAGCTTTTGTATTCGCAAAAACTTCTCACATTTGTTCAGCAAAAATATTAGCATATTTGCCGTAATAAACGGATAATGTTTTAACGATACATTAACTAACGACGTCGTTAGTTTTGAACAACTGGCCCCTGGGGAAGATCCTATACAGATACATGTATTTACCATATTTGGGCATGGTGGTTATCTTGGTCGCGTGAACGGGACCATTAAATCAAGGTTTTATTCCCAATTTTCGGGAGGTAGCTGTGGAATTTAATTGAAACTGGCCCAGCTGTTTAAGCGAAAAGAATTTTCGAAATGTTTATAGACATGCAATCCAAATGACCTTGGGCCATGGTCTTCCAATGACCTTGACCTTATGCATTCACAGTCATTCTTTTTGCACCCATCTTCATGTTATAGTCCACAATAGGTTTTGAAAAATGCAGTGTTCTACCCTTTCCCCGCTAAAAGCATAAGGAACCACAGTTGACCTTACCGTAAAATATGTCAAGGTCAACCTAGAGTTAACATTTGGACAAATTTGGTAGTACACAGTCACCCAATGCTGCATACAAATTTTCAAGGCAATCGGCCCAGTGGTTCTGGAGAAGATAATTGTTTAAAGTTCTTACCATATTTGGGCATGCTGGTATTCTCGGTCATGTGATCTGGACCTTACCATCAAGGTTTTGTTCCCCGATTGTCAGGGGGTTGCATATGAAATTTAAATTATTTAATTCAAATTGGCCCAGAAAATGTCCTATGAAACATCAATGGACTACCTTGGGCCAAGGTTGCCGAATGACTTTGACCTTTAGCATTATTAGACATACACTTTTACCTACTGTCATGTCACAGACCACAATATTTTTCGAAAATACATTGTTTTACTTTTTCCCATTGAAAATCATAAGGAACCAAATTTGACCTTTGTGTTAAATACCGGGGGTAGGTCAAAGTCATCCTCGGGTCACTATTTTTGCAAACTTGGAAGTAGTCGGCCACCCGATGTACCAAGTTAAAAAACAATCGGCCCAGTATTTCTGGAGAAGATTTGTAAGGTATTTACCGTATTTGGGCAAAGCAGCGCGCCATCTTGGCCATGGGATCTAGACTGTTCGAGAAAACTTTGTTCCCCCACTTTCAGAAGGCTGTATATGAAATTTAAATGAAACTGGCCCAGTGGTTACAGAGAAAATATATTTAGTGGCTATGGACCTGCAATCCAGTGGACTCTGGGCCATGGTCACCGAATGACCTTGGCCTTTAGCATTCATAGACATTCATTTTGTACCTATTCTCATGTCAATGACCACAATATTTTTCGAAAATGCATTGTTTTACCTTTTTCCCGTTGATAAATTTTTTGAAGCCAAATTTAACCTTGGCGTTAAATAGGTCAAGATCAACCTAGGGTCATCAGTTCTGCATAATTGGTAGTGCTCAGTCATCCAATACTACATACCAAGTTTCAAGACAATCGGCCCAGTAGTTCTTGAGAAGATGATTTTTGGGCATGACCGCCATCTTGGTCATGCAACCTGGACCATTCGAACAAACGTTCGTCCCCCCACTGTCAGAATGCTGCATGTAAAATTTAATTGAAATTGGTCAAGTGGTTTCAGAGAAAATGTATTTCGACATGTCAGTGGTCTTGCAATCCAAGCGACTTTGGGCCAAGGTCACCTTTTTCCATTGAAAAAACAAGGAACCAAATATGACCTCGGCGTAAAATAGGTCAAGGTCAACCTAGAGTCAACAGTTTTGCAAACTTGTTAGTAATTAGTCACCCTATGCTACATACCAAGTTTCAAACCAATCGGCCCAGGAGAATATTTATAAGATTTTTTAACTATATTTGGGTATGCCGGTGACCTGCGACATTCCAACGAACTTTTGATGCCCCACTGTCAGAAGTCTGCGTATGAAATTTAATTAAAATTGGCCAGGGGTTTCAGAGAAGAAGACTTTTGCACCACAAAAACACACCTATATAATTTTGACCCCCTTGAACCCCACGTTTATATAGCAAAACTGGGGTTTACAGGGGTAAACCTTATTTTTCTTATTTCTGCTCTAAGATGAGGCGGTTCTAACGAGTACCCACAATCTATATTTTGGGCAGAAATAAGAAAAATATCGCAATTTTTCATCTAAAAATTTCGATTTTTCGGAGGTAAAGTTTACAATGAATATGTATAAGCGTGTCTTGGTAATGAATATGGTTGACATACGGACGACGGACGCCTACCATCCTATAAGCTCCCTGGAGCTAAAACGCTTAAAAGAAAAGTTTCAGGTTTTTCTTTCTTTGTGTTCTCTGCATCTAGTGTACTCTAATAAGAGAGACCACCTCAAAAGCGGTCTAGAAAGTAGAAGTGAAGGCAATGATCAGGAACCGATACATAGAGAATACTAGGTGAGTTTCTTTTTATATTAAGTTTATCAGGCAAGGCTTCGAGAACGCTTGTAGAATCGCGAGGCTTGCCGAGCGATTCTACATGCGTTCTCGAAGCCGAGCCTGATAAACTTGATATCAAATGATACGAATCTGGTATTCTATTTATCAGTTTATTCAGTTGTACACTCTTAAATTTTATCAATTCACGATCAGTTATTGATGATCCTCAGCGCGTCCCAGCATTCTGGCGGTCGATATATTTAGTATCAGCTGACCATATTTTTCCTATGATGTTTTTTTTTTTTTTTTCATGTAATTTTTTTCATTTTTCTCAGTAGCAATAACATTTTTGTCATTTTTTTCAGTGGTCCGGTTCATTCATAAAAGTGCAATGGCATGTTGACGTGATAAAGCTCACTTGACCTGATCGAGATAGCATATCTTTATCAGGTCAATGCGTTGCAATGCAATATATTTTGGGGGTAACTGATTCCATTACCACATTCCTCTCCCATCCAAGACACTATAGAAGGAAACAGCAACATAAAACAACTCCACCATAATGAAAACGTCACAAGCGGAAAACCAAAAGGTCAGTTCATTACGTAAACACGCCTATACAAATACATTGCCACCTTTATCGCCGAAAAAAAAAATGAAAATTTAATGATGAAAAAATGTGATGTTTTTCTTATTTCTGCACAAAATATAGATTGTGGGCAGTCGTTAGAACCGCCTCTTCGAGGCGGTTCTAACGAGTAACGACAATCTATTTTTAGAGCAGAAATAAGAAAAATAAGGAATACACCGGAAACCCCAGTTTTACTATATAAAAGTGGGGTTCAAGGGGGACAAAATTATATAGGCGTGTTTTCGTGATGATACAATGTATTATCAATACATACATGCAAATACGAACTACAACAATAATAAACCACAACAGAAGAACCGCTTTGGAACGGTCAGTAAAAAGTTTTTTTTTTTTTTTTTTTTTTACTAAGGCACTTAAATAGAGAATACCAGGTTCGTGTCTTTTGATATGACGTTTATCAGGCTTGCCGAGCGATTCTACATGCGTTCTCGAAGCGGAGCCTGAGAAACGCGATACAAAATGACACGAATCTGGTATTGCACGACCCGCAGAAAAAGCAACCGACTGAAGTCGGTTGATTTCTTAGAGTGCCCTAAAATCACCGTGTCATTCTGTCCAGTGTGTCCGTCCGTCCGTTACCCGTTTGTGAAAATTGGTGATAGTGACTTTAAACAATTTTTGGCATACTGATAGATATCAATGAGATCTAACAAATGAGCTTGCGAAATATTACATTCCATTTAGTATAGCCTCGCCGAGGCAAAAAATGTGAAAATGTTTGAACTGCTTCTCCTCAGAAACCGTTGGGCTGATTGAAGTCAAATTTCATATGGAGCCTCTATGGGATGGGGGAAACCAAAATTTGCTCATGGGGTCCAGGTCACATGACCAAAATGGCCGTCAAGCCATATATGGTCTGTCTGTCTGTCCGTCCGTAACCCGTTTGCGAAAATTGGTGATAGTGACGTAACCGCTCGGAATATTTAAACAATTTTTGGCATACTGATAGATATCAATGAGATCTAACCAATGTGCTTGCGAAATATTACATTCCATTTAGTATAGCCTCGCTGAGGCAAAAAATGTGAAAATTTTTGAACTGCTTCTCCTCGGAAACCGTTGGGCCGATTAAAGTCAAATTTCATATGGAGCCTCTATGGGATAGGGAAACCAAAATTTGCTCATGGGGTCAAGGTCACATGACCAAAATGGCAGCCAAGCCAAATATATGTAAAAACCCTTCATAAATAGTCTTCTCCAGAACCACTGGGCAGATTTCCACGAAACTTGATAAAAAGCAACTGGGACGTAGGCCCATCATAAATTGTTAAAATGGTGACCCTGGGTTGACCTTGACCTTCTTTGGGTCCGTCCGTAACCCCTTTGTGAAAATTGGTGATAGTGACTTAACGGCTTGGAATATTTAAATAAATTTTGGCATACTGATAGATATCAATGAGATCTAACCAATGAACTTGCGAAATATTACATTCAATTAAGTATAGCCTCGCCGAGGCGAAAAATGTGAAAATTTTCGAACTGCTTCTCCTTGGAAACTGTTGGGCCGATTGAAATCAAATTTCATATGAAGCCTCTATGGGACGGGGGAAACCAAAATTTGCTCATGGGGTCCAGGTCACATGACCAAAATGACCGCCAAGCCATATATGGTCTGTCTGTCTGTCCGTCCGTAACCCTGTTGTGAAAATTGGTGATAGTGACTTAACCGCTTGGAATATTTGAACAATTTTTGGCATACTGATAGATATCAATGAGATCTTACCAATGAACTTGCGAAATATTACATTCTATTTAGTATAGCTTCGCCGAGGCAAAAAATATGAAAATTTTTGAACTGCTTCTCCTCGGAAACCGTTGGGCCGATTGAAGTCAAATTTCATATGGAGCCTCTATGGGATGGGGGAAACCAAAAGTTGCTCATGGGGTCCAGGTCACATGACCAAAATGGCCGCCAAGCCATATATGGTCTGTCTGTCTGACCGTCCGTAACCCGTTTGTGAAAATTGGTGATAGTGACTTAACCGCTTGGAATCTTTAAACAATTTTTGGCGTACTGATAGATAGCAATGAGATCTAACCAATGAGCTTGCGAAATATTACATTCCATTTAGTATAGCCTCGCCGAGGCATAAAATGTGAAAATTTTTGAACTGCTTTTCCTCGGAAACCGTAGGGCCGATTGAAGTCAAATTTCTTATTGAGCCTCTATGGGATGGGGGAAACAAAATTTGCTCATGGGGTCCAGGTCACATGACCAAAATGGCCGCCAAGCCATATATGGTCTGTCTGTCTGTCCGTCCGTAACCCGTTTGTGAAAATTGGTGATAGTGACTTAACCGCTTGGAATATTTAAACAATTTTTGGCATACTGATAGATATCTAACCAATGAGCTTGCGAAATATTACATTCCATTTAGTATAGCCTCGCCGAGGCAAAAAATGTGAAAATTTTTTAACTGCTTCTCCTCGGAAACCGTTGGGCCGATTTAAGTCAAATTTCATATGGAGCCTCTATGGGATGGGGGAAACCAAAATTTGCTCATGGGGTCCAGGTCACATGACCAAAATGGCCGCCAAGCCATATATGGTCTGTCTGTCTGTCCGTCCGTAACCCGTTTGTGAAAAATGGTGATAGTGACATAACCGCTTGAATTATTTAAACAGTGCTTGGCATACTGATAGATATCAATGAGATCTTACAAATGAACTTGCGAAATATTACATTCCATTTAGTATAGCCTCGCCGAGGCAAAGAATGTGAAAATTTTTGAACTGCTTCTCCTCGAAAACCGTTGGGCCGATTGAAGTCAAATTTCATATAGAGCCTCTATGGGATGGGGGAAACCAAAATTTGCTCATGGGGTCCAGGTCACATGACCAAAATGGCCGCAAAGCCATATATGGTCTGTCTGTCTGTCCGTCCGTAACCCGATGTGAAAATTGGTGATAGTGACTTAACCGCTTTGAATATTTAAACAATTTTTGGCATACTGATAGATATCAATGAGATCTAACCAATGAGCTTGCGAAATATTACATTCCATTTAGTATAGCTTCGCCGATGCAAAAAATGTGAAAATTTTTGAACTGCTTCTCCTCGGAAACCGTTGGTCCGATTTAAGTCAAATTTCATATGGAGCCTCTATGGGATAGGGAAACCAAAATTTGCTCATGGGGTCCAGGTCACATGACCAAAATGGCCGCCAAGCCATATATGGTAAAAACCCTTCATAAATAGTCTTCTCCAGAACCACCCGGGAAGATTTCCACGAAACTTGATAAATAGCATCTAGGACGTAGGCCCATCATAAATTGTTAAAATGGTGACCCTGGGTTGACCATGACCTTCTTTGGGTCCGTCCGTAACCCGTTTGTGAAAATTGGTGATAGTGACTTAACCGCTTGGAATATTTAAACAATTTTTGGCATACTGATAGATATCAAATAGATCTAACCAATGAACTTGCGAAATATTACATTCGTTTAGTATAGCCTCGCCGAGGCGAAAAATGTGAAAATTTTCGAACTGCTTCTCCTGGGAAACCGTTGGGCCGATTGAAATCGAATTTCATATGAAGCCTCTATGGGACGGGGGAAACCAAAATTTGATTATGGGGTCCAGGTCACATGACCAAAACGGCCGCCAAGCCATATATGGTCTGTCTGTCTGTCCGTCCGTAACCCGTTTGTGAAAATTGGTGATAGTGACTTTACCGCTTGGAATATTTAAACAATTTTGGCATACTGATAGATATCAATGAGATCTTTCAAATGAACTTGCGAAATATTACATTCCATTTAGTATAGCCTCGCCGAGACGAAAATGTGAAAATTTTCGAACCGCTTCTCCTCGGAAACCGTTGGGCCGTTTGAAGTCAAATTTCATATGGAGCCTCTATGGGATAGGGAAACCAAAATTTGCTCATGGGGTCCAGGTCACATGATCAAAATGGCCGCCAAGCCATATATGGTAAAAACCCTTCAAAAATAGTCTTCTCCAGAACCAACCGGGCAGATTTCCACGAAACTTGATAAATAGCATCTAGGACGTAGGCCCATCATAAATTGCTAAAATGGTGACCCTGGGTTGACCTTGACCTTCTTTGTACCTAGGTCAAACTTTGACACATATGCTTTTGTACTGGAAAAGTGAGAATGCATTTTATCCTGCAAACGATTCAGAATACAGTACTAAAGTATAAGATATATTTTTGTTCCTTACGCGCATTTATTGGGGGAACCGTTTCAGGTCCAGGTCACATGACTTAAATGGCCGCCATACCCATATATGGTAACACTAATAAAGCTAAAAGCATCTGGCGGGTCGTGCACTTCAGCTGAAGCACTGGTTCTGTTTACCAGTTTATCCCCTTGTAAACTCTTTAAATCGGCAATTTACGATCAGTCATTGCGTCCAAACATTCCGGCGCGGACTATAACGGGTCAGTATATTTACTATCAGCTGACCGTTATTTTTTTTTAATCGTTTTAAATGTTATTTTTCCAATTTTTCTAGTGATTATAACTTTTTAGTCATTTTTGCCAGTAGTCCGCTTCATTCATAAAAGTGCAATGTCACGTTGATGTGATAAAGCTCACTTGTCCTTAGATAGCATATCTTTATCAGGTCAGTGTGTTACAATGCAATATATAAAGGGGGTAACTGATAAAATGTATTTTCAATACATACATGGAAATACGAACTACAACAATAATAAACCACAACAGAAGAACCGCATTGGAATGGTCAGTATTTTTTTTATTATTATTTTACCGAGGCACTGAGTTTACGTGGCTACAATCCTCGCCCTTTTAGAAGGCCGCTTTTGAACAGTCCCAAGGGTGGTCACAATATAGGATTTTGACTGTATTTTGCAATTGACTCTCTACTGGACTGTAATGTGCAGCATAGGAAAACGTAGCTGCCATCATTTAGTACTTCTCTCGTAGCCTTTCCCATGTGCGAAGTTATCAGGCCGTGATACACCCCAAGTGGTATCAAGGTTAGACTGTCTGGATGACGTCACCGAACCATCACGACATCTGATTGGTCGAGTAATTATAGACACTTTTTGTGCAACCCGATAAAACATATTTGGAAAGACTGACATGAAAACGATGGTAATTCTATTTATTATTATTATTATGTTTTACTTCAATGAAAGCTCGTTTACCATGGATATTTCGAACTCATTTTGAAGACTTTAGGACTATTTAAGGGGAATGGGAACAGTTTCCAAAGGAGACAACTATCGGAACCTCCTGTTTGCTTTTCTATAAGCCCTTTCCCACTGAAAAAGGGGTCTTCTCGTAAAGGAAAGAATTTGCTCCGGAAATACTTTTGAAGGAGTTGCCTCCCCTAAAGGTGTTCCCATTTCCTTTAAGACAATTTAGTCGGCGCCAGCCCATCTGGGCTTGAAGAAATAGATGGGCTGGATGATGCTTCCACGCAGAGCTGAAACCGACCCGCACACGAGTACTCGGGTAAATCGCTTAGAGTATCTTAGCCTGCCCAGGCAAAGCGGTGCGAGTCGGACCGTCCATGCTTATAAACCCTATTGGTTCCATTGGGTGGCAGGGCTTGAGAAGTCATTTCATCTCAAGTTCGGGTAAAAGTCCCACAAAATTGGAAGCAACATCTCCAAAATTACCTTTACAGTGTTGACGGGGACGTTTAACCTCAAATCAAACAAACATAAGACAATTTAGTTACTACTTTTCTTATTGTACCTTGATGAGACGTTTAATTGTACGAGGGTTTTTCAAAAAGTTCGGATACGAACGCCATAACTTTTTAATTATTCAAGATTCCATTAAAATATTTGGCTTGATGTTTTTTACACTCTTAGTACATAAACATGTGAGGTTTCAATAAAATTAATTTTCTATTTATTATTTTATTTGAGTTTTAATGTATATGGTGCGGCCGAGGTGGCGCAATTTCCCGATGTCGACGTGGCGTTAAATGATTTAGATGCAAACTTTCTCTACTACAGACAGGATTTTTCAACATAACCTACGCCACAAAAGGTACAATTCTTAGATCGCCTTATCCAGTTTTTGAATACTATTTTAAAGTATACAGGACCGAGTCTGTACAGTTTTGTATGGACTGATGTGAGCAGATCATGCTGAGTCTCAAACTTTCCTCCACGAAGCTGGGATTTTATTCCCTGATTGTACCGGTGAAACCACAAAAAGACCTTTGATTTTATCATTGATTCGTCACCGTGTACAGTATTAATCAACCGAAGCGTTTCTGGTTATGTTTTCCCAGTCAAAACGCAAGATATGATGTTTGTTCGCTGCTATAGGAGCTTTTTTCGTGACGTACTTCCGGTTCTAAAAATAGAACGGGAAAAGCCCTGGCCGTCAACTGTCGTATTGCGTCAAGGCAGTGGGGTAGATAAAATGTTAATTACAGCGTAAAACAGTATAATTCTTTTAAACTTTTGACGAATTCTAATGTAAGATAATGAGAGAAACACTGATATGCTGCCAGGTGTGAAATTTCGCATCACGAAAACATGCCTATACAATTACATTATCATTTTTTGATAATTTTCTTTTTTTGCTCAAACATAGATTGTAGGGACCCGATAGAACCGCCACGATGAGGCGGTTCTATCGCGTACCCACAATCTACCAGTTTGAGCAGAAATAAGAAAAAAAAAATGTTTATCCCTGTAAACCCCAGTTTTACGATATAAAAGTGGAGTTTTAGAGGGTCAAATTCGCATAGGCTTGTATTCATGATGGCGAATCCCAAGTGTTATTTTTTTAGTTAACTGCTTTTAAAGATACATTGTACGTACGACCCAACAGGATCCTCTCTCTCTCTCTCTCTCTTTCTCTCTCTCTCTCTCTCTCTCTCTCTCTCTCTCTCTCTCTCTCTCTCTCTCTCTCTCTCTCTCTAGCGTAGGTAAATGTAAATTACAGTTTGTCTTTAAATAACTCCATGTCAACTGACATGTAAGGTGTCGACAACGTCGTGTCTACATCAAAGCAACATTAAAGCGATGCATTGAATTTGACTATGCAACGTCGACGAAACGTCAGAACGTTGCGTTGGCGATAATACGGCGTTGCTTAATAAAATGTCATTTGCCCAGTGCTCTGACCCATCAAGACTCAGTGGGACTGGAACATTAAATTCAAAAACAAACATAGAACACCCTTTCAGTGCATGAGAATGAAACACTCCTTCGCAAAGGAAAGATTTTACAGTAAAATCTGGTAGATTTGTTCAACCTGCCCAGTAGCCCCCGCCCATGGGGGCTTGAAGAAATACACGGGCTGCATGATGCTTCCACGCAGAGCTGAAACCGACCCGCACATGAGTACTGGTAAAACGCTTAGAGGATCTAAGCCTGCACAGGCAATGTGGTGCGAGTCGGCCCGTCCATGCTTACAAATCCTATACTGGTTTCATTGGGCGGCAGGGCTTGAGATGTCTTTTCATCTCAGTGTCGGGTATTGGAAGCAACGTCTCCAAAATGACCTTTACAGTGTTGGCGGGGACGTTAAACCTCAAATCAAACAAATAAACAAAATCAAACCTTCCCAGACCTTACATTAACCCATTTGGTCCCGGAAACCCAAAGGGGGTAAATGGCAAACAGTGTAGGCCCAGATCAGACGCAGCAGAACGCGGCGTCTATCAGGGCCTACACTATTTGCAAAAAGTTTAGATATTTTCCAAATTTTTGAAGAAAATATACCTGGAATCTTCAATTTATTCAAATTGCACATACAGACATTTTTTTTTAACTGCACTTCTAGACAGACCGTTGAACTGCTTCTTGTTTTTTTTTTCTAATTGCACATGTAGACAGTTTGTTTGATTTGAGGTTTAACGTCCCCGTCAACACTGTAAAGGTCATTTTGGAGACGTTGCTTCCAATTTTGCGGGACTTTTACCCGACATTGAGATGAAATGACATCTCAAGCCCTGTCGCCCAATGAAACAAATAGGGTTTATTAGCATGGACGGTCCGCCTCGCACCGCGGTTCCTGGACAGGCTTAGATCCTATAAGCGGTTTACCAGTACTAGTGTGCGGGCCGGATTCAGCTCTGCGCATGTAGACAGATCGTTGGACAGTTTTCTCAATATATGTAGAGAGAGAGAGAGAGAGAGAGAGAGAGAGAGAGAGAGAGAGAGAGAGAGAGAGAGAGAGAGAGAGAGAGATCAAAGTTCTGTCCGTATGCGACAGTGAATAAAACGAAAAGTTACGTAAAAACTTATTTTGTAAGTAAGCTTTCGTGAATAACGGTATCTCAAGCCATTGACATGGGTCATTCACGAAGAGATTTTCGACAATTAAAAACGGATCCAGGATAAATAAATTTCAGTAATATAAGCAAAATATCATTCTTTCCTTCTTGA
Source organism: Lucinisca nassula (assembly GCA_963580285.1). Classification (NCBI taxonomy): domain Eukaryota; kingdom Metazoa; phylum Mollusca; class Bivalvia; order Lucinida; family Lucinidae; genus Lucinisca; species Lucinisca nassula. Next base: position 26,761,639 of record OY757022.1, read on the forward strand.
AGAATAATTTCAATGTAAACGGTTATATTTTCTCTCAAAATGTCTGAATATTGTTAGCATTTTAAGTTCCACCAATACATTTGAATAGCGATGGCCGTTTCAATTGACGGCCAGTGCTTTGCGCATTCGCAAGAATGACGTCATAAACGGAATTCCTTAAACCTCCTATTGTAAATTTTGCGCCGCAATATTTTGTAAAGAACGTCAGTGCGATACATGACGTCAGTTAAAATAGTGACGTCAGTTACGAGGTCATCAATTTTCATTTGAAATTGACGGTGAACAATTAGGCAACCATTGTTCGAAATTTCATGTCGAATGGACAAGTGTTACGGATTTTATCCTAGGTTGTTTTTTTTATGAATTCCCTATCGTTGCGCCACCTCGACGCAACTTCGGTTGCTATAGAAACTGCAGTTATCAAGTGCCTCTGAAGACTCAGTTTAACTTTACTAATAAATGTCGGAGAAATTTTCCTATTACTTGGCGAACTTTCAAGTGATTCGAGTGAAGGAGTAAAAAGATACAGCGTCCGTATCGGAACTTTTTGAAACCCCTCGTAGAAAATTGAAAAGATATACCCATATATGCGTTGTGAATAACCCCTTTTGTATCAAATGGAATCTGGCAGAAGATCATTCCAAAATTTAGGGGTGTCAGGTTGTGTTATCTTTAAACGTTATTTGGAAAGTAGCTGAACTTTCTGCAAATAGTGAAGGCCGTAATCAGACGCCAGGTTCTGCTGCGTCTGATCTGGGCCTGTACTGTTTGCTTTAGGGTTTTCGGTACAAAATGAGCTAACCCTCAGAAACTCAAACTACTCCTTTTTTTCAAAATATAATTTTACTGGTATAAATTTTGAATGAAAAATATTTTTTTGAAAATTATTCAACAAAAGCGACTTTTTCATGTATATGTTTGTTTGATTTGAGGTTTAACGTTCCCGTCAACACAGTATAGGTCATTTTGGAGACGTTGCTTCCAATTTTGTGGGACTTTTACCCGACATTGAGATAAAATGACTTCTCAAGCCCTGTCGTCCAATGAAACCAATAGGATTTAAAAGCATGGACGGCCCGACTCGCACCGCGGTTCCTGGACAGGCTTAGATCCTCTAAGCGGTTTACCAATACTAGTGTGTGGACTGCCTGGAAGCATCATGCAGCCCGTACATTATTGATTTCCACGGGCTACGAATCTCAGGTCACAAGGGGCAAAAACACTGTTAGAGAAATAAATGCTTAAGGGGAATTGATGCACCTGGGATTACAGGGGAGACAACTTGTGGAGCTTCCTTTCATTATTGTTGTAAAGGCTCAACCTCTCCGAAATGTGTCTATTCCTAACTTTGAAGCAAAAAACGCAACGTTCATTGAAGTTGAAAGGTAACGGTTCCAACGTTGTTTCATCGTCGATTCAATGTTGAGTGCTTCCTGGATACATAGAAGAACGACAAGGGAGATATTTTTAAAGTTGTCTCCCCTGAAGGCGGGACCAAGCAGGCACACATCGCTAGGGCAACGTCAAATCAACGTCGGTGCAACGTTGTACCGACGTAGATTTGACGTTGTTTAGACGTCATGACTTTGTACCGACGTTGATATGACGTCACAAATACGCCATGAGCCTGCTGGGAAGGAACACCATCATGCAGTTTATAAGTTGGCGTTGCATGTCCAGGAAAAATAGGAGTTGTCCAACTTTATTGTAGAACTGCTGTTGCTGTTATACATTACAAAAAATAAATAATTATGGAGAGTGACATATCCGGAAAGGGTTCAAAATAAAGGATGTAGGTAGTTCTCTCTCTCTCTCTCTCTCTCCCTCTCTCTCTCTCTCTCTCTCTCTCTCTCTCTCTCTCTCCGGCAGTCCGTCCTAAAAGAGTTCAAAATCGAGGACGTATATGTATTGACCGGACTGCCTCAGAGGGTTCAAAATCTAGGATGTCTCGAGAGCCGTCGCTGTCTGGATAAATCAATGAACAGTGAACACTCTTTTACCATGCTTAGAAGCCCCCGTGATGCAGTGGTAAAGCGTCGGGTTAAGGTACACGCCTCGGGGTACTGGGTTTGATTCTTTAAACCGAGGTCCCGTCTCCTTATCAGAATCAGAATTGTTACTGGTGACACGTCAAATGACATTCATACACCAGGACCGTTGGTCAAGATGTAAAGTTTATATATATAATAGTTGAGCCCCGCCAAGCGAATTTGGGTCTTCGAGCATTCCGTAATGACAAATTTTAACTGCGCATGCCCAGCCATTCAGAGGGGCCAGGTTCCTCTTGATTCTCTGCTTGTATGAGCGAGCAGCGAAGGTTCTGGCGAGACTGCGCGGATGCGCAGGCTCGCCTGAACCTTCGCTGCTCGCATAGGCAATAAGTACCAAAATCGCTTGACGGGGCCCAGTTAATACACAGTCATCAGCACCATCAGCTGTCGAAATAATAGAATCGGGAAGGGCGTTCTATAACATAGTCATGTTATGCACATTATATTTTGCATAGGCTTGTTTTCATGTGTATGACTGGAATATTGTTGAAGGTGTGTAAGAGTGATGGTATGACTGAATGAGTGTTGAAAAGGCAGTAAGCTTCTGTCTCAGTCTATTATGAAAATATTAAGCTTCAATTCTTATTAAGTATGAAACAGCTTACGCTGAAACATCAATAATATAACTTTGTATTACTTAAAATTGTCTACATGTAACCTGGCAGCCATTCAAATCATCATGAGCCAGCATCATATGACTTTGACATTTCCTTTTTATAGGTTATTTAAGCAGGTGTTAATGTGAAGTACTTTCAAAAACCTGATGAAACTGCATTTTAAAGATCATATTGTTAGTGCAGTCATCAAAATCATGACAGATAGCTTATAGTTAGAAGAGATTTTGGCAAGAGTTGTGATAACAAGCATGATGCAATGACCGAGGGATATTGTGTTAGGTTTTTGTAGTGATTATAAATACTGGGGTTTCTGACCAAGACTTCAGATGTCTACTTGATCAGCTTGCATCCCGTTGGTCTGACTTAGGAGTTGTGCACTCGTATGAGATGCCTGCGTAATAAAGCTGTTAAAACCGAAAAATGACTTTAGTTATATTTTATAATTAAGGAAACACTTACGATCACGTGTCAAAGCTATATAGCTACTCTATAGTTCCAATCTCTAATGGGTCGTGATGGGGGAAGAACGATTCTTTTTATAAATCTCAGTTCTTGCAGTAAGGGTATGAAACGCTTCTACATGCAGTGTCTAGCTGGGAGGACAAGGTCATCTGTTGGAATGCTGGCAGCACCCTTTAGACCTTTTTGTATAAATGGATGAGGCCACTGCCTTCCTCCTTTTCTTAAGAGACTCCCATTTTAATTAACTAAGTATTCCTGTCATGCTCCCAGTTTCAAAGCAGTAATTGCCTGTTACAAATCTAGTAGCTATATTCTGAACTTTTTCAATTTCTTCGTTAAGGACCACTCCACTGGGGTCCGAGATAAAACTACCATATTCCAAAATTGGGCGAAGAAGTCCTTTATATGCTGCCTCTTTTACATCCTGTGGGCACTGATTAAGATTTCGCCTCAGCAAACCAAGTGTTCTATTTGCCTTAGTACACATGTTGCTAATATGAGTATTCCATCTCAAGTCGTGTGTGGTTGTCTCACCAAGGTATTTAATGGAGTCCACATTCTCGAGGACCGCTCCCTCTAAGGTGTAAGAAGCCTCAATTTTATTAGATCTCTTACTAGTTATCTGCATAATGTTGCATTTAACTGGCTGAAATCTGATGCTCCATTTTCGGGCCCAACATCCTAATCTATGTATGTCGTGAGTCATCTGTATCTCTAATTTCCCGGTAGCAAACACAGTCGTCTGTGAACAGTCTTATTTCTGAGTCAATGTCAGTGGAAGTATCATTGATGTACAGGGAGAACAATCGTGGACAAGAACAGTCCCTTGTGGGACTCCAGACAAAACTGGAGCCCACTCCGAAGATTCACCATTATCAACAACGCGCTATTTTCTGTAGCAAAAGAAAGTAATCTAACCATTTGAGAGTCTTCCCCCCAATTCCGTAACTTAGATCTAAGTAGATCTAAGTAGTTCATGAGGTGGGGTGTCAAAAGCCTTCTCGAAGTCCAGAATAAATGTGTTCATCTGTCCCCCTTTGACCAAGACTTTCGCCCAGTCATTAATAACTGTGCTCAGCTATGTTTCACATCTATGCCTTTTCCTAAATGCATGTTGTCTCTCTTGCAAAAGTTTATGTTCATCCAAGTGGGCCATGATGTTCGAGCAGCCTACATGTTCAAGCAATTTACAAAGAACGCAAGTCAGAGACACAGGGCGATAATTACGGGCAAAATCCTTTTTAGAAGAGTGGACAAATTTTTGCTTGGAGCCATTCTTTGGGGATTTCACCCGTATCAAGAGACTGTTGAAACAAGTGTGCAAAAACTTAAGGACTCTAGGATGAAGTGCATTAGGTCCTATGGCTTTACTGGGGTTTAAGCCTTGAAGTAACTTGATCACTCCTGCAGCTGACATAACAATGTCATCATCATCATCATCTTGAGGACTATCAGAATGTCTACCTGGCACGTGGGATAAGCAAATATTATGCACCAGTCATTTGTACCCCCTATGGGGCCGGGGAGTAGTATTGGGGGCGGTTTGGCGCCACGGACTGCGCATGCGCGGGGATGACGTCACGACGCGTCGGCGCGGCAGCCATATTGGATGACCTCGGAATAACTTTGGCGCCACGGACTGCGCATGCGCGGGGACGACCTCACGGCGCATCGGCCATTTTGGATGTCCTTTGCCACGTCTCTATTGTTTGGTGAAGGCACTAAACAAAAGGTCAACCCAGCTGCTCCGGGACATCGGAATAAAAATCCATTTCTATTGTTTGGTGAAGGCACTTAACAAAAGGTCAACCCAGCTGCTCCGTGACCTCGGAATAAAAATCCGTGTCTATTGTTCGTAGAAGGCACTATAAATTGAAAACAAAAGGTCGAGGTGAAACGACAAGCCCTGGTTTATGGAAGGGCCGATTCGCACCGCTTTACCTGGGCTAAGCGGTTTTCCAGTGCGCGATTCGTGGAAGCATCTATTTCTTCAAGCCCCGAAGGGCGGGGGGCTAAAAAGATGCATGCATCTCTCTCTCTCTCTCCTTTATACAAAAATGTGACAAGGACTGTGTCGTTATTTGAGCTATAGATCATTTTTATCAGATTTTTTTCTATATTTTTGTTCGTAAACATGTTTGAATAGGTGTATTTGTCTTTCAAAACCAACTTGCGAAAATATCATCTGATAATGGATTTTAGCCTGAAATGCGCCAGTCCGCTTAACACGGAAACACCTGCCCTTAACAGGACTGCTGAACCCAAACAAAGAAAAAATGTCATCTGCTAGTCGTGATTATCGCTTTAAGGTTCATTCGCGGTACATTGGCTTTTTATTGCTGCGAGTATTGGGCCGGCGAACGAAAAAACCTATAAAAGTAAAACTTTAGCGACAATATATGACCGATCAGCCCGCGTATAAACGCGGTCTCATCACAAAACTAAGGATCAGAAGGGGTACTAAAATTTGAAAACGAACATACCTGGATGACCTCGGCCAGTCCGCTTAACACGGAAACACCTGCCATTAGCTGGACTGCTGAGCCCAAATAAAGAAAAAATGTCATCTGCCAGTGGTGATGAGCGCTTTCATTAAGGTATATTGACTTTTTATCGATACGAGTATTGGGCCGGCCACCGAAAAAACCTATAAAGGTAATACTTTAGCGGCAATATAAGATGATCAGCCCTCGTATAAACGCGGTCTCATCACAAAATTGAGGATCAGAAGGGGTACTAAAATTTGAAAACGAACATACCTGGATGACCTCGGCCAGTCCGCTTAACACGGAAAATCGTCTTAATTTCCAGGGTGCATCTTTGTTGGTGGGACTCAAACACTCACTCACTCAAGGGTTCATGTTGAACGCGAATCACCTGCCCTTATCAGAACTGCTGAACCCAAACAAAGAAAAATGTCATCTGCTAGTAGAGATTAGCGCTTTAAGGTACATTCACCTAAGTGATGTTCTTGACATAAATCAAGTTAGAGAAGACTATACCCTGAACTGTAAGCGAATAGTTTACACACTGATCAGATGTTGTGTGGCGTCTGATCCGAATCTACCATGTTTGCGAAAACCAATAGGCCTTTGTTTTTATCCGAAGGTGATCGTGTTTGGACTCGTCTCAAAGAGATCTACGCAATGAAATTATCTCCCTTGGCTGTTCAGATTATCTCTCTTTGGTCTAATGTAAACCCCATATTTTGCTCAAAATCATAGACTGCGGCTCAGATGCGCTCAGCCTGAACTGTAAGCAACCAGTTTACAAAAGGTCATGACTAGTTAAATGTTATTTTCTATTAGCATGTCATTGTCTATATTGTCCACGCCTCTTGACGTAGACTGCCTAACGTTTACTTTTGCTCCAGAAGCATTAAAAAAAAATCATTACTGGCTTGATGTTATATTCTATTGACAGGCCATCATTGTTATTTGTTATAATGATTAAAAACCGGGATTGACCGGAACACTTCCGTAATCTAATCACACCCTATTCGCATACAAAATAAACAAGTTTTCTGGGTTCACATTATGTTGACTTCCCTCAGATGATACAGTACATCTATTTCTGTTTGTTTTCACTAAAAGAACGCATATGCATGTGTCCTACTGATTTTCCTTGTACGAGTGGTTTTCATAGTAAAAGATTGTAGTTTTGCTAATGTATGAAACTATTATACAAATTTCCGTATTTACTGGCATACTTATACACGAATAGCTTTGTCATTTGACTTTCCAATCCTTCGACTACTCAGATTGATGTGTGCTTAGCGTAGACCCAAGGTTTTAGTAAAAGCTAATACTCGCAATATTACAAACATTGCTCGGTCCTACGAATTGCCGGAGCTTATCATTGAAGGGCTTAATACACATTACAATCGCACATCCATCCGGCCATCCGTCCATAGATACAACCACGCACATACACACATATACGCACATTCTCTTATACACACGCACATACACACGTACACACACACACACAATAATACTCACATGCACGCAATAACACACGCACAGGTACATACATACGCACATACATATATACATACATACATACATACATACATACATACATACATACGCACATACATATATACATACATACATACACACTTGCACACGCACATACATACACACACACACACTCATACATACATACATACATACATACATACATACATACATACATACATACATACATACACATGCACAACGCAAACAAACTGCTTCAAACCCTAATAAAAAGCTTAAAACGACATACCCGATCAAAGCTCTCCTAACAGACAATAACTTCTAATGGATAAAGGCCTATGTTTTAATATGGCTACGACATATTTTGATTGGTTGCTATTAATAACCGACCTATAATACTTATGCTGTAAATAGTCAGTGGGGATCTTTGAGATGGAGGAGGAGCTTTGAATGCGTAAAAAGACAAAATGAACAATGCATTATGTAGCTGTTGCGAGAATATGCCTCACAGATACGTATATGAATGCCCTATATGTCATAGAAAGAATGTGTTGTATATTGTTTCTCATTTGAGAAAAGTACACCGTGTGACTGTAGAAGACTGGTTGGAGAAAGTAAAAAGAATACGTGTAATTATTGTAGGTAGTGTTAATAGTTGACCTTTCCAATAGAACGTATAATCTATAATCAAACGTGACTTTCAAAAGCTATTTGAGTTCTAAAACTAAAAAACCAATCAGAAAGAAGGCATTATGTATATAAGCGACGTGTGTACGATGTATCGTCATTCTCATCATAAACGTCATGGACAGTAAAGCTGATCAACTCGACATGGAATTCTTCGAAAACAGACTCAAAACATTCGATACTTATCCTAAACAGATGCGACCTGACAAATACCAACTAGCACGGGCGGTACTTTATTACACGGGGAAATCGGACGTATGTCAGTGCTTCAGTTGTTACGTAAAACTCAGCTCTTGGGAACAAGATGATGACGCCATCAAAGAACACTACAAATGGTCACCGAATTGTACATACATCAAGATGATGGGGGCACCGCCTCAAAGACAGACAGGGTTCATGTTCGGATCAAGTGCGACCTTAGGCGGTTTCGGGAGAGGATCCGATAATTTTGTGAGAACATTGGATCCAAAACACTTTCAAAACTGGAGAGATAGCAGAGACGAACCCATGTGAACATACATATAGCGTTATATTGTAAATTGTATTGCATTGTAAATTTGTAAGAGTCGATTTATATGTTTACAATAAAACATGTCAGACTTGAAACAGTACTTTTCTTCGTTTTAACCCAAGCCACTAGCGAGGTCATGAAAAATATAATTGACAATACGGGGACGAGGTCATTCCTGAGCATCTCAAGTGGGTGTTGGCTACTTGTATCGATTCCTGATCATTGCCTTCAATTCTATTTTGAGAGTGTTAGGATAGAAATGATTACAAAACAAAAGTATATTTTACGCATTTATTTATCAACGACATAGTGGTTAATTACACATTATAAATGTCTTCTTCTAAGCATTCTGTTCATTTTAGACACAATCAGGTGGTCGTTGAACTTCTTCTGGTGTGGGTTGAATTCTTTGATAATGTCTTGCATGGTTTTACCACGAGATCTCACAATCACATAGTATGCGCAGTATAGTCCGCATACGTTAGAACTAGATTGTTGAAGCTGTTTATTGTTCATTAGGTAGGGTTTATTGAGTACCTCTTCAAATCCAACGCCATAACTTCTAGGGTCGTTTCCTACTGAGTCGAAAAATTCGTACGGTCCGTGTTTGGGAAAATAAAATGTTACCCAGTGTTTCCCTCTTTGATAACTGGTGGATGTGTTGGAAATGACGAACCTTCCTCTTCGTTTTTTAATTTGGTCCGCTGCGCAGACAGTCACGGGACATCCAGAAAGAATACGAGTCAATTGATCACTGTTCATCGTCGCTTAATATTTTAATTTTGTCCAGTCTACCAACTGCCCGTTTTTAATGACAGATTCATTCTGTCATTTCTAGCTGTCCTGCGTGTTGTAAAGTAGTTCCGGATTTCTTACGACTTTCTTCCGGCTTTGACCGCCAAAGAGATATGAGTCCGCACAAAAATGTAGTGCAGTTAGGCACAGTTATCAAAATTGTACATCCTATAATCGCAATACAAACTTTTGAAGCAGACGACTTGACGATTTTATCTTACCTTTCAAAGAGTAGATTCAGCATTTCATATGAATAAGCTGCATCATGCGAGACTGTATACCTAGATCAATGCGGCACCTGCTCAGACGTCTGCTCAGGTTTTACACTGTTTTCTAACAGTGCTGTCATATTTAATCCTTAAAGACCAGCCGGTCAGCTGCAGACCAGAATATCAATGGGTTTTCCGACATTCGAGGTCAAGTCTAGGTCAGTTACAACTAGGTGTATATCAGACTTTGCGAGAAAGGCTGTCCCTTTCAACCCTGGAATATGGTACAAATACGTATGCAAACAGTGTAGGTCCTGTGATATAATTCTAGGTGCCATATTTAGCAGAATGGACCAGCCCAAATTCAGCGATGGAAGAGTACACTCCAGAAACTCAAGGCAGTGAATAAATCAAAGCACTGACAACACTCATGCCGATTGTCTCTAAATGCAGGCTGGTCATGAACGAGGACTTGGACTGATCCGTTTAAACTTAACGGATGTTAGTAACTGATGCAAAAAATGTAGAACAAGATCAGCACCGTGTTCTGTGGCGTTTGATCTTAGTCTACATTGTTTGCCAAATCGAACATTTTATTCAAGTGCAGATTTTACAGATAACACTTACATGTACCCAAGACTGACAAACGACCCGGCTATGTTTGGGTTGATTGTTTGGCATTCGACCCAAAGTTACTAATAAAAAAGCGATTCAGAGCTAACGTCTACGTGACTATCACTGACTTCTCAGAATAACCTTTTGCAGAAAATAGCCGCAATGAGATCAGGGTATTCCATAAGACTGAAGAGGGTCATCCTGGAATCATTGGATGAGCTTGGCAAACAGTGTAGACCAAGTTCGGACGCTGCAGAACGCGCTTCTTATCAAAATCGTCACTATTTGTTTGGAATTTCAGAGTAAAATTAAACAGTTTAATCTCAGCCCAGGACCTTTACCCCAACCTACATCCCACCAACACTTTCGGTGCTTTGGTTTTGAAACCAAACGATTGCATGATTACAACACGCTTAGGCACCATGCCCTTAAGCTAAACAGGTTAAATCAATCAACCGTGACGTATGGTTACCAGTCCCGCCACGATCCTGTGTTTTGTTTTGTTTGATTTGAGGTTTAACGTCCCTGTCAACATTGTATAGGTCATTTTGGAGACGTTGCTTCCAATTTTATGGGACGTTTACCCGACACTGAGATGAAATGACATCTCAAGCCCTGCCGCCCAATGAAACCAATAGGGTTTATATGCATGGACGGTCCGACTCGAACCTCTTTGCCTGGGCCGGCTTAGATCCTCTAAGCAGATTACCAGTACTCGTGTGCGGGTCGGTTTCAGCTCTGCGTGGAAGCATCATGCAGCCCATCTATTTCTTTAAGCCCCGATGGGCGGGGGCCAACGATCCTGTGTACCACCTTCACACCAGCACTGATAGAAACCACATGTTCAGGATCAAACTTTTGATGTGTGATGTAAGGTCGTGCCTAGAAAAGAAGAAATTGTATTTTGTTCTCAAAAAGCATCAAGTGAGAACGTATTGCAACATTTTTCATTAAACCCTGGACAGTTAGAGTGAGTGAGTGAGTGAGTGAGTGTTTGAGTTTTACGTCCCACCAACAGCTAAGGTCATACGGAGACGATACCTCGGTTTAAAGACACAAGAAGATACCTTGGTTTAAAGACACATCCGAAAGTCTGGAGAATTCCGGGATCGATCCTGCGATCCCTGGTTTACAAGGCGAGTAGCATAACCACTACACCAAGGAGGCTTCTAATGGACAATTAGAAGCTGGTCGGAAAGCAGATGGTGTTGACTCTGATTTTGGGTGCCAAATGTGTGTGATCTATTTGTCTGTTGGAGCGACATCTTACTATCAACAGAAGACGCTAGCGGACGTCGACGTAGCGGAAGAACCACGTCAGTACGTCCAGATCGATTAATCCGACAGACGCATATGCGAAGCAGATTTCCGCCGGTATCTGCTACACTGTATATGTAGATAAACAAAGGGTTTCAACTACCGACTAATAAGCACTGACACTGTTCGTCGCCCTTATGCGATGCACTTTTGAGAGCTACACGTCCCTGTCGTGACCAAAATTAAGAGGTGCACGAAATACGTACATGTATATTGGCGTCTAAGCGACTCGCGTGATATGCGTTTCAGTGACACATCGCGCTTCAGCGTGAATCACGCCGATTGTCGTTTCGGGATGTTTCGACATATAGGTGTAAGGTATGCCGAGGCGACGCGTGCGTAATAGAGCATGACATATCGGATGGAATAAGCGAAATGGTATGTCGAGCTATTGCATGTAGCTAGCGACATTAAGAACATTCAAGATCATTGCTGAGGCGTTAACTGAACGTCGAGACGTTACATCAATCAAGTGCGTCGGCTTCACGTGGTTTCATTTATTTGTTTACGCTCAGAATCCGGGATATCTAATCCAGCAGGATTACGCGCGGGTTTATAGTGCTGTTCTTACTCAAAAATGTCTTCAAGCCAATGGAATTCATGTACTGGACTGACCAGTCTTTCTCCTTCGATATCTTTGTGAAAAATAGAGAATCTTTTGTGGGGAGGTATCCACAACCGACCAGACAAAAATGTACTTAATTGACAGTAGTATTGTTAAAACTTGAATTTTAATGTTTGGTTTTGAAACCGTAAATAGTTTCTTTCCAAAATTTGAAACATCGAATGGCATTTCATGATACCACCGGTGTATAGACATCTGCAAACATATACAATGGAATTTGCAGAACTATTTTTTTTAATTTTAAGATCTTTTTAGAAAGGCTGTCTGTAAGTTTTCACAGTGTTTTGATTTTCTCATAGAATCTGTCATTTCAGTGCCTTTGGCGCTTTGATTTACTCTTGGTTTCTTACGAGCAGAGGTCTCGCCCTTATGCTCCTTTTGTAATCGTGCTAGATCTGACTTTGCCATTATAACCGCTTGAGCCACTGGAGTGACCAATTTCACCACGGGTTTTTGCTGTTCCCGCATTTCTATTTCTTTTTGCCGTTCATCTGCCATTTCCTGTAGAAGACGGTTTCTTCTCCCACTACCGACGATATAACGCCCCCTGTAATCGGGTTGAACGTAGCCCTCGCTCAAGTCTTTGAAATGTTGATACCATGCGTCGTAGTCCGGAACATAAGGCACCCATTTTAGCAGTTTCTTGTCAAACACTTCTATCGAACCCATCTTTTTATTTTCTCCAAATATAGCGATGCTTTACCCTTCTTACGTTTATTTCATTCGTCATCAGATTCCTGGTCTTCTGTCAAGACATGGTCGGGCCAAACACTGGCGAATAAATCCTTTCTCAGTTTTACGGCTTGCTGGATGGATTCGTCGACATTCATACCATGCTGTATTCTTAAAGTTTTAGCCGACTGTAGAATCTGCCGCTGAGTATGATCCTTTTGCAGCTGGTGATAATCCATTAGAAACATCGCGTAATCGTGTCTTAGTCTTTTCCTGAGGGAGGGTAAGTCCTCGTTTGCTGCGCGATGATAAGCGACCTCAGGTGCAGTCCCTTCTTCGATATAGCTATTAACCTTATCTTTAAAGCGCTCTGCATTCGATTGCCTTAGAGGTTCCTTAAACCTTCTCTCCCATATTTCTAGACATAGGCGGTCTTCTTCCAGATCATCTTTGGCACGTTTACCCGGAGGTCCCAATAAGGGGTAATGCGTGTCGTTTACTTCACTTATCGATTCCATGTCATCGTCACTGTCTTCATCATTTATATCGGACTCATCGGATACCTCCAATTTCCGCTTTCTTTCTACCGGAAATATGTCACTGCGTAAACGCTCTTGTTCGGGCGTGCTCGATTTTAGGTCGACTATCAGGTACCCATAAGGCTGACTCGTAGCCTGTTCGAATCGTTTCATAAACACTGAATTAGATGCCGGATAAATTCTTCTCGCCAACGTCGCCACTTGTTGTCTGTCGATTGGATTATTGAAAAGGACGAGGTATTGCGTGTTCAAAGCGATGTCTCTGCAGTCTTTTCCTTGTGGAAATAGATTTTGTGTGAGATATACGACAGACAAGTTTCTGTGATGGCTTCCCTTGGTAAAGAGGTCCGCAATTCTTTGATCGCATTTAGCCACTGTCATCAAATCGTCAAAAACCAGTACGTTCCTTTTGCGGGTATCGACATACTCGGAGTTAGTCAGGCTGTCCGGTATACCATGTACAAACTCTATCTTGGGAAGTCTGCGTTGCAAGTCGTCGTACAGTCTTTGCCATTGACCAAAACACCATACGATACGTTCAGGTGGAGGGTATATGAGGTCGGATAGGAGTAACTTTCTAGTCCACTCCGTTTTACCGCTTCCACTAGGACCAGTCACCACCATAGAAAACGGGTGTTGAAAGGTAATACTGTTAGTCATGTCTGATTGCGGCTCTATCCCACTGCCGTGCTTATTGCGTTGGTGCCGTAACAAAGCATCACGTCTGGAGAACACGAGGTTACAGTCTGAGCATCGATTCATTTTTGTTTGTCAAGAGTTTGTAGTTGGGTCATTCTTACAAATTTTTCACATTTTTGACCAACACCTACATCACCACAGCCACCACCACAACCACCACCACCACCACCACCACAGCCACCACCACCACCACAGCCACCACCACCACAACTACCACCACAGCCACCAACGCCAATGTCAAGTCCACCTCGTTTCAATTTGTTGGATAATGCTACTGGTCCCATATATTCGATTTGCGAAAATCGCTTTCATTTCTGCGTCTCAATAAATTTCTTCCTGGCTATGCTTGAAAATAACTTAGTTTTGAGGGGTTTTTTTACGGTTCGTTTCGGAGGGATCTTTTTTGGAAGCATCTTGTAGGGGGGTTCTTTCCGGGAATCTTTTCAAGGGTTGTTCTATGAAAATAAATTAGTTTCTAGATTGTAAAAATATGGCATGAATAGGGCTCGAACCTATGACCTCCTGTTTATGAGACAGGTGCTCTACCAACTGAGCTAAAGTGCCTGGATATACTTTGTATGTATTACAATTATTTTAAATAGGTTTTTCTTTCTCGAGTTGTTGGAAGCCCTGAAAAGGACTGTTTTGATATTTTTGCTTTAACTATCTTCGATTTATTTCGGCTTTCTTTCGAATGGACTTGAATGGCTGCTTAGTTGATATATTAACAACCACTGAATCAAATGGGTTAATGACACGTCCGAATTCGCTTCTTGTGTGAATCTTTCTAAAATTAATCCATTCTTTTCCCCGCTACCTGTCATTCGCATCTCGACTTGCTTTTTCAATACCTCGATTCACGCCGGGCAAGATTTTCTCTAGAGTCCTCCACTGTCTCAAGTTCAAAGGAATACCGCGAATGGTAGCCGTTCGGTTTAAGAAGAGACGAATGTCGAGAACGATGTCGTCGTCTCTGTTGCACACCGAGATTATGACATTGTCCGTTAGATAAAATTGTTCCAAATACGAGCAAGCCGTCTGGTTAGCTTCCACTTTGACATGGTAATCCAAGGGAGGGTCTTGACTCCAGTCGATACTAGCCAAGACAAATATAGGAGAGGAAAACGTGATAACGATAATACCAATAACGCCTGTCCATTTGACAGCTCTTATAGGACGCCTCAGCTGTTCTTGTTGGACTTTATAAGTTTGTTCTTGATTGCTTGTCATGCTCGACAAGTTCCTCTTTCCAACAGTAGATGAACCGGTTTGCGCCTTCTCTAGCTTCGAATCGCAACTTGTAAATGGGTATCAGAGGTTTGGCTATGTATTCGTGACAGAGGCATAACAAAGTCAGAATCATAATGAAAACGTCAACTCGTCTTCTTACGTACCATACTTCTTTCTGATTGGTTTTTATTTTTAGAACTCGAATAGCTTATGAAAGTCACGTTTGATTATAGATTATACGTTCTCTTGGAAATGTCAACTATTAAAACTACCTACAATAATTACACGTATTCTTTTTACTTTCTCCAACCAGTCTTCTACAGTCACACGGTGTACTTTTCTCAAATGAGAAACAATATACAACACATTCTTTCTATGACATATAGGGCATTCATATACGTATCTGTGAGGCATATTTTCGCAACAGATACAGAATGCATTGTTCATTTTGTCTTTTTACGCATTCAAAGCTCCTCCTCCATCTCAAAGATCCCCACTGACTGTTTACAGCATAAGTATTATAGGTCGGTTATTAATAGCAACCAATCAAAATATGTCGTAGCCATATTAAAACATAGGCCTTTATCCATTAGAAGTTATTGTCTGTTAGGAGAGCTTTGATCGGGTATTTCGTTTAAAGCTTTTTATTAGGGTTTGAAGCAGTTTGTTTGCGTTGTGCATGTGTATGTATGTATGTATGTATGTATGTATGTATGTATGTATGTATGTATGAGTGTGTGTGTGTGTGTGTGTATGTATGTATGTGCGTTCATGTGTGTATGTGCGGATGTATGTGAGTATGCGTGTATGTATATATGTATGTGCGTATGTATGTGCGTGTGTATGAATGTGTATGTATGTATGTATGTATGTATGTATGTATGTATGTATGTATGTATGTATGAGTGTATGTGCGGATGTGCGTTCGCCGGCCCAATACTCGTATCGATAAAAAGTCAATGTAACGTGAATGAACCTTAAAGCGCTAATCACCACTAGCAGATGACATTTTTTCTTGTTTGGGTTCAGCAGTCCTGCTAAGGGCAGGTGTTTCCGTGTTAAGCGGACTGACGCATTTCAGGCTAAAATCCATTATCAGATGATATTTTCGCAAGTTGGTTTTGAAAGACAAATACACCTATTCAAACATGTTTACGACAAAAATATAGAAAAAAAATCTGATAAAAATGATCGATAGCTCAAATAACGACACAGTCCTTGTCACATTTTTTGCATAAAGGAGAGAGAGAGAGAGAGAGAGAGAGAGAGAGAGAGAGAGAGAGAGAGAGAGAGAGAGAGAGAGAGAAAGATGCATGCATCTTTTTAGCCCCCCGCCCCTCGGGGCTTGAAGAAATAGATGCTTCCACGAATCGCGCACTGGAAAACCGCTTAGCCCAGGTAAAGCGGTGCGAATCGGCCCTTCCATAAACCAGGGCTTGTCGTTTCACCTCGACCTTTTGTTTTCAATTTATAGTGCCTTCTACGAACAATAGACACGGATTTTTATTCCGAGGTCACGGAGCAGCTGGGTTGACCTTTTGTTTAGTGCCTTCACCAAACAATAGAGACGTGGCAAAGGTCATCCAATATGACCGACGCGCCGTGAGGTCGTCCCCGCTCATGCGCAGTCCGTGGGGTTAAAGTTATTCCGAGGTCATCCAATATGGCTGCCGCGCCGACGCGTCGTGACGTCATCCCCGCGCATGCGCAGTCCGTGGCGCCAAACCGCCCCCACTACTACTCCGGGGGATAGCGGGGCTTTTAACTTTTCAATTTTAAATCCCTGCACTTCTGGTACTCTTTGGGGGTACCTAGCATCTTCTGGAGCATCTGGTTAAAGCGCTCAAATTGGCTATTCCCCATTACGTGATAGGGTGTGGTCCTTGGCTTCTCCACTCCAGCAATCTCACACAGTTCCTTGATGAGATTAGACTCAAAGGTCTGTCCTTGGTCGCTGTGCATTCTCGCTGGAGAACCATAAAGTTGTCAAACAAAACCCTAAAACCATCAGTGGTGTAGTGGTTACGCTACTCCCCCTGTAAACCAGGAATCGCAGGATCAATTTCTGGCTTCTCCAGATTTTCAGAGTCTTTAAACCGAGGTCCCGTCTCCGTATGGCCTTAGCTATTGGTGGGACGTAAAACTCAAACACTCACTCACTCAAACGTCGTCCGAGCTGTCTGGTTTCTAGTGGGATAGCCTGAGCGTATCGTGAGAAATGGTCCGTAATGACCAAAATGTTCTCTACACCTCAGAGGGACAAGTAATCAATGCTGATGATTTCCATTGGCTCGGAGGAGACGATACTGACCATGTTATTTGAGGATATTAGATAGTGGAAACCACAAGTGGAGAAAAGTAGCATAAGACTGAACCTGTTGGTTATTGATTATTTTTTTAGTTTTAGCGTCACGTTAACCCTTGTGGGTCATGTGTCGTCTCCCAGAGAAAGAGAAATGAGAAAAGAGAGAAGAGATAGTACGAGAGCAGATGAAAGTGAGATAGAGGAGAAAGAGGAAAGGTGTAGAAACAGAAGAAACTAACAAACTCTCCACCCTTACCTGTTGCAAGGACAGCAGGCCTTGCCCAACGGTAAGCCAATAACAGCTGAACGCCCCATTGACGCTACTCACCCAACCACACCGGAACATGTTGCCACCTCGTACCTCCGTCGGTCCGACGCTGGACCGACATTCAATGTAGGCAGGGGTTTATAGTATAAGACGGGATGCTCCCAGGCAGCACAAAACAGCGGGCAAACGTCGGACCGGCAGCGGTTGTATCGCTGTTGGCCCGACGCTGGTCCGACATTTTTTGCTGGCTGAGCTATGACGTTGGAATCGCAAGAAGAAGAAATTCAATGGATGAGGTTCAGGGACGGTGGTATTGTTTTGTTTGAATTGAGGTTTTACGTGCCCACCAACACTACTTAGGTCATTTTGGAGACGTTGCTTCCAATTTTGTGGGACTTTTACCCGACACTGAGATGAAATGTCATCTCAATAAATGTCACCCAAACAAACCAAAAGGGTTACTATGTAGGGACTCACACAACTTTGCCTGGGCAGGCTTAGATCCCTAAGCACTTTGCCAGTATTCATGTGCGGCCG
Source organism: Lucinisca nassula (assembly GCA_963580285.1). Taxonomy (NCBI): domain Eukaryota; kingdom Metazoa; phylum Mollusca; class Bivalvia; order Lucinida; family Lucinidae; genus Lucinisca; species Lucinisca nassula. The sequence continues at coordinate 26,779,758 of OY757022.1, forward strand.
GTTTCAGCTCTGCGTGGAAGCATCATGCAGCCCAATCTATTTCTTTAAGCCCCAATGGGCGGGGGCAATCTGGTGCGGTTAGTTTAATAAGATTTATTGTGAAATGTGCACTGCACCCTCTGTCGTGGTGTTGAAGCTCCTATAATCCGTCTGATCGAGAATTTTCATGTCCCGATAGTGGCACCCGATTGATCTTCTTTCACCAGTCTTTCATATTTGTACTCGTTCGAAGTTGTCAATAGAAAACATTTTCACTGTGTTTCTTGCGTGTGCAGCGTTGGCACAACACGATTTGATAGCATTGTTTTTTTGTTTTTAGCTCACCTGACCGAAGGTCATGGTGAGCTTTTGTGACAGTAAGATGTCCGGCGTCGTCGTGCGTCGTCCGTCGTCCGTCGTCCGTCGTGCGTAAACTTTTTCTTGTGAACACACTAGAGGCCACAGTTTTGGTCCAATTATCATCAAACTTGCTCAGAATGATAATCATGACAATATCTCGGTCAAGTTCGAATTTGGGTCATGTCGGGTAAAAAAGTAGGTCAGTAGGTCAAATCATAGAAAAACCTTGTGAACACTCGAGAGGCCACAATTTTGGTCCAATCATCATCAAACTTGCTCAGAATGATCATTGTGACAATATTTTAGTGAAGTTTGAATATGGATCATGTCGGCTTAAAAAGTAGGTCAGCGGGTCAAATCATAGAAAAACCTTGTGAACACCCTAGAGGCCACAATTTTCGTCCAATCATAATCAAACTTGCTCAGAATGATCATCATGACAATATCTTGGTCAAGTTCGAATATGGGTCATGTCCGGTCAAAAAGTAGGTCAGTAGGTCAAATCATAGAAAAACCTTGTGAACACTCTGAAGGCCACTGTTTTGGTCCAATTATCATGAAACTTGCTCAGAATGACCATTGTGACAATATTTCAGTCCAGTTCGAATATGGGTCATATCGGGTTAAAAAGTAGGTCAGCGGGTCAAATCATATAAAAACCTTGTGAACACCCTAGGGGCCACAATTTTGGTCCAATCTTAATCAAACTTGCTCAGAATGATCATCATGACAATATCTCGGTCAAGTTTGAATATGGGTCAAATGGTTCCGGTCCGTTGCACATCTAGGTCACAGGAGCCAAAAACAGATTTTTTTCACCAAAAACTTAAAAAATCTTCTTCTCTGAAACCACAAGGCCCAGGTCTTTGTTATTTGGTATGAAGCTTCATCTAGTGGACCCCTACCAAGATTGTTCAAATTATAGTGCTGGGGCCAAAAATGCCCCCGCACGGGGGCCCTTTGGTTTTACATAGGCTTATATAGGGAAAATCTTTAAAAATCTTCTTCTCTGAAACCACAAGGCCCAGGACTTTGATATTTGGTATGAAGCTTCATCTAGTGGACCCCTACCAAGATTGTTCAAATTTGAGTGCTGGGACGAAAAATGCCCCCGCCACGGGGCCCTTTGGTTTTACATTGGCTTATATAGGGAAAATCTTTAAAAATCTTCTTCTCTGAAACCACAAGGCCCAGGTCTTTGATATTTGGTATGAAGCTTCATCTAGTGGACCCCTACCAAGATTGTTCAAATTATAGTGCTGGGGCCAAAAATGCCCCCGCCCCAGGGCCCTTTGGTTTTACATAGGCTTATATAGGGAAAATCTTCAAAAATCTTCTACTCTGAAACCACAAGGCCCAGGACTTTGATATTTGGTATGAAGCTTCATCTAGTGGACCCCTACCAAGATTGTTCAAATTATAGTGCTGGGACAAAAAATGCCCCCGCCACGGGGCCCTTTGGTTTTACATTGGCTTATATAGGGAAAATCTTTAAAAATCTTCTTCTCTGAAACCACAAGGCCCAGGTCTTTGATATTTGGTAAGAAGCTTCATCTAGTTGACCCCTACCAAGATTGTTCAAATTACAGTGCTGGGGCCAAAAATGCCCCCGCCCCGGGGCCCTTTGGTTTTACATAGGCTTATATAGGGAAAATCTTAAAAAATCTTCTTCTCTGAAACCACAAGGCCCAGGTCTTTGATATTTGGTATGAAGCTTCATCTAGTGGACCCCTACCAAGATTGTTCAAATTTTAGTGCTGGGACAAAAAATGCCCCCGCCACGGGGCCCTTTGGTTTTACATGGGCTTATATAGGGAAAATCTTTAAAAATTTTCTTTTCTGAAACCACAAGGCCCAGGACTTTGATATTTGGTATGAAGCTTCATCTAGTGGACCCCTACCAAGATTGTTCAAATTTTAGTGCTGGGACAAAAATGCCCCCGCCACGGGGCCCTTTGCTTTTACATTGGCTTATATAGGGAAAATTTTTAAAAATCTTCTTCTCTGAAACCACAAGGCCCAGGTCTTATATATTTGGTATGAAGCTTCATCTAGTGGACCCCTACCAAGATTGTTCCAATTTTAGTGCTGGGGCCAAAAATGCCCCTGCCCCGGGGCCCTTTGGTTTTACATAGGCTTATATAGGGAAAATCTTTAAAAATCTTCTTCTCTGAAACCACAAGGCCCAGAACTTTGATATTTGGTATGAAGCTTCATCTAGTGGACCCCTACCAAGATTGTTCAAACTATAGTGCTGGGGCAAAAAATGCCCCTGTCCCGGGGCCCTTTGATTTTACATAGGCTTATATAGGCAAAATCTTTAAAAATCTTCTTCTCTGAAACCGCTAGGCCCAGGTCTTTGATATTTGATGTGTAGCTTCATCTAGTGGACCTTTGACAAGATTGTTCAAATTTTAGCCTTTGTTGATGTTTGGTATGAAGCTTCACCTTTAAGACCTCCCTCAACATTATGTACATTAAAGCCCTGGGGCCAATAATGGCCCTCTCTGGGGCCCACTTGTTACACTATGGATCAGGTGAGCGATCCAGGGCCATCATGGCCCTCTTGTTTTTTTTTTGTATTTTTTATTTGATGTTTAATGATCCCATCAACACCATATAGGTCATTTTCGTGACGTTGCTTCCAATTTTGTGGGACTTCTACCCGACATTGAGATGAAATGACGTCATAAGCCCTGTCGCCCAATGAAACAAATAACGTTTATTAGCATGGACGGTCCGCCTCGCACCGCGACTTTTGAATTGAAATAAAAACAAAATGGCGACTGATTTTCAAACTAAACTCCGCCCCCTGAAATCCACTATTTAGGCTGGAAATCAAAACGGTTGATTTTGAAAACGCGAAGGTAAAACATTAAGAGAAATGTAATAAACAGTTTATTTTATTGTTTTGATTGAATACTGACAAATAATTCAGTCGTGTTCTAAGGCTTACGTGTAAAAAAAAAAATCGTTCGCTATCGCTCACTCGTTTTTACTCGGAAGCCTTAGAAGACGTGTGAATTATTTCACCGTAATCGATCAAAACGATCAAATGAACTATTCGTGGGCATTTTTAGCTCGCCTGAACGAAGCCAGGAATAGTTCATTTGATCGTTTTGATCGATTACGGTGAAATAATTCACACGTCTTCTAAGGCTTCCGAGTAAAAACGAGTGAGCGATAGCGAACGATTTTTTTTTTTACACGTAAGCCTAAATAGTGGATTTCAGGGGGCGGAGTTTAGTTTGAAAATCAGTCGCCATTTTGTTTTTATTTCAATTCAAAAGTCGCGGTGCGAGGCGGACCGTCCATGCTAATAAACGTTATTTGTTTCATTGGGCGACAGGGCTTATGACGTCATTTCATCTCAATGTCGGGTGAAAGTCCCACAAAATTGGAAGCAACGTCTCCAAAATGACCTATACAGTGTTGACGGGGACGTTAAACCTAAAATCAAACAAACAAACAATCCAAAAATCACACTGTGCTTGAAATACAGATGCAACAATGTCACGAAAGTAAAATTGTCACTTATCCAGAAATCATACTTTATTTTCGTGTTGCAGGTCTTTTCTCAAAAATGTCAAATGGACGCGAAAATTGAAGTCTGATTTCCATGGTTTTATCAGATTTTCCGTCAAACGTCAGCTATTGTTATCGTTGTTACAAACGACGTCAGCAACGTCGCCTAGCAATTAGGCCTATGACGTCAAAACGTTCGAAATGAAATGATTCACACTGTGAACTATAGATTTATGATTCACTGAGAAATCTCAGTAAATCACTACTGAAAATGTTATAAGAAATTATAATTTTTTTTTTATTCAATCTATTATTTTGTTACAGAGTAACATTCATGTATGGAAAATGTGTATACTATTCCTGTATTTGAACGAGCAGCCTGATCAGTGTCCCTACAGACTGATAGTTGCTAACAACAGAGATGAGTACTGGGACAGGCCTACAGGGACAGCAGAGTTCAGGGGAGAGGGTCAACAGTGGATCGGAGGTTTGTTGGAAAGACCCTCGTTATAACGACAGTATTTGTTCCATATGATTGTGCCGTGATAAAGAATGTGCCAATATAAAGAATCCTAGTTAGGAGTATGATATGTATTAAAGGCCTTGTCCCCATTATTACTCCAAGAAACAAATGTTGTAGACATTTTTTAGAATCGCCTCATTGTAGACATTTGTTAGAATCGCCTCACCGAGGAGGCGATTCTAACAAATATCTATAACATTTGTTTCTTGGAGTATTAGACTACAAGACCCTTTCATGACTATATACTCGATGTGTGCATTTCCAGCCCACGCCGCTCGGAACAGCAGCTAAGCCTTTAGCTAACTATTCATTCCATTCAAATTGCCGTTATAACGAGTTTTGTTGTTTTGCGGCCTCATGTTCAAACAGCTTCCTCGGGATCCGGCAAATGTTAATGCAATGAAATAACCATGGATGATTGTTGTTCTTGCATAACTTACGAATCCGACAGCAAATTTTGAAGAAACGCTCAAAAGCTGCATATAAATTCCATATAACTCTTCATATGCGATAGGCAAATCAAAATGGCGGCCAGTTCAGAATATAGGGATCAACCATGGTTTTTCATGCATTAACATTTGCCGGATCCCGAGGAAGCTGTTTGAACATGAGGCCGCAAGGCCGAATGTTCAAATATCTTCCGAGGGATCCGGCAAATGTTAATGCAATGAAATAACCATGGATGATCGTTGTTCTTGCATAACTTACGAATCCGACCACAAATTTTGACGAAAACGCCCAAAAGCTCCATATAAATTCCATATAAACTCTTCAAATGCGATAGGCAAACCAAAATGGCGGCCAGTTCAGAATATAAGGATCAACCATGTTTTTTTATGCATTAACATTCGCCGGGTCCCGAGGAAGCTGTTTGAACATGAGGCCGCCAGGCCGACTGTTCAAATATCTTCCGAGAGATCCGGCAAATGTTAATGCATGAAATAACCATGGATGATCGTTGTTCTTGCATAACTTACGATTCCGACAGCAAATTTTGACGAAAACGCCCAAAAACTCCATATAAACTCCATCTATACTCTTGAAATGCGACCGGCGAACCAACATGGCGGCCATTTCAGAATGTTGTTTACAATGACGTTGTTACGCAGTAACCATCTGACGTCATCATAGAACCCTAAAACGCCACGTTCAGGGCGATAACGTTACGCCGCTCAACGTAACATAAACAAAGCAAGACCTGTCTTGTGATATCAAAAGCTGGAAATCCATGTTCAAACGGCACGCGAATTTCATGATTTGAACATGGTTTTTGCTGTTTGAGCACGGCTTTCGGTCCATTTGACAATGGCTTCAAATAGCCATGCGGATAGGTATTTATGCAAGATTGATGTTTACATTGACGTTGTCATGCAGTGACGTCATCATAGAACCCTAAAACGCTACGTTCAGGGCGATAATGTTACGTCGCTTAACGTAACGTAAACAAAGCAATGGCCGTCTTGTGATATCAAAAGCTCAAAATCCATGTTTAAACAGCACGCGAATTTCATGATTTGAACATGGTTTTTGCTGTTTGACCACGGCTTTCGGTCCATTTGACAATGGCTTCAACAGCCATGCGCATAGGTTTTTATGCAAGAATGTTGTTTACAATGACGTTGTCATGCAATGACGTCATCATATAACTCTAAAACGCTACGTTCAGGGCGATATCGTTACGTCGCTCAACGTAACGTAAACAAAGCAAGGCCCGTCTTGTGATATCAAAAGCTCAAAATCTATGTTCAAACAGCACGCGAATTTCACGTTTTGAACATGAATTTTGCTGTTTGAGCACGGCTTTCGGTCCATTTGACAATGGCTTCATACAGCCATGCGCATAGGCATTTATGCAAGAATAACTATTCATTCCATTCAAATTGCCGTTATAACGAGTTTTGTTGTTATAACGAATTAGGGGATAACTGTATTCAAAATTGTGATTTGGGGAGGTAAATCGTCGGTTTTACGGTCGGAAATTTCGTTTTACGGCGACGCGTTAGCGGAGCCGTAAAACGTAATTTGCGACCGTAAAACCGACGATTTACCTCCCCAAATCACTATTTTGCAATACAGTTATCCCCATTCTAATGCACTTATACGGTTGTTTTGTTAAATTTTGTACTATTTTGCAAAAGGCGGCAAGCGCGGTGAGCTGCGTAAAACCAAATGCCAGCCAATGAAAAGCGACGTTACGTGATGACGTCGGGTTTCCGACAGTATATCGCAGAATATACTGTCGCAAATTTTTGACGTTATCCAATCAGACGTCGCGTTACATACGCAAGTGCATTAGAATGTCGGTTTAAAGAGGGTTGACTGCAAAAATATTTTTTAAAATATTTGCAAACAATTCAGCAGACGACATAAGTAGACGACATTTTCAGATGTAGTTTTTCTCGGCGTCAGGGAAATAGGAACACCTGGCCAATTTTTCTAATACAAAAAGCTGCTGCCAACAGAGTTGGGTAGTGGTACAGACTGCCCTTTATGTATATTAAATGGTACTATGGTAAGCTTCAAATTAGTATGTGCACCCGTTCGGCGACGTCACTTTTTATTAGCTCACCTGAGCACGAAGTGCTTAAGGTGAGCTGTTATGATCACCCTGTGTCCGTCGTACGTCGTCAACATTTACCTTGTGCTACCTCTAGAAGCCACGGTTTTAATGTAATCTTTATAAAACTTTATCAGAATGTCTGTCTTGATGATATCTCGGTCAGATTCGAATATTGGTCATGTCGGATCAAAAACTAGGCCACTAGGTCAAATTTCTTTAAAACCTTGTGTGCCCCCTAGAGACCACAGTTTTGCTTCGAATTTCATGAAACTTCAATGAAATGTCTGACTTGATGTTATCTTGATCAGTTTGAATATGGATTATGTCGAATCAAAGACTAGGTCACTAGGTCAGATTTCGTTAAACCCTTGTGTGCAACCTGGAGGCCACTGCTTTGCTTCAATCTTCATGAAACTTCACCTAAATGTTTGACTTGATGATATATCAGCCAAGTTCGAATATGGGTCATGCCAGATCAAAACTAGGTCACTAGGTCAAATTTCGTTAAAACCTTGTGTGCAATTTAGAGGCAAGAGTTTTGCTTTGATCTTCATGCCACTTCACCTGAACGTTTGACTTGATTATATCTTGTTCAAGTTTGAATATGGGTTATGTCGGATTAAACACTAGGGCAGTAGGTCATATTTTCGTAAAAACATTGTGTACACCCCAGATACCACAGTTTTGCTTCAGTCTTCATGAATCTTCACCTGAATGTTTGACTTGATGATGTCTCGGTCAGGTTCCAATATGGGTCATGTGGGATAAAACCCCAGGTCACTAGGTCAAAGTTCATTTAAACATTGTGTGCACTCTAGAGACCACAGATTTGCTTCAATCCTCATGAAATCTCAGAATGTTTGACTTAATGAGATCACAATCAAGTTCGAATATGGGTCATGTCAGATCAAAAATTAGGTCACCAGGTCAGATTTCGTGAAACCTTGTGTGCTTCAATCTTCTCAAAACTTGACATGATGATATCTCAGTCAATTTTAAATATGGGTCATTTCAGATATAAAAAACTAGGCCAGATTTTGTTAAGATCTTGTGTGCACCCTAGACACCACAGTATTTCTTCAGTCTTCGTAACCATCTGCAAAAATATTTGACCTGATTATATCTCTGTCAAATTAGAATGTAGGTCATTTCGGATGAAAACCATGGCCAAATATTGTTAAAACCTTGTTTTAATGATACCTTTGTCAGACTCAAATACTGGTTATATGGGGTAAAAACAAGGTCATAATGTCAGAGTTCTGTCTCTAGAGGCTACAATTTTGCATTAATCTTCATAACACTTTACCAAATATCTAACTTGATGATATGCCATTCAACTTACTATGGTTAGTGTCATGTAACTAGGTTATATTTCTTATATTTACATTTCCAGTGTAAAGTCTAATGTAAACCCATAGAAAACAATTGCGTTCATACGTCCATGAACGCATCGAATCACATGATTTTCAGTGACGTTAAGTGACGTCATTCTAAACCATTGTTCTCTACGGGCGTTGATGACGTCAACGCTGATCCGCTGTTTGTAGAAAAACAGCGTGTAAAAAATTTTCAGCTTTAAAAGTTTGCCCTACAAGAATTTTTTTCGCCCAGTGTTGAGAGGCAAATAATGTAAATATAAAAAATAAACTTATTTTTTCTGCTTTTCATGAAAGTAAATGAACCTTCGGGGTTCATTTACTTTGCACGCGACCCACTGCGTTCATACTTCCATGAACTGCAGAAAAATAAATTTCATTTCTTAATTAAACCTTGTTCTCTTTCTCTAGAGGCCACAGTTTTGCGTCATTTGTCGGGTCAAAGACTAAGTAGTCATCAGGTCAAATTGCTTTAAATGTAAGGCTGGCTAATCGGAGCTGAAAAGATAATCGGTTATAAGTCATGTCTTTGCGATCGATAATCGATTAGTAATCGCTATGGTTTTTGTCATAATTTTACCTCTTTGGGCATGTCTCTTACCATATTTTGTACTTAACTATATGCATATTTGAACAGACAGGCCTGGGCAAACAGTGTAGACCTAGATGAGACGCCGCAGAATGCGGCGTCTCATCAGGGTCTGCACTGTTTGCCACTCACCCAGCTATTTTAGGCATAGCTTTGGTTAGTAAATTGTACCTGTCAAGTAATCGATTATACAAGCAAATCAGAAATGATAATCATTTTTCTGGAATTTATCGATCGATTATACGATTAATCGTGTCAGCCTTATTTAAATGACTCAGGTGAGGGTATAAAGGGTCATCATGGCCTTCTTGTTCTGTAAATGCACTAGGATGCTAGATGACTTGCGACTTGTAAATAAATTGATCAGACTGGGCAGCTGGATAGCTTGTAGTGCCTGGGCGGCATACTTTGTACTTTGGACAATATTAGGGCAAGAGCTTACTGTTCTAGCACCAGCTTCGAGATGGCTTGGTTGCTTCTGTTCATATTTGCATCCTATCTTCCTTTCTTGATTGAGAACTCGGCTGTTGATCCACCAGTTGTTGTCAGTTATTGTCAGGGTGGGGCGGGATTGGCAATCTCACGGTATGGGCAAATCGCTTACAGGGTTTAAGCCTGTCCAGGAATTATGTAGATAAAATGGCTGGCCCAACATGCTCAAAGCTGTTTACTTTGCTTTAAAACCACAAAGTTATCACCCAGACTGCGCTCCTCAGGCTTATCTGACTTTTCGCTTCTTTCACGAGCCAACTTGCAGCGTTACCTGTCCACAGACGCACGGTATTTAACTTGGTTGCCTTGATTCATCGCATACAATCCCCTGATGTTTGATTTTTAGGGGATAATTATACCCCCACAACTGAAATTGGGGGGGGGGGGGGGGGGGGGTATATAGGAGTGAGCTTGTTGGTCGGTCGGTCGGTCTGTTGACTTGGTTTCCAGACGATAACTCAAAAAGCACTTCACCGATTTTTATAATTTTTGGTACACTGATGTAACATCATAAAATACAGGTCAAGTTCGATTTCCACTACAATTCGTCAATTTTCGACATAGTTATGGCCCCTTTCAAGTGAAAAAATTGCAAAATGGCGCTGTTGTACTATCAAGGCAGTTTTTGTGCTGGTATTCATCACCTTTAGTGATAGCTCTAGTTATTCAAAATTGTCATTAGGGGAGGTTAATCGGCGGTTTTACCGTCGGAAATCTTGTTTTATGGCGAAATTTCACTTCTTAAAAAACTGCGTAAAACCAAATACCAACCAATGAAAAGCAACTTGATATGATGACGTCGGGTTTATGATATACTGTCGCATATTTTTGACGTTGACGTCACGTTACATACGCAAGTGAATTAGAATTACAAGAATGTACATTACATATATACAAAAGGCATATAACACTAACAATAGTCAGAAATCAGACATGAAACTGAGTCCAGAATTCATAGGGCATGATCAACAGTGGATAGGACTTTTGTATGTATTAACAGAGCTCTCACGTGTTTGCATGATTTTGTAAATCATTGTACGTAGTGTTCTTTCTTTAGTTTTTACCCTTGATCAGAAAACGAAAATCACTGCATTCACTGATACAACTGTATCGAGCTTTGTCCCTTCCTTCTGCGTTTATTTGCAGTGATCGACCAATTTTTATGACGCTGAGGACGTGCTCACCTTTTGTACAGCCTCCGACCATGTGACCCATTACGCAAACACGCCTATACAAATACATTGCCACATTTATCGCCGAAAAAATGAAAATTTTATGATGAAAAACTGTGATATTTTTCTTATTTCTGCGCAAAATATAAATTGTGGGCACTCGTTAGAACCGCCTCATCGATGCGGTTCTAACGAGTATCCACAATCTATATTTTCGAGCAGAAATAAGAAAAATATGGTATACCCCCGAAAACCCCAGTTTTACTATATAAAAGCGGGGTTCAAGGGGGTCAAAATTATATAGGCGTGTTTTCGTGATGCAATGGCGCGTCTTTAACATTAACCCTTTTGGTAACTTCTATTATGTAAAGCTGCGCGAAATTCAAAATAAAACCAATCAAAATGCAAAAAATCCTGCTTCCTCTTGGACAGTAAAAACAAACAAACAAAAAAACACGCGACCACGTGATTTCTATGTAAGGGCTCTGGCTGATTTAATTAACCCTTATCCCACTGTTCATGACAACCCATACCTTTGCACACAGTGTAGATCCAGATCAGATGGCTTCCGAAGAAGCCATCTGATCAGATAGCTTCTTCGGAAGAAGCCGTCTGATCAGGATCTGCACTGCTTGACATTCAGTTTGTGAATTTGTAGAATTAAATTACATCAAGTAATCTTATTGGTCGAAAGTCAGAAATGGGTGTGGCTAAATTAATTATTCAGCGGGATTAGGTTAAATGACCAGTCTGATCATTTTCGCAAGAAATTGATAGTGAACAGCAAGAGAGAACGCTGGGATAAACCTGCAGGGACTGCAGCGTTCAGGGGACACAGTTTAGAATGGACAGGTGGCCTGCTAAAAAGTTTTTATCAGTCACCCCCTATATTAATTACATTGCATCACTTTGACCTGATAAAGATATGCTATCTCAGGACAAGTGAGCTTTATCAGGTTAATGTGACATTGCACTTTCATTAATGAACCGGGCTACTAGAAAACTGAAAAAAAAATGTTATTATTATTGGACAAAATGGGAAATTACTTGAAAAAAAAAAGTGATAGGAAAAAATATGGTGAGCTGATACAAAATATATCGACCTGCGGAATGTTCGGACGCACTGAGGACCATCAATAACTGATTGCAAATTGGTAATATAAGAGTGTATAAGGGGGTAAACTGATAAATAGAATACCAAATTTGTGTATTTTGATATCAAGTTTATCAGGCTCGGCTTCGAGAACGCATGTAGAATCGCGAGCTACAAGCGTTCTCGAAGCCTTGCCTGATAAACTTGATATCAAAAGACACTCACCTGGTATTCTCTATTTTTATTTAGAATTTCAAGACTCTTGCTAGTCTGTGTAGCTGAGCAGGCTGGTTTGTGTCTTACCTGGTCAAAAAACCCGGAAGACAGGAGCTCTTGTGTATTTCAGGTTTCGACCTACAGCCAGGGAAAGAAGGCGGGTCTTGGTTGGGAATGTCTAAGACTGGGAAATTAGCTGTTCTCTTAAATATACTGTCAAAGCGGACGCCTAATATGAAAGGGCGGGGTAAGTTTTCTTCATTGATTTATTACTTCATTTATGAAATATGTTCTATAAAAAGGTTATTCTTTGGATGCAAGGAATACACTGCAGAACTGATAAATATGGAGTGGTCAAGCTTTTAGTCTCATCTGTGACTATTGAAGCCTACTCCATGGGCTATTGGTTAAGAGTGCTGGCTCTCAAAACATCACGAAAACACGTCTATATATTTTTGACCCCTTGAACCCCACTTTTATATAGAAAAACTGGGGTTTCTGGGGGTATACCTTATTTTTCTTATTTCTGCTCAAAATTTTGAGCAGTAATAAGAAAAATATCACAATTTTTCATCATAAAAAAAAAAATTCATTTTTTCGGCGATAAAAGTGGCAATGTATTTGTATAGGCGCGTTTGCGTAATGATAGGTCTCTCGCCACTGTCCCTTTGGGGCACACTTGGGTCACATGTGAAACACCAAAGTTCTACGATGGAAAGTGAAGTGTTTTTTCTCTGGATACTCGTTTTCCCATACCTTTTTATACAGGTCAAAAGTGAAATGAGCCCCGCCAAGCGAATTTGTGTCTTCGAGCATTCCGTCATGACAAATTTTAACTGCGCATGCCCAGCCGTTCAGAGGGACCAGGGATATGGCTTTCTGTCTGAAAGTTCCTCTTGCTTCACTGCTTGTATGAGCGAGCAGTGAAGGTTCTGGCGAGACTGCGCGGATGCGCAGGCTCGCCTGAACCTTCGCTGGTCGCATAGGCGATAAGTACCAAAATCGCTTGACGGGGCCCAAATAATCTTGTAAGTGTGATAAAGGCCATGTTGAAATGTGTCCGACTTAGGTGAAGAGTGATTGTCCACATTACCAATAAACCACACAGCATTGGGGATTGACCAAATTTAGGTAACAATTACAATTATTCTTGTTGCTTTAATGTAGCAAATTCTTTCCTTTAAGTGTTGACCCCTATTGAACTGGGAGACAAAAAACAGTTTTGCAGGAGTTGCCTCCCCTGAAGGTATACCCATTCCATTTGATTGGTGACAAATAACCTTCTTAAAACATAATGGTGTGCAATTATTAGAGCATGTACGCTAATTATGGCGAACACGGCATATTTTCAGGCATGTGGGTTCCAGATTTTCTGACAGGCAATGTTTCATGTAAGGAATATATACAAGCTGTGGCAGATGGTATGGACCAGTGTGAGCCCTTTCAATTCTTATGTGCAGATCTTAGGTACGAAATAGAGGGTATTTTATTATTCAGTGTAGGATCGATTCTTATTTCAGGGCTTGAGATGTCATTTTATCTCAGTGTCGGGTACAAGTCCGATAAAAATGGAAGCAGGGTCTCAAAAATGACCTTGGACGTTAAACCTCAATACAAACAAACAAAACTGACTGGTGTTCATCAGTGAAATAACAGGCTGTAGCTCTAGTGATTGTGGGTATGTGTATGAAATTTCACAAGGCTGGGTTAAATACATTTAAGTTATAGCCAAAGTAGCTGCGTAAAATGTTGTCCTAGTCCGTGACCCTGAGATCATAGGCAGAAGTTGAAGTATTCTGAATAAAATATTTGGAAATACACTAAATACGAACCATGGGCAAGGAAATGCGTTTTGCTGAATGGAATCTTTGGAATCATACATATCATTCCAACAAATATGTAAATAAAGCCAAAACGGTGGTGGTTGGGTGAGGCAAAGGTGACGTGTTTCTTTTGTCAGTGGTGCATCCAACTGATATTGGCTTACAGTAGGGCAAGGCCTGCTGTCCTTGCAGCAGGTAAGGTTTGAGGGGGGTTGTTATTATTTCTTCTATTTCTACACTTCCATTCATTTTTAGCTTGCCTGTTTTTCGATGAAAAACTTTCGAGCTATTATCGTCACTTTAAATAGCGTCTGCATTGTCGTCGTCGTCGTTGGTGTTCCGAAAAAACTCAGCCTTGGCTTTTACGCCAGCCTTGTGAAATTTCATACACATACTCACCATCACTCGAGCTACATTCTGGCCAAGGGCCTTGACTGTATCTTAGATTTGGGCTGAATTATCTCCCTTTTTATGCCCCCGCCATTCGAAGAATGGTGGAAAGGGCATATAGCGTTGCCCATGTCCGTCCGTCCGTCCGTCTGTCCGTCCGTCCGTCCATCCGTGCGTCCGTCCGTGCGTCCGAAACTTAAACGCAGTCAATAACTTCCTAATTTCTTGATTGATTTTAAAATTACTCGGCAGAAATATTAACCATCATGAGACGACGTGTCTCGTGCAAAACCCAGGTCCGTACCTCCAAGGTCAAGGTCATACTTAGAGGTTAAAGGTCAAAAAAAGGGTTCGAAACAACACAGTCAATAACTTTCTTATTTCTAAATGGATTTTGAAATTACTTTGGAGAAATGTTAACCATCATGAGTCGATGTGTCACGTGCAAAACCCAGGTCCGTACCTCCAAGGTCAAGGTCATACTTGGAGGTCAAAGGTCAAAAAAAGGGTCCGAAACTTAAACGCAGTCAATAACTTTCTTATTTCTGGATGGATTTTGAAATTACTTTGTAGAAATGTTAACCATCATGAGTCGATGTGTCACATGCAAAATCCAGGTCCGTACCTCCAAGGTCAAGGTCATACTTGGAGGTCAAAGGTAAAAAAAAGGGTCCGAAACTTAAACGCAGCCAATAACTTACTTATTTTTGGATGGATTTTGAAATTATTTTGAAGAAATGATAACCATCATGAGGTCAGATGGCATAAAAAGGGTCCAAAACTTAAACACTGTCAATAAATTTCTATGGATGAATACGAACATAGACATATTTTCGGGCGGGGGCATCCGTGTCCTATGGACGCATTTCTAGTTTCTGAAACAAATTTTCGTCTCATTTCAATACTGTTTATAACAGAGCTTTCAAACTTTTGTTATGGGCCGATTTTGTCATGGGCCGATTCTGTTATGGGCCGAATATGAGTGCCATTCATTTAGGGGATAGCTGTATTCAAAATTGTCTTGTGGGTAGGTAAATCGGCGATTTCCCTGTCGGAAGTTTCGTTTTAGGCAACGCGTCAGCAGAGCCTTAAAAACGGAATTTGCGACCGTAAAACCCTAAATGACAATTTTGCAATACAGTTATCCCGATTCTAATGCATTTATTCAGTTGTGTTGTTAAAGCACTATGAGTGACTTAAAACCAAATGCCAGCCAATTAAAAGCCACATTACGTTATGATGTCAGGCTTCCGACTGTTTATCGCAGTATATACTGTCGCAAATTTTGACGTTATCCATTCACCATATTTACATTATTTGCTGGATCCCAGCTTGCACATTGGGTCGGGTATGAAACACCCTTCCCGATCCCGATCCCGATCCGAAAATCCCCGATCCAAAATTTTCTATTTGCCCTAATTCATTAATTAGAATATATTTTAAACACTTTCTGTGTTTATTTTATTTCTTTTAAGTATTTTAATCATTATGTATGTATAGTTTGTTTAAATAAGTCCAATATGTGATTTTATCCAAAATTATTCCTCTCTCAGGGGTATGAAAGACCCTGCCGATTTTTCGTAATAATATTGTATTCTTCTGCCTCTTATTCAGAAAATAAACAATAACTAAATGATAAAATCAACATAACGGAATTGTAATAAACTTGTATGGCTTTTCTAGAATAAAACAGAACTTAAAAGAATTTCGGAGGTGTTTTTGTACATATTTTTCCCTAACTATTACCGATCATTATTGCAAATATTATATTTAAACCGAATGTGAAAGAAAACACCGGAAACGGGCCGATCTTGAGTTTCACATTGTCTCAAAAATCCAACACAGATAGATAGGACATGGTGAAACTTCTAGCACTCGCACAATAGTCATTCTATATCATACATACGACTTTTGAGACAATGTGAAACTCATGATCGGTCCGTTTCCGGTCATTTCTTTCACATTCGGTTCAATTTCGTAACTATAAATAGTTATAATGATCGGTAATCATTTTGGATAAATATTGACCTTATTTGCATTATTTGCTGGTTCCTAGTCTGAGGATTATCAGTGTTGGGAAAACAGGTAACCCGACCCCCTGAAGGGTCAGGGGGGTCTGGTTACCTGTTTTTCCAATATTGACAATGTGCAAGCTGGGAGCCAGCAAATAATGCAAATATGGTGAATATGCAAAAAAAAAACACCTCTGAATCTCGTTTTAAGTTCTCTTTTATTCTAGAATAGCCATAAAAGTATATAACAATTCCGTTAAGATAATTTTATCATTTAGTTATTGTTTATTTAGGCGGAAGAATACAATATTTTACGAAAAATCGGCAGGGTCTTTCATACTCCTGAGAGAGGAATAATTAAGGATGGAATAACAAATTGAACTTATTTAAACAAAATATACATAAACAATGATTAAAATTCTTTAAAGTAATAAAATAAACATAAAAAGTGTTTAAAATATATTCGCATAAATGAATTAGGGCAAATAGAAAATTTTGGATCGAGGATTTTCGGATCGGGATCGGGAAGTGTGTTTCATACCCGACCTGCACATTGTCAATATTGGAAAAACAGGTAACCAGACCCGCCTGACCTTCAAGGTCAGGCGGGTCTGGTTACATGGTTTCCCAACACTGATAATCTTCAGACTAGGAACCAGCAGATAATGCAAATAAGGTGAATACTTAATGAATGTTAAATGAATCACCTTTATTACTTATATTTACATTTCTGATTTCGGTGGTGAAACTTAAACAAGAGAGCAACTGTCAACAGTCTTCCTACTGACGGCGGAAAAGTGTCGTTGGTGCCATAACGTAGACAAATCATATTGGAAATTTTGACGTAAATGACTTCGCACCTAACGATGTATTCATCGAACTATGAACAATGCTACGTCCCAATAGTTAACTATTCAGTAAATGCACTGGGAGTATAAATATTTCATTATGAAAAGGCATGTTGTGCGTGCTCATAAGAATCACCTCATCGATGCGATTCTAATAGAAGCATTATGGTTTTGAATAACCACTATAGTCAATCAAATTACTGCTGTCTCGAACAAATTTTCATGGTCCTTAAGGGGTTCGAGGCATTGATATTTCACTATGCGGTTTTGTTATGTTATCAAGTTAGACTTTAGTACTGAGTTTTGTTAATTTGAGTCTGGCTTGGAATAAGGACTTGAGAACTTGTTCGATAGGTACCATACCTGATGTGTTTCGGAGAAGGTTATAGACAGCAAATATGATGTGCCCGAGATGCTGTGAGCTCTAACAATCTACCTCCACTAAAAAGGCAAAGATACAGGGACACCAATAGGTTGTTTAAAGTGTTCACTCCTGCGAATCTCTTGGCACAATGTAAGCAAAATCGAAGTGAAGGCAATGATCAGGAATCAATAAAAAATAGCCCACAACTCCCAGCAGTGACACCAAAGGGAATGTCTATGTAACGAACATACAAGAAATACCACTTTACATTAAAGAGAACTTGGGGTTGTGTGGGAACGTGTGTATTTCTGTTCTGAATACTTTATGTGTCCCATTTTTTTTTTCAGTGAAAACCCATGTTGTGTTCATTATATTAGTAACACGGAACAGAACAAATTCATGTGGACATGTTTATTGTTCTGTTCAGAATATTTAAACTAGTTTCCTATCTTTGTTTTTGTTTGATTCTATGTAACGAACATACCAGAAATATCACTTTACATTACAGAAAACTTGGGGTTGTGTGGGTATGTTTGTATTTCTGTTCAGAATACTTTATCTGTCCCATTTTAACCAGTTTTCTATCTTTGTTTCAGTGAAAAGCCATGTTGTGTTCATTACATAAGTAACACGGAACAGAACAAGCATCCAAGGAAACTATCTGCTGGTAATCTTTCTTTATATGATTCAACACGGGAGAATCAAAGCACTGAGAGTACAGATGGGTTGATTGTCTCTGGTAGGCTGGGAAAATAGTCCTGGACTGAGACTTAAACTGTTTCGTTTAACCCTTAAATTCCAGTTTTTAATCAGAAAGTGTAGACCCTGATCAGACTTTGCGTTGGTCTTCATCTGATCATTAAATTTCTGTACTGTAAGCAAACAATGTAGACCCTGATCAGACGCCGCGTTGTGCGGCGTCTGATCTGGGTCTACAAAGTTTGCCAAGCCCAACCCATGATAACAGCGCAGATTCTATAGCTTACGCTATTACGCAACACACTGACCTCAGCACGATAAAATAAAATAAATTGAGCACTGAAAAGTTCCTATGCTTAATAACTTAGGTCGATTGTTTAAATACATTTGATCATGCTTCCACATGTAAATCATAACTCCAATGTTGAGTCATCGCAAAGTTCATTATTTGTTCACCTGCAGTTAGTTTGCGACTCATGAACAAGTCATTGAAATGAACACCCTCATAAACCCCTCTTTATATAGAGAAAACTGGGGTTTGCAGGGTATACATACCTTTTTGCTAAAAGACAGATGTTGTGGGTACTCGTTAGAACCACCTCAATGAGGCGGTTCTAACAAGCACCCGCAATCTATATTGAAAGCAGAAATAAGAAAGTTGTTACAATTTTTACATATTGTTTAACATTTCTGACACCATGTTGCACGCCATTACTTCAAAAGGACATGTTTTCCTAATGGTACAAATCATCTAACATGTAAATTACATGATGTATGTTACCGGCCCGATAGCTCAGTTGGTAGAGTGCCTGCTCCGAGACGGGAGGTCACGGGTTTGATCCCAGGCCGCGACTTACCAAAGTTGTTAAAAATGGTACTAGCTGCTCCTCGCTTGGCACTCAGATTTACGGGGTAGAGATAGGACTGGTCGACCCAGTGTCAGGATAATGTGACTGGGTGTGGTATCATGTAATGTGTCTGGGACATGATTATTCAGTGAGGCAGCACTATAAAAGTGAGCATTGAGCTCCCTGTCGCAACCAGACACCATCGTGATATGACTGAAAAATTGTTGAAAGCGACTTCTGTGGTGATTTATTTATGTTGTTGTTTGTTACTTGCTGTGTGTATCACTTGTGTCTTTTGGTTTTGGATGGCCATATGGCCATTTTGTGGGAAAGTAACTGTCCTTATGGCCTTCCTTTGTTTAGGTTTCCATTATGGTCTGGTCGCTTAATGTTTGTATTTCTTTCCCTTTGGTGTCTTTTATGGGTGGAGTAAGTTAATTGTATCAATTCCTGATCTTTGTTTTACTTCTACTTTAAACCCGAATTCACACACACACACACATGATGTGTGTCAGACTTCCACTGATTTGAAACAACAAGGTAAGACAGTGACATTTGAGTATTGCTTCAAATAATGAAATAACCCAATCTTGAAATGGAAAATCTTGCCTAACCCAACTTTTGATTACATTAACATTGTATACAGGGCCCTCGCCTATCGGGGATTGGAGAAAAAGATTAGGCTGCATGGTGCTTCCACGCAGAGCTGAAACCAGCCGCACATGATTACTGGTAAACCACTTAGAGAGTCTAAACCTGCCTGGACAAAGTGGTTAGAGTCGGACCGTCATGCATATAAACTCTGTTGATTACAATGGGCGGCAGGGTTTGCGATGTCATTTCATGACATTGTCAGGTACAAAAACGTCCCACAAAATTGGAAGCAACGTCTCCAAAATGACCAATATGGTGTTGACGGGGATATTAAACCTCAAATCAAACAAACATAAAAAAATCATTTATGTACAACAAAATGTTAATGTTCCCAGCAGGCAAACGTTGCTTTGCAACATCAAATCAACGTCGGTTTAATGTTGCACCGACGTAGATGTGAAGTTGCATAAACGTCATGACGTCGCACCGACGATGTGACGTCACAATTACGTCATCTGCCTGCGAGGTTTATTCAGTATTGATTTTGTCATCATTTAGGTGTTCACTGTTGTGACAATAGCAGCGAGTTTGATATACGGTGGAGGAAAACTGTTGCTGGAAGAGCAGCTTTTCAAAACATCATGAGTAACTGTGGTTCAGGGACAGAAAAAGAGAAAGTGGTGAACAGCATCATTGATATTCTCACCGACAAAACACAGTAAGTTTTATTAGATATATTGGTGGTCCTGTTCGATGCAAGTAAAGCATGATAATGTTGCAGAAATACCTAATTTGTTATTGGAGTAAGTTCGCTCATTCAAAAATAATATTACTTACCATATAGTAGTTTTACATATACTAACATGTTTGACCCATTGTATACTAGTGGCTTCTTGCACTGTTATCTGTTTGACAAGTACATTTGTCATTTAAGGGGTGTTGGACCTATTTTTTTCCATTTTACTCTATTTTTTTAAGGAAAATACTGTTAGCAAATATAGCACAGAGGCGTAGCCATGAATTTGACATTGGTGCGACCAAAACTTATACAGCGCCAAAGGCGAAAGCCCTCCTAGGGTGGGCTGGTGTGAGGGGCGGGGTCCACGGAAAATTTCGAAAAAACAAATGATGCATTCTGGTGGCTTCTGACGTATTTTGGGGAAGGGTTTTTCTGCTTGAATGATAGCAACAATTTTGCACTTTTTACCTAGAATATCTGTGTCAAAGTTATTGGTGAGACTAGTGGCACCAATACAAAATATTGGTGCGACCAAATCGCACCAATCTCACCAACAGCTACGCCCATGTAGCAGGCCCTGATCAGACGCAACTGTTTGTGAAGGTACCCCTTTAGGAGTTTCCTGCATGCAATGGGTTAAGGCTGGTAACAAATAGAGTCGAACAGCAATTTCTTGCACACCAGACAAGGAAATCCGTGATATTACCCTAGAATAGAAATATATGTTCTGACCCTGGTGTTCCGACCCAAAATCGAATATAATCGCGTGTTTGATAAAAGCACTTGTTGATTATGATTCATATATGCTGTTGTTAAGGTTGATGTCACATAACGTTACGTTGCGTCACTATACATTCCTGAAGTGTCAACACAATATGGCGGACGTTGGTAACCGAAGTGACTGCAGCACTAAAAATTCGCGCTAAGAAATGGAAGGTATGCAAGAAAAATAATCCAATATGGGTGTTAGGGGTTGATAGAAAAGTCTGTCCCTCGGGATCACTGTCCGGCATCACTCGGCAAGCCTTGTGATGTCAGACAGTGTCCCTCGGGACGGATTTTTCCATCCACCCCTCACAACCATATAAGATTCTTATAGACGGATCCAATGTTTTGACACGTGACCTTGTTTACTTGTCACTGAGCATGCGCAAAACTAGTTTTCCTTTCGATAACGATCTTTCGTGGTTGGCAAAAAGCCGCTGGTTCCATATAAACACATTGTAAATAGGTTTAATATTACGGGCATATTTTAGTTGACTGTTACAGAAAATCGATCGAATTACACATTATAAATTAGTAAATTAATATACTCAAGACTTCATTCCTGCATCTTCCGCATTTTTAGTCATTCGTTTTGTGCATTTTTATTACAAATAATTAAGACCATCCCGCCTCGTTACCTGCCAAAGTTTAACAAGTAATTATCATCAAAACATCCTCAAATATTCTAGAAACCAATAATTACTAGCTAAGACATGTCTATTTTAAAATTTTAAAGGCCAATTTTGTTGTTTCGATTCCAAACAAAATCGTATTTACAGAAAATAATATCACATTTACAATGGCGACAAACGGCCAAAGACGTTTTTTGCCACCCACCGATAAGTCCCGGCAAATAGTATTATTGAGTGATGACGTAGTGTTTGGATGTGTCTATAATCCTAAACCTAACTTCAGAAATGGACCCTAAAATGTTAAAAATGTAAAATATGTTTAAATAATCTTTTCGAATGGAGCTTAAAATTTTATTTGATACTACAATTAATTTCTGACCACCCGAAGTGGAGATATTAGGGATAACGCACCACTACCCCCCCCCCACATTTCCCGGACAATTTCCGGACATTAGTGTTCGCCCTTTGACACCATTGAAGATGTGTACCAAGTATGGATAGTTTTGGTCACTGAGGATTACTCACAGTCCCAGGGTTCCGGGTCATTTCGGCCCATAACAAAATCGGCCCATGTCAAAATCGGCCCATGACAAAATCGGCCCATAGCAATTTCGGCCCATAAATGATTTCAAGGCCATTATGAGGGTCAATTATCAGCCAAAATTAAAAAGAAAAAAGAAATAGTTAATTATGATAAAATACATGTATATACAATATATTTTTACCCCTTTTCAACGCTCTACTAAGAATTTGTATCATTATTTTCAATAATTACCTCCCTCAGATGCGAGTCTTCTCGCAGTGCAAACTTTGATTTGTAATATAAGAAATACAACTAGAGCTATCACTAAAGGTGATGAATACCCCCACGAAAACTGCCTTGATAGTACAACAGCGCCATTTTGCAATTTTTTCACTTGAAAGGGGCCATAACTATGTCGAAAATTGACGAATTGTAGTGGAAATCAAACTTGACCTGTATTTTATGATGTTACATCAGTGTACCAAAAATGATAAAAAACGGTGGAGCGCTTTTTGAGTTATCGTCTGGAAACCAAGTCAACAGACCGACCGACAGACCGACCGACCAACAAGCTCACTCCTATATACCCCTTTCCCCCCCCCCCCCCAAATTTCATTTGTGGGGGTATAGTAATATAAAAGAGGGTTTGTTTATTTAGAAACAGATTGTATATTTATGAACTTGGAAACTGTAGTTTGTTTATTTGTTTATATTGTTGGCACGTGTCGGTATGCAAAATGATCAATAATCACTTAACGTTGTATCCTTTATCGACACGCGCCTAAAGTAACAAACAAAACGATTATCGTATTACTCATATTTCAGTCATTATTGGGGCACGTGCCAATCAGCCATAGTGTATGTCTCCTAATGCGTGCCTTTAATTCTTACTTTGTTTCTTGCTTTCGGTTTCGTTAAATATCAGTTTTATTGGGCAGGGGCGCATCAATGGCTATATATGGACTTAGCAAGAGGGCCCAACGCAGTCCGCGCAGTCTGATTTGTGTGTAACTATGAATCATAAAGTAGCCAAAGCTCCCTCATGCCTCCAGCGATCATGACCATACTGTGCGGCTGAGCAAGTCGAATTGGGTATGCTGGGCTCGTGAAGTAGCCAAAGCTTCCTCACGCCTCCATCGATCATGACCATACTATGCGGCTGAGCAAGCTGGTCTGTGTATGCTGGGCGAATTGTAGAAATTGCTGGGCATTTGCATACTTATTTACTATATGTTTCAAACGGCTTCCTCGGGACCCGGAAAATGTTAATTCACGAAAACCTATGGGTGATTCCTGTAATAATTTTGAAGATTTTCTTCTGAAAACTAATCAACGCGCCTCTTATTCATAACGTATTCCATTACGTAAATGGAAGTGTTGAAAAGCAGAAATAAGAAAAACAATGTTCACAACGAAACCCTTAATTTTTTCACATTACGAAAACACGCCTATACAAATACATTGTGAATTTTACCTTAAAAAATAAAAATTTTAAGATGAAAACTTGTGATATTTTTCTTGTTTCTGCTCAAAATATAGATTGTGGTACTCGTTAGAACCGCCTCATCGAGGCGGTCCTAAAGAGTACCCACAATCTAACCGCCTCATCGAGGCGGTCCTAACGGGTACCCACAATCAATATTTTAGAGCAGAAATAAAAAAAATTCTAAGAAAACAGATGTCCCCCCACCGCACTCATTATTTCAGCCCTGTGACCTTGAAAATTAGGTCAAGGTCACCAAAATCTAATCAGTTCTTAAGATCAGCCCACTGATGTAATGTACCTAGTTTGAACCAAATCCATCCACTGGTTCAGGAGATAGAGTGCAGACAAGGCAATTTTCAACAGTCTAAGTCCCGTGGTGACCTTGAAAATTAGGTCAAGGTCACCAACATCTAATCAGTTCTTAAGACCAGCCCACTGATATAATGTACCAAGTTTGATCAAAATTCATCCACTGGTTCAGGAGAAAGAGTGCAGACAAGCCAATTTTTAAAAGTCTAACTCCCGTTGTGACCTTGAAAATTAGGGTCAAGGTCATCAAAGTAGAAGTAAAACAAAGATCAGGAATTGATACAATTAACTTACTCCACCCATAAAAGACACCAAAGGGAAAGAAATACAAACATTAAGCGACCAGACCATAATGGAAACCTAAACAAAGGAAGGCCATAAGGACAGTTACTTTCCCACAAAATGGCCATATGGCCATCCAAAACCAAAAGACACAAGTGATACACACATTAAGTAACAAACAACAACATAAATAAATCGCCACAGAAGAGCCGCCTTGGAACGGTCAGTGGAAGATTTCCACTGGGGGGCTTAAATCGATTTTACGTGGCCACAATCCTCGCCCTTACTTCCGTCGCGATTTAGACAAATAATTTGTTCAGTCCGCATGAAGGCCTCCTAACTCATCAGTGCAACATCTCCGTGAACACAAAAATCAAAGAACCACAGAGGTGAGACAACGGTGAGGACTCGACAGCAAGAAACCACTGAAATGCTGGAGCAAAAGAAAACCAACAGGACTCCGATGAGCCCGACCAGAGACAGAGCATCAGGCACAAACCGGCATTATCTCTCTAATTTTCAATAAGCCTTTACGTGAAGCTAATCAGTTCTTAAGACCATCCCACTGATATAATGTATCAAGTATGAACCAAATCCTTCCATTGGTTAAGGAGTTGACCTTGAAAATTAGGTCAAGGTCACCAAAATCTAATCAGTACTTTTCCCCCTCCAAATGGTGTATCTGTGTAAGTTTAATCAAAATCCATCCATCCATTCAGGAGTTAGAGTGCATACAAGAGGCAACGCCAACGCCGACGCTGACGCCGACGCCGACAGGATCCGCACCAAAACCAATATGCCCCCCCCCCCTCCCTTTCGGGTGGGGGGACATAAAAAGGTTTACCCCTGTAAACCCCAGTTTTACTATATAAAGGTGGGGTTCAATGGGGTCAAAATTTTATTGGCGTGTTTTCCTGATGATAAGCCCAGTGTGACTATGAACAACGCTTGATGTCAGTTTTCTAACCACTGCCTGCAGTGAAAACAATCAACTATATAGTAAAACCCAAAAGGATTTTCAAAATTCTTAAAGAATGCATTTTCTATTGTTTATATATCCTTTCGAAAACACAAAAACATAGAGCATTCTTTCACTTTCTCCAAAATGACTTCTTTTCCTACAAAAAATCGTGAAGTTCGTCTTATTTATACTCCGAGCATACGGTAGCGGTTCTAACGAGTACCCACAATATATCTCTTGGGTCAGAAATAAGCATAATAATATATATACCCTTTAAACCCCAAATTTCCCTATTGATTGTTTTGAACTGCGGTATAAACTAAATACATGGATAGTGTCTTTAATAATAAAATATAATCGGTTCGCCCCGACAACTTTATAGGGGCTTGCTAAAGCTCGTTAATCAGAGGTGGAGAAAAACTGGAGTACCCGAGAAAAACCAAGTGACCTACCTACGCCAAGTTCTGCAACGGAAGGTCGGGTGGTTTTCACCTGGTACTGTGGCTTTCGCCCACATCTGTTTAACGATCGGCTCGACATAAGTCATTATGTCATAAATATTTATTTATTAATTCAGATTTTTTATGCATCACGAAATACGCCTATATAATTTCGATCTTCGTGAACCCCACTTTTATATAGTAAAACTGGGGTTTACAAGGGTAAACCTTATTGTTTCTAAATTATTTCTGCTCAAAATATAGATTATGGGAACTCGCTGGGGTGATTTTTTTCTATCCATGCAATCAAAGATCATGAACCGATGAACATGTTTTTTTATAATTAATACTTTCTTTCTGATGTATTTTTATTGCTTTATGAAACAATATTAACTTCTAAAACTAAAAATTTTTTTTCACTTTATAAAATAGAAGTGGAGGCAATGATCCATTTCAAACACAAAATACAGGTAAAGGTTAATCGACCATTTACTTAAATTAGTAAGTTTGAGATTTGGACTTACAAGCATACCAATTATACACAAACATAGTAATTATACCATCATTGTGTTTTTATGGGCCGATTTTGTATGGGCCGATTTGGTTATGGGCCGATTTTGTCATGGGCCGATTTTGTTATGGGCCGAAATGTCCAGGGACCCAGTCCCAGGTTAGGAGGCATAATTAATTCCCCGGTCACACCTTTACGTTTCTGCTACGTTTCTGCTACGTTTCACCACGTTTCTGACAACAACTCAAAACGTGGCTAAACGTCACAACCTGCTGCGTTTTTTATGCAAATTAGATGTCTTGTTCCCAGTAAGCATTCTACATAAATCTACAGCGGGCCGTTAGCGGCCCGTCAGGGTAGCTGACGGGCCGCTAACGGCCCGCTGTAGATTTATGTAGAATGCTAGCAGGGTTGTGTACATGGAGTATGAGCTACGTTTCTACTGCGAAGCTGCGGCGTAAGACCAACGTATCGCGGCGTTTGCGTGACGTAAGTGCTGCGTATATCGCGTTGCTGTTACGTAGGAGCTGCGTTTCATTTTGACCTGCGACGTTGCTGTTGCGTAACAGCGGCGTTTTAAAACGTATGTGGTAATAGTATTGTTGTCATTCATTCAAGTGAATCGAAGTATCAACATGACAAGGAAGAGAGGAAAGGCAACTTGCAAGACTGGGGCAAAGAGAAGCTCGATGCCTAATCTCAGCCCTGCGGTTAATATTCAGACTGATCAGGGATCAGAGCGGGATTGAAATCCGTGTTGTATATATATAATTTATATATGAGACCACTTGATCGAGATTAAAATGTATTATGCGGTGCCACTTGACCTCATTTGAAACTCAACAAAAGCCACAATCGTCACTATTACGCCGCAGGTAAACTTGAAAAGCCACAGCTATTTTTACAACGTCGTACATTCGCAGCAATAACGTCGCACATACCACAGCTACGTAGTACTTACGCCATGCTTACGTTATGATACGCCGTGGAAACGGCCTATTTAAAATTAAAACGTAACAGATACGCCGTAGATACGAAAGGAACCTCGCTTTTACGCAGCGACAACGTGTCGTACGCCACACATACGTGGTAAGTCTTGAGTGGCGTAGGAGGCTTTTGTGCTACGCTGCTGCTGTGTTCTTTCGTTTGCACTGCCTTTCTGCTACGTATGTACGACGTTTCGAATCTGCCACGTATGTGCGACGTAAAGCAGTTGCATGCAACTTCTTAATGTGGCAGCCTCGCGTAAGAGGCGTTCCTGCTACGTATCTCGGCGTAAGAGCTCCGTTCCTGAGGCGTACCTTTCGTTTCGCCACATATTGAGAAACGTAGCGCTTACGCGGGTCGAAACGTAAAGGTGTGACCGGGGTATAAGGTATATTGTTTTTGTCACACCTGCTATTAGCATGGTGCGTTATAGGCGTCGGTTTAACGTCCGTTCGTCCATTTGCCCGTCCATTTGTCAAGGTGTCATCATTTGTGACCATCCTAGCGTCCACCCGAATGGTAAAATCAATTTCTCAATAACTATGAAAGCTTCATTAATGATACTTGAATATTTTGGAGGCCTTCATGCGGACTGAACAAATTATTTGTCTAAATTGTGATGTAAGTAAGGGCGAGGATTGTGGCCACGTAAAATGGATTTAAGTCTACCCCCAGTGGAATTCGTTTCACTGATCGTTCCAAAGCGGTTCTTCTGCTGTAGTTTATTTTTGCTATGGCTTGTCTTTGCGTGTGTGTATCGCTTATATTATTTTGCTTTGGATAGCCAATTGGCCATTTTATGGGAAAGTAACTGTCCTTTTGGCTTTCCGCTGGTGGTTTTTCCATTAGGGTCTAGTTGTTTCATGTTTGTGTTTCATTCCCTTGGTGTCTCTAATGGGAGCTGTGGGTTAATTGTGCCGATTCCTGATGATTGCCTTCACTTCTATTTTGGTACAAACTTGTATCGGGGTATGGCAACTTAAATGCAAGTATCCATATTTGACCTTGACCTACATTTCCTGGTTCATTGACTTTGTAAATGATTGCGACAACGCTAGCATTCGCCCTAATGGTCAAGTTATTTCCTCAAGAACTATAAGAGCTTCATTAATGTTATTTGTTACAAATTTGTATCTGGGGATGGCAACTTAAATGCAAGCATCCATATTTGACCTTGACCTTCATTTCATAGTCCACTGACCTGGTAAAATATTGCGACCACCCTAGTGTTCACCCTAATGGCCAAGTTCATTTCTCAAGAACTAAACGAGCATCATTAATGATACTTGATACGAACTTGTATCTGGGGATGGCAGTTTTAATGCAAGTATCCATATTTGACCTTGACCTTCATTTCATGGTCCACTGACTTTGTAAAATATTACAACCACCCTATCGTTCACTCTAATGGTCAAGTTCATTTCTCAAGAACTAAACGAGCATCATTAATGATACTTGATACAAACTTGTATCTGGGGATGGCAGTTTTAATGCAGGCATCCATATTTGCCTTGACCTACATTTTATGGTTCACTGACTTCGTGAAATATTGCACCAATCCTGGTTTTCAACATAATGTTTAAGTTTATTTCTCAAGAACTATCAGAACTTCATTAATTACATAAGTACAAGCTTGCATCTAGGAATTGCAACTTTTATGCAAGTATGAATGTTTGACCTTGGCCAAGATTTCATGATTCGGTGACTTTGCACCCCCACAGACGCGGCGTAGCCTTCCGCGGAATTCTTGTGATGATGTAAATAAAGATATGTATACTCAATAGGACAGCCTCTATGAGGCTATTCTAATGAGTATACATATAATATATTTTCGAAATGAAAATAAGATTCTCCCTAAATTATCCCTATTTCAAATTTTGGGCTATGATAAGAATTCCATAAGGGACCCAAGAACGAGTTTGAGTTACCATGGAACATGAGGCACCCGTGTCCATGTCATTGGAGTTGAACTGTACAAAATTTGCAGAAATGTTTTTAGAACTGTCAGATCGTATGCGTGTTTATTGCTATTCTGGCATGACTGAGAAAGATTGCCTTGTCATTTTCCTTCTATTTCTTTCTTTCTACATTTTCGCTTTAATCCTGGTACCTACAGTTACCAAAAGGAAGTTTCTAGAGTGCCGGTACCGGCACCCTAGACTCTGAGGCTAGAGTGACGGGTCCGGCACTCGAGACACTTCCTTACCATAAAGACCAGAATTACCAGAAAGACACCGAAATACTGGAAAGACCACACAAAATACATAAGAAAATAGGTTTTGGCAGACGGTGTGCTTTCCAATTGATAGTATTTGGCTTGGTACACCGCCTTTCCAGAAGGGATCTAGACCCTTGACTGACACAACCGAGAAAGCTGATGCTCATAATCAGCAGTTCCACTCGGTCTTTACCACAAAGGAACCTCTATCACTCTCCCGACTCTGTAAAATGAAGCTTCAGAATATGTCTGACAGTGGTACAACTAGTCCTGACTCGGTACCGCCTGGGGTACTGAATCCAACCCCAGCTATGGAGGACTTTTGTATCTCTGCAAATGGCATACTGAAACTCCTTCAAAACCTGAAACCTGGAAAAGCAGCTGGACCTGACCGACTTAAGCCCCTTCTACTAAAAGAACTGAGAGAGGAAATTGCACCAATCATTCAAATCATTTTTGAACGCTCAATAGCTACAGGAAAGCTTCCTGCCGATTGGTGCAAAGCCCAGGTAACTCCAGTCTTCAAAAAGGGAGATAAGTCGTCCGCCGCAAATTACAGGCCCATTTCACTGACTTGCATTCTCTGTAAGACCCTCGAACACATAATGGCTTCCCACCTGGTAAAGCACCTTGATAAGCATGACCTCCTGTACGATTTACAGCACGGTTTTAGGGAAAAGTGGTCATGCGAGACACAGCTTACCATGTTGGTCGAGGACCTTGCAAAGAATGTGAGTACAGGTAAGCAAACCGATTTGGTATTGCTGGATTTTTCAAAGGCATTTGATAAAGTAAATCACTCCAAACTCCTTTGGAAACTCCATCAGTATGGAATCAGAGGTTCTACATTAAACTGGATCCGTGCCTTCCTTGGAAACCGAACCCAGATTGTGGTACTTGATGGCGAAGAATCAGGATCTGTCCCAGTGACCTCTGGGGTCCCTCAGGGGTCAGTTCTGGGTCCGATCCTGTTTCTCGTCTATATCAATGACCTGCCAGATGAGCTGACATCACAGGTCCGTCTTTTTGCAGATGACACGGCCGTCTACCTGACAGTCGCGGGCACGGAAGATGGGAAGGCACTACAGACTGACCTGGACAGACTAACTCAGTGGGAGAATCGGTGGGACATGGAGTTCAACCCATCCAAGTGCCAAGTAGTACGGGTGACAACAGCCAGGAAAGTGATAAATACAGTGTACACTCTACACGGCCAAGTCCTGGAGGTTGTCACCAGTGCGAAGTACTTGGGGGTTGACATCTCCAGTGGCCTATCCTGGAACTCCCACATTGACCGGATAACAGCAAATGCAAACAAGACCCTCGCCTTTGTTAAACGAACTATCAGAACAAAAAATATGCAGGTACGAGAGACTGCCTACAAGACACTGGGCCGCCCCCAGCTGGAGTACGCCGCCCCCGTTTGGGACCCTCATACCAAGGAGAAAATACTCCAGCTGGAAAAAGTCCAACGTAGGGCAGCACGCTGGACAACTTGCAACTATGACTACCAGTCTAGTGATACTGCAATGTTGGACAGCTTGGGTTGGAGGACACTCGAACAGAGACGGGCAGATGCGCGTCTCTGTCTTTTTTACAAAATTGTCTACGGTCTTGTGGCAGTGCCCCTCCCTGAATATATCCACCCCGTTAACATTAGTAGTCAACGGCACTGTCATTCCATGGCATTCCGACAACTCCATACTTCCCGAGACTATTACAAGTACTCCCTTTTTCCACTGGCCATTGTCCAGTGGAACGCACTACCAGAGACTGCTGTATGCTCACCAGACCTCGAGTCATTCAAGGTCGCAGTTAGTGAGTTGCAGCACTCCAGGCCCTAGATCCAAAAGTTGTTGTTTTTAACCTGATTTTAATCTCATCTGAACTATCATAACCTATCATCTTTCATCCCCTTCACTATTATGTTTTTAGCCTTTCTTTTCTTTAACACTCTGCCTTTTTCTATTCGACAGCGCACCTGCCTAGAATGTCCTCGCGGGCGTAAGGCAGTATATGGAGATAGATATTTTAAAGATCTTGGGCCGATTGTTCAAAACTAACAATGTCTTTAGTTAATGTATTGTTCAAACTTTGATCATTAAATACGGCAAATATGATAATATTTTTGCTGAAAAAATGTGACCAGCTTTTGCAAATGTAAAAGCTGCTCACATGTTTTCAGCAAAAATACCAAAATTTTAGATATTGAACTTGCATAGACAGTTAACAGTATGACCACTTATAAGCTCGTTAAGCTAACGATGCTTTAAACACCTCGGGCCGGGTGAGACTAATAAGCCGGAAATCTTACAAAAATAAGATATGTATGCATTACGACACATATTCATAAGCCTGGTCGTTTCATAGTGGATTGATCATTTTTCTTACCAATATGGTGGGTTTATTTAACCATGCTCCCAAAAGGGAGAGCATATAGTCGCCGCTTTTTTCGTCTATCTGACCGCCCATCAGTCCGTCCCTCCATCTGTCCGTCACACGTTTGTTCGGAGCATTTCTCTAAAGGTATTAAAGGTAATTAAGTGAAGTAGAAGTAAAACAAAGATCAGGAATCGATACAATTAACTTACTCCACCCATCAAAGACACCAAAGGGAAAGAAACACAAACATTGAGCGACCAGTCCATAATGGAAACCTCAACAAAGGAAGGCCATAAAGACAGTTACTTTCCCACAAAATGGCAATATGGCCATCCAAAATAAAAAGACACAAGTGATACACACAGTAAGTAACAAACAACACCATAAATAAACCGCCACAGAAGAACCGCCTTGGAACGGTCAGTGGAATGATTTCCACTGATATACTAATAGAGGGCCATGAGGGGAATGGCTGACAGCAGGAACCATAACCCTGTCACCAGTATTGATGGAGTCTCTTCCCTTCTTAATTATTTCAGTGAAACGACTGTCCAGAGCATATCTCTAAAAGTATAGAAGGGAATTAAATGAAACTTAATGCATTGATAAATGATCATCAGAGGAAGTGCAGAGTCGTAGCTGTCACAAATATTTATATATATAGAGAGAGTTATTTTCCTTTGTAATTTTGCAGTATTATGCTTTGGAGCATAGCTCTGAAAGTTTTAAAGGTAATATAGTGAAATTTGAAATAATGATAGGGGGCAATCAGAGGAATCGCAGAATGCTAAAACCGTAAACTTGTCATAACTATATTGCTTTTGTCCGCGTGTTTGTCACGTCTTAACAAAAAAAACTTAACCTTGGTCATAACTTCAAAAGTATTTACCCTTCTTTCATGGACTTTCACACACATACTAACCCTCTTAAGATCTACATTCTGACAAAGGGCCATAACTATATTGCTTAAGTCCGTGTGTTTGTCCCGCCTTAACCAAAAAAACTTAACCTCGGTCATAACTTCAAAATTGCTTGCCCTACTCTCATGAAACTTCACACACATACTTACCATTACAAGAATAACTTTATTGCTTTTGTCCGTGTGTTTGTGATGCCTTAACCATAAAAATTACCCTCGGTCATAACTTCAAAAGTATTTGCTCTACTCTCATTAAACATCACACACATACTTATCATCACAATACCTACGTTCTGACAAAGAGCCATTACTATAATAATTGTATTCTTTGAATTATCTCCCATTTTTAAAAAAAATATATCTCCTGTTACTTCATAACCATGGGTAATAGGGCTTTCATATTGCACATGTTTATTCCTTGTGACATTCTTTGTTGAAAATCACTTACTAGGGAACACAAAAGTTTCTTAGTCTTATGGTTTAAGATTTACAGGCCTTTGTAGGGAAAGGGCCTTACATTTCTCCTTATTTTGCATTCTGTGTTGAAAAGGCACTAACTAGGGAACACAAAACTGAGCTTCTTAGGCATCTACTATATTAAGTTTTTCACATCTGGCACTTAATTCATTCATTAATTTCAACACATAGAGTGGATAGATGCTTATACATTTTACATCCCTTTCAACAGTGTTTAAGTTATCAAAATCATGTGCAGTTGAACCTCAAATTTCATACAACACTTCAGTGTGTATATGACCACCGTTATGTCTTTGCCTAACATAACACTCCTACTACTGCGCATCTTGGGGAGCATCCTTCGGTTTTACCGATTCTCTCGGTTTTTTTATAGGAATAGATTGATCGTTTTGTTCTTAATAACTTTACAAACAAGATGTAAATTGTTGTGTTAAATCATCTGCAAAAGACTATAAATCTATCATAAATTTGTCGTTGAGTACACTTAATCTATGTCAGTTTTGCGTGAGCAGGTCTCAAAACATATACTGCGAGGGAGTGGGGGCGGGTAGTTGGGAGGACGAATATTCCTCGTTTTCAGTAAAACATATGGCTATCTTTCCAAGCTTAGACATACTAGCAAATCTATAATATATGTACAGCTAGAAATGTTCAGGCTGTTCACATATCGATAAAATGACTGGTCGGAAGGGAGTCATTTATTGTCAACGGGTCGGGGATCGAACCGGGGGCCTCTAGCATCAGAGACAAGTGCAACCATTGTGATATCGCTCTACCCCACTGAGCTTTCACGCTATTTGTTTTTTGTTGTTTTTTTTTTTTGCATATTTTCGCGGAAAATAAGTACCACACCACCTCTCGACTCACAAAAAATACCTCAAAAGTATGACTGTAATATCCTGTTTACCGTATCACCAATATTTGGTGTAGCTAGGTCAAGGGCTTCTGGAAATTACAAAGAACAACAAATATAACAAGAAAAAGTTCTGTCGGATCGATATGCATGATGCGTTTATAATAAACGATGTCAATTACTTACAGATCATTATTATTTGCTGATATTTTTTGCTGAAAAATTGTGAGTAGCTTTTGCCATTACGAAAGCTACTTGCATTTATATTCAGAAAACTACCACTCGATAGTGTACTTACTAGAACAGTGAATTATGTCTCCCCACTTTTCGGGGAGACATATTGTTTTCCCCCGGACGTCTGCCTGTCTGTCAGTCTGTCACAAAATCGTGCCCGCTCTATAACTTAAAAACCGTTCAAGCTAACTTCACAAAAATTCATATAAATATTAATCAACATTAAACGACGTGCAGAGCGCAAGAATCATAACTCTCGCATTTACTCTTTGAGTTTTCTCCCTTGGAAGTTTGTGACCGGTCACAAAATCGTCTATGTATGTATGGGCTAATCGTGTCCGGTCAATAACTTTCTTGCTTTTTTTATGGATTTTTAAATCACTTGGCAGAAATGTTAACCACCATGAGACGATGTGTCGCGCGCCTGTCCCAGGTCGGTACCTCAAAGGTCAAGGTCATACCTAGAGGTCAAAGGTAAAAAAGAGGCCTTTTTCGAGGGGTGTTCAGTCTGTAACTTATTTATTTTTAGATGGTTTTCGAAATTACTTGGCAGAAATGTTAACCACCATGAGACGATGTGTCATGCGCATGGCCCAGGTTGGTAACCTAAAGGTCAAAGTCATACTTAGAGTTCAAAGGTAAAAAAGGGGCCTTTTTTCCTGTTTCGTCAATAACTTTCATATCGTTAGATAGATTTTGAAATTACTTTTCAGAAATATTAACCACCATGAGACGATGTGGCGCGCGCATAACTCAGGCTGGTACTTCAAAGGTCAAGGTCATACTTAGACGTCAAAGGTAAAAAAAAGGTGATTTTTTTCTTGTTTGGCCAATAACTTTATTTTTTGATCGATTTTGAAATTACTTGGCAGAAATATTATCGAACATGAGACTATATAGCGCGCGCATGACCCAGGTTGGTACCTCCGAGGTCAAGGTCATACTTAGAGGTCAAAGGTTAAAAAGGGTCTTTTTTTCGTGTCCAGTCAACAACTTTTTTTTATTTCTGGATGGACTTTTTAAAGTTACCTTGCAGAATTGTGCACCTTCAGTAGACGATGTGTTGTGTGCAAGACCAAGGTCCGTACCTCCAATGTGAAGGCCAAAGGTAAAAAAGGGGCCAATTTTTCGTGTACGGTCAATAACTATCTTATTCTTTGATGAATTATGAACTAACTTGGCAGAAATGTTAACCATCATGAGACGATGTGTTGCGCACTAGATCCAGGGTAGAAAAACAAGTTCTAGTAATTGGGACACTTTTGAGCTCCTTCAACTATTGATGCTTTACATAAATCGGCCCAGATGTTGAACAAATTTTAGCATATGGCGTCGCGTCTGAGAGTGTAATTACGCCAATCAATAAATTCCGAAATCCACTATTGGATTTAATATGCAAAATACTCAGAAACGCTCCCTCACGTTTCATGTACGACGTCATTAACAACGTCGCGTTTACTAATGACGTAACTTTGATGTTTTTGCAAACAAATCGTGCATAAAATGTGTTTAAAATGCCATATGAAAAATGGTTCTTGCATTCGGGCTCATGTATTATTGAATTTATTAAACTCGAAGAAGAGGGATAAAATGCTCGGCATAGCCTCGCATTTTATCCCTTTTCCCCAACTCGATGAATAAATTCAATAATACATGGACACTCATGTAAGATCCTTTATATTCTGATCTTGTCTACTAGGCACCTTCCCGATCCTCAGCTGGCTAAACAGTTCGAAGAAGCCGGCAAAATAGTTGATTCTGAGGTAATGAAGCAAAGAAGTGCCATCCACGTATGGACACCCGAGGAAAATTATGCTACAAGGTATTTTTTATTTTTATTTAGTCCTCCTTTTTCACAGTTACACTTGAAACTGTTTATATCACTGTTTATGCTAAGCAAAGAAATGCTTCAGTGCTAAAGTCCACGTCGCTGTTTACTGATTTGTAGGAAATCCAGGTAACTTATTTATAAAAAATACCAACGTAAATTTCATCGCAGTGAGGTATTTATAGTTAGTACTTATTTATAGAAAATAGCAGCGTGAATTTTATCGCAGTGAGGTCAGCGTACTGCCGAATACGGTGGACTGGAATTGTGTTGCCATCTTGGATATCGGAACGGAACGATTTAGCAAATCTGAATCTCCATGTCACCCCAATGTTTCTCTTCAAGTTTCAGCACGATCAAACGTTTGGTTCGGGAGATGTCGTTTGAAGAATTTCAAGATGGCCGGAAATCGGAATGAAGCCAGCCTCCGTAGCTCAGTTGGATGTGTGTCTGACTGGTGATCAGGAGGACGCAAGTCTGGGTCGGCAACATTCTTTCATGAAGATTGAACATGAAATCTTTTCTACGGTCATTCTCTCCCTTCCGCTGATTCAAGAAGGGCAGTTGTCAGTTTCTGGCAAAAGAATGTGCACTATACTGGTTAACACATTCATCTTGGATTTTGGAAAGCTTTTGATACACCTCCTCATGAGCTTCTGAAAAGCAAACTTAATGGATATGGCATTGGTGGCAAAACTTTAAAATGGATTGACGCTTTTCTATGCCAAAGAGAGCAACGGGTGGTTGTTAAAGGAAGTTAATCTGATTGGGCCCCTGTCCTGTCTGGGGTCCCACAGAGGACGGTTCTTGGTCCACTTCTTTTCTCCCTTTACCTAAATGACATCTCACGGGAAATTGATTCAGAAATAAGGCTCTTCGCTGATGACCGTGTTTGCTACCGAGAAATAAAAACTTGGAAGATACCGTGAAACTTTAGTATGATATCGATAAATTGGGTAGCTGTGCTAGGATTTAGGGAATGCGGTTCCAACCCAGTAAATGTAACATGATGCAACTTACAAGAAGGCGGATCAAAAAGATCAATGCTACCTATGAATTGGAAGAGACTCTCCTTGAAAATGTAGAAAGCATTAAATACTTTGGTGTGACAATAACGCATGATTTAAGGTGGAACACACGTTCGTAATGTTTGTACTAAGGCAAAAAGGACCCTTGGCTTCTTGAGACGGAACCTGTCAGCATGCCCAAAAGAAGAAACGACATACAAGCGACTGGTTCGTCCAGTCCTGGAATATGCAAGTACCTCCTGGGATCCACCTACTGTTACCCTCCAGGAGGAACTGGAGAAAGTCCAAAAACGCAGGGCCCGTTTTGTAACTGGGAATTACTCGTTGAAACTGGGAGTATGACTGGCATTCTGGAACTCTTAAAGTGGGAATCTCTTAAAGAGCGGAGAAAACAAAGTAGGCTGATACTTTTATATTAAGGTCTAAAGGGTAGAGCCAGTATACCCATGGGAGACCTTGTTCCCCCTTCAAAGACAACACTTCGGAAAAAACATTTGTTAGCCCTCCAAAAAATCGTCACTAGGACTGACATCTATAAATTTAGCTTCATCCCTAGGACCATCTCAGATTGGAACGAGCTCCCCTCTTTCCTCTTGATGTCTGCAGAAGGTGCAGATGAGTCCATCTCTAGATTCACCACCCTTGTGAGGTCTAGTTCTGTTGGTCGAAGGTCCTGGTGAAGGATTGTCTAAGGACGTGTCACCAGTAAATAATCCTGATTCTGATTAACCACTTATGTATAAGCCTGCCCAGTAAGTGTGGATGGGTAAACTGACCGGCTCAAAAATGACCTAAGATAGAGTTGACTGGGGCGTTAAACTCCAATACAAACAAACAAACAAACAAATCGGAATGGAATGATTTTAGCAAATCTAAATCTCCATGTTATTCAGATGCCTCCCATCAAGTTTCAGCTCCATACCATCTTTGGTTCGGGTGATGTCGTTTCAAGAATTTTGAAAATGGCCGCCATGGCGACCATCTTGGATATCGGAACAGAATGATTTTAGTAGATCTGAATCTCCATGTCGTTCAGTGGTTCAGGAGGAGATGTCGTTTTAAGACTTTCAAGATGGCCACCAACGCCCCCAAACTTGGAGTCTAAATGTTGGTTTTCTTTTGCACCAGCAATTCTGTTGTTGTATGCTGTCGAGTCCTCAACCTTGTTTCATCTCTGTAGTTTTTCGATTTGTATGTTCTCGGAGATGTTACACTGATGAGTTAGGAGGCCTTCATGCGGACTTAACAAAATTAGTGTGTACCACGACAGAGGTAAGGGCGAGGATTATGGCCATGTAGAATCGATTTAAGCCCCCCAGTGGAATTCTTTCCACAGACCGTTCCAAGGCGGTTCTTCTGTGGCGGTTTATTTATGTTGTTGTTTGTTACTACTTACTGTGTGTATCACTTTTGATATTTTATTTTGGATGGCCTTTTGGTCATTTTATGGGAAAGTAACTGTCCTTATGGTCATCCTTTGTTTAGGTTTCCATTATGGTCTGGTTGCTTCATCTTTGTGTTTCTTTCCCTTTGGTGTCTTTGATGGGTGGAGTAAGTTAATTGTATCGATACCTGATCTTTGTTTTACTTCTACTTTGGAAATTGGAACGGAACAGTTTTAGAAAATCTGAATCTTTATGTCCCTCCAATACCCCAATCAAGTTTCAGCTAGATCTGACCTTTTATTCGGGATATGTCATTTGAAGAATTTCAAGATGGCCGCTATTGTGGCCATCTTGGATATCCGAACGGAACGATTCTAGCAAATCTGAATACCCATGTCGCTCCAATGCCTCCCATCAAGTTTCATCTTGATTGGAAGTTTCGTTTAGGAGATTTTGTTTGAAGAATTTCAAGATGATTATCTTAGATATCTGAACAAATCTGACTTTCAATGTCACATGATGATTCCCACCAAGTAATAGCTTAATCCGACTTCCAGCTCTGGAACAGATGTCAGGTGTCGTAAATATGGAAAGTTTACGACGGACACTGGACGACAGACAACAGGCCACAGCATAAGCTGACCTCTTCCCTCCAATCAACTTTCAGCAAGTTTCGATGATCCTACCTTTCGTTCGGGAGGAGATGTCATTTGAAGAATTTCCAGATGGCCACCATGGCGGCCAACTTGAAAATTGGAACGGAACATTTTTAGCCAATCTGAATCTCCATGTCGCTCCAACGCCTCCCATCAGCTCGATCCGACGTTTGGTGAGGGAGATGTTGTTTTAAGAATTTCAAGATGTCCACCAAAGCGCCCACCTTGAATATTGAAACAGAGCGATTTAGCAAATCAGAATCTCCATGTCGCTCCAGTGCCCCCCATCAAGTTTAAGTTTGATTGGACTTTTGGTACGGGAGGAAAATTAATGTTGTTTGAAGAATTTCAAGATTGCCACCACAGCAACCATTTTGGACATCGGAACGAAACTCATAAATCAAGTTTTCTCGGCCACACTAGCCTGTTTCGGCAAATAAGGCCTCATCAGTCACCCTCATTAATTTTCAAGACCCGGAATGAGTTGAATTGTACTATGATAAAGTAGGGGGGTCTTTCTACCATGTGGCACTTAAAAAGCTGAAATGTCGTCTTTAACACCAAAGAACACAAACCTACAAATGAAAATCAAGAACCAAGTTTTCTTGATCAGACTAGCTAGTTTTGGTCATTCAGGTCTCATAAGTGAGCCACGTATCAATTTTAAAGCCCCTCGACTCCAATGGAAATAAAAACAGACTTCACTAAGAGATGTTCTACCCCAATCACACAACACCAGATTAATTGAGCAAAGAACACACACCCAAGAGTGACAGTTTTGTTTGTTTGAGGTTAAACGTCCCCGACAACACTTAATAGGTCATTTTGGAGACTTTGCTTACTATTTTGTGTGACTTTTACCCAACATTGAGATGAGATGACATCTCAACCCCTGCCACCGAATGGGGTAAGTAGGGTTTATAAGCATGCTAAGGCAGGCTTAAATCCTCTTAAGCAGTTTACCAGTACTCGTGTGCGGTCGGTTTCAGCTCTGCGTGGAAGCCTCATGCAGCTCATCTATTTCTTCAAGCCCCGATGAGCGGGAGCCGCCAAGAGTGTCAGTCTTAAGTCACGTTTTCTGGGCCAGCCTAGCTAGTTTTGGCCAGTTAAGTCTCACCAGTGACCTTGGTGTTAATTTTTGGGTTTTTGATGATGTCCACGTGACTGTCACAGATATGTAGGAAATTCAGATAACAGTTATTTTTTAGAAATTACCGCGCTATTCTTATCCCTACACAAAAGGTCAGTGTTCCGTAAGAGGGTTATATATACAATCTGGACTGGAATTATGTCTTGGGTTTGGCAAACATTCTAGACCTAGATCAGATGCCACAGAACATGGCGTCTGACCATGATCTACATTGTTGTACAGGGATTTAAGGGTTAAACGAAAGAGTCAGCATTTTTTCCAGCCTACACTCAGCGACGATCGACCCACCAGAGCTGTCAGTGCTTTGATTGTCATCTGGGATTGGTATCCTGAATCCAAGAAATGAATGTAAAACATATAATACCGCATAAAGATAAAGCACCCGTATATTAAATGGCCTTTCATATCCCCAGAACTATTGTTCTGTGTTAGATTTAATTTGGATTGTTCTTATTTCGTGTCTTAAAATAGATTTGGGTGATCGTTAAAACAGCCTCTTTAATGAGAACCTACGACCTATATTTTTAGCAAAAATAAGGAAAATAATGTATAATCTGTAGCTCTTTCTCTTTCAGAACTAACACTGTGATCTGGTTGATTTTCATGGCAACTGTGACTGCTATAAATTGCTTTATGATCCATCTCTTCCAGAACTAACACTGTGATCTGGTTGATTTTGATGACTACTGTGCTGTAAATTGCTTAATGATCCATCTCTTTCAGAACTAACACAGTGAGCTGGTTGATTTTGATGACAACTGTGCTGTAAATTGCTTAATGATCCATCTCTTTCAGAACTAACACTGTGATCTGGTTGATTTTCATGGCAACTGTGACTGCTTTAAATTGCTTTATGATCCTTCTCTTTCAGAACTAACATTGTGATGCTGGTTGATTTTGATGACTACTGTGCTATAAATTGCTTTATGATCCTTCTCTTTCAGAACTAACACTGTGATACTGGTAGATTTTGATGGTAACTGTGGCTACTATGAAAGGACACTGGAAACTCCTGTGGACTGTAATAATCCAAAATATTCCATCATATCACACAGTTTCAAATTAGAACTTGGCAAGAATGTTCAATAAGCATATTCATGTAAACACTTGTATTTGGAGGACAAAGCTCTTTCAAAGCAAAGCGGTAGATGTTTTGCAGATGAAAAAATGTTCAACACAGTCAGCTTTCAATTACAGATTGTGGGCGCATGTGCCTCGTGGCTGTTAACAAGTACTCAACAGCATCCTTGATTTTTGATATTTTTGTCCGTCATTTGAGATTTAACGTCCCCAGCAACACTGTATAGGTCATTTTGGAGGCGTTGCTTCCAATTTTGTGGGACTTTTACCCGTCATAGAGATGAAATGAATCTCAAGCCCTTTCACCCATTGAAACCAATAGGGTTTATATGCATGGGTGGTCTGACTTGCACCACTTTGCCTGGGCAGGCTGAGAACCTCTTAGCGGTTTATCAGTCCTCGTGTGCTGTCGGTATCAGCTCTGGGTAGAAGCATCATGCAGCCCATCTATTTCTTCAAGCCCCGGTGGGCGTGGGCCGTGATCTTGAAATGCAGATAGAAAGATCAAAAGTTAAACATTGTGTATTGATGCACACGTTGTGGCTGTTAAGAAGAAATACCCTTTGATGATATACTGTATGTTTACAAAAGAAGTAAAGAAAAAACTTTAAGTAAATTGCTTTAAAAAGGTTTGTGTTGCCACAGCCAGGTGTTTGTTAGTTTATACTAATTTATTTTAGTTCAATTGCGATGGAAGCTTCAAGCTTATTTAATTGCTCTCGAACACTCATTCTGTATGTCTTCACGCACGCTTGAGAGAGGCAATGACTATTACACCACTGCTCTCCATTTACACCTGGGTGGAGTGAGGCAGTGTTATGACGTGTCTTGCCCAAGGACACACCTCGATACTGTGTGCCGGATTCGAACTCACAACCTCCCGATCATCAGTCGAACTGCGCTATCGAGGTGTTTGTTATAGTGATTAAAATCTTTACTAAATAAATAACTAGTCATAAACAATGAAACTTCAGTGCAGTTTGTTTACCATGGCTGATCTGAGTTTTTTTTCGTATTTTTGGAGAACATGTATGTTGTCATTTGAAAATTGATATTCACATTTCTAAAAACTGATGTATCCATTAGGGTCTGTTGTTTCATGTTTGTGTTTCTTTCCCTCTGATGGGAGTTGTGGGTTAATTGTATCGATTCCTGATCATTGCCTTCACCTCTTATTTTTTGTATGTAACCATTTAACCAATACAGTGCACATTCTTGAGGCAGAAACTGACAACTGTCCTTCTTGAATCAGCTGAAAGGAGTAAGAATGTTGCCGACCCCGGCAGGTATCGCACCCGCGTCCTCCTGATCACCTGTCAGACGCGCATCTGTCTTGGCTACCGTGACCGACTTTGAATTTCATTATCGCCCCAATGGCTCTTAAAGTTTCCGCTCGATCCGACTTTTGGTCCTGGAGATGCCGATCAAAGAATTTCAAGATGGTTGCCATGGAGATAGGAACGGAACGGTATAAGTAAATCTGAATATCCATGTCGCCCCGATGCCTCCCAGCAAGTTACAGCTCGATCAGACCTTTGGTTCAGGAGGAGATGTTGTTTGCATAATTCAAGATGGCCACCACATCTTTGATATTAGAACAGAACGATGTTAGCAAATCTGAATCTCCATGTCACCTTAATGCCTCCAATAGGGTTTAAGCTCAATCTGACCTTTCATTCTGGAGATGTCGTTTGAAGAATTTCAAGATGGTTGTCATGGCCGTCAGCTTGGATGTCAGACCGTAACAATTTCACCAACAGTAAATCTTCATGTTGCCCCAATGCCCCCATCAACTATCAGCTTAATCCAATCTGTAGTTCTGGAGGCGATGTCAAAAAGGTGAAAAGTTAACGACGGACGGATGGACAATAGGCCACTGTAAAGTATGGCAAAATAGAAGTGAAGGCAATGATCAGGAATCGATACAATTAACCCACAGCTCCCATCAGAGACACCAAAGGGAAAGAAACACAAACATGAAACCACAGACCCTAATGGAAACATATCGTATAAAATTTATGTTGTACCCAATCTTTTTATTCTTTTACGATATTGGGTGCTGTAGTTATTGCGGTTATATATTTTTCTGAATTTATAT
Organism: Lucinisca nassula; assembly: GCA_963580285.1. Classification (NCBI taxonomy): domain Eukaryota; kingdom Metazoa; phylum Mollusca; class Bivalvia; order Lucinida; family Lucinidae; genus Lucinisca; species Lucinisca nassula. The sequence goes on from OY757022.1 coordinate 26,823,164, forward strand.
GCTAAGTCACCATAAAATTCGGGTTCTGATAGCCCTTGTTGCAGAAGAGATTTAAGTCCAATATTGAATTTTGAAATGACGTCTATAACATTTTGAAAAGGCATCGCCTAGTTTATGGTACCAGTAACCCTGATTAAGAAGTTTAGCAGTTAACAATTTATTACGAGTGTTGAAGTCAGTTGCCATTTTACAAGCCTTTTTACTATTTATGCAGATTACAGATATCTTGTTTGTTTGTATTGGAGTTTAATGGCCCAGTCAACACAATTTTAGGTCGTTTTTGAGCCATTCAGTTTACCTATCCACACTTTTCCGGGGCAGGCTTATACGCAAGCAGTTAAAAAGTACAGTGCACATTCTTTTGCCAGAAACTGACAACTGCCCTGCTTGAATCAGTTGAAGTGAGAGAATGACTGTAGAAAAGACTTCATGACCAATCTCAACCAAAGAATGCTGCAGACTCGGGCAGGTATCGAACCCGGGTCCTCCTGATAACCACGCATCTGACTGAGCTATAAGGCGGGCTACAGATCTCTTATATAATATATAAGATATCTTACATACTATAAAAGATATCTTATTTATGTAAGATATCTTATATGGTATTTAAGATACCTGTATTATCCATACATATAAGATATCTTATAAATTGTATGAGATAGCTTATATTCTAAATTCCATATCAAATATTGTATATTAGATGTTTTATATGATAAATAAGATCTCTTTTGATTTGTTTGATTTGAGGTTTAACGTCCCCGTCAACACTGTAAAGGTCATTTTGGAGACGTTGCTTCCAATTAAGTGGGACTGTTACCCGGCATTGAGATGAAATGAAATCTCAAGCCATGTCGCCCAATGAAACCAATAGGGTTTATTAGCATGGACGGTCCGCCTCGCACCGAGGTTCCGGGAAAGGCTTAGATCATATAACCGGTTTACCAGTACTAGTGTGTGGGCGGGATTCAGCTTTGCGTGGAAGCATCATGCAGCCCATATATTTCTTCAAGCCCCTATGGGTTGGGGCTTAAATTAGATATCTAATATACTAAATTAGATATCTTATACATTTGGAAAAAATCAAATATCTTATATCCCATGTAAGATATCTTATACCTTTTATTACATATCTTATATGGATATAAAATACATTATACACCATATAATTTCTATAAAAGGGTTATCCTTTGGAAGCAAGGAATACACCACAGATGTGAAAAATGTTGAGTGTACAGTTTTTCTGGGCCAGACTAGCTTGTTTCGGACAATTAGGCCTCATCAGTGACCTTCAGATATTTTCAAAATTCCACAATGGAATCAATGATCCCAAAGAAAATATAAGAAAATATAATAAGAAAACAGGCTTAACCTGTTTCCACTTCGTCAGTGTCGTAACGTAATGTTTTCTGACGAGTTCAGGTACTTGTTGTATAGAGCTGACGGCCGTCAACGTGTGTATAGGCGTGACGGAGAGCGTTATCGTGACAATTGTTTAGTTGAACGTGATCGATTTTGAGGCGGTGGGTTGATGGTGTGGGCTGGTATAACTTATGGTCATAGAACTCCCCTGGTATTCATTGATGGATCTTTGACGTCGTTTTACGACCGGTAGTTGTTCCATATGTACGACAGCACGACGTTACGTTTCAACAGGACAACGCTCGGGCGCATGTAGCAAGGCTCAGCATGGCGTTTCTTCAGCAAAACAACGTTGAAGTGATGCACTGGCCTCCGTATAGTCCAGATCTCTCTCCTATAGAACATTTGTGGGACGTCTTGGATAGGCGCGATCGTAACAGCCATCAGCCGCCAACAAACCGCACAAGCCTTGTGTCTCGCGCTCATAAGGAGTGGAATGCAATTCCCCAGGCAGAGATCAATCGTTTAATCCTGTCCATGACCAGGTAAGTGCGTGCAGGAATGAATGCAAACGGAGGACATACTCGCTATTAACTGATTATGTTTTGAACTTGTGAAATGACTAACTCTATGACAAAACGGATTTGTGTTCCAAACATTCTCACTGGAAATTGAACTCTCTATGGTAGTTACATTCAGGGATGATTATATTATTGCGTCATTAAATTGATTTTCTGCAAACATGATTATTTCTGCAAATACTCGCATTTATATTTGGAGTTGCGTTTCGTTTTCGGTGCAGTAGATCTCTTTCAACATATAAGATATCCCATACCCATATAAGCTATCTGATATAGCATATAGGATATATAAACTACTATATAAGGTATCTTATATTGTTATATAATATATCTTATTTTGTAACGGTAATTAAGATATCTTATTTAGAATATTAGATATCTAATTAAGCATAAGAGATATCTTGATATCTAATTGGCCCCAGCCAATCGGGGCTTGAAAAAATACATGGACTGCATGATGCTGCCACGCAGAGCTGAAACTGACCTACACACAAGTACTGGTAAACCGCTTTCAGGATCTAAACCAGCCAAGGCAAAGCGGTGCGAGTCGGCCTGTCCATGCTTTTAAACCCTATTGGTTTCATTGGGCGGCATGGCTTGAAATGTCATTTCATCTCGATGTCAGGTAAAAGTCCCACAAAATTGGAAGCAACGTCTCCAAAATGACCCTTACAGTGTTGTTGGGGACGTTAAACCTCAAATCAAACAAACAAAAAAGATATCTAATGTGCTCATATCTTACTTAGAAATTTAGATATCTTATATATGATAAAAGACGTCTAATATAGTATATACGATATATATTATATAGTAGATATTTTATATCCTATATAAGATACCTGCATTAACATATAAGATATCTGGTTTTCAGAATAAATAATAAAATGGTTTGCCATAGCATACGCTGACCTTACAGAATGATCAATATTTTGTTTGTGGTTAACAAACTAATGTATTTTGAAAACAATTCAGTAACTCCATTTGTCTGTGCTGCAGAAGTCATCAATTAGCTGACATACCATTATCTACGATTCACTGCTTATTAGTACTTGCGTATATATGCATAAAGCATGAATCAATTTAATACATGATAACTGAGTAGAAAAGGCTTCAAGAGTATGAATAAAAACATTCCAGTTTCAACAGGCTACAGCTGCAAGCTCCAGGTGAGCTAATTAGGGGGGCAAAAAGAATGAAAGTTAAGAGGAACAAATAAGCCAAGTGTGCCTATTGTCTCTTATACGATACAAGTCAACATGATTGCATAGTATATACAGTTTGATATTTCTTGTTTCTAAGAAATCTTTTTTTAGAAATCTTTCATGAAAAAATTAACACTGGCCTAAATGGCGAGTAAGAATGAAATGACTGAATATATAAGCTGTGAAAGTCCATTGTCTCTTACACTAAATAAATCATCATTATTGCGTTGCATGCCAAGTTTGAGGCTTCTAGCGTTTAAAGTTCCTGAAAAATATTTGACATATTTATCAATGGCCTATTGGGAGAGAAAGAAGAATGAAAGAACAGATGAACAAGCCAGCGGAGAAAGCCCAGTGTCTCTTGACGATACAATTCATCGTGATTGTATCGATCACCAAGCTTGAGATGTTGCACTGATGAGTTAGGAGGCCTTCATGCGGACTGAACAAATTATTTGTCTAAATCGCCACGGAAGTAAGGGCGAGCATTGTGGCCACGTAAAATCGATTTAAGCCCCCCAGTGGAAATCATTCCACTGACAGTTCCAAGGCGGTTCTTCTGTGGCGGTTTATATATGGTGTTGTTTGTTACTTACTGTGTGTATCACTTGTGTCTTTTTATTTTGGATGGCCATATGGCCATTTTGTGGGAAAGTAACTGTCCTTATGGCCTTCCTTTGTTTAGGTTTCCATTATGGTCTGGTCGCTTAATGTTTGTGTTTCTTTCCCTTTGGTGTCTTTGATGGGTGGAATAAGTTAATTGTATCGATTCCTCATCTTTGTTTTACTTCTACTTCTAAGTTGCATGATTCTTGAGCAATCTTTGATGAAAAAAATAACATTGGCCTATATGAAGAGAAAGAAGAATGAAAGAATAAAAGAACAAATAACCAAGAAAACCCATTGTCTCTTCCATGAAATGTCATCTTTACTGCATTTCAAACCAAGTTTGAGGCTTCTAGCTTTTATAGTTCCCGACAAAATTAACCCTTATCTTGCTGTTCACGACAACCCCTATCTTTGCAAACAGTGTAGATCCAGATCAGATGGCTTTTGAAGAAGCCATCTGATGAGGATCTACACTGTTTGTCATTCAGTCGTTGAATTTTAACAAACTCATTATATCATGTAATCTGATTGGCTGAAAATCAAAAATGGGTATGGCTGAGTTAAATATTCAGCAAGATAAGGGTTAATGGAGAGCAAGAATGAACAAATAACTGGAGAAAAACCGTGGTCTCTTACACGAAGCAAGTCATTATCATTGCACAGTAAACCAAATTTGAGGCTTCTAGCTTTAAAAGTTCCTCAAACATTTTTGACGCTGGCCATAATAAGGCGGGATTGAAGAATTAGAGGGAAGATAAACAAATAAGCCTATGATGCACATTGTCTCTTACACAACATCATGATTGCATAATATACAAAGTTCGAGGATTCTAGCTTCTACGGTTCTTTATAAAATGTTGACAAAACTTATCATTGGCTTATATTGAGGGAAAGAATATTCAGGCCTCATACTGACTAAGCTTTTCCATGCCTGAAAGGCCCGATTTTGCAGCCATAACCATTATTGTGCCGAATACGATGACCATTACCTTTGCAAGCCGGCCTCGGTGGCTCAGTCGGATGCGTGTCTGACTGGTGATCAGGAGGACGCGGGGTCGACTCCCGCCGGGGTCGGCAACATTCTTTCGTGAAGATTGATCATGAAATCTTTTCTACGGTCATTCTCTCCCTTCCGCTGATTCAAGAAGGGCAGTTGTCAGTTTCTGGCGAAAGAATGTGCACTGTACTGGTTAACCGCTTACGTATAAGCCTGCCCAGGAAAGTGTTGACAGGTAAACTGACCGCCTCAAAAATGACCTAAATAGTGTTGAGTGGGCCGTTAAACTCCAATACAAACAAACAAACAAATTACCTTTGCAAACAGTGTAGATCCAGATCAGATGGCTTCTGAAGAATTCAGAAGCCATCTGATCAGGATCAACACAGTTTGTTATTCAGTTTATAATTAGAATGAAAACATTATAACATTAGTAATTTGATTGGCTAATAGTCAGAAAAAGGGCGTGGTTAAAAAAAATTAAGGTTAAATTGTTAATTTAAACAGAATATAGGGGCGGGAATCAAAATCTTATAGCCTGAAATCAAGAAAAAATCAAGCTGTAAAAAGCCTGAAATCCTGCACATGCCTGAAAAATATGAGGCCTGAAAAATGCAAGATCAAATGAACAACGAGAGGCCCATGGGCAACTACGCTCACCAGACCTAAAATGTGCAATAAAGGGTTCCCTGGTGGCAATATTTTTTTTTTTCAATAGACCACTATGCCTAAGCAGAGGTCCAAACCATGATCCACGTATGAAACCTGCCGGGATCGACAACATTCTTTCGTTGAGATCGATCATGGAATCTTTTCTACGGTCATTCTCTCCCTTTTGCCGATTCAAGAAGGAAGGTTGTCAGTTACTGGCGAAAGAATTTGCGCTGTACTTGTTAAGTGCGTACATATAAGCCTACCCGAGGAAAACTGTGGATAGGTAAATTGACCAGCTCGATATGGCCTAAATCGTGTTAACTAGACCTTTAAACCAAATACTCAACAACAACCAACCAAGACTCATCCATGGTCACTGCTGCCAAATTATTTTGAAATAAAACGTTTTATTTTGTTGCCAGTGCATAGGTTATGGTCAACCAACAGTTATCATTTGAACAAACTTGGTGGGACCAGGGTCCCCGGTGCCGCAAACCCAAGATAATCGGCGCAAGTAACTCTCAGGTGAATGGTCCAATCTGTCCCAAAATAGAACTCTTCCTGGATTTTATAGCTGTCCCCATTACCTGTAAGGTTATCCAATCAAAAATTAAAGTCGCTATCCCCATCATATATCTATGTGAGAAAAATAAAAGCTGCAAGCACTACATGATGCCCTGCCACTACAATTACATCCAGCAAGTGCTATATCACAGTCAAAAAGGAATTCAAAGTAAGGACTAAGGAGGCATTACTCTTTCCCTTAAAAAAGTTGATAGATCAACTCTGACTCTGACCCATGGGCAACAAAATGGCTTGTTTCTTTTAATCCTGCAAAATCCGACTCCAATGATTTTCATTCGAAAAATTAATAAACCCTATCATCCTCCTATATCAATAAACCAGCAACACATAGAAGCCCCCGTGGTGTAGTGGTTACGCTACTCGCCTTGTAAACCAGAGATCGCAGGATCGATCACGGGCTTCTTCAGACTTTCGGATGAGTCTTTAAATCGAGGTCCCGTCTCCGTATGACCTTAGCTGTTGGTGGGACGTAAAACTCAAACACTCACTCACCAGCAACACATTAACGAGGAACATTCTCACAAGCACTATGCCTTATTGTTTCGTTAGCAGCTTTTAACCACAAACTACAGTCTTCCAAAAGAAAAAAAAATAGTCATGTTTTTGTGCAGGTAAAAGATTTGGGCAAGTACATCATGCCAGACTAAGACTTAAATGCAGCTCGTTACACGAACATCTCTTCCAAATCAAAGCACTGAGAGATCTGGTGGATCGATTGTCTTTGGGTGTAGGTTTGGAAAATAGTCCTGAACTGAGAATCAAACAGTTCGTTTAACCCTTAAATTCCATTATTTTAAGCAAGCACAGTAGCCCTGATCAGACAGCTATGTGACGTCTGATTAGCTATACACTGTTTTCAAATGCCAAGAGCACGCGCTTTTCCAATGCCAAGAGCACGCGCACAGCGCTCTGACGTCTGATGGAGGCGACTGTCGACGCTATAAACTAGATTTTGTTCAGGGTAGTCAGATGGTCAGTGGTAGTCACGCGGACAATTATAGCAAGCTTTATAACGTAGACTGTGGGTACTTGTAAAAAACGCTTCATTTAATTTTTTTTTTTTTTTTTTTTGGGTTTTACGGCCCTTTCAAGATTATTTCACTCATATCGAGCCGATCGTTAATCAGAGGTGGGAGAAAACCGGAGTACCCAGAGAAAAACCACCTGACCTTCCATTGCAGAACTTGGCGTCTCACACGTGGCCCGAGCGAGGCTCGAACCTATGGTGGTGAGAGACCTAATGACTAAGAGTCAGTGCTCTTATCCACTAGGCCACGGAGGCCCGTCCTTCATTTAATATAAGAAAAGTATTCAGTACAATTTTTGTCTGAAAAAGTTATGGTAGAATTTTCCGTCAAAGTTTTCCAAATTATTTACTTGTCACTTGATAATGTGTTTAATTATTTCATTTCTGTATACACGTATAATCAACCAGCACAGATTCAGCTTTCTGAATTTACAGTATTTCATTGATAATCCTTAACCTCATATGCAACACAATCTGTGCTTGAAAAGTTATTACATGTATAGCATTTTACTGAGCTGCAGTGTAGATCCAATAGATAGCTTCTGATCAGAACCTACAATGATTGTCATAGTTTCAACTCTTCCTCTTCTCCTCGATCAGCCCCACCACTCCATCCCAGCTCCTGAAAAAACAGTGATCAGAAACAGAGCCCCAGCGATATGTTTAAAAAAAAGTTAATTTTACCTATTGATGCAGGCCCGCACACAGGGTGGGGAGGGGTGCAGTACCCAACCCTCCCTTTTTGGAAAATTCTCAAATTCAGGCAGTTTTTCACCCTCTGCAAAATACCTGTAATTCGAACCCCTCCCACTTTTTCAGAGTCTGCATACGAATCATGTTCAAAACTTGCTGTATATATATAATCAGAAGGAATGTACTGTCTATCCGATGTGGGTATACACTGTATGTCTAATAACGATAGCACCTTTTAAAGCATGGGCTGCTCTTTTTGCTCTTAAACACATTTAAATTCTTAGGAGAAGTGCAAAAAGTTATACAATCGACTCTAACAGTTTTATGAATGGAATGTTTTGAAAGTCGTCACATGATAGCGTGGCCTTGATTGAGATATTATTATTGTTTTTCTTCCATTACTTGAGCAACCTGGCATTCTTATACTATTTCATTTAACCCTCAAATGCCACAATTTAAGCAAACAGTGTAGTTCCAGTACAACCGGCTGAGCAGACTCCACATTCTGCGGCATCTGATGTGGGTATTCAGTGTTTGCTAAGCCCAGCACACGATTCCTGTCCAGACTCTATAAATAGCTCTGACCTGCATGAAACATCGATAGAAATAAAGACATTTTTTTTCTTTTAATAACCGTGATCTTGGTTTTCTGAAATCAGTGACAGTCACGTGGACAAAAGCATGATTTCAGATTTTGCCATTTAGTAAATTTACACAATATTGTTTACACAAACCACCCAAAATATTCTAAATAACTCATTATGTGCTTGTCGAGCTGTTGAGTACATGAACCACTGCCTCCTGGCCTGCGAACAGTACACTGACATAAGACAGGACCTGTTAAACATTGTCTCAGCTATTTGCCAACCTTCCTTAAACATTCTTCTATGCAGCAGTACTGATCTCTCTATGAATAATAACATACAAATATTCTTAGCAGATCAAGATTTTATTCTCAAGTCTAAAAGATTTTGAGATTACAAATTTATAATCACAGATTATAAATGCCTTACTGGTACTTATCACAAATGTATAAATATGTGTACTTTTCCTACATGAGCGCAAATACACGTACCTATATCTACACACGTATACATGCACGTACATAATGAGAAAAAAATTTAAAACACATCTAGTAACTTGAGCCAAAGTTAAACAGCCACAGCGTCCACCTTCAACCCATCTTCAGCCTCTATCCCACATTACGATTCGAAGAGCCCTACTAAGTTTCTACAGTGTAATGTTCCTCTTGAGACAGCCCAAAATCCCAAGCCTATTAATCCTATCTTCAGGCTTGATTCTTTAGTGCTAAGAAACTACCTTAAAATCCATTCCCCGTGGAGCCATTTACTTATGCTTTGTTTCACTACTATTTATTTTGTAACCCAAATGACATAGTACTTGCAATATTTTCACAATAACTTGCAAATTCGAACAAACTTGACACTCACAACTATAATTAGTACATTGATATTGAGATCAAGGGATACAGATTGAATAAGTCATTTGACTTTTTTTCTGAATCCCTTTGTCTGATACTTGTATTTTTGTCAACATTTCCTGTGTAAAAGATGTATGCATTATACAAAGAACTAAAGTTTAAACCAAAGTTGAAAGAAATACATGACTGAGATGACTATTTTCAATGTTCAAAGTGCCATGGATCCAAAAGAAAGTAAACCAGAATTACAATTCTCATTTTTACGTTTTGGGCCCTGTGCCTTTAAAATAAAGCCGAGGTCTTAAAAATTTAATCATCCCATGATAAAGTTGACAAGAATACTTGACTGAGATGACTATTTTCAATGTTCAAAGAGCCATGGCTCCAAAAGGAAGTAAACCAGAATTACAATTCTGGATGCAGACAGGCCATCTTTGGCCCAAAATTGAGGGGGTTTTGTGCGTGTGTGTGTGTGTGTGTATGTGTGTGTGTGTGTGGATGGGGGGGCTATGCCCTTGAAAATAAGGTCAAGGTCATCAAAACCTAATGGCTGTTTTCCCGGATCCTAGTGATGTAACAATGCGAGTTTGGTCAGACTCAATCATTAGGCTCGGGAGATCTAGTGCTTTGAACAGACTACTTGATAGAAATGGCCATGGTTAATGTTCAAGGGTCGCTGGCACCAAAATAACGAAAATCAGAGTTATGGTTCATATGTTTTATAGGTTCGTCTCAAGGTGCTGTACATATCTGTGAAGTTTCGTGAAAATATCTCAACTGGTATCGAAGTTATGAACCGGACACACAACTATGATAGAAATGGCTATGTTCAATGTTCAAAGAGCAACCAAAAACTCCAAAGTAGGAAAAGTTACGGTTCTGCACATTGTCTCATAGTGCTCAACCTATCTGTGAAGTTTCGAGAAAATATCTCAAAAGATATCAGAGTTATGGAGCCGACACGAAACTATGGGTTGCTGACAGTGTGTGTGTGAATTCGGGTTTAACGTCGCTTTCAACAATTTTTCAGTCATATCACGACGGTGTCTGGTTGCGACAGGGAGCTCAATGCTCACGTTTATAGTGCTGCCTCACTGAAGTATCATGTCCCAGACACATTACATGATACCACACCCAGTCACATTATCCTGACACTGGATCGACCAGTCCTAGCTCTACCCCGTAAATCTGAGTGCCAAACGAGAAGCAGCTAGTACCATTTTTAACGACTTTGGTATGTCGCGGCCCGGGATCGAACCCGAGACCTCCCGTTCCCCGGAGCGGACACTCTACCAACTGAGCTATCTGGGCCGGTCTGGGTTGCTGACAGACGGACCCACAAAACTCCGAGGGTATAACATAATACTCTGCCATTTTTTGAAATACGGAGAATAATAAAAGGTAAATAACTATTATGTCTACAAGTTGAGGATCCAATAAAATATATAGTCACTATCGCCCAAATTACATTTTCCCCATTGTATGTCTATGGGACCTTTTACCTGCAGTGGTGCCAATTTTGGATATCAGAACGGAATCATTTTAGCAATTCTAAATCTCCATGTGGCTCTGATGCCTCCCATCAAGCATCAGCTCAATCCGACTTATGGTATCGAAGCAAAGGCTGAAAATGTGACATGTTAACGAAGGACAACAGACAGACTATGATGATGGACAACAGATAACACCACAAGCTAACCTGCCGGCCTTGGTAGCTCTGTCCGATACCCGTCTGACTGGTGATCAGGAAGACGCGGGTTCGATACCTGCCAGGTCGGCAACATTCTTTCATGGAGATTAATCATGAAATCTATTCTAGAGTCATTCTCTCCCTTCCGCTGATTCAAGAATAGCATTTGTCAGTTTCTGGTGAAAGAATATGCACTGTACTGGTAAATGTTTAGGTATAAGCCTGGGAAAACTGTGGATAGGTAAACTGACCTGGCTAAAAAATGACCTAAATAGTGTTGACTCCAATACAAACAAAACAAACATAAGCTAACCTTTAAACAGAATGATAAACACACAATCTAATGAATTATAAAACAACAATTAAGTTACTCCATTTAACTGTGCAGAAGAAAACTCATCGTTAAGCTGACATGCCATTTTCTACGATTCACTGCTTATTATTACTTGTGTATACATGCATAATGTATGATTCAGTTTAACACATAATAACTGAGCAAAAAATGCGTCAAGAGTTCGATTAAAACATTCCAGTTTCATGTCACAATTCTAAAAAAGAGCATAAGGAAACAAGAAATGACATACGTCTTTTTACCATATAGTGTCTCATTTATTATATACTTTGATACACCTTAAGTTAGAAGTGTTATGCAAATAGCAAGATCATTTGTTCATCTGGTCTGATTTGTTACCTGTCTTTTAATGCCCAGAAATTATACAACTCGACAGAAAACCCGAGGGTGGGTATCAATACCCACTCATTTAGCATGCTTTGTAAGGCTTAATATATATAATTCATGCAATATCAGTCTTCATTTTTTGGGCTGAGGATAAAGGTTAAATGTCTGCTACTTTCCTTGGAGTGTTTACTAGATTCCACTGCTCTGGAACTCTTCTACTTTACTCTCTAAGTATCTGAAAATTATGGAGTCGGACAGTGCGTGCATTTCCAAACAGTCTACGTCGCCATTTTCATGCTATGATGTCGATTTAATTCACAATTTCTGCTGTTGACTTGTTCCTTTACAAGCCAAAAAAGCTATGAAAACGTCATAAATATTCCGACACTCTGTGACAATTAAACACCATTCAAACAAATACGTTTCACACAGATGACTGACGCTCATGGTCTACAAGGTCTTGATGGCAAACTTCCATCCAAATATTCCTTAACAAACTTTTTAACAACATCTGTAGTAATGTCTTTATCTTCATTTATATAAACTTTCTGTTCTGGAAAATCCAGTATTGCTAACAAAGGTGTTTGGTCACCTAGACTTGCGAAATCTCTCACTGGGTCACATATATCTTCCTGAAAGGGGAATAAAACATGCATGATCTTGACAGCATCTGTCCCCTTGTTATATGGCGATATTTTGAAAGAAAAGAAATGACTCACGAGAAAGAAAAATCTTTTCTTGAAGTGTAGCATCTACGTACGTGATTCATATACCTGGTAATACATTTTGTGTTTCAGGAGACTCCTTTTATTTAAGAAATAGATCAGCTCTAACTGTGATTTGTTGAGCAATAAATCACAGTTTGGAGGTCAGTTGTAAAGTAGATCAAATCACAAGCGTGTGCAAAGTCACTGAACCATGATATATATCTTTATGTCAAATATGGATGCTTGCATAAAACTTGTCATCCCTAAATGCAACTTTGTACCAAGTATCATTAATGAAGACCTAATAGTTCTTAAGAATCAGACTTGATTAGAGTAAACGCTAGGGTGTTCGCAATAATTCATAAAATCAGTGAACAATGAAGTGTAAGTCAGGGTCAAATATGGAGACCTGGATTAAAATTGTCATCCCTAGATGCAAGTCTGTACCAACTATCATTAACTAGACAATCACGAGAGCATATGCTCACTAATGCCCCCGGCTACAATCATCAGTAAAACACGAGCCAAAGAAACCATGGAATTATCTCAAACAGTTTGAAAGTTACAGAGCGGACACAAGTGTGTGGTAAAAATGGCCATTTTCAAAATTCAAAGGGCAACAACTCTGAAAGTAGGAAAGCAAGAGTTATGGTTCATGTGTTCTGCACGTCATCTTATGGTGTCCAACTTTCGTGTGGAGTTTCATGAAAATATGTCAAGCCCTTTAAAAGTAATGGAGAAGACACGAAGATGTTAACAGGCACATAATTTACTATCTTCAAAGGGAAATATTTTATAATGTATGCAAACAAGAGTTAATGGTTCTTGTGTTCTGCCCATCCTATTATCTTGCTTTACATATGTTTGAAGTTTCATGAAATTATCTCAAACGGTTTTAAAGTAACAAGTGTATGGTAAAAATTGCAAGTTATAATATTCAAAGGGCAATAACTCTGAAAGTAGAAAAGCAAGAGTTATGGTTCATGTGTTCTGCATGTGTCTCATGGTGTTTAACATTTGTGTGAAATTTCATGAAAATATGTTAAGCCGTTCAAAAGTTATGGAGCGGACAAGAAGATGTTAACAGACACATAATTTACTATGTTTAAAGAGAAATAATTCAAGTATGTTCAAAGAGAAATAATTCATAAAGCATGCAAATCAGAGTTATGGTTCTTGTGTTCTGCCCATTCTGTTATTGTGCTTTACATTTGTTTGAAGTTTCATGAAATTATCACAAACGGTTTGAAAAGTACAGAGCGGACATAAGTGAATGGTAACAAGAGCACAGCATGCGGGTGCCAACGCTCGGCTGCAGTTTCTTTTAGTTAAACAAAAATTCTAAGTCGAAAAAGGGCCATAACTGTGACAAAAATATGTTGAGGCTTACCTCACCTATTGGTATGAGTTCCCCTTTTCAATGTCCAAGTTTTTGCATGACGACCACCCAAAAATTCTAAATCGAAAAAGGGGCATAACTGTGCCAAAATATTTTGAGGGTATACCTCATCTCTTGGTATGAGTTCACCTTTTCATAATGAACAACTAGTCCGAGTTCCAAGTAAACATATTCCGTAATGACAGAGAAATTACAAAACTTCCAAGTTTTTGCAAAGATTCTAAGTCGAAAAAGGGACATAACTGTGCCAAATATATTTTGAGTTTCAAGTAAATATGTTCAGTAATGACAGAGATATTACAAAATGCCCAAGTTTTTGCACGACGACGACGCAGACGACGACGCTATAGCTATGACAATACCTCGTCGTTTTCTTCGAAAGCAGCCGAGATAAAAATGGTCATTTTCAATACTCAAAGGGCAATAACTCTGAAAGTAGGAAAGCAAGAGTTACGGTTCATGTGTTCTGCACGTCGTCTCATGGTGTTTTAACATTTATGTGAAATTTCATGAAAATATGTCAAGCAGTTTAAAAGTTATGGAGCGGACACGAAAATGTTAACAGACAGACACACACACACAGAAAAGACGAAAACTATATACCCCATGGCATACTCCGTATGCCGGGGGTATAAATAAAGCTCCAATAGTTCTTGATAAATGGCCTTGAACATTAGGGAAAACTCTAGGCTGGTCGCAATAATTCACAAAGTCAGTGAACCATGATATGTAAGTCAAGGTTAAATATGGATGCCTGCATTAAAATTGTCAACTCTTGATGCAAGTCTGTATGAACTATCATTAATAAAGCTCTAATAGTTCTTGACAAATGGACTTAAACATTAGGGTGAACGCTAGGGAGGTCAATGAACCATGAACTATAGGTCAAGGTCAAATATGGATACTTGCATTTACGTTGCCATCCCCAGATGCAAGTCTTTACCAAGTGCATGTAGCATTAATGAAGCTCTCGTAGTTCTTGAGAAATGGACTTGAACATCGGGGTGAACGCTAGGGTGGTTGCAAATGTTGATGGTTTGACAAATGGATGGGCGAGCTGACGGAAAACACACGCGAGATAAATAAGCATAAAAATTTGCAAGAAAATGACTAATCAAATCTTCAGCATCATCATATTCTGAGATGATACTGAACTGACTAAATGACAGCTTAAGAGGTCTACAGTACAAACCAATCATTTGCAAAATGACTACTTTAGCCAAGTCTGAAGAAACTGCATTGGCCTTTACTTTCCGTATTTCTGCTTTATTACAAACTGAGTTCTTGAAATTTGACCACTGGTTCCCTGACTTTTGCATACTTTCCAAATTTCCCTGACCAAACTGAAAATTTTCAGACTTTTACCTGACCTTGAAAATAAATGTTTTCCCTGACTTTTCCTTGCATATCCGACTGTGGTACAAAGGCCAGTGTTCAGCCATTCAGCCACCTAGGCAACATGAATGCAAAGTCTGAATGAAAATGTCCCGAGAGTTTTGGAGGAGTTATCATTTACAAATGCTTTATTTTTTTAGTTCTGCTGGCAATCTTGTTCAATGCAGTGAAACCATTTTAGAACGCTTGGCAGATCCACCTGTCTATATGAAGTTTGAATGTAAATGGCACAAGAGTTTGGGAGGAGGTATCATTCATCACGAAAACACGCCTATATAATTTTGAGCCCCCTGAACCCCACTTTTATATAGTAAAACTGGGGTTTACAGGGGTAAACCTTATTTTTCTTATTTCTGCTCAAAAATATAGATTGTGGGTACTCGTTAGAACCGCCTCATTGTGGGTACTCGTTAGAACTGCCTCGATGAGGCGGTTCTAACAAGTACCCACAATCTATATTTGGAGCAGAAATAAGAAAAATATTGCAATTTTTCATCTGAAAATTTTCATTTGTTTTGCGATAAAAATTGCAATGTATTTGAATAGGCATGTTTTCGTAATGAAAAGCAAATCACTGACGCTGCTCAGGGCGTAGACCGATCACAATACCTGACCATGAGAACATCATGCTCAGGTGAGCTAACATGTGTACACTCAGGTGAGCTAACATTTGTACACAAAACCACGACTTACATCAGCACCAATAAAAAAGAAGAGATCCTGGTGCTCTCCCTTTTCTAGCTCTTCTTTGGCAGGTTCCAGTAAAACATCCCTGGCACGATCTACATCTTCATCTTCTGGTTCTGAAGATAAACCATGGAATATTGTAGAGTTTGACTCTTGACCACTGTGTCCCGGTCGATCCCCTGAGTCTGAGCTCTATTTGGCCAATTTGATCCCCATATGAGTGACCTTAACCTTCTGTAAAGGGTTATATAAAACAACAAGAAGGCCAAGATCACCCATAACCCATTTTGTACCAGAAACCCCAAAACGGGTACCCTGGCAAACACTGCAGACCCAGGGCAGATGCGGGCCTGCATTGCTTGCTAAAAGTTCAGTCATTTTACAAATAAATTTTGATGAAAACACAACCTGACACCCCTAAAATTCGAAATGAACTCCTGCCTTATATAAAGAGGAAGATTCCATTTGGTACAAAAAGGATTAAACGCTCACTTTATGCATTTGGAACCTCAACGGTGCACAAATACCTAACAAATAGTTTTTTATCCGATATGACCAATATTCCTATTTAAACCCAAATTCCAACTTCATTTCAGTCTTATCAAGACAAGCATTTGAGAAAAGTTTCACAAATACTGATGCAAAATTGTGGCCTCAAAAGTGAGACATGATTTTAAAGAAATTCGACCTAGTGACATAGTGACCTAGTTTTTATACAGCATGATTAAAACTTGACAAACATATCGTCATGACAAACATTCTGATAGAGATTCACATGAGTAAACCACTTACAGGATCTATGCCTGCTCAGGCAAAATGGTGCAAATCGGACCGTCCTTGCTTATAAACTGTATTGGTTCCATTGGGCGACAGGGCTTGAGATGTCATTTCATCTAAATGTCGGGTAAAAGTCCCACAAAATTGGAAGCAAAATGACCTATACAGTGTTGACGGGGACTTTAAACCTCAAATCAAACAAGAGGGCCATGATGGCCCTGGATCGCTCACCTGATCCATAGGGTATCAAGTGGGCCCCTGGGAGAGCCATTATTGGCCCAGGCTATAATATGAAATCGGGCCAAAGGGCTAGGAGGAGATGCTGCTTAAAGGTTTTTCTATTTTTAGCTCTGGCGGCCATTTTTTTCAGCGGAGTGGAACCATTTTAGCAATTTTGGTAGAGGGTCATCCAAGGAACATTTCTGTGAAATTATTTTGAAATCGGGCCAAAGGGCTAGGAGGAGATGTCATTTAAAGGTTGTTCTATTTTTAGCTCTGGCGGCCATTTTGTTCAGCGGAGCGGAACCATTTTAGCAATTTTGGTAGAGGGTCATCCAAGGAACATTTCTGTGAAATTATTTTGAAATCGGTCCAAAGGGCTAGGAGCAGATGTCGTTTAAAAGTTTTTCTATTTTTAGCTCTGGCGGCCATTTTGTTCAGCAGAGCGGAACCATTTTAGCAATTTCGGTAGAGGGTCATCCAAGGAACATTTCTGTGAAATTATTTTGAAATCGGGCCAAAGGGCTAGGAGGAGATGTCGTTTAAAGGTTTTTTCTATTTTTAGCTCTGGAGGCCATTTTGTTCAGCGGAGCGGAACCATTTAAGCAATTTTGGTAGAGGGTCATCCAAGGAACATTTCTGTGAAATTATTTTGAAATCGGGCCAAAGGGCTAGGAGGAGATGTCGTTTAAAGATTTTTCTATTTTTAGCTCTGGCGGCCATTTTGTTCTGCGGAGCGGAACCATTTTAGCAATTTTGGTAGAGGGTCATCCAAGGAACATTTCTGTGAAATTATTTTGAAATCGGTCCAAAGGGCTAGGAGGAGATGTCGTTTAAAGGTTTTTCTATTTTTAGCTCTTGCGGCCATTTTGTTCAGCCGAGCAGAACCATTTTAGTAATTTCGGTAGAGGGTCATCCAAGAAACATTTCAGTGAAATTATTTTGAAATCGGGCCAAAGGGCTAGGAGGAGATGTCGTTTAAAGGTTTTTCTATTTTTAGCTCTGGCGGCCATTTTGTTCAGCGGAGCGGAACCATTTTAGCAATTTCGGTAGAGGGTCATCCAAGGAACATTTCTGTGAAATTATTTTGAAATCGGGCCAAAGGGCTAGGAGGAGATGTCGTTTAAAGGTTTTTTTATTTTTAGCTCTGGCGGCCATTTTGTTCAGCGGAGCGGAACCATTTTAGCAATTTTGGTAGAGGGTCATCCAAGGAACATTTCTGTGAAATTATTTTGAATTCGGGCCAAAGGGCTAGGAGGAGATGTCGTTTAAAGGTTTTTCTATTTTTAGCTCTGGTGGCCATTTTGTTCTGCGGAGCGGAACCATTTTAGCAATTTTGGTAGAGGTCACCCAAGGAACATTTCTATGAAAGTATTTTGAAATCCATTCACTGGTTTAGGAGGAGATGTCATTTAAGTGAATTGTTGACGACGCACGACGCACGACGCACGACGCACACCGCACGACGCACGACGGACGCCGGACAAAAGGCGATCACAATAGCTCACCTTGAGCACTTCGTGCTCAGGTGAGCTAACAAACAAACATGGAAATTCCACGAAAATCAGGTTTTCTAAAAGTTGCATGAAATCGAGAAAACATTACAAGTGCAGAGTTGTCATTTTTGCATGCGACATTCTGTACTGACCTGTTCTAAAACTAAAATCCTACCAAGTATCATTAAAATATTTCAAACGGTTCAAATGTTGAATGATATTGATCAGGGGAGATAATTCGAAAATGAAGACATGCAGAGCTGTCATTCTTGCAGGCAAAACTCAGCAATGACAAAAATTATTGAAATAATTCAAATGGTTGCAGTTATGCTCCGGAAACGAAAATAATTAAAAATATGGATTAGGGGAATTAATTCAAAACAAAGACATGCAGAGTGGTCATTCTTGCAAGCGGCACTCTGCAATGACCTGTTCTATAATCCTACCACTATATTTTGAACAATCTTGGTATAGGTCAACTAGATGAAGCTACGCACCAAATATTAAAGAAGTGGGCCTTCTGGTTTCAGACATTAGATTTTTAAAGGGTTTTCCCTAGTAAGCCTATGTAAAACAAGTAGGGGCCCCCTGTTCAGGGTCATTTTTGGCCCCAGGGCTATAATTTGAACATTCTTCGTAGAGGTTCACTTGATGAAGCTACATACCTGGGCCTTCTGGTTTCAGATAAGAAGATTTTTGAAGGTTCTTCCCTTATAAGCCTATGTAAAAGAAGTGGGCCCCGGGGCGGGACCATTTTTGACACCTTGGTTATAATTTGAACAATCTTTGTAGAGGTTATCTAGATGAAGCTACATACCAAATATTAAAGACCTGAACCTAGGGGTTTCAGAGTGGAAGATTTTTTAAGTTTTCAGTTAAAAAATAAAATTTTAGCGCCTGTTACCTGACAACTGACCAGAACCATTTGAACAATGTTTAAAGTGAACCACCTAAGGATCACTACTGTGAAATTTGTTCAAAATCAAATTAGTGGTTTAAGAGATGTCGTTTGAAAATATTATTTAAGCACGGACAGACAAATGAACCACGCTCAACGGACAAAGTGTGATCACAAAAGATCACCACATGCATACTTGCATGCACACATGCACTCACACATGCAAATGCAGCCAGCCTCGGTAGCTCAGTCAGATGTGCGTGATCAGGCACGTATGCATGCATATATATATATGTGTGTGTGTGTGTGTGTGTGTGTGTGTGTGTGTGTGTGTGTGTGTGTGTGTGTGTGTGTGTGTGTGTGTGTGTGTGTGTGTGTGCATGTGTACCTGAGAGTGTGAGTGCAAACACCATATATGTGTGTGCCTGCATGAGTATGTGAATGCATGTATGTGCACATGCATGCATGAGTGTGTACATGTATGCATGTTGCATGTGTGTGTACATGCAAGCATGAGTGTGTGAATGCAATATATGTGTGCATGCATGCCTAAGTGTGTGCATGTATGGATGTGTGTGTGCATGCATGCATGAGTTTGTGCATGCATGTGTGTGCATGCATGGGCACCTGCATGCATGCCTGTGAGAAATTGTGTGTGCATGCATGCATGTGTGTGCATTCAAGCATGCATGTGTGCATCTGTGGGTGCATGCATGTATGTGTGATTGCATGCTTTCATGTATGTGTGTGTATGTATGTGTGTGTGCTTGCATGCATGCATGTGTGATGCACATGTGCATGTATTAGTCTGTGTTTGCATGTTTGTTTGTTTGTATTGGTTTGGTTTATTTGTTTAGTGTAAGGTTTAACGTCCCCCGTCAACACTATAAAGGTCATTTTGGAGACGTTGCTTCCAATTTAAACCATATATTAACATCCCCGTCAACACTGTAAAACTCCCACAATATTGGAAGCAACGTCTCCAAAATGACCTTTACAGTGTTGACGGGGATGTTAATCTAAGATTTAACGTCTCCAAAATGACCTTTACAGTGTTGACGGGGACGTTAATCTAAGGTTTAACGTCCGCGTTAACACTGTAAAGGTCATTTTGGAGACGTTGCTTCCAATTTTTGGGACTTATACCCGACATTGAGATGATATGACATCTCAAGCCCTGCCGCCCAATGAAACCAATAGGGTTTAAAAGCATGGATGGGCCTGAATCGCACCGCTTTGCCTTGGCCAGGCTTTGATCCTCTAAGCGGTTTACCAGTACTCATGTGTGGGTCTGTTTCAGCTCTGTGTGGAAGCATCATGCAGCCCATCTATTTCTTCAAGCCCGCATGGTATATTGGAGTTTAACGGCCCAGTTAACACTAAGTTTACCAGTACTCGTGTGCGGGTCCGTTTCAGCTCTGCATGGAAGCATCATGCAGCCCATCTATTTCTTCAAGCCCCGACGGGTGGGGGCCAAAAATAAGGGAGGTAATAGAGAGGAAATAGTTAACAGTGACCTCCAGAGTGTTAACAAGATTTTTCTATGGTTTGACCTACTGACCTACTTTTTGACCCGACATGACCCATATTCTAACTTGACGGAGATATTTTTAAGATGATCATTCTGAGCAAGTTTAATGATGATCTGACCAACACTGTGGCCTCTAGTGTGCTCACAATGTTTTTTATATGATTTGACCTAATGACCTGGTTTTGACCCGACATGACCCATATTCAAACGTGACTGACATATTGTCAAGATGATCATTCTGATCAAGTTTGGTAATGATCGGACCAAAACTGTGGGCTATAGTGTGTTCACAATGTTTTTCTATGATTTGACCTACTGACCTACTTTTGGCCCAACATGTCCCATATTCGAACTTGACCTAGATACTGTCATGATGATTATTATGAGCAAGTCTGATGATGATTTGCCCAAAACTGTGGCCTCTGGAGTGTTCACAAGGAACAGTTTACGCACACACGACGGAATGATGAAGGACGACGCCGGGCATCTCATTCACAATAGCTCACCATGACCTTCGGTCAGGTGTGCTAAAAACTTATAAAACATACCAACAAACAGTACAAGACAGGCAGCCTCATTGAGTTGTATTGCTGCTCCCTCCGTTAACTCGTTCACAGGTTTAGGGTACCACGGAAATTCCTGAAATAAAAGCACTGAGATTACTGGTTGGTCGACTGTCTCTGAGTGTAGGCTGGAAAAATGGTTCTTGGCAAGCCTCGTGACCCTCGGGATGGATTTTTCCTTCCACCCCTCACACCCATAAAAGATTCTTATATTCTGAACAGGACGGGGACTAAGACAGTTTCGTTTTACTCTTAAATTCCTGTACTGTAAGCAAAAAGTGTAGGCCCTGATCAGATGCCGCGTTCTGTGGTGTCTGATCTCGATTTACACTGTTTGCCGATTCCAGCCCAGATTCACAGATGACCATCTTACGCAACACCCTGACCTCATATTGATAAGAATAAACTTGGCTACATTCTATAGATAACCGCTACTTGGATTTGCTACGAATGCGCTTTATAACTTAACACATTGTATACTAGTGAACTCTTCCATTGCTATATGTTGGACAAGTCCATTGTCATATAAGGGAAGTCAGGTCTAAATTTTCGTTTCTTTTCTATTTTGGAAAGGGGCCTGCACTGTTTGCCAAGGTCAGGTAAAAGTCCCACAAAATTGGAAGATTGGAAGCAACGTCTCCAAAATGACCTATTCAGTGTTGACGTGCACTTTAAACCTGAAATGAAACAAACAAAGGTTCATATAAGACCTACTTTCTTTTCATAAAATAATTCTGGATAACTGCACTGGTTTACCTTTTCCCACTCAAACACCGTAGGAACCAAATTTGACCTTGCCGTAAAATAGGTCATGGTCAAGCCAGGGTCAACATTAACATAACCTTTGTAGGGCTCGAGTCTCTTTTGCTGCTTGCCAAGTTTCAAGAACATCTGACTTAAGGTTCTAGAGAAGAGGATTTTTGAAGGGTTTTACAATGTATGGGCATGGCCACCATCTTGGGCAAGCTACCAGGAAAATTATACAAACATTTGTTCCCATAAAGCAAAGAATGGCTATGCAAAATTTGACTCCAATTTGCTCTGGGGTTTCTAATATGTTCGAAATTCTTATGGTCATTCAATTCTTGTGACCTTGAGCCAAGGTCAATGGATGACCTTGACCTTTGACATTCTTAGGTGTTCAAATAAGACCTTCTTTCCAATCAAATGCTTTAGGCATTTTGGATAACAGCAGTGTTTCACCTTTTTACCCAGGGTCATCGGTTATCTAATTTTTGTAGGGCTCAAGTTCCTTTTGCTGTCTGCCAAATTTCAAGGTCAACCGACTTTTGGTTCTGGAAAAGAAGCTATTTAATGTTTTTTTACCATATATGGGCATGGTGGCCATCTTGATCATGTCACCAGGACCAATTACATACACTTAGTTCACATGAGGCATAGATATTCTATACAAAATTTGACTGGTTTCGGAGAAGATATTTGAAAGTTTGGACAGACGGCGGACGATGTCAGACAACAAACCATTGGTATACTTTAAGCTCACCTTGTGAGCCTTGCCCTTCGGCTCCAGTGAGCTAAAATTCAACAAATAACTTAGTTTCATTAATTGCTGCCTTGCCCCACCCAGGAGCCGGACCAGCAACAATGGTATAGATACAACGTGAACCAAATATAGAAGGTTTCTGCAATGCAGTTACAGAGAAATGATCGATCAAAAAAGGTTTAACAAAAATTTTTGACAAAATTAAAATGCCTAAGACATAACTGTTGACTCCTGGCCCAAACTCTGGGGCCTGACCAAGGAGATTTCATCATCATTTATCAAGGGACAGGACTCAGAAATTAAAATTAAGATGATTTCCAAAAGTTGATCAGATAATCTATTCATCGTTCAAATAAGCTGACCAGGGTGCAGCAATCTTAGAGATATCTTGTACACAAAATTTCATTTTTATCTTCTATCAAGGGGCATAACTAAGAAAATATTTTTTTCAAAATTTGTCTACTTGTCATCAAAGTAGGTAGTCTACTTGTCATCTCCTAAAAGATGACAAAGTAGGTAGTCTACTTGTCATCTCCTACAAGATGACAAAGCAGGTAGTCTACGTGTCATCTCCTATACGATGACAAAGTAGGTAGTCTACTTTTTATCTCCTATATGATGACAAAGTAGGTAGTCTACTTGTCATCTCATATACGATGACAAAGTAGGTAGTCTACGTGTCATCTCCTACAAGATGACAAAGTATGTAGTCTACTTGTTATCTCCTATGAGATGACAAAGCAGGTAGTCTATTTGTCATCTCCTATATGATGACAAAGTAGGTAGTCTACTTGTTATCTCCTATATGATGACAAAGTAGGTAGTCTACTTGTCATCCCCTATAAGTTGACAGAGTAGGTAGACTACTTGTCATCCCCTATAAGATTTATAAAATTACACATTAGGTAGTCTTCTTGTCATCCCCTATAAGAAGGCAAAGTAGGTAGTCTACTTGTCATCCACAATAAGATGACATATTCGGTAGTCTACTTGTCATCCCCAATTAGATGACAAAGTCGGTAGTCAACTTGTCATCCGCTATAAGATGACATAGTAGGTAGTCTACTTGTCGTCCCCTATAAGATTACAAAGTAGGTAGTCTTCTTGGCATCCCCTATAAGATGACAAAGTAGGTAGTCTACTTGTCGTCCCCTATAAGATGACAAAGTAGGTAGTCAACTTGTCGTCCCCTATAAGATGACAAAGTAGGTAGTCTACTTGTCATCCCCTGCAGGATGACAAAGTAGGTGGTCTACTTGTCATCCCCTTTAAGATGACAAAGTAGGTAGACTACTTGTCATCCCCTATAAGATTAAAAAGTAAGTAGTCTTCTTGGCCTCCCGTATAAGATGACAAAGTAGGTAGTCTCCTTATCGTCCCCTATAAGACAACAAAGTAGGTAGTCTACTTGTCATCCCCTGCAGGATGACAAAGTAGGTAATCTACTTGTCATCCCCTATAAGATGACAAAGTAGGTAGTCTACGTGTCATCCCCTATAAGATTAAAAAGTAAGTAGTCTTCTTGTCATCCCCTATAAGATTACAAAGTAGGTAGTCTACTTGTCATCCCCTATAAGATTACAAAGTAGGTAGTCTTCTTGTCATCCCCTACAAGATGACAAAGCAGGTAGTCTTCTTGTCATCCCCTATTAGATGACAAAGTAGGTAGACTACTTGTCATCCCCTATAAGATTAAAAAGTAAGCAGTCTTCTTGGCATCCCCTTTAAGATGACAAAGTAGGTAGTCTCCTTATCGTCCCCTATAAGATAACAAAGTAGGTAGTCTACTTGTCATCCCCTATAAGATTACAAAGTAAGTAGTCTTCTTGTCATCCCCTATAAGATGACAAAGCAGGTAGTCTTCTTGTCATCCCCTACAAGATGACAAAGTAGGTAGACTACTTGTCTTCCCCTATAAGATAAAAAAGTAAGTAGTCTTCTTGGCATCCCCTATAAGATGATAAAGTAGGTAGTCTCCTTATCGTCCCCTATAAGATAACAAAGTAGGTAGTCTACTTGTCATCCCCTATAAGATAACAAAGTAGGTAATCTACTTGTCATCCCCTATATGATGACAAAGTAGGTAGTCTACTTGTCATCCCCTATAAGATTACAAAGTAAGTAGTCTTCTTGTCATCCCCTATAAGATGACAAAGTAGGTAGACTACTTGTCATCCCCTATAAGATTACAAAGTAAGTAGTCTTCTTGTCATCCCCTATAAGATGACAAAGCAGGTAGTCTTCTTGTCATCCCCTATAAGATTACAAAGCAGGTAGACTACTTGTCATCCCCTATAAGATTACAAAGTAAGTAGTCTTCTTGTCATCCCCTATAAGATGACAAAGCAGGTAGTCTTCTTGTCATCCCCTATAAGATTACAAAGTAAGTAGTCTTCTTGTCATCCCCTATAAGATGACAAAGTAAGTAGTCTTCTTGTCATCCCCTATAAGATGACAAAGCAGGTAGACTACTTGTCATCCCCTATAAGATTACAAAGTAAGTAGTCTTCTTGTCATCCCCTATAAGATGACAAAGCAGGTAGTCTTCTTGTCATCCCCTATAAGATTACAAAGAAGGTAGTCTACTTGTCATCCACTATAAGATGACAAAGTTGGTTGTCTACTTGTCATCCCCAATAAGATGACAAAGTGGAGCCCCTGCCCATTGGGGCTTGAAGAAATAAATGGGCTGCATCATGCTTCCACGCAGAGCTGAAACCGACCGCACACGAGCACTGGTAAACTGCTTAGAGTATCCAAGCCTGCCACGTAAAGCGGTGCGAGTCGGACCATCCATGCTTATAAACCATGTTGGTTTTGTTGAATGGCAGGGCTTGAGATGTCATTTCATCTCAATGTCGGGTAAAAGTCCCGAAGAATTGGAAGCAACGTCTCCAAAAAGACCTATACAGTGTTGATGCAGACGTTAAACTGAACTCAAACAAACAAACTTGTCATCACCTATAAGATTATAAAGTAGGTAGTCTACTTGTCATCCCTTATAAGATGACAAAGTAGGTAGTCTACTTGTCATCCACTATACAATGACAAAGTCGGTAGTCTACTTGTCATCCCTAATAGGATGACAAAGTAGGTAGTCTTCTTGTCATCCCCAATAAGATGACAAGCCCCCACCTATCGGGGTTTGAAGAAAAGTGATGGGATGTATGATGCTTCAACGCACAGCTGAAATCATTCCGCACACGAGTACTGGTTAACTGCTTAGAGGATCTAAGCTTGCCCAGGCAAATCGATGAGAGTCGGTCCGTCCATGCACATAAACCCTATTGGTTTTATTGGGCGGCAGGGCTTGAGATGTCATTTCATCTCAATATCGGGTAAAAGTCCCACAAAATCGGAAGCAACGTCTCCAAAATGACCTATACTGTGTTGACCGTGACGATAAACCTCAAATGAAACAAGGCAACGCTCACATCCTGCTCACAAGGTTTTCAAGGTCAAGTCCATTGTGACCTTGACCTTTGACCCCTGACCTTGAAATTCAATAGGGTTCATCCTCTGTACATGGTGAACATTTGTGGAAGGTTTGATGCTTCTACGATGAATACTGTGTCGTCTATCCTGCTCACAAGGTTTTCAAGGTCAAATCCATTGTGACCTTGACCTTTGACCCCTGACCTTGAAATTCAATAGGGTTCATCCTCTGTACATGGTGAACATTTGTGGAAGGTCTGATGCTTCTACGATGAATACTGTGTCTTCTATCCTGCTCACAAGGTTTTCAAGGTCAAGTCCATTGTGACCTTGACCTTTGACCCCTGACCTTGAAATTCAATAGGGTTCATCCACTGTACATGGTGAACATTTGTGGAAGGTTTGATGCTTCTACGATGAATACTGTGTCTTCCATCCTGCTCACAAGGTTTTCAAGGTCAAGTCCATTGATACCTTGAACTTTGACCCCTGACCTTGAAATTCAATAGGGTTCATCCTCTGTACATGGTGAACATTTGTGGAAACGTTGTTGCGAGGGGATGAAATTCAATAGGGTTCATCCTCTGTACATGGTGAACATTTGTGGAAGGTTTGATGCTTCTACAATGAATACTGTGTCTTCTGTCCTGCTCACAAGGTTTTCAAGGTCAAGTCCATTGTGACCTTGACCTTTGTGGAAGGTCTGATGCTTCTACGATGAATACTGTGTCGACTATCCTGCTCACAAGGTTTTCAAGGTCAAGTCCATTGTGACCTTGACCTTTGACTCCTGACCTTGAAATTCAATAGGGTTCATCCATTGTACATGGTGAACATTTGTGGAAGGCTTGATGCTTCTACGATGAATACTGTGTCTTCTATCCTGCTCACAAGGTTTTCAAGGTCAAGTCCATTGTGACCTTGACCTTTGACCCCTGACCTTGAAATTCAATAGGGTTCATCCTCTGTACGTGGTGAACATTTGTGGAAGGTTTGATGCTTCCACGATGAATACTGTGTCTTCTATCCTGCTCACAAGGTTTTCAAGGTCAAGTCCATTGTGACCTTGACCTTTGACCCCTGACCTTGAAATTCAATAGGGTTCATCCTCTGTACATGGTGAACATTTGTGGAAGGTTTGATGCTTCTACGATGAATACTGTCGTCTATCCTGCTCACAAGGTTTTCAAGGTCAAGTCCATTGTGACCTTGACCTTTGACCCCTGACCTTGAAATTCAATAGGGTTCATCCTCTGTACATGGTGAACATTTGTGGAAGGTTTGATGCTTCTACGATGAATACTGTGTCTTCTATCCTGCTCACAAGGTTTTCAAGGTCAAGTCCATTGTGACCTTGACCTTTGACCCCTGACCTTGAAATTCAATAGGGTTCATCCTCTGTACATGGTGAACATTTGTGGAAGGTTTGATGCTTCTACGATGAATACTGTGTCTTCTATCCTGCTCACAAGGTTTTCAAGGTCAAGTCCATTGTGACCTTGACCTTGACCTTTGACCCCTGACCTTCAAATTCTATAGGGTTCATCCTCTGTACATGGTGAACATTTGTGGAAGGTTTGATGCTTATACGATGAATACTGTGTCTTCTATCCTGCTAACAAGGTTCCGGACAGACACACACACACACACACACACACACACACACACAGAAACACACACTAACACACGGACGCACGGCACCAATGCTATATCCCCATTCGCAACGTTTGATGCTTCTACGATGAATACTGTGTCTTCTATCCTGCTCACAAGGATTTCAAGGTCAAGTCCATTGTGACCTTGACCTTTGACCCCTGACCTTGAAATTCAATAGGGTTCATCCTCTGTACATGGTGAACATTTGTGGAAGGTTTGATGCTTCTACGATGAATACTGTGTCTTCTATCCTGCTCACAAGGTTTTCAAGGTCAAGTCCATTGTGACCTTGACCTTTGACCCCTGACCTTCAAATTCTATAGGGTTCATCCTCTGTACATGGTGAACATTTGTGGAAGGTTTGATGCTTATACGATGAATACTGTGTCTTCTATCCTGCTCACAAGGTTCCGGACAGACACACACACACACACAGAAACACACACTAACACACGGACGCACGGCACCAATGCTATATCCCCATTCGCAACGTTGTTGCGAGGGGATAACAAACCAAACAATAAGATGACAAAGTGGGTAGTCTAGCATCGGATTTGAGATCAAGAGTGATCCAGTTCGATCCTCGCAAGCGCCACGTGTTGTTTCCTTGAGCAAGAAACTTTATCCACATTGCTTTGTACTGGTCCCTACCCAGGAAAAGAGGGCCACATGGAAGATAAGTGCTAGTTCTAAATGTGTTACACTCTATAAATAAGGTCGATTATTATTATTATTACTATTATTATTACTTGTCATCCACTAAAAGATGACAAAGTACGAGTAGGTAGTCTACTTGTCATTCCCTATAAGATTACAAAGTAGGTAGTCTACTTGTCATCCCCTATAAGGTGACAAAGTAGGTAGTCTACTTGTCATTCCCTATACGATTACTAAGTAGGTAGTCTACTTATCATCCCCTACAGGCAAAGTAGGTAGACTACTTGTCATCCCTATAAGTCGGTAGTCTACTTATCATCCCCTACAAGATAACAAAGTAGGTAGTCTACTTGCCATCCCTATTAAGTCGGTAGTCTACTTGTCATCCCCTACAAGATGACAAAGTCGGAAGTATACTTGTCATCCCCTATAAGATGACAAAGTAGGTAGTCTACTTGTCATCCCCTATAAGCTGACAAAGTAATCTTTAGAATAGGTACGGTAACATTAACATATTTCACTGTTATACCAGAAAAACACGCCTATATAAGTTTGACCCTCTTGAACCCATTTTTATATAGTAAAAAAAAATCAAAAATGATGTCCTTTAAGAGCAATGAAAACATTCATAAGAAAGAAGATGGGTCATACTACGTAGTTTCGGCTAATAAAGCCTCATCAGTGATCCTGTAATGATCCGGCAAAGAAAGCCAGAGGAAACATACTGCAATTTTGCGAATTTCGAATCGGCAGTCGATACAAAGACTGATATAAATCAAAATGGGGTCCAAATAATTAAAAACCTGTCTAGAATATGAGTCTAAATCAATAATTTATTTCTGATTTCTCAGAATATTCACACTGATCTCAAAGGACCAAAAGTAAAATATAAACTGCACTATGGTTGATGTACGGGGAGACGTTTTACGGCCGCCACACGGCACAACACCAGCTGCAGTGAAGGCAAATAAAAATCAAAAAGGAGTTCCTTTAATAGCAATGAAAACATTCATAAGAAAGAAGATGGGTCATACTACGTAGTTTCGGCTTATAAAGCCTCATCAGTGATCCTGTAATGATCCGGCAAAGAAAACCAGAGGAAACATACTGCAATTTTGCGAATTTCGAATCGGCAGTCGATACAAAGACTGATATAAATCAAAATGGGGTCCACATAATTAAAAACCTGTCTAGAATATGAGTCTAAACCAATAATTTATTTCTGATACTGGGGTTTACTGTGTAAACCTTTTTTTTTTTTAGTTTAAGCTCTAAAATATAGATCCTGGGTCTCGTTACTCGTACCCACAATCTATAATTTGAGCACCAATAAGAAGAGGGTCATGATGGCCCTGGATCGCTCACCTGATCCACACTGTAGCAATGAAATGGTAGGTAACATAGTAAGGTGCCTTGTCAGAAGGAAAATACATGCCAAATATGAAAGCTCTATCTCAAATGGTTCAAAAGTTATGATAAAGTAGGTCAAAGGTCAAGGTCACAGATAAAACTTTTTTGTATGGATGTGAAGCCGTTGTCACAAGGAATATACATGTCAAATATGAAGGCTCTATCTCAAAAGGGTTCAAAGTAATCATTAAGTAGGTCACAGATCAAGATCAAGGTCACAAGTCAATTTTTTTTGCATGAGTGGGAAAACCTTGTCACAAGGAACAAAAATGCCAAATATGAAGGCCCTACCTTAAATGGTTCAAAATTTATGACAAAAACGGTCAAAGGTCAAGGTCACAGGTCAAACATTCTGCATGGGTGGGAAGCCCTTGTCACAAGGTACCTACATGCCAAATGTGAAGGCTCTACCTTAAATGGATCAAAAGTTATGAGAAAGAAGGTCAAAGGCCAAGATCACAGGTCAAAATTTTTGTATGGGTGGAGAGTCCTTGCCACAAGGAACATACATGCCAAATATGAAGGCTCTACCTCAAATGGTTCAAAAGTTATGATAAAGTAGGCCACATGTCAAGGTCACAAGTCAGTTTTGTATGAATAGGAAGACCTTGTCACAAGGAAACTACATACCTAATATGAAGACTACCTCAAATGCATAAAAAATTATGACAAAGTAGGTCAAAGGTCAATGTCGTAAGACACAATTTTTTTTTTTGGGGGGGGGGGGGGGGGGGTGGGAAGGCGTTTTCACAAGGAACATACATGCCAAATATGAAGGCACTATCTCAAATGGTTCAAAAGTTATAATAAAGAAGGTCAAATGTCACGGTAAAGGTCACATATGATTTTATGTATGAATAGGTCAAAGGCCAAGGTCACAGGTCAAAAATTTTGCCCTTGTCACAAGGTACCTACATGCAAAATGTGAAGGCTCTACCTCAACTGGTTCAGAAGTTGTGAGAAAGAAGGTCAAAGGTCAAGATCATGTGTCAAAAATTTTGTATGGGTGGAAAGTCCTTGCCACAAGGAACATACATGCCAAATATGAAGGCTCTACCTCAAATGGTTCAAAGTTATGATAAAGAAGGTCACATGTCAAGGTCACAAGTCAGTTTTGTATGAATAGGAAGCCCTTGTCACAAGAAAACTACATGCTATATATAAAGGCTCTAACTCAAATGCTTCAAAAATTATGACACAGTAGGTCAAAGGTCAAGGTCGTTTTTTGATTGTTTGATTTGAGGTTTAACGTCCCCGTCAACACTGTACAGGTCATTTTGGAGATGTTGCTTCCAATTTTGTGGGGCGTTTACCCGACATTGAGATGAAATGACATCTCAAGCCCTGTCGCCCAATGAAACCAATAGGGTTTATTAGCATGGACGGTGCACGCTGCACCGCGGTTCCTGGACAGGCTTAGATCCTCTAAGCTGTTTACCAGTACTAGTGTGCGGGCAGGATTCAGCTCTGCGTGGAAGCATCATGCAGTCCATATATTTCTTCAAGCCCCTATGGGCGGGGGCCAGGTCAAGGTCGTAAGACACATTTTTGTATGGATGGGAAGGCCTTTTCACAAGGCACATACATGCCAAATATGAAGGCTGTATCTCAAATGCTTCAAAAGTTATGACAAAGTAGGTCAAAGGTCAAGGTAATGGGTCAAAATTTTTGGATGGTTTGGAAAACCTTGTCAAAAGGAACATACATGCCAAATATGAAGGCTCTATCTCATATGGTTCAAAAGTAATGATAAAGTAGGTCACATGTTAAATGTTTATATGAGTAGGAAGCCCTTGTCACCTACATGCCAAATATGAATCACCTACATGCCAAATATGAAGGCTCTATCTCAAACGGTTCAAAAGTTATGACAAAATAACCTACTGATCCACTTTTTGATTTGACATGACCATATTTGTACTTAACTGAGATATCATTCTGAGCAAGTTTTATGATGATTGGTCTAAACTGTGGCCTCTTAGAGTGTTCACAACGTTTTTCTATGGTTTGACCTGCTGATCTACTTTTTGACCCGACATGACCCATATTCAAACTTGACCCAGATATTGTCAAGATGATCATTCTGAGCAAGTTTGATGATGATCAGACCAAAACTGGGGCCTTTAGTGTGTACACAAGGTTTTTTCTATGATCTGGCCTACTGACCTACCTACTGAACAGACATGACCCATTATTCGAAATTAACAGAGATATTGTCAACTGATCATTCTGAGCAAGTTTGATGATGATCAGACCAAAACTGTGGCCTCAAAAGTGTTCACAAGGTTAGTCTATGATTTGACCTACTGACCTTCTTTTTGACCCAACATGGCCCATATTCGAACCTGACTGAGATATTGTCAGGATGATCATTCTGGGCAAGTTTGATGATGATCGGACCAAAACTGTGACCTCTATGTGTTCACAAGTTTTTTCTATGATTTGACCTACTGACCTACTTTTTGATCAGACATAACCTATCTTCGAACTTGACCGAGATATTGTCAAGACTATCATTCCGAGCAAGTTTGGTGATGATCGGAACAAACCTGCGGCCTCTAGTGTGTTCACAAGATTTTCTATGATTTGAACTTTTGAACTCTTTTTTGACCCGACATGACCCATATTTAAATTTGACCGAGATATTATCAAGACGATCAGTCTGAGCAAGTTTGATGACGATCGGACCAAAACGGTGGCATTCAAAGTGTTCACAAAGTTTTTCTACTTGACCTACCGACCTACTTTTTGACCCGACATGACCCATATTCGAACTTGACTGAGATATTGTCAAGATGATTATTCTGGGCAAGTTTGATGATGATTGGACCAACACGATAGCCTCGGTGTGTTCACAAGGTTTTTCTATGATCAGACCCACTTTTTGACCCGACATGACCCATATTCGAAACTGACTGAGATATTGTCAAGATGATTATTCTGAGCAAGTTTGATTATGATCGGACCAAAACTGTTGCCTCTAGTGTGTTCACAAAGTTTTTCCATGATTTGACCTACTGACCTTCTTTTTGAACCCACATGGTCCATAGTCAAATTTGACCGAGATATTGTCAAGATGATCATTCTGAGCAAGTTTGATGACGATCGGATCAAAACTGTGGTCTCCAATGTGTTCACAAGGTTTTTCCTATGATTTGACCCACTGACCTACTTTTTGACTGGACATGACCCATATTCGAACTTGATCAAGATATTGCCATGATGATCATTCTGACTAAGTTTGATGATGATTGGTCGACGGACGACGCCGGCCATCTCTCAGTTACAAAAGCTCACCATGACTTTTCGTCAGGTGAGCTAAAAATATCACAATTTTTCATCTTAAAATTTTCATTTTTGGGGGCGATAAAGGTTACAATGCATTTGTATAAGCGTGTTTTCATAATGTAATCATTATTTTCAGTAATGCCAGGTGGGATTACTTTCATTACAGTTCCATCAATTCAGATCTACCCCCAGATTCAAGTATCTACAGCCAAGTTTTAGTCCTTAAAATGCATACATAGCTGAATTTATTACTTATTTTACCCTTGAGAAGGACGGTAAAATGCTACAACTGACAGCTGATCTATTGATGTAAGTCTGTTGATGTGCCTAATTCTGTTTTATGGGAGAACAAACACCAGTTTTATGATTCCCATGAAATCTACAGCATTCCATGTTAGAGTTCAGTGCCATGAGGTAATAGGCCTTATGTCAACCAGCAAAGACCCTGATCAGTCTGTATGCCTATGCAGGCTTTTCTGTGTCTTTGCTTGCTGCATACCAGGTTACAATGCTTATGTTACCTAAACAAGCTGTCTTGTTGCTGAATCCGGTCTGAAATATTGCCAGTCAAAAGCTTCTAATGTAGCCTCTTAGACCAGATCAAATCATACAAAAATTATCCCTATGATGCCTCATACTGCCTTTAGGTTTATATTTTAATGATACTTATTTGCCTTTCATGCCCTTTTAATTGGCGTTCACATAACGTTAACAAGTCTGTGAAATGAACACCCCTCTACACCCCACTTTATACAGAGAAAACTGGGGTTTATGGGAGTATACATTATTTTTCTTATTTCTGCTCCTAGACATAGGTTGTGGATACTTGTTAGAATGCCTCATGGTTCTAACGATCAACCACAACCTATGTTTGCAGTATAAATAAGAAAGATATCAGAGATTTTCACCAGAAAAGTAGCTATTTTGGAGATTTGAAAAATGCACATCATGGCACACTACCATGCCGATACCTTAAAAAAAATAAAGCTACCAAATACCACTACTTCTGAATTTCAGGAAAGGGACATTGTGCCATTTTTGTTTTGAAGTCTTAATATAGTTTTGTTATGTTCACATTTTTTAATAATCTCCGTACATATGTGTATGTCATAGGAAAGAGACTATCCGTATGTGGGTGTCTGTTTGTGAGAAGGAAAAGAAATTAACCCATGTACTTGGACCGTAGGGTTAAGTCCAAGCCTCCTTCGAGTCAAAATTACATGTGAGAATCTGTCACAGTTTTCTCTCTTCATTCTGGTTTTATCCTATACCTAATTAAACATAAGCTACATACAAGACTTTAGTGAAACAGTCGTAATGATCATTTACATCGTGCCAAGCCCCATCCTCCAAAAATGTGAAATGTGCTCGGTCCACATAACGTCTATCTGTCTGACTCTGTCTCTCTGGGTAGTTGGATTTAGGGTTGAATTACTAAGTTAAATTAAACGCTCACACAGCATCTAATTAAAAACACAAAAACATGACATTATCACAATAAAATGGATACCGTCAAGCTGCATTGTTTGTTTGATTTTTACATTCCCGTTAACACTATTCAGATCATTGTTTAGTCATTGCTGCCAACTGTGTGGGTCTTTTACCCGTCACTGAGATAAAATGACATCTCAAGCCCTGCCACCCAAAGAAACTGCTAGGGTTGTAGGAGTGGTCCTACTCACACCATTTTTCCTGGGCAGGATTATACCTTCTATGCAGTTTAGCAGTACTCAATTTTGGTCGTTTTCAGCGCTACGTGGCTCAGTCCCTTTCTCCAGGCCTCGAAAGCCCCGAATGGAGAGGTGCCAAACTGTGTTGTATCAAGTTTCAGCAAAGCCTGCTTAACCCATTTTGTACCTGAAACCCCAAAACGGGTTCCTGGGCAAACAGTGCAGGCCAGATCAGACGCTGCAGAATGCGGCATCTGATCAGGGCCTCCACTGTTTGCTAAAAGTTCAGTCATTTTCCAAATCAATTTTGAAGAAACAAACAACCTGACCCCCTAAATTTTGAAATGGACTCCTGATATATATAAGGAGGAATATTCCATTTGGTACCAAAAGGGTTAATATTCATGTTTTCCTGGTTTTCTTTTCTGAGCACAGTCTCTTGCCTAAAGGTTATAATCTTACGAATTTAGTGCCAGAATTACGAAGTGGTTATTCGTAAAGTAAAATAAGATAGCTCGCACATGTCAATATGCAACATAATTAGCTGGAAAATGTCACATACCTTCAAAAATGACTGACTGGATTGTGAGCAAGAAATTCGGAAAAGCTTGAAGATATAAACAAATGCATACCATAAACTTAAAACAGAATCATTTCTATACTCAATGTAATAGGTGGTATGTTTCTGCGTTCAACCAATGACAAAACAACCATAAATATGACCTACTACCACTGAGAAACGTATGGGCACCGCAGTTTTCGTCCAGAAAGCTTGTGCTGTATGCAGTGTTCACTGTCAAGTCTGCGTAAGATGTGGCACTGGCCAGTGCGATTTTAGCAATTTTGGTAAAGGACTTTTTACACAGAGCAATTGGGCTACAAGAGGTTAATCAAAGAATAAGATGTTGCCAGACATACTTTTCAATATCAGATTTAACCTATTTTACAATAATAAAGTTTTCATTGTATTATTTCTCTGACTTTCTTGTTTGCTAAAGGAATTGGTAAAAGAAAGGCTGGGGGTTTAATTTTTCAATGGATCAAATGCATTCTTTTCTCTGTTTATAATCTAGGGTGCAGCTGCAGATGCAGTCATATAACTTTAGATGCATAAAAACTTCCATACACAAAGGCTCTGCAGCATTTGTAGTTCTATTGCTAGGTTCTTTTCAGTACTCACTATAAAGTTCCTTTTAACTTACATTAATTACAGAAGCTTGCAGATTCACTCTTTTTGTACAATTAGTGGCTTCTTAGCCATTTATACTGATCATTAATTATCAATAAACAGATCCATTTCAATGGAGGACATCCTGAAAAATATAGTTTTGTTGCATTGTTATCGCCAAACATCATACTGCTCAGAAATTCAGAAACAAGAAATCCCTTGATTGCTCTCCTGCGCTCAAGATTGTCTTAGTATGTGGTAATGATGGGGGTCATTGACCTCAGTAATTTGTGCTTTTAGCAATGGCAGCCATCTTGTTCATTTAGCTCTGGCAACCATCTGTAAGTAGTGGACCAGAACCATTTAGCTATTCTGGTAGGGTTACATAGTCAAAATTAAAATGAATGAATTGGCCCAATGGTATCGAAGTGTTGTCATTTAAAGATTTTTTTTATTATTTTTAGCTCTGGCAGCCATCTTGCTTCTAGGAGCAATACCATTTTAGATATTGTGGTAGGGAGTCACCTAGGTAAGATTTCTGTGAAGCTTGACAGAAATTAGTCCAAAGGTGTAGAAGTTGTCATTTAGCTTATTAGCTCACCTGGGGCAAAGACTCCAGAGGAGCTTACAGTATAGTCGTACTGTAGTTGTCCATCTGTCATCCATCAATCACCACATTTGACTAGTTATATCTCTGAAATCTGCAGGCTGATCTCATTCATTGGTCATATGTAGCATGCCTCTGTTGAGGGACTTATGATTAAAGTTTTTCATCAAAATCAAATCAAATCACTTTGGTTGTTATGGCAACATCAAGGTCTCATAGATTTACAATAGGAAAGTACTTGTCACCACCATACCATCTTCAGTTCTGATAGGATCTTTCTGAAACTTAGTTTAAATAGGCTTGTTGATGGCCTCATTAGGCAGTTGGTGTCCATCGACGATTCCCAGTTTGGCTTCGTCCCAGGACGCAACAGACGCAATTTTTGTTGTACGGCAGCTCCAAGAGAAGTATCTGGTGGCCAACAAGAGACCCTACATGGCTTTTGTAGACCTGGAGAAGGCATTTGATCGAGTGCCTCAGAAAGTCATCTGGTGGGCACTAAGAAAACTTGGAGTGGATGAGTGGATTGTGTGACTGGTCCAAGGGATGTATGCTAATGCTTGGAGCCATGTCCGTGTTGGTGATGCTTAAAGTGAAGAATTCGAAGTTAAGGTGGGTGTTCATCAAGGCTCTGTTCTCAGCCCACTGCTTTTCATCATTGTGCTTGAAGCCTTGTCATGTGCGTTCCCCTCTGGAGTCCCCTGGGAGGACCTGTATGCTGATGACCTTGTCATCATAGCTGAATCCCTTGAGGAGGATCTTAACTTGGAAAGATGCAATGGAGGAGAAATGGCTGACAGTAAATGCAGGAAAGACAAAGATCATGATCTGTGGTACAGGTTTGGACCTCCTGCAGAGTACAGGCCAGTTCCCATGCGCTGTATGTTGCACTGGAGTGGGCAGCAACAGTTTCTTTTGTAATGGCTGCAAGTTCTGGGTGGTCAGGAAATTAATGCAGTGGGCTCAAGCGCTTGATAGAGAACCCAGATTACAGCTGTATACAGTGCCAAGGAACTGCATGCCCCTTGGATGGCAGACCACAGAGGGAAGTCCAAGTCGGATCTGACATGCTGGAGGTTGTAGTTTCCTTTTGCTACCCAGGTGATATGCTCTCAGCAGCGGGTGGTTGCGACCTTTCAACCACATCACGTGTGAAAACAGCCTGGAAGAAATTCAAGGAGTTGCTACCAGTTCTCTCTTTCCGCCACCTCCCGTTCAAGACACTTGGCCGTGTGTACAGCCCTTGTGTGTGAAGCGCAATGCTCCATGCCAGTGAGACATGGCCATTAACAAAGCTAAGCCTTCAACGTCTTCAGCGGAATGACAGGGCAATGATCAGACAGATCTGCAATGTAAACTCACAGGACACTGTCACCATCAGGTCCAGTGAGCTACTTGAGCATCTCGGCATTGAGGACCTGGACCTAATCCTGAAAGAGAAGGCTCCACTGGAATGGACATGTGGAATGCTCCAACAGTGCAGTCAAAACTGCCTGTGACATACAGGTAGGTGGAAAGCGGGGGCCTGGAAGGCCCAAGATGACCTGAAAGCAGCTGACAGAAAGAGACTGCAGAGAATGGAAGCTCTCTGCTATTGATCCTCATGATAGACAAGCCTGGAGATCTGGTGTAAGATCTGCCACGCATGCGGCAAGCCAGCTACCTGGAAGGGGGTCCACTTATGCGGACGTTGCCCCTGTTACCTGCATGTTAATCAAAACTCCATTTATGATGATGATGGGTTAAAAGATCGGATGAGCAAAAACTGTCAAAGTCGGTCTATCAATCATAGAGTTATGTCCCCTTGATTGCTGAACATGCCTATTTATAATCTGTCATCACTGTAGCTCCTTCATAGCTTCCTGATACTTATATATAAGTAAGTCAGGGATAAAAACTCGGATGATTTAGAAAACTGGCAATGGCAGCCTATTACTCATAGATTTATGTCCCCTTCTTTGTGGAAAAGGCCTATTTATTTCTTGTCATCACCCTCAGTTCTTTAGCTTTGAATTGATAGGATCTTCCTAAAACTAATATGTAGGTTGGGCATAAAAACTTGATGGAGTTCGAAAGTCCATGAGTTTTGATTGCATCTTTCTAGAACTTACATATAAGTCAGGGATAAAAGCCTAGGTGAGTTCATAAAAAAATATAAAAAAACACATCCCAATGTCAGGCTTTTACTCATAGAGTTATTTCCCCTTCTTTGCAGAAAATGCCTATTTTGGACCTTGTCATCATCATAAGTCCTTAAGTCTTGATCAGACCTTCCTAATATTAATATTGAAGTAGGTTTGGGATAAAAGCTTGGATGAGTTGGAAAATTGATTTCGTTGGCCTATCTATCATAGAGTTCTGTCCCCTTGGTTTCTGAAAACAAAAAACCTTGAAATGACTTTTCCTCCTAAACCGGTTGATATATTTTGAAATAATTTCACAGGAATGTTCCTTGAGTGATCTGATGAACAAGGTGGCCACCAGAGCTAAACAAGAGGCCCATGGGCCACAATGCTCACCAGAGCTCAGGGGGCCATTGCCCACTGGCAGCAAAGTATTTTAATTAACCATGGAAGCCATGTGCCCAAGGATGCTACAGATAAAATTTGGACCCAATCAGCCTAGTGGCTTCAGATTCTGATGTCGCTTGTTTGTGTTGATGCAGGACAACAGATGACAATTGACAATTTCTCATCTGTGGCAACAAATAAGCCAAAAAGAACATTATTAAAGGAACATTTCTATGAAAGTGTGACAAAATATCTTGAAAGGCATTAATGTCATTTTTCAACTTTCCCCATTATAAGTCCATGGGAACTCTTAACTTGCCATAGCAAACAAACCAAAGAGCCAAATTCCATCAACCAGAGCTCAGGTAGACACTGCCCAATGGTCATATTTTGTGTGTGTATAAAAATGAATGCTTAATTCTAACACCCAGAGAAACTCTCCGGGGTACTCCACTGGATGTGGGAGTTGCAGTTAAAGGGTGTAACACAGCTAGAGTCCTCTTAAAATTTCAAGCGTCTTTATTTCACAACATTCACAAGAAAGTGATAGAAATTAGAGAAACGGGGCTGTTTTCAGGATTTTTTTTACACATTTCCATGATAGCCTGAAGCATTTTGTAATCCTAAAATTGGGGGTGCTAGGAAGACATTTGGGAAAGTGGGACGAAGCAAAATCTGTTTGCTAAAATATAGTATTTTCTTATGAAAATAATATTTTTTTACAGGTTTTATGAGTAAAAAATTATAGGTGACTGCAGATTTTCAAAGTTCTGTAAGAGGTCTGGAATATAATAAATTGATTTATGGTTATCCAAAAATCGAAGTTATGGGTACCAAAAAACAATTATTGACATCCAAAACTCACTTACTTTTGGATATTCATAATTCCATTTTGGGACATCAAAAGACCAAGACACTGATTTATGGATATCAAACAAATGATATTGGATATCCGTAAATTTGTGTGATATCACAATATCTATTTATGAGTATATCCAAAAATAAATTATGAATATCCAAAAATGAAATGGATTATCCAAAAATAGGGAATAAATAGTCAGAAGAATCACCCCATAATAAAAATGAAATATTTAGCACTGCCTATGAAAGGAAAACTGCAAAGAATTCCATATTTATCCAAATAGATTTTCACATTCGATTTTTACCAAAATGGGGAAAATGTTGGATTTTTTTCATTGGGAAAAGGGCCGATATTTAGCCTCTGAGAAAGCCTAAAAATCCATGCAGCGTGGTTCTGAAACTCAGAAACATTTTACAAGGAATTTTGCCTACCATAAAGGTCGTCCTAGACTTTATTCAATATGTCGTGACTAGTACAATAAGTAAAGGTTAGTTGCAGTGAAATGTTGGTTGACTGTAATGGGTTCTAATGTTTGTTTACAATCTGTGATCACTTCACTTGTAAAAGATGTAGCTGTTTGCTTTTGTAGTGTAATTTTGATATTCAAATGGATTTTTTTTTCAAGCAAAACGTTTTAATTTGGCATATAACAGGAACCCGAAACAAAAGAAAGCGTGTCGTGACCATAGTTGTCAACAAGAAGCCTTTATTTGATTGTCGGTAGCAGTTCACCGACAAAAGTAAATGCCAAACAAACTGCCTTTTACACGTGCAGCAAGTTTTCACACTTCATTTAATCCAGTATTATCAATCTAAACAAACCATTAAAGCCCAGCCTTAAATTAAATCACGCAAATTTTCTCACATGGACATCAAGGTGGTTTGCCGCCCCTGATAAACAAACGAGATTATTTCTTTTACAAATAAATACCTTACAGAAATTGATTTTTAGATCTATCTATCTATCTATCTATCTATCTATCTATCTATCTATCTATCTATCTTTTGTTTGTTTGATTTGAGGTTTAACGTCCCCGTCAACACTGTAAAGGTCATTTTGGAGATGTTGCTTCCAATTTTGTGGGACTTTTACCCGACATTGAGATGAAATGACATCTCAAGCCCTGTCGCCCAATGAAACCAATAAGGTTTATTAGCATGGACGATCCGCCTCGCACCGCGATTCCTGGACAGGCTTAGATCCTCTAAGCAGTTTACCAGTACTACTGTGCCGGCCGAATTCAGCTCTGCGTGGAAGCATCATGCAGCCTATATATTTCTTCAAGCCCCTATGGGCAGGGGCCGCTATCTATCTATCTATCTATCTATCTATCTATCTATCTATCTATCTATCTATCTATATCTATCTATCTATCTATCTATCTATCTATCTATCTATCATGGATTGTGGACTGACCTACGGTAGACTCTATTGTTCAAAACCTAACCCCCCTCCCCCACCCCTGCACACACACACACAGACTGACACCTCTCCTTTCTTTCCCTACCAATTAACGCTTGAAACAGGGGCAAAGCGACTCACCTGAATGGGCTGAATAGACTCATCCCAGAAAGTGAGGCTAACAACCCATGGGCAAAACGACCCGGGTTCACCATACAAGAGGGCCCAGAGGGCCCTGGTTCGCTCACCTGATCCAAAGCATAACAAGGGGGCCCCGGGCAGGGTCAATTTTGGTCCCAGGGCTGAAATTTGAACAATCTTGGTAGAGGTCCACAAAATGAAGCTTCATATCGAATATGAAAGACCTAGCTGCGCTTTCTGGTTTCAGAGAAGTAGATTTTAAAGGTTTACCCTGCATATAGAAGTCTATGTAAAACAAGATTTTCCCTATATAAGTCTATGTTAAACCAAAGGGCCCCGGAGCGGGGGCATTTTTGGCCCCAGGGCTATAATTTGAACAATCTTGGTAGAGGTCCACTAGCTGAAGCTTCATAACAAATATCAAAGACCAAGTAGCTCATCATATCTAATGAGCTCTTGCAAAGACCTAAGCCTTGTGTTTCAGAGAAGATGATTTTTAAAGATTTTCCCTATATAAGTCTATGTAAAACCAAAGGGCCACATGGCGGGGGCATTTTTGGTCTCAGGGCTATAATTTGAACAATCTTTATAGAGGTCCACTAGCTGAAGCTTCATAACAAATATCGAAGACCTAAGCCATGTGGTTTCAGAGAAGAAGATTTTTCAAGATTTTCCCTATATAAGTCTATGTAAAACCAAAGGGCCCCGGAGCGGGGGCATTTTTGGCCCCAGGGCTATAATTTGAACAATCTTGGTAGAGGTCCACAAGATGAAGTTTCATACCAAATATCAAAGACCTGGGCCTTGCAGTTTCAGAGAAGAAGGTTTTTCAAGATTTTCCCCATATAAGCCTATGTAAAACAAAAGGGCTCTGGTGCGGGGGCATTTTTGGCCCCAGCACTATAATTTGAACAATCTTGGTAGGGGTCTACTAGATGAAGCTTCATACCAAATATCAATGACCTGGGCCTTGCGGTTTCAGAGAAGAAGATTTTTCAAGATTTTCCCTATATAAGCCCATGTAAAATCAAAGGGCCCCCATGTGGGGGGCATTTTTAGCTCCAGCACTATAATTTGAACAATCTTGGTATGGGTCTACTAGATGAAGCTTCATACCAAATATCAAAGACCTGGGCCTTGCAGTTTCAGAGAAGAAGATTTTTAAAGATTTTCCCTATATAAGCCTATGTAAAACAAAAGGGCCCTGGTGCGGGGGCATTTTTGGCCCCAGCACTATAATTTGAACAATCTTGGTAGGGGTCCACTAGATGAAGCTTCATACCAAATATCAAAGACCTGGGCCTTGCGGTTTCAGAGAAGATTTTTCAAGATTTTCCCTATATAAGCCAATGTAAAACCAAAGGGCCCCCGTGCGGGGGCATTTTTAGCTTCAGCACTATAATTTGAACAATCTTGGTAGGGGTCCACTAGATAAAGCTTCATACCAAATATCAAAGACCTGGGCCTTGCGGTTTCAGAGAAGAAGATTTTTATAGATTTTCCCTATATAAGCCCATGTAAACCAAAGGGCCCCGGTGTGGGGGCATTTTTGGCCCCAGCACTATTATTTGAACAATCTTGGTAGGGGTCCACTAGATGAAGCTTCATACCAAATATCAAAGACCTGGGCCTTGCGGTTTCAGAGAAGAAGATTTTTCAAGATTTTCCCTATATAAGCCCATGTAAAACCAAAGGGGCCCCGTGCGGGGGCATTTTTAGCTCCAGCACTATAATTTGAACACTCTTGGTAGGGGTCCACTAGATGAAGCTTCATACCAAATATCAAAGATCTGGGCCTTGCGGTTTCAGAGAAGAAGATTTTTCAAGATTTTCCCTATATAAGCCCATGTAAAACCAAAGGGCCCCGGGGCGGGGGCATTTTTGGCCCAGCACAATAATTTGAACAATCTTGGTAGGGGTCCACTAGATGAAGCTTCATACCAAATATGAGAGACCAGGGCCTTGCGGTTTCAGAGAAGAAGATTTTTTAAGTTTTCGGTGAAAAAAATCTATTTTTGGCTACTGTGACCTATATGTGCAACGGACCGGAACCATTTGAACAACTTTGAAAGGGGACCACCTAAGGATCATTCCTGTGAAGTTTGGTCAAAATACCATCAGTGGTTTAGGAGGAGATGTCGTTTGAAGAAAAGTTTACGGACGCACGCACGCACGCACGCACGCACGCACGCACGGACGCACGACGGACGACGGACAAAAAGTGATCCCAAAAGCTCACCTTGTCACTACGTGACAGGTTAGCTAAAAAGGAAAAATATTTAAATGACTAATCCTCCTAATTCGAAATAACTTCAAGGAAATGTTCCTTGGGTGATCCTCTGCCAACATTGCCTAAACCATTACATTCAAATGAACAAGATGGCAACCAGGGCTAAAAAAAAATCTT
The DNA here is from genome assembly GCA_963580285.1 of Lucinisca nassula. Taxonomy (NCBI): domain Eukaryota; kingdom Metazoa; phylum Mollusca; class Bivalvia; order Lucinida; family Lucinidae; genus Lucinisca; species Lucinisca nassula. The sequence continues at coordinate 26,867,070 of OY757022.1, forward strand.
AACCTGTAGATGGATTTACAAATCATTTCACAAAAATCTTCCTTAGGTGACTTTCTGCCAAAATAGCTCAAATCATTGATGGCTGCCAGAGCTAACTAGAAGCCCAAGAAGGCCAGAATGAGGCTGATCATATATTATTTTGTGCCTTGGTGGCCATTTTGTCTATCAATTCTGAATAATCTTGATGCCTCTGATTAAGTTTCTGTCAGAACAGCTTTGTCTGATTTAGGATTAAGGAAGAGATGACATTGATGCAGAGTGGAAGTGAATAGTTTGGAATGGCTAGAGCTATCATTTACACCAGCTTTTGGCATATTCTTTTATCAAAAAGTAAACCAAGTAAAGCAATCATGTGAATAAAAGTGTTAAATAAACAAAGCTATGGTGTATATGGCTGCTTGCAAAACAAGAAAAATGCCTAATGGCATTATGGACGGGTTTTTTTTCAGTATGGTAAGGATGGTGGTGGCATGGGTGGGGTGTACTGGTGTGGGGTAGGGTGGGGTGGAATGGGTTAGGAGTCGGGTGGGACGGGGTGGAATTTGTGGTGGCGTGTGGGGTGTGATGGGGTGTGGTGGGGTTGTGGGGTGGGGTGGGCTTGGGTGGGTGGGATGGGGTGAGGTCGGGTAAGGTGGGGAGTGGTGGGATGGGGTTGGGTTGGGGGTGGATTGGGGTTGTTTTGGGATGGGGGTGGGGTGGGGTTGTGGGGTAGGGTAGGGTATGCTAGGGTAGGGTGGGGTGGGTAGGGTATGTATGTAAAACTAAGTATGCATGTATGTACAGAACAAATGCAATATCCTAACCCAGTAACAACTTTGTGTGTGTGTGGGGGGGAGGGGGTTGTTTATGTGTTTTACGAAGAAAAAAAATAAAGTTTTTTCTATTTTTAGCTCTATTTTTAGCTCTAGTGGCCACTGATTTTAGCAATTTTGAAAAAGGGTCACCTAATGAACATTTCTGTAAAATAATTTTGAAATCGGGCCATTATCCCAGGAGGAGATGTCGTTTAAAGAAATTGTTGACGGACGACGGACATCAACTCACCTTGAGCACTTTGTGCTCAGGTGAGCTAAAAAAAGAACGAAAAAAAAAAAAAAAAAAAAAAAGAAAAGAAAATTCCATGCCTGTGCATGCATGTATGTCTTATTACTAGCAACTATCAGGGGAGAAAGATAATAATTGTTCATATGTGTTTATGGAGAAGAAAAGAAAAATAAAGAAAAAAAGAATGAAAAAAGAAAGAAAAAAAAAGAACAGAAAAAAAAAGAACAGAAAAAAAAAATGTCTCCACCGGGGTTTGAACTCACGCCCCTCAGATTCATAGTCAACAATAAGATCCGTAGTCCAGCACTCTATCCACTACACTGGCATTTGAAAAAAGGTTAACCAAAAGGTAAACCTGAAAAAGGCAAGTTTGAAAAATGACAATTTCCGCCAAAATTTTAGTCTTTTGCGCCATTTATGGATAATACATGATAGCGGTACCTCCACTTATGCATCAGTCCTGATATTAAAACAATCTGCTGCAGAATAGATGAAAAATATCACTTTGTAAAAAGGTTAACCAAAAGGTAAACCTGGGACGACGCCCGCCCGCAGGACGCCCGCCCGCCCGGACATCGCTATTTTAAAGGACGGATTTTTTTAAAAAACCCGTCCAAAAAGCCACAATACCGAATCTTCTTGTGGACTCAGCGAGTTTGACATACTACTTACTACACCTGAGCTGCCCCTCCCTGTAAATCTTATATGCGATTATTATATATAAAATCTTATATGCGATTACCATATATATGCTTTGAAGAATTTCAAGATAGCCACCATCTGGGATATCAGAATGCAACAATTATAGAAATTCTGAATTTCCATGTCACCCAAATGCCAACCACCAATTTCAACACAATGAAAGAGACCATTCTGAAGCAGATGTGGTTTGAAGACTTTCAAGATGGCCTATGTGGCAGCCATCTGAGATAATGGTTCTAAGCAGTCAACTAAGATTTTGGCATCTCCACGTTGCTCCGATGCTTCCAATCAAGTTTCAGCTCTATTTTTATAATTTTAGCAAAACTGAATCCCCAAATCACCCCAATGCCTTCCAAGAAATTTCAACTTCATCCAATCTCTGGTTCAGGCGGAGATGTTGTTTGAAGAATTTCAAGATGGCCACCATGGCTAGGATATTAGAATGGAATGATTTTAGCAAATCTGAATCTCCATGTCACCCCACTGCCTCCTTCCCTTTCAGTTTCAGCCTGATCAGACCTCTGGTTTAGGTGATGTGGTTTGAAGAATTTCAAGATGGCAGCCATGGCGGCCATCTTGCACATCCGAACAGAAAAATTTTAGCAAATCTAAATATCCATGCCACCCTGATGTCTCCCATCAAGTTTCAGCACAATTCGACTTTTGGTTTGGGAGGAGAAGTCATTTGAAGAATTTCAAGATGTCCACCATCATGGCAGCCAAAGGACTGATTTGAGCAAATCTGAATCTCCATGACACCCGATGCCTCCCATCACGTTTCAGCTCATTCAAGATGTCAACCATGGTAGCCAACGGAACGATTTGAGCAAATCTGAATCTCCATCTCACCTGGATGCCTCTCATCACGTTTCAGCTCATATAGACCTTTGGTTCAAGGGAGATGTTGTTTGAAGAAATTCAAGATGGCCACCACAGCCCCCACCTTGGATATGGAAAAGGAACGATTTTAGGAAATCTGAATCGCTGCATCACCATGATGCCTCCCATCAAGTTTTAGCTCAATTCCACCTTTGGTTTGGGAGGAGATGCCGTTGAAGATTTTCAAGATGGCCGACCCAATGCCTCCCATCAAGTTTCAAATCAATTCGACTAATTTGATCAATTTGATTTGAGAGCAGATAATGTTTGAAGAATTTCAAGATTGCCGCCATGACGGCCAACTTGGATACCTGAATGTAACGATTTTAGCAGATTTGAATCTCTGTGTCACCACGATGCCTCCCATCAAGTTTCAGCTCAATTCCACCTTTGATTTGGGAGGAGATGTGACATTTGAAAAATTTCAAGATGGCTGCCATGGCGGCTATCTTGGATATTGGAACGGAACAATTTTAGCAATTCTGAATCCTTATGTCACCATGATGCCTCCCATCAAGTTTCTGATCAATTTGACCTTTGGTTTGGGAGATGTAGTATGAAGAATTTCAAGATGGCCACCCTCTTTGAAATCCGAACAGAACCATTTTAGCAAATATCTGAATCTCCATGTCACCAGGATGCCTTCCACCAGGTATCAGCTTAATCTGCATCCTGTTTGGGAGGAGATATCGAAAATGTGAAAAGTTAATGACGGATGACGGAAGACAGGCCAGGGCATAAGCTGACCTCGCTACTGGTGAGCTAAAAATAAAACAAGAATTCCGCCGAAGGCTATGTCACGCCTGTGGGGGCGCAAAGTCAGCGAACCATGACATCTAGGCCAACATCAAACATAGATGCTTACATAGAAGATGCTTACATAGAAGTTGCCATTCTTAAATGCAAGCTTGTACTAAGTACCATTGATTTAGCTGTAATAATTCTTGAGAAATGAACTTAACCATTATTGTGAACGCTAGGGTGATTGCACTATTTTACAAAGTCAGTGAACCATAAAATGTAGGTCAAGGTCAAATATGGATACTTGCATTTATGTTTCCATCTCCAGATACAAGTTTGTACCAAGTATCATTAATGAAGCTCTTATAGTTCTTCAGAAATAAACTTGAACCTTAGGGTGAACGCTAGGGTGTTCGCAATATTTTACGAAGTCAGTGACCCATGAAATGTAGGTCAAGGTCAAATATGGTTGCTTGCATGTAAGTTGTCATCCCGTGATACAAAGGGCTTGGTTCACGAAAGGCCAAAAATGGCCCTGTTTCAAAAATTGTTAAAAACTTTTGTGTTAACAGTATATGGCGTGGTATCTTAAAAAACCGCAACAATAAGTTCCAAGCTTATGTAGTATGGTTGCTATAGCAACAAAAGTACACCAGGTGAAATCTTCATTTTTGATTAAATTTTATCCCGTGTGTGGTCAGAAAACATACAAAGGAAACACAAATATTTGTAATTACTAGGAAGATGCATTCCAGGTCCTGCAACAATTTATATGGAACAACATATTTTTAAAATTTATGTTGCCATGGTAACGAACGGGTTTACAGGTTTATTAAATACACATTATTATAACATAACTTGATCTGCTGCACTGTATCACAAATGTGACTGTTTCTGAATGAAAGATCACGACATGCAATAATGAACGGCAGATCAAGTTGACAGAGTTATAATGTGTTTATTATATACCTTTTTCTTCCAGTAAAAGTATTTTAAGCTCACCAGAACCAAAGGCTCTTGGACGTATATAGGAGGATAGGCAATTGTCCGCCGTCGTCTGTCTCCCGTCAACACTTTCTAATCACATTTCCGCTGAATCCACTGGGCCGATCGGGCCCAAATTTCATCTGTAAAATCCTTGGACTGGGGGATTGAAAGATTATGTATTTTTATGACATTTGGTGCATTAGTTTGGTTGCTATGGCAACTTAGAGTTAGAAAAAATGAAAAACGGTATTAACTACCAAGTCATTGCAGATACTGTGGCAAAACTTTCATAGAAATGTTCCTTAAGCCATGTTCTATTTGTCATATGATTTTAGGCTGCTGCTCCTTTTTATTGGCTGCCAAAGAAACGGAAATAAATACGTAAATAAATAAATAAATAAATAAATAAGTAAATAAATAAATAAGCATATCTACTGAAACCATAGAATGTTCTACGCTTTATAACATTGGGCTCCTCAGCAACCATCATTGATATTTTTGTAGATACTTCCATGAATCACAGATGACTTTGATATAAGCAAAAGCTTACTGTCAGGTCCTGTTAGCTGCTGTTGTAATTGATTGTGCATGTACATTATTCTTGACAAATAAATACTGTTTAAACCAACCATATGCTACATGAATCTGAGACTATAAAAATATTGACCATATTAGCCATTACAGGTTTGGTTATTGTTGTTTTTTATCTGACCAGAGCCGAAGGTTGCTAGGGGAACTTATAGGATGGGCATTTGTCCATTATCATAAGTCGTCACACATTCAAAAAACATCTCTGAAGTCACTGGGTCGAATGGGTTCAAAGTTCATCCGAAGCGTCCTTGGCTGGGGTCTGCCTCTGCTTGATTAAACAGATGGCTTCCAGTGAGCAGTACCCACCTGAACTCTGGTGAGCATAGGTGGGTTTCGGACGCTCACAATAAGTTGTACTTCTGATTCAGTCCCAGTTTTATCTGGTGTCCCCAAAGGTTAAAGTCCTTGGGCCGGTTCTTTGTTGGTATTCATTAATGTTCTCCCTGATAATATTAGGTCATCTGTCCGTTTGTTTGCTGATGGTTGTGTCCTGTAAAGGAACACATATTCTCCTTCTGACTGTCTTATTTTACAAGATGGCCTGGATCGACCAGCACAGTGTGAGGCTGATTGGCAGATGAAGTTCAATGTGGCCCAATACCATTCAATGAGGGTGTCACGACATCCTCCGGACAAGCAAATTAAGTTTGATTATACATTATACAAAAAATTGAGCCATTAAACATCTGGGTATCACCATCACTGACGATCCTGATTTAGGTCAACACATTTCAGAGATAACATCGAAAGCAACTAGGACTTTGGCATTTCTTAGACGTAACTTTGCCTTTGCACCTAGGCAGACAAAGGAGGTTGCATATAAAACACTGGTTCGCCATCAACTTGAATATGCAACACCCATTTGGCATGCATATGTTAAAACTCAGATTCAGCAAGTGGGGGAAGGTGCAGGCAGAGAACAGCTTCGTGGAGCGCTCTGGTGCAGTAGTAAAGTATCAGACTCGTGATCGAGAGGTATCGGGTTCGAACCCCATGAGCGGCAAATGTTGTTTCCTTGAGCAAGAGACTTTATCCACATTGCTAAGTAGTGGTTTCTACCCAGGAAAAGAGGGCCGCATGGAAGATTAGTACTAGTTTACTAAATGTGTTACCCTCTATAAATAAGATCAATTATTATTATTATTATTATTATTATAATTATTATCTTGATGAACCTGCTGATGATGGCGAAACATTTGAATTGTGGTTTAACGTCCACATCAACACTATTTATGGCATTTTGGAGACGTTGCTCCTAACTTTGTAAGACTTTTACACGAAAATGAGATGCAATGACAACCCAAGCCCTGCTGCCAAATGAAACCAATGGGTTTATATGCATGGATGGTCCAACTAGCACCACCTTGCCTGGGCAGGCAGTTACCTGTACTTCGTTTAAGCTCTACGTTGAAGCACCCGATAGACGGGGGCAATGATGACGACAATAGCATAAGTTTTCTTGCAGTAGATTAGTTAATAAAACATCTTAAAAGCATTGTTCTCATGCTGACGAGGCCGATGTTTTTGTTGTTTTATTTTTTTCCTTTGAGAAACATAATACATTCATAAAACTCGCCAATTTAGTAGCATGGCTATAATTAAAAAAATCAACTGTGGAAAATGAAGACAATGGTCCAAGCATAAAAAGTGTTTTTCAAAGCATAACAGAAGTTGAAAAAAAGAAGGAAAGAAAAAAAAACATGTCGGCAGTAGGGATCGAACCGGGTGCCTTTTAGATGCTAACCGAAGTATGTAACCATTAGGCCATTATGATTGATGACGTCATCATCTAATACTAGGTTAATACGGGCATGGACAAAGTTGCCGAAGGCAACTTTGGCGTGCACGCCTATAGATAACATGCGCGTGCATTTCACCAGCCCATCTCTCTCAGCTGATCCGTCCCAAATTTACGAGATCTCGCGAATTGAAAACTGGCGAGAAACGCTTACATGTTTGTTCGGATTATTTTCTCTTTCCGTAAATGTTTAAGATCTTTCTAAATTTCAAGAACTATAACATATCCTTTTTAACAAATAAATGCGTTTTAAAAAAATAAAATTCATTTTCCCGGCGTTTGTTCGAAAAATGCGTGACCGGTTCTAAACCATTGATCAATGTTATTCAGGCGCTTATCAGAATTATTTAGGCGTAAACGTTAAAGATCCCACAAAATTGTGAATCAGTCTGAGCGTTACAGTTTTTGGTTTGTGAACAACAATTGTTTTGACAGTTCATTTGGGGCTTTTGCCACTTTGTACGCTTATACTTTGTTACTTTGATAGGAAGACATTGAAAGGCTGGTGTGTACAAACAAGGAAGTATTTGTAAAAAGCTGTTTCTGTCAAAAATTCAGATTTGGGTGCATTTGATTTTGTAAAACACACACTGGTATTTCCTAAACTGATCCTGATTCAGACCAACCATCATGACAAATTGCCTGGTAAGTTCATTTGGTGTAAGGTATCTATATCTATCCGAACGACAGTGCACTTTTTGCCATTCAACCAGCAGATGATGCCAATGGAGCTTGTTTGCATCCGGAAATAATCACTGCCACCAGGAATCAAACCGGGGCCTCTAGTGTCAGAGGCAAGTGCACTAGCCACTGATCTATCTATCTATCTATCTGTCTATCTATCTATCTGTCTGTCTGTCTTTCTGTCTGTCTGTCTATCTATCTATCTATCTATCTATCTATCTATCTATCTATCTATCTATCTATCTATCTATCTATCTATATCTATCTATCTATCTATCTATCTATCTATCTGTGACAAAGAAGTGTCACCATAGATATTGCAAACTATCAGTGAGCTTATTTTCTCAGTTATATGAACAATTGAACAATAGACTTTGTAGGTGAGAACAGGTGAACAATAGAACAGTTATATCTGAGCAGTTTCTTTTTAATTCATATTAGTTTATGTTGAGAAATGGACTTGTGTTGATGTTTGTGGACAGAATATTCAGTAAAGTGATAGTGTTGGTGAAATATAAGAAAATGGACTAATGTTGTGAATTAATTACAAAGTTGATTGCGTGTTTGTGATAAATAGTCTGGTAAGTCACAAATTTCCCATTTGTTTGACTTGTAGATTAATGTTACATTTTCAAGGTAACTTCATAAAGGCATTCTGTGAAGGAATAATATATTTCTTTTTTTGTACAATATGTTTGATTGACTAGTAATTGCATTACAACACTTGTGTCAAATATGTTGTTTTGTAGTATTTGTGTGTGATATAAATATGCATCTGAATATCTCAATGTTTTCTCAGTAAAGTTTTGATGGGTGGAAAGGGAGAAATAGCTTATCCCGCCTGTGCAGAAGCTTATTACTGTTTATTTGATTGTAGGTTGGGTCCCCGCCTTTTGTGTATGGGAGAGAGGCTGTATTGGAGAATGAATGCTATTGAATAAACTGCAACATCAGCTGTATTACATTAGTGTTCATCAACTGTGTTGTGGAAGTTTATCATATGATTTTCATATTTGCTGGATTAAATTTATGAAATTACTAAACAGTTACCAGTTATGCCTATGCTATCTGAGAATCTTCATTAAATGACGTCACATAGAAGAAAAAGCGTCTTCCAAAATTCACGAAACCATACTGGTGGTTCGTCGCAATGGTGGCAGCGGTACACGCTTAAATCTTATGGGACTTTTGATAAAGAGTCTGGGTTTGGCGCTTGTGAGCAAGAACTAGTGTAGAGAACACTGAATTTCCGCTTAAAGACAAGATAGAGGTTACATGTTATTTATGTGATAGTATGTGACTAAAACTTATGATATTAAGAATTGAACTGTGTTTTATGTAAAATGTATATCTATAACTGAGTGAGTGAGTTTTAGTTTAAGATCCCATCAACAGCTAAGGTCATACAGAGACGGGATATCTATAACTGAAGAAAGACTTTTATTTTGTTTGGTACTTATTGTTAAAAACTTAGTTAAAATGGCAACAGCACCAGAGTGGCTTTTGAAATTGATTGAGAAAGGCGGGGATGTGAATGAGTGCATGAAATTGTTGAAAGAAGTTAATGAAACAGAAGAAAAGGCAGCTGAGCGTGAAGCGAGAAAGTTAGATAGAGAGATTGAGAAAGCTAAAGTTGAGAAAGAAAAGGAGTTAGAGAAGGCTAACATTGAGAGAGACATAAGAATGAAAGAGTTGGAAGTAAAAGAAAAAGAGATAGCCATGAGTAAGCCAGAGCCAAAAGATAGAGCAAAAGTGAAACCAAAGGTTATTCTTTAAAATATAATGAAGGGGAAGATGTTGAAGTTTTTTTAAGGTCATTTGAAAAATTAGCAAATTCATATGGGTGGGAAAAATCAGAATGGGCCATCAGACTTGTACCACAACTTTCTGGGAAAGCACTGGAAGCCTATGCACGCATGGCTGTTAGTGCTAGCAACGATTATGAGCTTATTAAACAAGCTATACTAGATAGATACGGGTTGAATGCTTTAGCCTATAGAGACAAATTCAGGTATGCAAAGCAGGATAGATCAGAAACGTATAAAGAGTATTCGATACGTGTTGAAAATTACTTCAAACACTGGGTTCAGGCAGAAAAATCTGAAAGCAATTATGCCAAGCTCTTTGATCTCATGTTACGTGAACAATTAATGTTTACTGCCCCGCAAGAGTTGCAGATTTGGCTTAAAGAGAGAAATCCACACACATGCAAAGATTTGGTTGAAATGGCTGAAATATATCAGATAGCTCATAAACAAGCCAACTTAGGTACACGCCGTCCATCTCAAAGAGAAACAGGTGCCAGTGCAAATACAACAGAAACAAGTATAGTAAGTACACAAAGAGCTGGTCAATACACAAATGCATATCAACCACAAGATGGAGTGAGAAGATGCTATTACTGTGGCAGTACTGATCATTTAGTGTCCAACTGTACAGAGAGAAAATCAAATGAAGGTAAGAATAAGACAGGAAAGTCGAATTCAGAAAATAATCCTATAAGTCACACCACAGCCCTTTTACTGTCTCCAAGCAGAACAGAGTCTGACAGTTATAAGGTAAGAGTTCCACTAATGCCTGAAAAAGAAACTGGTGATATTCAAGAATTGGAAAACGGGTTAAAAGTTGTTAAAGGGTATGTCAATGGAAAAGAAGCCTGGATTTTACGTGATACAGGTTGCACTACTGTATGTATATCTCAACAGTTCGCTGAAACCCTAGATATAGATACCAAAGCCGAGAAAATTATAAGACTGGCAAATGGCTCAGAATGTTTATGCAATGAAGTTTAGGTAAGTATTCAGTGTCCATATTTATCTGGAAAGGTTGTGGCTTTAACTATGGAATGTCCATTTGCTGATGTCATTGTAGGTGAGACAGCCTTTTTGAAAAGTTACAAGGGAGATTACATTGACAACAGTGAGTGTGATGTCAATCAAAAAGGAGAAGGTATTGTTGAAAGTAGGGAGCAAGTGAGGGAGGCTACTAGGTATAGTGATAGTGTAGTGGGTGGTGTAGAGACAAGGGCAATGAAAATGTGTAGGGAAGAAGAAGAGAATGTAAGTAAAGTGGCAGAAAAATGTTTTCTTCAAGAACAACAGAATAGAACAGAGAGGGATAGTACCACCTATCACATGTATCAAAGAGTAGGTAAAGATGCTCTTAATCAGGAACAGAAGGAAGATAGTACTCTAGATAAAGTTAGGCAATTGGCAAGTATAAGTGAGCAAGAGAAAGAGGAAACATTTTTTTTCACCAAAGATGATGTTTTATACAGACAGTATAAAATGTCTAATGGAGAAATTATACAACAAATAGTTATACCTCAAAAGCACAGGTATAGTATTATGCACACAGCTCACGATAGGCCATTTGGGGGTCATTTAGGAAATAAGAAAACTCGGGAACGTATCATGAATCACTTTTATTGGCCTGGAATTTTTCCAGATGTAGCAAAGTACTGCAAAACATGTGAGCATTGTCAAAAATGTATTCCAAGGGGAAGAGTACCAAAAGCACCATTAGTTCCAATACAGCCAATGGAGGAACCTTTCAGTCGCATAGCAATTGACATAGTAGGACCATTGAATAGGACTAAAAGGGGTCACAAATTTGTTTTAGTGATATGCGACTATGCAACAAAGTATCCTGAGGCTATAGCATTAAAATCTATTGACAGCGAAAGTGTAGCTAATGCCTTAATTGATACATTTAGCCGTGTGGGATTTCCAAAAGAACTGTTGTCAGACCAAGGTTCAAATTTTATGTCTTCCCTTATGGTGCAGCTATGTAAGTTGTTACAGATCAGAAAGCTTAATACTACACCATATCACCCACAGGCTAATGGCCTAGTTGAAAACTTTAATGGTACATTAAAGAAAATGTTGAAGTGCTATGCAAAAGACGAGCCTGAAGAATGGGATAAACATCTGCCTTTTGTTTTGTTTGCTTATAGAGAAGCACCCCATGAATCAACGGGCTACTCTCCGTTTGAGTTACTGTATGGCAGAAAGGTAAGAGGTCCGTTACAGTTAATGAAAGAATCATGGGAAGATCCAACAGAGATAGATAATCAGGAATCAGTAGTAAGTTTCCTTATTCAAACAAGAGACAGACTCAAGAAGATGAATGAGATAGCCGCTGAAATAGAGAAAAGTAAAAAGAAGAAACAGAAACATTTCTTTGATCGGAATAGTAAGGTAAGAGAACTAGAGCCTGATCAAAAAGTTCTGGTATTGCTGCCTACTTCTTCAAACAAATTGCTGGCTGAATGGAAGGGCCCTTTCAAAGTGTTAGAGAAAGTAAGTCCTGTAGACTATAAAATTCAGATGAACAGAAGAACTCAGAAGGTTTTCCATATCAATATGTTGAAAGCTTTTTATGACAGAGAGAATGTTAGCACAGAGAGGATCGAAGCTATTCAGTGTTTGGATTTTGTATGTAGTATAGAAGACACTTGTATTGATGATGGACTTGAAGTAATGTACAACCCAACAGGTATTCAAAAAGAGACTGTTAGAGAGGTGAATATATCATCAGAATTATTGACTGAGCAAAAGTTAGAGGTAAGTGAGATGCTGAAGCCCTTCTCTGATGTATTTACAGACATACCAGGAAGGACAAATTTAATCACTCACGGGGTTAAATTGAAAAATGAAAAAGTGGTATTCAAAAAACCCTATTGTTTACCTTATGCACTACGCTCAAAGGTCAAAGAGGAATTAGATAACATGAAGCAGGCAGACATTATTGAAGAGTCAAATAGCTCTTGGGCTGCCCCTATTGTGTGTGTGCCTAAAAAGGATAAGACATTAAGACTGTGTGTTGATTATAGGGAACTAAATAATCAAACAGTATTTGACCCCCAGCCAATGCCCAAAATAGAAGAGGTAATAAATAGGCTAGGAAAAGCAAAATATATGAGTAAATTAGATCTTACAAAAGGGTATTGGCAAATTCCTTTGTCCGATAAAGCAAAGGAGGTAAGTGCCTTTGTAACGCCCTTTGGGCATTTCCAATTTAAAGTCCTTCCATTTGGGATGGTAAATTCTGCTGCTAGTTTTGTTAGATTGATCAAGAAAGTGCTTCAAGGTACAGAAGAGTTTGCAGATTCGTTTATTGATGACATTATTATATTTAGTGACTCATGGAATCTGCATCTCACACACATAAAATGCTCTCTAGATTCTTTAAGGAAATCACACTTAACAGCAAAGCCATCCAAGTGTTTTATAGGATTTCGTCAGCTTGAGTTCTTAGCACACGTTGTTGGAAATGGTAAGATTAGGCCTACAGATGAAAAGGTTAGGGCTGTGCAGGAGTTTCCAATACCAACAACAAAGAGAAAGGTAAGGTCGTTAATTGGCTTTCTAAACTTCTACAGGAGGTTCATTCCTAATTTTGCAGAAAAAGCTGCACCACTTACAGATCTGACAAGCAGTAAGGCTCCAAATAGAGTGGTTTGGAAAACTGAACATCAAAAAGCTTTTGATGATTTGAAATATGCTATCACCTCATTCCCAGTATTAAGAAATCCTGATTTTGACAAAAGGTTTTACCTTCAGACTGACAGCAGTGATAGAGGCATAGGGGCAGTGTTATTACAAGTGTTTGAAGGGCAAAAGATGCCAATAATGTACCTTAGTAAAAAGCTGTTAGAAAGAGAGAGGCATTATAGTACAATTGAAAAGGAATGTCTAGCAATTGTAAGGGCAGTGTCAGTATTAAGGGAATATCTAGAAGGCAGACAGTTTATTATAGAGTCTGATCACTTTCCCTTACAATGGTTAAACAAAGTAAAGAGCCAGAACCAAAGGCTACTCAGATGGAGTCTGTTACTCCAAGAGTTCTCTTTCAAGATACACCATATTAAGGGAAGAGAAAACAAAATTGCTGATACATTATCAAGAGTATTTGATGTTAATTAGTAAGACAGACATTATATAGATAAATATGTATATTTATCAGGGGGGAGGGGAGGTATGTGACAAAGAAGTGTCACCATAGATATTGCAAACTATCAGTGAGCTTATTTTCTCAGGTATATGAACAATTGAACAATAGACTTTGTAGGTGAGAACAGGTGAACAATAGAACAGTTATATCTGAGCAGTTTCTTTTTAATTCATATTAGTTTATGTTGAGAAATGGACTTGTGTTGATGTTTGTGGACAGAATATTCAGTAAAGTGATAGTGTTGGTGAAATATAAGAAAATGGACTAATGTTGTGAATTAATTACAAAGTTGATTGCGTGTTTGTGATAAATAGTCTGGTAAGTCACAAATTTCCCATTTGTTTGACTTGTAGATTAATGTTACATTTTCAAGGTAACTTCATAAAGGCATTCTGTGAAGGAATAATATATTTCTTTTTTTGTACAATATGTTTGATTGACTAGTAAATGCATTACAACACTTGTGTCAAATATGTTGTTTTGTAGTATTTGTGTGTGATATAAATATGCATCTGAATATCTCAATGTTTTCTCAGTAAAGTTTTGATGGGTGGAAAGGGAGAAATAGCTTATCCCGCCTGTGCAGAAGCTTATTACTGTTTATTTGATTGTAGGTTGGGTCCCCGCCTTTTGTGTATGGGAGAGAGGCTGTATTGGAGAATGAATGCTATTGAATAAACTGCAACATCAGCTGTATTACATTAGTGTTCATCAACTGTGTTGTGGAAGTTTATCATATGATTTTCATATTTGCTGGATTAAATTTATGAAATTACTAAACAGTTACCAGTTATGCCTATGCTATCTGAGAATCTTCATTAAATGACGTCACATAGAAGAAAAAGCGTCTTCCAAAATTCACGAAACCATACTGGTGGTTCGTCGCACTATCCTGTGATCGGTCATATTTGACCATTACCCGCAGGTGTACATTTAGTACACACAAGGTTTGTAGGTTGAAAGCCTACAAGTTATTCGAACGACGGTGCACTTTTTGCCATTCGCCCAGCAGATAATGTCAATGGAGCGTGTTCGTATTCAGAAATTATCACTGCCACCAGGAATCAAACCGGGGGGGGGGGGGGCCTCTAGCGTCAGAGGCAAGTGCACTAACCATTGATCTATCTATCATTTGCACTGAGGAGTTTTGTACCTCACAACATGACATTATTTAAAGATCCCAACCATAGACGTACATGTACATCCAGTAGATAGAAAGATTTTTTTCTTTTTTTTTTTGGTTTGGGTTTTACGGCCCTTTCAAGATTATTTCACTCATATCGAGCCGATCGTTAATCAGAGGTGGGCGAAAACCGGAGTACCCGGAGAAAAACCACCTGACCTTCCGTTGCAGAACTTGGCGTCTCACACGTGGCCCGAGCGAGGCTCGAACCTACGGCTGTGAGAGACCTAATTACTAAGAGTCTTAGAAGCCTCGGTGGTCGAGTGGTTACGCTACTCGCCTTGTAAACCAGGGGTCGCAGGTTCGATCCCGGGCTTGTCCAGACTTTCGGATGAGTCTTTAAACCGTGGTCCCGTCTCCGTATGACCTTAGCTGTTGGTGGGACGTAAAACTCAAACACTCACTCACTAAGAGTCAGCGCTCTTATCCACTAGGCCACGGAGGCCCGTAGATAGAAAGATACATGTACCTAACACCATATGCACTTGCCATCGAAATTCGATCAACAGAGAAGGCCCTGATCAGATCTGCATTCTGCGACATCTGAATTGGGACTGCATGCACAGTTTGCCAATTTGATATTCTTTTGGGGACATTCTGTACAGAAAGGGGCTAACAGAACAGGTCTACTTAAACACTGTTGAAACTGAT
Source organism: Lucinisca nassula (assembly GCA_963580285.1). NCBI lineage: Eukaryota > Metazoa > Mollusca > Bivalvia > Lucinida > Lucinidae > Lucinisca > Lucinisca nassula. The sequence continues at coordinate 26,882,285 of OY757022.1, forward strand.
GATGTTAGGCAAACTGCCTGAGTGGTTGGATATACATTGTATATTCTAAATAGTGTTCAATGGGTCGTTAGACTATAGACAAATTATCTTATTCAGCCAGATTCATTCAAATTTAATGTCACAGCCAGGATACAGGATATAGATATGGAGCACACTAGTATTATGACTGTAAGACTTGCGGTATAAACCAGCTTTCATGGGGACATGGTAGGGTCTCTGCTCATCACTCAACCAAACAGAGTTCGATTTCGTTCTAAAACAGATGCGAAGGCAATGATAAGGAATTGACCACACCTCCAATCAGAGACACCAAAGGGAAAGAACAACTAGACCCCAAATTCCCCAATTGAAACATCTATAGCGGAAAGCCAAAGGCACAGTTACTTCCCACAAAATGGCCAATTCAGGCTATCCAAAACAAAAAGATATAAACGATACACACTCTCAAAGACAACCCATATAAAAAATAAACTGCGACAGAAGAACCACCTTTGGAACGGTCAGTGAAAAGATTTTTACTGGGAGGGGGGGGAGGGCTTTAATCTATTTTATATGGTAACAATCATCGCCCTTTCTTCTTGTAGGAAAAGCAAAGATGCGCATCTGCCCGTCTTTGTTCGAGGGACCACCAACTTAATTCCTGGAGCATGCCTGTTACGTTTGACTTCTAATCATAATTATTAGTGGCCCATCGGATAATTTTTTTTCAACTTTTTCAAATTTTCAAACTGGATTATTTTTTCCTCTGGTATGGGGATCCCAGATTGGGGCCGCATACTCCAGCTTTGGGCGTACCAGTGTTTTGTAGACAGTCTCTCTGACCTTTTGGTTTTTGACTTTGATGTCTCGTTTGACGAATCCAAGGGCACTGTTTGCTTTGGCAGTAGTTCTGTTGGTGTGGGTATTCCATGATAGGCCACTGGAAATGTCAACCCCCAAGTATCTTGCACTGGCGACAACCTCAAGGACATGGCCATGCAGTTTGCACGGAAAATTTACTGGTTTTTTAGAGGTAGACACCCTAACAACCTGATACTTAGAGGGGTTAAACTCTATGTCCCACCTGGATTCCCACATAATCTCTCAAGGTCCTGCTGCAGCATGCCACTGTCATCCGCACCTCGAACTGTCAGATACACAGCAGTGTCATCCGCAAACAGACATACTTTTGAGGTTAGCTCATCTGGTAGGTCATTGATCTATAACGGCCCCTGCCCATAGGGGCTTGAAGATATATATGGGCTGCATGATGCTTCCACCCAGAGCTGAATCCGACCCGCACACAAGTACTGGTAAACGGCTTAGAGGATCTTAGCCTGCCCAGCTTAAGCGGTGCGAGTCGGACCGTCAATGATTATAAACCCTAATGGTTTCATTGGGCGGCAGGGCTTGAGATGTCATTTCATCTCAATGTCGGGTATAAGTCCCACAAAGTTGGAAGCAACGTCTCCAAAATGACCTTTACAGTGTTGACTGGGACTTAAACCTCAAATCAAAACTTTGATCTATATGAGGAACAGAATCGGGCCCAGGACAGAGCCCTGTAGGACACCCGAAGTCACTCGTACATATTCGGATTCCTCACTATCAAGGTTCACAGTCTGCAAGCGGTTACCAAGGAAGGCACGGATCCAGCGGAGGGCGTTTCCTCTGACCCCTACTGATGAAGTTTCCAAAGAAGCTTTGAGTGGTTCACCTTCAGTATGGATTTATGTTGGCAAGATATAGCTTAATTGGAACTGTTTCAGGGTTTTCTTTTTTTTTTTTTTTTTTTTGTTTACATCAATTCATTTTCAGCAGAGTTACAGCCGTTTAATGTTTAAAATATTAATTGCTGAAAGTGATATTTTGAATTGTACTGTGTTGGTTGGGGGTAGGGTGGTTTTATTTTAGTATTTTAGTAACTTTAAGCCAAGCATTCTTGGCGTAAAGTATAATATAGAGATTAAGATTCCCATGAGTCATCAACAAATCTGTTTTATTGTTTCAGAGTGTTGTTCAATCACAATCCACTATATTCTTTTTTTACAAATGATTTTGTAGAGAGAATTTTTTTGTTAATTTTAAATTGAAAATCACTGACCATAGTGTTGATTGATTGTTGAAATGGACAAAGTAATAACCATGCCCGTGACTAGGCAGTGCCTAATTTCATATTATTCATATAGACGTGACGTAGCTGTCATAGTATTAAATGAATCAAATCGTCTGTCACTGTACTCTGTATGAATGTCAAGGGTCTGTAAACTCTAAAAATATGCAAGGTAAATGGCACTGTTGTCAAGCAAGCCTATTTTGAACTTGTACCACGGAATCAAGTCTCTTATCCGTCACCAATGACGCACAGCGACTTGCAGTAAGAGTAATGTCCCTTGTTTGGTTGACGGCGTTCTTGCCAAACTTTGTTGATATCGCCATTTTGAGGACCTGTGAAAAATATCAGCCAGAAAAATCTGCAAATATCTCTTTGTTATATTAGACATCAGAGACTAGATATATTATAAATAGTGACAGAATTCTCCAATGAAACTAAATTAGAGTGACTGTTATAATGGGGAAGCCAGCAACACAGAAAAAGGGCGGCCAATCTACCGCCGTTTCATCCACGCCACAGAATAGGAGCGGTCAAAGCGCTGCTCAACCCCCTACAGCCTCTTCTGCAGCCCTGTTCCCGTTTAACGTTGATGAGTTACAAGATCAGCTAGTTGAACTGTCACAGCATGAAAATGGCCTCCAGGCCATGGTTAATTTGATCAATCAGTCCAAGAAGAATGCAAATCTGTCCCAGTCGGACCGTACTGTTATTAATATAGCCGGACTGCTTACACCCTTTATGGCATTGAACAAAGTCAGTGAAGAAACTCTAGCTAAAGTCCAAACCTCGGTAGATAAGAAAACTTTGAATATCAGGAAAATCGCATACTACAATGAGAAGTTAGAGCAATACACAAGGCGAGACAACCTACGGCTGTTCAATTTTCCTTTGTGCGATGATTCACAGTTAAAGGGGAAATTCATTGAGCTTGCTGCCCTACTAGGAGTTCAGCTGCAACCCTATGACATTAACATCATACATAGGCTGTCTGCGAATGAACGGTCACAGGCAGTAATTGTTAGATTCAACAATCGTAAACTGAGGAATGATTTGCTATACGCAAAGAAAGCTCCCTGAATGTTCCGGGTAGCTGCTACAAGGGGGTCTTCATACAGGAGGACCTTACTCCGCAAAGATCCAAACTCTTCAAATTTCTGAAGAATCATCAGAATACAGACAAGATACAAACCAACGATGGTCGCTTGAGAGTCATACTGAAAGAAGACCATGGGGCTGGTGTTAGAGTTACTCTTGACAATCCCGATGATTTATTTAAAGTTGGGATTGACAGTTTTGATATAACACAATTTGGGTTCATTGACATGTAGAAAGGAGAAGAAAGTGATACTTTTTCCTGTCATGATGGCTCGATTCTACCCGATCTATGTGATGGCTTTCCATCAGGTAGAGTAGATACTCCATCGGATGGAATTTCATCCGACGTTGAAGTTTCTTCGTCAGATGACTCAAGATCTAAATTTACATTAGTGGATTCTGATTCTGGCGATTTTTATCTCCATAATAATTCAAGTCAACATAATGTCAGCTCTACTGCTGTGCCAGTGGCTAAACCTGGCTCTTTGGGCTTGGCGACAGTTAGGGATGGGTCACCTTCAGCTGAGTTGTCCCATGGATCTGACTTACAATCACTTATTTCTAACTCTAGCTATGATTTGACTGATATGCCCCCTCCTTTACCACCCCCTTCTTCACCACATAATAATACATGTATGAGAATCCTTAATATTAATGTCGGAGGACTGAGGGGAAAACTGGAGGGCCCTGATTTTGAAGAGACAATACGCAGCTATGATATGATTTGTATACAAGAGACACATTTCGATTCTTTTGACTCAATAGATATACCAGGGTATATATCTCTCCCGTTGATGGTAAGGACTAGAGCTAAATATGGATCGGGTGGGATTGCCATTTTGATGAAGGATGATATTCATGACAGAGTAAAGGTTCTTAAGAACGATGGTGAAAATTTTTATTGGTTTACCATTTCAAATTGTTTTGCATTTGATATTTTATTTTGTGTTGCGTACATTCCGCCTGAAGGTAGCATCTATGGTGGCATTGACATTTTTGACTCCTTAGAGTCGGACTTGTTGGAACTTAATCCAGGTAGAAGGTTTGAAATCTGCCTGCTAGGTGATTTTAACTCTCATACAAACAAAGACAATGACTACATTGAATTAGATATTAATATTGACCAATCATTACACGTGGGTAATACAGATAAGGGGGAGGAACTCTGCACTTTGGAAGAATTGGGCTATCCTACTGATAGGTATAATTCTGATACTACCCATACCAATAACTATGGTAAGCGACTTTTAGAAATTTGTAAAACACACAATTTGAATATCGTGAATGGCAGATTAGGTAATGATAGATACTTGGGTCACGCAACTTGTGGGGTTCACTCTGTTGTTGATTATGTTATCATGTCACCTTTGCTATTTACACTGGTGAAGGAATTCGAGATTTTGTCATTTGACCCTATGTTAAGTGACTTGCATTGTGGCATTCAGATATCTCTGTTATGCTCAAATAATGACGAAGAATCTCTGTCTGATACTGCTGATACAGTTTGTGACTCTGATGTTGCACATAGAGCAGTTTGGCTTCCTAATGCTAGTGAAACCTTTCTACAAAATTTGAATGCAGATAATATAAGCCAGTTCATACAAAGTATTGATGCAATCGGCAATCATGAGATCTCTAAAGAGAAAATTGAGGTTTTGACTTCCCAATGCTCATCTCTGTTATTTACAGCTGCAGACAAAGCTGGAATGATTAAGCAGAGTATTATTAAAGACCCAGTTGAGCCGAATTTGCGAAAGCACAAAAAAGTTAAGCGACCATGGTTTAATGTAGACTGTCGTAATGCCCAAATGCAATTTAGGAGGTTTAAATGCCAGAACAGGCGTATTAGATCTGCTGAAAATTTGCAGGCTTGTAAGATAGCTGGAAAGTCGTATAAGAAATGTTTAAATAAGCATTTTTCAGATTACAAGAAGGAGTTTATCAAAAAGATACGAGGTCTTAAGAATTCTGATCCAAAGTCCTACTGGAAATTGTTGAATAAGAGTGATAGCTGTAAGCCTGTTGTTCAAAAAATTTCTATTGATGTTTTTACAGAGCATTTTAAAAAAATTAAATCAAGGAAATAACACAACTGATGACCTCGAATTCGACCCTAATTTAATATCTGAGAATAATTTCGAGTTAAACTCTGAAATAACTGAACCGGAAGTCCTTAAATGTTTGAATTCTCTCAAACTTAACAAAGCTTGTGCTTCTGACTTGATATTGAATGAATTCTTAAAGTACTCACGAAGTAATATGCTGAATGCTTTTACAAAGCTGTTTAACGTAATTTTTAACACGGGTTTTATCCCAGAAGCATGGTCTCAAGGAATTATCTCCCCTATTTACAAAAATAAGGGTGACAGATCAAGTCCTGATAATTATCGTGGCATCACTATTTTAAGTTGCTTTGGCAAGCTGTTTACAGCTGTGTTAAATAACAGACTCAATAAATATGAATATTCTATGTGAAGAACAAGCCGGTTTTCGTAAAGATTACAGCACAATAGACCATATCTTTAACCTGAAATGTCTGATTGATCTTTAGTTGTTTAGAGGCAGAAAATTATACTGCGCTTTCATAGATTATAAGAAAGCATTTGACTCTGTTAATAGAGCTTATTTATGGCAGAAACTTTTAAGCAATAATATTGATGGAAAAATGTTTAAAATCATCCACGGTCTTTATGCGAATGCCAAGTCATGTGTTAAGATAAACCATATGAAATCAACACCATTTTTAAGCAATGTCGGGGTTAGGCAAGGTGAAAATTTATCCCCTGTCCTTTTCTCATTATTTTTGAATGATTTATCTGATTTTATATCACATGCTTATAATGGTTTAAATGATATAACTGCACAGGCCCGTGAGCTATTGAGTGATGATGATATTGAGATCTATCTTAAACTGTACATTTTGCTCTACGCAGACGATACAGTCATTTTTGCTGAAGATGAGTATGAACTTCAAGCTGCTTTGAACGCTATGTTTCTATATTGTAAGTCATGGCACTTAGAAGTCAATCCTTCCAAGACTAAAATCACTGTTTTTTCTAATAGAAAAGTGAAAGATTTACCTGTTTTCACTTACAATGGTCAAGTTTTGGAGGTAGACGATAGTTTTGTATACTTGGGCACTATGTTCACTTACAATGGTCGTTTTCATAAAAATCAGTTGCGGTTAGTTGATCAAGCTCGTAAATCCATGTTCGCAGTACTAAGGAAAGCCAGACGATTACACCTCCCAGTTGATATCCAGTTGCAATTGTTTGACAGTATGGTAGCCCCAATTCTTCTGTATGGTGCAGAGGTAACCGGTTATGAACATTATGATGCAGTAGAAAGATTATGCCTACAGTTTTATAAGATAGTATTGAAAGCCAAAAAATCTACTCCTAATTTAATGTTATATGGGGAACTTGGGAGATATCCAATACATATACTTGCTAAGAGCAGAATGATTGGGTTTTGGCAACGCTCAATTAATGGAAAACGTGATAAAATATCTTATAAACTATATCAGATACTATTTGCTATGCATCAGAGAGATCTCTTTCACTCTAAATGGTTACTAGCAATCAAAAATACGCTAGTGGAAACTGATAATGATTACTTTTGGCTCTTTCAAAACGATGTACAGGTACCTGGAGGCATCTCAAAAGTTGTTAAGACCAAGCTAATCGGAAATTATAAAACTCAATGGAAGGACTTCGTGTATGTATCTCCCAAGTGCCTGAATTATAGAATTTATAAGCAAGATTTGAAATTTGAAAACTACTTTAGCTTTTTACCGGAAGATTTAGCTATTGCCTTCTGTCATTTTAGGACTCTGAATCACAAAATGCCTATTAAATGGGGTAGATTTGTTGGTACTGAAAGAGATGATAGGATTTGTGAGTTATGTTTCCTTAATCAGCTTGGTGATGAATATCATTATTTGTTGGAATGCAGTTATTTTTCGGACTTACGAAAGCTATATATACCAAAGGATCTTTTTATTAGACCAAACACAACTCTTTTTGAAGAATTAATGAGTATAAATGATACACAGCTCCTTTTTAAACTGGCTAAATACTGTAAGATTGTTCTTAAAACTTTTAAAGAAATATTTAGTAACATATAGCTATTATCATTAAGTTTCTAGGAGTTAGGAAGATGCGATAGTTTAGTAAATTCGTGATACTTTTGTGTTCATGGGCTCCGAATTTGAGCAGAGAGAAACCTATATTAATGGAATCGAGTGAATTCAGATGTATGGCTTATTACTGACATTAATATTACCTTTTCCAGGTACCGTGTTCGGCCTAGGCATTCGGACGCGTGATCGCCCGAGTCCATAAGCCTGAGCAAACTGTGTAGACCCGGTTCAGACTGTTCCTGAAGGAATAGTCTTACGGGGGTCTGCATTGTTTGCCATTTATTGGAAGATTTTGACATAGAGGTACCTGATTGACAAGTTATGAGGACATGATACACATGGGAAAGTGTCAGGTGTCCGAGTGCTTGGGGCGAATACGGTAAAATGAGTGATGATAAAACGTAGGTTTGAACATCAAATTAACCCTTGTCCTGCTGAATATTCATTTTGGCCACGCCCATTCCTGATTTTGAGCCAGTCAGATACATTGATGCCAATTATTTCTACAGATTCATGGACTGAATGTCAAATAGTGTAGATCCTGATTGGATGGCTTCTTCATTGGTCTACACTGTTTGCAAAGATAGGGCTTGTCGTCTACAGCAGGGTAGGGGTTGAGCTACATGAACTCTAAAACACATTCAGTTGTGTTTATTATGCATAGAAAGACTTTATAATCAGTGCTAATATTACAGTGACATTTAGTACACAATTATGAAAGACTATAAAATGAGTGTTGATAAAACATAGGTTTGAACGTCAAATTAACCCTTGTCCTGCTGAATATTCATTTTGGCCACGCCCATTCCTGATTTTGAGCCAGTCGGATACATTGATGACATTTATTTCTAAGGGTTTGTAAACTGAATGTCAAACAGTGTGGATCCTGATCGGATGGCTTCTTCAGAAGCCATCTGATCTGGGTCTACACTGTTTGCAAAGATAGGGCTTGTCGTCTACAGCAGGGTAGGGGTTGAGGAACATGAACTCTAAAACACATTCAGTTGTGTTTATTATGCATAGAAAGACTTTATAATCAGTGTTATTATTACAGTGACATTTAGTACACAATTATGAAAGACTCTAGTCATTGCTGCTATTATAGATAGTGACTTTCAATATTCTAGTCTCTAGATCTAGTCAGGTTGCTTAATTTGTAACTTTCCTCAAAATGTTATGTTGTTATATTTGTTGTACTTTTGACTTGTACCCCAGTTAGGGGTGATAGTCGATAATAAAACTTCAAAACTTCAAAATACCGTGATTTTTTGGACAGACAATAGCGTAAGAAATAAAACTTCATAAGCAAAACCTTCTAATGGGTCTCATTATCTTTGCCTTGATCTTGATTTAATTTTTTCTTCTAAATTTCGGCTTTTTGGCAGTAAAGACAGCTCGAGCCCTCGTACAAATTAGGTACGGGGACAGGGTACATTTCCTTTAATTTAACAATGAGTGCACATCTTCGACACATTGGAAATTTAATCAAATGTTTTTCTTGTACTTTCGGAGCTTTCAACCAAAAATCTTTGTGTCGCATGTGTGTCTTCATATTTTTTCTTGATTTCTTTATGATAAATATGGAGAAAATGTTTGATTTTGGTGTAGACTGTGTCTATTTTTACATAATTTTCATTCAGATATTGGCAGTTTTGATGATTATTTCCTACATTGTCGGAGACACAAGAGGTCATAGTTCACAAAAATTAGAAAATCATTTTGTATTGAACAGGTTGCTCACATAGGAATTTACAGGGCAGTAAACTGGCCTTTGTGAACCAAGCTCTTTGTACCAAGTATCATAAATGAAGCTCTTATAGTTCTTGAGAAATAAACTTGAACTTTAGGGTGAACGCTAGGGTGGTGGCAATATTTTCAAAGTCATTGACCCATGAAATGTGGGTCAATATCAAATATGGTTGCTTGCATGTAAGTTGTCATCCTGTGATACAAAGTTGTACCAAGTATCATAAATGAAGCTCTAATAGTTCTTCAGAAATAAACTTGAACCTTAGGGTGAACGCTAGGGTGGTCGCAATATTTTAAAGTCAGTGACCCATGAAATGTAGGTCAAGTTCAAATATGGTTGCTTGCATGTAAGTTCTCATCCCGTGATACAAGTTTGTACCAAGTAACATAAATGAAGCTCTTATAGTTCTTGAGAAATAAACTTGAACCTCAGGGTGAACGCTAGGGTGGTCGCAAATGTTGACGCCTTGACAAACGGACGGACAAACGGACGGAAAACCGAGCACCTATATCGCGCCATGCTAATAGCTGGTGCGACAAAAAACCATTTAAATGCCTTCTGTTCCTTAGCCAGTTGATGGGTTTTTAGCTCACAAAGGTACAAAGTGCTGAAGGTGAGCTGTTTTGACCACTTGCCGTCCGTCGCCCATCCTGCTATCTGTTCACAATTTCTTTAATCAAAATCTCCTGAACCACAAAGTGATCTTAACTAAACTTGACATAAATGATTATTGGGAGAAGCTTAATCAAAGTTGTTCAAAGAATTCCATTTCATGCAGAACTCTGGTTGCCATGGTAACAAAAGTGGAAAATTAGCAAAACCTTTAAAAATCTTCTTGTCTGAAACCAGAAGGCCCAGGTCCTTGTTATGTGGGATGTAGCAAATTGTCTAGAAGGCCTCTACCAAAATGGTTCAAATTATAGCCCTCAGGTCAGAAATGGCCCTGCCCCAGCGTTACTTGTTTTACATAGGTCTATGTATGGAGGCACATACCTCTAGAGTGTTCACAAAATTTTTCTTTGATTTGACCTACTGACCTACTTTTTGATCTGACATGACCGATGTTCTAACTTGACCCAGATATTGTCAAGCTGATCATTCTGTGCAAATTTGATGATGATTGGGCCAAAACTATGACCTCTAGAGTGTTCACAAGGTTTTTCTATGATTTGACCTACTGACCCGACATGACCCATATTCATACTTGACCCAGATATTGTCAAGATGATCATTCTGAGCAAGTTTAATGAAGATAGGACCAAAACTGTGGCCTCTAGAGTGTTCACAAGGCGTTTCTAAGGTCTGACCTACTGAACTACTTTCTTACCTGACATGACCCATTCTTTAACTTGATAGAGACATTGCCATGATTATTCTCACCAAGTTTCATGATCACTGGATCAAAACTGTGACCTCTAAGAGTGTTCACAAGAAAACTTTAGGCATGCTCAAGGACGCCCGACATGCATCGGTCACAAAAGCTCACCATGACCTTCAGTCAGGTGAGCTAAAATTATGTGCCTGCTGCTTTTACATGAGGAATCCATATTTGAAATTTCAAAACCCTAGCATACTTGATTCTAGAGTTATGCTATGCAACTCAAAGCATGCAATAAACAAATGCCAAAAGTTACAAAGGGCTATAACTCATGAAGAATTTTTCAGAATTTCTTCAAAAATACTCATCACTAGCAATGCACTCATCAACTTTCAAGGCTCTAGATTTAATAGTTTTTGAGATATTTTGCCGAGAAGATTTCATCATTTTTTTCAAAGGGCAATAACTCAGGAAAGGGGCAGAATTCTGATGTGAAAAAATATGTGTCAGCTAGTTTTATATGAAATTTAAAAACCCTAGCATGAACTGTTCATACATTATGCTATGCATCAAAAAGCATAACAGATGCTTGGACACACTAACGGACAAACCTCCCAGAAGCAATATGCCCCTCCAACTTGTTTGTAATTCAGCTCAAGAATTTATTGCAATAATTAGCATTAAGTAATCTGATTGCTTCATAATCGGTTGTGGGTGTGGCATATATAAATATTCAGCAGGTCAAGGGTTAACTTCCATTCTGGATGATAGCATTTTTCTAGAATTATTCTTGATGGCCATACAACATATTTTTCCTTGGTTTCAGATCTACCAATCAGGCCATGTGTTTTCATCGATCCATTTCCACCCTAAACATGAAGACTGAACTTCATCCCTTCATCTCATTACGATAACGAACCCTTACGACAGGTGCTTTTTTTACACGTCCAAATTGGCCACTTCTCCGATGAAAATCTGTTGTATTTGTTCTTATTTATGCTGCAAACATAGGTTGTGGGTGCCCGTTAGAACAGCCTCAATGAGGCGGTTCTAATGAGTACCCACAACCTATGTCTTGGAGCAGAAATAAGAAAAACAATCTAACACCCATAAACCCCAGTTTTCTTTTTATAAAGTGGGGTTTAGTGGGGTGTTCATTTCACAGACTAGTTCATGTGATGGTATCCCTGGTACAGACTCACCTGACCCTCTCGGTCCTCAGCCACTGCTAACCTCCCATCAAGTGTAATCACATTGCCGGTCTCATCAATCATCACAAGCATAGGAATACCTGGCAACACAAGACACAACAACATTTAACTAGCATAGGAATACCTGGCAACACGTGTCTCAACAACATTTAACTAGCTTAGGAATACCTGGCAACACAAGACACAACAACATTTAACTAGCATAGGAATACCTGGCAACACAAGTCAGAACAATATATAACTAGCATAGGAATACCTGGCAACACAAGACACAACAACATTTAAGTAGCATAGGAATACCTGGCAACATAAGACACAACAATATTTAACTAGAAATGCTTTCAGAGGAAACCAATCACGTGAATGTTTCCCTCCCCCCCCCCACCCCCCGACGATAAATATAATTTAAGCACTCATTTGACCTTGAAAAACTAGGTTAAGGTCACCAAACGGCCCCCACCCATCAGGGCTTGAAGAAATATATGGGCTGCATGATGCTTCCATGCAGAGCTGAAACCAACCTCACAAAAGTACTGGTAAACCACTTAGAGGATCTGAGCCTGTCCAGGCAAAGTGGTGCCAGTCCAACCATCCGTGCTTATAAAGCCTATTGGTTTCATTTTACAACAGGGCTTGAGATGTCATTTCATCTCAATCTCGGGTAAAAGTCCCACAAAATTGGAAACAACGTCTCCAAAATGACCTGGACAGTGTTGACAGGGACATTAAACCTCAAATCAAACAAATAAGGTCACCAAAATCTAAGGTGTAAACAAGCCATTTTTTGGCCTTAAACTGGCAATAACCAGTCTAAATCAAATGTGTGAAGTACTACTGTATGTGCATTCTAAGAGACCAGTCTTAGCTCTAAACTGCCTGCTGCAGATGGAGAAGCACGGTCAGAGGAAGGAAGCTCTGTTAGTGAAGCCTTAGCTCTGGCTTTGCCTGGAGCATGTTTCTGCTCGGCTTAAGTTTGTTGATTCGTTTTGTTTCGCACTGAAGGCTTTAAGGGTGTCCTTGTATCGATTCTTCTGAGCATGATCTACAGAAGCTCTTGCCTACTTGTACTTCTCTTTGGCAAGCGTTTCTCAGGCATCCTGGTAACATGGCCTGTCCATCTTATCTGTGCCAGTTTCAATGGAGTATGTACACTTTGCATCACTCTTTTCAGGACTTCTAAGTCTGGAATCCTATCTGGTCACTTAATCTTTAAAAGTTTTCTAAAACATACAGCTTGTATGGAAGTGGTTCAGTCTTTTTGAATGCAGTTAGTAAGTTTCACATGCATAAAACAGTGTTGGCAGCATCTAGCTCCATATTCTGGAATATACGGAGGGTGATCGACAAATGTGAAGATATAGATTGTGGGTAATCATTAGAACCGCCTCAATGAGGCGGTTCTAACGAGTACCCAAAATCTATATTTTGAGCAGAAATAAGACAAATATCACAATATTTCATCTGAAAATTTTCATTTTTTCGGCGATAAATGTGTCAATGTATTTGTACGAGGGTAGGCTGAAAAGTTCTGAGCCTGACCAAGATCCAATGGTTTGTCCATGCTGAAAGTGCCTTATTTTTTCAACATAGTCTCCCTTCCTGTCCACACACTTCCTCCAGCGATGCTGGAGTCCTTGGATCCCAGTGGTATAGAAGGTCTCATCTTGGTCCCTGAAAACTCCTCCATAGCAGCTATCACCTCCTCGTCTGACCAATAATGCTGCCCAGCCAAGTGCTTTTTCATGTTTGGAAACAGGAAATAATCTGATGGAGCTAGATCAGGTATATACGGAGGGTGATCGACAAGTGTGAAGCCACAGTCATGCACAGCAGCCATTGCAACAACCGATTTATGAGCAGGCGCATTGTCCTGATAGAACAAGACCCCTTTTGTCAATTTTCTGGGTCGTTTAGCCTTAATTTCTTTTCGCATTTTGTTTTAGCAGATCTGCATAATACTCCTCATTAATTGTTCTGCCCTTAAGAAGGTAATCTATGAATATTATAGCCTTGGCATCTCAGAACACTGATGCCATCACCTTCCCTGCAGAGGAGACGACCTTTGCCTTCTTTGGAGGGGGTGAGCCAGGGTGCTCCCATTGCATGGATTGTCTTTTGGTCTCTGGCTCAAAGTGATGAACCCAACACTTATCCTGAGTGACAAAACGGTCAAGAAAACCATCTTTGTCTGCTTCAAAAAAAGCCAAGTTGGCTTGTGACAGGTTCAGTCTGGTCAACTTTTGGTCAGGCGTCAAAAGCTGTGGCATCCATCTGGCGAAAACCTTCGACATTCCTAATTCACTGTGTAGAATGTTCTCTACTCATTCATGGGTGATGCCAACAGTGTTAACTAACTGATTCACAGTCAAACGCCTGTCTCATCCATCACGACCCACTGCACTTGGCTGATGGTTTCCTCAGTTGTTGCCGTTGTGGGTTGTCCACACCGGTCATCATCTTCAAGGCTGTCCTTGCCCATCTTAAAATTGCTGCCCACCTTTTCACAGTTGCATACGAAGGAGCATCATCCCCTAATGTAGCAACCATATCAGCATGAATGTCCTTAGGAGTTAACCCCTTTTTATGGAGTTACTTGATGACACCACGATGCCAGATTTTGTTCATTTTCTCAAAAACGTGCTTTTGTTTGATTTGAGGTTTAGCGTCCCTGTCAACACTGTAAATGTCATTTTGGAGACGTTGCTTCCAATTTTGTGGGACTTTTACCCGACCTTGAGATGAAATGACATCTCAAGCCCTGCCGCCAAACGAAACCAATAGGGTTTATAAGTATGGACGGTCAGACTTGCACTACTTTGCCTGGGCAGGCTTAGCTCCTCTAAGCTGTTTACCAGTACTCATGTGCGGGTCAGTTTCAGCTCTGCGTGGAAGCACCATGCAGCCCATCTATTTCTTCAAGCCCCGATGAGCGGGGGCCAACAAATTTCAAAGTCTAGAATTTCTACGTTATTGCAGGTAAACTTGAACTCATTTGAGTCAAATCAAGTAATAAAGGTTTGGATTTAATGAATACAATATTTCATGGCTGTTCGATGCCTGCTTCTTGGTCAGGCTCAGAAATTTTCAGCCTAGCCTCGTATAGGCATGTTTTCGTAATGGACAGACAGCAAGCCCAGTTTTTAACCAAGTCATGGTTGATGACTATGCTTCCCTCTTTCATTGCACAGCGGGGAGTCATGTATCTGACTCAATGATGGCCCCAACTTAAAACTTTAAAATTTAACTTTATTAGTGGTTGGTGCCCCATGATTCGTCTTTAACTTGACTTTTATGGTCAACCTGGTGGTTTCTTTAGCTCCAGCTTACAGTGTGTGGAACAAGCTACGAAGCCTCAGCTTTAGTTCATCATAGCTATTCAATTCAATTTAAGCAATAGATCGGCTCTAACTGTGATTTGTTGAGTAATAAATCACAGTGTGGAGGTCAGTTGTAAATTAGATCAAATCACGAGTGAAGTGCGCGTGATTTGCCACTTACAACTGACTGACAAACTGTGATTTATTACTCAACAAATCACAAACATGAGCTGATCTACTTCGATTCTAACCGGCTGAAAATCGGCAATAATGCTGTTGTTTCTTCAAAATCTCACAACTTTTCGCCATTATTAGAAGAAATCCCGCTAAAATTATCGACTAAAAGTTTCAGAAACACATGCATTTATATCCTATTCTAACATTTTAGATGCGAGAAAATGACGTTACACCGTCCAACGTCAAGGAAATGGCAAAGTGACGTGATAAATTGGCTGTTTTTAATGTCGTCACTCGTCATGCTCTTCCTTGCCATCATTTGTTGTAGAATAAAACACAGTATTTTTCATTGCCTATATAGGCGCTCTGTGTTAGAAATGTATTTCAGTTTGCTCATATTTGTATGTTATTCTGTGATGTCTATTAATCAACCAAGTTAGTACCAGAAACCCCAATCAGCCCCCGCCCATCAGGGCTTGAAGAAATATATGGAACAGTATTTAGGTAAAAACTCAATTATGCAACAATGAGATAGCAATATGCAATTTTGATATTGTGTTATGCTTTATTCAGTTACAATTGTGCAACACTGCATTATGACATTCATTTTTGTAGTCTGATTTTGGAATTTGTGTAGTTTTCTTTCTGTGTCTCGTCCTATTTTGCAACTTGAAATTCCGATTCTGCTTCTTCTAGTTCCCAATATTCTCGTTCAGTGGCGCTGTGATCGTTCTTTCGTACCGTTCCCGTAAACGTCCGCCTGTATTCGGCAGATACCCAAAAAAATCTGCAAGCGTATTGGTGACACGGAGGAGTGAAAGAAATGAGAGAACTATATGTTTGGCATAAAACGGACGATTTGGGGACACTACACCCTTCCCGATAAAATCATTTACACATAATTTTTATTTTATATGTCAGACCAGGAATCAGCTTTGCTCGGTTTGTTTTGTGTCCAAGTTTTATCTAAATATATCGCAAATGTGTTCAGGCCACTGCACCTCTAAAATATAAATTTGTTGTAAATACTTATACTAATTTTGTATGGCACAGAAAGGCTCCTGTCCTAATCGTGTAGACCTTTGTGAGACTGCTCCTTTATGATCACTTGAAAGCAAACATAGCTACAACTCTCTTTCGTGAAAATGCTTTCAGATGAACTACGACTTACGTTCCCTCTAACATTTATTTCTGATTTAGGGCATATCCAACGGAATTTCTAAAACTAGGCTATTGGTTCTGTTGTTTGATTTGATGTTTTAACGTCACCGTCAACACAATATAGGTCATTTTGGAGACTTTGCTTCCACTTTTGTGGGACTTTTACCCGACACTGAGATGAAATGACATATCAAAGCCCTGTCGCCCAATGAAACCAATAGGGTTTGTAAGCACCGCTTTGGCTCGGTAGACTTAGATCCCCTAAGCGGTTTACCAGTACTGGTGTGCGGGTCGGTTTCAGTTCATGCAGCCCATCTACTTCTTCAAGCCCAGAGGGCCGGGGGTCTGATTCCCTGTTTATTTTGTCACATGTTTATATAGATGTTCGTAACTGTTTGTGTTAAATGCATTCATTAATTTATAAGAAAATAGAAAACTATCTGACTTTTTATACTAGATTTTTGGCTTCAAGTGACAAAACGCAAAGGTTTCCACCTTTTTGACAAAACACAACGCGAAGCAAATACTTTCATACCGGAGAGCAGGTGGAAAACCCGCACCTGCTACAATGTAACATATCAAGCACTGGAAGCCTCTGTGGTGTTGTGGTTATGCTACTCGCCTTAGTAACCAGGGATCGCAGGATCGACCCCGGGCTTCTCCAGAATTTCGGATCAGTCTTTAAACCCAGGTCCCATCTCCGTATGACCTTAGCTGTTGGTGAGACTTAAAACTAAAAACGCACTCACACACCAAGCGCATCCCACCATTAAACACATCTTTATAATTCTGACCCCCCCCCCCCCCCCCCAAACACACACACACACACACACACACACACACACTTGATCCCCACTTTTATAGAGTAAAACTGGGATTTACAAGAGTAAACATTATTTTTCTCATTTCTACTCCAAAATATAGATTGTAGGTAGAACCGCATCGTTAGAACCGCATCGAAAAGGCGCTTCTACGTGTACCCAAAATGTATATTTTAAGCAACAGTCAGAAAAATATCATCACGACTTTTCATCTTACAATTTTTGTTGTTGTATTTTTCGGCGGTAAAATGTACAAATCTAATGCATCAAAAACCTTTTTTTTCTAGATTCTGTACACTTAAATAATAAGTGAATAAATAAATAAATAATGTCGTTAAGTTCCGCCAGGTAAACCTGGTTACGCTGTACGCGGTCTAACTGTAATAAAACAAGAAGAAGATAAAACTTTGGCGTAGACCTAATACATGGAAATACATGTAAGTACAAAATGGTTTGGATTCAGCCACTCCATTTGCCAAATCGTTACATGTAGAACTTGAAGAAATATGTAGTAGGCTGGTTAAGACAGTCGCGACACTAGCTCAGCAAGGTTTTGCTGGCTGAAGAGAGACGGGCGGACGAACTGACAGACGACTAGCTTTTTTTTGCGTTGTGATTCTGTTGGATGAAAGCCATCATGCCCAAGTCTAACTTATGACGACAGACGGACATATGAATATGACAGCTGTCATTGTGACCACAGGTGCGTTTCTATGGTTGTGGGTCGGGGCTGAGTATGAGTACGTAATGTTCATCAGAGTAACAATGGGAATAGAGGCACTGGTTGTTGTTTACCAGTTTCCCGCACGGTCAGCTGGTAAGGTCCCAGGAAACGAATCCATGCCCACGAACAGGGAGACCATCCCGCAGTTATTCCCTGAGCGGACATATACATACTTCTATAATATCCAAGCATTTGAGTTTTGAGTGAGGTTGCAATTAGTAACTAATATCTTTATAAGTAACACCTCAGAAGGATCAGATTTATGAAAATTGTATGGATTAATCAATTTTAACAATCTATGCCCATTTCAAATCCATGGATTCGGCACATGGTAATTTATTTTAGTAAATATTCAACGATAGAGTACTTTCCCCTTCGTCAAACAAGTATTAACTTTTAAATAAAAATCCTGTTTCTCATAAATATATAAATAAGGAACCCCGCTGTAAATTTTTTTTTAAAGATGCAAACGTACACATTATTGTAAATATCCGAATTATTATATAGCCGGATAACATTTATTGCTGCTGGCTTGAATTTTGCCCCTGGAAAAGTGAATGCGATCTTCTCAAACGGACGCTTGTCATGGAAAAAAATACGGCAAATCCACGGACATTACCGAACGTTACCATCACCTCAATGACTGGTACCCCGTCTAACCACAGCAGAATCGAAACTGAATATTGCAAAATAGGACGTCCAAATGCCATATTTAAATACAAAGGTCTCAAATTAGAATGTGCATGTTGCATATTCGAATAAAGTAGTAAGATATGGAAAGGTTCATAATGCAAAGTGCGGTTTCAACAATTCATTTTGTAATTGCACATTGCATAATTGAGTTTTTACCTTAATACTGTTCCATAGAAATATATGGGCTCCATGATGCTTCCACCCACAGCTGAATCCGACCAACACACGAGTACTGGTGAACTGCTTAGAGGATCTAAGCTTGCCCAGGCAAAGCGGTGTGAGTGTCGGACCGTCCATGCTTATAAACCCTATTCGTTTCATTGGGTGACAGGGCTTTAGATGTCATTTCATTTCAATGTCGGGTAAAAGTCCCACAAAATTGGAAGCAACGTCTCCAAAATGACCTTTACAGTATTGATGGGAATTTGGTACAAAAAGGGTTAACTGCTCTGTCAACACTATTTTAGGTCATTTTTGAGCCGGTCAGTTTCCCTATCCCCACTTTCCTGGGTAGACTTCTACCTAAGCGTTTAACCAGTACAGTGCACATTCTTTCGCCAGAAAATGTCAACTGCCCTTCTTGAATCAGCAGAAGGGAGAGAATGACCGTAGAAAAGATTTCACGATCAATCTTCACGAAAGAATGTTGCCGACCCCGGCAGGTATCGAACCCACGTCCTCCTGTTCACTAGTCAGACGCACCTCCAACTGAGCTTCCAAGGCCGGCGCTTGCTCTAATTTGTATGTCATTCTGTGATGGTCTATTGATCGAGTTAGTAACCTTCAGATGGACCAACTATTTTATGTATTGTAAATAATATTCGAACCGGTTCATAGAATAGATTTAAACTCCCCAGCGGTTCTCGCTACTGACTGTCCTAAGGTGGCGGTTCTAAAGTTGCTTATTTTAAATGTAGCTTTGTCGGATTTTCCGACAGGGCTCTTCATATTGTATGTGTTTATGGTTGTGTATTTATAATTATTATTTTTTAATTTTCATTAATTGTGCCTGTTGCACCTTGGTCACCTGTTGTATGATGAGGGAGCTGGATACTGGTCTGTTTGTGATTCGTCTTGTCTTTTCATCTCCAAAATGGCCACTTTTCTGATGAAAATCCGTGGTATTTTTCTTATAAATACTGCAAACATTGGTTGTGGGTGCTCGTTAGAACCACCTTATTGAGGCGGTTCTAACGAGTACCCACAACCTATGTCTTCGAGCAAAAATAAGAAAAAATAATAAATACCCCCGTTATCCCAGTTTACTCTATATAAAGTGGGGTATAGGGGGGTCTTCATTTCACGGAATTGTTCAACTGATGTTGTATGTGCTTATGGTTGTGTATTTATTATTATTATTTTCATTAATTTTGTCTGATGCACCTTGATCACCTCTTGTATGGAAGAGGGAGCTGGTTGCTGTACTGTTTGTGATTCGTATTTTTTTTTTTTTTTTTTTCATTTTTGTGTTTCTCTTCCTCTTGGTTTTGTTTGATTTGAGGTTTAACGTCCCCGTCAACACTGTAAAGGTCATTTTGGGACTTTTACCCGACATTGAGATGAAATGACATCTCAAGCCCTGTCGCCCAATGAAACCAATAGGGTTTATTAGCATGGACGGTCCGCCTCGCACCGCGGTTCCTGGACAGGCTTAGATCCTCTAAGCTGTTGACCAGTAGTAGTGTGCGGGCCGGATTCAGCTCTGCGTGGAAGCATCATGCAGCCCATATATTTCTTCAAGCGCCGATGGGCGGGGGCTTCTCTTTCTCTTGGTACCATTGGTATTCTGTAATCTTTGACTGTGGCTTTATCTGGGCATGTATTCCTAAATTTTTTGTCATTTCCTTGGTTAACCCTTCTCTTGCTGAATATTCAGTTTAGCCACACCCATTTCTGACTTTGAACCAATCAGATTACTTCATGTAATTTATTCTTACAAATCCATAAACATCATGTCAAACAGTGTAGATCCTGATCAGATTCAGAAGCCATCTGATCTGGATCTACACTGTTTCCAAAGATAGGGGTTGTTGTGAACAGCAGGATGAGTTAAAGGTTTAATGTCACCATCAACACTATTAAGGTCATTTTGGAGATGTTGCTTCCAATTTTGTGGGACTTTTATCCAACACTGAGATGAAATGACATCTCAAGCCCTGCCGCCCAATGAAACCAAAAGGGTTTATATGCATGGACGGTCCGAGTCGCACCACTTTGCCAATGCAGGCTTAAACCTTCTAAACAGTTTACCAGTAATCATGTGCGGGGCCGGTTTCAGCTCTGTGTGAAAGCGCGGTGCAGCCCAATTTATTTCTTCAAGCCCTGATGGGAGGGGGTGTATATATTTTTTCCCATAATTTCCAAAAGTCTCTCATGACTCACTGTGTCATATCTTTGGTAAGGTGTAGAGGTCAACATTCTGTTCCAGGCATTTCTCGTGAAGCTGCCGTGCTGTGAAGATCATGAGGATGATTCCTTCCTGAATCCATATTCAAGGGGTTCATTCAGTCAGTTAACCCTTCTCCTGCTGAGCCCAGATATGCCTTATCTTTCAAACAATGAAGATCCAGATCAGATGCCTTCTGAAGAAGCCATCTGATCAGGATCTTCATTGTTGATCAGGATCTTCCTTGTTTGTCATTCAGCTCATGAATTTGTTGCAATAATTTGCATCAAGTAATCTGATTGGTTGATAATCAGTAGTGGGTGTGGCATATATATATAAATATTCAGCAGGTCAAGGGTTAAGCAGGACTCTTGCAAAGACCTTCCCATCAAATGAGGAGATGCCCTGATGACTGTCACAGACTTGAGGATTCCCTTTCCATTTGAATAGGTAGATAACTGATGCATGGAATGGCTTCCTTTCTCAACATGTGACATGACTCTGTCAGTTTCTTTGAAACTCGAGTACCTCCTGCTTTGTAGATCTCTGCAGGTATTGCATCTGATCCTGGGGCCTTGCCAGATGACAGGAGCTTTATAACTTTCACTGTTTCAGAGATGTCCTGGAACTGGTCAAGCAGCCTGTGGTGGTAGTCTGTTGATAGATGATGGCTGATAACCCTTTTTTGTAACAAATGGAATCTTCCTCCTTGTATATGGCAGGAATCCATTTCGAAATTTAGGGGTGACAAGTTGTATAATCCTTAAAACTTATTGTGAAAATGGCTGAACTTTGTGCAAATAGTGCAGGCCCTGATAAGACGCCGCATTCTGTGGCGTCTGATCTGGCCCTGCTCTGTTTGCCAGGGTACCCCTTTTGGTGTTTCCGGTACAAAATGGGTTAAGGACACTATCAAAGTGTTTAGCCCATCTTTTCAACTCATCATTATTGTATACTCTGCCAAGTTTGACACTTCTATCTTTTATCGGTTTTTAGAAATCTTTGATAAAGAATATGGGTTATGGAAAGAAAGATGGATGGATGGATGAACAGACAGACATACAGACAGACAGACAGACAGACAGACAGACAGAAAGACAGACAGACAGACAGAGACAGACTGACAAACAGAATGACAGATGTAAACCAATATACCAGCCTCCTTTTCAGAATTTAAAGTATGAGAATAACAACTTACCAAGCCGGCTTCAGTAGCTCAGTTAGATGCACGTCTCAGTCAGATGCATGTCTGACTGGTGATCAGGATGCGGGTTCAGTACCTGCTGGGGTCGGCAACATGCATTCGTGGAGATTGATGATGAAATCTTTTTCTACGGTCATTCTGTCTCTTCCCCTGATTCAAGAAGGGCAGTTGTCAAGTTCTGGCGAAAGAATGTGAACTGTACTGGTTAACCGCTTACGTAAGGCTACTCAATGTTGAGTTTGACTGGGACCCAGACTGCTTACCAAAGGCTACTTAATGTTGAGTTTGATTGGGACCCAGACCACCTGTCTGATGAACCACCAGTGGAAGGGCCGCCCATCCCAAAACACTAGTGATATGGTTAAGAAGGCTATATCTCAGATGAAGACTGGCAAAGCACCAGGCCCGTCTGGCATAGTGGTGGAGATGATAAGAGCTGCAGGTGATGTGGGTGCCTCGATGATCTGGGACCTTGCAGCTGCAATCATCAGTGATGGAAAGGTACCCTCTGACTGGGAACAGAGTTTCATTGTCTGTCTCTACAAGGGCAAGGGCGATGCATTGGAAGGGGGCAACAACCGTAGTCACAAGCTGACAGAACAGGTCATGAAAGTCCTGGAGAGGATTGTAGTTGGCCTCATTAGGCAGTTGGTGTCCATCGACAACCAAGTTTGGCTTCGTCCCAGGAAGAGGCACAACAATTATTGTTGTAGAAGTATCTGGCGGCCAACAGGAGACTCTACATCGCTTTTGTAGACCTGGAGAAGGCATTTGATCGAGTGGCTCGGAAAGTCATCTGGTGGGCACTAAGAAAACTTGGAGTGGACAAGTGGATTGCGCAATTGGTCCAAGGGATGTATGCTAATGCTCGGAGCCGTGTCCGTGTTGGTGATGGTTACAGTGAAGAATTCGAAGTGAAAGGGGGTTTTCATCAAGGCTCTGTTCTCAGCCCACTGCTTTTCATCATTGTGCTTGAAGCCTTGTCATGTGAGTTCCACTCTGGAGTCCCCTGGCAGGACCTGTATGTGATGACCTTGTCATCATAGCTGAATCCCTTGAGGAATGTGTCAGGAGGTTCTTAACTTGGAAAGACACAATGGAGGCAAAAGGGCTGAGAGCGAATGCAGTAAAGACAAAGATCATGATCTGTGGTTCAGGTCTGGACCTCCTGCAGAGTACAGGCCAGTTCCCATGGGCTGTATGTCGCACTGGAGTGGGCAGCAACAGTATCTTTTCTAATGGCTGCAAGTTCTGGGTGCATAAGAAATGCAGTGGGCTCAAGCGCTTGATTGAGGACCCTGCAGGGTTCTCAACTGGAGTAAAAATGCTGTCCTCCAGAAAAAGTTGGAATTTTACCATACTTTTCTATTGAGACTTTCCAAAAAGTTGGAGTCTGAATTGAAAAAGTTGGAGTAAATTACTCCAAATTTGGAGTTAATGAGAACTCTGCCCTGATTACAGGTGTACACCGTGCCAAGGAACTGCACGACCCTTAGATGGCAGACCACAGAGGGAAGTCCAAGTAGGATCGGACAAGCTGGAGGTCGCAGCTACCTAGGCGATATGCTCTCTGCAGCGGGTGGTTGCGACCTTTCAACCACATCACGTGTGAAAACAGCCTGGAAGAAATTCAAGGAGTTGCTATCATGCAGTTCTCTCTTCCCCCCCACCTCTCGTTCAATTAAGACATATGGCCGTGTGTACAGCTCTTGTGTGCGGAGTACAATGCCCCATGCCAGTGAGAAATGGCCATGGACAAAACCAAACCTCCAATGTCTTCAGCGGAATGACAGGGCAATGATCAGACAGATCTGCAATGTCAAGCCACAAGACACTGTCACCATCAGGTTCAGTGAGTTACTTGAGTGACTTGCCATTGAGGACCTGGACCTCATCCTGAAAGAGAGAAGGCTCTGATGGTATGGATATGTGGAAGGCTCCAACGGTGCAATCAAGACTGCCTGTGACATAGAGGTAGGTGGAAAGCGGGGGCCTGGAAGGCCCAAGATGACCTGGAAGCAGCTGACAGATAAAGACTGCAGAGAATGGAAGCTCTCTGCTATCGATCCTCACGATAGACAAGCCTGGAGATCTGGTGTAAGATCTGCCATGCGTGCAGCAAGCCAGCTACCTGGAAGGGGGCCCACTTATGTGGACGTTGCCCCTGTACCTGCACGTTAATCAAAAATGATGGTATAAGCCTGCCAAGAAAAAGTGTGGCTAAGTAAAATGACCGGCTCAAAAATAACCTAAATAGTGTTGACTGGGCCGTTAAACCCCAATACAAACAAACAAACATAACAACTTACCATCTACTCCAAATGATGTCTTCAGCATCTGCATCCTGATTACATCTGTGTACGGAACAGACGGCCACGGCATAGTGCTGGCATACTGCTGGTACCACTCTTCCGATCGATCAGATGAAATAAACACTACCTCAAGATTTTTCCCTTCTGATTTTAACTTTTCATAGGTATAAATTAACTCTGGTGTAAATGCTCTGCATGGTGGACACTGAAAGTAAATAATTTTATCATAAGGGGATTGGATACACCTTCAGGGGAGGCTACTCCTTCAAAAAAACTTTTGTCTCCCATATCAAAAAGGGGTCAACTCCAAAAGGTAAGAAGCAGATTCTTTCCTTTAATAGTAGACCCCTTTTTCCGTGGGACAATTAAGTCAAGGGAACAGGAAGTCCCAAAAGCTGTCTCCCTTTGAAAAATGGCGGAAAGATCTTCCAGGTTAGGGGAGGTTATGGGAACCTTACATAGGTATGAGGGGTGGATAGAAAATTAAGAAAAATCTGTATAAAGGGTTAATGTCCAGCATTACGAGGCATATCGAATGATCTGAGGGATCAATTTTTTTATCTATCCCCCTACCATCCTATAAGTTCTTCTGGAGCCTTGGGCTCAGGGAACCTATCAAGTGACCCCCGCTTCCCTCGAGCCTTTGGCTCAGGGATTGGGAAACTAACAAGTGTATCCCGGAGGAGGGTCATTTTTTATCCCGGAGGAGGGTCATTTTTGACCCCAGGGCCATAAACTGAACAATCTTGGTAGAGGTCCATTAGATGAAACTACATACCAAATAACAAAGGTTTGTTGGTCTTCTGGTTTCAGACAAGAAGAACTTCTGAGGTGATCCCTCTATGGTTCTACAGACATGTACAGTAGAACTTCAATGGCTCGAAAACCGATGGCTTGTTTATCATGGCTGAGTCAAACCCATGTTTGAGCCCCTAGAGAAATCCTGTGCATAAGAAATAGTGGGGATAATTTAAGAGATTTCCGCCTTTTTTACTTGCAAATTTATGCTGTGTGTACTCATTAGAATCGCCTCGATGAGGCAATTCTAATGAGTACACACAGCATACATTTTCATTATATAACACCTAAAAGATGTCCAAAAGTATATCATATACCTCCTGGCAGTATCCCTCAGTGGCTGGAACTATCCCTGTCTCAAACAGATTTTCGAGGTCCCAAAGGTGTAAGAGCTATTGAAGTTCGACTGTATGTAAAACAATTGACTCCTGGTGCTATAACTTGAACGGTCTGGATAGATTTTTGTTTGTTTGATTTGAGGTTTGACGTCCCCCTCAACACTTTATAGGTCATTTTTGGAGATGTTGCTTCCAATTTTGAATTTTGTGGTACTCTTACCCGACATTGAGATGAAAATGACATCTCAAGTGCTGTCGCCCAATGAAAGCAAAAGGGTTTATAAGCATGGACAATCCGACTTGCACCGCTTTACCTGGGCAGGCTTAGATCCTCTAAGCAGTTAACCAGTACTCGTGCACGGTCGGATTCAGCTCTGGGTGGAAGCATCAAGTGCTGTCGCCCAATGAAAGATCCTCTAAGCAGTTAACCAGTACTCGTGCGCGGTCGGATTCAGCATCTGGGTGGAAGCATCATCCATCTTAGCATTTTTGATTCTATTTGCCTTCACTGCAGCTGGTGTTGTGCCGTGTGGCGGCCGTAAAACGTCTCCCCGTACATCAACCATAGTGCAGTTTATATTTTACTTTTGGTCCTTTGAGATCAGCGTGAATATTCTGAAAATCAGAAATAAATTATTGGTTTAGAATCATATTCTAGACAGGTTTTTAATTATTTGGACCCCATTTTGATTTATATCAGTCTTTGAATCGACTGCCTGTTCGAAATTCGCAAATTTGCAGTATGTTTCCTCTGGCTTTCGTTGCCGGATCATAACAGGGTCACTGATGAGGCTTTTTTAGCCGAAACTTCGTAGTATGACCCATCTTCTTTCTTATGAATGTTTTCATTGCTCTTAAAGGAACTCATTTTTTATTTTTATTTGGATCAAATTAGAAATGGTGTTTATAAACACAGTACCCACAACTATAATTATGCTTGCCCCTAAATCCCCAATTCTCGAAGGGCCATAACCAAAGAAAATTTTTCAGAGTTTTTAGGTCGACTGGTTTACCAGTTGACCCAAAGTTATAAAGCAAAGAACTGAAAGCGTGCTGTTGTCCACGTGACCACTCTTAGGAAACCAAGATTACGGTTATTAACCCTTATCTTGCTGTTCACAACAAGCCCTATCTTAGCAAACAGTGTACATCCAGATCAGATGGCTTCTGAAGAAGCCATCTGATCAGGATCTACACTGTTTGGCATTCAGTTTATGAATTTGTAGCAATAAGTTACATCAAGTAATTTGATTGGTTGATAGACAGAAATGGGTGTGGCTTAAATGAATATTCAGCAAGATAAGGGTTATATATAGTCCTGTACTATTTTTATCAATGTTAGGTCAGTTGGTTTATCAATAGCCCTATACAAAATCTGATGCTTTGAAATATGTACACCATCACACAAAGTCTGAAGAAGTTACTGGTGTAATGCCAACGGTCAGTTTGTTACACTGGTACTGCCAAAATACTGTGTTACAGAAAGAAGTGATTAACTCTTATCTTGCTGTTCACGACAGCCCCTGTCTTTGCAAACAGTGTAGATCCAGATCAGATGGCTTCTGAAGAAGCCATCTGATCAGGATCTACACTGTTTGGCATTCAGTTTATGAATTTGTAGCAATAAATTACATCAAGTAATTTGATTGGTTGCTAGACAGAAATGGGAGTGGCTCTGTTGAATATTTAGCAAGATAAGGGTTAATTACCATTTTTCTGCTCTTATTTTCTTATGTGACTTTGTCAACATTTTCATACCAGAATTTCTGCATAGTTTTACCCACTTTCCCAATGGAACCCACAACCAGATTTCTTCTACTGTTGGAGTCAGGCAGAAAAAGGAATTCCACAACAAGTTCTGTTGCTGACCACAAGAACTCAATACATTACGATAACAAACCTGTGTGACTAGTGCATTTTCCTTATCTCAAAACATTATGAAAACATGCCTATACAAATACATGTAAACTTAACCTCCGAAAAAAAACGATAATTTTCAGATGAAAAATTGAAATATTTTTCTTATTTCTGCTTAAAATATAGATTGTGGATACTCGTTAGAACCGCCTCGAGTACCCACAATCTATGTTTTTGAGCAGAAGTAATAAAAACTAGAAATGGTGTTTGTAAAACACAATGCCCCCAACCTTTGCTTAACCTTAGCTGGCAAAATATTCAACAAATATTGTTAAAGACTCAAAAACATACAACAAGAATTCCCCCGAAGGCTATGTCGCGCCTGTGGGGGCGCAAAGTCACCAAACCATGAAATCTAGGTCAAGGTCAAACATGGATGCCTGCATAAAAATTTCACTCCTAGTTGCAAGCATGTACCAAGTATCATCAATGAAACTCTTAAAAACAGACTCTTACATCAGGGTCAAAGTTAGGGTTGTCACACTATTTTACAAAGTCAGTGAACCATAAAATGTAGGTCAAGGTCAGAAATGGATACTTGCATTGAAGTTTCAATTCCTAAATGCAAGCTTGTACCAAATACAATTAATGAAGCTCTAATAGATCTTGAGAAATGGACTCTTACATTAGATAGAAAGTCAGGGTGGTCGCAATAATTCACAAAGTCAGTGAACCATGAAATATGAGTAAAAGTCAAATATGGAAGCTTGCGTTGCAGTTGGAATTCCTAGATGCATGTTTGTACCAATTATAATTTAAAAAGCTTTAATAGTTTTCGAGAAATGGTGAAAGTCAGGGTGGTCGCAATAATTCACGAAGTCAGTGAACCATGAAATATAGGTCAATGTCAGATATGGATGCTTGCGTTGAAGTTGCAATGCCTGGATGCAAGTTTGTACCAAGAATGATTAATGAAGCTCTAATAGTTCTCAAGATATGGAATTGCTGACAAGATTTTATTAAAAAAAACAAGGCATCGCATGCGATACAAATCCCCTCGCACAAGACAACTTCGTGTGTGGAAAACACTGAAATGGCAAAAGTCCAACTTGCTTGAGATATTATCATATGCAACATTTGTGTAAAGTTTGTTTAAAAATCCATCCATAAATGTAGGTTCTAGAGTGATGACAATATTTCTCTAAAAATAGTCATAGGAACCTTGACTTGAGGCCATGGCCGCGAAGTAGATCTTGCTCAAGATATTATCATAAGCATCTTTTGTGTGAAGTTGGATTAAAATCATAAATGTAGGCGGTAGAGCAATGACAAAGTTTTTCTAAAAATAGCCATAGTGACCTTGACCTTGAGGTCATGACCAAGCAACTCGAGATATTACCATAAGAAACATTTGTGTGAAGTTCTATTAACATCCATCAATAAATGTAGGCACTAGAGCGATGACAAAGATTTTCTAAAAACAGCCCCAGTGACCTTGACCTTGAAAGTCGAAATAGTTCATGATATTGTCATAAGGAACATTTGTGTGAAGTTATACTGAAATCGGTGAAGAAATGTAAGCGCTAGAGCCATGTCAAAGTTTTTCTAAAAATAGCCACAGTGACCTTTACCTTGAAAGTCAAACTCACTCGAGGTATTATCATAAGGAACATTTGTGTGAAGTTATATTGAAATCAGTGAAGAAATGTAGTCGCTAGGGCGATGACATTTTTTTTTTTTCAAAAAATAAAAAATAGCCACAGTGACCTTGACCTTGAAAGTCGAAATCGCTCGAGATATTGTCTTAAGGAACATTTGTGTGAAATTATATTGAAATTGGTGAAGAAATGTAAGCGCTAGAGTATTGACAAAGTTTTTCTAAAAATAGTCAGTGACCTTGACCTTGAAAATGGAACTCCCTACAGATATTGTCATAAGGAACATTTGTGTGAATCGATTTTGAAATTGGTGAAAAAATGTAAGCGCTAGAGCAATGAAAAAGGTTTTCTAAAAATAGCCACAGTGACCTTGACCTTGAAAGTTGAACTCTTTCGAGGTATTGTCATCAGGATCATTTGTGTGAAGTTATATTAAAATCGGTGAAGAAATGTAGGCGCTGGAGCAATAGCAAAGTTTTTCTAAAAATAGCCATTGTGACCTTGACCTTGAAAGTTGAAATGGCTTGAGATATTGTCATAAGGAACATTTGTGTGAAGTTATATTGAAATCGGTGAAGAAATGTAAGCGCTAGAGCATTGACAAAGTTGTTCTAAAAATAGCCACAGTGACCTTGACCTTGAAAGTGGAACTCACTAGAGATATTGTCATAAGGAACATTTGTGTGAACTTATATTGAAATCGGTGAAGAAATGTAGGCGCAAGAGCGATGACAATTTTTTTCTAAAAATAGCTACAGTGACCTTGACCTTGAGGTCATGACCCTGAAAGTCGAACACACTTGAGATATTGTCATAAGGAACATTTGTGTGAAGTTATATTGAAATCAGTGAAGAAATGTAGGCGCTAGAGCAATGACAAAGTTTTTCTAAAAATAGCCACAGTGACCTTGACCTTGAGGTCATGACCTTGAAAGTCGACCTCCCTCAAGATATTGTCATAAGGCACATTTGTTTGAAGTTATATTGAAATCAGTGAAGAAATGTAGGCGCTAGAGTGATGACAAAGTTTTTCTTAAAATAGCCACAGTGACCTTGACCTTGAGGTCTTGACCTTGAAAGTCGAACTCGCTGAGATATTGTCATAAGAAACATTTGTGTGAAGTTATATTGAAATTGGTGAAGAAATGTAGGCCCTAGAGCGATGACAAAGTTTTTCTAAAAATAGCCACAGTGACCTTGACCTTGAGGTCATGACTTTGAAGTCGAACTCGCTTGAGATTTTTTTATAAGGAACATTTGTGTGAAGTTATTTTGAAATTGGTGAAGAAGTGTAGGCGCAAGAGCGATGACAAAGTTTTTCTAAAAATAGCCACAGTGACCTTGACTTTGAGGTCATGACCTTGAAAGTCGAACTCGCTCGAGTTTTTTTTATAAGGAACATTTGTGTGAAGTTATATTGAAATTGGTGAAGAAATGTAGGCGCTAGAATGATGACAAAGTTTTTCACAAATTACCAAAATGACAAAGGGCCATAACTCACAAAGTATTTTTCGGAATTTTGTCATAAGTTAATCTGTTCAAATACTCATCACCACCAATCTATTCACCAACTTTCAAGGCTCTAGCTCCAATAATTTTTTAGATATCTTGCTGACAAGATTTTATTAAAAAAAATTTCAAAGGGCAATAACTCTTAAAAGGGGCATAATCCGGACAAGAACAAAAATACGCGTCAGCTAATTTTCCATGAGGAATCCATATATGAAATTTCAAAACCCTAGCATACACGGTTCTAAAGATATGCTATGCATCACTTTTAGCATACATTACAATGGGCACAAATTACCAAAATGACAAAGGGCCATAACTCACAAAGTATTTACAAAGGGCCATAACTCACAAAGTATTTTTCGGAATTTCGTCAAAAGTTAATCAGTTCATCTACTCATCACCACCAATATATTCACCAACTTTCAAGGCTCTAGCTCCAATAGTTTTTGAGAAATCTTGCTGACAAAATTTTATTAAAACAATTTCAAAGGGCAATAACTCTTAAAAGGGGCATAATCCAGACAAGAAAAAAAAATACGTGTCAGCTAATTTTCCATGAGGAATCCATATATGAAATTTCAAAACCCTAGAATACACGGTTCTAAAGTTATGCTATGCATCACTTTTAGCATACATTACAATGGGCACAAATTACCAAAATGACAAAGGGCCATAACTCACAAAGTATTTTTCAGAATTTTGTCAAAAGTTAATCAGTTCATCTACTCATCACCACCAATCTATTCACCAACTTTCAAGGCTCTAGCTCCAATAGTTTTTGAGATATCTTGCTGACAAGATTTTATTAAAAAAATTTCAAAGGGCAATAACTCTTAAAAGGGGCATAATCCGGACGAGAAAAAAAATACTCATCTGCTAATTTTCCATAAGGAATCCATATATGAAATTCAAAACCCTAGCATACACGGTTCTAAAGATATGCTTTGCATCACTTTTAGCATACATTACAATGGGCACAAATTACCAAAATGACAAAGGGCCATAACTCACAAAGTATTTTTCGGAATTTCGTCAAAAGTTAATCAGTTCATCTACTCATCACCACCAATATATTCACCAACTTTCAAGGGTCTAGCTCCAACAATTTTTGAGATATCTTGCTGACAAAATTTAATTAAAAAAAATTCAAAGGGCAATAAGTCTTAAAAGGGGCATAATCCGGACAAAAAAAAAATACGCGTCAGCTAATTTTCCATGAGGAATCCAAATATGAAATTTCAAAACCCCAGCATACACGGTTCTAAAGTTATGCTATGCATCACTTTTAGCATACAATACAATAGGCACAAATTACCAAAATGACAAAGGGCCATAACTCACAAAGAATTTTTCAGAATTTCGTCAAAAGTTAATCAGTTCATCTACTCATCACCACCAATATATTCACCAACTTTCAAGGCTCTAGCTCCAATAGTTTTTGTGAAATCTTGCTGACAAAATTTTATTAAAACAATTTCAAAGGGCAATAACTCTTAAAAGGGGCATAATCCAGACAAGAAAAAACAAGAAAAATGCCTAATGGCATTATGGACGGGTTTTTTTTTCAGTATGGTTAGGATGGTGGTGGCATGGGTGGGGTAGGGTGGGGTGTGCTGGTGTGGGGTAGGGTGGGGTGGGATGGGTTAGGAGTCGGGTGGGACTGGGTGGAATTTGTGGTGGGGTGGGATGGGGTGTGGGATGGGGTGTGGTGGGGTTGTGGGGTGGGGTTGGGCTTGGGTGGGTTGGATGGGGTGAGGTCGGGTAAGGTGGGGAGTGGTGGGATGGGGTGGTGTTGGGGGTGGATTGGGGTTGTTTTGGGATGGGGATGGGGTGGGGTTGTGGGGTAGGGTATGCTAGGGTAGGGTGGGCTGGGTAGGGTATGTATGTAAAACTAAGTATGCATGTATGTACAGAACAAATGCAATATCCTAACCCAGTAGCAACTTTTGTGGAGTGGGGGGGGGGGGGGGGGGGGTATGATTTGTTTATGTGTTTTAAGAAGAAAAAAAAAATAAAGTTTTTTTTTCCTATTTTTAGCTCTGGTGGACACTGATTTTAGCGATTTTGAAAAAGGGTCACCTAATGAACATTTCTGAATGTATGTAAAACTATGTATGCATGTATGTACAGAACAAATGCAATATCCTAACCCAGTAACAACTTTTTGTGAAGGGGGGGGGGGGGGGGGTTGATTTGTTTATGTGTTTTATGAAGAAAAAAAATAAAGTTTTTTTCTATTTTTAACTCTATTTTTAGCTCCAGTGGGCACTGATTTTAGCAATTTTGAAAAAGGGTCACCTAATGAACATTTCAGTAAAATAATTTTGAAATCGGGCCATTATCCCAGGAGGCGATGTCGTTTAAAGAAATTGTTGACGGACGACGAACATCAACTCACCTTGAGCACTTCATGCTCAGGTGAGCTAAAAAAAGAACGAAAAAAAAGAACGAAAAAAAAAAAAAAAAAGAAAATTCCATGCCTGTGCATGCATGTATGTATTATTACTAGCAACTATCAGGGGAGGAAGACAATAATTGTTCATATGTGTTTATGGAGAAGAAAAGAAAAATAAAGAAAAAAAAACAATGAAAAAAAGAAAGAAAAAAAAAAAGAACAAAAAAAAAAAATGTTTCCATCGAGGTTTGAACTCACGCCCCTCAGATTCATAGTCAACAATAGGATTCGTAGTCCAGCACTCTATCCACTACACTGGCATTTGAAAAAAGGTTAACCAAAAGGTAAACCTGAAAAACACAAGTTTGAATAATGACAATTTCCGCCAAAATTTTAGTCTTTTGCGCCATTTATGGATAATACATGAAAGCTGTACCTCCACTTATGCATCAGTCCTGATATGAAAACAATCTGCTACAGAATAGATGAAAAATATCACTTTGAAAAAAGGTTAACCAAAAGGTAAATCTGGGACGACGCCCGCCCGCCCGCAGGACGCCCGCCCGCCCGCCCGCCCACCCGCCCGGACATCACTATTTTAAAGGACGGATTTTTTTTAAAAACCCGTCCAAAAATACGCGTCAGCTAATTTTCCATGAGGAATCCATATATGAAATTTCAAAACCCCAGCATACACGGTTCTAAAGTTATGCTATGCATCACTTTTAGCATACAATACAATAGGCACAAATTACCAAAATGACAAAGGGCCATAACTCACAAAGTATTTTTCAGAATTTTGTCAAAAGTTAATCAGTTCATCTACTCATCACCATCAATATAATCACCAACTTTCAAGGCTCTAGCTCCAATAGTTATTGAGATATCTTGCTGACAAGATTTTATTAAAAAAATTTCAAAGGGCAATAACTCTTGAAGGGGGCATAATCCGGACTAGAAAAAAAATACGCGTCAGCTAATTTTCCATGAGGAATCCATATATGAAATTTTCCAAACCCTAGCATACACTGTTCTTTAGTTATGCTATGCATCAAAAGCGTAACGGACGGACGAACGGACGGACAGACGAACGGACGAACGAGGCAGAAGCAATATGCCCCTCCAGCATAATAAAGTATACCCCTGCTAACCCCAATTTTACGATATAAAAGTCGGGTTCAAGGGGGTAAGTATTATATAGGCTTGTTTTCGTGATGAATGGCTACTTTTCTGCTGAAAATCAGGGATATTTTTTTTTTATTTATACAGCAAACATAGGTTGTGGGTGCTCGTTAGAACCGCCTCATTGCGGAGGGAGTAAAGGAGTATTTCAGCACTAAATTTTTGAAATTCAGCATTGATGATTGAAGTTTAATTTGAAATTTTGGATTTCACCGTTGAAATCAAATTAAGGACTGAACTACATTCTTTCACCATAAAGCCCTTCACATTGATTCTTTTGTGAGCAGTTAACTTTGTTTGATTTATATAAGGTTTAACGTCCCCGTCAACACTGTATATGTCATTTTGGAAACATTGCTTCCAATTTTGTGGGACTAGTAAACTAGATCTATCAGAATTAAACATCTTCAAAGCAAGGATGACAAATTTATTTATTTTAGGTTTTGTTGTTGGTGATTTTCAGAGAAAATATTGATACTTATCACTTAATTAGCAGTCATGAATTTTCTAGAACCATAGGGGGAAACATGTATACATACCCAGTGCGCTGAAAAGTATAATCCGACTATTTTGCCCTTCAGCTCATCTAATGCTTCCACTTCTTTATTGTCTTTCAATAATTTTCCTTTGATTAAATCAGAAAATTTCTTCCGTCGCCATGGAAACTCAAAACCATTTTCATCCTCCATCAAACAAGAGTAGCCATCTCCGGTTATTGTCTTTCCATTTTCACAGTCTATTAACACAAATTTCGGAATCCCTTGAACATGGAACTTTTTGCAGAGCTTGCCCTGCAAATATAAAAACAAAGATGAAAGTCAACTATAATGTTTTAATCATGGTCATGTGTGTTAATCGTTGTATGTTTTGATGTTGTGAGATTGCAGCATTACAAAAACATGTAAACTTTACCGCTGAAAAACTGAAACTTTAACCCTTATCTTGCTGAATATTCATTTAAGCCACATCCATTTATGTCTATCAACCAATCAAATTACTTGATGTAATTTATTGCTACATATTCATAAACTGAATGCCAAATAGTGTAGATCCTGATCAGGTGGCTTATTCAGAAGCCACCTGATCTGGATCTACACTGTTTGCAAATATAGGGGTTGTCGTGAACAGCAAGATAAGGGTTAAGAGGAAAAATTGTCTGCTCAAAATATAGATTGTGGGTACTCGTTGGAACTGCCTCATCTATATTTTAATCAAGGCGGTTCCAACGAGTACCCACAATCTATATTTAAGCTCAAAATATTGATTGTGGGTACTCATTAGAACTGCCTCATTGAGGCGGTTCTAACGAGTACCCACAATCTATATTTTAGAGCAGACAAAAAAAAGAAGGTTTACCCCTGTAAAACCCCAGTTTTACTATATAAAAGTGGGATTCAAGGAATAGACATGTTTTTGTGATGGATTACCTTGTTCTGGAAAATAATTGTTTGTTTGTTTGTATGTTTGATTTGAGGTTTAACGTCCCCGTCAACACTGTAAAGGTCATTTTGGAGGTGTTACTTCCAATTTTGTTGGACTTTTACCCGCCGTTGAGATGAAATTACTTCTCAAGCCCTGTCACCCAATGAAACCAATAGGGTTTATAAGCATGGACGGACCAACTCGCACCGCATTGCCTGGGCAGGCTTAGATCCTCAAAGCGGTTTACCAGTACTCGTGTGCGGTCGGTTTCAGCTCTGCATGGAAGCATCATGCAGCCTGTCTATTTGTTCAAGCCCCGATGGGCTGGGGCTTCTGGAAAAATAATTGATTGGTGCATGACATTGTTCTCTAAATATTGCACAACCCACATAAAAGTCGAATTACAAGGTCCGGTCAACTTTCAAAGAATAGGCCTATAATCACCCTGTATGTCTGGATCCATTCATCCAAAGATCCGTGGTCAGTTACGAAAATTGTCTCTATGACTAAACCGTCCAAAATATTTTAATCATTTTTGTGATGCAGGCAGATACCGACAAAATCTAACCAATGGGCTATAATTAAAGCATCCCCAAGGTAAAAGACGTGAAAATTTTAAAATGGCCATATCACTCAAACCGTTTGGAATATTTTGATATTTTGGGAATACTAGCAGATGCCGACAAGAACTAGCAAACAAACTTGAAAGATACAATATTTCTGTTAGAGCATCCTCTCCAACAACAAAGATGTGAAAACCTTAAAATGCCAGCCATATGAAATATTTTGATAATACTGAAGCAGACAAGCAAATGAACCTGACAAATGCCTGTTTTCCATTTGAATAACCTTGTTTGAAAGTGTTACCTGCAACTCCAGGGGCCAGTTGTTCAAAACTAACGATGTCGTTAGTTAATGAATCATTAAAACTTTGATCATTTAATATGGCAAAAAAAAAATGAGAGCAGCTTTTGGAAAAGAGCAGCCCCTGCGAAGTGGAGTTCTTAACTCAAGAACTGTTCTTGAACTGCTCTTAAGAGTTCTTAATCTGTTCATGAAGGTTTCAAGAACACTTGTTCTTGAACTAGTCAAGAACACATTCTAGGAACAGTTCAGGAACTTTTTGTAGAATTTGTGATATTCTTGAACTATTCTTAAACTTTTCTGGAACACTTTAAAGACTTTTCTTGAACAACATGATGACTCTGGTGTTCTTGAACTGTTCTTAAATTTGTTCTTGTTGACTTCAAAGCTTTTTCTTAAACAAAGAGTCTTGTAAGACGTTCTTAAATTGTTCTTAAACTTGTTCTTGTTTATTTCAAAGACATTTCTAGAACAAATTGTAATGCCAGGTGTTCTGAAACTGTTCTCAGTTACCAAGCTTTGTTGGTGTTTTTGTTAAATATGGATGAGCAAATGTTTAAATCTACTGCTGTCCACTGGCAGCACCATTTATCTGGTGTGTGGGTGGGGTATAATTTCTCCCTGCAGAACAAGATGAGCCCATCAAAGGCACAGAGTCTGATCAGTGTCTTTGCTGTGTCCTCAATGTGTAAAAAGGTATAATTTTCTTCATGTAGACAGGTAACTGAACAAAGACTCTGATCAGCATGGGCAGTGCCAAGGCTTATCTGAGTCTGGGCTGGACACACATGCCATTTTTGTCAGTTTTGTCACATTCGTTAGCCCATAAAATAATATGTCTAGTATTATGAAGTGAAATCTGTCCAACTCCACAGATGGATTCAATATGATTGGACAATGTCTCATGCAAAAGAATGACAACTCTACCTTGCTGCATTTATGAATTACCTGCCCTTGCAAAAATTCTGTGTCCTGGCTGAAACTCTTAGACCGTTTGACTAATTTGATTTATGATTGTAACTTCACAGGTGGATTCAACACCATGGGACAATAT
This sequence comes from Lucinisca nassula, assembly GCA_963580285.1. Classification (NCBI taxonomy): domain Eukaryota; kingdom Metazoa; phylum Mollusca; class Bivalvia; order Lucinida; family Lucinidae; genus Lucinisca; species Lucinisca nassula. Next base: position 26,919,770 of record OY757022.1, read on the forward strand.
GGCTTACACAAAAATGGCAACTCTACCTTGCTTAATTGATGAGTTATCTGCCCTTGCCAAACTTTGGTGTTTCTCATAAAAAGTATGCAATGGCATATATTGGTTAAGAGCAGTTCTTGAACAGTTCTTGGGCAGTTCAAAATGTGAAGAACACCTGTTCTAAAAGTGGTTGAAACATGTTCTTGAAGTATGCAAGAACTGATGTTCTGGAACAGTTCTTGGTCAGTTGAAAAACTAATGTTTCTCTTGAACTGAAAGTGTTCTAGAAATGTACATGAGCTGCTCTTGAAGTGTTCAAGAACAGTCCAAGAACATTTTTAGGAATGTTAAATTGGGACAATTTTTAAGAACATGTGTTCGTCAATTTTTAAGAACGTTCTATTCTTGAAAAGTTCTTAAAGCCTGTTCTTGAATAGTTCAAGAACAAAAGTTCTTTAAAGAGTTCAATAACTGTTCTTGAACTGTATGAGAACTTCATTTTTGAACTGTTCAAGAACATTTTTACTTACTTGTTCTTAAAAATTGTCCAATTTAACATTTCTTAAAATGTTCTAGAACTGTTCTTTAACACTTTAAGAGCAATTCATGTCCAGTTCTTGATTTTTGTTCTTGAACTGTGAAAGGACTTTTCTTGAATTGTTCTTAAAGTTTTTGCAGGGGAGCTTCAGCAAAAATAACACTGTATTAGATATTGAACTTGCTAGAACAGTTAACAAATTGACCACTATTGAGCTAGATAAGCTAAAGAGGCTTTGAACACCTTAACCCAGATTGGCATTTTTAGGACTTGCATTTGTACCATTGGTAACTATGTTGTAGTCCCATTTGAAAATATTCTCTGCTACATGGCATTGGCTCTTTAAGGGTTTACTTTCTTATTCGAAAATGTCTGTTAATATTGTCATTGGAACTTTGGGGTTTGTCAAGTTCTCCTAGGATAGGCACCAGTGATTGCACAGTCTACACAAAAGTAGACTGGCAAGGTTTGGTCAACTTTCAAATCACTTTATAATCACCCGATGAGTCTGTCTGTCTATCCAAAAATTTGTCCATCCAAAGATCCATGATCGGTTAGCGAAAACTGTCACCACTACTAAATGGTCTGGAATATTTTAATTATTTGTTCAATTAGAACAAAATGTGTTTGTGAAACACGAAAATGTCCACACGTTGAGGCCAATTTTTCTTTAAATTAGGTCACAGGTCAAGGTCAATGTCTCAAGTCAAAATCCTGTATAAGTGGGAAGCTCTTGTCACAAGGAACAGACCAAATATGAAAGCTCTATCTCAATTCAGAAGTTATGATAAAGTAGATAACAGGTCAAGGTCAGAGGTCAAAAGTTTTTGTGGGAGTGCAAAGCCCGTGTCACAAGGAATATAATTAACCTACATGCCAAATATGAAGGCTCTATCTCAAACAGTTCAGTTATGATAAAGTAGATCACACATCAAGGTCACAGGTCAAAAGTTTTGTGTGAGTGGGAAGCCCCTGTAACAAGGAAGCTACATGCCAAATATAAAGGCTCCACCTCAAATGGTTCAAAAGTTATAATAAAGTAAGTCACAGGTCAAGGCCAAGGTCACAGGTCAAAATTTTTGTATGGGTGAGAAGCCCTTGTTACAAGGAACCTACGTGCCAAATATGAAGGCTCTATTCCAAATGGTTCAAAAGTTATGATAAAGTAGATTACAGGTCAAGGACACAGATCAAATTTTTTTTTGTATTGGTTGGAAGCCATCTCCACAAGTTATGACAATGTTAAGTTTTTCTTTAAAATAGGTTCAAAAGTTATGATAAAAGTTGGTCACAGGTCAAGGTCAGGGTCACAGGTCAAATTTGTTTACTATGTTGGAAGCCCTTGCCACAAGGAACCCACAAGTTAAGTATGAAGGCTCTATCTCAAACTGTTCAAAAATTATGATAAAGTAGGTCACAGGTCAAATTTGTATATGTGTGGGAAGCCTTTGTTACAAAGAACCTACATGCCAGATATGAAGGCTATATCTAAAATGGTTCAAAAGTTATGATAAAGTACATGTAGATGGTGTGGGAAGCCATTGCCAAAAGTAACCTACAAGCCAGATATCAAGGCTTTATCTCAAATGGTTCAAAAGTTATGACAAATGTCATTTTTTCATTCAAAGTAGGTCATACGTCAAGGTCAAAACTATTTGTATGAGTGGGTAGCCTTGTCACAAGAAACCTACATGCCAAATATGAAGGTTCTATCTCAAACAGTTAAAATGTTATAACGAATGCTAATTTTTTCTTTGAAATAGGTCACAGGTCATGGTCATAGGTCATTTTCATATGAGTGGAAAGCCCATGTCACAAGGCATCTACATGTCAAATATGAAGGCCCTAGTTCAGACCGGTTCAAAAATTACATCCCAAGTTACCGTATTCGACCTATTTACCGCACCGTGCGCTTAGTTTTTTCAAAATTGTATGAAAATATTGTGGTGAAAAATCTGCCTAATAAGCGCACACTCAATACATGTATGAAAAAAAAAATACGAAAAAAAGCTTCCGATATGATTATTTTATAGAGTTGAATTTCAGCATAGGTTTTTCACCACATATACATATGATTGTCCGGATCAAAGATGCAGCAACACTCAATATGAATTTGTTGGGAGGTTACTGTAAAGTGTGCGCTTGTGAATTTTTTCCAGAAAAAGCTTGGGTGTGCGCTTATAGGAGCATGAGCGGTAAATAGGTCGAATACGGTATTTTTTTCCTCAAAGACGGTCACAGGCCAAGGTCATGTTCACAGGTAACAATTTTTGTATAAATTTGAAGCCCTTGTCACAAGAAACCTACTGGCCAAATATGAAGGCTCTACCTAAAATGGTTTAAAAGTTATGACCAATGTTAAGTTGTCCAACAAAAACCTACTAGTAGTAAGGCTGGCACGATTAATCGGATACCCAAAGATGCACCTAAAATAACTGTATCAGTGGCAACCAGCAGTGCAGACCAAGATGAGATGCCACATTCTGTGGCATCTCATCTTGGTCTACACTGTTTGCTCAGGCCTGTCTGTTGAAATACATAAGGCAAAGTACAGTATATGGTAATCCTGGAGTCATGCTCAGACAGAAAGCCAGACAGGTAAAATTATGACCAAATCTTCAGTGATCACTAATCGATTATCGATCGCAATGACAGGGATGGTAACCGATTATCTTTTCAACTCCTTTTAGCCAACCCTAACTAGTAGCGATATAAAACCAGATTTCTAAAATTCCAATAGCCTTGCCGAGGTAAAATATTGGGGTTGGTATTGTTAATGGGCAAATCTGTCAAATATTGACAGAGTTATGATCCTTCTCAGTTCCTAATTAGTGTTTTTGGGGCATTTAAATCAATTAAGCTGTTGAAGGTATCTGGGGTGGGGAAGAACTGGGCCGGCCCATTTCTTCTCCACCTTCCAGTAGGATGTGGAAGATGTCTGAGGTGGGGAAAAACTGGAAAGGTAAATCCAAGTACAATATTGAAGGTGTCTAGGGTGGGGAAGAACTGGGCCGGCCCATTTCTTCCCCACCACTTCTTCCACACCTTTGGGATGTGCTGTATAGTTAATTCCAGTATGACGTAAAAGGTAGCTGCGGTGGGGAAGAACTTGGCTTGCCTGTTTCTTCCCCAGCCTTGGTGAGTGTTTAACAATTTAGTCAATTACGATGTTCAAGGTGTGAGGGGTGGGGAAGAGCTGAGCCAGCCCATTTCTTCCCCAACCTTGGTGAGTGTTCAACAATATAGTCAGTTATGATGTTCATGGTGTGAGGGGTAGGGAAGAACTGGAATGGCCTGTTTCTTCCCCGCCTTTGGTGAGTGTTCAACAATTTAGTCAATTATGATATTCAAGGTTTCAAGGTTGGGGAAGAACTGAACCAGCCCGTTTCCTCCTCACCCTTGGTGTCAAGTTAGTGAGTGTTCAACAATTAAGTAAATTATGATATTCAATGTGCCAGGGGTGGGGAAGAACTGGGCTGGCCTGTTTCTTCACCACCCTTGGTGAGTGTTCAACAATTTAGTCAATTATGATATTCAAGGTTTCAAGGTTGGGGAAGAACTGAAGTGGCCCATTTCCTCCCCACCCTTGGTGAGTGTTCAACAATTAAGTCAACTATGATGTTCAAGAAGCCATGGGTGGGGAAGAACTGGGCTCTCACATTTCTTCCCCACTCTTGGTGTGTAATTAGCCATTTAGTCAATAATTATGATATTGAAGGTGTCACGGGTGGGGAAGAACTGAGCCAGCCCATTTCTTCCCCACCCTCAATGAGTGTTTAACAATTTACTCAATTATGATGTTCAAGGTGTCAGGGATGGGGAAGAACTGAGCCAGCCCGTTTCTTCCCCACCCACGATGAGTGTTCAACAATTTAGTCAATTATGATGTTCAATGTGTCAGGGGTGGGGAAGAACTGAGCCAGCCCATTTCTTCCCAACCCTTGGTGAGTGTTCAACAATTTTGTCAATTATGATGTTCAAGGTGTCAGGGGTGGGGAAGAACTGAGCCAGACTGTTTCTTCCCCACCCTTGATGAGTGTTTAACAATTTAGTCAATTATGATGTTCAAGGTGTCAGGGATGGGGAAGAACTGAGCTTGCCTGTTTCTTCCCCACCTTTGGTGAGTGTTCAAGAATTTAGTCAATTCTGATGTTCAAGGTGTCAGGGGTGGGGAAGAACTGAGCCAGCCTGTTTCTTCCCCACCCTTGGTGAGTGTTCAACAATTTTGTCAATTATGATGTTCAAGATGTCAGGGTGGGGAAGAACTGAGCCAGCCTGTTTCTTCCCCACCCTTGGTCAGTGTTCAACAATTTAGTCAATTATGATGTTCAAGGTGTCAGGGGTGGGGAAGAACTGAGCCAGCCTGTTTCTTCCCCACCCTTGATGAGTGTTCAACAATTTAGTCAATTATGATGTTCAAGATGTCAGAGGTGGGGAAATACTGAGCCACCCTGTTTCTTCCCCACCCTTGGTGAGTGTTCAACAATTTAGTCAATTATGATGTTCAAGGCGTCAGGGGTTGGGAAGAACTGAGCCAGCCTGTTTCTTCCCCACCCTTGATGAGTGTTCAACAATTTAGTCAATTATGATGTTCAAGGTGTCAGAGGTGGGGAAGAACTGAGCCAGCCTGTTTCTTTCCCTCCCTTGGTGAGTGTTCAACAATTTAGTCAATTATGATGTTCAAGATGTCAGGGTGGGGGAGAACTGAGCCAGCCTGTTTCTTCCCCACCCTTGGTGAGTGTTCAACAATTTTGTCAATTATGATGTTCAAGGTGTCAGGGGTGTGGAAGAACAGAGCCAGCCTGTTTCTTACCCATCCTTGATGAGTGCTCAACAATTTAGTCAATTATGATGTTCAAGATGTCAGGGGTGGGGAAGAACTGAGCCAGCCTGTTTCTTCCCCACCCTTGGTGAGTGTTCAACAATTTAGTCAATTATGATGTTCAAGGTGTCAGGGGTGGGGAAGAACTGAGCCAGCCTGTTTCTTCCCCACCCTTGATGAGTGTTCAACAATTTAGTCAATTATGATGTTCAAGGTGTCAGAGGTGGGGAAGAACTGATCCAGCCTGTTTCTTTCCCTCCCTTGGTGAGTGTTCAACAATTTAGTCAATTATGATGTTCAATATGTCAGGTTGGGGGAGAACTGAGCCAGCCTGTTTCTTCCCCACCCTTGGTCAGTGTTCAACAATTTAGTCAATTATGATGTTCAAGGTGTCAGGGGTGTGGAAGAACTGAGCCAGCCCGTTTCTTACCCATCCTTGATGAGTGCTCAACAATTTAGTCAATTATGATGTTCAAGATGTCAGGGGTGGGGAAGAACTGAGCCAGCCTGTTTCTTCCCCACCCTTGGTGAGTGTTCAACAATTTAGTCAATTATGATGTTCAAGGTGTCAGGGGTGGGGAAGAACTGAGCCAGCCTGTTTCTTCCCCACCCTTGATGAGTGTTCAACAATTTAGTCAATTATGATGTTAAAGATGTCAGAGGTGGGGAAATACTGAGCCAGCCTGTGTCTTCCCCACCCTTGGTGAGTGTTCAACAATTTAGTCAATTATGATGTTCAAGGCATCAGGGGTTGGGAAGAACTGAGCCAGCCTGTTTCTTCCCCACCCTTGATGAGTGTTCAACAATTTTGTCAATTATGATGTTCAATGTGTCAGAGGTGGGGAAGGACTGAGCCAGTCTGTTTCTTTCCCTCCCACTGGTGAGTGTTCAACAATTTAGTCAATTATGATGTTCAAGATGTCAGGATGGGGGAGAACTGAGCCAGCCTGTTTCTTCCCCACCCTTGGTCAGTGTTCAACAATTTAGTCAATTATGATGTTCAAGGTGTCAGGGGTGTGGAAGAACTGAGCCAGCCTGTTTCTTACCCATCCTTGATGAGTGCTCAACAATTTAGTCAATTATGATGTTCAAGATGTCAGGGGTGGGGAAGAACTGAGCCAGCCTGTTTCTTCCCAACCCTTGGTGAGTGTTCAACAATTTAGTCAATTATAATGTTCAAGGTGTCAGGGGTGGGGAAGAACTGAGCCAGCCTGTTTCTTCCCCACCCTTGATGAGTGTTCAACAATTTAGTCAATTATGATGTTCAAGATGTCAAAGGTGGGGAAATACTGAGCCAGCCTGTTTCTTCCCCACCCTTGGTGAGTGTTCAACAATTTAGTCAATTATGATGTTCAAGGCGTCAGGGGTTGGGAAGAACTGAGCCAGCCTGTTTCTTCCCCACCCTTGATGAGTGTTCAACAATTTAGTCAATTATGATGTTCAAGGTGTCAGAGATGGGGAAGAACTGAGCCAGCCTCTTTCTTTCCCTCCCTTGGTCAGTGTTCAACAATTTAGTCAATTATGATGTTCAAGATGTCAGGGTTGTGGAAGAACTGAGCCAGCCTGTTTCTTACCCACCCTTGATGAGTGTTCAACAATTTAGTCAATTATGATGTTCAAGATGTCAGAGGTGGGGAAGAACTGAGCCAGCCTGTTTCTTCCCCACCCTTGGCGATTGTTCAACAATTTAGTCAATTATGATGTTGAAGGTGTCAGGGGTGGGGAAGAACTGAGCCAGCCTGTTTCTTACCCACCCTTGATGAGTGTTCAACAATTTAGTCAATTATGTCGTTCAAGATGTCAGGGGCGGGGAAGAACTGAGCCAGCCTGTTTCTTCCCCACCCTTGGTGAGTGTTCAACAATTTAGTCAATTATGATGTTCAAGGTGTCAGGGGTGGGGAAGAACTGAGCCAGCCTGTTTCTTACCCACCATTGTTGAGTGTTGTATAGATAACCCTTGGTGAGTACATTGTATAATGTTAACCTTTAGTACCAAATGTAATCCTCCTTCTTATATATAGCAGGAGTCCATTTCAAAATTTAGGGGTGTCAGGTTGTGTTTTCTTCAGAAATTATGTTAAAAATGGCGAAAAATTTTGCAAACAATCAGATGCCGGGACCTGAGGCATCTGATCGGGGCGGCACTTTTGGGGTTTCCAGTACAAAAAGGGTTAATCAGTCTTGGGTGGGGAAGAACTGGGTCCTCCCATTTCTTCCCCACCCTGTGAGTGTTGAACAGTTTTCATGACCCCAACACCCCCATCTCCCAACCCCACTCCACCAAGGGGAGGGGGACACATTGTTTTTGGTGTAAATCCCGTTTGCGTTCGTGTCAGCATTGGCGTCAGTGTAGCCTGGTTGAAGCACTACTAAGTCAGAATCCATCAATAGGTTCAGGAACTATATGAGTACTACTCATATAGTTCCTGAACCTATTGATGGATTCTGACTTACATCATTAGGATGGGGGAAAGCAGCCATTATGTTTTCGTGACCTTGACCTTATTTTCAAGGGCACAGGCCCCAACAAACTGTTAATTTCAGGCCAAAAATTGCTTGTCTGCATCCTATCTCATGAACCAATAGATGAAATTTGGTCAAACTTAGTACAGTATATCATTGCAACGCACCAAGGATTTGGTAAAATCCCCAAAACAGGCCTCCATGGCCTAGTGGATAAGAGCGCTGACTCTTAATCATTAGGTCTCTCACTGCTGTGGGTTCGAGCCTGGCTCTGGTGAGTCGGGTCACAGGTGAGACACAAAGTTCGGCACCGTAAGATCAGGTAGTTTTTCTCTGGGTTTTCCGGTTTTCACCCACCTCTGATTAATGATTGGCTCGATATAAGTGAAATAATCTTGAAAGGGCCGTAAAACCAAAAAACCCCAAAAAAGATCCCAAAAACTGCTAACTTGTCTTCACCCTATCTCACGAATGAATTGCTGAAATTTGGTCAAATTTTATACAACATTATCATGCAACCTACCAAAGATTTAATTAAATTTTGGTGACCTTGACCTTATTTACAAGGGCACAGGCCCCACAAAATTCTGTCAATTTTGGCTTATCTGCACCCTATGTCATGAACAAACTGCTGAAATTTAGTCACATTTGGTACAATACATGTAAATAATAATGCAACCAACCAAAGATCTGATTAGATTTTGATGACCTTGACCTTGTTTTCAAGGGTACAGGTCGCCAAAAACTGTACATTTGGTTTATCTGCACCCTATCTCATGAACGATATGATGAAATTTGGTCAAACTTGGTACAATATAGTCGGAATATACATGTATCACTGCAACCTACCAAAGGCAAAACCAAAGATTTAGTTAAATTTTGGTGACCTTGACCTTATTGACAAGGGCACAGGCCCCAAAAAACTGTCAATTTTGGCTTATCTGCACCCTATGTCATGAACAAACTGCTGAAATTTAGTCACACTTGGTACATGTATATCATAATGCAAAGATCTGATTAGATTTTGATGACCTTGATCTTATTTTCAAGGGTACAGGTTGCCAAAGACTGTCAATTTGGCTTGTCTGCACCCTATCTCATGATTTGTTTGTTTGTTTGATTTGAGGTTTAACGTCCCCGTCAACACTGTAAAGGTCATTTTGGAGACGTTGCTTCCAATTTTGTGGGACTTTTACCCGACCTTGAGATGAAATGACATCTCAAGCCCTGTCGCCCAATGAAACCTATAGGGTTTATAAGCATGGACGGTCCGACTCGCACCGCGGTTCCTGGACAGGCTTAGATCCTCTAAGCGGTTTACCAGTACTAGTGTGCGGGCCGGATTTAGCTCTGCGTGGAAGCATCATGCAGCCCATATACTTCTTCAAGCCCCTATGGGCGGGGGCAGCCCCATCTCATGAACGATATGATGAAATTTGGTCAAACTTGGTACAATATAGTCGGAATATACATGTATCACTGTAACCTACCAAAGGCTTGATTAGATTTTGGTGACCTTCATCTTATTTTCAAGGGCACAGGCCCACAAAACTGTTTCAGTTTACCTTCAGCACTCTATTATAACCCTTGTCCTGCTGAATAAACTAATTTTGCCATACCCATTTCTGACTATAAAACAATCAAATTATTTGATAATAAATATGTATTTGTTCAATTTTGCAAACTGAATGACAAACAGTGTAGATCCTGATCAGATAACTAAAAGCCATCTGTCACATCTGGATCTACATCATTCTACAATGTTTGCAAAGGGTGGAGTTGGTCTGATTAAGAATATATAGAGGATCTTACATGAGTGTTCATGTATTATTGAATTTATTAAACGAGTTGAGGAAAAGGGATAAAATGCAAGGCTTTGCTAAGCATTTTATCCCTTTTCCTCAACGAGTTTAATAAATTCAATAATACATGAGCACGACTGCAAGATTCTATTTATCATATGACATTTAAAACGCATTTTATTCACGATTGTTTACAAAAATGTCAATAATCCGCCATTAGTCAACGCGACGCCGTTAAGGACGTCGTACATGTAACGTTACGGAATGTATCTAGCTAATTTGCATATTTAATCCACTAGTGGATTATCGAAAATAACGCATGGCGTTATTACACTCTCAGACGCGACGTCATATGATAAAATGGTTAATTCTGAAGTCTGAGCATACATGTACATGCAGTCTCACTGAAGCCTTTACAGTATACACTAACAAAAATAAATGCTTGAGACACGTATCTGTCATAAGAGATACATGTAATGGCACATTTTGATGACAATTCATTTAAGCCTTATCTTGCTGTTCATGACAACCCCTATCTTTGCAAACAGTGTAGATCCAGATCAGATGGCTTCTGATCAGGATCTACACTGTTTGGCATTCAGTTTATGAATTTGTAGCAATAAATTACATCAAGTAATTTGATTGGTCTCACTAAAGTCTTTACAGTATACACTAACATAAATAAATGCTTGAGACATGTACATGTCATAAGAGATACCGGTAATGGCACATTTTACTGACAATTCATTTAACCCTTATCTTGCTGTTCACGACAACCCCGCTTTCTTTGCAAACAGTGTAGATCCAGATCAGATGGGTTCTGAAGAAGCCATCTGATCAGGATCTACACTGTTTGGCATTCAGTTTATGAATTTGTAGCAATAAATTACATCAAGTAATTTGATTGGTTGATATAATGAAATGGGTGTGGCTTAAATGAATATTCAGCAAGATAAGGGTTAAGTACCAAACACATGTAGACAGTCAATGCTTGTTGAACCATCTCACTGTGGTGATTTTAACCCTTTTTGTACCAAATGGAATCTTCCTCCTTAAATATGCAAAATTTAGAGGTGTCAGGTTGTGTTTTCTTTAACATTGATTTGGAAAATGGCTGAACTTTTTCCAAATAGTGTAGGCCCTGATCAGACGCCGCATCTGCGGCGTCTGATCTGGGTCTGCACTGTTTGCCAGGGTACCCGTTTTGAGGTTTCTGGTACTAAGTGGATTAAAGAGTACCCACAACCTTTGTATTAAAACATGAAAATTAATGTGCAAATGATGTGCATGCTTGATAACTCTACTGTTTCCTTTGTCATCTATCAGATGGCTATTGGCAAATTCAAGACTCTTTAGGCCTAACAATTAGCTTGTATTGATGCTTACTAGGTTATAGTTCTTTTTTAATAAATCATCAAAATTATCTCACAGATAATATAGCAATAATGGTTTTAACAGCTGCACATTGAGTTGGTTGCTTATAATATCCCAACTTTTTTTTTTTGTACTTCATTTGCTTTATAAACAGTGCATTGCTATGGAAACACAAAAATTTCTCGAATTTTTTCTATCGAGCTTTGATAGGCAGATTTTCTTTTTTTCGGCAATAAAACTACCAGCTGTGTTTATAAAACAAGAGCACCGCAAGCGGGTGCCAACGCTCGTCTGCAGTTTCTTTTAGAAAACAAAAGTTCTAAGTCAAATCAAATTGCAAGATGGAGTTATAAAACTTGTAGGGATTGTAGCTCTTGTGGTGGTGAGTATGTGTATGAAGTTTCATGAAGGTAGGCCAAATACTTTTGGAAATATGGTCAAGGTTCAGTTTTTTGGTTAATTTTTCGAAAAATAGGTCAAAGTTCAAAGGTCAAGGTCACAGGTCAAAAAGCGTGGTATGACTGAAAAGGTCTTGTCCCAAGGAACATTCATGTGAAGTTGGAAGGCTCTGTTGTGAATAGTATTGAAATAAGAGACAAAAACAATTTAAAAAAAATGGAGAGAAAAGGGGAGATAATTCAATCAAATTGCAAGATGGAGTTATAAAACTTGTAGGGAATGTAGCTCTTGTGATGGTGAGTATGTGTATGAAGTTTCATGAAGGTAGGCCAAATACTTTTGGAAATATGGTCAAGGTTAAGGTTTTCGGTTAAATTTTCGAAAAATAGGTCAAAGTTCAAAGGTCAAGGTCACAGATCAAAAAGTGTGGTATCACTGAAAAGGTCTTGTCCCAAGGAACATTCATGTGAAGTTTGAAGGCTCTGTTGTGAATAGTATTAAAATGAGAGCAAAAAATGTGTTTCAGAAAAAAATTGGAAAAGGGGAGATAATTCAGCCAAAATCAACAATGTTGTTATGGTCCTTGGTCAAAATGTAGCTCTTGGGATGATGAGTGTGTGTATGAAGTTTCATGAGGCTAGGTCTAGTACTTTTTAAGTTATAGCCAAGGTTAAGTTTTTTTGGAACGACGCAGGACGACGCAGGACGACACAGGACGACTACGCAGACGCCGGAGTGATGACAATAGCTCGAATTTTTCAAAAAACAGACGAGCTAATAAAATGAATGGCAATCGAAGAGCATGCCTATGTGGGATTAACCCTTTTTGTACCAAATGGAATCTTCCTCCTTATATATGCCAGGAGTTCATTTCGAAATATAGGGGTGTCGGGTTGTGTTATCTTTATAATGTGTTTGGAAATTATCTGAACATTTTGCAAATAGTGTAGGCCTTGATCAGCACGGTGTTCTGCTGTGTCTGATCTGGGCCTCCACTGTTTGCCTGGTACCCGTTTTGGGGTTTCCAGTACAAAACAGGCTAATTAAGCTACATGTACATGCATATTATTTCATGGTTTAATGAAAGGTCCTTATCAACTGAAAATGTGATATTGCATTATTTTTCTTATTTCTGCTACAAATAGATTGTGGTCTAACTGCCAGTAACATCATTCTATGTTTTTCAACCCTTTTTGTACCGAATGGAATCTTCCGCCTCATATATAGCAGGAGTCTGTTTCCAAATTTAGGGGTGTCAGGTTGTGTTTTCTTGAAAATTTATCTGGAAAATGGCTTAACTTTTCGCAAACAGTGTAGGCCCTGATCAGACGCCATGTTTTGTGGCGTCAGATCTGGGCCTAATTACTTGTTTTGGGGTTTCTGGTACAAAAGGGGTGAGCAAGAAAACTCCTCTAAATCCTATTTTTCATCCTATATAAAGTGCATTCTGTGAGACAGATTTTTTTTCTTTCACTCTTCTGTTACTTTGCACTATTTTTTTGATATTTTATTTTTTTCAAATGTTGTCACCCTCACTTAATAAAGTTTTTACTTATTTATTCTGATTTTTTAGGGCTCTTTTGTTTATTGAAAGTTGATTTGAAGCATCAACTTTATATGTTAACTGAACTGGACCGCCTCACCACTTCTGCTGCCTCATTCGCTTCACAAAATAGTTCTTAACCCATAAAATGCCAATCACGACAATTGTTGTCTGCTTTGCCATCTGCCATCTGTAATTTTTTTTGCAAGCAGTGTGGACCCAGATCAGACTGCTCCCTGTAGGAGCAGTCTGATCTGGGCCCACACTGTTTGCCTGTATGCAAACATATTTTAAAAAAGTTTGCAAATAACATAAGCAGACAACATAAGCAGACGATATTTTCAGATGCAGTTTTTCTCGGGTCTTAACCCTTATCTTGCTGTTCACGACAACCTCTATCTTTGCAAACAGTGTAGATTCAGATCAGACGGCTTCTGAAGAAGCCATCTGATCAGGATCTACACTGTTTGGCATTCAGTTTATGAAATTGTAGCAATAAATTACATCAAGTCATTTTATTGGTTGATAGACAGAAATGGGTGTGGCTTAAATGAATATTCAGCAAGATAAGGGTTAAGGGTAAAGACCCTGCATGACAGAATTGTGGTTAGCATGGACTATGCAACGTCACTGAAGTTGAAAATGCCTAAGACTTAAATTTATACAAACTTATTAAATTTTATAAACAAAAGTGGCACTTGAAACTACATGTACTAGTATGTCCAAACTACCCTAATGATCCTAAGTACTTGGACAGACAGGCTTAAGCAAACAGTGCAGACCCAGAGATCAGACTGCAGTCTGATCAGGGTCTACACTGTTGGTCATTTGGACTCTTTGCTGGATCGTGAAACAAAATTGTTAACACTTTAGGAGAATTATAGCAAGTCCTCAAGGTGTTCGGATTTTTAATATTTTTACAGTACTTATTACAGTCAGACTTCAATGGCTGGAACACCTTCGGGACCTCGAAAATCTGTTTGAGACTGGGGTGGTTCGAGCCACTGAGGTTACTGTCAGCAGGCATACCTAGACACTTTTAGACATCTCTTCGGTGTTCTATACTGAAAACGTATGATGTGTGTACTCATTAGAATCGCCTCATCGAGGTGATTCTAATGAGTACACACAGTATACATTTGCAAGATAAAAAACTAAAATCTCTTTAATTATCCCCCACTATTTCTTATGCAGAAGATTACGCTAGGGGCTCAAGAATGGGTGCGACACATACATGGTAAACGAGCCATCGGTATTCGAGCCATCGATGTTCGAGCCATCGAAGTTCTACTGTACATGTATATAACTGGTTTCATGACCTAAAATCTTCTTAAAATTATACTTTTCCACCCCTGAGTTTCTGAACTGGACACTTCTTACTTTGATAATGGACAATAAAATTGGACATACCTACTCTCTTGATAACAAGAGAACCATGATGTTCTGTATCGCTCACCTGAGCTAAGAGACTAACATACTTAATGTTGAGGTTTCATACAAGTAGTCAGAAGCCTCCTTGGTGTAGTGGTTACGCTACTCGCCTTGTAAACCAGGGCTCGCAGGATAGATACCGGGCTTCTCCAGAGTTTCGGGTGAGTCTTTAAACTGTGGTCCCACCTCCGTATGACCTTAGCTGTTGGTGGGACCGCCTATGGGACGTAAAACTCAAACACTCACTCACTCATACAAGTAGGTGGCTTGAAAAAATTTTGCATTAATTTTATGTTCAAGTATGCCATGTTGGTCTTACATGTATATAATATCTGAGTTTCAAAAAAATACAGATATCTGTATTTAAATGCAGACATCTGTAATTGAAATTCAGATATCTCTATTTAACCCTAGCAAGAGTCCATTACAAAATTTAGGGCTGTCAGGTTGTGTTTTCATCAAAATCTATTTGGAAAATGACTGAACTTTTAGCAAACAGTGAAGGCCCTGATCAGACGCCGCTTTCTGCGGTGTCTAATCTGGGTCTGCACTGTTCGCCAGGCTACCTGTTTTGGGGTTTCCGGTACTAAATGGGTTAATAACCAAATTTAGATCGCTACATTTCAAGTTTTTTGTTTTTGTTTGATTTGAGGTTTAATGTCTCCGTCAACACTGTAAAGGTCATTTTGGAGACATTGCTTCCAATTTTGTGGGACTTTTACCCGACATTGAGATGAAATGACATCTCAAGCCCTGTCGCCCATGAAACCAATAGGGTTTATTAGCATGGACGGTCCGCCTCGCACCACGGTTCCTGGACAGGCTTAGATCCTCTAGGCAGTTTACCAGTACTAGTGTGCGGGCAGGATTCAGCTCTGCATGGAAGCATCATGCAGCCCATATATTTCTTCAAGCCCTGGTGGGCGGGGGCCCTACATTTCAAGTACAGATATCTGTATTTTAAATAGAGAGATCTGCATTTAAATATAGATAACTGTATTTCAATGCACTTATCTGTATGTTAAAAAGATATCTGCATTTAAATGGGTATAAAACCAAACAGCGTGCCACAAGGATAAAACAACGCAGTTGAACTTTTGAAATATTGCATATAAGCTGCTGGACATTTCCAGCCGTCTGAGGACAAATGTTTAGGCCTGTGGAGTTTTCAGCCAAGGACGTTTGACCTATGACATTTTGGCCTAGGACATTTCAGACCAGGATGTTTCTGCCAGCGGACATTTCTTCCAAAAATATATAAATGCATTGCAGTGTACATTAGCTATTCCTTACAGATAAAGTTTATACAGTATTGAATTGAATATGAATTGTCAAACTTATACCTCTAGGTAATTGATTACCCTACCTGTATGACAGTCTGTTTTGTTTTATTTGATGTTTAACGTCCCCGTTAACACTATATAGGTCATTTTGGAAATTTCGCTTCCAATTTTGTGGGACTTTTACCTGACATTGAGATGAAATGACATATCTAGCCCTGTTGCCAAATGAAACCGAAAGGGTTCATCACGTAAACAAAGCCCTTGAAATAAAGACCACCCTAAACCATACTTTATATAGAGAAAACTGGCGTTTATGGGGGTAAACATAATTTTCCTTATTTCTGCTCCAAGACATAGGTTGTGGGTACTCGTTAGAACCGCCTCGATGAGCTGGTTCTAACAAGCACCCAAAACCTATGTTTGGAGAATAAATAATAAAATATTACAAATTTTGACCAGATAAAATACCTTTTTTTGAGGCTTGGAAAATGCACTATATAACATGGATGTGTTATCTTAATGTTATAAGCACGGAGGAACCGATTCGCACCGCTTTGCCTGGGCAAGCTTAGATCCTCGTGGTTTACCAGTGCTCGTGTGTGGCCGGATTCAGCTCTGCGTGGAAGCATCATGCAGCCCATTTATTTCTTCAAGCCCCAGTGGATGGGGGCTGTACCTGTATGACAACCAGAATACCTAAAGTGTACATTATCTTATCTCAAAACTGCATTCTTTAATTCACCATATTTGCATTATTTGCTGGCTCCCAGCTTGCACATTGTCA
The DNA here is from genome assembly GCA_963580285.1 of Lucinisca nassula. Taxonomy (NCBI): domain Eukaryota; kingdom Metazoa; phylum Mollusca; class Bivalvia; order Lucinida; family Lucinidae; genus Lucinisca; species Lucinisca nassula. The sequence continues at coordinate 26,936,188 of OY757022.1, forward strand.
ATATTGGAAAAACAGGTAATCAGACCCTGTCAGGGGGGTCTGGTAACCTGTTTTTCCAACACTGATAACCTTCAGACTAGGAACCAGCAGATAATGCAAATAAGGTGAATAACCAGTCTGACATTAGGGTGTTGTGCAATCCAAACATGTGTCTAACTTTCTGAGTGACATCATATGGCGTGTAGCAGCAAAAATGACTTTTTTTTTAAAACTGTACTTACACTGTTCTAATACAGAATATTCCGTGGTGTAGTGGTTATGCCATTAGGAAAACATGTCCGTAAGAAATAATGGCGTCCAACATGGTGTCAGAAAATGATACATATTAGGTAAAAATGAGAACATCTTAATTATTTCTGCTTTCAACATAGATTGTGGGTGCTCGTTAGAACCGCCTCAATGAGGTGGTTCTAACGAGTACCTACAATCTATGCTTTTGAGCAAAAATAAAGCAGATAATGTATACCCCTGTAAACCCGCCTTTTCTCTATATAAAGTGGGGTTTAGGTGGGTCTTCGTTTCACGGACTTGTTATCGTGATGCTTAGTAAATCCCCTTGTAAACCAAAACCAGGGGTCGCAGGATCGATCCTGAGTTTCTCCAGACTTTCGGATGTGTCTTTAAACCGAGGTCCAGGTTCCGTATGACCTTAGCTGTTGGTGTGATGTAAAACTCAAACACTCACTCACACTGTTCTAATTTAACCCATTTAGTACCAGAAACCCCAAAACGGGTACCCTGGCCAACAGTGCAGGCCCAGATCAGACGTCTGATCAGGGCCTCCACTGTTTGCTAAAAGTTCAGTCATTTTCCAGATAAATTGTCATGAAAACACAACCTGACACCCCTGAATTTTGAAATGAGCTCCTGCTATATATAAGAAGGAAGATTCCATTTGGTACAAAAAGGGTTAATAGCAATTTTCTAAGCGCCCTGGGCGCATAAAGGAGCAAATACGGTAGCAATTAAATTCAGTCATCAGACTGACCGCTTGATAGTACTCACTTTTCGCTCCTCGCCCCAAGGCAGCGCTAGCCATGGCATTGTGTCAAAATGTTCCTTATAGGCAGTTTCGTCCTTGTCCCAGCTAACTAACACAACCTCAAATTTCAAGTTCGATCCCTTGTCCCCAAATGCTTTGTAAAATTCTACCAGCTTAGGAGTAAATCCTTTGCAAGGGGGACACCATTCCGCGGAAAAATAAATTCCGAGAATTCTGTCTTTGCCACAAAGCGAGTTAATTGGCACCTTATCGCCATTATGACGAATTAAATGATCACCTAGTAAATTTTCCAAGGTTTTAGCCATGTTGAATAATATACTGTCTGAGTTGCATCTGCAGCATGTTGTTTAATAATGGGAATACACCTGCGAGCTATTAATAGCCAGACGTGACGTAAAGGTAGCGCACTGGTAGCATATTGTAAAACCTCGAAAAGATTACATGTTTGTTTGATTGGTGGTTTAACGTCCCCGTCAACACCGTATAGGTCCTTTTGGAGAGGTTGCTTCCAATTTTGTGGGACTTTTACCCGACTTTTACCCGACATTGACTTTTACCCGACAATGTGATGAAATGACATCCCAAGCCCTGTCGCCCAATGAAATCAATAGCGTTTATAAGCATAGACGGTGCAACTCGCACCGCTTTACCTGGGCAGGCTTAGATCCTCTAAGCGGTTTACTAGTACTCGTGTGCGGTCGGTCTCAGCTCTGCGTGGAAGCATCATGCAGTCTATTTATTTCTTCAAACCCTAATGGGCGGGGGCCGTACAAATGGTATTTAAGGTTTGTTGTCCTCGTCAACACTGTATAGTACGAAAGAGCATTAGGGCCAGGTATACTTTTTTTCTTTTGATAGGTATCTCGAAATTTCGACTTAGTATCTCGAAATTTCGACTTAGTAACTCGAAATTTCGACTTACTAACTCGAAATTTCGACTTAGTATCTCGAAATTTCGACATAATAACTCGAAATTTCGACTTAGTATCTCGAAATTTCGACATAATAACTCGAAATTTCGACTTATTAACTCGAAATTTCGACTTAGTATCTCGAAATTTCGACTTAGTATCTCGAAATTTCGACTTAATAACTCGAAATTTCGACTTAGTAACTCGAAATTTCAACTTAGTATCTCGAAATTTCGACTTAGTAACTCGAAATTCCGACTTATTAACTCGAAATTTCGACTTATTAACTCGAAATTTCGACTTAGTATCTCGAAATTTCGACATAATAACTCGAAATTTTGACTTATTAACTCGAAATTTCGACTTAGTATCTCGAAATTTCGACTTCTAAAAGTATCTCGAAATTTCGACTTAATAACTCGAAATTTCGACTTAGTAACTCGAAATTTCAACTTAGTATCTCGAAATTTCGACTTAGTAACTCGAAATTCCGACTTATTAACTCGAAATTTCGACTTATTAACTCGAAATTTCGACTTAGTATCTATACACACAGTTAATGATAAACACCCCCGTATCATTATACCCCAGCTTTGGAAACAAGTTTACATCAAGCAGATTATGCAAATTATGTCATAACATTGTGAGACTATGGTCATTATCGGCTTATTTGTATCGTGTAAACGCCAATGACCTTTCTCGGTGTATTTTGTCACATGTTCTTTCATTCTTCTTTCTCTCTATATTGGCCAATGTTAATTTTATCAAATATTTCTCAAGAACCAAAAAACTAGAGGCCCAAAACATATGTATCATGTAAGAGTCAGAGGGTTTTCTGTCTCATCAGGACGTCGCGCATTCAATCCCGTTTCACGGCCCCCGCCCATCGGGGCTTGAATAAATGGATAGGCTGAATAGTGCCTCAACGCAGAGCTGAAATACCGTCCGCACACGAGTACTGGTAAATCGCTTAGAGGAGGTAAAGCGGTGCGAGTCGGACCGTCCATGCTTATAAACCCTATTGGTTTCATATTGGTTTCATAAGGCGACAGGGCGGCCCCGCCCATCGGGGCTTGAAGAAATTTAGGGGCTGCATGATGCTTCCACGCAGAGCTGAATCCGACCCGCACACGAGTACTGGTAAACCGATTAGAGGATCTAAGCCTGCCCAGGCAAAGCGGTGCGCAAGAGTCGGACCGTCCATGCTTATAAACCCTATTGGTTTCATTGGGCAACAGGGCTTGAGATGTCATTTCATCTCATTGCCGGGTAAAAGTCCCACAATATTGGAAGCAACGTCTCCAAAATGACCTTTACAGTGTTGACGGGGACGTTAAACCTCAAATCAAACAAACAGTGCGACAGGGCTTGAGAATTCATTTCATCACAACGTTGGGTAAAAGTCCCACAAAAGTGGAAGCAACGTCTTCAAAATGACCTATACAGTGTTGACGGGGACGTTAAACCTCAAATCAAACAAACAAATTCAACCCCGTTTCAGTAAAATAAAAGCGGGCTAAAAGTCATATTTAACAGCTTTTTTTTCGGTATCAAACTTTCTCATCGTGTGCTGTAAAAATCATGTATAGATCAAAGCACTGACAGCACTGTTGGGTCGATTGTCTGCGAGTGTGGATTTGAACATGTTTCGTTTATCCTTTAAATTCCTATACTATAAGCAAAATGTGTAGATTCTGATCAGACGCCGCACTTGGGTCGATTAATTATCAATTGACTAAAAGTTACTAACTACAGAAGCTTCCCGCCTTCTATTGACCTCGTAGCTATCACTGACCATGTTCAAAATCCAGGTCGAGCTATTTATAGCAGCGCTATAGTCTTTCCTTGTGACGTCAGTGCCCCATGTAGACTGGGCCGGGGAACATGGACATTGCAAACAGTGTAGGCCCTGATCAGACGCCGCAGAAGAGAGCTTCATTGAATAACCGGTACGTTCATGGTGTAGATGGTCAGCGATAGTCACGTGGACAATAGCTGTAGGTTGTTACTTTGGGTCGAATGAAAAAAAATCGACCCAAAAGATGGTAAACTATGCAACACAAACACCATGACTAACTTAACAAAGCAACAACCGGACAGAAAATGCGGTATCAGAATACGCTGCGTGTTCAAGATGTATCATTTTGACAGAGCAGCAGATTCCTAGACCCTTCGTTTCATCGGTCAGACGTCGAAATTTATGGCTGGTCAGCTCTAGCCACACGTTTGTGTGGTGGTGGTGGGGGAGTGGGGGGGAGTGGTGTTCAATGCTCTGTATTCGACGCCCAAGAATCTCCCAAATATGTTCCAGGGGATTAAAATTCGGGCTTCTAGCTAGCCAAGCCAATGTCTCAATTCCATAACGGCGGGGTCTAGCACACAGGTCCAGTGGCAAATGATTCGTTATCAAAATGAGGCATGACTTCTTAACATGCAAAAATATCCAAACTCCATATTAAAACCGTGATAATGAAGTTGTGGAAAGTTGGTTATGACATCTGAGGTCTACTTTCAACTCTGAGTTGACCATAACAAGATTCCTGTTATGGCTAATCCCTATTCAGAGTTGAATGCACAGCGCAGATCACAGAGTCATTTTCGAGCTAGTATGTAAACATTATAGTAAGTCGAAATTTCGAGTTAGTATGTCGAAATTTCGAGATAGTAAGTCGAAATTTCGAGTTATTAAGTCGAAATTTCGAGATAATAAGTCGAAAATTCGAGATATTAAGTCGAAATTTCGAGTTACTAAGTCGAAATTTCGAGATATTAAGTCGAAATTTCGAGTTATTAAGTCGAAATTTCGAGATAATAAGTCGAAATTTCGAGAAACTTAGTCGAAATTTCGAGATATTAAGTCGAAATTTCGAGTTATTAAGTCGAAATTTCGAGATACTAAGTCGAAATTTCGAGATATTAAGTCGAAATTTCGAGTTATTAAGTCGAAATTTCGAGATAATAAGTCGAAAATTCGAGATATTAAGTCGAAATTTCGAGTTATTAAGTCGAAATTTCGAGATACTAAGTCGAACTTTCGAGTTAATAAGTCGAAATTTCGAGATACTAAGTCGAAATTTCGAGATACTAAGTCGAATTTTCGAGTTACTAAGTCGAAATTTCGAGATAGTAAGTCGAAATTTCGAGATAATAAGTCGAAAATTCGAGATACTAAGCCGAAATTTCGAGATACGAGTCAAAAAAATAAAAGTTAAAGTGGCCCTAGAGAGAGAGAGAGAGAGAGAGAGAGAGAGAGAGAGAGAGAAATACTTATACAAATACATGGACGGACCGGAATACTAACATGACAGATAGTGTGGGAGATACAGATCTGCAGTCAAAAATCCGAGAGAGACATAGATAGATAGATAGATAGATAGATAGATAGATAGATAGATAGATAGATAGATAGATAGATAGATAGATAGATAGATAGATAGATAGATAGATAGATAGATAAATAGATAGATAGATGGATAGATAGATAGATAGATAGATAGATAGATAGATAGATAGATAGATAGATAGATAGATAGATAGATAGATAGATAGATAGATAGATAGATAGATAGATAGATGAGAAATATTAAATTTTATATCAAAGAAAAATATACAATATATTTAAATAGACGTATTTTCGTACTCGTAGTGGGGTTTGTTTGTTTGGTTGTTTGTTTGACGTCCCCGTCAGCACTGTACAGGTCATTTTGGAGACGTTGCTTCCACTTCTGTGGGACTTTTACCCGACATTGAGATGAAATGACATCTTGGAGACGTTGCTTCCACTTCTGTGGGACTTTTACCCGACATTGAGATGAAATGACATCTCAAGCCTTACCGCCCAATGAAACCAATAGGGTTTATAAGCCTGGACGGGCCGACACGCACCGCTTTGCCTGGGCAGGCTTAGATCCTCTAAACGGTTTACCAGTACTCGTGTGCGTGGAAGCATCATGCAGCCCATATATTTCTTTAAGCCCCGATGGGCGGGGGCAATATTTAAATAGACGTATTTTCGTACTCGTAGTGGGGTTTACTGGGTATAAATTTTATGGAGTTATTAAAATGACGTATTGTGCAAATTTTAATTTCAGTCCGTGGTTACTTCACGCCCTCTAAGTCTGGTCTTTGATCTCGTCTTATTATTACATTGACTGATTCATCGTTCTACAATATCTAGTTATTGATAGGTTGTTAACGACACGCGTATCGATTAATCTTATTAAGGATAGATTAATCGATACGCGTAGCATATATTTGATTACTGACATAATCCCTATTTGAGCGATTTTTTTTAACTTCAGAATTTCATGAGTCTATCTATCTATCTATCTATCTATCTATCTATCTATCTATCTATCTATCTATCTATCTATCTATCTATCTATCTATCTATCTATCTATCTATCTATCTATCTATCTATCTATCTATCTATCTATCTATCTATCTATCTATCTATCTATCTATCTATCTATCTATCTATCTATCTATCTATCTATCTATCTATCTATCTATCTATCTATCTATCTATCTATCTATCTATCTATCTATCTATCTATCTATCTATCTATCTATCTATCTATCTATCTATCTATCTATCTATCTATCTATCTATCTATCTATCTATCTATCTATCTATCTATCTATCTATCTATCTATCTATCTATCTATCTATCTATCTATCTATCTATCTATCTATCTATCTATCTATCTATCTATCTATCTATCTATCTATCTATCTATCTATCTATCTATCTATCTATCTATCTATCTATCTATCTATCTATCTATCTATCTATCTATCTATCTATCTATCTATCTATCTATCTATCTATCTATCTATCTATCTATCTATCTATCTATCTATCTATCTATCTATCTATCTATCTATCTATCTATCTATCTATCTATCTATCTATCTATCTATCTATCTATCTATCTATCTATCTATCTATCTATCTATCTATCTATCTATCTATCTATCTATGAAAGGGAAATGTTAAACCTTTCATACATTGAGGATATATTTATTTCTGTCCATTAATGTTGAAGTTTCAAAAAATGAAACAATATAAATTTGGATCAGCGGGAGACTGGCAGAGAAATTATTTCATAATCACTTTCCATCATCATTATCGTCATCGATTTCAGAGTTATAATTCATATTTCATTTCACATTATTATTATTATTTTCTACAAACAGAAAATTTTCTTGGATCAGCGGCAGACTGAGAGAAATTATTTCATAATCACTTCCCGTGACTTGGTTTAACCGCGAATGGTTGTTGTTGTTGTTGTTTTCCAGTTTCCCCGTGTCGCGGGTCGTCATCTGGTGGGTCCCAGGGAACGAATCCATGTTGGCACTACACCGTAGCCGCTCGGGGTATCCCCGTTCTCCGTTGCCGGTGAGTGGGGAGATCATCGCTCGGCTCCAGTCCCGTCTGTCCGTGTCTATCGTATATCCGCCGCAGTCAGTCGATATCGTCATCTGCTCGATATTATGATTTTTTGCTTGTCAACATGCCGGACCGAGTCAGAGCAGGAAAGGGTCATGTAGGTGGAGTTTGTCGCCTCACGTCCCAGGTATCCTCGGGGCAACGGGCATCCCCTTTCCTTGTAGCCATTCGACGCGCTCCGTCCTGAGATGTGTGTGAAACGGTGCCGTGACCTTTCCAGGTCTCGGGCGGGGGGTGGGGGGGGGGGAGGGGGGCTTATATTTGTTTTCCCATTTGCTACAGGGGTGCATGTGTCCTGTCGCTTGTGGGCATCTTGAATTGTTGGAGTGTTTGGGCCGTGCGTCCTTTTTTTCTTTTGCGACATGTGGGTTTGTTGCACAGTTCCAATGTGAGCCTCTGTTTTTGTGTAACGTAAGTTAGTTGTAGTAATTTAGAACTCCATTCTAAAGGTGTTGGCTCCTTGCTTGCACTGCATTTAAGTTTTATCCGTGCTGTGCCTTGAGCTTGTTCAGTTTGCCGAAAAGGGTGTAGGTTGTTTTTCTGTAACGGGATGGGCTCCGAGTTTGTACTTATCATTAGGGGGTCGTTCAACAGTTATTTTGGTTGTAAGTTTCATTGCAATTTGGAAGACGTTCATAAAGATTGCTGTACACGTTTAATGTTACGTGTTATGCGCCTTATATCCAATCTGGGGATTCGAGAAGTAAAGTTTTTAGCTATTTTTAGTGGTTAGTCTTTATTCTGTTGTTTATTGTTGTGCTGCTATAAGTGGTTGTGGGTGTTTTTGTATTGCACGCCGCTGGCCGCTCGCTTTGCACTTTTGTTGTGCAGGAGGTCGGGTTGTTAGGTTACATACATACGCTTTCATTCCATGCATCTACTTTGTCATACGTGCTCTTTCGTCTAGGCATCCGATTTCACGCATACGAACGCTTGGGGATACGTGTATGCACACGCATGCATGCATGTATATTTGCATGCGTGCATGTGGACATACTGCTCTTACATACACATGCATTGGGGTGCAGTGAGTGGGGGTGAGGGAGAAGGGGAGTGCGGTGAGGAGGGGGGGGGGAGTGGTGCGAGAGAGAGAAAAAATGTGGGTGCAGGGGAGGGGTTGAGGATAGTGTGCTGTGGTGATTGGGGATGTGAGGTGATTTTTTCCCCAGCAGGCATACATTTACTAAGGCAGCGTCAGATCACCACCGGCGCAGCGCTACAGCGCTGGACCGGCGTCAATATGGCGCTGCATCAGACATCCCGGTGTCGTACCGACGTCGATATGTCGTCATACTCTTGTCATGTGCCTGTCGGGTTAGGGAGGGAAAAAAAAGAAGAGAGAGGGGGTTTGGTTTTGTAGAGTCTATCCATTTGTTTCTTCTTTCTTCTAGCTTGTAGTTGCTGTGTAATTAGGTCAGCCGCACTTACACCGTCACGCCAGTAGCCTGTCTATGGATGTCGTCTACGCTTTTTGTAACGATTTTGATATTGGTATTTTTATTTTTTATTTTTTATTTGATTTTTGTATATTTTTTGTAACGTATGTACATTTTTACAATATATGGTCTGTTTCCCCAGCTTATGGGTGGTCTACCTTTTAGGTATATATGTGGGCGGATGTGCTTACCCCGCCACGGACCTGTCTTGTTTGTTTTTCTGGTGCTTAAAGATGGTGTTGTCCGTTTTGGGGCAAGCCCATCCGCTCTCTGTTGTACCTGCAAGGTTGTGCTTGTAGATTATATGTTGTGATTTTTGTTTATTCTGTACATACAACATATAGTATAGTGTGCCGGTCTCCGCCGTCTCGGGCCAAAGTTCGTATTTAATTTAGTTTGTGGATGACCTCTATCGCGGAGGATGTGGAAGTAGGTCAATCCCCTTTTCCGCATTTTTGTTATAATTAGGAAAATGTGGTGCCCTTCTCCACGTAGGATGTCATATTCTGTTAGACAGTAAGTGGGTCATTCTGAGCCGCCATGTTTGCATATCATTATCGCATCCTACACGAAGGAAGGCACCATAGGAGGAATTGTATTCCTACATAGTCTTTTGAGGGCCCGAGATAACGTGTGCCAATCTCGTTAGCAATGTAGTTAGTACAAATTCTTATAATCATGTAGCCTCGCATACAAACGTCCGCCTGCGCATGTGCGCATACGAGCGTTCCTATGCGATCTTGTTTTTTATGTGTCATATTTACATTTAACAATGTTTGAAATCGCTTTTTGGGAGAAAACTCTTCTTCTTCTTCTTCTTCTTCTTCTTCTTTTTCTGTCTCCAGGTTTTTGATCTCTCTTTTCCTATGCTATCCTCTCTGCTGGATTCCTACTCTACAACTATTCTACAACTTCGCTCTTCGCTATATCTACCTGATTGAGTATTGCGTGGGTGGTTGTATGTTGATGCCCTCCTTCAGGGTCGCACTAAGTCATGTCCTAATTAGTTAGTTAATTGCCCTTGTCTGCATAAATATGTGGTCGTCTTGGCCGTCCGTTTTAATTACGGTCATGGCGCGATTTGCTGTTTTTGGTGATTCTTATGTTAAACGACAACAGCAGTACGGAGGGCTGTTGGAGGCGAGGTTCGGTTTTTCGGTGATGGTGGTATGCGCGTGGCGAGTTATGATGTTGACATGTGGGACCGGATGTTGGCGTGGAAGCCTGACGTGGTGCTTCTTCACATAGGCGGGAACGACATCAGTTAAGATCAGCAGGGGCATATCGGGCAGATGATAATGCCCCTTATTGGGTCTCTAGAGGCGGCGGACATTGTTGGCCTTGTGGGTGAGGTGTTGCCTCGGGGTTCGTTCCGAGGTAATATTGATCCTTCTGGGTTTGAGACGTTCCGGCGTCAGATTAATCAGTATCTGCACCGGCGTCTTGGACAGCGTTTCCTATTTTTCCGAGTGCAGATTTGGGACAATGATGGCCGCCTCCACAGGCACTATGATAGAGATGGTATTCATTTGTCAAGGGAAGGACAGAAGCGATATCATGTGTGTTTAGAGGGAGCCTTCCTGCGATTTTCTGCTAGTCAGGCGTTTATAAAAGGGTCCTTTTGTGGTCTCCCAGATCATTCCGTTTGGGTAACCTTATAATGTACATCCTTTATTCGAAAGCGAAAGTTGCGAAAAGAGAAAAAAATAAAAGGATGTTTCTTATTTCTGCCCCATTTATCTATATGCATTCCTGAAGGAGAGGCTTTTGTTTGCTAGTGTGTTTGTGTGCCGTTCTCCTTTGGGTTGTGTGGTTCTCGATTAGCCAGGGTTTTGACGCAACGCTACTCAGTGCCAAAGTCCTAAGACCGCAAACCCCAGCGTTAATCTCGTCCTGATTTCCCGTGTGCCTCACCTCCTTAGGCGAGACCTTAGGCGATGGATTTTCCTTGTGGTGGATCCATGCCCAGTCCCAACCGCGAATGGGGCCATTGAAGATAGTTTTATAGTTTTGGATAAGGTACCGTATGTATTTGTTTGTTTGAATTGGGGTTTAACGTCCCCGTCAACAATATTTAGGTCATTTTGGAGACGTTGCTTCCAATTTTGTGGGACTTCTACATGGGCGACATTGCGATGAAATAACATGTCACTACCGCCCTACCGACCAATGAAACCAAAAAGCTCATTTATAAGCATTAGACAGTCTGACTCACACCACTTTATCTGGGCAAGCTTAGTCCTTCTAAGCGGTTTACCAGTACTCGTGTGTTGTCCGTTTCAGCTCTGCGTGGAAGCATCATGCAGCCCAATCTAGTTGGGCGGGGGCGAATGTAGAGTATGTAATCTTATTAAATGTTCCTAACAATTATCCTCTAAACACTTTAGACACTGTCGCGTTGCTCTCAAATGAAACTCAAAGAAATTACTTAAGCATCTCGGAAACATCGATGTCGACGCTACGTCTCCACGGAGCGCCGACACCTATGTAACACTGCGTTCAACCAAAATGAATTTTACAGAAATGACTTCCTCCTTATAAACATTTTAGACACAGTATCGACATCGATGTTACGTCTCCACGCAACACCGACGCCGATGTCACGTTGCTCTCAGGCCAAAATGAATTTTACAGCTTTTCAAACATTTTAGACGAATACGTCGACGTCACGTTTCTACACAGCGCCGACACCAATGCCACGATGGTCTCGAACCAAAATGAATTTCACAGAAATGACCCTCCTTTGAACATGTCCCTTGGCAGTGGTAGAGTACAATACCATTCTCTTCCAAGTCTTGCCTTTCTTATAATTAGGGGATAACTGTATTGAAAATTGTCATTTGGGGAGGTAAATCGGAGGTTTTACGGTCGGAAATTTCGTTTTACGGCGACGCGTCAGCGGAGCCGTAAAACGGAATTTGCGACCGTAAAACCGACGATTTACCTCCCCAAATGACAATTTTCAATACAGTTATCCCCATTCTAATGCATTTATTCGGTTGTTTTCTTAAAAAAGTGTGCTATTTTGCTCAAAGTGGCAAGCGCTGTCAGCTGCGTAAAACCAAATACCAGCCAATGGAAAGCGACGTTACATGATGACGTCGGGTTTCCGACAGTATATCGCAGAATATACTGTCGCAAGTTTTTAACGTTATCCAATCAGACGTCACGTTACATACGCAAGTGCATTAGAATACAGAATAAACTGTTAATCCTTATGGTGCATTATAAATTTTAGCGTATCTTCCATGCCATTGCTTTTTCAACTAATGCACGCTGATATCATGCAGAATACAACTGACAGTCCATGGTTCCGCCCATCGGGGCTCTGAGAAATAGATTGGGCTGCTTGACGCTTCCATGCAGAGCTGAAACTAATTGCTCGAGAACTAATAAACCGCTTAAAAGAACTAAGCCTGTCCAGGTAAAGCCGTCCAATGCATATCACTGGGCGGCAGAACTTGAGATGTCATTTCATCTCCATGTCTGGTAAAAATCCCACAAAATTGGTGTCTCTGATGGGAGGTGTGGGTTAATTGTATCGATTCCTGATCATTGCCTTCACTTCTATTTTGGAAGCAACGTCTGTACAATGTCCTAAATGGTATTAGCGGGAACGTTAAACTTCAAATGGCACACACAACTCACAGTCCAGTGAAAAATGCACACTAGGGATAACGGACAAAACTTACAGTTTTAGTTCGAAAAGCGACCGGCTTCCACAGCCAACGGTTGACAACAAGAACGTATAAAATAGAATGCGGCGGTGGTATGGTACAGAACCATTCTCTTGCAAGTCTTGCCTTTCTTAATCTAAATGAGCCAACCCACGACAAAACCTACAATTATCGACCAGTGAAGCCTACAAATCCCCCCAATGGGGCAAATGTTCTCGTTTACCCCTCTTTAGAAGGCTCGGTGGCTGCAGTAGACACATGTAACAAGCGAATGTACAGGCTCATATGTATGGCGTTTCGCTGGTCGCACAAATCTTTGTGCCATTTTTTTATGAATGCCGATTCTTATAATCGGGCAAAATATTCGGGCGGCGGCCGCAGCCCCTGTCACTGTCGCCCCTATTCCGGCACTCATGACAAAAGCTGGGACCCAGCATCTAGTGCTCTACAAAAAAAAAAACAAAAAAAACCCAGATTGACGGTGTATCCAAAAAAATGTCCAGATTATCATCAGACCCAAAAGAATATCTGCAAATTTTAGCATACCCCCAAAATTTTCCCAAATTATACTGGCTTGCCTCCTGTAAAGATATACTAATTTCTGCATGTAGTGATTGTATTTGGTACAGAAAGAGCTTTAAACAGTTTCTAACAGTGTAGCTCTGTAATTACTTTAAAGCCACATGATCCCGGGCTTCTCCAGACTTTCGGATGAGTCTTTAAACAGAGGTCCGGCTCCGTATGACCTTAGTTATTGGTGGGACGTAAAACTAAAATCACTCACTCACTTTAAAGCCACTGTATTGTTGTGCAGCAAGGAAAATAAAAACATAACTAAATCATCTTCTGATATGAATGATAATGTGTCAGCAATACGCATTATATATTAAGTTAGCATTTAAAGCCAAATAATAATAATAATAATAATAATAATAATAATAATAATAATAACAAGAGGACCATGATGGTCCTTAATCGCTCACCTGAGGTAAGAGATTTACATCCTTAATATTTAAGTTTGACAAGGTAGATGCTACGAGATTTTGACGCCATTATCAGAACAATCTTCATAGAGATCAAAGATTGAAGCAAAAATCGTGGCCTCTAGAGGCTGTACAAGGTTTTCAAGGAATATGACCTAGTGACCTAGTTTCTTCCCTGACATGATGGATATTCGAACTTGACCCAGATATCAAGAAGACAAACATTCTGGTAAAGTTTCATGAAGATTGAAGTGAAATTTAAGTCTCTAGAGGGCGAACAAGGTTTTCAAGGAACTTGGCCTAGTGACCTAGTTTTTGACCTGACATGACCCATATTCAAACTTGACTCAGATATCCTCAAGTCTGGTAAAGTTTAATGAAGTTTGAAGCAAAACTATTGTCTCTAGAGGGTGAACAAGGACTTCAAGGAATTTGACCTAGTTTTTACCTGATATGACCCATATTCGAACTTGACCCAGATATCATCAAGCAAACATTCTGGTAAAGTTTCATCTGAAGCAAAATTGTGGTCTCTAGAGGATGAACAAGGTAAATGTTGACGACGCACGTCACATGATGAATGATGCCCGATGCAGGGAGAACAAGGTTTTCAAGGAACTTGGCCTAGTGACCTAGTTTTTGACCTGACATGACCCATATTCAAACCTGACTCAGATATCCTCAAGTCTGGTAAAGTTTCATGAAGTTTGAAGCAAAACTATTGTCTCTAGAGGATGAACAAGGACTTCAAGGAATTTGACCTAGTTTTTACCTGATATGACCCATATTCGAACTTGACCCAGATATCATCAAGCAAACATTCTGGTAAAGTTTCATCTGAAGCAAAATTGTGGTCTCTAGAGGATGAACAAGGTAAATGTTGACGACGCATGTCACATGATGAATGATGCCCGACGCACTTACGACGGAAAAAAGGTGATCACATAAGCTCACCTTGAGCTTTGCTCAGGTGGTCAAAAAATGCGGTCTCTTGAGTGTAAACAAGATTATTCTATGATTTGACCTACTGACCTACTTTTTTACCCCATATGACCCATATTCGAACTTGACCTAGATATTTTAGAGATGATCATTCTGAGCAAGTTTGATGATGATTGGACCAAAACTGTGGCCTCTAGAGTGTTAACAAGGTTTTTCTATGATTTGACCTACTGACCTACTTTTTGATCACACATGACCCATATTTGAACTTGACTGAGATATTGTCAGGATGATCATTCTTAGCAAATTTTAGGATGATTGGACCAAAACTATAGCCTCTAGAGTGTTAACAATGTTTTTCTATGGTTTGAACTACTGACCTACTTTCTGATCCCACATGACCCCATTCGAACTTCATCGAGATATTATCAGGATGATCATTCTGAGCAAGTTTGAAAATGATTGGACCAAAACTGTGGGCTCTAGAGTGTTAACAATGTTTTTCTATGACTTGACCTACTGACCTACTTTTTGAACCAACATGACCCATATTTGTACATGACCAAGATATTGTCAGGATAATCATTATAAGCAAGTTTGAGGATAATTGGACCAAAACTGTGGCCTCTAGAGTCTTAACAATGTTTTTCTATGATTTGACCTACTGACCTACTTGTTGACCTGACATAACCAGTATTCGAACTTGCCGGGATATTGTCAGATGATCATTCTGAGAAAATTTGAGGATGATTGGACCAAACCTGTGGCCTCTAAGTGTTAACAAGGTTTTTCTATGGTTTGACCTACTGACCTAATTTTTTATCCCACATGACCAGTATTCAACCTGACCGAGATCTTGTCAGGATGATCATTGTGAGCAAGTTTCAGGATGATTGGACCAAAACTGTTGCCTCTAGAGTCTTAACAAGGTTTTTCTATGATTTGACCTGCTGACCTACTTTTTAACCCGACATGACCCATATTCAAACCTGACCGAGATATTGTCAGGATGATCATTCTGAGCAAGTTTCAGGATGATTCGACCTAAACTGTGGCCTCTATAGAGTGTTAACAAGGTATTTCTATGGTTTGACCTACTGACCTACTTTTTGATCCCACATGACCCATATTGGAACCTAACCGAGATATTGTCAGGATGATCATTCTGAGCAAGTTTCAGGATGATTGAACAAAAACTGTTGCCTCTAGAGTCTTAACATGGTTTTTCTATGATTTGACCTGCTGACCTACTTTTTGACCCGGCATGACCCATATTCAAACTTGACCGAGATATTGTCAGGATGATAATTCTGAGCAAGTTTCAGGATGATTGGACCAAAACTGTGGCCTCTATAGAGTCTTAACAAGGTTTTTCTATGATTTGACCTGCTGACCTACCTTTTGACCCAACATGACCCATATTCAAACTTGACCAAGATATTGTCAGGATGATCATTCTGAGCAAGTTTCAGGATGATTGGACCAAAACTGTGGCCTCTAGAGTCTTAGCAAGGTTTTTCTATGATTTGACCTGCTGACCTACTTTTTGACCCGACATGACCCATATTCGAACTTGACCAAGATATTGTCAGGATGATCATTCTGAGCAAGTTTCAGGATGATTGGACCTAAACTGTGGCTTCTAGAGTCTTAACAAGGTTTTTCTATGATTTGACCTACTGACCTACTTTTAGACCGACATGACCAATATTCGAACTTGACCGAGAAATTGTCAAGATGATCATTCTGAGCAAGTTTCAGGTTGATTGGACCAAAACTGTGGGCTCTAGAGTCTTAACAAGGTTTTTCTACGATTTGACCTGCTGACCTACTTCTTGACCCGACATGACCCATATTCGAACTTGACCGAGATATTGTCAAGATAATCATTCTGAGCAAGTTTCAGGATGATCGGATCAAAACTGTAGCCTCTAAAGTCATAACAAGGTTTTTCTATGATTTGGCCTACTGACCTACTTTTTGACCCGACATGACCCATATTCGAACTTGACCCAGATATCATCAAGACAAACATTCTGGTAAAGTTTCATGAAGACTGAAGCAAAATTGTGGTCTCTAGATTCTTAACAAGATAAATGTTGACGACGACCGTACGACGGACAAAAGGTGATCCCAAAAGCTCACCCTGAGCTTCGCTCAGGTGAGCTAAAAATACCAAAGGCATTTGATAGTCCCAATAACATTCAGCACCCCTCCCGCCCCCCCCCCCCCCCCCCACACACACACATACATACAAAAAATCTGCTAAATGGCCAGACCCATAAAAATACCAGTTTTTTCATAAAAAAAAAATAGAAATACTAATTTAAAGTTTTGAACCAAAAAAATAGTCCCAGCCTATGTAGTAGGCAGCGTTAAGAATACCCCCAGCACCCTGGGTCAAACCCTGTCGCCCAATGAAACCAATAGAATTTATAAGCATGGACGGTCAGACTCGCACTGCTTTGCCAGGGCAGGCTTAGATCCTCTAAGCAGTTTACCAGTACTCGTGTGCGGTCGGTTTCAACTCTTCGTGGACGTATCATGCAGCCCATCTATTTCTTCAAGCCCGATGGGCGGGGGCCGAGAACGAACCTTTTGGTGTCTCAGATTTATGACCCGAGCCAGGCTATAGCCTGCGTGGTATATTGGTATCGGATAAGCTACTCGCTTTATAAACCAGCCCTGACTCGCAGGTTCGATTCCTGGCTACCCCAGACTTTTGGATGAGTACATACTGATGCAGTGTCAAGGTCTCTAAGGAGGTTCCGTCTCCTTATGGCCTTAGCTGTTGGTGGGACGTAAAACACGTACACGCACACGCGTGCGAGCCAGGCTCTAACCACGACGGTGAGAGAGCCAATGCTTGAATCTAATTTGGCCTAGGGTTTAGGAGTTCGAATTTAAAGTAAATCATCACGAAAACACGCCTGTATAATTTTTACCTCTTGAACCCCACTTTTAAATAGTAAAACTGGGGTTTACATGGGTATACCTTATTTTCTGCTCTAAAGTATAGATTGCATGGGTACTTATCAGTACCCACAATATATATTTTGAGCAGAAATAAGAAAAACATAACTTTTTCATCTAAAAATTGTTTTTTTTTTTTTTGTTTTGAGCGGTAAAGTTTACAATGTGATTGTATAGACCTGTTTTCGTAATGTTGTTGACATTTCTGGCGACCATTTTGCCCAAGCAACATTCCTATTGAGTTTGAATGAACATGACCAAAGGGTTTATGAGGAGTTGACCTTTAAAGGTTTCTCTATTTTTAATTCTGGTGTCCATCTTGTGCATTTGAACCGAACTAATTAAGCTATTTTGGTTGGAAGCTAACTAGGCAACATTCATGTGAAATTTAAATCAAATTGCCCCAAGGGTTAAGGAGATGTTCGCGTTTAAAGCATCTTTTAAGCTCTGGCGACCATTTTGCTCATCGGAGCAGAATCGTTTAAGTTATTTTGGTAGAGGGTCACCTGAGCAACATTCCTATGAAGTTTGAATGAAATTATTATTGGCTCAAGGGTACAGGAGCAGTTGTCGTTTCAAGATTTTTCTATTTCTAGCTCTGGCGGTCATCTTATTCATGGAACCAGAATTATTTTAGCATTTTTGGTAGACAGCCAGTCAGGCAACATTCCTGTGATATTTGAATCACATTCCTGTAACGTTTGAATCAAATTGGCCCAAGGATTTAGAAGCTCGCATTTAAACAAATTTTTTATGTTTTCTATTTTATCTCTGGCGAATCCAGCAAGCTCCTTTAGACACCCCACTAGTCAGAAAATAACTGAGCCGAAGGGCTCAAAGTGAACTATTGTGGTCAAACTGTGTCCTTCGTCTGGCGACTGTCAACATTCAATCTTGCAAATGCCATACAGGCTGTATTTTTCATTGGATCTTAATAAATCTTGGCCAGGATGTATGTCTATATAAATGCTAGGTCAGATTCTAGGTCAAGTTCGAATAAGGATCATCTGGGATCAAAACTAGGTCACTAGGTCAAATCATATGAAAGTCTTGTGGATGCAATAGAGGCTGCAGTTGTCATTTGATTGTCATGAAACTTGGTCAGAATGTGTTTCTAGATAAATTATAGATCAAGTTCGAATATGGGTCAGTTTGGGTCGATAACTGGGTCAAATTATATGAAAACCGTTTTGATGCAATAGAGGCTGCTGTTTTCAATGGATCTTCATGAAACTTAGAGAGGATGAGTGCCTGGATAAATTCTAGGTCAATTTGAATATGGGTCCCCTTGTGTAAGATTTTTGTGTAGATGAAATTATCCCAGTTATCTGGGGTCAAAAACTAGGTCACTTGGTCAAATCATTAGAAAACCTTGTGGATGCAATAGATGTTGCATTTTTCAATGGATCTTTGTGAAAGTTGACAAGATGGTTTGTCTATTTGAAATCTAGGTCAAGTTTGAATCTGGATCATATGGAGTCAAAAACTAGGTAGCTGGGTCAAATCATGTAAAAACCTCGTTGATGCAATAGAGGGTGCATTTTTTCAAGTGATCTTCATGAAAGTTAGTCAGGATGTGTGTCTAGATAAATTCTAGGCCAAGTTTGCATATGGGTCATCTTTGGTCAAAAACTAGGCCATTGGGTCAAGTCATATGAAGACCATATTAATGCAACAGAAACTTCAGTTTTCAATGGATCATCGTGAAAGTTGGTCAGATTGTTTGTCTAGATGAAATCTAGGTCAAGTGTGAATCTGGGTTATCCGGGGTAAAAGACTAGGTCACTGGGTCATTTAATTTGAAACCCTTGTGGATGAAATTGAGGCTACATTTTTAAATGCACCTGATCAGATATTTGTCTAGATGAAATCTAGGTCGAGTTTGAATCTGGGTCATCTGTGGTAAAACTAGGTTACTAGGTGAAACACATGAAAATATTGTGGATGCAACAGAGACTGAATTTTTCAATAGAAATCTTCATGATACTTGGCCAGGGTGAGTGTCTAGATAAATTCTAGGCCATGTTTGTATATGGGTCATCTGGTGTTGCTAATTAAGTCAGGTCAGGTCAGTGGGACAAATTCTATGAAAACCTTGTGGATGAAGTAGAGACTCCAACTTTCAATAGGTCTTTGTGAAAGTTACAGATTGTTTGTCTAGATAGAATATAGATAAAGTTTGAGTGTAGGTTCAAGATTTTGAACAATCTTGATCAGGTTGTGCATCTAGATGAAATCTAGGCCAAGATTGAAATGGGCCATCTTGGGTCACAAGCTAGGTCACTGAGTCAAATCATATGAAAACCTTGTGGATGAAGTAGAGACTGCAACTTTCAATAGGTCTTTGTGAAAGTTATAGATTGTTTGTCTAGATAAATTATAGATAAAGTTTGAGTGTAGGTTCAAGATTTTGAACAATCTTGATCAGGTTGTGCATCTAGATGTAATCTAGGCCAAGATTGAAAATGGGCCATCTTGGGTCACAAGCTAGGTCACTGAGTCAAATCATATGAAAACCTTGTGGATGAAGTAGAGACTGCAACTTTCAATAGGTCTTTGTGAAAGTTACAGATTGTTTGTCTAGATAGAATATAGATAAAGTTTGAGTGTAGGTTCAAGATTTTGAACAATCTTGATCAGGTTGTGCATCTAGATGAAATCTAGGCCAAGATTGAAAATGGGCCATCTTGGGTCACAAGCTAGGTCACTGAGTCAAATCATATGAAAACCTTGTGGATGAAGTAGAGACTGCAACTTTCAATAGGTCTTTGTGAAAGTTACAGATTGTTTGTCTAGATAGAATATAGATAAAGTTTGAGTGTAGGTTCAAGATTTTGAACAATCTTGATCAGGTTGTGCATCTAGATGAAATCTAGGCCAAGATTGAAAATGGGCCATCTTGGGTCACAGGCTAGGTCACTGAGTCAAATCATATGAAAACGTTGTGGATGAAGTAGAGACTGCAACTTTCAATAGGTCTTTGTGACAGTTACAGATTGTTTGTCTAGATAGAATATAGATAAAGTTTGAGTGTAGGTTCAAGATTTTGAACAATCTTGATCAGGTTGTGCATCTAGATGAAATCTAGGCCAAGATTGAAAATGGGCCATCTTGGGTCACAAGCTAGGTCACTGAGTCAAATCATATGAAAACCTTGTGGATGAAGTAGAGACTGCAACTTTCAATAGGTCTTTGTGAAAGTTACAGATTGTTTGTCTAGATAGAATATAGATAAAGTTTGAGTGTAGGTTCAAGATTTTGAACAATCTTGATCAGGTTGTGCATCTAGATGAAATCTAGGCCAAGATTGAAAATGGGCCATCTTGGGTCACAAGCTAGGTCAATGAGTCAAATCATATGAAAACCTTGTGGATGAAGTAGAGACTGCAACTTTCAATAGGTCTTTGTGAAAGTTACAGATTGTTTGTCTAGATAGAATATAGATAAAGTTTGAGTGTAGGTTCAAGATTTTGAACAATCTTGATCAAGTTGTGCATCTAGATGAAATCTAGGCCAAGATTGAAATGGGCCATCTTGGGTCACAAGCTAGGTCACTGAGTCAAATCATATGAAAACCTTGTGGATGAAGTAGAGACTGCAACTTTCAATAGGTCTTTGTGAAAGTTATAGATTGTTTGTCTAGATAGAATATAGATAAAGTTTGAGTGTAGGTTCAAGATTTTGAACAATCTTGATCAGGTTGTGCATCTAGATGAAATCTAGGCCAAGATTGAAAATGGGCCATCATGGGTCACAAGCTAGGTCACTGAGTCAAATCATATGAAAACCTTGTGGATGAAGTAGAGACTGCAACTTTCAATAGGTCTTTGTGAAAGTTACAGATTGTTTGTCTAGATAGAATATAGATAAAGTTTGAGTGTAGGTTCAAGATTTTGAACAATCTTGATCAGGTTGTGCATCTAGATGAAATCTAGGCCAAGATTGAAAATGGGCCATCTTGGGTCACAAGCTAGGTCACTGAGTCAAATCATATGAAAACCTTGTGGATGAAGTAGAGACTGCAACTTTCAATAGGTCTTTGTGAAAATTACAGATTGTTTGTCTAGATAGAATATAGATAAAGTTTGAGTGTAGGTTCAAGATTTTGAACAATCTTGATCAGGTTGTGCATCTAGATGAAATCTAGGCCAAGATTGAAAATGGGCCATCTTGGGTCACAAGCTAGCTGAGTGTAGGTCATCTTGGGTAAAACAAGAGGGCCATGATGGCCCTGGATCGCTCACCTGATCCATAGAGTAACAAGTGGTCGCCGGGTAGGGCCATTATTGATCCCAGGGCTATAATGTGCATAATGTTGAGGGAGATCTAAAACGGTGAAGTTTAATACCAAATATTAACAAAGGCTATAATTTGAACACTGACAAAGGTCCACTAGATGAAGCTACACACCAAATATAAAAGACCTGGGCCTTGCGGTTTCAAAGATATTCCCTACATAAGCCCATAGGAAACCAAATGGCCCCAGGGTGGGGACATTTTTGGCCTCAGGGTTATAATTTAGAGGTCCACCAGATGAAGCTTCACACCAAATATCAAAGACCTAGGCCTTGCTGTTTCAGAGAAGAAGATTTTCAAAGATTATCTCTATATAAGTCTATGTTAAACCAAAGGGCCCCTGGGCGGAGGCATTTGTGGCGCAAGGGCTATAATTCGGACAATCTTGGTAGAGGTCCACTAGATGAAGCACCATACCAAATATCAAAGACATGGGCCTTGCAGTTTCAGAGAAGAAGATTTTTAAAGATTTCCCTATATAAGTCTATGTAAAACCAAAGGGTCTCAGGGCGGGGGCATTTTTGGCCCCAGGGCTATAATTTGAACAATCTTGATAGAGGTCCACTAGATGAAATTTACCACCAAATATCAAAGACCTAGGCCTTGTGGTTTCACAGAAGAAGATTTTTAAAGAATTTCCCTATATAAGTCCATGTAAAACCAAAGGGCCTCTGAGGCATTTTCCCTATATAAGTCTATGTGAAACCAAAGGTCCCAGGAGCAGGGGCATTTTTGGCCTCGGGGCTATATTTTGAACAATCTTGATAGAGGTCCAAAAGATGAAGCTTCATACCAAATATCAAAGACCTTGGCCTTGTGGTTTCAGAGAAGAAGATTTTTAAAGATTTTCCCTATATAAGTCTATGTAAAACCAAAGAGCCCTCAGGCGGGGGCATTTTTGGTCTCCTCAGCGTTTCTTTGCCCAACAAATCCTAAAGCAAACATAACTATCCAGGGGTAGAAATGCTGATTTTAGGTGCTTCTGGGGCTTAAAATAGAGGTGGGGGGGGGGTGCAGACACGTAAAAACACATATCTGAGTGGTAAAGGGTTAACTGAAATCTGGGAACATATTAAATTTTAGTCTAAAAGGCATTAATTATATCTGAAATATTGTTTCTTGCAATGAAATGATGAAAAAACATTTTTTTGGTCAGTTGGGATTTTCTTCATGAATACTGGGAACATACTAAATTTTAGTCTAAAAGGCATTAATTATATCTGAAATATTGTTTCTTGCAATAAAATGATGAACTTGAAATGTGTCCAGACGACACAGATGCCCCCGCCAAGGGCCCCGCCTCACCCCGAAAATCCATGTTGCAACAAAATTTTCTAAGTGTGTGACCTTGTCATCAGGAACATTTGTGCATCATATGATGCGGGGGCATAAAAAAACATTATTTTGGTCAGTTGGGATTTTCTTCATTAACCGAAATCTGGGAACATACTAAATTTTAGTCTAAAAGGCATTAATTATATCTGAAATATTGTTTCTTGCAATAAAATGATGAAAAAACATTATTTTGGTCAGTTGGGATTTTCTTCATTAACCCTTTACCACTCAGGAATTTTTTTAATTTTGCTGATTTTCACAGTGTTGCACCTTACAGCAACATCAACAAGAGCACCGCAAGCGGGTGCCAACGCTCGTCTGCAGTTTCTTTTAGAAAACAAAAGTTCTAAGTCAAATCAAATTGCAAGATGGAATTATAAAACTTGTAGGGATTGTAGCTCTTGTGATGGTGAGTATGTGTTTGAAGTTTCATGAAGGTAGGCCAAATACTTTTGGAAATATGGTCAAGGTTAAGTTTTTTGGTTAATTTTTCGAAAAAATAGGTCAAAGTTCAAAGGTCAAGGTCACAGGTCAAAAAGCGTGGTATGACTGAAAAGGTCTTGTCCCAAGGAACATTAATGTGAAGTTGGAAGGCTCTGTTGTGAATAGTATTGAAATAAGAGACAAAAACAATTTAAAAAAAACGGAGAGAAAAAGGGAGATAATTCAATCAAATTGCAAGATGGAGTTATAAAACTTGTAGGGAATGTAGCTCTTGTGATGGTGAGTATGTGTATGAAGTTTCATGAAGGTAGGCCAAATACTTTTGGAAATATGGTCAAGGTTAAGTTTTTTGGTTAATTTTTCGAAAAATAGGTCAAAGTTCAAAGGTCAAGGTCACAGGTCAAAAAGCGTGGTATGACTGAAAAGGTCTTGTCCCGAGGAACATTCATGTGAAGTTGGAAGGCTCTGTTGTGAATAGTATTGAAATAAGAGACAAAAACAATTTAAAAAAAAACGGAGAGAAAAGGGGAGATAATTCAATCAAATTGCAAGATGGAGTTATAAAACTTGTAGGGAATGTAGCTCTTGTGATGGTGAGTATGTGTATGAAGTTTCATGAAGGTAGGCCAAATACTTTTGGAAATATGGTCAAGGTTAAGGTTTTCGGTTAAATTTTCGAAAAATAGGTCAAAGTTCAAAGGTCAAGGTCACAGATCAAAAAGTGTGGTATCACTGAAAAGGTCTTGTCCCAAGGAACATTCATGTGAAGTTTGAAGGCTCTGTTGTGAATAGTATTAAAATGAGAGCAAAAAATGTGTTTCAGAAAAAAATTGGAAAAGGGGAGATAATTCAGCCAAAATCAACAATGTTGTTATGGTCCTTGGTCAAAATGTAGCTCTTGTGATGATGAGTGTGTGTATGAAGTTTCATGAGGCTAGGTCTAATACTTTTTAAGTTATAGCCAAGGTTAAGTTTTTTTGGAACGACGCAGGACGACGCAGGACGACTACGCAGACGCCGGAGTGATGACAATAGCTCGAAAGTTTTTTTCAAAAAACAGACGAGCTAACTAGCCATGGTTTCATAATGGATGGTCTGTTTTACACCAAACTCGGTACTAATGTTCATTGGGCAGTAGCCTTTCAAATGCAACCTTTCATGACTTGATCATTGTTGTCATGGGTAAAGAGGGGGCATCTCAAAGTTGGCAAAAAGTGTGTTTTTACATGAATTTTTGACCACATTTTAATCTTCAAACAGCTGTCAAGGCAACAATTAAGGTGTTTGGCACTGGCAATTTTCACTGTTTGCAGCATGTTTTCAGGCATTTTTGACCTCAGACACCTTCAGATATAAATTTTAGCGGCCAGTTTGGCCATACACCCAAAATTTATCGGGATGTGAGGGGGTCGTTGCCCCCCCCCCCCTTCAATCCCCCCAGAATGTTTTAGTGGGGAGGCGCGCGAAAAAACAGGTCACTTTTTTGCCCAACAAATCCTAAAGCAAACATAACTATCCAGGGGTAGAAATGCTGATTTTAGGTGCTTCTGGGGCTTAAAAAAGGGAGGGGGGGGGTGCAGACACGTAAAAACACGAATCTGAGTGGAAAAGGGTTAATTCATACCAAATATCAAAGACCTGGAGAAGAAGATTTTTCAAGATTTTCCCTATATAAGTCTATGTAAAACCAAAGGGCACCGTAACGGTCCACTAGATGAAGCTTCATACCAAATAGCAAAGACCTGGGCCTTGCGGTTCAGAGATTTTTAAAGGGTTTCCCTATATAATCCTATGTAAAACCAAAGGGACCCGGGGCAGGGGCATTTTTGGCCACAGCACTATAATTTGAACAATCTTGGTAGGGGTCCACTAGATGAAGCTTCATACCAAATATCAAAGACCTGGGCCTTGCGGTTTCAGTTAAGAAAATTTTCCCTATATTAGCCCATGTAAAACCAAAAGGCCCCGGGTCTGGGGCATTTTTGGCCCCAGCACTTTAATTTGAACAATCTTGGAAGGGGTCCACTAGATGAAGCTTCGTACTAAATATCAAGGACCTGTGCTGTGCGGTTTCAGAGAAGATTTTCTCTATATAATCCTTTGTAAAACCAAAGGGACCCGGGGCGGGGGCATTTTTGGCCCCAGCACTATAATTTGAACAATCTTGGTAGGGATCCACTAGATGAAGCTTCATACCAAATATCAAAGACCTGGGCCTTGTGGTTTCAGAGAAGAAGATTTTTTAAGTTTTCGGTGAAAAAAAAATCTATATTTGGCCCCTATGACCTAGATGTGAAACTGACCAGAACCATTTGAACAACTTTGAAAGGGGACCACCTAAGAAGGGTATTTGGGACAACCGGAAACAAACTTTTACCGGAAAAAAACGAAAACAAATTCTCATAACCGAAAACAAACTATATCACCAATTATACCATGATCATTGTACAATTAGGCGTATACATGATTAAATGCTATGTAAACAGATAATATGGCCAAGTTTGGGAGAATAATTTGAAATAATAACAATTTTATTGCATTTTTATACAATTTTCATAGACGGACGGGATCTACACTGCTTGTATTAGCTGTTTGCATTATTTGTGATCTAAATGAATACATTATACTTAGTAACTTAATTGTTTGAAAGTCAGAAATGTTTGTGACTAAAACTATTTAGCAGGATTCTGCTTCAGAAATTTAGTCAAAAATGGTTTAACTGGCTGGTCTTCAGGTCCCAGGTTAGGTAAATGCCAAGCTTGTAACATCAGAATCTACACTGATGTACTTACTGCTTGCCATGTTGTTTTTTATTGAAATGAATACATTATAGCTTGTACATTGACAGTCAGGAATGGGTATGACTAAATTAATTTATTCAGAAGGATACGGCTTTAGAAATTTTGTATATATAAAAAAATATGTCGAGTATATCCTTCGGATGCGGGTCTCACTGCTCATCAGGAAGTCAATGGTTTGATAATGGCCCTGCTAGGAACATCTTTTCATGAAGATTTATCATTAAATCCTTTCAAGTGTGACACTTCCTTCTGCTCATCCAAGAAGGGCAGTTATCAGTTTTATAACGAAAGACTCTGCACTGGACTAGTTAATAGTATAGGTGGCTAAGCCTATTCAGGAAAACGTGATTAAGTAATTGACTCCCTTGGTATTACCTAAATAGTGTTGACAGGCCTTTTAAACTTTAAGTAAAACATCAGTGGAATAGAGTGCATTCTTTCATATCTCCAAACAATCATTTTTATTGGTTATTGTTTGTTTGTTTCTTTTGAGGTTTAACGTCCCTGTCAACACTGTAAAGGTCATTTTGGAGACATTGCTTCCAATTCTGTGGGACTTTTACCCGACATTGAGACATCTCAAATGACATCTCAAGCACAGGCGCCCAATGAAACCAATAGGCATGGACGGAATGACTCGCACCGTATTGCCTGCCTAGGCTTATAGATCCTCTAAGCGGTTTACCAGTACTAGTGTGCGGATCGGTTTCAGCTCTGCGTGGAAGCATCATGCAGCCCATCTATTTCTTCAAGCCCCGATGATTTGTTCTTATTATACAAAATTTCTAAAGCCTTATCCTGCTGATCCTGATGTTTCTGGTTGGGCAGTTAGCTAACCTGGGACCTCCTGATGACTAGCCAGATGAACCATTTTGACTAAATTTCTTAATCACAATCCTGCTAAATAAATTGTTTTAGTCACAAACATTTCCGACTATCAAACAATTAAGTAACTCAGTATAATGTATTCATTTAGATCACAAACACAACAAGGTAAACAGTTAGTAGGGATCCCGGTCCATCTATGAAAATTGTACTAAAATGCAATAAAATCGTTATTATTTCAAATTATTCTCCCAAACTTGGCCATATTATCTGTTTACATAGCATTTAATCATGTATATGCCTAAATGTACAATAATCATGGTATAATTGGTGATATACAAAATGTAGTTTGTTTTCTGTTATGAGAATTTGTTTTCAGTTATTTCCGGTAAAGGTTTGTTTTCGGTTTTCCCAAATACCGCCTAAGAATCATTCCTGTGAAGTTTGGTCAAAATCTGATCAGTGGTTTAGGAGAAGATGTCGTTTAAAGAATTGTTTACTGATGCACAGGCGGACGCACTGATGGACGACGGACGAAAAGTGATCACAAAAGCTCAACTTTTCACTACGTGACAGGTGAGCTAAAAACTAGGTGACCACTTGATGTTGCTTCGTACTAAGTGACCACTTGATGTTGCTTCATACTAAATATCTAAGTTCTTAGCTTTGTGGTTTCAGAGAAGACTTTTGAAGTTTTTTCCTATAATACATAAATTGGAGCTAACGAGCACCGGGGTGTGGCCAATTTAGACCCAAGGAGAATGGTTGGCAGGATTTATGTAGGTGACCATCTGCTGTTGCTTCACATAAAATATCTAAGCTCTGAGCCTTGTGGAAATCTGAGAAGATTTTTTAAGTTTTTCCCATTATAAGTCTATGGGAGCTAATGAGCCCTGGGGCATAGCCAACTTGGACCCAAGGAATATGGTTGACTGGATTTATATAGATGACAACTTGATGTTGCTTCACATTAATATTTACGCTCTGGGCCTTGGGATTCAGAGAAGACAATTTGTGAAGTTTTTCCAATTGAAAGTCTATGTTAGCTAATGAGCCGTGGGGGCGAGACCAATCTGCACCCCAGAGGCATGATTGGCAGGATTTATGTAGGTTCTTCATACTAAATATCTAAGCTCTTGGCCTTGTGGTTTTAGAGAAGAAGATTTGTCATTTTTTTTCCATCTTAAGTCTATATGAGCTAATGAGCCCGGGGTGTGGCCAATTTGGACCCAAGGAGCATGGTTGGCAGGATTTATGGAGGCGACTACTTGATATTGCTTCACACTAATTATCTAATCTCTAAGCCTTGTGGTTTCAGATAACAAGTTTTTGAAATTTTCCCCATTATAAATCTATGGTAGCTAATGACCCCCGGCGCATGGCCGATCCGGACCCCAGGAACATGGCTGGCAGGATTTATGTAGGGGACCACTTGACATTGCTACGTACAAAATATCTAAACTCTGGGCCTTGTGGTTTAAATGAAGATTTTTGAAGTGTTTTTTTTTTTTTCATTTTAAATTTAGGGGAGATAATGAGCCCCTGGCTGTGGCTAATTTGGACCCCAGGGGCAGGATTTATATAGGTGACCACTTTATGTTGCTACATACTTAATATCGAAGATCTGTGATTTATCAGGTTTCAGTGAAGATTTTGTTTCAGGTATTCCATTATAAGTCGATGCGAGCTAAGGAGACCCAGGGCGTGGCCAATTTGGACCCCCGAAGCATGGCAGGAATTATGTAGGGGGCCTGTTAATGTTGCTCTAAACTAAATATCTAAGCTCTGGGCCTTCTGGTTTCAGAGAAAAAGATTTTTTCAAAGTTTTCCTGTTATAAGTCTATTGGCGCTATATGTTGGAGAATTCCAATCCGATTAGCCCGAAAACCACATACAAACTTTCCCCTTCCAGATAATGCTTCACATGAAATACGATCAAGTTTGGACAACTGGCTTTAGAGATATACTTATTTTAAAATGTGAGCGGACGATGGCGGATGCCAGAGCATTGGCATATTAATACCTAACATGAGCCTTTGGCTCAGGTGAGATAAAAAGGAAAGAAAATGACTGATTGATCGCCACACCTAACTGACCAGGTTTTTGCTCCACTCATTTACAGGGAAGAACGGTCTGTGAAACATGGTGCAATCTATTCAAAATGGAGCATGTGTGACCGCTGAATTTCTAGCTCATCATTAATGTATTTACACTATTTTATAAGGCTCTGTGCACACTTCAGAAACCTGGGGTCTTGAGTTCGATTCTGGGTTTCTCATCTCCGTATAACTTTAGTTCTTGGTAGAGAGGTAGTTTATCCTATATAGAAGCACCAAAGGCACTGAAATGACAGATTTAATAAAAATCCTAAAAAAAATACTTATAAAGGGCCTTTGTATTAAGGTTTCAAATTTGAATCAAATTTGTAGGTTTGTTTTATTTAAATTTTGGAATATTTTATATACATCCTATAATATCAAAAGTATTTCTAATTGCATCTGTAAAATACAGAAAGGCTTGCACTAATCCTAAACGCAACAGAATTATATTGAAAAAAAAAAGTTCTTATAATAGGGATTCACATGCGATGGTGTGAAGCTTTTTTCAAAATCTAATCACCCTTGCTCACTTTGAGACCTACATAATTTTAATCCCACGGGCTTGCTTTGCGTGTTCATTATCATATTGTTCATAAAGAATTCCACTGAAGGCAATGGGGCAACTATGGTTGATACTACCCAGACATTGCACCGACGTTGATTTGACGTTGCTCTAGCAACGTGTGCCTGCTGGGTAATGTTGATGGCTGGGTGAACAAAGGAAAGAATTAACAAACGAGCAGACAGAACACCTGGTCCTTATATAGCACAAGGCTTTATTAAGATATTTACAATATAACCATGAAAACCATGAATGTATATTTATATGAAGCAATCATTTAAAGCAAATTGTTGACACTGCAAGTATCAATCACAGCAGCTCACCTTAGCACTTTGTGCTCAGGTGAGCATAAAATCACCATAAGCACTTTGTGCTCAGGCGAGCGTAAATCACCATCACATCTGTAAACAGTGACGAAGCGATATATATTTACACTAAGAATATATCTATGCAATACATGTATATATTTGTCATGGATACTATAGGACATGTTGATAATTTTTTTTTTTTTGTTTAGAAGAATGTACATGTCATATAACTTCATTAGATTCTGATCAGGGGCCAGTTGTTCAAAGCCTTTTTAGCTTAACGAGCTCATTAGTGGTCAAATTGTTAACTGTTCTAGCAAGTACAATATCTAAAATTATGCTATTTTTGCTGAAAAATGTGAAAAGCTACACACGTTTTCAGCAAAAATATTAGTATAAATCTAAATGGCCATATTAAATGATCAATGTTTTAACGATACGTTAACTAACGATGTCATTAGATATTGTACTTGCTAGAACAGTTAACAATATGACCACCAATGAGCTCGTTAGGCTAACAAGGCTTTGAACAACCGGGCCCAGAGCTTTATTTTAGACACAGGTCCATAGCTCTAGATAAGGGCGAGCGACAAGGGTAATTAAGAGATAACTTTCCGTACCTATGCTGTGGGTATTTAATGTTAGAATCACCACTTTGAGGTGATACTAGCAAGTGCCTACAACAGAGATTTTTATCATGAAATAACCCATTGCATGCAGGAAACCCCTAAAGGGGTATCTTGGCAAACAGTGCAGGCCCAGATCAGACGCCGCAGAACCCAGCTTCTGATCAGGCCCTGCACTATTTGCTAACAGAATTTTCCATCAAAAATAGAATTAAAACCAAAAAATAGGCCTGGCATCCCCTTGTCCAACATACATGTATAGCAATGGTAGAATACACTATTATCATATGACGTTGCGTCTGAGAGTGTAATAACGCCATGTAATATTTTCGATAATCCACTAGTGGATTAAATATGCAAATTAGCTAGATACTTCCTGTAACGTTACATGTACAACGTCCGAAACGACATCGCGTTTACTAATGGCGGAATATTGATATTTTTGTAAACAATCGAATATATAATGCGTTTTAAATGTCATATGATAAACAGATTGATTGAACAGAATCTTGCATTCGTGCTCATGAATTATTGAATTCATTAAACTCGTTGTGGAAAAGGGATAAAATGCTCGGCAAAGCCTCGCATTTTATCCCTTTTCCTCAACTGGTTTAATAAATTCAATAATACATGAACCCTCATGTAAGTCCTCTATGTATACAATGGGATAAAAATACTTATCCTTCAGTTACTTTTGTTACTCCTTTTTATCTGGAGCTATAGAACAGTGCCCAGAAAAACAAGAGGACTATAAGAATCTTATATGGGTGTGAGGGACGGATTTTTCTATCCACCCCTCACACCCATATTGGATTCTTTTTCTTGCATACCTTCCATTTCTATTGCGAATTTTTAATGCTGCTGTCACTTCTGTTACCGACGTCTGCCATTTTGTGATGACAAAACAGGAATGTTTAGTGACGTCACGCATGACGCCGCCGCGCATGAGCTTGTAATCAACCAGTGCATTTATCAAATACGCGATTATATTCAATTTGGGGTCGGAACACCAGGGTCAGAACATAAATTTCTATCCCAGGGTAAAATCACGGATTTCCTTGTCTGGTGTGCAAGAACATGGTGGTCCTTAATGCTTACTTGTGCTTAAAATTTGGTCAAGGTCACTCAGTGTCTAAAACATTCATTAATCTGATGGGCATAACTCTTACTATATCCATGTCACACTTATCTGCAAGTTTAAAGAAAATTCAATTAAAACCAATGCAGCAAAGATGATTAATTACAGGCAGCTTTAGCAATCAAGGGATGTAACACCATGCATTTGATTGTTGTGTCAGTTTTCAAACTTTTTCGAAATCAAACTTTTTTTAAGCATAATCTATGACTTATATGAAATTATTTCGAAATCCGCCCATTGGTTAAGGAGGAGAAGTTGTTTAAAGGTTGTTTGTTTTTTTTTCCTCTGATGGTCATCTTGTTCATCTGAGAGGAACGGTTTGAGCAATTTTGGTAGAGGGTCACCCAAGGAACATTCCTGTGAAAAAATTTCAAAATCCATCCACTAGTTAAGGAGAATTCATTTAAAGATTTTTCTATTTTTAGCTCTGGTGGCCATCTCGTTCATCTGAGCAGAAAGGTTTGAACAATTTTGGTAGAGGGTCACCCAAGGAACATTCCTGTGAAATAATTTAAAATCCATCCACTGGTTAAGGAGAAGCCATTTAAAGATTTTTCTATTTTTAGCTCTGTGGCCATTTTGTTCATTTGAGCGGAACGGTTTGAGCCATTTTGGAAGAGGGTCACACAAGGAACATTCCTGTGAAATTATTTCAAAATCTGTCCAGCAGTTTTGGAGAAGTCATTAAAAGCAAAAGTTGATGACAGACAGAGAGACCGATCACAATAGTTCACCAAAGGTGAGCTAAAAACCAAATCCATCAAATGATGTGAAAAATATAAACGGTTATTAATTCAAAATCTGTCCAGCAGTTTTGGAGAAGTCATTTAAAGCAAAAGTTAATGACAGAGACCCGTCACAATAGCTCACCCATGTGAGCTAAAAACCAAATCCATCAAATGATGTGAAAAATGTAAACTGTTAAAAACTTTATGAAAAGCTGAAACCAAAAATTTCCAAATCCAAGTCCTAAGGACTCCATTGACATAAGCATGGTATTGCTGAATACAAATCTGGACCCATGTCTACCAGCATACCAAATACAGTAGAACTTCGATGGCTCGAACATGGATGGCTCGTTTACCAAGGATGAGTCGAACCCATTCTTGAGCCCCTAGCGAAATCTTCTACATACGAAATTGTGGGGGATAATTAAGGAGATTTTAGTCTTTTATCTTGCAAATGTATGCAGTGTGTACTCATTAGAATCGCCTCGATGAGGCGATTCTAATGAGTACACACTGCATACATATTCATTATAGAACACTGAAAAGATGTGTAAAAGTATCTCGTTATGCCTCCTGACAGTAACCTCAATGTCTCGAACTACCCCTGTCTCGAACAGATTTTCGAGGTCCCAAAGGTGTTCGAGCCATTGAAGTTCGACTGTATGATCCAAATCTATCATTATTATCGCTTTGAAAGTACACCACAACCTCTTTATAACACTATTAATGGGGTCCAAAACAGAAACCGTTTTAGTTAAACAACCGTGTTATATCCAAACAAAAATGTATAGAGTATATAGAAAAATGACCATTTATGGTCATTTTTCTATATAATCTATACATTTTTGGGATCCATCTTGAAACCGTGTTATATCTAAAACCGTGTAATAATGAACCGTGTTATTACGAGGTTGTAGTGTATAAAGTCTTAGAAAACTTAAAACACTAAAAGACACAGAGTTTCTTATTCCTGTGACCTTGAACTAGGGCTTGCTGAATAAAACTATGGACACACTATAAATGAAACAAATCCAGCATATGTTTGGGAAAATAATACAGGCTCTTTAAAAACTTGAACATGAAACTTAAGCAAGAATTTCTAAGTAAATATCTATCTTCACACTATAAATGAACTAAATCCATCATATGGTTTGGAAAATAATGCAGGCTCTTTAAAAACTTTAACATGAAACTGTAGCAAGAATTTCTAAGTAAGTGAACTTGACATAGAGGAAATGGACATCCATGGTGGGGACACTGCTGAATAAAACTTTGAACAGGTTTTGTCTGTTTGTTTCTGATGAGGTTTTACATCCCAGTCAACAATATTTAGGCCATTTTGGAGACATAGCTTCCAATTTTGTTGGACTTTTACCGAAAACCGAGATAAAATGACATCTCTAGCCCGGCCGCCCAAAGAAACCACTAGGATTTCAGAAGCAGTCCAACTCACACCACTTTTCCTGGACAACAGGAAGTCAACCCGTGTTGGTAATTTTGTGTCGTCTCCCAGAGAGAGGGAGAAAAGAGATAAGAGAGATAGTTGAGATGATATTGAGGGACAGAGGAGAAAAACAAATGAAAGTGTAGACACATAAGAAATTCAAATGATAACATTCCCCCTCTACCCTTACTGCAGGCCTTGTCCAACTGTAAGCCAATATCAGTTGGACGCCCCAGTGACGCAAGATACATGTCACCTTTGCCTAATCATCCAGTAATAGATGGCGATATACTTCAACTATCAGGTTAAAACTGGTCAAAACTATTTCTACTGCAAAAAAAAAAAAAAAACAGGCCCCTGCCCATCAGGGCTTGGAGAAATAGGTTGGGATGCAAGGTGTTTCCTTGCAGAGCTTCAACAAACCACACAAAAGTACTGGTAAAACGCTTAGGTCTAAGCCTACCCAGGCAAAATGGTTAGAGGCAGATTCTCCATGCATATAAACCCTATTGATTTAATTAGGCAGCAAGTTTGAGATGTCGTTTCATCCCAACACTGGGTAAAAGTCCCACAAAATTGGAAGCAAAATCTCTGAGATGACCTAAATAGTGTTGACAGGAAAGCTATACCTCATGCATGCATACAGCAAAAATACATCAGAACACTTTATATAAGAGACTGGGTAATAAATGACAATATGACACTGCTTTAATAATATCATGTAAAAATATTAATTAACAAGTGTGTATATAGTATACATACAGAGAAATTGGTCCATATTGTAAGGCTCCCATTTCTTTCTTTGTAAAGTATATCCAAGCTGACCTCTGCTAATACAAGCTTGACCCCTGACATATATCTGTTAACCTCATATTAATGTAAACTAGAAATGTTTCCAGAGGAAAACGATGTCCCCCACAATAAATATAATTAAAAAAAAAAAAACATCTGACCTTGGCTATAAGGTGCATACAAGCCATTTTTGGCAAAAAAAAAATAAAATAAAAAATTTCGGGAACTTGTGACCTTAAAAAAGGTCAAGATCACTAAATTCTAATCATATCTTTGGTAGGTTGCTATGTTTGACCAACATTCATCAATTCTTAATTGAGACAGATTGCAGACAAGTCATTATTTTCCAAAAATTGACCATTTTTGCAAGCCTGTGAACTTGAAAATAATGTCAAGGTCACCAAAATCAAATATCTTTTGTTGCCTGCACTGATATATTGTACCAAATTTGACCAAACTTCATAGTTTAAGTTATTTAGACAAATTGTGGGTATTCCGATGGGTACTAATTGCGCACCTCTTGTGGCTGATCTGTTCTTGTATTGTTATGAAAGAGACTTCATTTTGTCGCTTTCCATTGATAATCAATCTGAAATTATTGAAGCTTTTAGCTCTACTTCTAGATATTTAGATGATTTATTAAATATTGATAATACCTATTTTGATGGTTTGATCAGTCAGATTTACCCCCTAGAACTTCAGTTAAATAAAGCAAATTCTTCTGATACCGAGGCCCCGTTTTTGGATTTACATCTATCTATTGTAGATGGATTTGTTTCGTGCAAAATTTATGATAAACGCGATGACTTTGATTTTGAGATTGTAAATTTTCCTTTTTTGGATGGTGATGTTCCTCGTGCGCCATCCTATGGCGTTTATATTTCGCAATTAATTCGATTTGCTAGAGTGTGTAGTCATGTAACTGACTTCAACACTCGTAATAAATTATTAACGGCTAAACTTCTTAATCAGGGTTATCGGTACCATAAACTACGCAAAGCCTTTTCAAAATTTTATAGACGCCATTCTGATTTAATTTCAAAATTCAATATTGGACTTAAATCTCTTCTGCAACAAGGTCT
This sequence comes from Lucinisca nassula, assembly GCA_963580285.1. Classification (NCBI taxonomy): domain Eukaryota; kingdom Metazoa; phylum Mollusca; class Bivalvia; order Lucinida; family Lucinidae; genus Lucinisca; species Lucinisca nassula. The sequence continues at coordinate 26,972,047 of OY757022.1, forward strand.
ATCGGAACCCGAATTTTATGGTGACTTAGTATATAAATTCAGAAAAATATATAACCGCAATGACTTCAGCACCCAATTTCTTAAAATCATTCTTCGATATAAAAAGATTGGGTACAACATGGATATTATACGACAGACTGTATGCATGGTAGTTAACCCAATCACGGTTGGCAACTTTGCTTCCCTCTTTAATTGCACGCCGGTGGGTCAGGCCTCAGATTCTATGACGGCTCCAACGTAAAGGCTTATTGAAAATTAAAGAGATAATGTTGGTTGGTGCCTGATGCTCTGTCTCTGGTCGGGCTCATCGGAGTCTAACTGTTGGTTTTCTTTTGCTCCAGCATTTCAGTGGTTTCTTGCTGTCGAGTCCTCACCGTTGTCTCACCTCTGTGGTTCTTTGATTTCTGTGTTCACGGAGATGTTGCACTGATGAGTTAGGAGGCCTTCATGCGGACTGAACAAATTATTTGTCTAAATCGCGACGGAAGTAAGGGCGAGGATTGTGGCCACGTAAAATCGATTTAAGCCCCCCAGTGGAAATCTTCGACTGACCGTTCCAAGGCGGCTCTTCTGTGGCGATTTATTTATGTTGTTGTTTGTTACTTACTGTGTGTATCACTTGTGTCTTTTAATTTTGGATGGCCATATGGCCATTTTGTGGGAAAGTAACTGTCCATATGGCCTTCCTTTGTTTAGGTTTCCATTATGGTCTGGTCGCTTAATGTTTGTTTTTCTTTCCCTTTGGTGTCTTTTATGGATGGAGTAAGTTAATTGTATCAATTCCTGATCTTTGTTTTACTTCTACTTTTCATAGATTCATACATAGGCTGCAGATAACCATAAATTGATCTTTTTTGGGGGGAGGGGGGGGGCACCCTTGAAAACAAGGTCAAGGTCAACAAAATAGTACCAAGTTTGACCGAATTTCGTGCCCTTGTTCATGAGATAAGTGGCAGACAAGCTAAAACTGACTGTTTTTGAGCGTCTGTGCCCTTCAAACAAAACTTTGGTAAGTTGCAATGATATATTGACCAAATTTCATCCATTCATTCACGTGATAGGGTGCAGACATGCCAAAATTTGAGTCATTGGGGGCCTGTGCCCTTGAAAATAAGGTCAGGGTCACCATGACCTAATGACTTTTCCCCCATCCAAGTGATATAACCATGCAAGTTTGGTCAGAATCCATCCAAATTCAGGAGATATAGTGCTTTAAACAGGCTATGCCGACAAAAACGTGATCTACACCAAAAAAACAAAATGTCCAACTCACCTCTGGTGGGAAGACATAATGACCTGCAATCAATATTGAAATTCTTGAACTTTATTGGCTAAGAAGCCATACTAACCCAAAGGTGAAATCAATATTAACCTGAGGTGAAATCCATATTAACCTCAGGTGAAATAAATATTAACCTGTGGTGAAATCCATATTAACCCAAGGTGAAATCCAATTAACCCAATGTAAAATCATCAGAAAGAATGTTTTGTATTTCTAATTAATATTGTCATTTATTAAGTAAGTTCATATTGGCCCTGTTACATGTCCTGGGTCAGTTGTATTAGCCGTCGTGTGCTAGATATTTACAATAAAGCTGACCTCGGACCTGTAACTGGGCCCATATGAAATTACTTGACTAATAACACTATATTATTAATTGACTATTCTGTATTGATCGGAGGTCATTCGTATTAACACCAGGTAAAACAATATCAACCGGAGGTCAAGTGTCATAAGGCTGAGGTGACGAATCAAAAATCATGTTTTATAATTGTGTCAGTTAATAAAATTGTCATTAATCAACTAATTTCCTATTGGCCCAGTTACAAGTCCGAGGTCAGCTGTATTGGCACTTGGCCTTCGACCACAGGCCAATAAAGCAGACCTCGTACCTGTAACTTGGCCAATAGGAAATTACTCGATTAATAACATCAAAGCAATGTGTAAAACAGCAATACAAGTGCTGTAAAAAAATTGTATTCAATAAACATGTAGCAAACGTGCTTTTTACAACCTTTCTTACAATTTTGTCCCCAGTTGGTCAAAACTAACAATGTCATTAAAGTCAAGTGTTTATCTTTTTCAGGCTGCATTTTTGGCTATATATCTAAAACTTCAAACTTCTGATCAGAGCAAAAGTATACTATTCTTGAGGCTGTCTCATTCAGGGGAAGTTGGCAGAGCTTCTCCTCCACAACTTTCTCGCTGGACATATTGATCAAACATCAAAGTTATCGCCTAAAGATGCAGCAAAAAGATAAAAAAAAAACTGTAGTTGACATATCATTAAAACTTTGATCATTTAATATGGCAAAAAAAGCTAGCATTTTTGCTGACAAAATGCGAGTAACTTTTGCAAAAATACCAGTGTTAGATATTTACTTGCCAGAACATTTAACATTTAGGCCACTTACGAGCCTGTGAAACAAGAGAATCTGTGAAACCCAACGCTGCTCCCCAAAGATGTACAGTAGTAGGAGGGTTATGTGAATGAAAGAGTAAAATATGGTGGTACTATACACTTTTGAAGTGTGGTATGAAATCTGGGGTTCCACTGCACATGATTTTGATAATACTGAAATACTGTTGAAAGGGGTGTAAAATGTAAAAGCATCCATTCACTCTATGTGTTGATATTAATCAACAAACTAAGTGCAAGATGTGAAAAAAAATAAATATAGTAGCTGCCTGCAAAGCCTGTAACTCTTAAACCATAAGACTAAAAAGCTCAGTTTTGTGTTGCCTAGTTAGTAGAAATGTAAGGCCCCTTCCCTGCAAGGGCCTGTAAATCTTAAAACCATAAGACTAAGAAACTTGGTTTTGTGTTCCCTCGTAAGTGATTATCAACAAAAAATGTAAAAAGTAATACACATGTGAAATATGAAAGCCCTTTTACCCATGGTTATGAAATAACAGATTTTTTTTTCAAAAAAAAGGGAGATACTTCAGTGAAAATAAGAATAGTTATCTAGTTATGGCCCTTATTCAAAATGTAGGTGTTGTGATGGTAAGAGAGCGAAGTTCCATGAGAGTAGGACAAATACTTTTAAAATTTTGACTGAGGTTAACCCTTATCTTGCTGTTCACGACAACCCCTGTCTTTGTAAACAGTGTAGATCCAGATCAGATGGCTTCTGAAGAAGCCATCTGATCAGGATCTACACTGTTTGGCATTCAGTTTATGAATTTGTAGCAATAAATTACATCAAGTAATTTGATTGGTTGATAGACAGAAATGAGTGTGGCTTTAATGAATATTCAGCAAGATAAGGGTTAAGTTGTTTGGTTACGGCGTGACAAACACACACCCAAAAAGGCAATATAGTTATGGCCCTTTGTCAGAATGTAGGTCTTTTGATGGTAAGTATGTGTGTGAAGTTTCCTGAGAGTAGGGCAAATACTTTGAAGTTATGACCGAGGTTAAGTTTTTTGGTTAAGGTGTGACAAACACACGGACAAAAGCAAATGGGTTATTCTCCTTTGTCAGAATGTCGGTCTTGTCATGTTCTCTTGCTGAATATTCAGATTAACCAAACCCATTTCTGACTTTGAACCAATCAGATTACTTGATGTAATTTATTCCTACAAATTCATACATTGAATGTCAAACAGTGTAGATCCTGATCAGATGGCCATCTGATCTTGATCAACACTGTTTCCAAAGATAGGGGTTGTCGTGAACAGCAAGATAAGAGTTAAGTATGTGTGTAAAGTTTCACGAGAATAGTGCAAAGGCTTTTGAAACTACGACCGAGGTTAAGTTTTTTGGTCAAGGCATGACAAACACACATACAAAACCAATAGTTACGGCCCTTTGTCAGAGAGTAGGTCTTGTGATGGTTAGTATGTGTGTGAACTTTCAAGAAAGTGATGGTAAGTATGTTTGTGAACTTTCATGAAAGTAAAGCACATACTTTTGAAGTTATGACCAAGGTTAATTTTTTCGTTTAGGCATTACAAACACACAGACAAAAGAAATACAGTTATGGACCTTTGTAGGTCTTGTGATGGAAAGTATGTGTGTGAAATTTCACGAGAGTAGGGATAGTACTTCTGAAATTATGAACGTTTAGATGTGACAAACGGACTGATAAGGTGAATACTATAGGGCACCCGCACTATCGTGTGGGGCCCTAATTAATGAGGGAAGTAACTCCGTAAATACTGTTGAAAGAGTTCTGGTACTTACATTCTGCTATTCTCTCAAGGCCTCCTATCCCTGTACCAAGTTCAACAAAATTACCTTTAAAACTTTAAGAGATACTGTATACTCCGGCCAAGCTTAATATTGCAAAAATTAAAAAGGGAAGTAACTCTGTAATTACTTGTGACAGAGTTAAGGTTCTTGCCCTCTTCACTTCCTCTGATGGCCATCTATCAATGTATCAAGTTTCATTTAATTCCTTTCTATACTTTCAGCGATATGCTTCGGACAAGCTTTTCCATGAAATAATGAAGAAGGGAAGTAACTCTATAAATACTGGTGATAGAGTAATGGTTCTTGCATTCTGCGATATCACTATTGTCACTTGTTTCACTTATCTTTAATACTTTTAGAGATATGCTACGGACAAAAGTGTGACGGATGGACGGATGCCTGGACAGACGGACATTAAGATGGATGGTCAGATGGATGGACAAAGCAGCGACTATATGCTCTCCTTTGGGGAACATAAAAATAGGCCCTGGTGTTGTTGTTATTTTTTCCTTACCTGGGTCCAGTTGTTAAAAGCCTTGTGGGCTTAAACGAGCCCACTGGTGGTCAAATTGTTAACTGTTGTAGCAAGTGCAATATCTAAAATTCTGTTATTTTTTGCTGAAGAAAAAAATGTGAGTAGCTTTTACATTTGCTAAAGCTGCTCACATTTTTTTCAGCCAAAAAATTGGTATATTCAACATATTAAATGATCCAAGTTTTAAAGATTTGTTAACTAACGATGTTAGTTTTGAACATATGACCCCTGGTCTACACTGTTTGCTCAGTGTTAGAAGTATTGGTAATAGTAATAAAAAATAGGCACATCAGACACTTTCACCCCATACCTCCAATAAAAAGATAATTGGCCACAGTGTAGAATGCAACATAGCCTCAGAATGCAACATTGTTTTTCCTACAAATACAGATATTTGCATAAAAATTTACTACAAAAATACATGTAAACTAGACACCCCACCCCCAGCCACGAAAATTGGCAATGGAACTACCCAAAGTTTTTACATGGTCATATACAGATCAACAGATAAATATGTAACCAAATCTCATACAAAAACAGACATTATGCCCCTTCTTGACTAGTCTCTCTACCTAGCACCATTTTCCTTTAATCATTTTAGGGGAATGGATACACCTTCAAGGGAGGCAACTCCTTCAAAAGTATTTTTGTCTCCCATGTCAATAGGGTTCAACTCTTAAAGGCAAGAATTCTTTCCTTAAAGAGTAGACCCCTTTTTCGGTGGGATAGCATTTATAGAAAAGCTAACAGGAAGTCCAGAAATTAGTCTCCCTTTGAAAAATTGCAGAAAAAATCGGCCAGGTGTATCCATTCCCCTTAATGGGGAATACACTTTCAGGGGAGGCAACTCTTTCATAAATATATCTCCCTCTCCAATAGGTGTCAACTCTTAAGGGAAAGGATTTGCTCCTTGTGAGCAAATCCTTTCCTTTAAGATTTTTTTTTTTTGGTTTGGGTTTTACGGCCCTTTCAAGATTATTTCACTCATATCGAGCCGATCGTTAATCATAGGTGGGCGAAAACCGGAGTACCCGGAGAAAAACCACCTGACCTTCCGTTGCAGAACTTGGCGTCTCACACGTGACCCGAGCGAGGCTCGAACCCACGGCGGTGAGAGACCTAATGACTAAGAGTCAGCGTTCTTATCCATTAGGCCATGGAGGCCCGTTTTTCCTTTAAGATTAGCAATATTTTCAGAAGGGGGAAACAGGAAGTCCCAAAAGTTGTCTCTCTTGTAAAAACAAGAACTGTCACAGGACAACATAGCTTGCATGTTTTGTGCCTGGTCTACCTATCTTTTCACATTAACCCATGACCTGCTGAATATTTATATATGCCACACCCACCACTGATTATCAACCAATCAGATTTCTTGATGCATAGCATTGCAAGAAATTCATAAACTGAATGATAAACAATGAAGATCCTGATCAAAAACAAGAGGGCCATGATGGCCCTGGATCGCTCACCTGATCCATATGATAGAGTAACATGTGGGCTCGGGGAGGGCCATTATTGACCCCAGGGCTAAAATGTGCATAATGTTGAGGGAGGTCTAAATAGGTGAAGCTTCATACCAAATATCAACAAAGGCTATAATTTGAACAATCTTGGCAAAGGTCCACTAGATGAAGCTACACACCAAATATCAAAGACCTGGGCCTTGGGGTTTCAGAGAAGAAGATTTTTTAAAGATATTCCCTACATTAGCCTATGTAAAACCGAATGGCCCTGGAGCGGGGGCATTTTTGGCTTCAGGGCCATAATTTAAACAATCTTGGTAGAGGTCCACTAGATGAAGCTCCATACCAAATATCAAAGGCATGGGCCTTGGGGTTTCAGAGAAGTAGATTTTTAAAGATTTCCCTATTTAAGTCTGTGTAAAAGAAAAGGGTCTCGGGGCGTGGGCATTTTTGGCCCCAGGGCTAATAGCCTATAATTTGAACAATCTTGATAGAGGTCCACTAGATGAAATTTCACACCAAATATCAAAGACCTAGGCCTTGTGGTTTCACAGAAGAAGATTTTTAAAGATTTTCCCTATATAAAGTAGAAGTAAAACAAAGATCAGGAATCGATACACATCAAAGACACCAAAGGGAAAGAAATACAAACATTAAGCGACCAGACCATAATGGAAACCTAAACAAAAGAAGGCCATTAGGACAGTTACTTTCCCACAAAATGGCAATATGGCCATCCAAAATTAAAAGACACAAGTGATACACACAGTAAGTAATTAACAACAACATAAATAAATCGCCACAGAAGAACCGCCTTGGAACGGTCAGTGGAAAGATTTCCACTGGGGGGCTTAAATCTATTTTACATGGCCACAATCCTCGCCCTTACTTCCACTGCGATTTAGACAAATAATTTGAAGGCCTCCTAACTCATCAGTGCAACATCTCCGTGAACACAAATAATCAAAGAACCACAGAGGTGAGACAACGGTGAGGACTTGACAGCAAGAAACCACTGAAATGCTGGAGCAAAAGAAAACCAACAGTTAGACTCTATAAGTTATAAGTCTATGTAAAACCAAAAGGGCACCCGAGACAGGGGCGTTTTTGGTCTCAGGGCTAAAATTTGAACAATCTTGGTAGAGGTCCACTAGATGAAACTTCATACCCAATATCAAAGACCTAGGCCTTGTGGTTTCAGAGAAGAAGATTTTTAAAGATTTTCCCTATATAAGTCTATGTAAAACCAAAGGGCCCCGATGCGGGGGCATTTTTGGTCTCAGGGCTATAATTGAACAATTTTGGTAGAGGTCCACTAGATGAAGCTTCATACTGAATATCAAAGACCTAGGACTTGTGGTTTCCGAGAAGAAGATTTTTCAAGATTTTCCCCTCTATAAGCCCATGTAAAACCAAAAGGCCCCGGGGTGGGGGCATTTTTGGCCCCACCACTATAATTTGAACAATATTGGTAGGGGTCCACCAGATGAAGCTTCATACCCAATATCAAAGACCTAGGCCTTGTGGTTTCAGAGAAGAAGATTTTTAAAGATTTTCCCTATATAAGTCTATGTAAAACCAAAGGGCCCCGATGCGGGGGCATTTTTGGTCTCAGGGCTATAATTGAACAATTTTGGTAGAGGTCCACTAGATGAAGCTTCATACTGAATATCAAAGACCTAGGACTTGTGGTTTCCGAGAAGAAGATTTTTCAAGATTTTCCCCTCTATAAGCCCATGTAAAACCAAAAGGCCCCGGGGTGGGGGCATTTTTGGCCCCACCACTATAATTTGAACAATATTGGTAGGGGTCCACCAGATGAAGCTTCATACCAAATATCAAAGACCTGGGCCTTGCGGTTTCAGAGAAGAAGATTATTAAAGATTTTCCCCTTTATAAGTGGGGGGGGGGGTGGTTGGGGTTAACTAGGCATTGTGGGGTGAAGCTTCATACCAAATATAAAAAAATGGGCCTTACAGTTTCAGAGAAGAAAATTTTTAAAGATTTTCCCTATATAAGTCTATGTAAAACCAAGGGGCCCCGGAGCGGGAGCATTTTTGGCCCCCGGGCAATAATTTGAATAGTCCTGGTAGGGGTCCACTAGGTGAAGCTTCATACCAAATATCAAAGACCTGGGCCCTGTGGTTTCAGAAAAGAAGATTTTTAAAGAGTTTCCCTATATAAGCCCATGTAAAACCAAAGGGCCCCAGAGCGGGGGCATTTTTTGCCCCAGCACTTTATTTTGAACAATCTTGGTAGGGGTCCACTAGGTGACGCTTCATACCAAATATCAAAGACCTGAGCCTAGCAGTTTCAGAGAAGAAGATATAAGCCCATGTAAAACCAAAAGGCCCCAGGATGGGGGCATTTTTGGCCCCCAGGGCCTGGGCCTTGTGGGGTTAAGCTTCATACCAAATATCAAAGACATGGGCCTTACGGTTTCAGAGAAGAAAATTTTTGGCCCCAGCACTATAATTTGAACAATCTTGGTAGGGGTCCACTAGATTTTTGGCCCCAGCACTATAATTTGAACAATCTTGGTAGGGGTCCACTAGATTAAGCCTCATACCAAATATCAAAGACCTGGGCCTTTTGGTTTCAGAGAAGAAGATATTTCAAGATTTTCCATATATAAGTCTATGTAAAACCAAAGGGCCCCGGAGCGGGGGCATTTTTGGCCCTAGGGCTATAATTTGAACAACCATGGTTGGGGTCCACTAGGTGAAGCTTCATACCAAATATCAAAGACCTGGGACTTGCGGTTTCAGAGAAGAAGTTTTTTTAAGATTTTCCCTGTATAAGCCCATGTAAAACCAAAAAGCCCCGGGGCGTGGGGGGTGGGGGGGGGGACCTGGGCCTTGTGGGGTGAAGTCATACCAAATATCAAAGACATGGGCCTTAGGGTTTCATAGAAGAAAATTTTAAAATATTTTCCCTATATAAGCCCATGTAAAACCAAAGGGCCCCAGAGTGGGGGCATTTTTTGCCCCAGCACTATAATTTGAACAATCTTGGTAGGGGTCCACTAGGTGAAGCTTCATACCAAATATCAAAGACCTGGGCCTAGCGGTTTTAGAGAAGAAGATTTTTAAAGATTTTCCCTATATAAGCCCATGTAAAATCAAAGGGCCCCGGGGCAGGGGGCATTTTTGGCCCCAGGGCTATAATTTGAACAATCTTGGTAGGGGTCCATTAGGTGAAGCTTCATACCAAATATCAAAGACCTGGGCCTTGCAGTTTCAGAGAAGAAAATTTTAAAAGATTTTCCCTATGTAAGCCCATGTAAAACCAAAGGGCCCCGGAGCGGGGGCATTTTTGGCCCCAGCACTATAATTTGAACAATCTTGGTAGGGGTCCACTAGATGAAGCTTCATACCAAATATCAAAGACCTGGGCCTTGCGGTTTCAGAGAAGAAGATTTTTTAAGATTTTCCCTATATAAGCCCATGTAAAACCAAAGGGCCCCAGGGCGGGGGCATTTTTGGCCCCAGCACTATAATTTGAACAATCTTGGTAGGGGTCCACTAGATGAAGCTTCATACCAAATATCAAAGACCTGGGCCTTGCGGTTTCAGAGAAGAAGTTTTTTTAAGATTTGCCCTGTATAAGCCCATGTAAAACCAAAAAGCCCCGGGGCGTGGGGGGGGGGGGGGAGGGGGGGGAACCTGGGCCTTGTGGGGTGAAGTCATACCAAATATCAAAGACATGGGCCTTAGGGTTTCAGAGAATAAAATTTTAAAATATTTTCCCTGTATAAGCCCATGTAAAACCAAAGGGCCCCAGACTGGGGGCATTTTTTGCCCCAGCACTATAATTTGAACAATCTTGGTAGGGGTCCACTAGGTGAAGCTTCATACCAAATATCAAAGACCTGGGCCTAGCGGTTTTAGAGAAGAAGATTTTTAAAGATTTTCCCTATATAAGCCCATGTAAAATCAAAGGGCCCCAGGGCAGGGGGCATTTTTGGCCCCAGGGCTATAATTTGAACAATCTTGGTAGGGGTCCATTAGGTGAAGCTTCATACCAAATATCAAAGACCTGGGCCTTGCAGTTTCAGAGAAGAAAATTTTAAAAGATTTTCCCTATGTAAGCCCATGTAAAACCAAAGGGCCCCGGAGCGGGGGCATTTTTGGCCCCAGCACTATAATTTGAACAATCTTGGTAGGGGTCCACTAGATGAAGCTTCATACCAAATATCAAAGACCTGGGCCTTAGGGTTTCAGAGAAGAAGATTTTTAAAGATCTTCCCTATATAAGACCATGTAAAACCAAAGGGCCCCGGAGCGGGAGCATTTTTGGCCCCAGCACTATAATTTGAACAATCTTGGTAGGGGTCCACTAGTTGAAGCTTCATACCAAATATCAAAGACCTGGGCCTTACAGTTTCAGAGAAGAAGATTTTTAAAGATTTTCCCTATATAAGCCCATGTAAAACCAAAGGGCCCCGGAGCGGGGGCATTTTTGGCCCCAGCACTATAATTTGAACAATCTTGGTAGGGATCCACTAGATGAAGCTTCAGACTAAATATCAAAGACCTGGGCCTTACGGTTTCAGAGAAGAAGATTTTTAAAGATTTTTCCTATATAAGTCCATGTAAAACCAAAGGGCCCCGGAGCGGGGGCATTTTTTGCCCCAGCACTATAATTTGAACAATCTTGGTAGGGGTCCACTAGGTGAAGCTTCATACCAAATATCAAAGACCTGGGCCTAGCGGTTTTAGAGAAGAAGATTTTTAAAGATTTTCCCTATATAAGCCCATGTAAAATCAAAGGGCCCCGGGGCAGGGGGCATTTTTGGCCCCAGGGCTATAATTTGAACAATCTTGGTAGGGGTCCATTAGGTGAAGCTTCATACCAAATATCAAAGACCTGGGCCTTGCAGTTTCAGAGAAGAAAATTTTAAAAGATTTTCCCTATGTAAGCCCATGTAAAACCAAAGGGCCCCGGAGCGGGGGCATTTTTGGCCCCAGCACTATAATTTGAACAATCTTGGTAGGGGTCCACTAGATGAAGCTTCATACCAAATATCAAAGACCTGGGCCTAGCGGTTTCAGAGAAGAAGATTTTTAAAGATTTTCCCTATATTAGCCCATGTAAAATCAAAGGGGCCCGGGGCGGGGGCATTTTTGGCCCCAGCACTATAATTTGAACAATCTTGGTAGGGGTCCACTAGATGTAGCTTCAGACCAAATATCAAAGACCTGGGCCTTACGGTTTCAGAGAAGAAGATTTTTAAAGATTTTCCCTATATAAGCCCATGTAAAACCAAAGGGCCCCGGAGCGGGGGCATTTTTGGCCCCAGCACTATAATTTGAACAATCTTGGTAGGGATCCACTAGATGAAGCTTCAGACCAAATATCAAAGACCTGGGCCTTACGGTTTCAGAGAAGAAGATTTTTAAAGATTTTCTCTATATAAGCCCATGTAAAACCAAAGGGCCCCGGAGCGGGGGCATTTTTGGCCCCAGCACTATAATTTGAACAATCTTGGTAGGGGTCCACTAGATGAAGCTTCATACCATATATCAAAGACCTGGGCCTTGTGGTTTCAGAGAAGAAGATTTTTTAAGTTTTTGGTGAAAAAAATCTATTTTTGGCCCCAAAAACTTATATGTGCAACGGACCGGAACCATTTGAACAATTTGAAAGGGGACCACCTAAGGATCATTCCTGTGAAGTTTGGTCAAAATCCGATCAGTGGTTTAGGAGGAGATGTCGTTTAAAGAAATTGTTTACGGACGCACGGATGCACGACGGACGAAAAGTGATCCCATAAGCTCACCTCGTCACTACGTGACGGTGAGCTAAAAAAAGCCATCTGATCTTGATCTTCATTGTTTGGAAAATAAGGCATATCCGGGCTCAGCAGAACAAGGGTTAACATATGAAAAGTTTTTAATTCTTACAAAAAGTATATTTATTTGATTTTATTCCAAATGCACCAAGTCATTCCAGGCGATACATATCCCTTCACACAAGACTACTTGGTGTGGTCAAATACAGAACTGGGGAATTTCATGACATATAATAGTTTTTGAATGAAAAAAAAAAAAAAAAACCAGAGGACCAATGGTCCTAAAAAGCTCACCTGAGTGTTGAATGTTTTAGGAGCCATTTGATTTCTGAGAAAAGGATTTCTGAAGGATTTTTTCCATGGTAGCCATCTTGGTCATGTGAACCACATGAACAAACTTTTGTTCTTCCATCCTGTGAAGGCTTTTCCAAGGCAGTTCTCCTGTCGCTGTTTACTTTTGTTATGGTTTGCTCAAAAGCAGCTCAATGGTTATGGTTATGTTATGGTTTCTTTTTGAGTGTGTGTATCGCTTATATTATTTTGATTTGGATAGCCAATTGGCCATTTTGTGGAAGCATAACTGTCCTTTTGGCTTTCTGTTATTGATGTTTCCATTAGGGTCTAGTTGTTTCATGTTTGTGTTTCTTTAAACTTTGGTGTCTCTGATGGTAGTTAGAAGCCTCTGTGATGCAGTGGTTACACTACTCGCCTTGTAAAACAGGGATCGCAGGATCAATCCCAGGGTTCTCCAGACTTTCGGATGAGTCTTTAAACTGAGGTCCCGTCTCCGTATGACCTTAGCTGTTGGTGGGACGTAAAACTAAAACTCACTCACTCACTCTGATGGTAGTTATGGGTTAATTGTATCGATTCCTGATCATTGCCTTCACTTCTATTGTATATGTTGACCTTTACAGTGTTGACGGGGACGTTAAACCTCAAATCAAAGAAAGAAAAAAGAAGAAAGAAACTATTGTATATGTAAATTTAGCATAAATATGCTGTCAGCTGAGCTTTTCTTTATTTTGATACCTGGGTGAGCCTGTACTCATGCTGCTTCATTAACTTGATAAGCTGATTGCATATACACCACACCCTCTTTATAACACTATTGAATAATTGATGGGGTCCATAGCAGAAACCGTGTTTGTTTGTATTGGAGTTAAATGGCCCAGTCAAACACTATTTTAGGTCATTTTTGAGCTGGTCCGTTTACCTATCCACACTTTTCCTGGGCAGGCTTATACATACACGCTTAACCAGTAAAATGCACATTCTTCCAAAAAGAATCTACATCATAATTTATTATGGTTTAATGGATAAATAAGGAAAATATACCAAATTTTTTCTCATTACTCCTTACATATCTGGAGCTTTGGCGTATCTAAAATTCTCACCTGTAGTGAGGTATCCAAGGGCTCTAGAAACAGACACAAAATGTATAGATTATATGGAAAAAATACCATTTTTGGTCATTTTTCTATATAATCGATACATTTTTGGGATTAAATGACCATTTATGATCATTTTTCTATATAATCTACATATTTTTGGGATATAATGACCATTTATGATCATTTTTCTATTTAATCTACATATTTTTGGGATCCATCTTGAAACCGTGTTATATCCAAAAACTTTGTTATAATGAACCTTGTTCACAGGAAATCAGTTTTTGAAAACTAGAAATGTGTCCAGACGACACAGATGCCCCCGCCAAGGGCCCCGCCTCTCCCCGAAAATCCATGTTGCAACAAAATTTTCTAAGTGTGTGACCTTGTCATCAGGAACATTTGTGAGAAGTTATATTGAAATTGGTGAAAAAATGTAAGCGCTAGAGCAATGACAAAGTTTTTCTAAAAATAGCCACAATGACCTTGACCTTGAAAGTCAAACTCGCTCGAGGTATTGTCATAAGGAACATTTGAGTGAAGTTATATTAAAATCAGTGAAGAAATGTAGTCGCTAGAGCAATGACAAAGTTTTTCTAAAAATAGCCACAGTGACCTTGACCTTGAAAGTTGAAATCGCTCGAGATATTGTCATAAGGAACATTTGTGTGAAGTTATATTGAAATCGGTGAAGATATGTAAGCGCTAGAGCGATGACAAAGTTTTTCTAAAAATAGCCACACTGACCTTGACCTTGAAAGTGGAACTTGCTAGAGATATTGTCATAAGGAACATTTGAGTGAAGTAATATTCAAATTGGTGAAAAAATGTAAGCGCTAGAGCAATGACAAAGTTTTTCTAAAAATAGCCACAGTGACCTTGACCTTGAAAGTCAAATTCGTTCAAGGTATTGTCATAAGGAGCATTTGTGTGAAGTTATTTTGAAACCAGTGAAGAAATGCAGGCGCTAGAGCGATGACAAAGTTTTTCTAAAAATAGCCACAGTGACCTTGACCTTGAAAGTCGAACTCACTATAGATATTGTCATAAGGAACATTTGTGTGAAGTTATATTGAAATCGGTGAAGAAATGTAAGCGCTAGAGCGATGACAAAGTTTTTCTAAAAATATGCACAGTGACCTTGACCTTGAGGTCATGACCTTGAAAGTCAAACTCGCTCAAGATATTGTCATAAGGAACATTTGTGTGAAGTTATATTGAAATCAGTGAAGAAATATAGACGCAAGAGCTATGTTGTGCGAGGGGATAATTAAAAATTTCTAAGTCTGTGACCTTGACCTTGAAGCCATAGGCATGAGTGGGGGTATTGCCAATTAAACATTTGGACCTGTAGCTATCATCATAGCATACATAAGCCAAATCCATAATATTGTTTGGAAAATTTGAGCTCTTTAAAATCTTTCACATTAAAATTGTCTAAGTCTGTGACCTTGACCTTGAGGTCATAGGCATGTGTGGGGGTATTGCTGAATAAAACATTGTACCTATATCTATCATCATATGAACCAAAGCCATCATAAAAGTTCAGGTTCTACCAGGTACAAATACCATAACAGGAGTCTTTAACATGGAAAATTTCTAAGTCCATGACCTTGACCTTGAGGCCATGGGCATGGGTGGGGGTATTGCTGAATAAAACTTTGGACCTATATCTATAATCATACCAAATATGAACCAATTCCATCAAATGGTTTGGAAAATATGAGTTCTAAAATGTTCAAGTCTACCTGTTACAAAAACCTTAACCTGAGTCTTTAACATTGAAAATTTCTAAGTCTGTGACCTTGACCTTGAGGCCACAGGCATGGGTGGGGGTATTGCTTAATAAAACTTTGGACCTATATCTATCATCATACCAAAGATGAACCAGTTCCATCATATGGTTAGGAAAATATGAGTTCTAAAAGTTCAGGCTCTACCTGTTACAAAAACTTTAACCTGAGGTTACAGGATCACGTACGTACGTACACACACACGTACAGACGGACGTACACATGTACGCACGTACGCATGTACGGAAAACCCAAAAACTATATGCCCCCGGCATCATATGATGCGGGGGCATAAAAATACTAATTTCCACTTTTTCTCATTCGAAAGCACAAGTGACTTTGGTGTAAAATGGGTCAAGGTCAACCCAGACTCATCATTTAAATATGTTATAATGGGCCGGAGTCCCCAATGCTAGATTCATAGTTTCAAGGCAAGTGGCCCACTGGTTCCAGAGAAAAAGATTTTTGAAGGTTTTTTACCCTATATGGTCATGACAGCCATCTTGGTCATTTGACCTGAACCAGTTGAACAAAATTCATTTCTTTCTCCCGTAAAAGCTGGGCCTTATGGTTTGAGAGAAGATGATTTTTGAAGTTTTTCTCAATATAAGTGTATGGGAGCTAACGAGCCCAGAGGCAATGCCAATTTGGACCCCAGGGGCCGGGTTACCAGGATTTATGTATGTGACCACTTGATGACGCTTCATGCTAAATATCGTAGCTCTGGGCTTTGTGGTTTAAAAGAAGATTTTTGAACTTTTTCCATTATAATAAAAATCAAAAATGAGTTCCTTTAAGAGCAATGAAAACATTCATAAGAAAGAAGATGGGTCATACTACGTAGTTTCGGCTAATAAAGCCTCATCAGTGACCCTGTAATGATCCGGCAAAGAAAGCCAGAGGAAACACTGCAATTTTGCGAATTTCGAATAGGCAGTCGATACAAAGACTGATATAAATCAAAATGGGGTCCAAATAATTAAAAACCTGTCTAGAATATGAGTCTAAACCAATAATTTATTTCTGATTTCTCAGAATATTCACGCTGATCTCAAAGGACCAAAAGTAAAATATAAGTCTACAGGAGCTAATGAGCCCTGGGCGTGCCCAACTTGGACTGCAGAGACATGGTGTAGGTGACCACTTGATATTGCTTCATGCTAAATATCTAAGCCCTTGGTCTTGTGGTTTCACAGAAGAAGATTTTTTTTATGTTTTTCCATTATAAATGTGAGCTAATGAGCCCCGGAGCATGGCCAGTTTGGACCCTTGGCGCATGGTTGGCAGGATTTATGTAGGTAACCACTTGGCATTGCTTCGTACTAAATATCTTAGCTCTGGGCCTAGTGGTTTCAGAGAAGATTATTTTTGACATTTTCCAGTTATAAATGTATGGGAGCTAATGAGCCCTAGGGCGTGGTTGGTAGGACTTATGTAGGTGACCACTTGACGTTGCTTCAAAATTGCACAACCCGCAGAAAAAGCGACCGACTGAAGTCGGTTAATTTTCTAAGAGTGCCCTAAAATCACCATGTCATTCTGTCATTCCGTCAGTCTGTCTGTCCGTCCGTAACCCGTTTGTGAAAATTGGTGATAGTGACTTAACCGCTCAGTATATTTAAACAATTTTTGGCATACTGATAGATATCAATGAGATCTAACCAATGAACTTGGGAAATATTACATTCCATTTAGTATAGCCTCGCCGAGGCGAAAAATGTGAAAATTTTCAAACTGCTTCTCCTCGGGAACGGTTGGGCCGATTGAAGTCAAGTTTCATATGGAACCTCTATGGGATGGGGGAAACCAAAATTTGCTCATGGGGTCCAGGTCACATGACCAAAATGGCCGCCAAGCCATATATGGTCTGTCTGTCCGTCCATAACCCATTTGTGAAAATTGGTGATAGTGACTTAACCGCTTGGAATATTTAAACAATTTTTGGCATACTGATAGATATCAATGAGATCTAACCAATGAACTTGGGAAATATTACATTCCATTTAGTATAGCCTCGCCGAGGCGAAAAATGTGACAATTTTCAAACTGCTTCTCCTCGGAAACCGTTGGGCCGATTGAAGTCAAGTTTGATATGGAACCTCTTTGGGATGGGGGAAACCAAAATTTGCTCATGGGGTCCAGGTCACATGACCAAAATGGACGCCAAGCCGTATATGGTCTGTCTGTCCGCCCATAACCCATTTGTGAAAATTGGTGATAGTGACTTAACCGCTTGGAATATTTAAACAATTTTTGGCATACTGATAGATATCAATGAGATCTAACCAATGAACTTGGGAAATATTACATTCCATTTAGTATAGCCTCGCCGAGGCGAAAAATGTGACAATTTTCAAACTGCTTCTCCTCGGAAACCGTTGGGCTGATTGAAGTCAAATTTCATATGGAGCCTTTATGGGATGGGGAAACCAAAATTTGCTCATGGGGTCCAGGTCACATGACCAGAATGGCCGCCAAGCCATATATGGTAAAAAGGCTTCAAAAATAGTCTTCTCCAGAACCACTGGACAGATTTCCACGAAACTTGATAAATAGCATCTGGGACGTAGGCCCATCATAAATTGCTAAAATGGTGACCCTGGGTTGACCTTGACCTTCTTTGTGCCTAGGTCAAACTTTGACACATATGCTTTTGTAATGGAAAAGTGAGAATGCATTTTATCCTGCAATCGATTCAGAATACAGCACTAAAGTATAAGATATATTTTTGCTCCTTATGATGAGGCGCATTTATTGGGGAAACCGTTTTAGGTCCAGGTCACATGACCAAAATGGCCGCCATACCCATATATGGTAACACTCATAAAGCTAAAAGCATCCGGCGGGTCGTGCACTCCAGCTGAAGCCCTGGTTTAATTTAATATCTAGGCTTTTAAGTTTTTCCCATTGTAAGCCTATGGGAGCTAATGAGCTCTGGGATGTTACCAATTTGGGCCCCAGGGGCATGATGTAGGTGACCACTTAATATTGCTACATACTAAATATCTAAGCTCTGGGCCTTATGGTTTCAGAAAAGATTTTTGAAGTGTTTTCCATTATTAAGTCTATGGGAGCTATATGTTGCCATGGCAACCAGAATTCCAATCTGATATTCCCCAAATCCTTGGGCAACCTTTCCCCCTAACTGATTAAGCATCACATCAAATTTGAGAATGATTGGCCAAGGGATATCAGAGATATACTTATTCTAAATTGTTAACATATGGACGACGGACGATGGAGCATTGCCATACTAAAACTAATATCTTGAATGAGCCATTGGCTCATGTGAGCTAAAAACCTATCAAAAACGCGGCAAAAAGGATAAAAATCAAGACAATTCTAATGAAGACTCATTAAGGCAATTTTGACAAAAACCTATAATACTGGTATATAATTCAATAATGAAATATGAAAAAATAGCACCTCTCTCCCCACTCCCCCCCCCCCCCCCAACCCAAACCTACCCATCCCCTGTGCCAAATTTAGTATTACCCTTGTTACACGAATAATAATGTTACCATAATGATTCTAAGTACTGGGACGGATAGGACTAAGCAATCAGTGCAGACCCAGATCAGACTGCTCCTTTAGGAGCAGTCTGATCAGGGTCTATGCTGTTTGCCATTCCGTCTGCACCTTTTAGACTTCTTGCCGGATCATGGAACAGTTTTGTTAAAATTTTAGGAGAAATACAGCAAGTCCTCAAGGTGTCCCAGTTTTTAGGATTTTACGGTACTCCTCCTTGTCTGTAGCTATGATCAACACATCTCATTTTTGCCACAGTACATGTACTGAAGATATTCACTAAAAATAGCAAATCTCTCCCCAACCACACCACCCCACCCACCCCTCCCCTCTGCCCAATTATTATTATCCTTGTTACACAAATCATAATGTGACCGTTACGGATTCTAAGAACTGGGGTAGATAGGACTTAGCAAACAGTGCAGACCCAGATCAGACTGCTCCTAAAGGAGCAGTCTGATCAGGGTCTACACTGCTTGCCATTCCATCTGCACCTTTTAGACTTCTTGCCGGATAAGGGAACAGTTTTGTTAAAATTTTAGAATAATTACAGCAAGTCCTCAAGGTGTCCCAGTTTTTAGGATTTTTACGGTACCCAACCCCCCCCCCCCCCCCCCCCCCCCTTTTGTCTGGAGCTATAGCCAACACATCTCATTTTTTCCACAGTACATGTACTGAAGATATTCACTGCTAACCTTCACCACTCTCTGGGCTAATTTAGCAGACGACAAATTGTCAATATTTTATTTTTTTCCCAGATACTCACAACAGCACTTGACGTCTCATGCACATTATCTACACAGAAGACAATTTGCATGAGATGTCTAGAAGAAATAAGAAAAATATTATTTCGAAATGTTATTAGCTGAAAAAATACCCAGCATGCAGACCATTAACTTCTTGTTTACAATGCTGTCTGTATCTGTCTTCGAACCTGTGGTGTGCCCATACGCTGTCTTGTCTTCAAACTACCATTTGTGAGTGGTGACTCTCTCAACTGTTGGCTGCAATAATGTGATATTACAATAACACAACTTCATGCTACAACAGTGTCTTTCACATAACGATAACACACCCGTGCGATATAGTGCATATTTTCACATCTCCAAAATGGCTAGTTTTCTGATGAAAATCCATGATATTTCTCTTATTTATACTGCAAACATAGGTTGTGGGTTCTCGCTAGAACCGCCTCATTTAGGCGGTTCTAACGAGTACCCACAACCTATGTCTTGGTGCAGAAATAAGAACAAGAGGGCCATGATGGCCCTGGATCGCTCACCTGATCCATAGTGTAACAAGTGGGCCCCAGAGAGAGCCATTATTGGCCCCAGGGCTTTAATGTGCATAATGTTGAGGGAGGTCTTAAAGGTGAAGCTTCATACCAAACATCAACAAAGGCTATAATTTGAACAATCTTGGCAAAGGTCCACTAGATGAAGCTACACATCAAATATCAAAGACCTGGGCCTTGCAGTTTGAGAGAAGAAGATTTTTTTTAAAGATATTCCCTACATAAGCCTATGCAAAACCAAATGGCCCCGGGGCTATACAAGAGGGCCCAATGGCCCTATATCGCTCACCTGTGTACCAGAAAATCATAAGTGTAGGAGACCACTTGACATTGCTACATACTAAATATCTGAGCTCTGGGCCTTATGGCTTTGGAGAAGATTTTTATTTTTTTTCCAGTATAAGTCCATAGGTCAATTTTGACCCAAAGGGCATGGTTGGCAGGATTTATGTAGGCGACCATTTTATGTTGCTATATACTAAATATCTAAGGTCCGTACCTCATGGTTTCAGAGAAGAAGATTTTTAAAGCTTTTTATTTTCCATTATAAGTTTATTGGAGTTAAGAAGCCACAGGATTTGGCCAATTTGAACCCCAGGGGCAAGACTCAGGCAGGATTCATGTAGGCAACAACTTCATGTTGCTACATGTTAAATACCTAAGCTCTGGGCTTTATGGTTTCAAAGAAGAATATTTTTCAAGTTTTTTCTATCCATTTTACGTTTTTTTTCCATTTTAAGTCCATCCATGGTAGCTAATGGGCCATGGGTGTGGCCAATTCTGGCCCAATGGGCATGACTGGCAGGATTTATGTAGGTGACCTGGGCCCTTAGGTTTCAGAGAAGATTTTTGAAGCTTTTTTCCATTAGGAGGTTATGGGAGCTAAGGGGCCCCGGGGCGTGGCCCATTTGGACCCCAGGGGCATGATTGGCAGAATTTATGTAGGTGACCACTTACCGTTGCTACATGCTAAATATCTAAGCTCTGGGCCCTGTGTTTTCAGAGAAGAAGATTTCTGAAGCTTTTTTCCATTAGGAGTCTATGGGAGCTAAGGGGCCCCAGGGGTGGCCCATTTGTACCCTATGGGCATGATTGGCAGGATTTATGTAGGTGACCACTTGCCGTTGCCACCTGCTAAATATCTAAGCTCTGGGCCCTGTGGTTTCAGAGGAGAAGATTTTTGTAGCTTTTTTCCATTAGGAGTCTATGGGAGCTAAGGGGCCCCAGGGTGTGGCCTCTTGGACCCCAGGGGCATGATTCGCAGGATTTATGTAGGTGACCCTTTGCCCTTGCTACATGCTAAATATCTAAGCTCTGGGCCATGTGGTTTCAGAGAAGAAGATTTTTGAAGTTTTTTCCATTAGGAGTCTATTGGAGCTAAGGGGCCCCGGGGCGTGGCCCATTTGGACCCCAGGGGCATGATTGGCAGGATTTATGTAGGTGACCACTTGCCTTTGCTATATGCTAAATATCTAAGCTCTGGGCCCTGTGATTTCAGAGAAAAAGATTTTTGAAGCTTTTTTTTCCATCAGGAGTCTATGGGAGCTAAGGGGCCCCAGGGCGTGACCCATTTGGACCCCACGGGCATGATTGGCAGGATTTATGTAGATGACCACTTGCCGTTGCTACTTGCTAAATATGGGAGCTCTGGGCCCTGTGGTTTCAGAGAAGAAGATTTTTGAAGCTTTTTCCATTAGGAGTCAAAAGGAGCTGAGGGGCCCCGGGGCGTGGCCCATTTGGACCCCAGGGGCATGATTATCAGGAAATATGTAGGTGACCACTTGACGTTGCTACATGCTAAATATCTAAGCTCTGGGCCCTGTGGTTTCAGAGAAGAAGATTCTTGAAGCTTTTTTTCCATTAGGAGTATATGGGAGCTTAGGGGCCCCGGGACGTGGCCCATTTGGACCCCAGGGGCATGATTGGCAGGATTTATGTAGGTGAAAACTTGCCATTGCTACCTGCTAAATATCTAAGCTCTGGGCCCTATGGTTTCAGAGGAGAAGATTTTTGAAGCTTTTTTTCCATTAGGAGTCTATGGGAGCTAAGGGGCCCGGGGCGTGGCCCATTTGGACCCCAGGGGCATGAATGGCAGGATTTATGTATGTGACCACTTACCATTGCAACATGCCAAATATCTAAGCTCTTGGCCCTAAGGTTTCAGAGGAGAAGATTTTTGAAGCTTTTTTCCATTAGGAGTCTATTGAGAAAAGGGGGCCTCGGGCATAGCCCATTTGGACCCCAGGGGCATGATTGGCAGGATTTATGTATGTGACCACTTGCGGTTGCTACTTGCTAAATATCTAAGCTCTGGGCCATGTGGTTTCAGAGAAGAAGATTTTTTAAGCTTTTTTCCATTAGGAGTCTATGGGAGCTAAGGGGCCCCGGGATGTGGCCCATTTGGACCCCAGGGGCATGATTGGCAGGATTTATGTAGATGACTACTTGCTGTTGCTATATGCTAAATATCTAAGCTCTGGGCCCTGTGGTTTCAGAGAAGAAGATTTTTGAAGCTTTTTTTCCATTAGGAGTCTATGGGAGCTAAGGGGCCCCAGGGCGTGGCCCATTTGGACCCCAGGGGCATGATTGGCAGGATTTATGTAGATGACCACTTGCCGTTGCTACATGCTAAATATGGGAGCTCAGGGCCCTGTGGTTTCAGAGAAGCAGATTTATAAGCTTTTTTTCCATTAGGAGTCTATAGGAGCTAAGGGGCCCCGGGGCCTGGCCCATTTGGACCCCAGGGGCATGATTATCAGAAAATATGTAGGTGACCACTTGCCGTTGCTACATGCTAAATATCTAAGCTCTGGGCCCTGTGGTTTCAGAGAAGAAGATTTTTGAAGCTTTTTTCCATTAGGAGTCTATGGGAGCTAAGGGGCCCCAGGGTGTGGCCCATTTTGACCCCAGGGACTGATTGGCAGGATTTATGTAGGTGAAAACTTGCCGTTGCTACCTGCAAAATATCTAAGCTCTGGGCCGTATGGTTTTAGAGGAGAAGATTTATGAAGCTTTTTTTCCATTAGGAGTCTATGGGAGCTAAGGGGCCCCGGGGCGTGGCCCATTTGGACCCCAGGGGCATGATTGGCAGGATTTATGTAGGTGACCACTTGCCGTTGCTACCTGCTAAATATCTAAGCTCTGGGCCCTGAGGTTTCAGAGGAGAAGATTTTTGAAGCTTTTTTCCATTAGGAGTCTATGGGAGCTAAGGGGCCCCGGGGTGTGGCCCATTTGGACCCCAGGGGCATGATTGGCATGATTTATGTACGTGACCACTTGCCACTGCTACATGCTAAATATCTAAGCTCTGGGCCCTGTGATTTCCGAGAAGAATATTTTTCAAGCTTTTTTCCATTAGGGGTCTATGGGAGCTAAGGGGCCCCGGGGCGTGGCCCATTTGGACCCCAGAGGCATGATTGGCAGGATTTATGTAGGTGACCACTTGCTGTTGCTATATGCTAAATATCTAAGCTCTGGGCTCTGTGGTTTCAGAGAAGAAGATTTTTGAAGCTTTTTTTTCCATTAGGAGTCTATGGGAGTTAAGGGGCCGAAGGGTGTGGCCCATTTGGACCCCAGGGGCATGATTGGCAGGAATTTTGTTGGTGACCACTTGCCGTTGCTACATGTACATGCTAAATATCTAAGCTCTGGGTCCTGTGGTTTCAGAGAAGAAGATTTTTGAAGCTTTTTTTTCCATAATGAGTCTATGGGAGCAAAGGGGCCCCAGAGCGTGGCCCATTTGAAACCCAGGGGCATGATTGGCAGGAATTATGTAGGTGACCACTGGCCATTGCTACATACTAAATATCTAAGCTCTCGGCCCTGTGGTTTCAGAGAAGAAAATTTTTCTAAATTTTTCCCATTATAAGTCTATGGAAGCTATATGTTGCCATGGCAACCAGAGTTCCAATCTGATCAGCCCAAAAACTTTATGCAGCCTGTCCCCCTACCTGATGATGCTTCACATGAAATTTGATCAAGATTGGCCATGTGGTTTTAGAGATATACTTATTTGAAATTGTTTACGGATGCAAGGACGGATGTACGCATGGACGCACGTACGACGGACAAAAAGTGATCACAAAAGCTCACCTTGTCACTACGTGACAGGTGAGCTAATTAATCTATGTAAAACCAAAGGGCCTTGTGGTTTCAGAGAAGAAGATTTTTCAATTTTTTGGTGATAAAATCTATTTTTGACTCCTGTGACCTAGATGTGCAACGGACCGGAACCATTTGAACAACTTTGAAAGGGGACCACCTAAGGATCATTCCTGTGAAGTTTGGTCAAAATCCGATCAGTGGTTTAGGAGGAGATGTCGTTTAAAAAAATTGTTTACGCACACACGCACAGACGCACGCACGACGGACAAAAAGTGATCCCAAAAGCTCACCTCGTCACTACGTGACGGTGAGCTAAAAATAATTAATACCCCTGAAACCCAGGTTTTTCTATATAAAGTGGGGTTTAAGGGGGTGTTAATTTTACGGACTTGTTAACATGATGATAATTCTAGAACTAGCTATTTTCAGATGAACGTCTTTTACACTTTTCCTTATTTCTGCTCCATAGATTGTAGGTGTCCATTAGAATTGCAACAACTGAGACAAATCTAACGAGTACCCAAAATCTTATGTTGGTAGGCAAATATAAGTAAAATTAATGTATACCTATAAGAGGTTATTTATTTCACAGATTTTTCAACATGTTGGAATATATCAATATCACATTCCTGAGAGGGGGATAGTGAAAAAAGGCAACCTTAAGAATATCAACCGAGGCTCTGCCAAGGTTCCCGTTGGTATTCATATTTGGAAGGGTGACATTTTTCACTATCATTCTCTCAGGAATGTAATATTTATTTTATTATACCAAACATAACTAATTATTAAGGTAAGGGACTTTTAATGAAAAATGCATAACACGCGACTTTTGACTTCATGATGTTCCAAATTATCAGATAATGTCGGCTTTCTACGACGTGAGCTGGTGAAAGAGACATTCAGAAGTTCAAACGCCTATAACTTTGTTATTTCTGAATAAAACTCTGAAGTGCGGGTATGCATTTTCTTAATTGAAACATTTTGGTACAAAAATTTCTCAACTTTGTTAAAATTTTTGGTTTAGACTCTTTTTTCTCCAGCTTGCCTGAAGAACCAACCATAGGCGCATCCAATTCTGCACATGTGATAGTAGAAATGCTTGCATAAATACCTATGCAAATGGCTGTTTGAACCCATTGTCAAATGGACCAAAAGCAGTGTTCAAACAGCAAAAACCATGTTCAAATCATGAAATTCATGTACTGTTTGAACATGGATTTTGAGCTTTTGTTATCACAAGACGGGCCTTGCTTTGTTACCTTATGTTGAGCGATGTTACATTATCGCCCTGAACTTAGCGTTTTAGGGTTCTATGATGACATCAGATGGTTAGTGCGTAACAACGTCATTGTAAACAACATTCTTAACTGGCGGCCATGTTGGTTCGCAAGTCGAATATTAAGATTTTATATGGAGCTATTGGGCTTTTCGTCAACATCTGCTGTCGGAATCGTAAGTTATGCAAGAACGATGGTCATCCAAGGTTATTTCATTGCATGAACATTTGCCGGAGCCCTCGGAAGATATTTGAACATTCCGCCTAGCGGCCTCATGTTTGAACAGCTTCCTCGGGACCCCGCTAACGTTAATGCATGAAAAACCATGGTTGATCCCTATATTATCACAGTTCAAACGCCTATAACTTTGTTATTTCTGAATAAAACTCTGAAGTGTGGGTATCATAATTAGAGATTATCTCCCTCAGGCCCATGGGAGTTTTGTGTCGGAAAGTCACTTGCGAAATAATAATAATAACTTTTTTCAGCCACACAGCATTTTTTATTACTTTTGCTTGACAAAAAACAAACAAACAGGAACATGGTCCTACATCAATGATCTGAGCTAACAGGTTTGAAGTTTCACACAATTACATTGGAACTTCCACTGACAGTCACCTCCGATGAATGGTCACCTGTTAATGATCATTTTTATTCTCCTCCCCAACCCCCAGGTATTTTACTGTAAATTTTACCTCTGATAACCAGTCACCTCCCTCCTCTGGTCAGAAGCCATTATAATTTATGATTTTATGGCCAAATTACCTGTTAAACAGTGAAAATGACAGAGGATCAGAAATTCTGTTGATGAAGAAATCGAAAGCAGGAAAGCAAAAATTCACAGAAATTGTGTCTCTCGTAAAAAAAAAATTTAATCGTGAAAATCTTGTCTTAAAGACAGGATTTTCATGCCGGGGGGTCTGGTTCCCAGCTTAAACAAGTACAGGTAACCAGCAGATAAAAGTAGGTGTGGCTTGGTCTTGGTGGGCTGGCTATTATTTATTTATTTATTTATCAGGAGAAGCTGTTTTCAATAGTGTCAGCTAATAATTTTTCAACAAATTTGAAGCTTTAATTTTTTTTTTTTTTTTTTTTTTTTTTGGTTTGGTCGTATTAGAACTAAATATGCTATATAATTAACCTTTATGAAATATGTTTGCATTTTGTTTCTTTGTAATTTAAAAACAAACAAGAGGCCCATGGGCCACTATGCTCACCAGAGCTTAGGTGGGCACTGCGCAATGACAGCCATGTATTTTAACATGATATCATTTTAATCTACCAATTATAAAGTCTCCCGAACGAACTCCTATATCCAAATGAGCATCCATCTGAACTCAGTATCTAAAACATTAGGCCTTTTATTAAGTAGAGGGTGTAGGGCATGGACCCAATGGAGCCCTGGTTGGTATCACTAAATGCTTCTTATCATAAGGAAAAAGAATATATATGGTGTAGCAGTGGGGATCTGTATACCGGAGTTATAAGGCATCTTAAGCGGTGGAGGGGTTGGGGCATGTCCTGTTGATCCCAGGAAAGCCCAAGTTTGTTGTCCCTAAAAGGACCAAGAATATATAAATGGTTTATGGGTGGGAATCTGAACGGTTTCTGATATATGAGGCCCTTCTATGACATGGAGAGGAGAGGAATGGCCCCTGCAACCCCCAGGTGGGTGTGCTATTGATAAGGAACAAGAACATATATAATTATGGGGTGGGGATTTGAATGGTTTCTGAAATATTTGGCCTTTTAAAGTGGAGGGGCGGGGCACATTGCCCTAGCACAAAGTGATCTCCAGGTTGGTGTGACTGAATGAGTCTTATCATAAGGAACAAGAATATTATAGTTTATGGGTGGGGTTCTGAATGATTTCTGAAATATATAGCTTTTAATGAAGTAAAGCAGTGGGGCATGACCCAGGCAGTCCGGATGACTCCCAAGCTATAGTTATTTGATTGTGTCTTATCACAAAGAAGATAATAATATATGGTTTAGGGGTGGGGCTCTGAACAGTTTCTGAGATATATAGCCTTTTGTGAAGTGGTGGGGTGGGGCAAGACCCTGGCTTGACCCGGGAGACCTCCAGGTTGACGTCAATGAATGTGTCTTATCATAAGGAACAACAATATATATGGTTAGAGGTGGGGGTCTGTAAGGTTTCCAAGATATTGGTTCTTAAATGAAATGAAGGATTGGGGCACGACTCTGGCACATCCTGGGGGACCCCCAGGTTAGTGTCAATGAATGCGTCATTTTATAAGAAACAAGAATATATAAAGTTTCGGGGCGGGGATCTGAATGGTTTCTGAGATAGATGGCCTTTTGTAAAATGGAGGGGTGGGGCAAGGCCCTAGTGCAGCCAGGAAGACCCCAAAATTGGTGTCAATGAATGAGTCTCTTCATAAGAACAAGAACATATAGGGTTTAGGGGGAGGGATCTGTAAGGTTTCCAAGATATTGGGCCTTTTATGAAATGGTGGGGGTGGGGCATGACCCCAGCACAACCCAGGGGCCCCCCAGGTTGGTGTCATTGAATGTGTCTTATCATAAGGAACAAAAATATATATGGTTTTGGGGTGGGGATCTAAATGGTTTCTGAGATATATGGCCTTTTGTGAAAAGAAGGGGTGGGGAAAGGCCCAGGCACACCCTGGGAGACCCCCAAGTTGTTGTCAGTGAATGTATATTTTCATAAGGAACAAGAATATATAGGGTTTAGGGGTGGGGATCTGTAAGGTTTCCAAGATATTGGGGCTTTTATGAAATGAAGGAGGTGGGGCATGACCCCAGCACAACCAGGGGGACCCCAGGTTGGTGTCACTGAATGCGTCTTATCATAAGGAATAAGAATATATATGGTTTTAGGGTGGGGATCTAAATGGTTTCTGAGATATAAGGCCTTTTGTGAAGAAGAAGGGGTGGAGCAAGGCCCAGGCACACCCCGGGAGACCCCCAAGTTGGTGTCAGTGAATGTATATTTTAATAAAGAACAAGAATATATATGGTTTAGGGGTGGGGATTTGTAAGGTTTCCAAGATATTGGGCCTTTTATGGAATGGAAGGGGTGGGGCATGACCCCGGCACGTACAGGGGGACCCCCAGGTTGGTGTCACTGAATGCATCTTATCATAAGGAAAAAGAATATATATGGTTTTGGGTGGGGATCTGGGGGGTTTCCGAGTTATATGGCCTTTTATGAAGTGGAGGGGGTGGGGCATGGCCCCAGCTTAACCTGGGGGACCCCCATGTTGGCATTAAAGCATATGGCTGAGAGACAGTTACTCAAGGAAGATTTCTGTAAAAGTTTTGTCAAAATATCTGCAATAACTTGGCAGCAAATGCCATTTTTCAATTTTCCCATTATAAGTCTATGGAAAATCTAAGTTACCATAGCAACCAAACTAAAGAGCCAAATTTAACACAAAACCTGTAAAGGCAAATATGGTGAATATTTCCAAAAACTATCAGCCTAATAGAGAATTCGGTTTCTGAGGAGATGATTTTTTAAGTATTTTTTTCTATTTTTTTTTATTTTGGTTTCCATGGCAACCAATAAAAATGAGCAGTAGGCCTAAAATCAAATGGCAGATAGTAGATTGTCTAAGGAACATTTCTATGAAAGTTTTGTCAAAATATCTGCAGAGGCTTGGCAGTAAATGCCATTTTTCAATTTTCCCCATTATAAGTCTATGGAAACTCTAAGTTGCCATAGCAACAAAACTAATGAGCCGATTTTCATAATAAACACAAACTTTTAATCCCCCAGCCCAAGAATGCTACAGATCAAATTTGGGCCCAATCGGCCCAGTGGCTTCAGAGGAGATGTCGTTTGAAAGTGTTGACGCAGACGACGACGGACAACTGCCTATCCTATAAGCTCCCCCGGAGCCTTCGGCTCTGGTGAGCTAAAAAAATAATACATTAATCATGACTACATTGTTTTGTTTGTCTACTGAAACCAATTATTGAGTGTGCCTGCTGTTACATAATTGAGATAACAAGGTTAGCTTCAAACAGAGCAGAGCTGTCAATCACTTGCTATAAAAATGTCAATCATTGTGATGTCATAATAGCTCTCCCTTTACAGCAAATCAGATTTACAGAATTTGATGTTAACCCTTCAGAGGTCAGACAAAGAATGACTCAGGTTGTTGTTGTTTCCAGTTTCCCCGTGTCGCGGGTCGTCAGCTGGTGGGGCCCCAGGGAACTAATCCATTCTGGCACTACACCTTAGCCGTTCGGTGCTACCCCCATTCCACGTTGCCGGTGAATGGGGAGACCATCGCTCGGCTCCAGCCCCGTCCGTCCGTGTCTATCGTAAGTCCGCTGCAGTCGGTCCATTTTGTCTTCTACTCGACGTTATAATTTTTTGCTTGTCAATATGCCGAACCGTGTCAGAGCAGGAAAGGGTCAATTTTGATATTGGTATTTTTTTTTTTTTTTTTTTTTTTTTATTTGATTTTTGTATATTTATGTAACGTATGTACATTTTTACATTGTTTGGTCTGTTTCCCCATCTTGTTGAGTGGTCTATTTTTTAAGTATATATGCGGGCGGATGTGCTTACCCCGCCACGGACCTGTTTTGTTTGTTTTTCTTGTGCCTTAAAGGTGGCGTTGTCCGTTTTAGGGCAAGCCCACCCGCTCACAGTTGCTGGGGAGGACAGTTTTTGTACCTGCAAGATTAAGCTAGTGGTTTATATTTTGTGTCGTTTTTTTTTTGGGGGGGGGTTTATCTGTACATACAATATGTAACATAATAACATGAAGTGCCGGCCTACGCCGTCTCGGGCTTGAACTCGTATTTATTTTGTTAATGAGTGACGTCTATCGCGGAGGATGTGCATATTAGGTCAATCCCTTTTTATGCATTTGCCGTTTTAAGTTAAGAAAAAGTGATGCCTTCCTCGACGTAGGATGCCGCACTCCGCGGGACCATAAGTGGGTCAGTCGCCATGTTTGCATATCATTAACGCATCCTACGCGAAGGAAGGCACCATAGGAGGAAAGCGTATTCCTGCCTAGCCATTTGGAGGCCCGAGACAACGTTAGCCGATCTCCTTTGTGTTGTTGTCCTTTTTGGGACAAGCCCATCCGCCCACAGTTGCTGGGAAGGACAATTTTTGTACCTGCAAGGTTGTGCTTGAAGATTATATTTGTGTTTTGTTTCTTCTGTACATACAACATATAACATAGTAACATGGTGTGTTGGCTTCCGCCGTCTCGGGCCCAAATTCGTATTTATTTTAGTTAGTGGGTGACCCCTATCGCGGAGGATGTGGAAAGTAGGTCAATCCCCTTTCATGCTTTTTCGTTTGAAGTTAAGAAAAGGCGATGCCCTCCTCGACGCAGGATGTCGTATTCTGTGGGACCGTAGGAGAGTCATTTTGTGTCGCCATGTTTGCATATCACTATCGCATCCTACGTGTAGGAAGGCATCATAGTAGAAATAAAAGTATTCTTGCCTAGCCGTTTGGGGACCCGAGACAACGTTTGCCAATCTCTTTAGTCAAAGTGGTTAGTGCAAATTGTTATATAATCATGAAGGTCGCATACAAGCGTCCGCCTGCGCACGTGCGATCCTATGCGATCTTGTTTTTAATGTTTCATATTTACACAAATAAAAATGTTTGAAATCGCTTTTTGAGAAAACTCTTCTTCTTCTTCTTCTAACTCCAGGTTTTTGATCTCTCTTTTCTATACTATCCTCTCTACTGTATTCCTATCCTACAACTATCGCTATATCTACCTATCTAGTGTGGTTGTATGTTGGTTTAGTTTCGCGTGGGTGGTTGTGTGTGTTAAAAGCCTTCCTTCAGGTCGCGCTAAGTCATGCCCTAGTTAATTAGTTAATTGTCCTTGTCTGTATTGATATGTGGCCATCTTGACCGTCTGTCTTTATTACGGTCATGGCGCAATTTGCTGTTTTTGGTGATTTTTATGTTATGCGACAAGGGCAGTACGGAGGGCTGTATGATATACCAGGTGAGATGCGGTTTTTCAGTCGTGGTGGTATGCAGAAGGCCCTTTTGAGGGCCCCCAGGTCATTCCGTTTGGGTAACCTTATAATGTACATCCTTTATTCGAAAGCGAAAGTTGCGAAAAAATAAAGAAAAAGATGTGATAAGGCGTCTTGTTTCTTATTTCTGCCCCACTTTTCTGTATGCGTTCCTGAAGGAGAGGCTTTGTTTGCTTGTGTGCTGTTGTGCCGTTCCCCTTTGGGTTGTGTGGCTCTCGATCAGCCAGGATTTTGACGCAACGCTGCTCAGTGCCAAAGTCCTAAGACCGCAAACCCCAGCGTTACATCTCGTCCTGATTTCCCGTTTGCCTCACCCCCTCAGGAGGGGCTGGGCGACGGATTTTCCTTGTGGTGGGTCCATGCCCAGTCCCGGCGTGCTTTCGTGTGGTCCTCTTTCGGGCTGTGTGGCTTCCGATCAGCTAGGGCTTTGGTGCAGCGTTCATAAGTGCAAAGCCAGTGGGCCGCAACCACAACGCTACACCTTGTCTTAACTTCTCGCTTGGCACACCCCCTCTGGAGAGTGGGTCGGGGCCATGGATTTTCCTTGTGGTGAGTCCATGCCCCGTTCTGCTATGGTCTTCTCACAGTGATCCAGGGATCGCTGTCACCGATAGGCACTCCTTAGTGCAAAGCCGAGGCCGCAACCACAGCGCCTATCGTTGACTTCGTTCCCCTTCTCGCTGTGAGACGGCCGCCCTTTGATCACTACGGCCCTTTTTGGTTGGTAGCGTCTAAGGTGCGGTTCGAATATTTATTTTTACTGTTCTGAACTCGGGTCTCTAGAGAATTTGGTTTAAAGTATGTATTCTCGTACGGGGTGTGTTTTACGGTACAATGCGATTATTTTTGTCTGCGCCCTTAGTTTTCCCCTATATTTTGTCCAGGTAGTTTGTTTTCTCAAAGAATTTGAAGACCGCGTCCCTCATTTCCTGTGAATTTAGATTGAGCAGAGAAACCGCGTTTATCTCCCCTTGGTATCCTAATGTTGTCAGTTCTCCCTTTAGTTCCCTTCTGGCGGGGCCGTGTGCGGGGCACTCTGCGAGGTAGTGTTGAACACACTCCACCCCGCCACAGTGCCCGCATAATGGATCGGCCTCGCTATAGAAGATGTTGTGTGCATTTAGTCCGTTGACCCCGAGTCTTAGTCGTGTATATATGCGATCGAGCTTTCGGCTGTCGCTATATTGTACCAATTTCGGGGTCAAGGACTGACAGATCGAGTGTCTAAAGCCGTGTTGTCCCTGCCATATGCGCGCCCATTCCTTTTTGATGCTGGCCTTAATGATTGCGTATACTTCTTGTGGGGTGGGGAGGTAGTCAAGTGCCTTTCCCCGGGTCAGAGCTTCTTTGGCCAGTGTGTCTGCACGCTCATTCCCCTGCACGTTGCAGTGGGAGGGGATCCAATCTATGTTCAGGGTGATACCTTGTTTTAGAATTTTGTGTATTAGGATATGAATGTCCTGCAGTATATCTGGTCTTGTAGTGCTATTCCCAGAGTTTATGCTTTGTATTGAGCTTAATGAGTCTGTTAGTATAACAACACTATCGGGTTTTTGTTCCTGTATCCATTCCAAAGCTTTTTGTATGGCTATAAGTTCTGCAGTGTAGACTGTGAGGTGCTGGTTAAGTTTGAATTTTTGGTCGAAGTTTAATTCTGGTATTGTGAAAGCACACCCCGTTTCTTTTTTGTCAGCATCTTTGCTTCCATCAGTGAAAATTTTAAGCGCTTGCTTATAGTTTTCACTGATGTGTGATTCTGCGATCTCATTGCATTTTTTCTGTGATGTTTCATTTTTCTTTATGACACCCGTTAGTGTTGTTTTTGCGCATAGGCTTCTTAAGTTAAAAACTTCCGGATATGTTTGTTCCGCTGTTTTGACCTGCTCGAGGTCATGGTTTTTAATTAGGTCCTGGACTTTGATAATATAGGGGATCTTTCCTCTTAACCTATCTCTTTTAACATGATTGGGCGTGTCGGCGATCATTTCGTTTATGGGGAGACTTTCCCTAAGACTGCTTGAGCGGGCCCAGTACTTGAGTTGCAGTTCATCCCTCCGCAGGTGCAGGGGCATGACGCTGCATTCAATCTCCAGGTCCAGGTTCCGCGTTCCCCTGTATGCCCCAGTATCTAGTTTTTTCAGGTGTGAGGGCGCTGCAGACGCGTATGCTTGGCAGCCATAATCAATTTTGCTTCTTATAAGTGCTGTGTACATTTTGATCAGGGTTTTCTTGTCTGCTCCAAAGTTTGCCCCCGAGACCGCCCTTAGCACATTTAGGTCCCGCTGGGACCTGGACACCAGGTTTTCAATGTGCAGTCTCCATGTTAGATTGCTGTCAAAGTACATGCCCAGGAATTTGGCATGACCGGCGTACTTTATTTCCTGCCCGTCATACGTCAACCTGGGCATGCCCTTTGTATCTGCGAAATTTCTATTGTAAACTACCACTGTTGTTTTTTCAGTTGACAATTTGAAGCCCCAATTTGTAGCCCAATCATGTATGGCATTTAACGCTTTTTGTAATGCAGGAATGGCACTTTTCGGTTTTTTCGCGGTTTTCCATACTAAGCCGTCATCTGCGAACATGGATATTTCCAGCGGTAATGCATTAAGTGTTTCCTGCAGTGTGTTCATTAATAGGTTGAAAAGGATAGGAGATAGCACCGACCCCTGGGGGGAACCATTCTCGCATTCATAAAAACCGGACACCTCGCTACCTATTTTTACGTTCATTTTTCTATCAGTCAAAAAGTCTCTGATCCAGGTTAAAATTTTTCCTTGAATTCCGAATTTGTTTAGTTTTAGGAGGACCCCCCTAGTCCATAGTAGGTCGAAAGCTTTTTCTAAATCCAAAAATATCGCTACCAGTGAGTGTTTCATTAGTTTTGCGTTTCGGATGGCGGATTCCAGTCTGGTGATTTGATCAATGGTAGATCTATGTTTTCTAAAACCTGATTGTTCATTTGCTAAGAGGTTGTTTTTCTCAATGTGTGCTGTTAATCTAGATGCTACCATGGTTTCCATGATTTTACATATGGTTGATGTGAGTGAAATCGGCCTATACGATTTCGGCTCGTGGGGGTCCTTGTCTGGTTTTAATATTGGGACGATGGTGCTCTCCTTCCATTGTGTAGGGAGGGTCCCCTCGTCCCAAGATTTATTTATTAGTGCGAGAAGTTGATTTTTTCCCTTTTCTGGTAGATTTTTTAACATGTCGTAGTGAACGGTGTCTGCCCCGGGGGCGGTGCTCTTTTTCTTATTAAGCGCGCTCTGTAGCTCCCTATGGGAGAAGTTCGCATTGTATGCACGGCACTGGCCAGCGCGATCGGCGTCTTGAACGGCCTGCTCAATTATTGGGTCCTGCGTCTCCCTAATGCGCCTAAAATTTGGGTCTAAATTTTCGTTACTGCAGACTTTCCCGTAGTGTTGTGCTAAGATTTCTGCTTTTTCATTGTTTTCGTGATATCTTGCGTTTCCTTGTTTTAAAACTTCTACCGGTTTTAGTGGTTTTCCATTAAATCTTTTTATTGTGTCCCAAATTTTCTTAGAGTTTGTTTTATATGTGAGAGTAGACACAAAATCCCTCCAGGCTTGTTGTTTTGTTTGTGTTAAAAGGTATTTTGTTTCCTCCCTTACGCGTCTATATTCTTCTAAAAGTGCGGCTGTTTTGTTTTTCCTGTATTTATAGTATATTTGATTTTTCTTTTTGACTGCCTCGCTACAATTTTCATCCCACCATGGCAGAGTGTTTTTATGCTTATTTTTTGGTTGCGTTTTTGGTATTGATTTTTCACATGCCGCCATTATTTCCGAAACAAAATCCTCATTGCTTTTATCGATATTTGTGCCTTCGAGGGATATGTTAATGTGTTTAAGTTGCTGCCTAAAGAGGTCCCAGTCTGCTTTATCTAATTTCCAACGTCGGGCAGGCCGCTGCGTTACGCATTTGTGAGTGACGTTGAGCGACGTCAGGATGGGGAAGTGGTCGCTTCCCATCGTGTCGTCTCCCACGTGCCACTCACTAGATCGGCATAGTGATGCGCTGACCAGTGTTAAGTCTATGGCGCTCGTGCTTCCGCGCTCGACGTTGAGTCGTGTGCCACACCCCGTGTTTAAGATTACGTAATCTGTGCTATTTATGAACTCGACCAGTTCTAGGCCTCGCCGTTTGTCGTATGTGGGGTTGTGGTTTGTCTCCCATAGTTCATGTCTGGCATTGAAGTCCCCCAAGAAAACTGATTTTTTCCCCACTTTTTTATAAATTTCATCATAATCGTCAGACGTTACATTTGTTTGGGGTGGTGCATAAAAGTTAACGACGTCTATGTTTTCATTTTGTCCAAAAAGTCTGACGATCACCACCTCTATTTCTTTTTTTGTGTGTCTAAATTTGATTTCTTCCGAATCTAGTCCTGATTTGATAAAGGTGGCTAGTCCTCCCCCATGTTTCCCCTTTTCCCTACTGAAACTGACCGGGGTTTTATATCCTGGAAGTTTTGTTGGTTTACTATCTTTTTTTGAGAAAGTTTCTTGAATAGCTATTACCTCCGGTGTGTAGCCTAAAGTTTCTAGATAATGGCCTAAGGCCCCGAGTTTTGTTCCGTTCTCCTTGCCAGACAGACTACGGGCGTTCCACTGTAACACGCGGATTTTAGCAGTGGTGCTGGGATCCATAATTAGGCAGTAATATATTTTTTGTTTTAACGGCGTGAGTTTTTACGTCCACCCTTGATCCTTGGTCTAGGATCGGTGGAGCTATAGTCCGCGTTTTTCCTTAAGAGCTCTTGTGGTTCGCGTTTGTTATGTTGCCTCCTTGGGATTATTGTTTTCCGCCTATTTTGTGCAGGTGCAGGTGCGGTGCTTATTTCTTTTTCTTTCGTTGCTTCTGTAGGTGATTGGGGGTTCTCGCTATTTGCGGTGTGTACCCCTGTGGTGCCCGACGTATTCATGTTGTCGGTTTCCATTATGTTTGCGGTGGCATTTTCGACGACGAGGTCTATGACCTCATCTGACGCCTTGGTGCTCAGCAGATTTTGTTTGTTGAGCTCGTGCAAGATTGAGCTCGTGGCTTTTTTTATCGCCGCGGCGATTAGCGTTTCGACCTCCATTTTTGTGTAAGTCTCCTTTGTGTTGTGTGCATGGGATGCGGTATGGGCCGCACTGGGGGTTGCAATGTAAGCCGCACTGGGGGGTGCGGTATAAGCCGCACTGGGGGGTGCGGTATAAGCTGCACTGGGGGGTGCGGTATAAGCCGCACTGGAGCTCCTGATTTCTTGCGCGGTATTTTGTGTTTGGGCTTTTTTTTGTTCCCAATCTCTGGCTATTTGACCGTTTATTTGATCGATTTGCGCCTTGTAATTGAGGAAAATGTTGCACCCGCGCCATGCTACTCCATGGCCGGCTAATCCGCAGTTTGCGCATTTTTTATTGTGTTTAGTTTTGCATTCATTGTGCTTATGGATCCCAGCACAGTGCGGGCATGTGCTTTTTTTACTTCTGCAGTTTTTTTTCCGAGTGTCCATATTTTTGACAGCGCAAATACTGCAAAAAGCATGGTTGCAGAGGATAAGTGATATCGGCTGTACTGGTTAGCTCGAAAGTCGGTGTTTCCTTATTAAATGTCAATTTGACTAAATCGAGATCTTTGCCCCTGGACGCTATCCTACGTGCATCGCAAATCTGATAGCGCCCAAAGTCAAACATCTCCCTGAGTTTTTCCTGCCTGATATTTGCCCCGATGTTCAGTGTTGCGTATGTCATTTTTTGTTGCTGGTTATTGCGCGTGTTGTTTGCGCTACCTTGTAGTTCCGCTAAGCTTGTGCCTATTGCAATTTTGAGTTCGAGCCCCTGGTAGTGAAAACCCTTCGCTTTTACTTCTTTGGCAGCCGGGATTTTGAAAATGGGGCCCTTTCCCTTCCCAGGGGCATGGGCTTCGATGACCTCCCCTATGTAGGTCTTGAAACTGGTCGCAAACTGTTCCATTTTCTGTATGGGGAAAGCGCCCCCCACCAGCGCGAACATAACGTAAACGTACGTCATGCCCGTCGCCGCTGTTTGGCGCGCCTCCGTTCTTTCCTTGCTTGAGGCGGGGGTAGGGACGTGGGATTGAGCCCTAGCCCTAGCCCTAGCCATGCTCCCCTCTTTGTGTGTCCTCCCATTTTTTTTGCCCACTTCCGTGAAGCCCCCTTTCTCCATGTCCTCCTCCTCGGCCCCAGAGTCAATGACCAGGACTGAATCCAGGTCTTTCACCCCCTCCCCCAATCCAAGGTTTATGGCCTTAGGTAATGGGCGCCCCTCGAAGGACTCCCCCTCTGAGTCGCTTGACAGGTATGTCCTATCCCGCTTCTGACCTGCTGCCTGGCTCTGATCAGTCTGATCAGGGGCCACCTTCCCTTTAGAAGACCCGGGTTTTGGGGTTGAGGTCATGTTTGACCCCAGGGATCGCGGCAGGGCGAGGGTTTTTTGCCTAATCTGGCCCTCCCAGTCCTTACCCTGAGGGGCGGGCCCTCCAGGGAGGGGCTCAGAGAACTCTGTCTCCGAGGTCCCCCCTGCAGGGCTCGCCACCAGGTCCGCAACCATATCGCAAACATCCCTGGTGTTGTCCAGGCCCTCCCCCTCCCCAGCCAGCTGTTTTGGATCAGCAGAGTCCACCCCCGGGCCCGTACCCTGGGTCCCTGAGCCTGTCGCGACCTCATCATGTGTCTTTGATCTCATTTTTCTACCAATCAACAATACTAACAATACTAATCAACAATATACTAACAATATACTGACAATATACTAATACAATATACTAATCAAGATGTCACTTTTTTACACTTCTAGAAGCCAATTTTCACAGCTTGGAAAGGTGTGAAAATAGGTATGACACGGGGTATTGTGTCAAGAAGGCAAGATAAACGCAAAAAATAATAACTGAAGAGAGAGATTAATACCTCCTACCTGTCCGAAGACTGAACCTGGAGTGAATGACTCAGGTTTTCCTGTGCTCCCTTATATAGTCCAGTCCTGTCTTTAACAAGGCACACGGACAGAAAGGAGGAAACATGGAAATAAAACATTATCTTGTCCCACTATCAGACAAACCTTCCTGTTCTAACCAATTTTCAATAAATTGTATTTTATGTGGACTGTAAAATCATGCTGATTAACCCATTGTATGCTAGTGGACTCTTCCATTGCTATATGTTGGACAAGTCCATTTGTCATATAAGGGTTGTCAGGCCTGTTGTTGTTTTTTTTGGTTTTCATTTTTATCCTATTTTTGACAGAAAATTCTGTTAGCAGATAGTGCAGGCCCTGATCAGACGCCGCATTCTGCGGCGTCTGATCTGGACCTGCACTGTTTGCCAAGGTACCCCTTTAGGGGTTTCACCGCACACAATCGGTTAGCACACACTTTGTCTGAATTTACCCAAACTAAAATCCAGGATCTAGGTGGTGGTTTGTTGGAAAAGGGACAAGATAAACCGGCTACATCATTTTGGAGTATCTTGTCCACTACCATACCATACCCATCATGTTTTCTATACAAAATTTCATATTTTGATGTTTCAGCATCGTCAGATGAAAATTGTAGAAGGAGTTATCCCGAAACAGGAAAATTACAGATGGACAGACACCGAGGGACATATAAAACATAAATCCATTTTTCAAATGGGCATATAAAAATCAGTCTTCAGAAATACATGTACTTTCAAGCTTTTTTTGTCCTAGGGCACATTGGATTTACCTGAATCAGAATCAGGATTTGAAATCATGTGGGTTTTTTTCATTGTTTTATTTGTGTGAAACAGAAACATGAAACTGAATCAGGCAAATCATTGTCAAAAGAATATCTTTATGTGTGTCTTTCATATTCACCTTTTTTGCATATCTGCTGGTTCCTAGTCTGAAGATTATAAGTGTTGGAAAAACAGGTAACCAGACCCCCCTGACCTTGAAAGGTCGGGGGGGGTCTGGTTACCTGTTTTTCCAATATTGACAGTGTGCAAGCTGGGAGCCAGCAAATAATGCAAATATGGTGAATAAACATCTTTACTTCCAAACATCACTAAGCCATTTTACCAAATTACCCAATCAAGAATTATTGAAAGCACAATGCAGCAGTCATGATGCTGAATTAACAATCTTATTACCCAATTTAACAACAAGAGGGCCCTGATTCACTCACCTGAATGTCACTGTCTCTAGTACATTCTCATTTTAGCTCTGGTTTGTCAGAGCGGAACGATCTTAGCTATTGTGGTAGAGTGTCATCTAAGCAACATTCCTCTGAAGTTTGAATCAAATTGACCCAAGGGTTTAGGAACAGTTCGCATTTGAAGAAAATTTACAATGTTTTTCTATTTTTTACCCTTAACCTGCTGAATATGTTTATATGCCATACCCACTACTGATTTCCAACCAATCAGATTACTTGATGCAAATTATTGCAACAAATTCATGAGCTGAATGACAAACAATGACGATCCTGATGAGATGGCTTCTTCAGAAGCCATCTGAATGGCTTCTTCAGAAGCCATCTGATCTGGATCTTGATTGTTTGAAAGCTAAGATCTATCCGGGCCCAGCAGGACAAGGGTTAACTCTGGCGGCCATATTGTTCATCGGAGCAGGATCATTTTAGCTATTTTGGTAGAGGGTCATCCATGAAGTTTGAATGAAATTGACCCAAGGGTACAGGAGGAGTTGTCGTTGGAAGTTTTTTTTTCTATTTTTAGCTCTGGTGGCCATCTTGTTCATCAAAGCGGAATGATTTTAGCTATTTTGGTAGGGAGTTACCTGGGCAACATTCCTGTGAAGTTTGAATGAAATTGACCCATGGGTTTAGGAGAAGTTCGCATTTGGAGCAAATTAACTTTTTTCTATTTTTAGCGCTTGTGGCCATTTTGTTCACCCGAGCAGGATAATTTTAGCTATTTTAATATTTTAGTCATCTAAGCAACATTCCTATGAAGTTTGAATGAAACTGGCCCAAGGGTACAGGAGGAGTTGTTGTTTGAAGATTTTTTTCTATTTTGAGCTCTGGTGGCCATCTTGTTTATCACAGAAGAACAATTTTCGCTATTTTCGTAGGGAGTTGCATACGAAACATTCATGTGAAGTTTGAATCATATTGGCCCAAGGGTTAAGGAGGAGTTTGCGTTTAAAGCAAATTTACGATGTTTTTCTATTTTTAGCTATGGTGGCTATTTTGCTCATCAGAGCATAACTGTTTTAGCTATTTTGGTAGAATTCTCATGAAGTTCGAATGAAATTGGCCAAAGGGTGCAGAAGTAGTTGTCATTTAAAGGTTTTTTTTATATTTTTAGCTCTGGTGGCCATCTTGTTTGTCAGAGCTGAACGATTTTAGCTATTTTGGTAGGGAGTCCCCTGGGCACATTCCTATGAAGTTTGAACCACATTGGCCCAAGGGTTTAGTAGGAGTTTGCGTTTGAAGCAAATTTACAATGTTTATCTATTTTAAGCTCTGGCGGCCATAATGTTCATTGTAGCAGAACGATTTTATCTGTTTTGGTAGATGGTCACCTAAGCATAATTCCTTTGAAGTTTAAATAAAATGGGCCCAGGAATTTGGGAGAAGTAGGGGTTTAAAGGTTTTTCTATTTTTAGTTCTGGCGGCCATTTTGTTCATTGGAGCAGAATGATTTTACCTATTTTGGTAGAGGGTCACCTAAGCATCAATCCTATGAAGTTTGAATGTAATTGGCCCAGGGGTTTGGGAGGAGTAATCGTTTAAAGATTTTTCTATTTTTAGCTCTGGCACCATTTTAGCTATTTTGGTAGAGAGCCACCTAGGCAACATTCCTGTAAAGTTTAAATGAAACTGGACCAAGGGTTTAGGAGGAGTAGTCTTTTAAAGCATTTGTTGACGATGGACGACAGAAGACAGACATTGACCGATCACAATAGCTCACCATGCTCAGGTGAGCTAAAAACAGGGTGGGTAATTACATGAAGATCTGATTATGACTGAATTTTAACCCTTGATCTGCTGAATATTTATAATCAGATTACTTGATGCAAATTATTGCAACAAATTCACAATCTGAATGGCAAACAATGTTACGTAGATCCTGATCAGATCTGGATCTTCATTGTTTGGAAAATAAGGCATATCCGGGCTCAGCAGGACAAGGGTTAAACTTCCATACCTTCTACACTGTGACCTTGTCATGAGTGTGTTTGGGGTCAAGGCTACAAGTGCTTGCATGTTAGCTGTTAATTCCTCCACTTCTTTCCGCAGCCTTGTTGGTGTTTCAACATCGTGCCTAGTAAAAGAAAACAAGAGGTCCATGATGGATCTAATTCGCTCACCTGAGTTAAGATGTAATAAGATGGAACTTCATGAACCTGATGATGGTTCAGTGCAAGACTATGGCATCTGCTATTTATTTTTATAGCTAGAACAATTTGCACTTTCCAATCTGTTATTAACCCTTTTTGTACCAAACAGAATCTTCCTCCTTATATATAACACGTGTCCACTCCAAAATTAAAGGGTGTCAGGTTTTGTTTTCGTCATAATTCATTTGGAAAATGGCTGAATGTTTTGCAAACAGTGGAGGCCCTGATCAGACGCCACGTTCTGCGGCGTCTGATCTGGGCCTGCGCTGTTTGCCAGTGTACCCGTTTTCGGGTTTCCAGTACTAAATGGGTTAATTAACCCTTATCCTGCTGTTCACGACAACCCTTAACTTTGGAAACAGTGTAGATCCAGATCAGATGGCTTCTGAAGAAGCCATCTGATCAGGATCTACACTGTTTGACATTCAATTTGTGAATTTGTAGGAATAAATTACATCAAGCAATGTAATTGGTTCACAGTTAGAATGGGCGTGGCTAAATAAATTATTCAGCAGGATAAGGGTTAAGGGTGGAGCATCTCTCTAAAGGTCATTGTAAAATCAAAGCACTAACAGCACTGGTGGGTCAGTTGTCCCTGAGAGTTTGTTTGTTTGTTTGATTTGAGGTTTAAGGTACCCGTCAACACTGTAAAGGTCATTTTGGAGATGTTGCTTCCAATTTTGTGGGACTTTTACCTGACATTGAGATGAAATGACTTCTCAAGCCCTGTCACCCAATGAAACCAATAGGGTTTATTAGCATGGACGGTCTGCCTCGCACCGCGGTTCCTGGACAGGCTTAGATCCTTTAAGCGGTTTACCAGTACTCGTGTGCGGGTGGGTTTCAGCTCTGCATGGAAGCATCATGCAGCCCATATATTTTGACAAGCCCCTATGGGCAGTGTCCCTGAGTGTAGGCTTTGGTATCATTTAAAGATTATTATATTTTTAGCTCAGGTTTCCATTTAAAATTTTGTTCAGCAGAGTTTATTTTGAAATCGAGCCAATAGTCTACTCAATTTTTATGCCCCCGGAATCTAAGAGATTCGGGGGCATATAGTTTTTGGTCTGTCTGTCTGTTTGTCTATTTGTCCGTTTGCCCGTTTGTCTGTCTACACAAACCTTAACATTGGGCATAACTTTTGAATGGTAAGAGATAGAGCTTTTATATTTCACATGTATATACCTTATCAAAAGACCTTTGCAATGGTACCATAAGTTTTGATCTCGTGACCTTGACCTTTGACCTACTTTTTTCTTTTTTTTTTTTAGAAACTTTAACATTGGTCATAACTTTCGATTGGTAATAGATAGAGCTTTCATATTTCACATGTGCATTCCTTCCTTGTCACAAAACCTTTCTAGTGGTACCATAATTTTTGACCTCGTGACCTTGACATTTGACCTATTTTTTAAAAACTTTAACATAGTCTATAACTTTTGATTGGTAAGTGATAGGGCTTTCATATTTGACATAT
This sequence comes from Lucinisca nassula, assembly GCA_963580285.1. NCBI lineage: Eukaryota > Metazoa > Mollusca > Bivalvia > Lucinida > Lucinidae > Lucinisca > Lucinisca nassula. The sequence goes on from OY757022.1 coordinate 27,015,269, forward strand.
ACATTTTTTATCACAAGATCTTTCCAATGGTACCATAATTTTTGACCTCGTGACCATTGACCTACTTTTTAAAAACTTTAACATTGGCCATAACTTTCGATTGGTAAGTGTTAGGGCTTTCATATTTAACATGTGCATTCTGTGTCACAAGACCTTCCAAATGATCCCATAATTTCTGACCTTGTGACCTTGACCTACTTTCTAAGACTTGAACATTTGCCATACCTTTCGATTGCTTAGTGATACTGCTTTCATATTTAATATGCGCTGTCCGGGGGCATCGGTGTTTCACAAACACATCTGTTTTTTTTTTTCTATTTTCAGCTCTGGTAGCCACTTCATTCAGCCTAGTGGAATTATTTCAGCAATTTTGGTGTAAAGGGGCATAAAAGAAACATTTCTGTTAAAATTATTTTGAAATCTTCTAGGCTATTGGCAAAATTATTCTGAAATCAGGCAACTGACCTAGAAGTCGTTTAAAGGTTATTCTAGTTACGCTCTGGTGGCCAATTTGTTTAGCAGAGTGGAAGCAATTCTGGCTGTGGGTCACCCAAGGAATATTTCTGTCGAGCTTTTTTGAAATCGGGCCATTTAATTAAGCATAGGATCAGATGTCTTTTGGAGGTTTTGCCATTTTTAGCTCTTGTGGCCATTTTGTTCAGCGGAGCGGCACCATTTTAGCAACTGTGGTAGAGGCCTAGAGGGTCATCCAAAGGTCATTTCTGTGAAATCATTTTGAAATTGGGCCATTGGCCAAGGAGATGTTGTTTGAAGGTATTTCTATTTTAGCTCTTGTGGCCTTTTTGTTCAGCAGAGCAGAACCGATTCAGCATTGTGGTAGAGGGTCACCCAAGGAACATTTCTGTGAAATTATTTTGACATCCCGCCATTAGCCTAGAATCCTTTGAAAGTTTCTGTATTTTTAGCTTGATAGGCGATCATTTTGTTCAGTGTATAACAATTTCAGCAATTTTGGTAGAGGGTCACCCAAAGAACATTTCTGTGAAATTGTTTGTTTGATTTGAGGTTTAAACGCCCCGTCAATACTGTATTGGTCACTTTGGAGACATTGCTTCCAATTTTGTAGGACTCTAACTCAACAATGAGATGAAATGACATCTCAAGCCCTGTCGCCCAAAGAAACCAATAGTGTTTATAAGCCTGGATGGTCCGACTCGCACCGCTTTGCCAGGGCAGGCTTAGATCTTCTAAGCGATTTACCAGTACTTGTGTGCGGTCGGTTTCAGCTCTGCGTGGAAGCATTCAAGCATCATGCAGCCCAACTATTTCTTTCTTAGCTATTATGGTATAGGGTCACCCAAGGAACATTTCTGTGAAATTATTCTGAAATCGAGCCATTTGACCCAGGGGTCTGTTGTCTTTGAACGTCAGCCCCCCCCCCCCCCCCCCCCCCAACCCCCAGTTACTTAAGTTCCAAATATGAGTGCTCTGTGATAAGAGACTGTTGAGATATAAGCATTTGAAAAACTTTACAAGCAGTGTGAAGGGAACGGGAATGCACAACCGTGGTGACAACAATAGTTCTCCAAGGACCTTGTACAGGCGAGCTAAAAAAATGAGGGAAGAGGGACATTTTGTTTTAGGTGCAAAATACGGTAGCAGAGTGCAAAATTGGACAATCTTTGTACTTGTGTGACCCAGTCAAGTCTTTGGTAGATTGCACCAAATTTGATTGCAATAACTATCCATGAATTTGTACAGCAGATCGGGTGCAAAAAGCTATTTTTGGAACAAATTTGCCGTTTTCGGAAGCCTGGAATCATGCAAAATTAGGTTGAGACCACTAAAGTGTCATGAAAGAGTTGGTAGGTTGTATTAATATGCTAAATGTACACCAGAGTTAATATTCATTCTGGGGACAGGATGCAAATAAATTTTGTGGGGGGAGCCTGTGACCTTGAAAATAAAGTCAGGGTCATAAAACTTAGTCACTGTTTTTAGCTCACCTGTCACGTAGTGACAAGGTGAGCTTTTGTGATCACTTTTCGTTCGTCATCCGTCGTCAGTGCGTGCGTGTGTGCATGCGTGCGTGTGTGCGTAAACTTTTTCTTCAAAAGACATCTCCTCCTGAACCACTGATCAGATTTTGACAAAACTTCACAGCAATGATCCTTAGGTGGTCCCCTTTCAAAATTGTCCAATGGGTTCCGGTCCATTGTACATCTGGGTCACAGGAGCTAAAAAAAGATTTTTTAAACGAAAACTTTAAAAATCTTCTTCTCTGAAACCGCAAGTCCCAGGTCATTGATATTTGGTGTGAAGCTTCATCTAGTGGACCTCTACCAAGATTGTTCAAATTATAGCCCTGGGGGCCAAAATGCCCCCGGCCCGGGGGCCTTTGGTTTTACATAGGCTTATATAGGGAAATCATTAAAAAATCTTCTTCTCTGAAACCACAAGGCCCAGGTCTTTAATATTTGGTGTGAAGCTTTACCTGGTGGACCTCTACTAAGATTGTTCAAATTATAGCCTTAGGGCCAAAAATGCCCCCGCCCTGGGGGCCTTTGGTTTTACATAGGCTTATACAGGGAAAATCTTTAAAAATCTTCTTCTCTGAAACCGCATGGCCCAGATCTTTGATATTTGGTGTGAAGCTTCATCTAGTGGACCTCTACCAAGATTGTTCAAATTATAGCCCTGGGGGCCAAAATGCCCCCGCCCCAGGGGCCTTTGGTTTTACATAGGTTTATATAGGGAAAATCATTAAAAAATCTTCTTCTCTGAAACCACAAGGCCCAGGTCTTTAATATTTGGTGTGAAGCTTTACCTGGTGGACCTCTACTAAGATTGTTCAGATTATTACCTTAGGGCCAAAAATGCCCCCGCTTCGGGGGCCTTTGGTTGTACATAGGCTTATACAGGGAAAATCTTTAAAAATCTTCTTCTCTGAAACCGCACGGCCCAGATCTTTGATATTTGGTTTGAAGCTTCATCTTGTGGACCTCTACCAAGATTGTTCAAATTATAGTTCTGGGGGCCAAAATGCCCCCGCCCCGGGGGCCTATGGTTTTACATAGGCTTATATAGGGAAAATCATTAAAAAATCTTCTTCTCTGAAACCAAAAAGGCCCAGGTCTTTAATATTTTGTGTGAAGCTTTACCTAGTGGCCCTGTACTAAGATTGTTCACATTATAGCCTTGGGGCCAAAAATGCCCCCGCCCCGGGGGCCTTTGTTTTTACATAGGCTTATACAGGGAAAATCTTTAAAAATCTTCTTCTCTGAAACCTCAAGGCCTAGATCTTTGATATTTGGTGTGAAGCTTCATCTAGTGGACCTCTACCAAGATCGTTCAAATTATAGCCTGGGGGCCAAAATGCCCCCGCCCCGGGGGCCTATGGTTTTACATAGGCTTATATAGGGAAAATCATTAAAAAATCTTCTCTTAAACCAGCAGGCCCACGTCTTTAATATTTGGTGTGAAGCTTTACCTGGTGGACCTTTACTAAGATTGTTCAAATTATAGCCTTGGGGCCAAAAATGCCCCCGCCCTGGGGGGCTTTGGTTTTACATAGGCTTATACAGGGAGAATCTTTAAAAATCTTTTTCTCTGAAACCACAAGGCCCAGATCTTTGATATTTGGTGTGAAGCTTGATCTAGTGGACCTCTTTCAAGATTGTGCAAATTATAGCCCTAGGGCCGAAAATGGCCCCACCCTTGGACCCTTTGGTTTTCCTAGCCCCATACAGAAAACCTTTAAAAATCTTCTTCTCTGAAACCACAAGGCCCAGGTCTTTGATATTTGGTATGAAGCTTCACCTAGTGGACCTCTACCAAGATTGTTCAAATTATAGCTCTGGAGCCAAAAATGCCCCCACCCAGGGGGCCTTTGGTTTTACCTAAGCTTATTTAGGGGAAATCTTTAAAACTTTTCTTCTCTGACTCTACAAGGCCCAGATCTATGATATTTGGTGTGAAGCTTAATCTAATGGACCTCTACCAAGATCAGAGAGCCAGATAAGCTTCGTATTTTCGTAAATTACGGATTAAAAAATGCAAATTACGAAGTGGTTGAAAATTTAAATCGTACCATTTACGGTAGACCTTTCTTAGGTTACGAAGGAGACAATGATATGGCGCGTATTTACGCAGTAATCCTTGCATAACGTTTCGTAACATGACCATCTACAATTGTCAGCTCAAAGACAATGAAAGGGTATGTAATTAATACCCTTCCTCTACCCGACAGCTATCCGCTGTGATTAGAAATAAGAAGAAGAATCCGAAACGTGTTTTCACACCTGCAGCTGTAGTTAGTCACTTCACTGGTCTCACAAATGTTTTGCTTTTTTTCCGTGCACATAATTTCCCGCATGTACTTTTGTTGCATTAATACTTTAGCGGAAAATATGACTGTGGGATAGGTGAAAACAGACAAGCCTGTGCAGTCTGATCTGTCTGTACACTCCTTTTATGCCTCTGGTGTTTTAAAACAGCAGCACGCGGGTTGTCTAGACTCACTAGTTAATCTGGTCTTTTGTAAAAAAGTAACAAATTTTTGGCTGTTCGTAGACTCATTAACCTTGTTTGTTTCGACCGTAGAATGCGCCTGAATGCAAACTATTACAGGGTCCGAAATTAAGCTCGCATTTACGCTAAATGCGAGTGAGAATTTCAAAATGCGAGGCCAAAATATTTGTACTAGAAAGTTTTCGCGAGTGTCCGATCGTCGGTAAAAAATAATAATAGTAATAATACAGACGACAATAATAACTCGCCATTTCCGCGACTGCTTCTGCAATTCCGACGTTCTAAATTTAGATTATAAACTTTCCAGAGGTCAGGAGGCGTAGCACGTAAGGCCGGTGCACCGGTAAACCGCGGTATTTTCTTTCTTCTTTGCCGTATCGGTACATTTGGCAAGTGACGGATTTTATCGGAAATGTTATATCATTTAATTCAATGTTTGCGAAAGAACAAAAATATGTTTGCAAAACGATTTCACTAGCGTCGGCTGCGAAAAAAAACCTCGCAGGGACGCAAAGTATCTTTTATAATGCGCCGCTAGTCATGCTGAGCACTGTTAAGTTCAAAGACGCCGACGCGACCGATAGGGCGCGAAAATTATCGGATACTTGAGATGAATAGCGGTAATAACTAATAGAGCATGCTCCGCATGCCGGCCACTTGGGATTAACACAGATAAATAGGTAATAAATTTCTAATCAAAACCTAACAGTTTAATCCTGCTAATTGGGGCTCAAAGTAATCTTGCGTGAAAACTTTGTAGCATATATATGCACTGCTTGTCGGAACACGACTGACAAAGATGACATTGCAAGACAGCATGTATGTTGATCAGTCTGTGTAGCGCTGTGTCGAACTGTGAATAAATAATTTTATCACAAATTGCCCAGAGACAGTTCAAATGGATAATGCAGGTAGATAGCATGTGGCGACTTCTGAAAAACCCCGACGTCTTTAATCCTATTAATGTGGTCAATAATTATAAAATATGCTCAATACTTAGCCAACTAAAGCCATTCACGCAATATCAAAAGAACCGCTATATATCGGCGGGTTGAACATCAGGCGTGGTCATGTCCTGAACCAGCAGGTATTGATATTAAGTGACACATGAAAAGAATGACTTGCAATCTTGGCTTACTTTACGCTCATTATCCCATAGCAATTTGGAAAAAAAAGATCGTGTCTTATTTGTTAACAGGATTAACTAATTTATTGGCATAAGATTAGTGATAGGTCATGGACAGATTAATAGCAATCAGTAAAGATCGCATCCAGATAAACTGCAAAGACAATATTATTGCCAATGTCACAATTTTCGCGACCGTAAACACCTAGAAAACGCGTAATGAGTCTCTGTTTACTTGTCTGTTTTATTTTACGATGTACAAAAACCTGGTGTTTGAAACATGTGGTTACCACGGTACAATTTCCAAAGGCGGTACCCAGCCCTAGACTAACACGTCATCAGTTTTTTTATTTGCATTAATACTACCCATACAAGTTAATCATTACTGTAGCAGTTGTTCTTGAAAAATTTCCGCTCTTATTAAAGGGTTTTTTGAAAAAATCGAGTTGATTTTCATTTTACCTAGTAGATCTTTTTTTAGCAAGCTAAATTTTGCTAGTGGCAAAAATGCTTAAGTTCGGACCCTGTATTACGTTGTAAGTGAATAGGTACTTGGATCAGACTGTTCAACATCTCTCACATGAAATGTTTTCCTGAAAATCTTTGAATGTGCAGTCACTGTTCACAAGGTTTCATATCGCTTAAAAACGTGTTTCTTGCCGTTTTCCAATGCCTTTGATTATTGAATCATGATGGTTGTTTACTTCTGATACGGTTCAAGTTTCTATTCACTAAAAAATATATATTTTTGTCACAAACCGGTAAATTGACTGGCGTATTAGGTGTTAATAAAGTTTTTCCGGCATGCTATGATCGCACATCTCGGTTATAATAGCGGATTTGCACGAGATTACCAGTATTTATTCATAATTTGATGCAGCGCATGTAATGTATGTTATAATTGAAACAGTTAAAATTTATTAAATCTTTTTCTGAAGATAAAAGAAACAATTAAATAAATATGAACTATAAAAGGGTTATCCTTTGGAAGCAAAGAATATACCACAGAACTGAAACATATGGAGTGTACATGTTTTCATGGCCAGACTAGCTAGTTTAGGCCAATTAGGCCTCATCAGTGACCCATATTCATATTTTTATCATTCCGACGCTTTTTTCCCCACAACATTGTAAAGCCCCGCCCATAGGGGCTTGAAGAAATATATGGGCTGCATGATGCTTCCACGCAGAGCTGAATCTGGCCCGCACACTAGTACTGGTAAACCGCTTAGAGGATCTAAGCCTGTCCAGGAACCGCGGTGCGAGGCGGACCGTCCATGCTAATAAACCCTATTGGTTTCATTGGGCGACAGGGCTTGAGCTGTCATTTCATCTCAATGTCGGGTAAAAGTCCCACAAAATTGGAAGCAACGTCTCCAAAATGACCTTTACAGTGTTGACGGGGACGTTAAACCTCAAATCAACCAACCAACCACAACATTGTCATCAATGCACGGTTGTGTGCTATTACATTTTAGTTCAAACGGAACCGTTTTTTCACTCTTTATCGCTGCACAGACTGATCTCTTTGTCTGCCGTGTTCTATACCACATTTAACCAAAATACAATTAGTAGGATCAACTTGTAATACTTTGGTTTTCATGCATATATCGATCTGTGAATCGCAGGTGGCCAGGCCAGCACGAAGTGCATGCTTATTTACAACTATTCATCTCAATTTGAAAATAGAATTATCGTCCTATCAAGCTTCTTAGATGTCTCGTCGGCGTCTTTGAACATGAACGCAGAAAAACTGGCAGTGCATCATAAAAGTTTCTTAGCATCCTACGACACAGACGGTATTTTTATTCGCGTCTACGCTACTGATATCGAGTGCCCCACTCCCACTTTCCGGCTAGCGCAAACACTGAGCATAATATGTTCAGAAAGTGTAGTCTGATCTGGGTGTGTGTTGTTTGCTAAGACATCTGTCCAGAAACATAAGGGTGATTCTGTTTACTGGCTTGATATGTCTTTATAATCAGTATCAGTGAACTATTAACTAGCTTAAATTGTAATGAATCGGTAGTTAACCAGGTTCATAAAAATACGAAACGACCTCCCGATTTGATCAGTATATTTACTGACCCATTTTTTCAGTTTACTGAAAAGGTTTTAATTTTGATAAGTAAATACGAAGTGGGGATAAAAAATTATCTGGAGCTATGCAAGATTGTTCAAATTATAGCCCTGGGGCCAAAAATGTCCCCGCCCCGGGGGCCTTTGGTTTTACATAGGCTTATATAGGGAAAATCTTTAAAGAAACTTCTTCTCAAAAACTGCAAGGCCAATGTCTTAGATATTTGGTGTGAAGCTTCATCTGTTGGACCTCTATCAAGATTGTTCAGATTATAGCCCTAGGACCAAAAATGCCCCCACCCTGGGACCCTTTGGTTTTTCATAGTCTTGTAGGGAAAATATTTAAAATTCTTCTTCTCTGATACCACAAGGCCCTGCTCTATGCCATTTGATATGAAGCTTCAACTAGAAGACCTCTACCAAGAGTGTTAAAATTATAGCCCTGGGGCCAAAAATGCCCCCACCCCTGGGGCCTTTGGTTTTACGTAGGCTTATACATGGAAAATCTTTAAAAATCTTCTTCTCTGAATCCGCAAGGCCCAGATCTTTGGTATTTGGTGTGAAGCTTCATCTAGTGGACCTCTTTCAAGATTGTTCAAATTATAGCCTTGGGGGCAAAAATACCCCCACTCTGGGACCCGTTGGTTTTTCATAGGCTTATATAGGGAAAACCTTTAAAAATCTTGTCTCAAACCAGAAGGCCCAGGTCTTTGATATTTGGAATGAAGCTTCATCTAGCGGACCATTACCAAGTTTGTTCAAATTATAGCCCTTGGGCCTAGAATGAACTGGAGACACTAATTCTCAGGTGAGCGATTCAGGGCCCTCTGGGCCCTCTTGTTTGTTTTGCCTGCATATGTGTACCAACTGTAGGCAAATTTGGTAAAATTCCATAAAATCGGTTCTGGAGAAATATGCTTCAAACAGCCAGACAATGGATACACAATGATTTCAAGATTATGTCACTTATTTCGAGTGGACTGTTAATCAGAGATTAGCAAAATTTGGAGTACCCAGAGATCTAGAGGGTGAACAAGGTAAATGTTGACACGTACGACGGACACAAGGTGATCACAATAGCTCACCTTGAACACTTCATGCTCAGGTTAGCTAAAAATACCTGACCTTCTCTTGCAGAACTTGGCATCTCACATGTGACCCAAGCCAGGCTCGAACCACAGTGGTGTAAGACCTAATGACTAAGATTCAGAGCTCTTATCAACTATGCCATGGAGCCTATTTGTTTGGGGGGGGGGGCATAATTCTGGTTAAATTTGGAACAGTTTATGGCAACATAACTAAGTCCCGATGAGCCTGACCTCATTTTCAAGCCAAATGGTTCTTGTGATCATATTTATAGTGCCTAGTGGGGGGCGTAGTTTTCTTATGAAAACTATTCTTTGAAGCTAGACTATTTCTTTTTTTTCTCTGTAGGCCAGGCCCTGTATTTGTTTTCAGCTAGGTGCTTTTGGTAGCATGCACTTTAACTTATTCCAGAAGACTTTCCCATTCAGTGAATCACTAGTTGAGTTCCAAATATTACTCTTGCAGCATCTGTCTACTACATGTATGTTAGTGTTGTTCAAACCCAGATGCAGTGTGTGCCTATCACTCATTCCCCCTGCTTTGCACATGCAAAAACAACCAGTGATGGTATTTGTGCCTTAGCTGTGCTTTATCCATAGGTTTGAACATGTGTAAGTTCTGCTAGTTGTATGCCTAGAAATAGGCTTCTTGCTCTTTACCGATGTATTCATGCTGACTGCACCAGGTATATTCCAGTTAACACTGTTTTCAGGAAGCTAGAGCCAGATGAGAGGGCAATTATGCTGTCTGTATTGCCTTACGGGTTGTGATATCTGCTCTTCTTTACATAGTACAGGCAAGAAGAAGGCAATTCATGTTCTGCCTAAACCAGACTTCCAGCTTCAAGAGATTTCAGATCTTGGGACTGAGTCAAAAGTCTCAGGGCTAGTTAAAGCAGTAGCAATTTCTTTTTAGTGCACTGGTATGCATATCAGCTACGGATTTGATGGGGAGCTATAAAATCTAAGGTTAATTTGCCTAGCCCAGTAGACCTAGGGTATACAGAGTAAACCGCTTAGAGATTCTAAACATGCCCAGGAAATGTGGTGCGAGTTGGACCATCCTTGCATATAAAACTTTGGTTTAAATGTGTGGCGGGGCTTGAGATGTCATTTCATCTCAATGTCGGGGAAAGTCTACAAAAAATTGGAAGCAATGTCTCCAAAATGCATAATGACTGATACAGGGTTGATGGGGGACGTTGTACCTCAAATCAAACAAAATATAACCTAATTGTATAGCATATCCACTTTATAACACGTTTTTATAACACAGTTTTGGATATAACACTTTAAAACCCCAAAAATCTTGCCAGTTACACAGCCAAAATGACAATAAAAGTCATTTTGGATCAATTTGATAAACACTATTTTGCTATTTTGTTTGGATGTAGCACTGCTTAATTAAGACGGTCAATGCTCATATCCCGAAAACAGTGTTAGAAAGAGGTGTTTCCTAATGGCGTATCATATAATATAGTATGAAAACAGAACTAAGCATTAGTTTCAATGCCCTCTTCTACTTGTTGTGTAAAATGAAATCCTCGCCTGCAAATCCCTTGAGTGTGAGTATTATGTGAATGAATTGTACTGGTAATCTGAGTGGGTGGGGTAATCCTGGGGCTAAATTTATGGTAAAACAGTCTTAACAAATCATAAATGTACTTGGAAATAGTGTTAAATGTATTTTAGAAAAGTGTCTTAGTTAAAATAAAAACAATAGATAAATAAAAATTGTTTAAAGTTTTGAAACATCAGCATTGCCTTTATGTACCACCTATGAAGCTTGACACAAAAACGATGAAATGTCTTTTATTTCACCGGTTTTCAAGTCAAACCTAAAATGTTGATCAATATTCTAGCACAAATCGTCGTTCTATACCAGAAAAATAAATTAAAATAAGTTTGTAAGATGATTTGTGGCAATATTATGTGAATGAATTTTACTGGTAAACTGAGTGGGTGGGGTAATCCTGGGGCTAAATTGATGGTAAAAAGGTCATAACCAACCATAAATGTATTTTAGAATAGTGTTAAATGTATTTTAGAATAGTGTCTTAGTTAAAATAAAACAATAGATATGTAAAAACTGTTTAAATTTTGAAACATCAGAATTGCTTTTATGTACCACCTATGAAACTAGACACAAAAACAATAAAATATCAATTTTTTCACCGGTTTTCAAGTCAAACCCAAAAAGATGATCTATATTCTAGCACAAATCTTCTTTCTACACCAGAAAAATAAATTAAAATAAGTTTGTAACATGATTTGTGGTATTTATATTCATATTTTACGAAAAACTGGAATTTACAGCTATGGCGGCCATCTTGGACGCCATCTTGGATTTCTCAGCTCGCCATCATTTATGCCAATTTATGCCGGCAGTTTCAGATACTACAGATGCTGACGAACATTTTGGTATATGACATGATTTGTTATACGGGGGGGTATGGGTTACTACCAGAAATAGTGGACTTTTTGGCCCATTGTCACCCTACCAATATATACTTATTGTGATTTATAAGTTGCAATAATACCACTAGCAACATTGTAACACTTAGTTTCACCAAAAATTCAAGTCTGTAAAAGAAAATACATGTATTGCATCCTTCCCTATTCAACAAAGTTCTGAAAGTAGCATAGTATCTCATAAAAGAGGCTAAGTTCAGTAGTGGAAAAGAATTATGTTTATTATAATATTGAACATATATTATAGCCTGCTGTCAGCAGACTTTTAGGTCTGGTGACAGCCGGCTGTCACTAGACCTAAATGTCTGGTGCCAGCCAGCTGTCAGCGGATACTTCCTAAGAAAAAAAATAACATGAAAAATGTGGACAGACAGGGTGATTACTATAGGGCACCTGCAAAATAAGTTTGAGGGGGCCCTAACAAGTCATATAATAATTTGCACAACTTTGAAACAGTACCACCCAAAGATCATTTCTGGCTAGTTTGGTGGATAAAATCTTTTCAGTGGCTCAGGAGAGATTCATTTATAGAAATTGTGAACAGAGATACGACAACGGACAGTGATCAATCACAACAGCTCCCCACAGATTTCTGAGGTGCATCTATTCATCTAACCTATGAGCCAGCCCATGACAAAATCAACAAGGTCTTGAGCGACCAGCAAAGATTCAGCCCAGCCTGCGCATTCGCGCAATCTGATCAGAGTCTTCACTGATCACATGTACCTACATGTGTACTATAGGCTAATATCAATACAAAGAGACATAAGCAAAAGGTGTTGCCATAGTAGATAGGTGCGCAGGTTGATTTGAGTCTCTGCTTGTCACACCGGTCTTATTGTAGGTTTTGTCATGCGCCGGCGCCCGCCAATCGGGGCTTGAAGAAATATATGGGCTGCATGATGTTTCCACGCAGAGCTGAAACCGACGCAAACACGAGTACTGGCAAACCGCTTAGAGAGTCGGCTCGTCCATGCTTATAAACCATATTGGTTTCATTGGGGGGCAGGGCTTGAGATGTCATTTCATCTCAACGTCGGGTAAAAGTCCCACAAAATTGGAAGCAACTTCTCCAAAATGACCTTTACAGTGATGACAGGGACGTTAAACCTCAAATCAAACAAATTGTCATGATATGTTTTACCATCTGGGTCTCATTCTCAGACCTCCTTCTCTTGGATGTGACTTGGGAGTATCAATACATAATGGTGAGTACATCTTGACCTGTCTATAACCACCTGACCGTGATGATGTTCTCTGGCCATTACGTTTGCCTTTCTTAGAGCCAGCTGGAACAGGAGACGCTGTGTAACTCTCTTGTAGGCGTTTTCTCTGCCTAGTTGAGCGTCTCAGTTTCTGTATAATGAAATAATATGCTACAGTTAACCATTTTTGTACCGAATGGAATCTTCCTCCTTATAAGTCCATTTCAAAACTTAACCCTTGTCCTGCTGAATATTTAAATATGTCACACCCACTACTGATTATCAGCCAATCAGATTACTTGATGCAAATTATTGCAACAATTTCATAAACTGGATGGCAAACAATGAAGATCCTGATCAGATGGCTTCTTAAGAAGCCATCTGATCTGGATCTACAATGTTTCAAATGTAAGGCATATCCGGGCTCAGCAGGACAAGGGTTAAGGGTGTCAGGTTGTGTTTTCTTCAACATTGATTTGGAAAATGGCTGAACGTTTTGCAAACAGTTTAGGCCCTGATCAGACGCCACGTTCTGCGGCGTCTGATCTGGGCCTGACACTGTTTGTCAGGGTATCCGTTTTATGGGTTTCTGGTACTAAATGGGTTAATCTATGCCAAAATCACTGACATCTTGCGAATGTCTTTCATTATTTGCATGTGTGGCATGCAATTTTAACATGTCGTGTATCATACATATCACTGACAAGCTGTATGATTTAACAAGAACATTTAACAACAGGTCAGAAATAATACATTAAAATTCCACCTTTGTCAAATTGTGACTGTTCAAAAATGGTCTTTAAGCCCACCTTTGAACAATCCCAGGGTAGTCTTATTCAAGAAGACTCTGGATGTTGAAAATTTCAAAAGAATTAAAGAACAGATGAAATTTGTCAATTTGCTTTTAAAAGCAGAATTATATAATCTTAATTTTAGCTGGTCTTAACAGCAGAATTCTACGGAATTTTGCTTATATAGCTTTGCCACAACTAGATCAACCAAAAGTAACATGTACCATTGGTTAAAACTATTAAGTTAACCCCTAACCCTTGTCCTGCTGAATATTTCAATCTGCCACACCCACTGACGATTATCAACCAATCGGATTACTTGATGCAAAATATTGCAACAAATGCACAATCTGAATGACAAACAATGTAGATCCAGATCAGATGGCTTCTTCAGAAGAAGCCATCTGATCTGAATCTACATTGTTTGAAAGTTAAGGCATATCCAGGCTCAGCAGGACAAGGTTAATATTTCAAGAAAATGAGTCGTCTGTTTTATTTTGTTGTCCGGCATGCTGCTTCTTCTTTCAAATACATTTTGTATACACTGTGCACCCTGATTAGACTGTTCCTGTGCCCCCGCCCATTGCATGGGGCTTGGAGAAATGGATTGGGCTGCATGGTGCTTCCACGCAGAGCTGAAACCAACCATGAGTTCTGGTAAACCACCTATTTGGAGATCTAAATATGTTCTATAAAAGGGTTATCCTTTGGAAGCAAGGAATACACCACAAAACTGGAAAATATGGAGTGTACATGTTTTCTGGGCCAGACTAGCTAGTTTCAGCCAATTAAGCCTCATCAGTGACCCTCAAAATATTTTCAAAATTCCACAATGGAATCAATGATCCCAAAGGACAAGAAAATATAAACTACACTATGATGTAGGACAGGGAGACTTTTACGGCCGCCACACATCAGCTGTAGTGATGTTAAATATGTTGTATAAAAGGGGTTGTCCTTTGGAAGCAAGGAATACACCACAAAACTGGAAAATATGGAGTGTACATGCTTTCTGGGTCAGACTAGCTAGTTTTGGCCAATTAAGCCTGCCGACGATCAATTTACCTCATATTTACATAGACTTGATAATTCATGGACTCTACAGCAATCACATGATAAATTTGGCAGATGGAAGAATTTTCCTGGACAGCAGACGTTCAGCTTACGCCCTGATCCGAAGAACAGTGCATGCATGTGGCATTCATCTCTGCAAATGATCCAAGACAACAAATTTACCCAGCGCTGTCGGTGATCGTCTGCAAAAGCACTTAACAGATATACGGCATTATTCACCATTTTTGCATTATTTGCTGGCTCCCAGCTTACACTTTATCAATACTGGAAAAACAGGTAACCAGACCCACCCCCCCCCCCCGACCTTGAAAGGTGAGGGGGATCTGGTTGCCTGTTTTCCCAACACTGATAATCTTCAGACTAGGAACCAGCAGATAATGCAAATAAGGTGAATATATAGCTAGCTCTCAGAGAGAGAGGCTCAAGGTAGCTCACGAGTACATACAATATATCAGTAGCAGAAAATTGGGTGGGAAGGGCTTGGGATTTTTATTGGATCCGAGCTAAGATACAGAGACAGACACCAGATATCGACAAAGATCTATTTATCGTTTCAAGAAAATGTCCAGCAATTAACTTATCTACATGTGTAACATGTGTTTTCTTTAAATGCAAGAATACAAATCGATAAGAGTGAGTCCTATTTTGGTTAATTTTCATAATCCAATCTTGGACCCATAATATTGATCTGACCGAGCATGTGGCAAATGACATTTAATTATTAAGCAACATCGCACCATCATTAATGCAACGTTACATTGCTTCAATGTTGGTACCTCAGCATCAGTGCATCGCCATGACATTGCATTGATGTTGACAGTGTAATTTACATTCACATGCTGGTCTACACAGCAATCATATGATAACTGCCGTATAGCTCTTTAACTTGAATTGGATAGGAGCCCAGCTAACATGCAACAGTGGATCAAAGTCGGGTTGACAGCGATATGACGATGCTATGTCGTGACGGCGATGTAACGTTGTATCGTTGTGACAATGTGGGTCTGACGTTAGCCCGTCGATCATTCTTTGCAGGCTGAGAGAGATCCAATGAGATGGCACATGAGTACACACAATAATCTATATCATTAAGTACATAAAAGTATAGTCTAACCTGTTTACAAAGACCAATCAAGGGAAAGAAGAAATATGATCTTTGTCCACAGGTGGTCTTTATTCAGAGGGTCAG
The DNA here is from genome assembly GCA_963580285.1 of Lucinisca nassula. Taxonomy (NCBI): domain Eukaryota; kingdom Metazoa; phylum Mollusca; class Bivalvia; order Lucinida; family Lucinidae; genus Lucinisca; species Lucinisca nassula. The sequence goes on from OY757022.1 coordinate 27,030,781, forward strand.
TTTTGCATCAACTGCTCTACCTCTTACTTCACAGCATTTATGTAGATATGTATTCACAGTTGACCATCCTACAGTATCTGAAATCGGAAGCTGCTGCCACTGTACGCCCAAAAATCGTTAGCTGCTTTACATGATATTAATAAATCACACAAAAAATCAATAAAATTCATTAATGACACGTTTGTTGAACACATCTTTTTGAAGGTAAAAGGCGTTTCTTTTCAAATTCGCTACGATAATCAATCATAATGCGTCATGTTCTTCACAAGAAAACGATTCTGATGCTGCATAAGTGATTTATCTCATCCTCGCATGCGGCGATCGTTACTATTTACGTTTTGCCTGCCATCTGGTCAGTTTACACATGTATCAAATTAGCGGTAGCCAAATACGGTTATAAACCAGCATATCTCAATACCTGTTTGCTAGTTCTATATTCCTGTCATCAAAATAATAACCTCTTTGTTCAGGGCCTATCCTGTTGGTGACTGTACGATTAGCTGCTAGATTCGTTTTTTTCTTTGTACGATCAGCTGCGATTATCACTGCCTGCATGGACTGAAGACTTAGTTTTAGCCTTTACATATCCCATTTTGATAGCTTGACTGAATCACCCCTGTCTAGAGAAACGGTAAATATTGCTATCAGAGTCAGAATGGTGATACAATGACCTATGAGCTTCATACACTATCCCGTGATACAGGAAGCTAGTCCCTAGCATTTCCATCAAAGAGGTTAATTTAGCTACAATATCCCCACTACCTTGAGCCGTGGAAATTTTCATCCACAATGGAAGAATGGATTTTTGTGAATGTCATTTCTTGAAGGCTATTGAATGGTGATTTCTACACCTTCCAGTTGGGGAACAAGGTAATCTGTTTGAATGCTTGCAGCACCCTTTAGACCTTTGTTATACAGAAATAGCATACTGTCTCTTCTCTCTCGGGTGAAAGAATGTGCATTGTACTGGTTATCCGATAGACTGATAGCAAGTGGTTGGTAGCTCTGCTCCATAGCATAGATTATGAGTACGCGTTAAAACGCAATATTATAAGTACAAAATATTCAGTTTTTGTGTTTCAGTCTCTTTATAGTTTACGTGTTTATGTTCAATAGCCGGAAAGGCCCGTCAACGGGCACGGTTTATTTCGTCTGTAACCCGTAAAGGATAATACCAAAGATACAAGCAACAACTGTCGTCTGCTTTGTTGTCTATTGGGTACTGTTAAAGTCATTGCTGCAAACAATGTGGATCCAGATCAGACAGCTCAGAATTAGAATCAGAATTGTTACTGGTGACACATCAAATGACATTCATACTCCAGGACATGTGATATGGGAAGTTAGTCCCTAGCTCTAACCAAAAGAGGTAAACTTAGTTACACAGTCATCAGCACCTTCAGCTATCGGGAAGGGCATTCCAATGGGGGAAGAACGATTCTTTATAAATGTCAGTTCTTGCAGTAAGGATCTGAAACGCCAATGAATGGTGATTTCTACACTGCCTAGCCGGGGGGACAAAGTCATCTGTTGGAATGCTAGCAGCACCCTTTAGACCTTTGTATAAAAGGATGAGCCTACTGTCTTTCCTTCTTTTCTTGAGAGACTTCCATTTTAATTTTCCAAGTATTCCAGTCATAATCCCAGTTTCAAAGCAGAAATTGCCTGTTACAAATCTAGCAGCTCTATTCTGAACTTTTTCAATTTCTTCGTTAAGGACCACTCCACTGGGGTCTCAGATACAACTGCCATATTCCAAGATTGAGCGAACAAGACCTTTATATGCTGCCTCTTTAACATCCTGAGGGCAATGATGAAGATTACGCCTCGGGAAACCAAGTGTTCTGTTTGCCTAAGTACACATGTTGCTAATAAGACTTCCATCTCAAGTTGTGTGTGATTGTCACTCCAAGGTATTTAATGGAGTCTACATTCTCGCGGACCGTTCCCTCTAAAGTGTAACAAGCTTCAACTTTATTAGATCTCTTCCTAGTTATCTGCATATTGTTGCATTTAACTGGATGAAACCTCATGTCCCATTTTCGGGCCCAACATCCTAATCTATCTATGTCATTCTGAAGTTTCAGTGAGTCATCTGTATCTCTAATTTCCCGGTAGCAAACACAATCTTAATTCTGAGTCAATGTCAGTGGAAATATCATTGATGTACAGGGAGAACAACAGTGGACTGAGAACAGTCCCTTGTGGGACTCCAGTAAGAACTGGAGCCCACTCTGAAGATTCACCATTAACAACAACACGCTGTTTTCTGTAGCAAAGAAAGGATTCTATCCATTTGAGAGTCTCCTCCCCACCCCCCGGGGCCCCCCAATTCCGTACTCAAATAACTTAGATTTAAGAAGTTAATGAGGTGGGGTGTCAAAAGCCTTCTCAAAGTTCAGAATAAATGTGTCTACCTGTCCCCCTTTGTCCAAGAGTTTTGCCCAGTCATTAATAACTGTGCTCAGCAGAGTTTCACAACTATGCCTTTTCCTAAATGTATGTTGTCTGTCTCTTCAATGAGCAGTTTGATCAGGATCCACATTGTTTGCCTACATATAAAATATGTTTAAAGTTGGAAAGAATGGGAAGCAAACGACTTAAACCGTAGATATTTTCAGGCGAAGTATTTTTTCTTGGCATCGTAAGAGGGTCAAATTGACAGCACCTGTACTTGTCGACAGTAGAGTTTTGTTTGTTGGTATTACAGTTCAACGGCAGATGCAATGCAATTTAGGTCATTTTCCACACTTTTCCGGGACAGGCTTCTACGTAAGCGATTAACCAGTACAGTGTACATACATGTACTTACACCGGAAGCTGCCAACTGCCCTTCTTGAAACAGGGGAAGTGAGAGAACGACCGTAGGAAAGATTTCATGATTTATTTATTTGAATTGAGGTTTTACGTCCCCGTCTACACTGTATAGGTAACTCTGGAGAAGTGGCTTCCAATTTTGTGAGACTTTTACCAAATGACTTCTCAAGCCCTGCCGCTCAATGAAACCAATAGGGTTTATATGCATGGAAAGCCCGGCTCGCGCCACTTTTCCCGGGCAGGCTTATAACATCTAAGTGGTTAACTAGTACCCATGTGCAGTCGGTTTCAGCTCTGCGTGGAAGCATTATGAAGCCTAGTCTATTTCTTCAAGCCCCGATAGGTGGGGCTGGAAGATTTCATGATCAGTCTCATGAAAGAATGCTGCCGACTGCAACAGGTTTCAAACCCGCGTGCTGCTGCTCCCTAGACACGACCTGAGACTTATACTGATAGGCCCTTCTTACACTGCTTCGTTTAACCAGGAATTTAAGCAAATAGTTTGTACCCTGATCAGACGGCAGTCTGCAGCATTTCACATGGGTTTGCCAAAAGACATAGGCTGGTTTCTACGTCTTTATAAAACAGCCACAGTCTACAGCTAACAGTCCTCATGCACCTTATTTGTATACTAACTAATTTTGCTGGAGTTGATTTTTCTAATTGTAACTCGCCACGCGAAAAGGGACGAATTGGGTGGATGACGTTGTTTTTTTTAAAGAAATCGCGTTTCGGAGTTCACGTCATTATTCATTAATTCAGTTGCGCTATATCTTAGCAGGAACTTGCATTTTTTGTTTACATTTCTTCTGGGTGGTTGGGCAAGGAAAAAGTGATGTGTACCTCCAACTGATATTGGTTTACTGTTGTGCGAGGCCTGTGTAAGGGTAGTGTGGGAATATTGTCACTTCTTCCAGTTTCTACACTTCCATTCATTTTCTTCTTTCTACTCTCTCCCTCGCTTTCTTCTCCTTTACTATCTCATCTATCTCTATTCTAAAGAACATCCGCAATATATGTTAGACTCCTGTTTGATTGTGGGTTCTCTTTAGAACCGTTTTTGAAACAGACTAAAGAGCACCCCAATCTTGCCGTTTAATTGCTCCTTAGAAGCCCCTTATTGAGACCGTTCTAAACAGCGACACAATCTATGCCAGACTCCTGTTAGATCGTGGGGACTCCTTAGAACCGCCTCATCGAGTGTGCTTGAGTTTTACATCCCACCAACAGCTAAGGTCAGACGGAGACGGGACCTCGGTTTAAAGACTCATCCGAAAGTCTGGAGAAGCCCGGGATCGATCCTGCGACCCCTGGTTTACAAGAAAAGTAGCGTAACCACAACACCACGGAGGCTTCTAGCCGCCCCACCGAGACTGTTAAAAGAGCACAAACAATTTTATGTTTGAAAGCAAAAACAAAAATTGGGGATGCTCATTGAGGCAGTTCTAAAGAGCACTCAAAATATATGTTTGCTCAAAAACATATATTGTGCATACTCGTTAGAACCGCCTCGTCGCTGAGGCGGTTCTAACGAGTTCCCACCATCTATATTTGGAGCAGAAATATGGAAACTTTCTTTTTTTTGTCTGCAATTTTCATTTGTGGTGGCATATTTTCCAACATACCCGGTATTTCAATAGGCGTGTTTTGGTTATGTACCCGACACTGAGATGACATATCAAGCCCTTCTGCCTAATGAAACCAATAGGGTTTATATGCATGTATGGTCCGACTCGCACCATTTTCCTGTGCAGGTATAGAACTACTTAGCAGTTTAGCAGTATCTCAGCTCTGCGTGGAAGAATAGTGCAGCCATATCTATTTCTTCAAGCCCCAAAGGGCGGGGGCCAACACGCCCATGTAATAACATCCATGCGTACCCAACTGCAGATCAAGAAAATAAATGGTGTTTATAATGTTAACATTAAACTAGAACAGTGTTTTCAGAGGAAAACATATGTCCCCTCACCAGTTTGAAGTCCAGAGCATCTTGACATTTCTTTTGTATATGGTCTTCTTACAAAACTTCTATATATCCACTCATTCATGCAGGAAACTGAGTGGTTTCTTTTGTATATGGTCTTCTTGCAAAAATTCTATTCATCAACTCATTCAGGAGAGTGAGTGCTGAAAGCTTATTTTTTAACATCTAAGTCCTGTGGTGACCTTGAAAATTTGGTCAAGGTCACCAAAATCTAATCAGTTCTTAAGACCCGTGGTGACCTTGAAAATTGGGTCAAGGTCACCAAAATATAATCAGTCCTTGAGACCATCCCATTTATCTTATGTACCAAGTCTGAACCAAATCCATCCATTGGTTCAGGAGACAGAGTACAGACAAGCTTATTTTTAACAGTCTAAGTCCCTTGGTGACCTTGAAAATTAGGTCAAGGTCACCAAAATCTAATCAGTTCTAGATACTAGAGTACAGACAAGCTTATTTTTAACAGTCTAAGTCCCTTGGTGACCTTGAAAATTAGGTCACCAAAATCTAATCAGTTCTAGAGACTACCCCACTTATCTTATGTACCAAGTTTAAACCAAATCCATCCATTGGTTCAGGAGAAATAGCACAGGCAAGCTTATTTTTAACAGCCTAAGAACCGTGGTGACCTTGAAAATTGGATCAAGGTCACCAAAATCTAATCAGTCCTTGAGACCATCCCACTTATCTTATGTACCAAGTCTGAACCAAATCCATCCATTGGTTCAGGAGATAGAGTGCAGACAAGCTTATTTTTAACAATCTAAGTCCCGTGGTGACCTTGAAAATTAGGTCAAGGTCACCAAAATCTCATCAATTCTAGACACTGTCCCACTTACCTATGTACCAAGTTTGAACCAAATCCATCCATCGGGTCAGGAGATAGACTGTTCGCAGACAAGTTTATTTTTAACAGTCTAAGTCCCGTGGTGACCTTGAAAATTAGGTCAAGGTCACCAAAATCTAATCAGTTCTAGAGACTAGCCCACTTATTTTATGTACCAAGTTTGAACCAAATCCATCCATTGGTTCAGGAGATAGAGTGCAGACAAGCTTATTTTTAACAGTCTTAGTCCCGTGGTGACCTTGAAAATTAGGTCAAGGTCACCAAAATCTAATCATTTCTTACGACCATCCCAATTATACTATGTACCAAGTTTGAACATAATCCATCCATTGGTTCAGGAGATAGAGTGCAGACAAGCTTTTTTGGCCTAAAATTTGACAATGTTTTGAGCACTGTGACCTTGAAAATTAGACAAAGGTCACCGAAATCTAATCAGTACTTTTCCCCCTCCCAATGGTGTATCTGTGTAAGTTTAATCAAAATCCATCCATCCATTCAGGAGATAGAGTGCAGACAAGAGGCGACGCCAACGCCGACAGGATCCGCACCAAAACCAATATGTCCCCCTCCCTTTCGGGTGGGGGAACATAACTACTGCTCAAAATATCATAACCAGCTCGTTGTGTCCTTGTATCCTTGCAGTCATTGTACCGCACCTGCGGTATTGGAGTATGTTGCTTATATCTCGCGCAGTGAAAATATCTTTGAGATAGTTTCGTTAAAAATACTAAAACATGCATTTTTAGATTATTTTCTAACATTTTAAGTGTCCTTGTTCGTCATTGTCGGTCCTTGTCAGTCCCAGCAGTGTTTAGTAGGACCATAATATTTTAGTGTAGAATTACCCATGTAAACCCCGGTTTTACTGTATAAAAGTGGGGCCCAAAGGGGTCAGAATTATACAGTACAGGCAACCAGACATTCCTATAGATCTTGATCGTCACCATGACAAAATTCTCTGTCACCGTGTCGCTTCCACTTGTCACCGAGACGAACGAGACAGCTAGCAAGACGCACAGGTGTTCTCAGCGTGACATTGTAGCGGTACACGGAGCGAGACAATAATCCGTCCGATAATTTTATTGTCTTTCACAGAGACACAGCGAGTCACAGCGCGACATTTATGACCGTACAGACAAGCACTTTTTACCTGTTTTGGCAATGCTCATATTTAATGAAATTTACAAACATTGTTTTTTTTTTTTTTTTGTTGTTGTTTTGTTTTGTTTTTGCTATTTACCGGTCAAGAGAAACAAATATTATCATCAAGACGTTCAAGCTATATTTCTTGTTTTAACAGTGTTTTTCTTTTTCGCTAATGGGATAAGGACCCGTTTCCCATGCTCTGTTTCAACGCTTCGATGCCTCAGCATCATGGATTTATCATGTAAAAGAGCCAGCGCACAGCAAAAGATTTTTTTTTACCAAGGAAGGATAAGATCGGTCTGTGCATCTAGCAAACGTTGCAAAAGTCTTCGCTTGTTACTGTTTGAAAAACCAAGAGGCCTGAGACGGCTCGTGTTAACAGCGAAGACTCTGGTCATACTGCCACAAACCGGTCATCTCAGCTAAAAACTGACAGCAAATTAAAATGTGCTGATCAGACTTACATCATGGATTTATCATGTAAAAGAGCCAGCGCACAGCAAAAGATTCTTTTTTACCAAGGAAGGATAAGATCGGTCTGTGCATCTAGCAAACGTTGCAAAAGTCTTCGCTTGTTACTGTTTGAAAAACCCAGAGGCCTGAGACGGCTCGTGTTAACAGCGAAGACTCTGGTCATACTGCCACAAACCGGTCATCTCAGCTACAAACTGACAGCAAATTAAAATGTGCTGATCAGACTTACGGATGCGCAGGCTGACCGGCCCCTTTGTTGCACGCAAAAAATGCAACGGGTTTTCTCATGACGGGGCACATTCTTGCTGAGTGATGGGGTCTGGTTGTTCCATTGCATTTTTGTGGGTTCGCATTTGAAACGCCTCTGCGAGGCTAGTTAAACTAATGGCCAATTAAGTCGCATATCGACCAGGGTGCTATCTGATCAGTCTTGGTAATCTTCAAAGTCTATTCTTCTCCTACTATTCTGTGTATCAGTTTAACTCCTGCTTCTATTATCATGCCTCAAATGAGCCAGCACACAGCAAAAAACTATTTCAAACCAAGGAAGAATCAGATCCGCCTGGAATCTAGCCGGTATGCTTAAGTCTTTGCTTGTAACTCTCACGCGAACAGCGAAGACTTTGATCAGTCCACGCTGATGCGCAGGCTGATCTTAGTTGTTATTGGTCGCTAATTTCTTATTATCCTAAACGGTAAACTTCACGCTTCACGATAGAACCAAGGGCAAAGATGGTGGCCACGTAAAATCAATCTAAAGCCACCCCCCCCCCCCCCCGCCAGTATTTTTTTCACTGACTGTAACCAGTACAGCACACATCCTTTCGGGCCAGAAACTGACAAATGCCCTTCTTGAATCAGCGGAAGGGAGGGGGTGGCCATAGAGAAGATTTCACAATCATCTCCAGTCTCTTAGTCCTTTTAAGGTCCGATTATAAATTCGTCAGCGTGGGCGCCGCCTGGTCATTATCTGTATTTTTTTTTTTTATTTTCAAAATTAGAATCTAATTTGCGGTGTCAAAAAATCACAATGGTAAATTACGTTGATTGCTAATTAGGCCTGAATGAGTTCACTCATCAGTAATTATTATCTCAGTGTCTAGTTTAATGATGAGATATTAATTGTACCTGTGTGAGCTGTGTCATCAAGAATGCCTTAAAACCACTGGCAATTTTAAATTGTGCATGACTTAGTTCATATGCCTTACAATGTCACTGCAAGACCAATTTCTAGAGTCACATTACTGGTACAATGGACGAGAGAGACCTTACTGTGGCGTCTTTGGGCACAGTTTTGTTCGACAACTATGTGCGAGATGGAACCAACGGGCCACATACAACGACCTTCCTTTCTCCGGCGAGGCTGACGGAACGGGGGGGGGGGGGGGGGGGGGGGGGGGCTATCGGTAGTAGCTCTACAAAACATGCTACTACACAGCAATTTGTTAAAGTTCGACATGTGTTTTGTACAAATTGCGGAAAACGACATAATAATAATAATAATATTTATTATTATAATAATAAAAACCAATACATAAGTCATAAGTGTCCGTCCCGCATTAATAGTCGTTACATTTGGCCGTTACATCTAGAAAATTGCAGTTGCCGATATACATAAAACGAAAGTATTCTCCTTTCTTTCTATATATACTGCCATACGCCCTCGCGGACATTCTAGGCAGGTGTATTTTACATACACTCTAGTTTCAAAATGGTGGAAAAGGTTTGTCCGGTTCTTCATATGTATTTGTTTTCTGTTTTCGGTCAATTATAGCCGCCAAATATTATATTCCCGGCATTCTAGCCTTCCGTAATGGTCTTGTCTAGAATACCGGACCCGGTCTTTTAGTCTCAGAGTCTAGAATGCCAGGTCCGGCGTTCTAGACTCAGAGACTAAAAGACCGGGTCCGGTCGTCTAGCATCTTCCTTTTGTAAAACTGACCATGTTAGTAGGATACAAGGGAATCCGGGTCAACTCGGCCCTGAGTCAAGTCGGCCTGAGTCAACTCGGCCTGGCCAAGTCGGACCCCAAAATGAATTAAGCTTGACAGACGTGTCCTCAATGAAATGTTATGCTACTACATACTATTTTATATGTGTGTCCTTCCGTTTTTTCTGTCTTTTTATTCATATTGCACACTTCTTTTACAGCAGACCTCGACGGCAAGGTTGGATTGTCACACAACATTAACATTTCTAATCAATTTCTAATTTCTAATCAATTAGTGAACAGCAGGTTAAACTCATTTAGAATAAGTCATAAAAACTACTTAAGATGTGGTGTAGTATTTTTACTAGACTGGAAAATTACTCAAATTTAGAAACAAACGGACCCGAAATGAATGTTAACCTTTGATGTGAATGTATACATTTGATGTGAAATAAATACCTATTTTATCGGTTTCTGGTCAACTCGTACCTAAGTCAACTCGTACCTTAGTCAACTCGTACCCGAGTTTGGTCAATTCGTACCTTAGTCAACTCGTACCTAAGTCAACTCGTATCTTAGTAAAAATAAAATTTGTTTTGGGGTAAGTTTGGCTTAAGTACACATATATACAGGTCAACTTTATGGTCTATACAGACTCCTGATCCTTTTCCCGACGACGAAGACGATACCTAGTGTGTGCATGACGACATTACGCATGTGCGCCAAAATGGCGCCTTTCATGTGTATGACCCCAATATCCCTTTAGCCAGACATAATTTATCGGTGCTCGTTAGAACTATCCCTGTGAGGCAGCTCTAACGAGTGACAACAATCTATGCTCCAGAGGGATGTGATTGGTACATAACACCATGCTCGACATAAGACGAACTTCATATGTAAATGAAAATAACGAGAAAAAAATATAATTGTAGAACTTACATTTCATGCTCATTTGCAAATAAAATGTAGTTATACAATTATATTTTGTTCTCATACATGCTCAAAACATAAATGTTGGCTAAAATAAATGTTGCATTATTCCTTATTACTGTTACTTTACGATAACACACCCGTGCAATATAGTGCGTTTTTCACATCTCCAAAATGGCATTTTTTCTTACGAAAATCCGTGTTTTTTTTTTTGTTTTTTTTGTGTGTTTTTTTTTATTATTTATACTTCAAACATAGGCTTTAATCTTTAGTTGGAACGACTTCGTTGAGGCTGTTCTAACGAGTACCCTCAACCTATAAGGAATCGCTAGTAGCGAAATCTTCACATTATCATAGCATACACATTCAATATACCGGTAAAACAAATCGTCGATTTTACCTCACAATTCGCATAATTATTATAAATATTATTATAATTGTTATCATCATCATCGGTAATAACGGCTAAAGAGTATCCACAACTGAAGAATTGTTCGTTATATTTGAATAGGCATGTTTTCGTAATGCCAGGATAATTTTCCCCTTTAATTGCAATAAATAAATAAATAAATAAATAAAATGAATAGATAAATAAATTGATCACTAGTCTAAAATATCTTATAAATTAAACCTGTATTACCTGTCCCACAAAGACGATGCTGCCAACGGTCCCAGACATCGCAACTTACAGCATGCTGACGTCCACCAACAACCTTACCACATGCAATGCACAAATCAGATATTTTGATGAAAGTTTTAAGCTTTGATTCTCAGTAAGAGATTTCAAAGATGAATGATACTGCAAGAATTCTGTACTTCTTATATATCCAGTAATCGGCAATTCAAAACAAAATAATACACAAAATATAATTGACCTTAAATTCCTGAGTGCTATTAAGTTTTGTCAGAACAAAAACAGTCGCTCGCCGGGAAAGTAAAGAAATTAAAAACAGTCTTTAATGAAGGACGATTAGATTAAACTATTACCGATAATTAGTGGTGGGCCGATGATCGACTATAGTCGAAAGTCAGTTGGTTTTGGCTTCCGATAGCGATAATCGATTGAGAATTCTCTAGTCGATTGTAGTCGGTTCCGGTACTTGGTATTCCGAGTTTTAGTGCATTCCGGTATTCCGTCGCACTTTTCTATTGCCGTATTCGGGCATGTAGGCTATTACCCGCAGTTTTTTTCCCTCAAATTACAGGCCCAAGTTCAGGGTGCGGGTAATCCACCCCAATTATTTTTGGACCATTTTATTTTTACTTCTGTCAGCTGAAAATACGATGCATCTCATGTTATGCTCTATCCTTTTACGGTTCCCGACATAAATAACGTTTAATTGTCCACTCAATTTTACTTACACATGAGTAATATAACAATCTCCATTACTAGCAAGCCCGATCTTGTGAGTATTATTCCTAAAACTCTTGATTTTAAACGAAATAAACAAGCAAGTTCAATGCGAACATCAAAGTTTTCAGGCATCCAAACCGCCGCCCACAAACCACCGGTACATTTTTTTCTGCACGCGATCGGTAAATGATGTCATCGGACCCCAGCAACCCCACACGTGTCTATTGTTTTATCTTAATGGGGCGTATCTTTCATAAAAATTGTTTGGAAACGATAAAAAAATTCTTGATCGCAAAACGGTTGTGGAAAACAGCGCTTTCCGTAAGCTCCATGTCAATAACCAACAACAGCATGCAGATGTGTTAACACAAATTAAAGCGTTCAACTTTTCTCGCCAAGCGTCTGCTATTTGGCGCCAAAACATAACCATTCACGAGATAGTAGAATAGTCGTAGCAACTCGTCTTAGGAGCAATTAAATAATTTTCACATTGATTGCGATTTAAATTTTATGATTGGGGAATAAACGCAAATTAGGGTCGGGTATAAAAGCCAAGGCCGCGCCGGGCCGGGCCGAGCCGCCGAGCCAAAAATTGCCGATCCGAAAATTTTATTTTTCGGAATTCTAACCGTAGAAGAAATGTTAGTGGTAAATTTTAATATGGTAATGTTAATTGTATCAAATGTGATACTCATCATATTTTTTGTTCTTTTTGGTGCCCTAATTTTTGTTTTATTGCAATTTTGCAAATTTTTAGGGGTATAAAAGCCAAGGCGGTTTTTATCGTACGTTTTGATTGAATTTGAATGAAACAGACACGAATGTGTAAAAAAAATGTACATGACAACCCAAAATAAGTATTTTCTAAACCTTTTATTTTAATAATTCAAGTCAATATCCTTTTAGTATCTGTAATAACCGTATTTTTGGTGGTTTTATGTAGGCCACGTCTTTATGAACCGCAACGGACGGCAATGTCAGATTAAACGATAAGGGCATTTAAATATACTATCTGAATGGTAGGAACTAAAGATAGAGCTTTATGAAACTCATCATATTTCTGAATCATCTTAAACATATTAAATATGTTTTGATACTTACCTATTGTATTATTATTGTTTATTAATATGCTTCAGTCAGTAAGTGATTAGTGCATTAATTGACTCATCTAATTGTTTTAGATCTCAGCCTGTCACTTTAAAAAGAAAGGGTTGCAACAAAAACGATGCAATTTGCATACCTGCAGATATCTCGCCAAAAGACAAAGATAACGCCTCGGCGAAGACAAAACGCATTTGGCGTGTATTGCCGAATAATAAATTTTACCTATCCACACTTTCCAAGAGCAAGCTTATACGTAAGCGGTTAACCAGTATAGTGCACATTCTTTCGCAAAAAACTGACAACTACCCTTCTTGAATCAGTGGAAGGGAGAGAATGACTGAAGACAATATTTCATGTTCAATCTCCACGAAAGAATGCTGCCGACCTCAGCAGGTATCGAACCCGCATCCTCCTGATCATCAGTCAGTAAACAGCTCCTACTGGCAGTAAACAGAAAACAGAACCCTGCATGCACACAACGTTGAATCAACTCTGTTTCAACGTTGATTCAACGTGGAGTGCCTGCTGGGAACATTTTTTTAAAACTTTTTTTCTGAAAACAAAGTTTGGTGGACAATATTGTTTATTTCCCTTACAAAGTATCCAGGTGCCGTTTTAAAGACGTCGAATCAACGTCGTAAAACCCTGAAATCCTTCACCAATCATTAAAACAACGTCGCATATACAAACTTTGTCTACTGGGATAACAGTCTGACATGGGTCGTCATTCGATTTGGATCATTTCGGTCATTGTGTGCCTTCCCTTTCTGTCCTTTTCGGTCGTTTCCTGTAATAGGGTCCCCCTATTTGCAGACAAGAACCGTCAAGAACCGACAAGAACAGTCAAGAACCGACAAGAAGCTTCTTTTGGCCTATTTATCATAAAATATAATTTAAAATTATATTTTAAACCAATTCTGATATATTTCAATGCTATAATATCATTTTATACATGCATGAGAGGCATAAAGTTGTCCACATTATTCTCTTGACGGTAAATTCTCGTGTCGGTATTTATAGCAAACGTCAATTTTGTCATTAGATGATAGCTATGTATGTTCATCATGAACAAACTTGATAAATTATTTAAAAAATATACCTAGCAAACAACAGTTCCATCATTAGATGATAGCTACAAACGTGCATCGTGGATATGATTCATGAGGTCTCCGGACGTTAGCCCCCAGGACGTTTGCCCCCCAATGACTTAATCTAAAAATGGACATTTGCCCCCCAGTTGAAAATGCAACCCGGACATTTGCCCCCCAGAGCTTATTTTTGGTATGGACATCTGCCCCCCAGGGCTTATTTTACAGGTGGACATTTGCCCCCCACTGCTTATTTAAGAAAGGGACATTTACCCCCCCCCCCCCCCCCCCCCACCCGCTGCCTGATACATCTACCATTCCATATTTTTGTTTTATCTCTAAATTAAATAAACACAAATAAGTCTTGCATTACCATTAACTTGCAAGGCTCTATTCATTATACAGACTGGTATATAGCTACTTAATTTACATGATAATGATTTGGTTATGGTTTTACAGTCCATTCAAGATCATTTCAATTACTTCAAGAATTAACCATCAGTGTATCCAGTGTAAAAACCACTTGAGTTTCCATTGTAGAAATAAGCGTCTGACATTGGACCCTCACTGAGGCACAAAATCAATATATGGTTCTGTAGCTGACTTGCTTAACCCTTATCCTGCTGAATAAATTAAGCATCTCCAATTGTTGACTATTAACCATCACATTCTTGGTATGTTTTGTTAACTTAACAAACTAGCAAATAGCATTTATGCTATAACATAGAGAATTTCTCTTACCAGAATTTACCGACAAGAAAAAATTGGCTTGACAGCGTTTGTTAGCTTTTGTTTCTTTGAAACTTATAGTCCAAACAAGCAGTTGAGCATAACATTGATTGAAATATTATTCTAGCTAGGGGCCGCCAATAGTCTCTTGTCGGTAAATTGCTCTTGACGGTATTTCCGATAAGAACACTTTCTCGCCAAATAACTGAGTGATTTTCTTGTTGGTATTCATTGACAAGGAGAAACATAGATTGTGGGTACCCGTTAGAACCACCTCATTGTACAGACTTGTGAACGTAATGAATCTCTTGTCGGTATTTACCGACAAGGAGAGAAGCGATATTATGCATAAATTGTATTCTCTAAAACGTAGATTGTGGGTACCCGTTAGAACCTCCTCATTGTACAGACTTGTGAGTGTAATGAATCTCTTGTCGGTATTTACTGACAAGAAGAGGAGCGATATCATGCATATATATAATGATATAAAACATAGAATGTAGGTACCCGTTAGAACCGCCTCATTGTACAGACTTACTTTTGGTCCTTTGAGATCAGCGTGAATATTCTGAGAAATCAGAAATAAATTATTAGTTTAGACTCAAATTCTGGACAGGTTTTTAATTATTTGGACCTCATTTTGATTTGTTTCAGTCTTTGAATCGACTGCCTATTCGAAATTCGCAAAATTGCAGCATGCTTCCTCTGGCTTTCGTTGCCGGATCATTACAGGGTCACTGATGAGGCTTTATTAGCCGAAACTACGTAGTATGACCCATCTTCTTTCTTATAAATATTTTCATTGCTCTTAAAGGAACTCATGTTTGATTTTATTTGTCGTCACTGCAGCTGGTGTTGTGCCGTGTGGCGGCCGTAAAACGTATCCCCGTACATCAACCATAGTGCAGTTTATATTTTACTTTTGGTCCTTTGAGATCAGCGTGAATATTCTGAGAAATCAGAAATAAATTATTAGTTTAGACTCAAATTCTGGACAGGTTTTTAATTATTTGGACCTCATTTTGATTTGTATAAGTCTTTGAATCGACTGCCTATTCGAAATTCGCAAAATTGCAGTATGCTTCCTCTGGCTTTCGTTGCCGGATCATTACAGGGTCACTGATGAGGCTTTATTAGCCGAAACTACGTAGTATGACCCATCTTCTTTCTTATAAATATTTTCATTGCTCTTAAAGGAACTCATGTTTGATTTTATTTGTGAACGTAATGAAGCTCTTGTCGGTATTAACTGACAGGGAGAAAAGCGATCCTATGCATAAATGGTATTCTATAAAACGTAGAGTGTGGGTACCCGTTAGAAACGCCTCATTGTACAGACTTGTGAACGTAATGAATCTTTTGTCCGTATTTACTGACAAGAAGAGGGACGGTATCATGCAGATATATAATAATCTAAAACATAAAATGTATGTGCCCGTTAGAACCGCCTCATTGTACAGACTTGTGAACGTAATGAATCTCTTGTCGGTATTTACCGACGAGGAGAGAGGCGATATTGTGCATAAATGGCATTCTCTAAAACGTAAATTGTGTGTACCTGTTCGAAACGCCTCATTGTACAGCTTGTGAACGTAATGAATCTCTTGTCGGTATTTATTGACAAGAAGAGAAGCGACATCAATTTTGTGGGACCTTTACCCGACATTGAGATGAAATGACATCTCAAGCCTGGTCGCCCAACAGGTTTTATACACATGGAATCGCACCGCTTAGCATGGGCAGGCTCAGATCCTCTAAGCGGTTTACCAGTACTCGTGTGTGGTTGGTGTCAGCTCTGCGTGGAACCATCATGCAGAAGAGAATGTAGACACTTTTGTTCAAAGGTTAAAATGGTCTTGTAAAATAGTTATTTATTTATTTTTTACTGAAACCACATCTGGTCATGATTACCATGCATAGCTGATGTCTAGTGACTGTCGTTTGCTATAAGTACCGACACGAGAATTTACCGTCAAGAGAATTTTTTGTTGTTGTTGTTGTTGTTGTTTTGTTCATGAATCATATCCACGATGCACGTTCGTAGCTATCATCTTATGATGGAACTGTTGTTTGCTAGGTATATCTTTTAAATAATAAACCAAGTTTGTTCATGATGAACATACATAGCTGTCATCTAGAGACAAAATTGACGTTTGCTATAAATACCGACACGAGAATTTACCGACACGAGGATTTACCGTCAAGAGAATAATGTGGACAACTTTATGCCTCTCATGCATGTATAAAAATGATATTATAGCATTGAAATATATCAGAATGTTTAAAATATCATTTTAAATTATATTTTATGATAAATAGGCCAAAAAAAGGTTCTTGTCGGTTCTTGACTGTTCTTGTCGGTTCTTGACGGTTCTTGTCAAGTTTGTTCATGATGAACATACATAGCTGTCATCTAGAGACAAAATTGACGTTTGCTATAAATACCGACACGAGAATTTACCGACACGAGAATTTACCGTCAAGAGAATAATGTGGACAACTTTATGCCTCTCATGCATGTATAAAAATGATATTATAGCATTGAAATATATCAGAATTGGTTTAAACTATCATTTTAAATTATATTTTATGATAAATAGGCCAAAAAAGGTTCTTGTCGGTTCTTGACTGTTCTTGTCGGTTCTTGTCTGCAAATAGGGGGACCCCTGTAATAAGGTAATTCTAAAAATAGAAACAAAAATAAAATAAGAAATTCGATCAATTAAGGTGATTCTGGTGAGTATATTTAATTTTTTCACGAACACATAATAAGTATAATCAAATTCAAATATCATAAGGCCAAAAAGAAGTAATTTAACCGATGAATTTGAAAGAAATTCGGAATTGTCAATACTCTTTCGCCGCCTAGGCTTTTATACCCCTGGATTTCGGAAAACAGTTATTAAACGATGAATAAGCAATGTAGATACGTGAAACTACTTGTAGTTATAACATATCTAATTTATAATAATTTAACCCCACATTCACCAAAATATATATCTAACTTGTATCTAGAGACTAAAAATAAAATTTTCGGTAGGCTCGGCGGCTCGGCCCGGCCCGGCGCGGCCTTGGCTTTTATACCCGACCGCAAATTAGAGACATTACTTCACCATATTTTCACACCTTATCGACACGCACCGCAGGGTGGCAATTATATGACAGGGATTAACAACAGTGTCATAACTGAACCGTTATAAATCATCAAACAGTGTAAATCCAAATCAACGTCTGCGGCGTCTTTCTGAGGTGTCTGGTCTGGGACTGCACTGTTTGCCGATGTCCCAAAAAAGGGCGGCAGGCATATGTGGGTTAATAAATAAATAACAATGGTGAACAGGTAAAGTTTTTTCAACATTTTAATGTAAAATACATGCTTTCTGGTGATACTCGCGCGCACGTGCATTTTCCCGCCTTTTTAAGATGATCGAGCGTTCCATTGTGTGTTACAAAAACTGGCCAAATTCTTACTTTTTCTCTCTTTTTTTACAATTCTTATTGGAAAGGGGTCTTCACTAAAAGGAAAAAATTTGCTCCTAGACTCCCATTGACAAGGTAGGCCAAAACATATTTGACATAGCTGCCTCTTTTGCAGATGTATACATTCTCCTTAAATTAGAATTCTTGAGAGATTAAACAGACTAATCACTCATCTAAAGTGGTCAGTCTTCTAGTCATTCGGTGCTCACGTCTGCACCGTCATAAGGTGTTGTTTCTAGTCTGAATTTGTGCACAAATATTGTTTCATTGTCAAAACATTAGTCATTACTAGTCATTGTGATATCTCTTTCAGAAACAAACAGCATAATGACTGAATAATAAACCATTCCTTTCAATATAAATCATCCATTCAACAGTAGTCATTCAAATTTCTCAATTCACTGAATTATTTTAAGGTTATTAGGAAATAAAACAAAGAGTTCTATGTTTATGTTTTTTTATTTTATTTCTTGAACATAATGTCCAGAAAAATCTCTAACATACAGTAAGTATTATGCATATATAAACAAAAATACAAAAGGCATTTAAACATACATGTACTCAAATTTTAACATAAAAGAGAAACCGATTATGCAATCGATAGCTAGTTGGTTTTCTCTTCCGATTATAAACCGATAATCGATTGTGATTTGAAACCGATTGCCCACCACTACCGATAATCGTTTTTTTACACCTACAATAATCGTTACACGATTAACTAAAGTGTTAATCAAATTAACCCAAATGGAATCTTCCATCTTATATATTTCGAAATTTAGGGGTGTCAGGTTGTGTTTTCTTCAAAATTTATTCGGGAAGTGGCTAAACTTTACAAACAGTGTCCGCCCTGATCAGACGATGACGCGTTCTGCGGCGTCTGATCTGGGCCTGCAGTGTCTGACAACCCAAATGGACTCTTCCATCTTATATATTTCGAAATTTAGGGGTGTCAGGTTGTGTTTTCTTATAAATTTATTCGGGAAGTGGCTAAACTTTTTCAAACAGCGAAGGCCCTGATCATACGACATCGCGATCTGCGGCGTCTGATCTGGGCCTGCAGGGTTTGACAAGGTACCCCTTTGTGGGTTTCTGGTACTGAATGGGTTAAAAGTGAATAACAATATAATAATAATAATAATAATAATAATAACTAGAGCAGGTTGATGGCGCGCCATCGCATATCCCCCCGTTCTGCGGAGTCGGATCTGGGCCTGCAGTGTTTGACAAGGTACCCCTAAGTGGGTTTCTGGTACTGAATGGGTTAAAAGTGAATAATAATAATAAAAGTATAATAACAATAATAAAAATAATAATTACTAGAGCAGTTTGATAGCGCGCCTTCGCATATCCCCGCGCTGTGAAAACCATGTTACAATAAAAAGACCCAAAGTACTTCTTTCTGGCCTCCGGTGAACTCAAGACATGTCTCGGGGCAAGTTACGACCCATTTCAGCTATTGTTCGGTAAAACAAACTAGAGTACCCCACCTACCCCTGGGGTACGAGTTGACCAAAATAGGTACGAGTTGACTAGGGGGTACGAGTTGACCAAAGAACGGGTACGAGTTGACCAAAAACAGGTACGAGTTGACTTAGGTACGAGTTGACCAGTTACCATTTTATCAATGCGGATCGAAAATGTGCAGCTAAGTACGATTCCCAACTGATAATTTTCAGAAAATATAACTTTGGTCAAAAGACGAAAAGAATTCTCTATTCACTAAAGTTTCTAGTCATACGTAATGCTTGACAAATTCAGGCCGAGTTGAACCGTGGCCGACTTGACTCAGGGGCCGAGTTGGTTACAGGTCGAGTTGACCTGTTTCCATACAAGAATCCGGGACGTTTCGCCCCCAAACCATTTCCTCCCCTAGTCGTTTCGTCCCCAAGACGTTTCCCCCCTGGTCGTTTCCCCCCTAGTCGTTTCGCCCACCTAGTCGTTTCGTCCCCCTAGTCGTTTCGCCCCCTAGTCGTTTCGGCCCCTAGTCGTTTCGCCACTTCTCACTGTAATAGACTAATTGTAAAGAGGCAAATATTTAAGTAGCATCATCGCCCTGTCACGTCAGCCTAAGGATAACCGGCACCGGGCCTTAAAAGTGGCCACTCGGGGAGGTGTGACTAGGACTTGTTACAGTAAAATTATTGAGGCCTGTCCCTGTGCTTCAAAATTTTAGTGTAACCATTTACCGGTCATTTTTTTTTTTTAATTCTTCTTTTTTTTTTTTTTTTTTTTTTAATATTTTTTATTTTATTCATTTTCTTTTTATTTTAATTCTTATTATTTTGTTTTGTTCTATTATCTTTTTTTTTCCATTTTTTTTACTTTTTTTTTTCATTTTTTTTCTTTCATTCATTTATTTTTTTTTTCATTAGTTGTACATTTATTTCACACTGCGTCATGACTGAAAATTTTACCTTTTCAACTGTTGCTTTCCGACACTCTCCAAGAAACAGCCCACCAATTTAAATTGAAAAATGAGATAATTAAAGTCAATTAATTTTTTAACAACTCACCATTAATCTTTGTTCTCAATGTAATAGACTAATTTTCACTTTTCTTTGCATTGTTAAGAGGCAAATATTTAAGTAACATCATCGCCCTGTCACGTCAACCGAAGGGTAACTTATCCTTAGTTACCGGCCGGCACCGTGTACTTCTATCTCTCTCTTTCTTTCTCTCGGTCTCATATATCAATCTCTTATATATAAAAATTAGGGAAAAAATGGGGGCGAAACGACTAGGGTTTGGGGGGCGAAACGACTAGGGTTAGGGGGCGAAACGACTAGGGTCCAAAAAAGGAGGCGAAACGACCAGGGGGGAAACGACCAGGGGGGAAACGTCTTGGGGGCGAAACGTCTTGTTACCCCATACAAGGTCTCTTTCTGCCCCGAGTTCCAGGCACATATTCTCCCCCCAAAAAATATATTTAATTAGCCTCCATATAATTTTTTTAGTGTGTTCCGGTAATTACCAGTGTGTACCGGTGTTTTGGTGTGTTCTGGTATTTCTACAAACCGCTGATACTGCATCCGTCACATTTGACCATTAGCGCAGGTGATGGATCATTCAGCCAGATGATCCAACAACATGTTTTGTTACCTGTCTGACTGTTCCGACCACGTCTCTCATTGACTTTGTAACGCTTGTATTTCGACGGAAAGGAACGTTTCTTTTTCTTTCCGAAAGGCCTGTTCCTCTCGACCTGTTAGTTGTTGGAGTGTCATCATAACCGGCGTTTTCTTTTCCTTCAACAACAGCATAACGTTTTCCTAGCCAAGCATAGTTCATTATTCTCTTTAAAGAGTCCATCTTTAGCTCATTAAAAACGATCAGGAGATTAAAGCTAACAATTAAACGGACAAATTGTGTTTATTAGACTTCAAAAGGACCGCCAATCATTCCGGAAGTAATTGTTTTGGGTCTTGCTAATTACCGGTGACAGGACATCTCGGCCCCTAACAAACTCGGCCCCTGACAAACTCGGCCCCTAGCAAACTCGGCCCCTACAAACTCGGCCCCTGACAAACTCGGCCCCCAAAATTAGAATATGTATATATTAATGTTGGAATTGACTTATTATCAAAATATTACACATATTTTAATGTATATATGTCTAATTATTTTCATTTTTTGGCAATTTTTCCAATATATTTGAATAGGCGAGTTTTCTTTATGAGCCACCTGATCAGGATCTAAACTGTTTGTCATTGTTTGATAGCCTTAGCGAAGCGAGGTAGTTCTAACAAAACCCACAGACTGTTTTTACACTATACATAATATAAACCGAAGTTAACCACAGTTTTACAGGTCATGATTATATAGGCATGTTTTCATGATGATATACTGTGCTAGCAAGAACTGACATTTATAAAGAGTCGTTCTTCCCCAGAACCATTAGAGATTGGAACGCCCTTCCCGATTCGATTATTTCGACAGCTGAAGGTGCTGATGATTGTGTAGCTAAATTTACCTCTTTGGTTAGAGCTAGGGACTAACTACCCACATCACAGGTCCTGGTGTATGAATGTCATTTGACGTGTCACCAGTAACAGTTCTGATTCTAATTCAAAGCTTTGAAAGTTTAATGGGCGGTTCAAAAGGGTCTACCTAAATACCGCAAAGACGGGCAGAGACTCACAAAGACATTTAAATTGGGCAAAGACACATAAAAATATAGTGAAAGTCTCCATCCTAGACCCACAAACCCCCATAATGCATAGTCACCATCATGAAAGTGTGCAAAGACTATGAGGATGAGATATAACGGGATAAGCAAGGACACAAACAATAAGTCAAGATACGCAAAGGCACCAAATAGAACGCAAAGCCATGCATACAAGCAATAAATAAATAAATATATAGGCATATATGAAATAGATATAAATGAATTATAAAAAGAAAAAAAAATCGATTTTTTTTTTAAGTTTAAAATACACGCAAAGACACGCACAGACGGGCAAAGACACACCAAAGACAGACAAAGACACATGAAAATATTCCCAAAGAGACCCGTCCTCTCTCTCCCCACCCCTCAACAAATAAACGGTATGCATAGTCACCGAAGGCATGCATAATTATATATATCATTGAAGACAAAATGCACGATTCCAATTAGCAGACTCATCATACATTTTCCGGATGAAATAACTTAACCACAAGCATCGAGGTGATTTTAATGAGTAGACACAATAATAAAATAACGAATAGAAAGAACCTTTGAGTCAGAGTACTCATTATAATTGCTCATTGAGGCAATTATAATGAGCAGACGCATCATGCATTTTCCAGATGAAATAACAACCATAATCATCGAGGTGATTCAAATGAGCAGCCACAATAATACACTAGCGAGTACGAAGAACTTTTGTGTAAGAGTGCTAATAAGAATGGCCTCATCGAGGATAAAATAACGTCGATGTGACTCTAATGAGCAAACAAAACGAGTGAGTTGTTCGCTCTCGTTATTCCACTGCTTTGTCTGCTCATTAAAGTCACATCGACGATTATGGTTAAGATAAAATAACTTAACCATAACCATAGAGGGGATTCTAAAGAGCAGGTTCAACAATAAAATAAAGGGTATCCACAACCTATGTTTCATAGTAATCATTAGAGTATTAGTGTATATATAAAGTGTTCGTTATCCAATTTTCTTTATAAGAACATATCACTTCTTCAAGATAACCTAGGTGCCCGTGCCATGCACAAAGGTGATCATTAAAGAAGCTCGTGTAAGCCTTATTCACACCTTTTAACATGCGAATAGAGATTATGTGTGAATCGTTTATTCAGCAATACAAACCATTGTTAACACCTTTGCTGATGATCGTCAGTCAGATGATAAAGACGCTCGTGCCTATTTTTTCCATATCTTCTCATACTGCATATTGTTTTAACACGAATTTTATACAAATTGCTGTTAACAACTTTACTGATGACCGTTTTCGCAATTAGCAAAGACGTTCATATAAAATATTTTTATATCTTCTCATATTGCGCCCTTAAACACCACTTTCAGACAGAAAATTGAGTTTACCTGGGTATTAATTATTTTTCTTATTTCTGCTTCAAACATAAATTTGGGTAGCCGTTAGGACAACTTTGCAGAGACAGTTCTAACGAGTACCTAAAATGTATGTTTTGAGAACAAATATGAAAAGTATAACACTTTTATTTAAAATGTGTCATGGTTATGGTTAAGTAGAAGTAAAACAAAGATCAGGAATCGATACAATTAACTTACTCCACCCATCAAAGACACCAAAGGGAAAGAAATACAAACATTAAGCGACCAGACCATAATGGAAACCTAAACAAAGGAAGGCCATAAGGACAGTTACTTTACCACAAAATGGCCATATGGCCATCCAAAATTAAAAGACACAAGTGATACACACAGTAAGTAACAAACAACAACATAAATAAATCGCCACAGAAGAACCGCCTTGGGACGGTCAGTGGAAAGATTTCCACTGGGGGGCTTAAATCGATTTTACGTGGCCACAATCCTCGCCCTTACTTCCGTCGCGATTTAGACAAATAAATTGTTCAGTCCGCATGAAGGCCTCCTAACTCATCAGTGCAACATCTCCGTGAACACAAAAAAATCAAAGAACCACAGAGGTGAGACAACGGTGAGGACTCGACAGCAAGAAACCACTGAAATGCTGGAGCAGAAGAAAACCAACAGTTAGTTAGACTCCGGTGGGCCCGACCAGAGTTGTTTCATTCGGAATTGTCTGATGAGTCTGCTGATTAGAATCGCCCATTGAGGCGATTCGTATGAGTGCTCAGACACAAAAGTTCTTCGTGCTCGTTTATTATTGTGTCTGCTCATTAGAATCACTTATTTCATCCGGAAAATGTATGATGATGAGTCTGCTCATATGAATCGCGCATTTTTATGTCTTCAATGATATATACATTACCTCGGTGACTATGCATAACGTTTATTTGTTGAGGGGATATGGGAGAGAGAGGAGGGGGCTCTTTGGACATTTTTGCATATTTTTATGTGTCTTTGTGTGTCTTTGCCCGTCTTTTGTGCGTCTTTGCGTGCCTTTGAAACTTAAAAAAAAATCTATTTTTTTTTTGTATTCATTTATTTTCATGTATGTTTCATTTTTGCCTATATATTTATTTATTTATTGCTTTTGTGCATGTCTTGCATTCTATTTGGTGTCTTTGCATATCTTGGCTTTTTTAGTGAATTTGTGTATCCCTTTATATCTCATCCTTGTAGTCTTTGCGCACTTTTCTGTTTTATGATGGTGACTATGCATTATGGGGGTTTGTGGGTCTGGGATGAAGACTTTCAGTATATTTTTATGTGTCTTTTCCCAATTTAAATGTTTTTTTGTGTCTTTGCCTGTCTTTGTCCGTCTTTTGCGTGTCTTTGCGCGTCTTTGTCTGTCTTTGCGTGTCGTTTGCTGTCTTTGCAGTTTTTAGGTAGACCGGTACAAATCGGTACTGGTAATTACCAAAACGAAACCAAAATACCCGAACGAAGCCGAAATACTGCAACGGACTATTAAAATATAGGGGAAATGTCTGTGGTTGAATGTAATGGTTTAATTAATGCTCTTGCATAAATATATTATATAAACATATATACAGTATATAAAATTGGCACCGAGAAGGAATTTAATAACAAATCGTTGTATCTATCTATCTTCTCATACTGAGTCGGTCATATTTGGCCGTTACCTCAGTTAGGTGGGTGGCTAAATTTAAAATTTAGCATAAAAAATCATCACTGGATGAGCCCTTAAAACTATTTACAATCCGAACACAGAGGTATCCTAAAACGCAAACCTCTAAGTCTCAATCTTATACTGTGCGGGCTTTGAACTCCTCTGCGGTCTTGGCGTTCACCGCAGAAGATGGAAGACTATTCCACTGAGGAATAGTTCTGTGGTCCTTTAAAACCCTTAATTCGCGATTTGGACGCATGCATTAAGTTTATGCAATGTTAACTTTTCTATGTAAATGAAATGAAAGAAACTGTCAAAGTATATTTTTATCATTTTCAATTCAATGTGTTAAATCTCATATAAAAGGAAACGACACACAGAGTCAAAATTGTGCGAGAATTATCCATATATAGTAGCAAATGATTCTTTCTTGTCATATGTGTAGAATAAATAAATGAACCTGCGCATGGAAAAACCCACGCATGGCAAAACCTGCGACCTGTGCGACCACCATCCGCGCAGTCTGATCAGAGTCTTTTCTGTTCGCATGAGACTTCCTAGGCCTCCGGATTACGCAGAAACCAACAAGCGAAGACTGGACATACTGACTGCATGCACAGGTTGATCTGAGTCTTCGCTGGTTGCGCTAATCTTATAGTTAGTTTTGTCATGCGCAGACTCAAATAAAAGAAATAAATAAATGTCTCATAAAAAGGTTAAAGACAGGACTGGACAATTTAAGGGAGCACAGGAAAACCTGAGTCATTCTTTGTCTGACCTCTGAAGGGTTAACATCAAATTCTATTTATCTGATTGGCTGTAAATGGAGACCTGTTGTGACATCACAATGATTGACATTTTAATAATAAATGATTGACAACTCTGCTCTGTTTGAAGCTAACCTTGTTATTTCAATTATGTAACAGCAGGCACACTCCATAATTGGTTCAATAGACAAACAAAACAATTTAGTCACACACACACACACACACACACACACACACACACACACACACACACACACACACAAATAAATATTAAAGAATTAAAGCTTCAAATTTGTTGAAAAATTATAAGTTGACACTATAGAAAACAGCTTCTTCTGATAAATAAATAAATAAATAAATAAATAAATAAATAAATAAATAAATAATGTTGGAATGAGATAATTGTTTTTAAATTTGATATAATAGAAAGATTTTTCAATTCTTCGTCTTATAGAAGAAAAATAAAAAGTAAAATGAATTATAAATAGGCAGTCTTAGTAAAACAAAATAAATAAAAGTGACACAGCTAAACAAATGATGGAATGAATAAAACAGATGTCCAGGCTTATCTCATTCTTATCTCAGTTTAGATCTTTTTAAATAAAATATAGATTTTGGGTGCTCAATAGAATTGTCTTAATCAGGCTGTTCTAACGAGCACCCACAATATACTGTCAAGTGAAGGTATACATGTGTATGGCCTCAATGAGACAATTCAAACGAGCCCCCACAATATACTATATTGTGTTGGTTTGTTTGTTTGATTTGATGTTTAACGTCCCCGTCAACACTGTAAAGGTCATTTTGGAGATGTTGCTTCCAATTTTGTGGGACTTTTACCCGACACTGAGATAAATGAGATCTCAAGCCGTTTCGCCCAATGAAACCAATAGGGTTTACAAGCATGGACAAGCCGACACGCACCGCTTTGTCTGAGCAGGCTTAGATCCTCTAAGCTGTTTACCAGTACTCGTATGCGGGTCGGTTTCAGCTCTGCTTGGAAGCATCATGCAGCCCATATATTTCTTCAAGCCCCGATGGGCGGGGGCCGATAGAGTGTTGGTACTAGGTCTATTTCTAATGAGTACTAGGACTAGCATTTTACACATACAAATGTTCAATGATGCAGTTCTAACGATTTTTGGGATATGTGTTAGAACTGTGTTATATCCCAAAATCTTTTCACAATGAATCATGTTACAGGGAGGTTATTGTGTACAGAGAAAAATATGAAAACACACATTATATTTCTTCCAAAGTAGAAGTAAAACAAAGATCAAGAATCGATACAATAAACTTACTCCACCCATCAAAGACACCAAAGGAAAAGAAACATAAACATTAAGCGACCAGACCATAATGGAAACCTAAACAAAGGAAAGCCATATGGACAGTTACTTTCCCACAAAATGGCCATATGGCCATCCAAAATAAAAAGACACAAGTGATACACACAGTAAGTAACAAACAACAACATAAACAAATCGCCACAGAAGAACCGCCTTGGAACGGTCAGTGGAAAGATTTCCAGCGGGGGGCTTAAATCGATTTTACGTGGCCACAATCCTCGCCCTTACTTCTGTCGCGATTTAGACAAATAATTTGTTCAGTCCGCATGAAGGCCTCCTAACTCATCAGTGCAACATCTCCGTGAACACAAATAATCAAAGAATCAAAGAGGTGAGACAACGGTGAGGACTCGACAGCAAGAAACCACTGAAATGCTGGAGCAAAAGAAAACCAACAGTTAGACTCCGATGGGCCCGACCAGTGTTGGCCTGTCACTACGGCGGACCGGGTTCGATCCCCAGCCGGGTTAAGGATGTTAGCATTTTTTCACCTGTTACATTTGGCACCCCACGTTGACAGGCCAACACTCTACCGCGTCGCTATAAAAACCGGCTTGTACCGCAAGGCAGTACAAGTGTATCTTATACCTATCACTACTACATAAAGCCATAGGAAGACTTTCAAAATCTCGGACATACCCTTCTCGGCATTTACTCCTTTTCTTCGTTCAGGTCGATAGGCATGGTGGGCGAAGCTTGCTTACCAAGTAATGCTTACTATCCGCGGACGCCTGCTTACACTCTTCTGGAATCCATGTCTGTTGATCTGAACATTGATATTTGCCATTTGTCTATGGATTAATGATTTTGGATTACCGCTTTGGTACTTCGACCTAAACTACTTCTGTAATTCATGTTAACTTCTTATCTAAACTATTGGGAAATTATCAAGTCACTGTGTCTGGATTTTGTCTGCGTTGTGTGTGTTCAATTATGATATAGTCTGCAAAATAAAGGTATCTAACTGTTGGTTTTCTTTTGCTCCAGCATTTCAGTGATTTCTTGCTGTCGAGTCCTCACCATTGTTTCATCTCTGTGGTTGTTTGATTTTTGTGTTCTCGGATATGTTGCACTGATTAGTTAGGAGGCATTCATGCCGACTGAACAAAGAACTTGTCTAAATCGCGACGGAAGTGAGAACGAGGATTGCAGCTGCGTAAAATAGATGTAATCCCCCCCCCAAACCCCGTGGAATTCATTTCACTGACCGTTTCAAAGCGGTTCTTCTGTCGCGGTTTATTTTTGTTATGGTTTGTCTTTGAGTGTGTGTTTCGCTTATATTATTTTGTTTTGGATAGCCAGGGAAAGTAACTGTCCTTTTAATTTGGCTTTCCGCTATTGATGTTTCCATTAGGGTCTAGTTATTTCATTTTTGTGTTTCTTTACCTTTGTTGTCACTGCTGGGAGTTGTGGAGTGAGTGTATCGATTCCTGATCATTGCCCACACTTCTATATTGTAAGCCAATATTATTTAGGAATGCAGTTTTCAGTACCCCGTAGTTAGTATAAGTATTCTAAATAACCATGAATGTATTTTATAAATAAACTTTGCGCATTTTCACGAATTTTAAAACACTGATTAATCCAACTGATTTGTGAATATTAATCCAATTTAGAATATTAAAAATCAGAGATAATAACACTATTAAACAAAATGCTGCACTTTGAGAATCAATGCACTATTTGTTGCAATGAAATGAAATGCAAATTGATTCAAACACTTTTACTTACAAATTTACAAGACATAATTCTTATGTTTTGCTGGCATGACGAATGTACGTGCCACCCGATTTGGTTATATACGGACCAGACGACCCCGATGTTGCTGATTGTAATCGTTGTTGCTGTATCGCAGTTTGTTGATGGTCAAGCATTGGGATCTGTAATGTTATTAGATTTCCTAGTCGACGTTGGTGGTGACGTTGTTTCAACGTTTGATCTGTTTTCCCGTTGCAGATAAGTAGGGAAGTTCGCAGACTGGTCGGGCCCATCGGAGTCTAACTGTTTGTCTTCTTTTGCTCCAGCATTTCAGTGGTGTATTGCTGTCGAGTCCTGACCGTTCTTTCATATCTGTGGTTGTTTGATTTTTGTGTTCACGGAGATGTTGCAATGATGATTTAGGAGGCCTTCATGCGGACTGAACAAATCATTTGTCCAAATCGCGACGGAAATAAGAACGAGGATTGTGACCACGTAAAATCGATTTAAGTTCCCCCACTCCCGCCCAGCCATTGGCATTCGTTTCACTGACCATTCCAAGGCGGTTCTTCTGTCGCGGTTTATTTATGTTATGGTTTGTCTTTGAGTGTGTGTATCACTTATATTATTTTGTTTTGGATAGCCAATTGGCCATTTTGTCGGAAAGTAACTGTCCTTTTGGCTTTCCGCTATTGCTGCCTACATTAGGATCTAGTTGTTTCATGTTTGTGCTTCTTTCCCTTTGGTGTCTCTGATGGGAGCTGTGGGTTAATTGTATCGATCCCTGGTCATTGGCTTCACTTCTATTTCGTTTCACAGACCTTCCAGTGAGATTCTTATGTCGCGGTTTATTTATGTTATGATTTGCATTTGAGTGTGTGTATCGCTTATATCTTTTTTATTTTTATTTTTTGATAGCCGATTGGCCATTTTGAGGGAAAAAGTAACTGTCTTTCCAGTAGGGTCTACTTATTTTATGTTTGTGTTTCTTTCCCTTTGGTGTGTCTGATGGGAGCTGTGGGTTAATTGTATCGCTTATGATTATTGCCTTCACTTCTATTTTAGAGGTTTTACTTCTACTTTTCAAGGGTTTGCTTCCTCTATCATAGTAGTGTTTTTTGTCTTTGCTGACGTTTCCTCAAACGTTTCTTTAGATTTTTAGGTTTTCCTGTTGGTTCAAGCAGCGGCGCTGACGTAGGGAACGTTGTTTTCAACATTCGCCCACAAACTATCTCAGCCGGTGACAGCATTATAGTGTCAATTACAGAATTTCTATATGCTAAAATAGCCTAGTATGGACCCTGTGCTTTCTTTAATAAGTTGTTCACTGTTCTTACGGCCCTTTGTGCATAGTTGTTTTTTTTTTTTGTTTTTTTTTGCTAAATTCTAAATTTAGCGCACCACCCAACTGATGTAATAGCCAAGTGTGATCGACTCAGTATATGAATAGAGCTAGGAACTCACTTCCATATCACAGGTCCTGGTGTATGAATGTCATTTGACATGTCAACAGTAACAATCTATCTATCTATCAGAATCAGAATTGTTACTGGTGACACGTCAAATGACATTCATACACCAGGAATCGGGAATCTATCTATCGACTCATCCAAACCCTACGACATCACTCAATAATACTATTTGCCGGGACTTACCGGTGGTTGGCAATAAAACGTCTTTGGCCGTTTATCGCCATTGTAAATGCGATGTTATTTTCTCTGAACTTGTATTTTGTTTGGAATCGAAACGACAAAATTGACCTTTAAACTTTTTATAATAGACGTGTCTTAGCTAGAAATTATTGGTTTCTAGAAGATTTGAGGATGGTTTGATGATTGAATTACCTGTTAAACTTATGCAGGTAACGAGGCGGGACGGCCTTAATTATTTGTAATAAGAATGCGCAAAACGAATGACTAAACCCGGAAGATGCATGAATGAACTCCAAAATACATCTATCTACTCATTTAAAGTGTACTCGAACGAATTTCTGTGACAGTAAACTTAAATATGCCTGTAATATTAAACCTATTTACAATGGAACCAGGGCCTTTTTGCCAACCAAGGAAGTGTCTAGAGTGCCGGTACAGGCACCCTAGTCTCTGAGGCTAGAGTAACGGGTCCGGCACTCTAGACTCGGTGGCTAAAGTGACGGACCCGGCGCTCTAGCCATTCCTATGTGGACAGGCTAGAGTGCCGGCAATACAATACTTGATAGCTATAATCCACCAGAGAGCATCATACGACGAATTAAAGAAAGAAAGCATTTGCCTGACATAATAACTGAGGTGTGTGATGTGTTGGTAATGTAAGACAATATGATTTTTCTTTGAGGTCGTTCAACCGCTCAATCAGGTAACAGGTTGTTTGTAGCACACCATAATTATTTTTACAACCGCGGCAAACACTGGTTTCAATTTCAATTATTGTTATGTACATACAATAATAAAGAGGATAATAATGATAATAATAAATTTATTTCCAATTAACGTTATTGCATACTTTCTTTCCATGAAGACATTAAAATAAACGAGTCGCGTCGTGAGAAAACCGGTTAATTGCATATGCGAACAACAGAGGCGCAGATCAGCCTGCGCATCCGTGTATAGTTCACAGACTAAACTGCTATGTAAGAGAAATAATGTCCGTTTTATCTCGATTCTATGAGGTAAATGATGGAAATAACAAATAATTAATATATTACCGGCATTTTTTAGCAGTTGTTGATATACACATATCATGTGAAGTATTCTCCCTTGAGGCGGTTTTGCAGTTGTTGATATACTTAGTATACGTACCATGTGGAGTATTCTCTCCTCTAACATGGTTGATAATTTTAGATATGTCAGGTAAATGTTTACTTTCTTTAATTCGTCCTTAGTATGATGCTCTCTGGCGGCTTATAGCTATCAAGTTTTGTATTACCGGGTATTACCGGCACTCTAGCCTGTCCACATAGGAATGGCTAGAGTGCTGGGTCCGTCACTTTAGCCACCGGGTCTAGAGCACTCTAGCCTAAGAGTCTAGGGTGCCGGTACCGGCACGGTCCCTGGACAATTTGGCCCATAACAAAATCGGCCCATGACAAAATCGGCCCATAACAAAATCGGCCCATACAAAATCGGCCCATAGCAATTACGGTGCACAATTTTAACGATGGTATAATTACTTTGTTTGTATATAATTGGTTTGCTTGTACGGCCAAATTAGTAGCATGTGAATAGAAAGAGGGGATAAAGTGCAAAATATGTTTAGTTTGAGAAATCAATATTATAACGAATAACATCATGTAAACAATTCCTGAAAATAATTCCCTCTAAACCCCACTTTATATAGAGATTTAAAGAGGTATATGTTATTTTGCTTATTTCTGCTCCAAGACAGGTTGTGGATATTCGTTAGAACAATGAGGCGGTTCTAAAGAGCGCCCACAACGTATGTTCGGAGTACAAATAAAACAAATATCACAAATTTTTGTCAGAAAATTAGTCATTTTGGAGACAATGACAGACTGCACTACGTCACATTGGTGTGTTATCGTAATGACATAGGAAAGAAAATGCGTTCTTAAGAATTGTGAAAATGCTTAACGGTTTATGTTCTTTGATTGTTACTTTAGGGCACGTGCCGATAAAGGTAACAATGTAAAGTGATTATTGCTCATTTTGCATACCGACATGTGTTACCAATACAAATAAATTCATAGTGTCCCCAGAACTACAATTTCCAAGTTCATAAATTTATATTTAAATTTATATTCATTTTTTTTTTCTAAATAAACACACCCTGCTTTATATTATTTTCATTTTATATATTCCACTACAAAGGTTGCATTGCGAGAAAACTCACATCTGAGGGAGGTAATTATTGAAAATAATGCTATAAATACCGAGCGGTGAAAAGAGGGTAACCATAAATTGTATGTACATGTATTTTATCATAAATAAACTATAATCTTTCTTTTTTATAGTTTGGTTGATAATTGACCCCTATAACAGCATTGAAATCATTTATGGGCCGAAATTGCTATAGGCCGATTTTGCTTTGGGCGATTTTGTCATGGGCCGATTTTGTACTGGTCCGAAAAGACCCGGAACCACCGGCACCCTAGACACTTCCTTTTGCCAACCACGAAAGATCGTTATCAAACGGAAAAGTAATTTTGCGCATGCGCAATGACATGTAATCAAGGTCACGTGTCAAAACATTGGATCCGTCTGTACTGCATCACCCCCACGCGGGGGTTACGTGTTCTTATTGAATCCGGGGCGTTTCGGCCCCGAGTCGTTTCGGCCGGGTCGTTTCGGCCTGGGTCGTTTCGGTCTACATTTGGACCTGGGTCGTTTCGGCCTATTTCGGTGGGTCGTTTCGGCCCTGGCTCGTTTCGGCCTGGGTCGTTTCGGCCCGATTTTATTATATAGCATTTTGTCTTGTATAAAAGATTATTATTTAAATTTGGAATAATACTTAAACGCACTGTCACGTTATGTCATGGTTATGATAGCCCCAAATAAAGTGTTTTAATTAATTTAATTTATTCAGCAGGATAACGGTTATTTATTTTATTTATTTATTTATCTATTTATTTGTTTTTTATTTATGTATTTACTTCAACATATGTTTTTTCTTTATTGTGTGTTTGCTATTACCACGTGCTTAATGAAACTGCGTATGTAACTGTAGGGGAAGGGCCGTAACTAATGTTGAGAGAACTTGTGGCCCAACCCCGTTGCCTATTATTATATGCAATAAAATATGATTAAACTGATAACAGTTATATACTTTTCTTTCTACAATGATTGAATTTGGTAACACAATCAGCAGGCAAAATCACATCCATCCATCCATCCATCCATGCATACATACATACATACATACATACATACATACATACATACATACATACATACATACATACATACATACATACATACATACATACATACATACATACATAC
Organism: Lucinisca nassula; assembly: GCA_963580285.1. Taxonomy (NCBI): domain Eukaryota; kingdom Metazoa; phylum Mollusca; class Bivalvia; order Lucinida; family Lucinidae; genus Lucinisca; species Lucinisca nassula. The sequence goes on from OY757022.1 coordinate 27,064,629, forward strand.
ACTTATCGCCCCCCGGGACGGGCCTCCGTGGCCTAGTGGATAAGAGCGCTGACTCTTAGTCATTAGGTCTCTCACCTCCGTAGGTTCGAGCCTCGCTCGGGCCACGTGTGAGACGCCAAGTTCTGCAACGGAAGGTCAGGTGGTTTTTCTCCGGGTACTCCGGTTTTCGCCCACCTCTGATTAACGATCGGCTCGATATGAGTGAAAAAATCTTGAAAGGGCCGTAAAACCCAAAACCAAAATTATCGCCCCCGCCCATCGGAGCTTGAAAAAATAGATGGGCTGCATGATGCTTCCATGCAGAGCTGAAACAGACCGCACACAAATACTGGTAAACCGCTTAGAGGATCTAAGCCTGCCCAGGCAGAGCGGTGCGAGTTGGCAAGCCCATGTTTATAAACCCTATTGGTTTCATTGGGCGACATGACTTGAGATGCCATTTCATCTCAATGTCGGGTAAAAGTCCCGCAAAATTGGAAGCAGCGACTCCAAAATGACCTATACAGTGTTGACGGGGACGTTAAACCCAAAATCAAACAAACAAATCGCCCTCGCCAGTTAGAGCTTGGAGAATAGATTGAGCTGCATGATGCTTCCACGCAGGGTTGAAACCGACCGCACATGACAACACATAAAAAAGAATAATAATGAATAAAAAAATAAATAAAGATTATATTAAATAATAATTCAAATACCTGTTCCAGAAAGGGGATGCTGCCACCGGTCAAAAACGTCACACGTAACGGCATAGCGTCGGCCATTTACTTCCTTGTCACATGAGATGCACAATTCAGTCGTTTTGAAAATTTACTTCGACAATCTTTATAAGCGATTTCAAAGATAAGTGTTTTCAAACTGTTACGTTAACGTTATTACACCGCCACATAGTTGATCAATTATATACAAAAATAAGGGGATTAGCTAACTCCGTTCAAAGTGATTAACGCGTGATTGATTAACGGGCCATTATCATGTGATGATATAATTACTTCTTAAAAAGCCAAGAACTTCAAAGTCTGTAAATAAATAAATATATAACAATTGGGTGTCATGGTGGCTGCAGAAGGTTCATATTTTTGAAGACAATGATTAGACTGCACACTACGCTTGCGCAGGATTGTCTGAGTCCTTCTCTTTGGTGGATAATGACAAAATTATATAGGCGTATTTTCGTCATGTTGTATGTCGCTGTGTCTGCAGAATGTTCCCAAAGATTTTGAAGGTTTGTGAAGTTCGTCTTAATGGTATGATTAGACTGCATGCAAGCGCACAATGGCCTATTTCACGTGCCACATACAGAGACATGCATGGTGCGCATCCATTCTAAGTTTTTTTTTCTTCTAAATAGCCCTGGGCGGCAAAAGGCTTCTGCAGTTAGCAGATACTGATCACACGGCACTGACTTGCAAGATTTACTTGTATCAATGGCACGCACGTTTTGAGAACAGCATGCGAAATATTTGCGAAATGTAGCCTAATTATTTTATATGATCAGCCTCCATCTGTCGTTTTGATACCTTCAAATACTTAATAACCTATAAATCTGTTCATTGTGACCAGAGTCTGCACAGTTTGAAAAAAGCCCTCTTTTTTGAGCTATTAATATCTGAACGCTGTAATTATTTTATATAATCAGCCTGCATCTGATACCTTCAAAGACCATATAACCTTTAAATCTGTTCATTATGATCAGAGTCTATACAGTTTGAAAAAAGCCCTCTGTTTTCTGACCTATTGAAGTGTTAACGAGAGAAGATAGCAAAAGCACAGGCTGATCTTCGACAAACAAAATATAGGGTCCCTGGACATTTCGGCCCATAACAAAATCGGCCCATGACAAAATCGGCCCATAACAAAATCGGCCCATACAAAATCGGCCCATAGCAATTTCGATCCACAATTTTAATGATCGTATAATTATTATGTTTGCATATAATTGATTTGCTTGCACGGCCAATTAAATCAGTAGCATGTAAGTCGAAAATGGGATAAAAAGAAAAATATGTTCAGTTTGAGAAATTAATATTCTTTCCTCTAATGATAAAAAATCACAGCGTGTTAACAAGTCCGAGAAAACAATACCGTCCTTAATCCCACTTTAAATAGGGAAATTTTAGGTTTTAAGGGGTATATGTTATTATGCTTATTTCTGATCCAAGACATATGTTGTGGGTACTCGATAGAACCGCCACCGCAATCTTCTCTGAAACCGCAAGGCCCAGATCTTTGATATTTGGTATGAAGCTTCATCTAGTGGACCCCTACCAAGATTGTTCAAATAATAGTGCTGGGGCCAAAAATGCCTCCGCACCAGGGCCCTTTTGTTTTACATGGGCTTATATAGGGAAAATCTTTAAAAATCTTCTTCTCTGAAACCGCAAGGCCCAGGTCTTTGATATTTGGTATGAAGCTTCATCTAGTGGACCCCTACCAAGATTGTTCAAATTATAGTGCAAGAGCTAAAAATGCCCCCCCCCCCCCCCACACACACACACACACTGGGGCCCTTTGGTTTTACATGGGCTTATACAGGGAAAATCTTGAAAAATCTTCTTCTCTGAAACCGCAAGGCCCAGGTCTTTGATATTTGGTATGAAGCTTCATCTAGTGGACCCCTACCAAGATTGTTCAAATTATAGTGCTGGGGCCAAAAATGCCCCAGCACCAGGGCCCTTTTGTTTTACATAGGCTTATATAGGGAAAATCTTGAAAAATCTTCTTCTCTGAAACTGCAAGGCCCAGGTCTTTGATATTTGGTATGAAGCTTCATCTTGTGGACCTCTACCAAGATTGTTCAAATTATAGTGCAAGAGCTAAAAATGCCCCCCCCCCCCCCCCCCACACACACACACACACACACTGGGGCCCTTTGGTTTTACATGGGCTTATACAGGGAAAATCTTGAAAAATCTTCTTCTCTGAAACCGCAAGGCCCAGGTCTTTGATATTTGGTATGAAGCTTCATCTAGTGGACCCCTACCAAGATTGTTCAAATTATAGTGCTGGGGCCAAAAATGCCCCAGCACCAGGGCCCTTTTGTTTTACATAGGCTTATATAGGGAAAATCTTGAAAAATCTTCTTCTCTGAAACTGCAAGGCCCAGGTCTTTGATATTTGGTATGAAGCTTCATCTTGTGGACCTCTACCAAGATTGTTCAAATTATAGCCCTGGGGCCAAAAATGCCCCCGCTCCGGGGCCCTTTTGTTTTACATAGACGTATATAGGGAAAATCTTGAAAAATCTTCTTCTTTGAAACCACAAGGCTTAGGTCTTCGATATTTGTTATGAAGCTTCAGCTAGTGGACCTCTATAAAGATTGTTCAAATTATAGCCCTGAGGCCAAAAATGCCTTCGCCATGTGGCCCTTTGGTTTTACATAGACTTATAAAGGGAAAATCTTTAAAAATCATCTTCTCTGAAACACAAGGCTTAGGTCTTTGATATTTGTTATGAAGCTTCAGCTAGTGGACCTCTACCAAGATTGTTCAAATTATAGCCCTGGGGCCAAAAATGCCCCTGCTCCGGGGCCCTTTGGTTTAACATAGACTTATATAGGGAAAATCTTGTTTTACATAGACTTCTATATGCAGGCCCTGGGGCCAAAATTGACCCTGCCCGGGGCCCACTTGTTATACATTGGATCAGGTGAGCGAACAAGGGCCCTCTGGGCCCTCTTGTTTTAAATTGTAGTTGATAACTGTACCCTATATCAGCCTTTTAATCATTTATGGGCCGAAATTGCTATGGGCCGATTTTGTCATGGGCCGATTTTGACATGGGCCGATTTTGTTATGGGCCGAAATGACCCGGAACCAAATATAGATACATATAAATAAAGTGATAAAAAAAAATCAGGCCGAAACGACCCACCCCCGAAATTAGGCCGAAACGACCCAGGCCGAAACGACCCGGCCGAAACGACTCAGGGCCGAAACGACCCAGGGACCGAAACGACTCAGGACCGAAACGACCCGCGACCGTTCTTATTCTGACGTCACACCACCAATGGATCAGCTCACTCCAGGTAAAGTCTTCGGACAGGTAGGACGTATTGATCTCTTGCTCTAGTTGTTATTTTTTGTATTAATCTTGTTCTGCAGACAATAGTCTGCAATCTTGTTTGACACAATACACGGTGTCGCACCTATTTTCACACCTTTCCAAGCTGTGAAAACTGGCTTCTCGACGTGTTAAAAAGTGACATTTTGATTAAGTTGATTAGTTAGTATATTGTCAGTATTGTGTTAGTATATTGTGTTAGTGTATTGTTGTTGTGTTAGTATATTGTTGATTAGCAGCAAAAATGAAGAACAAAACACAAGACAAGGTCGTGATAGGCTCAGGGGCCAATGATATGGGCCCGGGGTCGGACTCTGCCCCCATCGGTTCCACTGACCCTTTAGTAGGGGATGGGGCACCCGCCGCAGCACCTGTTGCGCAGGCTGGGGAGGGGGAGGGCCTGGATAGGACAAGGGATGTCTGTGACATGGTTGCGGACCTGGTGGCGAGCCCAGCAGGGAGGAGCTCAGAGACCGAGGTCTCTGAGCCCCTCCCTGAGGGGCTTGTCACCCAGGGAAAGGGTGACACCACGCAGGAAGGGGAGTGGCGCGATGGGATAAGATACCCAACTCTCACCCTGCTGGGATCCATGGGGTCAAAAATGACCTCTACCCCTAAGCCCGGGGCTTTCAAGGGGAAGGTGGTCCCTGATCAGACTGATCAGAGCCAGGCCACGGGCCAAAAGCGGGACAGGACATACCTGTCCAGCGACTCGGAAGGGGATACATTTGAGGGGCGGCCGCTTCCTAAGGCCATGAACCTTGGACTAGGGGAGGGGATGGAGGACCTGGACCCAGTCTTGGTCATCGACTCCGGACCTGGGGAGGAGGCCATGGAGGAGGGGACTTTCACAGAAGTGGGCAAAAAAAATGGGAGGACGCACAAAGAGGGACACTCAGATAGGGCACCAAACCGCGTTCCCACTCCCGCCTCTTGCAAGGAAAGACCGGAGGCACGCCAAACAGCGGCAACGGGCATGACGTATGTATACGTCATGTTCGCGCTGGTGGGGGGCGCTTTCCCCATTCAGAAATTGGAGCAATTCGCATCGGGCTTCAGGACCTACATAGGGGAGGTCATTGAAGCCCATGCCCCGGGGAAAGGAAAGGGTCCGATTTTCAAAATATCGGCCGCCAAGGAATCAAAAGCAAAGGGTTTCAACTACCAGGGCCTTGATCTTAAAATAACTATAGGTAAAAGCTTATCAGAATTACAGGGAAAACCAAATTCAAGCAACACACGCAATAAACCTCATCAAAAAAAGACATACGCGACACTGAAAATCGGGGCAAACATAAGGCAGGAAAAACTCAGGGAGATGTTTGACTTTGGGCGCTATCAAATCTGCGATGCACATAGGATAGCGTCCAGGGGCAAAGATCTCGATCTAGTTAAACTAACTTTTAATAAGGAAACGCCAACCTTTGAGATTACCAGTACAGCAGATATCACTTATCCACTGCTACCATGCTATTTGCAATACCTGCGCTGCCAAAAGTGTCAGAAATATGGTCACTCAGACAAAAATTGCCGAAACAAAAAAAACATATGCCCGCACTGTGCTGGGGTCCATAAACATAATGAGTGCAAAACAAAGCATAATAAAAAGTGCGCAAATTGCGGATTAGCCGGCCATGGAGCAGCATGGCGCGGGTGCACATTCTTTCTTAACTACAAGGCGCAAATCGATCAAATAAACGGTCAAATAGCCAGAGATTGGGAACAAGCAAAATCCCAATCTCAATCATTTAACACCGCGCAAGAAATCAGGAGCTCGGGTGCGGCTTACACCGCACCACCCAGTGCGGCTTATACCGCACCCCCTGCACAAGCCCCTGAAAACCAAAATGACAACAATAAAGAGACCTACACAAAAATGGAGGTCGAAACTCTCATCGCCGCAGCAATAAAAAAGGCCACGAGCTCAATCCTGCATGAGCTCAACAAACAAAAACTGCTTAGCATCAAGGCGTCAGATGAGGTCATTGACCTCATCATCGAAAACGCCACCACACACAGAGTGGAGACCGACAACATGAATACGTCGGGCACCACAGGGGAAACCGCTGCAAACAATGAGAACCCCCCATCACCATCAGAATCAACGGAAAATCAACAAACCAGCGCCGCACCCGCACCCACACCCGCACAAAACAGGCGGAAAACGAAAATCACAAGGAGAAAACACAACAAGCGCGACACACAAGAACCCTTAAGGAAAAACGCGGATTACAGCTCCACTGATCCTGGACGAAGGATCAAGGGTGGACGTAAAAACGCACGATACTAAAACATAAAAAACTCTAACTGCCTAATTATGGACCCCAGCACCATTGCGAAAATCCGTGTGTTGCAGTGGAACGCCCGTAGCCTGTCTGGCAGGGAAAATGGAACAAAACTCGGGGCTTTAGGGAATTATCTAGAAACTTTAGGCTACACACCGGAGGTAATAGCTATCCAAGAAACTTTCTCAAAAAAAGATAGTAAACCAACAAAAATTCCAGGATACAAAACTCCGGTCAGTTTCAGTAGGGAAAAGGGGGAGCGCGGGGGAGGGCTAGCCACCTTTATCAAAACAGGATTAGATTCGGAAGAAATCAAATTTAGACACACAAAAAAAGATATAGAGGTGGTGATCGTCAGAATTTTTGGACAAAAAGAAAACATAGACATAGTAAACTTCTATGCACCACCTAAAGCAGTAGTAACGTCTGACGATTATGATGAAATTTACAGAAAATTAGGGAAAAAATCAATTTTTCTAGGGGATTTCAATGCCAGACACGAACTATGGGAAACAAACCACAACCCCACATACGAAAAACGACGAGGTCTAGAACTGGTCGATTTCATAAACAGCACCGATTACGTAATCCTTAACACGGGGTGTGGCACACGACTCAACGTCGAGCGCGGTAGCACGAGCGCCATAGACTTAACACTGGTTAGCGCATCACTATGCCAATCTAGTGAGTGGCAAGTGGGAGACGACACGATGGGAAGCGACCACTTCCCCATCCTGACGTCGCTCAACTTCACTCACAAATGCGTAACGCAACGGCCTGCCCGACGTTGGAATTTAGACAAAGCAGACTGGGACCTCTTTAGGCAGAAACTTAAACACATCAACATATCCCTCGAAGGCACGAATATCAATAAAAACAATGAGGAATTTGTTTCGGAAATAATGGCGGCATGTGAAAAATCAATACCAAAAACACAACCAAAAAATAGGCAAAAAAACACCTTACCATGGTGGGATGAGAACTGTAGCAAGGCAGTCAAAAAGAAAAACAAAATATATTATAAATATAGGAAAAATAAAACAGCCGCCCTTTTGGAGGAATATAAACGTGTAAGAGAGGAAACAAAATATATTTTAACACAAACGAAACAACAAGCCTGGAGGGATTTTGTATCCACACTCACATACAAAACAAATGCTAAGAAAATTTGGGACACAATAAAAAGGTTTAATGGAAAACCCCTAAAGCCGGTAGAGGTTCTAAAACAAGGAAACAACAGATTCCATGAAAACGAAGAAAAAGTAGAAATCTTAGCACAACACTACCGGAAAGTCTGCAGTAATGAAAATTTAGACCCAAACTTTAGGCGCATTAGGGAAACGCAGGACCCAATGATTGAGCAGGCCGTTCAGGACGCCGATCGCGCTGGCCAGTGCCGTGCATACAATGCGAACTTCTCCCACAGGGAGCTGCAAAGCGCGCTAAATAAGAAAAAGAGCACCGCCCCCGGGGCCGACACCGTTCACTACGACATGTTAAAAAATCTACCAGAAAAGGGGAAAAATCAGCTGCTCGCATTAATAAACAAATCTTGGAACGAGGGGACCCTCCCTACACAATGGAAGGAGAGCACCATCGTTCCAATATTAAAACCGGACAAGGACCCCCATGAGCCGAAATCGTATAGGCCGATTTCACTCACATCAACCATATGTAAAATCATGGAAACCATGGTAGCATCTAGACTAACAGCACACATTGAGAAAAATAAACTCCTAGCAGACGAACAATCAGGTTTTAGGAAACATAGATCTACCATTGACCAAATCACCAGACTAGAATCCGCCGTCCGAAAGGCAAAATTAATCAAACACTCACTGGTAGCGGTTTTCTTGGATTTAGAAAAAGCTTTCGACCTACTGTGGACTAGGGGGGTCCTTCTAAAACTGAACAAATTTGGAATTCATGGAAAAATGTTAACCTGGATCAGAGACTTTTTGACTGATAGAAAAATGAACGTAAAAATAGGTAACGATGTGTCCGGTTTTTATAAATGCGAGAATGGTTCCCCCCAGGGGTCGGTGCTATCTCCTATCCTCTTCAACCTACTAATGAACACACTGCAGGAAACACTTCACTCATTACCGCTGGAAATATCCATGTTCGCAGATGACGGCTTAGTATGGAAAACCGCGAAAAAACCAAAAAGTGCCATTCCTGCACTACAAAAAGCGCTACATGCCATACGTGATTGGGCTACAAACTGGGGTTTCAAATTATCAACTGAAAAAACAACAGTGGTGGTTTTCAATAGAAATTTCGCAGACACAAAGGGCATGCCCAGGCTTGCGTATGACGGGCAGGAAATAAAGTACGCCAGTCATGCCAGATTCCTGGGCATGTACTTTGATAGCAATCTAACATGGAGACTGCACATTGAAAATCTGGTGTCCAGGTCCCAGCGGGACCTAAATGTGCTCAGGGCGGTCTCGGGGGCAAACTTTGGAGCAGACAAGAAAACCCTGATCAAAATGTACACAGCACTCATAAGAAGCAAAATTGATTATGGCTGCCAAGCATACGCGTCTGCGGCGCCATCACACCTGAAAAAACTAGATAGCATACAGGCCGCAGCCCTCAGAATCGCTACTGGGGCATACAGGGGAACGCGGAACCTGGACCTGGAGATTGAATGCAGCGTCATGCCCCTGCACCTGCGGAGGGATGAACTGCAGCTCAAGTACTGGGCCCGCTCAAGCAGTCTTAGGGAAAGTCTCCCCATAAACGAAATGATCGCCGACACGCCCAATCATGTTAACAGAGATAGGTTAAGAGGAAAGATCCCCTATATTATCAAAGTCCAGGACCTAATTAAAAACCATGACCTCGAACAGGTCAAAACAGCGGAAAAAACATATCCGGAAGTTTTTAATTTAAGAAGCCTACGCGCAAAAACAACACTAACGGGTGTCATAAAGAAAACTGAAACAACACAGAAAAAATGCAATGAGATCGCAGAATCACACATCAGTGAAAACTATAAGCAAGCGCTTAAAATTTTCACTGATGGAAGCAAAGATGCTGACAAAAAAGAAACAGGGTGCGCTTTCACAATACCAGAATTAAATTTCGACCAAAAATTCAAACTTAACCAGCACCTCACAGTCTACTCTGCAGAACTTATAGCCATACAGAAAGCCTTGGAATGGATACAGGAAGAAAAACCCGATAGTGTTGTTATACTAACGGACTCATTAAGCTCAGTACAAAGCATAAACTCTGGAAACAGCACTACAAGACCGGATATACTGCAGGACATTCATATCCTAATACACAAAATACTGAAACAAGGCATCACCCTGAACATAGATTGGATCCCCTCCCACTGCAACGTGCAGGGGAATGAGCGCGCAGACACGCTGGCCAAAGAAGCCCTGACCCGGGGGAAGGAACTTGACTACCTCCCCACCCCACAAGAAGTCTACACAATCATTAAGGCCAGCATCAAAAAGGAATGGGCGCGCATATGGCAGGGACAACACGGCTTCAGACACTCGATCTGCCAGTCCTTGACCCCGAAAATAGTTCAATACAGCGACAGCCGAAAGCTCGATCGCATATATACACGACTAAGACTTGGGGTCAACGGACTAAATGCACACAACATCTTCTATAACGCGGCCGATCCATTATGCGGGCACTGTGGCGGGGTTGAGAGTGTTCAACACTACCTCGCAGAGTGCCCCGCACACGGCCCCGCTAGAAGGGAACTAAAGGTAGAACTGACAGCACTAGGATACCAAGGGGAGATAAACGCGATTTCTTTGCTCAATCTAATGTCACAGGAAATGAGGGACGCGGTTTTCAAATTCTTTGAGAAAACAAACTACCTGGACAAAATATAGGGGAAAGCTAAGGGCGCAGACCAAATTTATTGCACTGTTACGAGAGACACACCCCGTACGAGGTTACACACAAACATGCCTGAAACCTAAACCGTTAGAGACCCGATTTCAGAAACAATAAATGATTTAACCGCACCTAAGACGCAACCAACCAAAAAGGAGCGTAGTGATCAAAGGGCGGCCGTCTCACGGCGAAAAGGGGAACAAAGTCAACGGTGGGCACTGTGGTTTGCGGCCTCGGCTTTGCACTAAGGAGTGCCTAACGGTGACAGCGATCCCTGGATCACTGTGAGAAGACCATAACAGAACGGGGCATGGACCTACCACAAGGAAAATCCATGGCCCCGACCCACCCTCCAAAGGGGTATGGCAAGCGAGAGGCTAAGACGAGATGTAGCGTTGTGGTTGCGGCCTACTGGCTTTGCACTTATGAGCGCTGCACCAAAATCCTAGCTGATCGGGAGCCACACTGCCCAAAAGAGGATCACACGAGAACACGCCGGGACTGGGCATGGATCCACCACAAGGAAAATCCATCGCCCGGCCTCTCCGGAGGGGGTGAGGCAAACGGGAAATCAGGACGAGATGTAACGCTGGGGTTTGCGGTCTTAGGACTTTGGCACTGAGCAGCGTTGCGTCAAAATCCTGGCTGATCGAGAACCACACAACCCAAAGGAGAACGGCACACAAACACACTAGCAAACAAAAAGGCTCTCCTTCAGGAATGCACATAGATGAGTGGGACAGAAATAAGAAACAATAGGCCTTATCACATCTCTTTGTTTTTCTCTTTTTTTTTTTTTTTTTTCGCAAATTTCGCTTTCGAATAAAGGATGTACATTATAAGGTTACCCAAACGGAATGATCTGGGGGCCCACAAAAGGACATATTATAAACACCCGACCAGCAGAAAAATCGCAGGAAGGCCCTTTCTAAGCACACATGGTATTGCTTCTGTCCCTCCCTTGACAAATGAATACGGTCCCTATAATAGTGCCTGTGGAGACGACCATCGCTGTCCCAATTTTGCCCTCGGAAAATATTAACCGCTGTCCCACAAGTCAACATCATAGCTCGCCACGCGCATACCACCACGGCCGAAAAACCGAACCTCGCCTGGTACATCAAACAGCCCTCGGTACTGCCCTTGTCGTTTAACATAAGTATCATCAAAGACAGCAAATCGCGCCATGACCGTAATTAAAATGGACGGTCAAGACGGCCAAATATTTATACAGATAAGGGAAATTAACTAACTAACTAGGACATGACTAAGCGCGACCCTGAAGGAGGGCATCAACACACAACCACCCACGCAAAACTAAAACAACACACATCCACCCACGCAATGCTCAATTAGGTAAATATAGCGATAGTTGTAGAATATTTGTAGAGTAGGAATCCCGTAGAGAGGATAGTATAGGAAAAGAGAGATCAAAAACCTGGAGATAGAAGAAGAAGAAGAAGAGTTTTTTCCCAAAAAGCGATTTCAAACATTGTTAACTGTAAATATGACACATAAAAACAAGATCGCATAGGAGTGCTCGACTGCGCACATGCGCTGGCGGACGCTTGTATGCGACCTACATGATTATATGAATTTGTACTAACTACATTGCTAACAAGATCGGCACACGATATCTCGGGCCCTCAAACGACTAGGTAGGAATACAATTCCTCCTATGGTGCCTTCCTTCACGTAGGTTCGATAATGACATGTAAACATGGCGACTCAGAATGACCCACTTACGGCCCCACAGAATATGACATCCTACGTGGAGGAGGCCTAGCTAGGGGCACCACATTTTCCTAACTTTAACAAAAAAATGCAGAAAGGGGATTGCCCTACTTCCACATCCTCCGCGATAGAGGTCACCCACTAACTAAAACAAACACAAACTTGGGCCTGAGACGGCGGAGGCCATCATACTATACTATATGTTGTATGTACAGAATAAACAAAAATCACAAAATATAATCTACAGGCACAACCTTGCAGGTACAAAAATTGTCCTACCCAGCAATAGAGAGCGGGTGGGCTTGCCCCAAAACGGACAACACCATCTTTAAAGCACAAGAAAAACAAACATGACAGGTCCGTGGCGGGGCGACCACATATATACTCAATAAGCTGGGGGCACAGACCAAATAATGTAAAAATGTACATACGTTACAAAAATATGCAAAAATCAAACAAAAAAAATAAAAAAAACAAAATACCAATATCAAAATTGATACAAAAAGCGTAGACGACATCCATAGACATGGTGCTGGCGTGAGGGTGTAGATGCGGCTGAAGCTACAAGCTAGAAGAAAGAAATGGATGGACTCTACAATTTTGTTGTGCAAATAAGCACCACAAAATGGCTAAAAACTTTGTCTCGAATCCCCTGATTGGATATAAGGTGCATAACACGTAGCATGGAAACGTGTATAGCAATCTTTAGAAACGTCTTCCAAATTGCAATGAAACTTTCAAACATAATTAAGTGCTAAACGATCCCCTTTATGATAAGGTCAAACTCGGAGCCTACCCTGTTACACAAAACAACCCGCACCCCTTTGCGGCAAACCGCAAAAACCCAAGGCACAGCACTGCTATAACTTAAACGCAGTGCAATCACGTAGCCAAACCTTTAGAATGGAGTTCCAAATTACTACAACTAAACTATGTTGCACAAAAACAAAGGCTCACATTGGAACTGTGCAACATATCCACAGCCCTTGAAATATGAAGCACGCCTAGCCCAGAAACTCCTACATTTAAAGATGCCCTTTAGCGACAGGACACATGCACTCCTGAAGCAAACGGGAAGACAAAATATAAGCCCCACCGAGACCTGGAAAGGTCACGGCACCGTTTCACAAACCTCTCAGGACGGAGCTCGGCGATTGGCTACAGGGCAAGGGGATGCCCGTGGGCTCAGAGACACCTGAGACGTGAGACGACAAACATGGACGGACGGGGCTGGAGCCGAGCGATGGTCTCCCTGTTCACCGGCAACGGGGAATAGGGGTACCACCGAACGGCTACGGTGTAGTGCCAGCATGGATTCGTTCCCTGGGACCCCACCAGCTGACGACCCGCGACACGGGGAAACTGGAAAACAACAACAACAACAACCAATGGATCAGCTCAAGTGAGCAATCCAAGTCCACATGGCCCTCTTGTTTTACATAATTTATTTTTAAATGATTTATTTAATTTTACAGTGGTTTGATGCCTGAATTAATCATTTAACACTTGTTTGAACTTTTTCCATAATATTTTTAACGGCTTCACCAATTCTCTTTTTAACGAGAACTTGACAAGTTGGAAAACTAACATGGCCGACATGGGAAATTTGTGGGAAGGTAAAACCACATCATCGCCCAAATTTTCGCCGCATTGAAACTATATTGAAATTAAATTTACTGTTTTAAATGAGCATTGATTAACTACGGAATGATATTGGATTTTATGAGATATGTCAGTTAGGTTTTCTTAATTGCTGAGGAGAAAGACATCCATTAGATTCTCTCTGTAAATTCGAGTGCTACATCGGTTCGGGAATGTACACCAAGCATATGTTTTACTTTAAACCGAACACAAACTGTTATAAATGCCTGTGAAAATGACAATTTTCTGATTCTTACCCCTTCATTTCATCCTTATTCTGAAATCGCAAACGGGGAAAATTTCTCAAGACTGGTTTTGACCATGTTGACATGCATTTAATTGTGCATGCACAAGTTACTTATTGAAATCAGACATAGATTGCCTTTCTTCCTGGTTGGCAAAAAGCAACCGGCTCCATATGAACCACTGCAAATAGAACTGTATTTCTGGCCCCCGCCCATCGGGGCTTGAAGAAATTGATGGGCTGCATGATGCTTCCACGCAGAGCTGAAACCAACCGACACACAAGTACTGGTAAACTGCTTAAAGCTTAGAGTAAGCCTGCCCAGGCAAAGTGATGCGAGTCGGACCGTCCATGCTTATAAAACCTGTTGCTTTCATTGAGCGACGGGGCTTGAGAAGTCATTTCATCTCATTGTCTGGTAAAAGTCCCACAAAATTGGGAGCAACGTCTCCAAAATGACCTACACAGTGTTGATGGGGTCCCTTCATTTGACAGGTAAATATCATCAAAACAGCCACAAATCTTCCAGGAATCATTCATTTCAAGCTTAGCCATATAATGGCTAAATATGACCAACTTGGAATAAGAAGACAGATAGATAGACATATTAAACTATTTTAATAGTTTATGTTGTTGTTGTATATCTATAAGGCATTTTTTCGCTGCCTATAAACTCATGGTACTTAAGTAAGTCACTTGTGCATTTCCCTATGTGAAAAACACATGATGCTCATAATACAATGACCTTCAAAATCTTTTAGTGCTCCTGATGTATTCCATCAGTGCATCTGTCAGTTCCTTCCTTCCTTGCTTACTAATGTCTTCAATCATGCCTGTCAACACTTTCAAGTTAATGTCTGTTACCAATTTCACCTCCTCCCTGGCCAGAATCTCTTCTACATTATACTCTAAAGTATCCCTTTCTGATTTAAATCTCTGACAGTGAAAAAGAAAATGATCCACATTCTCTTTCATGTTGCATGTCTCGCACAAACTTGACTGATCTTTGTTAACTTTTGCCTGGTGATCATTTAAGATTGAATGTCCACACAGCACCTGATTTACTGCAGAGAAATTCCTTCTGTCCCTATCTCCATAACAGATCCTTTTTCCCACTTCCCCAATTATATCCTGCAATACATTCACTTTGTCTGAGCACTTGTACCTTCTTTCCCATTTTTCCCTTCCCTGTGATTTACACTCCCGTACTGCTTCTTTCTTGTCCAGGGTCGGTTTTACCTCATTATTTTTAATCATCTCTGATGCTGCCGCCTTTGCTTGTTGATCTGCCAACTCATTCCCCTGTGTCCCAGCACCCAATGAACTTTGACAATATTCTCCCTACACCTTACCTTTGCTAAACTCTCCTTGATGCTGAGAACTGTTTCAATCTTGTTAGTTGGCATTTCAGTACTGAAAGCAGTCTTAATAGCTGGTTGACAATCGGTCAGAATATGAACTACTCTGCCTTTGAAGTCTAGATCAGCCAAGAATTCTAGCCCGATCTGTATACCTACCAATTCTCCAGTATAATTGTTACCTATAGGAGAAACTCCCTTGTTCATCAAAACTGGTGTGCTGGAGTAACCCTCAAGGTAGACCACAGCACCAGCTCCAGTCGGACCTGGATTACCTAATGCTGATCCATCTGTGAACATTAATACATCGTTTTTATCACAATTGCTAAGAAGCTCTAATATATTTTCTTTCTGTTCTTCCTTGGAGAAAGTGAATTCTTCCTTGTGTACACTTCCTGTCTCTTTGATGAGCCCCATCAATTCCTTGGTATATCTGAATTCCTTCTCAATGTTCTCAAACTCTAACATTCCCTTCAATTCCCTAAACCTAGGCATCAATAAATGAAAAATAGTAGCTCTTCTACCCACAGTTTTATCCCCCTCTATTCATTCATCAAACTCTTCCCTGAGAGGATCATCTTCATACTTGGCACTGATTCTGATGACTTCTTGTGCTTGTCTTATCTTCAGCTGTAGGTCTATAGGCATGGTGTTTGTCAAGACTTCCAAAGCTTCTGTGCTGGTACTGTTCAAACAACCTGATGCCTTTAGCATCGCTGACCTCTGAACCTTTCCAAACTCCTTACTGCTTTCTTCAAGGGACTCGACTGTCACAGCTGCTCCATACTCCATCACCGGAAGAACCAAGGATTTGTAGAGTCTCATATACACTGTTTGGCTGCATCCTCTATGTCCTTGAACGAAATTATCAAGACATTTCAAGGCACTGAAACCAGCCTTTGTTTTCTGTTGAATATGTTCATGAAAGTTTAATTTATCATCCACTGTGACACCCAGAATTTTCTTTGAATTGGTTGTTTTTAAAACACTCTCGCCTAACTTCACCTCTGCCTTCACTTCTGAATCTCTGCCGTTATGTTTAAATACCATTATCTCTGTCTTATCCGGTGCAATCAACATATTCCATCTCCTACACCAATCTACCACAGATGCCAGTTTATCATTCAACACAGCACAACTTTCCACCACTGATGTATTACTTTCCCAAACACAGCTATCATCTGCAAATTCTGCATGATTACCTACCACTTCCTTCATTGAATCACTTGTATACAGATTACAAAGCACTGGACTGATAACTGATCCTTGCGGTATGCCTACTGCAGACTGGAATGTAGGAGATGTAAAATTGTTCACTTTTAGGAAGTACTTCCGGTCTATAAGGAAGTTCTTAAGGTATAGCCATAATCTGCCAGTAATCCCACTTTCAAATGCCTTTTTCAATAAACCTGCTCTCCATATTCTTTCATAGCAAGACTCATAATCCATCACTGCGAGCACTGTACTTTCCTTCCTATTCCTTGCTTCTGAAACTGAATTACACAGCCTTAAAAGAGACTGAACACATGACTTTTGCTTCCTATATGAGTACTGAGTTCTTGCTATACCACCTTCAATTTCCAACTTCCAAATCAGTCTTTTGCTGATAACTCTTTCCATAATCTTACCTATCACACTTTCTAAAGTAATTGGCCTATACGATCTAACACTGTTATAGTTTGTCTTTCCGGGTTTGGGAAGCATTACCTTTGGGTCTAACTTGAAATCATCAGGCAGTACACCGTTGGACCAGCATTTCTGTATTAAATAGTGTAAACCTTTCACAGTGGCTTCACCACCCCTTTTCAATAAAATATTAAACACTTTTTCTTCAGGGCTAGGTGCACTATTATTTTGCAGTTGAGAAATTGCTGCTTCCACTTCTTCAATGTGAATATCACTATTTTCATGACCACCTGTTTCTGAGAAATTTTCCTCTTGAATCACCGTTTCCTCTAACTTTAATCTATCCATCATCTCCTCTTCCACTGAATTGAACCACTTTTCATCAAAATCCTTCACATCTAAGGTCTCCTTACCATACCTACCTTTCAATTCTACAAAAATCTCTTCATCTGACACAGCCAATGAACCATCGTCTCTAACAATTGGTTGCACAACTGACTTAGTCTTATCTTTTCTCACTGCGTTTATCACTTTCCAAAACTGATCAGGCTTATGAGGATCCATCATATCTACCATCTCAGTCAAATAATTTTCTCTAGCCTTGATTTCCTCCTCTTTGAATAATTTATATATTTCCTGCACTCTATTCTCATTTGCTTCATCTTTGCGTTTTGCAAACATTCTTCTAGCCCTCTTGAAATCCTTTGCTAATTTGCTCAATGTTGAGTTCCACCACCCTTTACTGTGACAACACACTTTCTTCTTTGGAATATACTCTTCCACATTCTGATGTATCGCCTCTATGAGGTCTTTGTAGTCATCATTCACATCTGTGTCATTCGTTCTGTTGTCCAGCCAATCATCAATAGAATCTGTGCAAACACTTTCCCAATGATCCCAATCAGTATTTTTTAAAATCCAACTTCTCACAGATATCATCTTCCATATACTCACCAAGTCTAAATGTGATCAAACTGTGGTCTGTATTAAGATACACTTCCTGTTGTACTCTCCATTCTGATAATTTATTCCTTAAAATGGTACTTGTTATGGTCAAATCTATGATTCTATCCTTTCTAGTAGGTGTTGAATTGTTAGCAACAGTCAGATCTTTATCCATCAAAAACTCAAACAACTGATTCCCCAACTTATTTGCATCTCTGTCAAACCAGTATGGATGATGTGCATTGAAATCACCAATAATAACAACTGGTAAAGACTCTGTCATCAGCTTGCTTACAATTTTCATTAAAACATCTAGACTCTTTGTATCATTTGGTGGAATATAGACTGACCCTAAAACAAAATTACACTCCTTTGAATAGATATTACACCACACAGCTTCTACCTTCTCCTTGTCGAACTCCTTTCTCTCGAAAACTTTAATATTTTTAGCTATCAGAATTGCTGCACCACCTCCTCTTTCTTGATTTCTTTCTGTAGCTATCCAATTCCACTTTCTTTTTATGTTATCTTTGATAGCATTTTCAGGATGCCATATTTCAGATAGACCTAATATCTGAACTTTCTGTTTCTCACATGCCTGTTCAACTAAACTAAAAGAAGTATTTAATGATCTAATATTAGCATATGCAATTTTCATTTTTACCTATCTATGTATCCAGAACTGTCAGACTAAATGTGCATGTATACAAGAATTTTTATTTCCTAAAACAATACTATTGTCACTATCTAAACCAAAAATAGTAGTCTAGTATTACCACTTCCCAGTACCTATACAAGGCAAGATGCTTTCATCCTCATATAACTTAAGCAAACAAGTATGTAAATATATGCTGTATATAAAAGAATAAAATTCAACAAAAAATAAACACAAACAAATAAATAAATAATAAAAATAATAGCTTAACAATATATTTCTATACTATAACTTAAACTACTTGATCACTGCCTCCTGCTAAGAAGCCTCTCCCTAATGGCTATATATACAGGACAATCAGCTGAACTTGCACGGTGAGAATTTCCACAATTTACACAGTGAGAACCAACCACACACCTACCCTGATGGTCTTCTGCACAATTCTCACACTTCTTATTGTTCTTACACAAAGCTGCTATATGGCCAAATTCTTGACAGTTAAAACACCGTGTAGGAGTGTACCTCTTACTTTTGTACGGCACAACCTTGACCCGCCTATGATGCACACTTATATCTGCCTTAAGTAAACACTGAATATCCTTGGAATTATCACATGTAACTACTACTATAGGCATTGGCCTTCCCGAGTCCCTATATTTCAAACGTCTTGCCGTAACCTTAACACCTGTCTGAATTTCTACTTCCTGTTCAATCCTGTCAATGCTATGGAATGTAGCTATATTTTTTAACACACACTTTGGAACATATGAACAATCATGAACTGACAATGAGCCTCCACTCACAAAAGCATCTTCCGGCCACTTTTCTTTTAATGTTTCTATCTCTTTATCTGATTCTACCTGTACAGCTATTCCACCTCTGTTTAGAGGGAATAGTTTAAAGGGTCAAGTTTGTCATTTCAAATCCAAATCATAATGAAAGACATGCTCACAGAAAATAACATCTTATTTACCATGTTTACAATGACAATATTTGTCTTCCCTGACGCCCAGAAGTCCCAGCATGTAGTATGGCTGAGTGATGACGTAGTGCTTTTGAATGTCTGTTAGATGAAAGTGTATGAAAATAAGATCTGTTTCATAGATACGCTTGATGGATAACTTACCTTATATCATCCCCGACTAGACCCTAGTTAAAATGTGTAATTTAAACTAATAAAACGATATAAGTTAGAACCAATGCGACTAAAGCATTACGATAACACACCCGTGCGGCAGCGACACAGAAAATTTTTTACATCTGCAAAATGGTTACATATTTTATGAAAATCCACAATATTTTTCTTATTTATGCTGCAAACATAGGTTGTGAGTACTTGTTAGAACTGCCTCAATGAGGCAGTTCTAAAGAGTACCCATGTTTGCGAAAAGTTGAGCCATTTTCCAGAAAAAACAACCTGACACCACTAAATTTTTAAATGGACTCGTGCTATATATATAAGAAGGAAGATTCCATTTGGTACAAAAAGGGTTAAGAGATCAGCTGGATTACATTAAGTCTCAGCATAAGCATACCTGTGATACCGCCCTCATCAGGAGGGAGACTCCCTCATTTTGAGGCTAATATTTGCCAAATTTTAGAAAATTTTGGAGTCTCTGTCATTTGAACTACAATTGTCCTATATACCTGTATTCTTTGCATCTCCCTCATCACAATGGCAAATCTCCCTCGTACAGTTAAAAAAATTATCACAAGTATCATAAGTGTAAAAAACACATCATTGGTACATGTTCTAGGTGACTTCAACTTCATAGACATTGGCTGACAGGTGGGGCAAACAAGGTACAATGCTTAATAAGTCAATTTAAAGGACAAATATTCATTGACATTATGAACGATCATAGTTTACAACAACTGGTCAACTTTCCTACTCATGATAAGAACAGTTTGGATTGGATCCTTACATCTTTACCAGAACAATTTGTAGATATTCAGTCTCCAGACATTTTTACACCCCCGGCATAGGAAGTATGTCAGGGGGTATATAGTTTTCATCTTTTCGTTGGTTGGTTCGTTCATTCGTACTTCCGTCTGTCCCACCATTCGTCAACCTTTTCGTCAAAGTTTTGTGTTAAACCTTTTCGACAGCTCATATCTCTGTAACCACATGTTAGATTCTCTTCATGTTTGGTAAAGGATATCTGTATAGCATTACCTTTCATATGGAGTATCTAAGCCCCTGGGTGGGCTGTCCGTCTGTCTGTTCATCTACTTTTACGTCAAAGTTTTGTGTAAAACCTTTTTCATTGCTGATATCTATGTAACCACGTTAGATTCTCTTCATGTTTGGTAAACGATATCTCTATACCATTACCTTTCATATGGAATATCTAAGCCCCTGGGTCAAGCCCCTGGGTGGGATGTCTGTCCGTCTGTCTGTTCATCTACTTTTATGTCAAAATTTTGTGTTAAACCTTTTTCATTGCTGATATCTCTGTAACCACATGTTAGATTCTCTTCATGTTTGGTAAAGTATATCTCTATACCATTACCTTTCATATGGAATATCTAAGCCCCTGGGTCAAGCCCTGGGTGGGCTGTCTGTCCGTCTGTCTGTTCATCTACTTGTACGTCAAAGTTTTGTGTTAAACTTTTTTCATTGCTGATATCTCTGTAACTACATGTTAGATTCTCTTCATGTTTGGTAAAGTATATCTCTATACCATTACCTTTCATATGGAATATCTAAGCCCCTGGGTGGGCCATCTGTGTGTTCATCTACTTGTATGTCAAAGTTTTGTGTTCAACCTGTTTCATTGTTGATATCTCTGTAACCACATGTTAGATTCTCTTCATGTTTGAAAAACAATTTCGTGATGCATGTCCCTGCCCCCCACCCATGGTGACCTTGACCTCAAGGTCACAGACTTAGAAATTTTACATTTGGTTAAAGTTTTATGATAAAGTTTATAGATGCCTGTATGTTCTAAACTCTAAGAAAAATTCAATTGATACTTGCATCAATGTTGCATACCAGTCCAAAGATTTCATTGATGCATACCCCACCCTGCTGCTTCATTAACTTTGATCCCTCACTCCCTTGGTCCATTTAGAAATTTTATGTTTGGTTTAGCTTTTACAAGCACATTTATAGATTCTTATAGCTTCTTGACTTCATTCATATTACATACAAGCTCGAAAGATATATCAGATGGTGGCACTGGCCTGGGGTATACATGACCCACTGGTCCCTTTCTCTAGTTTAACTAAGTGATATTGTTTCCGGGATTTTAAAAATCTTCATTCCAACTTTAAAGAAACCTACATGTCAGAAAGGTGACTAAGAAACTGTGAGGAAGGACATGCTAAAATTGGCAAAGGAGAAATACTTTAATGGTCATTCAGATGCTCAGTCTATACAAGAGAACTTTGATTTTTCAAAATTCACCTGAAAACCATATCCTCTCAAAAACTAGTAGGTCTGTTTCTTTGATTCCCTGGATCACACCAGAGGTCAGAAGAAAGATTTACAGAATAAGATCCATACTAAGGCAAGAAAGGTGGATAGTGGTAAACTCTGGGCAAAATTTGAAAATTTTGAGACATGAAATTAACCCTTATCTTGCTGAAATATTCATCTAAGCCACACCCATTTCGTTATATTAATCAACAAATTACTTGATTTAATTTATTGCTACAAAGTTCGTAAACTGAATGTCAAACAGTGTAGAATCTGATCAGATGGCTTCAGCCATCTGATCTGGATCTACACTGTTTGCAAAGATAGGGGTTATCGTAAACAGCAAGATAAGGGTTAAGACTCACATAAAAAAATCAGCATGATTTGTATGTGAATAACTTGGTAGGTGATGTTAAGGAAAATCCCTGAGACTTCTACAGATATATATAGTCATGAAAAAGATAGTCAGCGGGGTATCCCACCCTTAAATCAAAGATGAGGGAATGGCATTGCTGAATCGTACTCTGAAAAAGCACAAGAACTAGCTGGTCATTTAACCCTTGTCCTGCTGAATATTCATATATGCCACACCCACTACCGATTATCAACCAATCAGATTACCTGTAGCAAATTATTACAACAAATTCACAATCTGAATGACAAACAATGTAGATCCTGATCAGATGGCTTCTTCAGAAGCCATCTGATCAGGATCTACATTGTTTCAAAGAAAAGGCATATCCGGGCTCAGCAGAACAAGGGTTAAATGATGCATTCAATAAAACTGAGTTCAAGGAGGTTCCATTAACTGGAAGATCAGCCCTTGCATATATACTTTTGTTGTGTCATCGAAGGGAGTGATCAAGTTACTTAACCCTTTGCCACTCAGGGATTTTGTGAATTTCGCTGATTGTCACAGTGTTGCACCTGACAGCAATTTCAACTAGCCATTGTTTCATAGTGGTATGAATGTTCATTGGGCAGTAGCCTTTCAAATGCAACCTTTCATGACTTGATCACTGTTGTCATGGTAAAGAGGGGGCATCTCAAAGTTGGCAAAAAGTGTGTTTTCACATGAATTTTTGACCACATTTTAATCTTCACACAGCTGTCAAGGCCATAATTAAGGTGTTTGGCACTGGCCATTTTCACTGTTTGCAGCATGTTTTATCAGCGTCAATTTTCAGGCATTTTTGACCACAGACACCCTCAGATATAAATTTTAGCGGCCAATTGGGCCATACACCCAAAATTTTTCGGGATGTGAGGGGGGTGTTGCCCCCCTCACATCCCCCCAGAATATTTTTAGTGGGGAGGCGCGCGAAAAAACAGGTCACTTTTTTGCCCAAAAAATCCTAAAGCAAACATAACTAGGGGTAGAAATGCAGATTTTAGGTGCTTCTGGGGCTTAAAATGGGGTGGGGGGGGAGTGCAGACACGTAAAAACATGTATCTGAGTGGTAAGGGGTTAAAGGCTTGAATCCTTCTAAAGCTGATGACCTGATGAGCTTCATCCTAGAGTCATGAAGGAACTGGCAAATGAGATAAGTCCAGTACATGCATTTGCACATCTGTTCCAACAATCTCTTGATACAGGTGAAATCCCCAGAGAATGGCTTCTGGCGAATATTTGTCCAGCCTTTGAAAAGGAGATAGGGCACTTGCTCGTTATTATTGCCCTGTGTCCATGACATGTGTTACATGTAAACTGCTTGTTTGCTAAAATATCATGGCTCACTGTGATGAACATAAACTTTTGTCAGACAGGCAACATGCATTTTGGAAAAGGCATAGTTGTGAAACTCAGTTGAGCACGATTATTAATGATTGCGTGAAAATCTTGGACAAAGGGGACAGGTGGACCCATTTATTCTAGACTTTGAGAAGGCCTTTGACACACCCTATCATGAACTACTTAACCCATTTTGCACCGGAAATCCCAAAACGGGTAGTTTGCAAACAGTGCAGGCCCAGATCAGATGCCGCAGAACGCGGCTTCTGATCAGGACCTACGCTGTTTGCAAAATTTTCAGCCAATTTCCAAATAGTTTTTGAAGAAAACACAACCTGACACTCCTAAATTTTGAAATGGACTCCTGCTATATATAAGATGGAAGATTCCATTTGGTACAAAAAGGGTTAAAACAAAGTTGTTTGGCCATGGCATTGCAAGGAAGATTCTCAAATGGATAGATTCCTTTCTTTGTTAATGGTGAAACTTCGGAGTGGGCTTCAGATTTGTCTGGGGTCCCACAAGGGACTGTTCTTGGTCCAGTGCTGTTCTCCCTGTAGATTAATGATATTTCCACTGACATTGACTATGAATTGAGGCTGTTCACAGACAACTGTGTTTGCTACCAGGAAAGAAGAGATGCAGATGACTCACTGAAACTTCGGAAGGATATATAGATAGATTAGGATGATGGACAAGAAAATGGGGAATGAGATTTCAGCCTGTTAATTGCAATATTCTGCAGATAACTAGGAAGTGAAGGGCCTCCGTGGCCTAGTGGTTATGAGCGCGGACTCTTGATCATTAGGTCCCTCACCACTGTGGTTCGAGCCTAGCTCGGGTCACATGTGAGAAGCCAAGTTCTGCAACGGAAGGTCAGGTGGTTTTTCTCTGGGTACTCCGGTTTTCGCCCACCTCTTATTAACGATCGGCTTGATATGAGTGAAATAATCTTGAAAGGGCCGTAAAACCCAAACCAAAAAAAAACAAACTAGGAAGTGAACCGATAAAATTGAGGCTTCTTACACCTTAGAGGGAAAGGGACTTGAGAATGTGGATACACCGCAACCTCGTTATAACACGGTTCATTATAAGACGGTTTTGGATATAACACGGTTTCTAGATGGATCGCAAAAATGTATAGATTATATAGAAAAATGACCATAAATGGTTATTTTTCTATATAATCTATACATTTTTGTTTGCATATAACATGGTTGTTTAACTAACACGGTTTCTGCTTTGCACCCCATCAATAGTGTTATAAAGAGGTTGTGGTGTGCCGTTAAATACCTTGGTGTGAGAATCACGGTCACATACTTGAGATGGAATACGCATATCAGCAACATGTGTACTAAGGCAAATAGAATGCTTGGTTTCCGGAGGTGAAATTTTTTATCAGTGTCATCAGATGTAAAAGAGGCAGCATATAAGGGACTTGTTCATCTTCATCATGCTGACTTGCTGCATGCAGGGCAGTTCTCACATCAGATCTCCAGGTTTGTCTTTCCTGAGGGTTGATAGCCAAGAGCTTCCACTCTATGCGACTTCTCTCTGTCAGCCGCTTCTAGGTCATCTTGGGCCTCCTAGGTCCATGCTTTCCATTTCAAATTGGTAGTATGACTGGAATACTAGGAAAATTAAGATGGGAGTCTCTCAAGAAAAGGAGAAGAGGCAGTAGGCTCATACTATTATACAAAGGTCTAAAGGGTGCTTCCAGCATTCCAACAAATGACCTTAATTTGATTCCCCAGCTAGGTGCTGTAGAAATTGTCATTCATTGGCATTTCAGATCCCGGGCTGCAACCATAATCCAAAAATCAAAATATTTTTGTTACTGCTGTGTAGGTCTGCTAATCCATCTTCTTTTCTTAACCCTTGTCCTGCTGAATATTCAAATATGCCACGCCCTACTACTGATTATAAACCAATCAGATTACTTAATACAAATTATTGCAACAACTTCACAATCTGAATGACAAACAATGTAGATCCTGATCAGATGGCTTCCATCTGATCTGGATCTACATTGTTTGAAAAGTAAGGATATACAGGCTCAGCAGGACAAGGGTTAAAGAGTAGTCTTCTATTAACCCATAAAGTGCCATTGACAAAAATTGTCATCTGCTTTGTCGTCTGCTGGTTACTTTATAATTCATTGTTGCAAACAATGTGGACCCAGATCAGACAGCTCCTCTAGGAGCAGTCTGATCTTGGTCTACACTGTTTGCCAGGGTGCAAAAATATTTTTAAAAAAGTTTTCAAGAAGATTTAGCAGACGACATAAGCAGACAACATTTTCAGATACAGTCTTTCTCGGCATTTTAAGAGTTAATATTATGAGAAAGAGAGAAATATTGTTTATGTGTTGGCTGCCCTGAAAGTACACGTATTTCATTCTCCTTAAATTCTATGGAATTACTTTTCAGATTATCGCAAACAAGCAAGACAGTTGGAAAATGAGATTGATTTGAAGCTTGTATCATTTAGTAAACTAGGAACCAGCTACTCACACACAGATTCCTACAGGTGAGTTAGGCCTAAAAAAAAATAGCAGTGTTTCCGCTAAGATGACCAACCCTGCTTCAGACCCCACGACTACTTTTTTTATCTGCAAAAGATCAAAATAAAAATTACAACACCGACCCTACCCCATTTTCAATTTCCGACCCTACCCAGTGTCGTCTTTGCAATTTCCCGTAGTAATTTCGCGTTTTAAGTACATTTTTGTACTTTTTGGCATAAAGTACCTTCCAAATTACAGAGCTGACTTTCTGAGCATCGAAAATGAATTATGATATTCAGTGCAAGTCTGAACATGACAATTTTATTAACAAAAACCATGTACAAAAACAAAAACACATAAAAATACAGGTCCAACCCTGTTGTTGTTTTTTTTCGGGAGAGAAAATAAAATAATAAAAAAAGTTTCTCCTTCCTACCGACTAAATTTTTTTTCAGCATGTTAGCGGAAACACAGTTATTTTTTTTACGCCCTATAATATCATAGTACAATTTATTTTATACTATGCAGTGAAATCAATGCATGTCCAGGGCCCAAGCTAGCCCAAAAAATTTGGGAGAAGTGACTTCTCCCTCCTGGGAAAACAGGGAGAAGTTTGCTGGGTCAAGGGAGAAGTGGGTGCGGCTAAACGCCGGACAACAACAATGTAATGAGTCTCCTGTAAACCCCTATTTGGAGAAAAGTGTGTTTTATAGGGGTATCAATCAATTCCGCTATTAAGACCACCTAAAATGAAAAGTAGAAGTAAAACAAAGATCAGGAATCGATACAATTAACTTACTCCACCCAGGGAAAGAAACACGAACAATGAGTGACCAGACCATAATGGAAACCTAAACAAAGGAAGGCCATAAGGACAGTTACTTTCCCACAAAATGGCCATATGGCCATCCAAAATAAAAAGACACAAGTGGTACACACAGTAAGTAACAAACAACAACATAAATAAACCGCCACAGAAGAACGGCTTTGGAACGGTCAGTGGAAAGATTTCCACTGGAGGGCTTAAATCGATTTTACGTGGCCACAATCCACGCCCTTACTTCCGTCGCGATTTAGACAAATAATTTGTTCAGTCCGCATGAAGGCCTCCTAACTCATCAGTGCAACATCTCCGTGAACACAAATAATCAAAGAACCACAGAGATGAAACAACGGTGAGGACTCGAAAGCAAGAAACCACTGAAATACTGGAGCAAAAGAAAACCAACAGTTAAGTAGAAGTAAAACAAAGATCAGGAATCGATACAATTAACTTAATCCACCCACCAAAGACACCAAAGGGAAAGAAACACAAACATTAAGCGACCAGACCATAATGGAAACCTAAACAAAGGAAGGCCATAAGGACAGTTACTTTCCCACAAACCGGCCCCTATAGCTCAGTTGGTAGAGTGTCCGCTCCGGGGAACGGGAGGTCTCGGGTTCGATCCCGGGCCACGACATACCAAAGTCGTTAAAAATGGTACTAGTTGCTCCTCGTTTGGCACTCAGATTTACGGGGTAGAGCTAGGACTGGTCGATCCAGTGTCAGGATAATGTGACTGGGTGTGGTATCATGTAATGTGTCTGGGACATGATACTTCAGTGAGGCAGCACTATAAACGTGAGCATTGAGCTCCCTGTCGCAACCAGACACTGTCGTGATATGACTGAAAAATTGTTGAAAGCGACATTAAACCCGAATTCACACACACACACACACTTTCCCACAAAATGGCTATATAGCCATCCAAAATAAAAAGACACAAGTGATACACACAGTAAGTAACAAACAACAACATAAATAAATCGCCACAGAAAAACTGCCTTGGAACGGTCAGTGGAAAGACCTGCACTGGGGGGCTTAAATCGATTTTACGTGGCCACAATCCTCGCCCTTTCTTCTGTCGCGATTTAGACAAATAATTTGTTCAGTCCGCATGAAGGCCTCCTAACTCATCAGTGCAACATCTCTGTGAACACAAATAATCAAAGAACCACAGAGGTGAGACAACGGTGAGGACTCGACAGCAAGAAACCACTGAAATGCTGGAGCAAAAGAAAACCAACAGTTAGACTCTGATGGGCCCGACCAAAATTACCTTGAATTAGATCTCTCTAATTCTCAATAAGCCTATACGTTGGAACCGTCATAGAATCTGAGGCCTGACCCACCGGCGTGCAATTAAAGAGGGAAGCAAAGTTGCCAACCGTGATTGGGTTAACTACCATGCATGCAGTCTGCCGTATAACATCCATGTTGTACCCAATCTTTTTATATCGAAGAATGATTTTACGAAATTGGGTGCTGAAGTCATTGCGGTTATATATTTTTCTGAATTTATATACTAAGTCACCATAAAATTCGGGCTCCGATAGGTCTTGTTGCAGAAGAGACTTAAGTCCAATATTGAACTTTGAAATTAAATTAGAATGGCGTCTTTAAAATTTTGAAAAGGCTTTGCGTAGTTTATGGTACCGATAACCCTGATTAAGAAGTTTAGCTGTTAATAATTTATTACGAGTGTTTAAGTCAGTTACATGACTACATACTCTAGCAAATTGAATTAATTGCGAAATTTAAACGCCATATGATGGCGCACGAGGAACATCACCATCCAAAAAAGGAAAATTTACAATCTCAAAATCAAAGTCATCGCATTTATCATAAATTTTGCACGAAACAAACCCATTTACAATAGATAGATGTAAATCTAAAAACGGGGCCTCGGTATCAGAAGAATTTGCTTTATTTAACTGAAGTTCTGGGGGGTAAATCTGACTGATCAAACCATCGAAATAGGTACATGTATTATCAATATTTAATAAATCATCTAAATATCTAGTTGTGGAGCTGAAAGCTTCAATAATTTCAGATTGGTTATCAATTGAAAGCGACAACATGAAGTCTCTTTCATAACAATACAAGAACAGATCAGCCACAAGACTAATTCTGCTTTCTAAAGCTTATTTGGTTACCGTTACTATTCACAAGGAAGACACCGAAAAAAAAGTGGTCTTATGGGCAAGCTGTAACTTTGGTTATATCCAACCATTTTATAATGAATGGTATTATAAAGAAAGTGGTTTATGTGGAATAGTTAGATCATTTCACAAAGTTCCTGTCACAATTGTATTTTAAATCAGACTATAGAAACAAGGGGGAACAACCTCGCTAGATGAAAATCAATTGTTATTTTTTTATGAATTTGGATAATTACTGAATATTTACCAGCAAGTAATAATTATTTTCACTTACAAAATAAAAAAATTTCTACCTACTTTTGATGTTATCCATTAAAAAAATGGCAACGATTGATGGATGCAAAAGTAATGTACAAACAAATCAATGGTGAAACAAATATATATTTAAAATTTATTAAACCCTAATGCAGTGTCAATGTCAACGGTCACAATAATCTTATTACTGTATACAACAGAACTTAACAAAGTATGTCCGCACCAGGACTGCATGAGCTAACGGTACAAATATACCTGTATAAATTACATAATCTTGTGTAATCATAATTGGCTCTTATTGCAATAAAAACTTTGTGCAATCAACCAAGATTTATGACAGTACAAGACTACTACGTTGCAAGTGGCTCGAGACGCATGAGCTAACGGTAATAAAATTGCATAACCATACCAAACTGCAACTAGCATGAAGTGCAGAATAAACAGTTAGCTTTGTTCGGTGTAATTACTGAGATTTCTGACACTAGGGGATCGAAGGATTATCGTCACCTTGTCAGTTTACCGTTACTATTCACAAGGAAGACACCGAAAAAAAACGGGCGAAATTTCAGGGCGAATTTATTTTCGCTTTCATCGCCAAAGTCTGCGAAGTGAGGCCCAACAGGGCGACTTCTTCGCCTGAGTCGCCCTCTAGCTTGAGCCCTGATGTCTGAAACAAATAAAAATGATATTTTCACTGTTAAAATATACTGTGACAAATGTCATGACCTTGTTATTTTCACTTTAGGAGCCCAGACTACTTTTTCATGCCAAAAGCTCATATGTTATCGATAAAATAATTCTGTAAAATACCTTGAAAAGCACTGTTTGAGCTGTAAAATGGCTGTATTCAAAATGGCAATCCGTTTGTTTTGAAACTGACAGTTATGACATCATGGCCAGGTCAAAATGGTGACGACATGATTGATCAATTACCATAAATATCCTCCTATAAAATTATTAAATAAAGAAAAAATCACTTTTTTTTTCGATGGATAATTACTAAAAGTACTTCCATCTCGTGTGATGAAAACATCCGAATTTTCACTTTGCTTTGCACTCTTGAAAATTTGGATGTTTTCAACACACTCGAAATATTTTTGGTATATCCATATATATAAAGTAAGCACATGGTTAGTGATTTAACCCATTTTGTACAGGAAACCCCAAAACGGGTACCCTGGAAAACGGTGCAGGCCCAGATCAAACGCCGTGTTGCCGAGTATGCGGCATCTGATCAGGACCTACACTATTTGCAAAAAGTTCGACCATTTTCCTTAGAAGCCTCCATGGTGTAGTGGTTACGCTACTCGCCTTGTAAACCAGGGATCACAGGATCCATCCCAGGCTTCTCCAGACTTTCGGATGTGTCTTTAAACCGAGGTCCAGTCTCTGTATGACCTTAGCTGTTGGTGGTACGTAAACACAAACACTCACTCATTCAGCCATTTTCCAAGTCAATTTTGAAGAAAACACAGCCTGACACCCTAAAATTTGGAAATGGACTCCTGCTATATACACATGTAAGGAGGAAGATTCCATCTGGTACAAAAAGGGTTAATGATAAAATATAAACAAACTAAACAAACCACCAACACAATCAATCAAAAACCTGTTTTAAGCATGCTGCATTCCTGTCCTGAAAAATATCAAATGAATTAAAACTCCCCTTTATTTGGAGCAAATCACGCTTTGATTGTCTCGTATCTGTTTTCTTTACACATTTTGTACCGGTGTCCCAGTTTATCTTGACCCCTGGGTAGCTTTACCCTCGGGGGTAAAGCTACTCAGGGGTAGCTTTACCCCCGGGGGTAAGGATATCCCGGGATATCTTTACCCCCACCCTGGATATCTTCACCCCCGGGGGTAAAGCTAAACTGGCAAGGATATCTTTACCCCCGGGGGTAAAGCTAAACTGGCCAGGATATCTTTACCCCCACCCCAACGTTTGGGTATAAACTATTTTCTTAATACCGAATTTCTTCTTAGGTATATGTAAGAGAAGCAAGATAGTGGACTTGATGTTTCACTTTAACATTTTTCGTTTCAATCATGACTCAGACTAATAGAACTACCCTTAGTAAGAAATGTGACCACATTATAGAGGCAAATGATTATTTAATAACTTCTTTTTGTATATTTTCTTATTCAAAATGTGTCTTATGACAATCTTTCATAATCTTGCATTAGCCCTGTCAGTTGTGAAATGGGTGGTGTTGGTGAGTGCAAAGGCGGGGGTAAGATATCCCGGCTGGGATATCTTTACCCCCGGGGGTAAAACTAAACTGGCCAGGATATCTTTACCCCCACCCCAGCTTTTGGGTATAAACTATTTTCTTAATGCCCAATTTCTTCTTATATGTAAGAGAAGCAAGATAGTGGACTCGATGTTTCACTTAAACATTTTTCGTTTCAATCGTGACTCAGACTAATAGAACCACCCTTAGTAAGAAAATGACCACATTATAGAGGCAAATGATTATTTAATAACTTCTTTTTGTATATTTTCTTATTCCAAAATGTCCCTTATGACAATCTTTCATAATCTTGCATTATCAGTTGTGAAATGGGTGGTGGTGGTGAGTGCAAAGGCGGAGGTAAAGCTAAACTGGCCAGGATATCTTTACCCCCACCCCAACTTTTGGGTATAAACTATTTTCTTAATGCCCAATTTCCTCTTATATGTAAGAGAGTAAGAAATATGACCACATTATAGAGGCAAATGATTATTGAATAACTTCTTTTTGTATATTTTCTTATTTAAAATGTCCCTTATGACAATCTTTCATAATCTTGCATTATCCCTGTCAGTTGTGGTGGTGAGTGCAAATGCGGGGGTAAAGATATCCCGGCTGGGATATCTTTACCCCCGTGGGTAAAGCTAAACTGGCCAGGATATCTTTATCCCCACCCCAACTTTTGGGTATAAACTATTTTCTTAATGCCAAATTTCTTCTTATATGTAAGAGAGTAAGAAATATGACCACATTATAGAGGCAAATGATTATTTAATAACTTCTTTTTGTATATTTTCTTATTCAAAATGTCCCTTATGACAATCCTTCATAATCTTGCATAATCCCTGTCAGTTGTGGTGGTGAGTGGAAAGGCGGGGGTAAAGATATCCCGGCTGGGATATCTTTACCCCCGGGGGTAAAGCTAAACTGGCCAGGATATCTTTATCCCCACCCCAACTTTTGGGTATAAACTATTTTCTTAATGCCAAATTTCTTCTTATATGTAAGAGAGTAAGAAATATGACCACATTATAGAGGCAAATGATTATTTAATAACTTCTTTATGTATATTTTCTTATTCAAAATGTCCCTTATGACAATCTTTCATAATCTTGCATTATCCTTGTCAGTTGTGAAATAGGCGGTGGGGGTTGAGTGGAAAGGCGGGGGTAAAGATATCCCGGCTGGGATATCTTTACCCCCAGGGGTAAAGCTAAACTGGCCAGGATATCTTTACCCCCACCCCATCTTTGGGGTATAAACTATTTTCTTAATGCCAAATTTCTTCTTATATGTAAGAGAAGCAAGATAGTGGACTCGATGTTTCACTTTTAACATTTCGTTTCAGTCGTGACTCGGACTAATAGAACAACCCTTAGTAAGAAATATGAACATATTATAGAGGCAAATGGTTATTTAATAACTTCTTTTTGTATATTTTCTTATTCATACTGTCCCTTATGACAATCTCTCATAATCTTGCATTATCCCTGTCAGTCCTGAAATGGGTGGTGGTGGTGAGTGGAAAGGCGGGGGTAAAGATATCCCGGCTGGGATATCTTTACCCCCGGGGGGTAAAGCTAAACTGGCCAGGATATCTTTACCCCCACCCCAACTTTTGGGTATAAACTATTTTCTTAATGCCCAATTTCTTCTTATATGTAAGAGAAGCAAGATAGTGGACTCGATGTTTCACTTAACATTTTTCGTTTTAATCGTGACTCGGACTAATAGAACTACCCTTAGTAAGAAATATTACCATATTATAGAGGCAAATGAATATTTAATAACTTCTTTTTGTATAGTTTCTTATTCAACATGTTCCTTATGACAATCTTTCATAATCTTGCATTATCCCTGTCAGTTGTGAAAAGGGTGGTGGGGGTGAGTGGAAAGGCGGGGGTAAAGATATCCTGGCCGGGATATCTTTACCCCCGGGGGTAAAGCTAAAATGGCCTTGATATCTTTTCCCCCATCCCCACTTTTGGATATAAACTATTTTCTCAATGCCCAATTTCTTCTTATTATAACTGAAGCAAGATAGTGGACTCGATGTTTCACTTGAAAATTTTTTGTTTCAGTCATGACACTGATAGAACTACCCTAAGTAAGGAATATGACCATATTATAGAGGCATATGACTGTTTAATAACTTCATTTTGTTTATTTTTTTAGTCAACAACTTGCTTTTGACAATCTTTCTTAATCTTCCATTAACCCTGTCAGTTGTGAGTGGTGGTGGTTGTGGTGGTGTGTGGCAAGGCGGGGGTGAAGATATCCTGGCTGGGATATCTTGCCCTCTGGGGGAAAAGCTACACTGGCCAGGATATCTTTACCCCCATCCCCACTTTTGGTATTAACTATTTTCTCAATGCCAAATTTGTCTTTGTAACCATAGACCATTGGACATCATTTTTTGGGGGGTGTTGGGGGGGTCACCCTATCCCAGCAATATATATATTTCACCCCCCCCCACCCCCCCCCACCCATGAGCAATGGTATAAGATGTGAAAAAAATATTCTTGCAAGCTGTATGGTTTAATTATGCTTGTTTTGTTTTTTGTTGTTTTTTTTTTTGCTTCACTTACATATAAGAAGAAATTGGGCATTTAGAAAATAGTTTATACCCAAAAGTTGGGGTGGGGGTAAAGATATCCTGGCCAGTTTAGCTTTACCCCCGCCTTTCCACTCACCCCCACCACCCATTTCACAACTGACAGGGATAATGCAAGATTATGAAAGATTGTCATATGGGACATTTTGAATAAGAAACTATACAAATAGAAGTTATTAAATAATCATTTGCCTCTATAATATGGTCGTATTTCTTACCAAGGGTAGTTCTATTTGTCCGAGTCACGAATGAAACAAAAAATGTTCAAGTGAAACATCGAGTCCACTATCTTGCTTCTCTTACATATAAGAAGAAAATGGGCATTTAGAAAATAGTTTATACCCAAAAGTTGGGGTGGGGGTTTAAGATATCCTGGCCAGTTTAGCTTTACCCCCGGGCGTAAAGATATCCAAGCCGGGATATCTTTACCCCCGCCTTTCCACTCACCACCACCACCCATTTCACGACTGACAGGGATAATACAAGATTATGAAAGATTGTCATAAGCAACATTTTGAATAAGAAAATATACAAAAAAGAAGTTATTAAATAATCGTTTGCCTCTATAATATGGTCATATTTCTTACCAAGGGTAGTTCTATTTGTCAGAGTCACGAATGAAACAAGAAATGTTCAAGTGAAACATCGAGTCCACTATCTTGCTTCTCTTACATATAAGAAGAAAATGGGCATTTAAAAAATAGTTTATACCCAAAAGTTGGGGTGGGGGTAAAGATATCCTGGCCAGTTTAGCTTTACCCCCGGGGGTAAAGATATCCCGGCCGGGATATCTTTACCCCCGCCTTTCCACTCACCACCACCACCCATTTCACAACTGACGGGGATAATGCAAGATTATGAAGCATTGTCATAAGGGTCATTTTGAATAAGATAATATACAAAAAGAAGTTATTAGATAATCATTTGCCTCTATAATATGGTCATATTTCTTGCTAAGGGTAGTTCTATTTGTCTGAGTCACAATTGAAACAAAAAATGTTAAAGTGAAACATCGAGTCCACTATCTTGCTTGTCTTACATATAAGAAGAAATTGGGCATTTAGAAAATAGTTTATACCCAAAAGTTGGGGTGGGGGTAAAGATATACTGGCCAGTTTAGCTTTACCCCTGGGGGTAAAGATATCCCAGCCGGGATATCTTTACCCCCGCCTTTCCACTCACCACCACCACCACCCATTTCACGACTGACAGGGATAATACAAGATTATGAAGATTATCATAAGCAACATTTTGAATAAGAAAATATACAAAAAAGAAGTTATTAAATAATCATTTGCCTCCATAATATGGTCATATTTCTTACTAAGGGTAGTTCTATTAGTCTGAGTCGTATTGAAACGAAAAAATGTTAAAGTGAAACATCGAGTCCACTATCTTGCTTCACTTACATATAAGAATAAATTGGGCATTAAGAAAATAGTTTATACCCAAAATTTGGGGTGGGGGTAAAGATATCCTAGCCAGTTTAGCTTTACCCCCGGGGGTAAAGATATCCCAGCCGGGATATCTTTACCCCCGGGGGTGAAGATATCCAGGGTGGGGGTAAAGATATCCCGGGATATCTTTACCCCCGGGGGTAAAGCTACCCAGGGGGTAAAGATAAACTGTTACACCGGAAAACAGTGGCAAACAGTGCAGGCCCAGATGAGACGCCGCAAAACGCGGCGTCTCATCAGGGCCTACACTATTTTCAGGAAGTTTAGCCATTATCCAAATCAATTTTGAAGATACAACATATCACCCATAAATTTAGAAATGGACTCCTATATATAAGAAGGAAGATTCCATTTGGTACAAAAAGGGTTAATACAGGTTGGACAGCAGAGTTCTTGTGATATTGTATGTTTGTGATGCTGTATGTTTGTGATATTGTATGTTTGTGATGCTGTATGTTTGTGATATTGTATGTTTGTGATACTGTATGTTTGTGATACTGTATGCTTGTGATATTGTATGTTTGTGATACTGTATGCTTGTGATATTGTATGTTTGTGATATTGTAGGTTTGTGATATTGTAGGTTTGTGATACTGTATGTGTGTGATACTGTAGGTTTATGATACTGTATGTTTGTGATATTGTATGTTTGTGATGCTGTATGTTTGTGATATTGTATGTTTGTGATACTGTATGTTTGTGATACTGTATGCTTGTGATATTGTATGTTTGTGATACTGTATGCTTGTGATATTGTATGTTTGTGATATTGTAGGTTTGTGATATTGTAGGTTTGTGATACTGTATGTGTGTGATACTGTAGGTTTATGATACTGTATGTTTGTGATATTGTCTGTTTATGATAATGTATGTTTGTTATACTGTAGGTTTCAAATATTGTAGGTTTGTGATACTGTATGTTTGTGACACTGTAGGTTTGTGATATTGTAGGTTTGTGATACTGTATATTTGTGATATTGTATGTTTGTGATACTGTATGTTTGTGACACTGTTTGTTTGTGATATTGCAGGTTTGTGATACTGTACGAGGGTTGTCCCAAAATATCGTGGACAAATGCATTTTCTCCCGAATGCGGCGTAACAAGCGAATGAAATTTTCTTAATTCATGAAACAATCATTTTCGACTTAAGTAATGCAATTTAGCTTACTCTAGTTTTTTCAGATTTATACTACAGTTGAACCTGTGCTTACGGTCACCTCCGAATAACGGTCCCCTTATGCATTTTCTCCCGAATGCGGCGTAACAAGCGAATGAAATTTTCTTAATTCATGAAACAATCATTTTCGACTTAAGTAATGCAATTTAGCTGACTCTAGTTTTTTCAGATTTATACTACAGTTGAACCTGTGCTTACGGTCACCTCCGAATAACGGTCCCCTTATTACAACGGTCATTTCAACCCCTCCCATCGAAATTCCCTAATAAATTACCTGGGAATAGCGGTCCACTGTGCACTACGGTCAACGGCCACGTTATTCAGTCCCAAACCGAGTTCTGTCCTTGAATAACGGTCTATAATTGAGTCCTTCACGCTCATGATTTTAACTTCGAGGTAATTATCGCCATTGATTGGCATATAATTGGCCTGCTTGATTGGTATTGCGGTCCTTAATCCTGCTGATCTGGTCAAACATGTTACGGTTTGTGAGTGAGTGAATTGAATTGAGTAAATTCATTGCATTGTGTTTTACACAAGAACTGTAGATAGTTTGTTTGAAAAGTGAAGAAAAATTGTCTAAACATTTTTTTTTTTAATTGGAGGACCGTTTGATAGTTGCACTTTGTGCAAGTTTCACCGGTAAGTAGTTTTACCTTATTGTTAATAATGCTAAATGGACACTCAATCATGTGACGCTCATGTGATTTTGTGTATCAACATGGTTGCTTCCATTATTGATCATGAGTTTGACCTAACTTTTGTCATTATGCCATGTTTTATTATCACGGCAAAGGTGCTATTTTACAAACATCAATGTTTTTGAATAACCTGTTTAATGAAAAGAAACCGGAAAGTACTTTAAAACAGTCAAAGATAAGTGACTTTTCACAGAAATATAAGATTATAGTGGGTAAAATTTTATGACAGGATACATTATTAACAACGTCAACGTTACAGATTATTTTAAACTTTGTTTATTCATTTAAAATGCATGTACTGTATTAATTTTGCAACAAATAAACATGTAAATTCACTGGAAAACAATAATTGGTTAAAAATATGCTTCTTTTGAAGTTCTTCATCCAGTGACAGATTGCAATTTCATCAATAAATTTAAGAATTTTGGGCACTATCAGCCTGATGGTAAACCTCCGAACAAAGGTCACCTGTGAATAAAGGCCAAATTTGTCCTGTCCCACAGCTGGCCTTTGTTCACAGGTTTGACTGTACATTATTATAACAGAGATAGGGTGTCGCAGCCGAGGTCAAAGTCAAGGTTAATTTTAACAACTCCGTTTGAGACTAATTCTAACACAGATGTTGCATTCATTAAGCTGGCACCAAACGGTTTCAGACAATGTCGCGTGAATAAGCTGGACATCATTATGTGAAATTTCAAAACAATTGTGACATTATTTCAAAATCTACAGGATGTTTGGTGAAGGCGCCCCGGAAATAAAATCTTGTAAAAACGGCGACGTCAGACAAGGACGCGGCCCACCGAAATGTGATTAAATTCTAGCTGACTCTAGTTTTTTCAGATTTATACTGCAGTTGAACCTGTGCTTACGGTCACCTCCGAATAACGGTCCCCTTATTACAACGGTCATTTCAACCCCTCCCATCGAAATTCCCTAATAAATTACCTGGGAATAGCGGTCCACTGTGCACTACGGTCAACGGCCACGTTATTCAGTCCCAAACCGAGTTCTGTCCTTGAATAACGGTCTATAATTGAGTCCTTCACGCTCATGATTTTAACTTCGAGGTAATTATCGCCATTGATTGGCATATAATTGGCCTGCTTGATTGGTATTGCGGTCCTTAATCCTGCTGATCTGGTCAAACATGTTACGGTTTGTGAGTGAGTGAATTGAATTGAGTAAATTCATTGCATTGTGTTTTACACAAGAACTGTAGATAGTTTGTTTGAAAAGTGAAGAAAAATTGTCTAAACATTTTTTTTTTTAATTGGAGGACCGTTTGATAGTTGCACTTTGTGCAAGTTTCACCGGTAAGTAGTTTTACCTTATTGTTAATAATGCTAAATGGATACTCAATCATGTGACGCTCATGTAATTTTGTGTATCAACATGGTTGCTTCCATTATTGATCATGAGTTTGACCTAACTTTTGTCATTATGCCATGTTTTATTATCACGGCAAAGGTGCTATTTTACAAACATCAATGTTTTTGAATAACCTGTTTAATGAAAAGAAACCGGAAAGTACTTTAAAACAGTCAAAGATAAGTGACTTTTCACAGAAATATAAGATTATAGTGGGTAAAATTTTATGACAGGATACATTATTAACAACGTCAACGTTACAGATTATTTTAAACTTTGTTTATTCATTTAAAATGCATGTACTGTATTAATTTTGCAACAAATAAACATGTAAATTCACTGGAAAACAATAATTGGTTAAAAATATGCTTCTTTTGAAGTTCTTCATCCAGTGACAGATTGCAATTTCATCAATAAATTTAAGAATTTTGGGCACTATCGGCCTGATGGTAAACCTCCGAACAAAGGTCACCTGTGAATAAAGGCCAAATTTGTCCTGTCCCACAGCTGGCCTTTGTTCACAGGTTTGACTGTACATTATTATAACAGAGATAGGGTGTCGCAGCCGAGGTCAAAGTCAAGGTTAATTTTAACAACTCCGTTTGAGACTAATTCTAACACAGATGTTGCATTCATTAAGCTGGCACCAAACGGTTTCAGACAATGTCGCGTGAATAAGCTGGACATCATTATGTGAAATTTCAAAACAATTGTGACATTATTTCAAAATCTACAGGATGTTTGGTGAAGGCGCCCCGGAAATAAAATCTTGTAAAAACGGCGACGTCAGACAAGGACGCGGCCCACCGAAATGTGATTAAATTCTGTTTTGATCTTGGTATGACACCAGTGGAGACTCAAAAGAAGCTGCAATTAACAGAGGATAATCGGCATGAGTCTCGGTTACTTGTTTACAAATGGCACAAACGGTTTGAAGATGGGTGGACAGACAGTTTGAACGGAAAATCAGGAAGACCACGGGAAATTAATGCATCGGCCGTGGATAACATTAACCACGTGATCAGGGGCGACAGGAGACAGACCGTGTGCGAAGTTGGTGAAAAACTGGGACTTAGTAAAATTTCTGTTCATCGTGTACTGAACAAAGTTTTATCTATGATAAGTGGTTACATCGCTATGAAAAGTGAATTAATCATTATGGGGAGTATTTCGAAAAGGAGTGATGCTAACGTTTAAATGTGCGATGTCGTTTTATGACGTAGTCCTGGGCCACTCGGCCCTGACCCTAGTTAGCAAATAGGCTATAATTTCTATGTTGCTGAATATATAAGCTTGAAATTTAGCATATCAATAATGTATATATATGCCACAATTGTCATAAAATTTCATTTAATTCTGCCGATTATAAGAAAAGTTATAGGTGTTGTGTACGATATATTGGAACAGCCCTTGTATGTTTGTGATACTGTAGGTTTGTGATATTGTATGCTTGTGGCACTGTATGTTTGTGATACTGTATGTTTGTGATATTGTATGTTTGTGATACTGTAGGTTTGTGATATTGTAGGTTTGTGATATTTTATGTTTGTGATACTGTAGGTTTGTGATATTGTCTGTTTGTGATATTGTATATTTGTGATACTGTAGGTTTGTGATACTGTATGCTTGTGATATTGTAGTTTTGTGATACTGTAGGTTTGTGATACTGTATGCTTGTGATACTGTAGGTTTGTGATACTGTAGGTTTGTGATACTGTAGGTTTGTGATAATGTATATTTGTGATATTGTATGTTTGTGATACTGTATGTTTGTGATATTGTATGTTTGTGATACTGTAGGTTTGTGATATTGTATGTTTTTGATACTGTAGGTTTGTGATACTGTAGGTTTGTGATATTGTCTGTTTGTGATATTGTAGGTTTGTGATACTGTAGGTTTGTGATACTGTATGCTTGTGATATTGTAGGTTTGTGATACTGTAGGTTTGTGATACTGTAGGTTTGTGATACTGTATGCTTGTGATACTGTAGGTTTGTGATACTGTAGGTTTGTGATACTGTATTTTTGTGATACTGTATTGTTGTGATATTGTATGTTTGTGATACTGTATGTTTGTGATACTGTAGGTTTGTGATACTGTATGTTTGTGATATTGTCTGTTTGTGATACTGTATGTTTGTGATACTGTATGTTTTTGGTTTCAGTGATACATCACCTTTATTGAACAAGACAGGAAGTGAGCATATGTTTGAAACCATGGAGATGGAAATTGAACAGTTACTGTCTAAGGTATGTTGAAATGTTGATACCTGTCTCAGTGACTCAGTTGAATGTGCACCAGACTTCTGATCAGGATTTTGCTGGATTCAGTAACATTCTTTTGCCCAGATTGATGATGAAATCATTCTGTAGTCATTGGAGTACTGTGGTGCAGTGGTAAAGCATCGGATTTAAGATCGAGAGGTAGCGGGTTCGATCCCCGCTAGCACCAAGAGTTGTTTCCTTGAGCAAGAGACTTAATCCACATTGCTTAGTACTGGTTCCTGCCCATCCCCTCCGCCCTTCAGGGCTTGGAGAAATAGATTGTGCTGCATGGTGCTTCCACACAGAGCTGAATCTGACCACACATGAGTACTGGTAAATCGCTTAGAAGGACTAAGCCTGCCCAGGCAAAGCAGTGTGAGTCAGATCGTCCAATGCATATAAGCCTTCTGGTTTCATTGGGTGGCAGGGCTTGAGATGTCATTTAACCTCAATGTGTGGTAAAGTCCCACAAAATTGGAAGCAACGTCACCAAAATTACCTTAATAGTGTTGATGGGGATGTTAAACCCCAATTCAAACAAACAAACAGTCCTGTGCCTTGGTCTGATTGTTTTAGATTCAGCATTAAAGTGAAAACCAACCTTTGCCTGAAGGTAGTTTCAGATAAAGCATTGCAGTGTAAACCAACCTCTGCTTGAAGTTAGTTTTAGAATCAGCATTACAATGTAAAACAACCTCTGGTTATAGTTTTGGAATCAGCATTACAGTGTAAACCAACCTCTGGTTGTAGTGTTGGAATCAGCGTTACAGTGTAAACCAACCTCTGGTTGTAGTGTTGGAATCAGCGTTACAGTGTAAACCAACCTCTGGTTGAAGTTAGTTTAGAATCAGGATTACAGTGTAAACGAATCTCTGGTTGTAGTTTTGTAATCAACATTACAGTGTAAACCAACCTGGTTGTAGTTTTGGAATCCGCATTACCGTGTAAACTAACCTATGGTTGTTGTTTTGGAATCAGCATCACAGTGTAACCAAACCTCTGGTTGAAGTTAGTTTTGGAATCCGCATTTCCTTGTAAACCAACCTCTGGTTGTAGTTTTTAAATCACCATTACAGTGTAAACCAACCTCTGGTTGTAGTTTTGGAATCAGCATTACAGTGTAAACCAACCTCTGGTTGTAGTTTTGGAATCAGCATTACAGTGTAAACCAATCTCTTGTTGAAGTTAGTATAAGATTCAGCATTACAGTGTAAACCACTAGCCCCACCCATCAAGGCTTGAAGAAATAGATTGGGTTTCATGGTGCTTCCAGGCAGAGCTGAATCTGACCACACATGAGTACTGGTAAACCACTTAGAAGGACAAAGCCTGTCCAGGCAAAGTTGTGCCAGTCAGACCGTCCTGTGCATATAAGCCCTTTTGGTTTCAGTAGGCGGACGCGCTTGAGATGTTATTTCATCTCAATGCCCGTAAAAGTCCCACAAAGTTGGAAGAAACGACTCCAAAATGATCTAAATAGTGTTGAGGGGGACATTAAACCTCAATTCGACAAATCAACAGGATTCTGCTCCAGCCCTTTATTGCAGAATTATGTCCCTTTGAACGACTTAAACATTTTGGCCATACATGTATGTGTGGCATAGGAAGTTAGCTAATACTCTTCATATCTCCGCAACTACTCCTATTGTACCAGCAACATAGTTGAGACATGGATTGAACATGTACATAAAGGAAACAGGATTCTGATCCAGCCACTTACTGAAGAATTATGTCCCCTTGAATGACTATGTCAATCAGATTACTCATCTAGTGAGGCAAATGGTGGGGCATTCATCACCTTTAGTGATTGTCTAGTTTTCTTCTTTTTTTTCAGCTGACAGACATAAATGACAGAATGGCAGAGTACACTCAGAATATCAGTACAAATTCGCCCAGTGCAGCCCTTCTACATACGTTACAAAGACACAGAGACATTTTACAAGACTATGGACAGGAGTTCCAGAAAACTAAGTCAAATATAAATGCAATTCGAGAAAGAGAAGATCTCTTAGGTTCTGTCAGGAGAGACATAAAGTAAGCTAATATATATTGAGCAAAAGTGAAAACACAATACACCGCAACCTCATTATAACACTAGGTATTATTAAACAGAAAGATATTTGAAGTGTCCTTTGAAACTAGCTTGGAAATCAATGTCTTATTTATAGCCCCGCTTTGAAAGCAGAGCGTGATAGCTCAGTGGTTTGTGCACTTGCCTCTGATGCTAGAGGTTTGGTTCGATCCCCGGCAGCGGCGATAAAATTTCGGTGTCGAAACACGCTCGATTGACATCATTTGCAGGTATGAATGTCATAAAGTGCACTGTCCTACAGATCGGGACGTTAACTAGAGGCCCCATGTAAAGGGAGAACCATCCCCTGTGCAGGTTACAGAACCCTACCATAATTACATGATTACTGAGTAAGCTTTCATCCTGCAAATCCTGGAGTGTATGCCATGTACACCTGCGAGTAATGGTCAGATGTGACCGATCGTAGTATCAGTAGAAAGAAAGAAAAAGTGGGGCTATACTGGATTTGCCATGTCCTTCCATCATTCCACGATTCTGTCATTCCGTGATTAAGCGACTGTAAAATTAAAATGCACTTTGCTTAATAACTTTAATTTTTGTGGTCCAACTTTGATGAAACTTATACTACACTTGGTCTCTAAGATAAGGAAGGTGTATTAGCAGAATGGTGACCAAGGGAACATAACTCTTGGAGTTGTCCCTTGATATGTT
This sequence comes from Lucinisca nassula, assembly GCA_963580285.1. Classification (NCBI taxonomy): domain Eukaryota; kingdom Metazoa; phylum Mollusca; class Bivalvia; order Lucinida; family Lucinidae; genus Lucinisca; species Lucinisca nassula. Next base: position 27,108,511 of record OY757022.1, read on the forward strand.
TCCAAATTTTAGAATTTTTCTTAATAACTGTAATGTTTGTGGTCTTACTTTAACGAAATCTATACCACACTTGGTCTATGAGGTAATGAGGTGTTGGGTTCGAGCCTTGCTCGGGTCATGTGTGAGACGCCAAGTTCTGCAACGAAAGGTCAGGTGGTGGAGATGACCCATATAAGCCACAGTGCTTTCTGTCAAATCCTGTTCACATTTGCTTGTAATATGCTTGTCAAATAGTATATTGAAGTTAAATAAATTATTGTTTAAACCAAATACCAGCGACGTTATTTGATGATGTATATCTTGGAATAAACTGTCGCAAATTTTAGATGTTATCCAATCAGACATGCTGTTACATACACAAGTTCATTAATGTATTTTGATCACCACATTTGCGTTCACTGGTTGGATAATATGCCCAAACCTCATTATAACACAGTTTGTAATAACATGTTTAGGCATATAATAGGGTTTCAAGATGGATCCCAAAAATATAGCAGGGTTTCAAGATGGATCCCAAAAATGTATAGATTATAAAGAAAAATGACCATAAATGGTCATTTTTCTATATAATCTATACATTTTTGTCGGCTGTTTAACTAACACGGTTTCTGCTTTGGACCCCTTTAATAGTGTTATAACAAGGTTGTGGTGAACAGTGTGTTGTACATCTAAAATTTCAAGACTACTGGTAATGAGTGTGTGTAGCTGGCAGACCGGTCTGTGTCGTACACCCCGAAGACTGGTCTTCTCGTGACTGGATGCCATAGCTCCAGATAAGTCACTTTTTTCATCAGAAAAGTACCGATTTTTTTTTCCTTATTTCTGCATGAAAACATATGTTATGGGTATTCATTAGAATGCCTCACCAAGGAGCTTCTAATGAGTACCCACAGCCTAAGTTTTCATGCAGAAATAATAATAATAAAATTTGGATACCTCCTTATCTGGTGCTATAGCCAACACGATTGATAAAAGTTTTAACATTATGTAAACTAAAAGCTTGCTTTGACATAAATTTCTAACCAATCTGTTATCTGTTCATTTTCAGTGCCTACAAGAATTCATCGGGGTTAAACAGAAGAACAGATCTGTATTTAAAAGAAAATGAACATATAAGAAAGTAAGATGCAAATGTTGTAGAGTTTAACCCTTTTGGTACCAAATGGAATCTTCCTAATTATATAAAGCAGGAGCCCATTTCAAAATTTAGAGGTGTCAGGTTGTGTTTTCTTCAAATATTATTTGGAAAATGACTGAACTTTTTGCAAACAGTGGAGGCCCTGACCAGACGCCGCATTCTGCGGCATCTGATCTGGGCCTGCACTGTTTGCCAGGGTACCCGTTTTGGGGTTTTTGGTACTACATGGGTTAATAGGGTAGTCTGATTGAACATTTTATCGGTGGGTTTGAAAGAAAGGGAGAGTTCCAAATTTGCCCCACCTTGGAATCTGTTGAAAGTTCACACATATTTTCTCTTTATACTGTTCACGACAACCCCTATCTTTGGAAACAGTGCAGGTCCAGATCAGATGGCTTCTGAAGAAGCCATCTGATCAGGATCTACACTGTTTGACATTAAGTTTATGGCTTTGTAAGAATAAATTACATCAGGTAATCTGATTGGTTCAAAGTCAGAAATGGGTGTGACTTAACTGAATATTCAGCAGGATAAGGGTTAAGTTTGTTTGTGGGCTAACAGCTATACACATGTATTTATTAGGGCCCCGCACTGAAAGTGTGGGTGCCCTATAGTAATCACTCTGTCCGTCTGTCTGTCTGTCTGTCTGTCCGTCCACAAATTTTCAACATTTTCCTACTCCTCTGATAGCGCTGCCGGGGCCCTAGTCAGTTTCACTGACAGCTCTAGTTTCATTAGGTGAACCTTGTAGCATTCATTATAACCCCATATTTTGTGAGTCCTGAAACAATAGTTTTGCTTAATTATGCCCCCAACTTCAAAGTTCTGGCAGCGTATTGTTTTTGCTTTGTTTGTCTGTCTGTCTGTCACGCTATATAGGATGTATCATATCTTAGGAACTGTATATGCTAGCCGTCACAGCTAAAAAATAAGAAAAACTTACTGACATCTGCCTGGGCCAAATGCTTGATTTCAAAATAAATTCATATAAATATTCTACTTATGCCGTCACAACTACAAAATAACTAAAATTGTTCTGCTCGGCATAACAAAGTGGTTCCCAGAGCTAAAAATAGCAAAGACTTTGAATGACATCTAGGCAATTGGCCTGATTTAAAGATACATGTAATATCATAGAAATGTTCCTTTGAAGCTGCTGAAATGGTTCCAGTCCAATGAAAAAGATGGCCCCCAAAGCCAAAAAATAAGAATTTTTTTTTGTCCACATCTACTTTAACCAGTGACTCCTTCACTTTCATAAGCTATGAAATATCATGGACTCGGTGAGTAATCGAAGGCCATCATCTTGTTAATTCTTCATCTCAGGAACTGAAGGACGTTGGTATGCAACGTTTGGGACTCTTGCCCTACCAGATTTGTTGAAATGCCTTGGGTAACCATGTCATATGCAGTGGCGTCAAAAACCAATGGTTGGTTTCAAAACAATATGTCAGCAATGATCCTGGGATAGACCTCTACTAAGCCATTATTGTCTGTTTAAAAAAATATTGCTGCCATGATGGGACATTATTTTGCCCACTTTAGGTCTGTTGAGCATAGTGGCCCATGGGCTGCGCCTGTTGTTTATCAGAGAAAAGAGATTTGACATGAAATGTCAAACTTGATTTTCTGTGAAAAATAAGGAAGAAATATTTGAAGAGTCAAAAGAAATTGTTACTGATGACATATCTGATCACACTACTTCATTCATCCGGCCCCCGCCCATCGGGGCTTGAAGAAATAGATGGACTGCATGATGCTTCCACACAGAGCTAAGAGGATTTAAGACTGCCCAGGCAAAGTGGTCCATGCTTATAAACCCTATTGATTTCATTGGGCGGCAGGGCATGCGATGTCATTTCAACTCAGTGTCGGGTAAAAGTCCCACAGAATTGGAAGCAACATCTCCAAAATGACCTTTCCAGTGTTGACGGGGATGTTAAACCTCAATTAAACAAACAAATACTTCATTCATCATGTTTAATGGTTCAAGATTTTAACTTTTTTCTCCATTGTAGACATAGGCATGTTGTAGTCAGTTAATCATTTTATTTTCTTCTACCCTTTTTCAGTTCAGAAAGATTGGTAGATGATCAAATAAGGTAAGTTATTGTAAATATGTAACCCATTGTATACTAGTGGACTCATCAATTGCTATATGTTGATCAAGACCATTTGTCATATTGGCTACCGCCCATCAGGGCTTGAACAAATAGATGGGCTGCATGATGCTTCCATGCAGAGGTGAAAGTACTGGTAAACCATAGAGGATCTAAGCCTGCCCAGGCAAAGCGGTACGAGTCAGATCGTCCATGCTTATTAACCCTATTGTTTTCATTGGGCCGCAGGGCTTGAGATGTCATTTCATCTCAATGTTGGGTAAAAGTCCCACAAAATTGGAAGCAACGTCTCCAAAATAACCTTTACAGTGTTGACGGGGACGTTAAACATCAAATCAAACAAACAAATCCATTTGTCATATATGGGGTGTCGGGCCTAGTTTTTAGTTTTTATTCTATTTTTGACGGAAAATTCTGTTAGCAAATAGTGCAGGCCCTGATCAGACGCCATGTTCTGCAGCATCTGATCTGGGCCTGCGCTGTTTGCAAAGGTACTTAAGGGGTTATCCGCATGCAGTGGGTTAATTTAGAGATACCTGTGTATTTTTTCACTCCAGTCGGTCTGTCAAATATGAGATGAAGTTCAGTCAGAACTTCAGTCTACAGATCCTAGCAGTCTGTTCAAAGACTTGACAATGACTAATAGACAGTGAAAATGCCCAACACTAAATCATCTTATTAGGCAAAGAAGAAATTGTAATTGTCTTGTCAGAAAGGTTAAGATCTACCCGTCAAATGGTAGTATACACAAGGCTGATTTTGGACCACTTCACATTAAAGGGCACACTCGAGCAGGCCCCAGCAATAGTTTAGTGAGAAATTGCAAAACAACAAAAACATTTCTACCCAAACAGAGATCTGGGGCCAGTTGTTCAAAGCATTGTTAGCTTTTTGAGCTTGTTAGTGGTCATATTGTTAACTGTTCTAGCAAGTGCAATATCGAAAATTGTGGTATTTTTGCTGAAAAAATGTGAGCAGCTTTTGCGGAAGCAGCTCACATTTTTTCAGCAAAAATTTTAGCATATTTGCCATATTTAACAATCAGTTTTAATGATATGTTAACTAACAACGTTTTTAGTTTTAAACTACTGGCCCCTGCTGGTTCTGGACCATTTCTTCTTACCAGGGTCATCTCCTGTTTATTCTGCTCAGTAGTGCTTCCAGTCCCTGTTGTGCAGTATTTCACCTGCCGCAAATCTCCTGGCCAGCTTATGCCTTATTTCACCTGTCGCAAAGCTCCAGGCCAGCTTATGCCTTATTTCACCTGTCGCAAAGCTCCAGGCCAGCTTATGCCTTATTTTACCTGCCCCAAATCTCCTGGCCAGCTTATGCCTTATTTCACCTGCCGCAAATCTCCTGGCCAGCTTATGCCTTATTTCACCTGTCGCAAAGCTCCAGGCCAGCTTATGCCTTATTTCACCTGTCGCAAAGCTCCAGGCCAGCTTATGCCGTTTTCACCTGTCGTAGAGCTTCAGGTCAGGATATGCCATGATCGCATCCGCCCATCATGTCTGGCTGATGGTGCTTCCACGTAGAGCTGAAACTGACCACACAGAGTACTGATAAACCGCTTAGAAGGACTTAGCCTGCCCAGGCAAAGTGGTGTTTGTAACACCCTCCAATGCATATAAGCGGGTGGCAGATTTTAAGATGTCATTTCATCTCAGTGTTGGGTAAAAGTCCCACAAAATTGGAAGCAGCGTCTCCAAAATAACCTAAATATTGTTGAAGGGAACATTAAACCTCAATTCAAACAAACACGTATGCCATGGCCTGTTGTTAGTTAACTTTTCCCATTTCCAACGTCTCCCTCAGAACCTTAAGTCAGATTGAGTTGATACTTGGTGGGTGGTATTGAACCAACATGGAGGTTCAGACTTGCTAAAATTGTTTCATTTCCTTATCCAAGATCACCACTACGCAACCATCTTGAAATACTTAGAATGGCATCACCTCCCAAAACAAAAGTTGGATTAAGCGGAAACATAATGGGAGGCATTGCCGGCCTCGGTAGCTCAGTCAGATGCGCGTCTGAGTGTCATTCTGACTGGTGATCAGGAGGAAGCTGGTTCGATACCTGTCGGGGTCGGCAACATTCATCATTAAAAAAAAAAAAAATTTCTACGGTCATTCTCTCCCTTCGGCTGATTCCAGAAGTACAGTTGTCAGTTTCTGGCGAATGTGCACTGTACTGGTTAACCGTATAAACCTGCCCAGGAAAAGTGTGGATAGGTAAACTGACCGGCTCAAAAATGACCTAAAATAGTGTTGACTGGGCTGTTAAACTCCAATACAAACAAACAAACAATGGGAGGCATCAAAGCAACATGGAGTTTCAGAATAGCTGTAATCATTCTGGCCCCATATCCAAGATGGCAGCCATCTTAAAAATCTTTAAAAAACATCTCCAGAAGAGGGGAAACATGATTGGAGGCATAGGAACAACATGGAGATATATATTGTTTTAACTTTTTGGGAAGTATATTGCAGCAAACTGTCACATAGAGATTCAGAACTGCTGAAATCATTATGATAAGATATCAAAGTTTTTCTGCCATCTTGAAATTCTTTGAATGACATCTCGAAGTATAGTATCAAGTTATTTAATAGGTGCATAGTCAGAGATGGGTTTGGCTAAGTTAATTTGTTCAGTGGGATAAGGGTTAAAGTGTAATGCGTTTTATCTTATGATGTCGCATCTGAGAGTGTAATAACGCCATGAAATAAATTACGTAATCCACTTGTGGATTAATTATACAAATCAGTTAAATATGTCCCGTAACGTTACATGTATGACGTCCTTAACAACATCACGTTTACTAATGGCTTTTTTTTTGTAAGCCCCCGCCCATAGGGGCTTGAAGAAATATATGGGCTGCATGATGCTTCCATGCAGAGCTGAATCCGGCCTGCACACTAGTACTGGTAAACCGCTTAGAGGATCTAAGCCTGTCCAGAAACCCCGGTGACAGGCGGACCGTCCATGCTAATAAACCCTATTGGTTTCATTGGGCGGCAGGGCTTGAGATGCCATTTCATCTCAATGTTGGGTAAAAGTCCCACAAAATTGGAAGCAACATCTCCAAAATGACTTTTACAGTGTTGACGGGGACGTTAAACCGCAAATCAAAGAAAAAGAGAAGAAAGAATTGACATTTTTGTTAAAAATCGTGAATAAAGTGTGTTTTAAATGTCAAATGATATGTATTATTGAATTTATTAAACTCGTTGAGGAAACAGATAAAATGCTCGGCATCCCATTTCCTCAACTCGTTTAACCCTTATCTTGCTGTTCACGACAACCCCTATCTTTGCAAACAGTGTAAATCCATATCAGATGGCTTCTACACTGTTTGGCATTCAGTTTATGAATTTGTAGCAATAGATTACTTCAAGTAATTTGATTGGTTGTTAGACAGAAATGGGTATGGCTTAAATGAATATTCAGCAAGATAAGTGTTAATAAATTCAGTGATACATGAGCACTCATGTAAGATCCTCTGTATCTCTTTCAGTATTGCAATATCCACAAAAGAAAGTTTAGAACAACAAAAGAAATCATTAACAGGAATTACACAGAGAGTTAATGCTTTAGCAAGTATCCTTTTATAATGCAATATTTGATCATCAGTAAGGCTGGCTAATCGGTGATGGAATGAAAATCAATTATCATTCCTATCATTGCGATCGATAGCCGATTAGTAATCACTGAAGATTTGGTCATAATTTTACCTGTCTGGCTTTATGTCTGAGCATTACTCCTACCATATGCTATACTTTGCCATATGTATTTGAAGTGACAGACCTGAGCAAACAGTGTAGACCCAGATGAGATGCCGCAGAATGCGGCGTCTCATATGGGTCTGCACTGTTTGCCACTCATGCAGCTATTTTAAGCACAGCTTTGGGTAGTAAATTATAGTTATCAAATAATCGATTGCATGCAAATCAGTAATGATAATCATTTTTGTAGAATTTATTGATACAATAATCTATTATCCGATTAATCATGCCAACCTTTATCATCAGTATATGTGACCCTGTAGATGATGGGTAACAAGAAAAAAAATCAACTCATTATGTACCAAATGGAATCTTCCACCTTATATATAGCACAAGTCCATTTCAAAATATACAGGTGTAACGTTGTTTTCTTCAAAAATTATTTATAAAATGGGTTAACTTTATGCCAACAGTGTAGACGCTGATCAGGCCTGAACAGATGTGGCATCTGATGTGGGCCTGCACTGTTTGCCAGTTACCTGCTATGGAGTTGCCGGTACAAAATGAGTTAAGGGATAATTATAGCCCCGCTTTGAAAAAGTGAGGCTTTGCTAGATTTGCCTTGTCCTTCGGTCATGCTTTACATCACTCCTACCGTCCATCTGTCAGACCTCATCAGACAAGATTTTGTCACACTTTTCTCATCAATAGGGTTACAGTTGAAATTTGGGACACACATTATTCAAACTCCACAGAAATGTTGGATTGCCCAGGTGGCCCTCTACTAAAATAGCTGAAACCGTTCTGCTCAAATGAACAAGATGGCCACCAGAGCTAAAAATAGAAAAAAAATGAATGACTACTGCTGTACCCTTGGGTCAGTTTCATTCAAACTTCACAGGATTGTTGCTCATTACCAAGTTAAAATGCTAAAAAGGTACTGCTCAACTGAACAAGATGGCCAGCAGAGCCAAAAATAGTAAAAGACAAATCCTCCTATACCCTGATGCCAATTCTATTCAAACTTCACAGAATTGTTGCCATGGTAACTCTCCAGCAAAATAGCGCAAATTGTACCGCTCCAATGAACAAGTTGGCCACCAGAGCTAAAAATAAAAAAAAAGAACTTTACCCTATTTACCCTAGGTATTTTGACAAAAAGGCCTGGTCAAACTGTGTAGATCCAGATGAGATGCAGCAGAATGTGGCATCTCATCCGGGTCTACACTGCCATTCATCCAGCTGTTTTTAGACACAGCATCGGGTAGTATATTGTACTTAATTCAAATTCTAGATCAAGTATGGTAAGGTTTCTGAGTGTTTTGGATAAATGTCAACTATTCCAATACCAACGGGTCAGTTTTAGTCAAGTTCACAGGAATGTTGCTTAAGTGGTCCTCTATAGCGCTGTAGCTAATGGTTCCACTCTGTTGAACAAATTGGCTACTAGATCTAAAAATAGAAATCATATTTAAATCATGACAAGTCACCCCCAAGCGCAAGTGCACCCCCAGACTAAAAGTTTGGAAGCTGAAAGAACCTCAGACAAGAAATCATTTCCAGGAGGTTTTCAGCCAGCATGTCAGTGCCTCAGCAGGTGTAGCTGATGCTTTTGTTTGATTTGTTTGATTTGAGGTTTACCGTCCCCGTCAACACTGTAAAGGTCATTTTGGAGACGTTGCTTCCAATTTTGTGGGACTTTTACCTGACATTGAAATGAAATGACATCTCAAGCCCTCTCTCCCAATGAAACCAATAGGGTTTATAAGCATGAACGGTCCGCCTCGCACCGCGGTTCCTGGACTGGCTTAGATCCTCAAAGTGGTTTACCAGTACTAGTGTGCGGGCCGGATTCAGCTCTGCTTGGAAGCATCGTGCAGCCCATATATTTCTTCAAGCCCCTATGGGCGGGGGTGGGTAGCTGATGCTACCACTGAGGATATCTGGAACAGCATCAAGACCGGTCTGCTCAAGTCAACTGAAGATGTGTGTGGCACAACTCGGCCCCACCACTGGCATCGCGAAACTTGGTGGTGGAATGAGCATGTTAAGAAGCTCATTGCAGCCAAGCTGCAAGCCTTTAAGGCATTGAAGACTGGTAAGGGCACTCATGCATCATATCTTGCGGCCAAACGCATAGCCAGATGTGCGGTGCACCATGCTCACCAAGAAGCTGAGAAAGAGATCTTCAAGATTATTGACCCTAAGTCCTCAGAAGTATACCGCCTTGCTAACCAGATGAAAAGAGAGAATGCCGATGTTGTAGGTGACAAACCATTAAAGAATGATGCAGGGGAGATGTCAATGAATGAAGACTCAAAGCAGAGGGCCTGGTTAGAACACTACCAAAGGCTACTCAATGTTGAGTTTGACTGGGACCCAGACCACTTCTCTGATGAACCACCAGTGGAAGGGCCGCCCATCCCAATCACTATTGATATGGTTAAGAAGGCTATCTCTCGGATGAAGTCTGGCAAAGCACCAGGCCTTTCTGACATAGTGGTGGAGATGATCAGAGCTGCAGGTGATGTGGGTGCCTCAATGATCCGCCACCTTGCAGCTGCAATCATCCGTGATGGAAAGGTACCCTATGATTGGGAATAGAGTTTCATTGTCTGTCTCTACAAGGGCAAGGGCGATGCATTGGAACGGGGCAACTACAGTGGTCTCAAGCTGACAGTACAGGTCATGAAAGTCATTAGGCAGTTGGTGTCCATCGACGATTCCCAGTTTGGCTTCGTCACAGGTAGAGGGGCAACAGATCTGATGCAATTTTTGTTGTACGACAGCTGCAAGAGAAGTATCTGGCGGCCAACAGGAGACTACATAGCTTTTGTAGACCTGGAGAAGGCATTTGATAGAGTGCCTCGGAAAGTCATCTGGTGGGCACTAAGAAAACTTGGAGTGGACAAGTGGATTGTGCGACTGGTCAAAAGGGATGTATGCTAATGCTCGAAGCCGTGTCCATGTTGGTGATGGTTACAGTGAAGAATTCAAAGTGAAGGTGGGTGTTCATCAAGGCTCTGTTCTCAGCCCACTGCTTTTCATCATTGTGCTTGAAGCCTTGTCATGCGAGTTCCGCTCTGGAGTCCCCTGGGAAGACCTGTATGCTGATGACCTTCTAATCATAGCTGAATCCCTTGAGGAATGTGTGAGGAGGCTCTAAGCTCAGAAAGACGCAATGGAGGCGGAAGGGCCGAGAGTGAATGCAGGAAAGACAAAGATCATGATCTGTGGTTCAGGTCTGGACCTACTGCAGAGTACAGGCCAGTTCCCATGCGCTTTATGTTGCACTAGGGAGGGCAGCCACAGTATCTTTTGTAATGGCTGCAAGTTCTGGGTGCACAAGAAATGCAGTGGGCTCAAGCGCTTGATAGAGGACCCTGATTACAGGTGTACACGGTGCCAAGGAACTGCACAACCCTTAGATGGCAGACCACAGAGGGAAGTCCAAGTCGGATCCGACAAGTTGGAGGTCGTAGCTTCCTTTTGCTACCTAGGTGATATGCTCTCAGCAGCAGGTGGTTGTGACCTTTCAACCACATCATGTGTGAAAACAGCCTGGAAGAAATTCAAGGAGTTGCTACCAGTTCTCTCTTCCCGCTACCTCTCATTCAGAACATGTGGCCGTGTGTACAGCTCTTGTGTGGAGCGCAATGCTCCATGCTAGTGAGACTTGGCCATTGACAAAGCCAAACCTCCAACGTTTTCTGCGGAATGACAGGGCAATGATCAGGCAGATCTGCAATGTCAAGCCACAGGAGACCTGGTGTAAGATCTTCCATGCGTGCAGCAAGCCAGCTACCTGGAAGGGGGCCCACTTACCTGCAAGTTAATAAAAAATCCCCCCCCCCCCCCCCCCCCCCCCCCCCCCCCGGAGGCCTCTTGTGCCGCTAGAGTCATGCCTTGTGTGGGTTAAAGACTCCTACTGTAATTACATGATTACTTTGTAGGCTTTAATCCTGCAAACCTGGAGTGTATATATTGTTCACTGTAAGTGTCCCCTTCTGGCGTTAGGATGAAATATAAGAAAGAAAGAAAGTAAGAAAGAAAGAAAGAAAGGTGGCCCTCTACCAAAATGGTTAAAACAGCTCGGCTCAAATGAGCAAGATAGCCACCAGAACTAAAAAGAAAAAAAAAACTTTAATAAACGACCACTTCTTGTACACTCTTGGGCAAATTTTGTCTAAACTTCAGAGGAATGTTGCCCAGATGACTCTTCCAGAATCGCTGAAACAGTTCCACACTGGACCAGTGAACAAGATGGCCATAAGACCTAAAAATATTAAAAATCTTTAAGAATGACAACTACTACCGTACCAGTTGGCCAATTTTATTCAAACGTCATAGGAATGTTGTTTAACTCATTTTTTATCGGCAACCCCAAAACGGGTACCCTGGCAAGCAGTTCAGACCCAGATCAGACGCCGCACAATGTATCGTCTGATCAGGGCCTACACTATTTGCAAAATGTTCAGTCATTTTCTAAATCAATTTTGAAGAAAACACAGCCTGACCCCCCCCCCTCACACCACCCCCTCAATTTTGAAATGGACTCCTGCTGTATATAAGGAGTAAGATTCAATTTGGTACAAAAAGGGCAAAGTGGCACTTCTTTATGCCATAACACAGCTTTAGTTTAGGTGAGCAATCCAGGGCCATCTTGGCCATGTTGTAAAATTTACGAGCAGGACAAAGTTCATATTCAAGTGATCATGAATGAAGTTTATGACTGCAGGGCTTGATCCTTTGAAAGCCACCATGATACAGCACTTTATTAATTGATTATCCTTTATTACACAAGGTCAACCAATATTCAAAAATCATAAATCATGTTTTTAATTGCATCAATTAATAAAATTGTCATTAATCAAGTAATTTCGTATTGGCCCAGTTACAGGTCCTCGGTCAGCTGTATTGGCCTCGGCCTTCGGCCTCGTGCCAATACAGCAGACCTCGGACCTGTAACTGGGCCAATACGAAATTATTTGATTAATAACATTATAGTAATGAATAAAATAGAAGTAAAGGCAGTGATCAGGAAGCAATACAATTACCTCACACCACCCAGCCAAGACACCAAATGGATAAAAACACAAACATAAAATAGCTTTACCACATTACGATAACACATCCATGCGACATAATGTTTTTCACATGTCCAAAATGGCTACTTTTCTGATGGAAATCTTTGATATTTTTCTTATTTGTACTGCAAACATAGGTTGTGGGTACTCGTTAGAACTGCCTCATTGAGGTGGTTCTGATGAGCACCTACCCAGAACCTATGTCTTGGAGCGAAAATTATGTGTACCCCGGTACCACCTTAAACCCCAGTTTTCTCTATATAAAGTGGGATTTTGGGGGGGTGTTCATTTCTCGGACTTGTTAATGTGATAACAATGAAAACTTAACAAGCGGAAAGCCAAAAGGACAGTTACTTTCCTGCAAAAGGCCCTAACACAATACATGCATGCAAAGACGAACTACATGTATAACAATAATAAACCACATCAGAAGAATCACTTTGGAGAAAGTTGTGAACTGACTGGGTCTTTCACATAGCATAAAGTCAGTTCAATAAACTCCACATCACAGGTATGATTAATGTTCATATGAAAAATTACTATCAAATCAACTATGTTCCTTAACTTTTGACAGATCGTTTTCCACTTATAAACAGCCTTATGCAAAGAATAAACATTAAGAAACGCAGAGACAGTATAATTCTGGCCAGTGTGATAGCTGCATGCATAATTCTTCTTCTGTTATATCTATTCCATTAACAGTACTGGCCTCTAGCAATTAGACTTGGTGAAAATGAAACGTTTTAACCTCGGGAGATGTAAATTTCAACCAGCTCTGTGATTACATGATATTTGGGTGAAAAACAGTATCAACCTTGCATAGCTTAAGAGGAATGGATAGACCTGGCAGATATTTCTGCCATTTTCCAAAGGGAGACAACTTTTGGGACTTCCTGTTTACTTTTCTGTAAAGTCTCTTCCACGGGAGCAAATTCTTTCCTTTAAGAGTTGACCCCTCAGGAGCTGGTGACCCCTATTGCCATGGGAGACAAAAAATACTTTTGCAGGAGTTGCCTCCCCTGAAGATGTATCCATTCCCCTTAACCCCTTGTCCTGCTGAACCGTGATATGCCTTATCTGTCAAACAATGTAGATCCTGATTGTTTTCATTCGGATTGTGAATTTGTTGCAATAATTTGCATCAAGTAATCTGATTGGTTGACAATCGGTAGTGGGTGTGGCAGATTAAAATATTCAGCAGGACAAGTGTTAAGACTAACAGAGGAGTAAGAAGAATAATATTGGGATAATTTTTCTTATTTCTCAAACCAAATATTGTGGATACTTGTTAGAATTGCCTCAACATTCCTACGACATTACGATAACACATCCATGTGACAGTGCATTCTTTCATATCTCCAAAAATGGTTAATTTTCGGATGAAAATTTGTGATATTATTCCTATTTATACTCAAAACATAGGTTGTAGGTGCTCGTTAGAACCGCCTCGTTGAGGCGGTTCTAACTAGTACCCACAATATATGTCTTGGAGCGGAAATAAAAATAATAATGAAAACCCCACAAACCTCAGTTTTCTGTATGTTTGTTTGATTTGAGGTTTAAAGTCCCCGTCAACACTGTATAGGTCATTTTGGAGACGTTACTTCCAATTTTGTGGGACTTTACCCGACATTGAGATGAAATGACATCTCAAGCCATGTCGCCCAATGAAACCAATGGGGTTTATTAGCATGGATGGTCCGACTCGCACTTTGCCTGGGCAGGCTTAGATCCTCTAAGCAGTTTACCAGTACTCGTGTGCGGGCCGGATTCAGCTCTGTGTGGAAGCATCATGCAGCCCATATATTTCTTCGAGCCCCTATGGGTGGGGGCCGATGAAAATTTGTGATATTATTCTTATTTATACTCAAAACATAGGTTGAAGGTGCTGGTTAGAACCACCTCGTTGAGGCGGTTCTAACTAGTACCCACAATATATGTCTTGGAGGGGAAATAAAAATAATATTGAAAACCCCACAAACCCCAGTTTTCTGTATATTTGTTTGTTTGTTTGATTTGAGGTTTAAAGTCCCCGTCAACACTGTATAGATCATTATGGAGACGTTGCTTCCAATTTTGTGGGACTTTTTAACCGACATTGAGATGAAATGACATCTCAAGCCCTGTTGCCCAATGAAACCAATAGGGTTTATAAGCATGAACGGTTCAACTCGCACTGCCTTACCTGGGCAGGCTTAGATCCTCTAAGCAGTTTACCAGTACTCGTGTGCGGGCCGGATTCAGCTCTGTGTGGAAGCATCATGCAGCCCATATATTTCTTCGAGCACCTATGGGCGGGGGCCGATGAAAATTTGTGATATTATTCTTATTTATACTCCAAACATAGTTTGAAGGTGCTCGTTAGAACCACCTTGTTGAGGCAGTTCTAACGAGTACCTACAACCTATGTCTTGGAGCAGAAATAAAAATGATAATGAAAACACCACAAAACTCCAGTTTTCTATATATAAAGTGTGGTTATGAGGGGTGTTCATTACATGGACAGGTTAACATGATGAGAGGAGAGTAAAGACAATTATCTCTTGATTATCCTCATTAGTGCTTACCTGGTTCTGTGAATCCAGATCAGACTGCATCTGAAATACAGATAACCCTCTTCATACCTTAGTACATTTGATTTGACGACAAAAATCAATGCAACAACAATTCCAAAAGCCTCTGTTCTGATCAGCGCTGGCATCCCTTGGGTTGGAAATGGCTATATCGAATCTATAATTACGAAAGGATCTTGTAATCTAATACCCCAAGAAACATATAGATATTTGCTAGAATTGCCTCCCCAAGGCGATTTTCTAAAGATACCAACAAAATTTGTTTCTTGGAGTTGTTAAGGGATTACCTAGCATTCACCATATTGGGATTCTTTAGAAGGACGAATTCTACATACCGGCAAAATGTTGGGTATCAAGTACTGTGGTTATAAGGAGGGCCCTCTGTTCACCCTGTTCCCTTTTATAAGCCCTGTCAGTCTCCCTGTTCACTTTTCTATAAACCCTGTCAAACTGAAAGGGGGTCTACTCATAAAAGAAAGAATTTGCTCCTCAGGAGCAAATTCTTTTTCCTTAAGAGTTGAACTCTATTGCCATGGGAGACAAAAGTACTTTTGCAGGAGTTGCCGTCCCTGAAGGTGTTCTCTTTCCACTATTAAAGGTGCCCACAAGCCACACTGTTGTTTATTGCATAGATTTGAAAACAACATAAATAGAAAAAGGATTTTTATGTATGGCATTCATTTTTAGCTCACCGTCACGTAGTGACGAGGTGAGCTTTTGGGATCACTTTTTGTCCGTCGTGCGTCCGTGCGTAAACAATTTCTTCAAACAACATCTCCTCCTAAACCACTGAGCAGATTTTGACCAAACTTCACAGGAATGATCCTTAGATGGTCCCCTTTCAAAGTTGTTCAAATGGTTCCGGTCTGTTGCACATATAGGTCACAGGAGCCAAAAATAGATTTTTTTTCACCAAAAACTTAAAAATCTTCTTCTCTGAAACTGCAAGGCCCAGGTCTTTGATATTTGGTATGAAGCTTCATCTAGTGGACCCCTACCAAGATTGTTCAAATTATAGTGCTGGGGCCATAAATGCCCCCGCCCCGGGGCCCTTTGGTTTTACATGGGCTTATATAGGGAAAATCTTTAAAAATCTTCTTCTCTGAAACTGCAAGGCCCAGGTCTTTGATATTTAGTATGAATCTTCATCTGTTGGACCCCTACCAAGATTGTTCAAATTATAGTGCTGGGGCCAAAGATGCCCCCGCCCCAGGGCCCTTTGGTTTTACATAGGCTTATATAGGGAAAATCTTTAAAAATCTTCTTGTCTGAAACCACAAGGCCCAGGTCTTTGATATTTGGTATTGATCTTCATCTGGTGGACCCCTACCAAGATTGTTCAAATTATAGTGCTGGGGCCAAAGATGCCCCCGCCCCAGGGCCCTTTGGTTTTACATGGACTTATATAGGGAAAATCTTTAAAAATCTTCTAATCTGAAACTGCAAGGCCCAGGTCTTTGATATTTGGTATGAAGCTTTATCTAGTGGACCCCTACCAAGATTGTTCAAATTATAGTGCTGGGGCCAAAACTGCCCCCGCCCAGGGGCCCTTTGGTTTTACATGGGCTTATATAGGGAAAATCTTTAAAAATCTTCTTCTCTGAAACTGCAAGGCCCAGGTCTTTGATATTTGATTTGAATCTTCATCTTATGGACCCCTACCAAGATTGTTCAAATTATAGTGCTGGGGCCAATAATGCCCCGCCCCGGGGCCCTTTGGTTTTACATAGGCTTATATAGGGAAAACCTTTAAAAATCTTCTTCTCTGAAACCGCAAGGCCCAGGTCTTTGATATTTGGTATGAAGCTTCATCTAGTGGACCCCTACCAAGATTGTTCAAATTATAGTGCTGGGGCCAAAAATGCCCCCGCCCCAGGGCCCTTTGGTTTTACATGGGCTTATATTGAGAAAATCTTTAAAAAATCTTCTTCTCTGAAACTGCAGGGCCCAGGTCTTTGCTATTTAGTATGAAGCTTCATCTAGTGGACCCCTACCAAGACTGTTCAAATTATAGTGCTGGGGCCAAAAATGCCCCCGCCCCGGGGCCCTTTGGTTTTACATAGGCTTATATAGGGAAAATCTTTAAAAATCTTCTGCTCTGAAACCACAAGGCCTAGGTCTTTGACATTTGGTATGAAGCTTCAGCTGGTGGACCTCTACCAAGATTGTTCAAATAATAGCCCTGGGGCCACAAATGCCCCCGCCCCAGGGCCCTTTGGTTTTACATAGACTTATAATAGAGATAATCTTTGAAAATCTTCTTCTCTGAAACAAGGCCCAGGTCTTTGATATTTGGTGTGAAGCTTCATCTAGTGGACCTCTATCAAGATTGTTTAAATTATAGCCCTGAGGCCAAAAATGCCCCTGCCCCGGGGCCATTTGGTTTTACATAGGCTTATGTAAGGAATATCTTTAAAAAAATCTTCTTCTCTGAAACCGCAAGGCCCAGGTCTTTGATATTTGTTGTGTAGCTTCATCTAGTAGACCTTTGCCAAGATTGTTCAAATTATAGCCTTTGTTGATATTTGGTATGAAGTTTCACCTTTTTAGACCTCCCTCAACATTATTCACATTATAACCCTGGGGTCAATAATGGCCCTCCCCGGGGCCCACTTGTTACTCTATGGATCAGGTGAGCGATCCAGGGCCATCATGGTCCTCTTGTTGTTATGCCCTGCCACTCAAAAATGGGGGTGGGTGTGAAGGGGGGGGGGTTATTGTTTTCCCCTCCAAAATTTTGAGGGTCCATCTGTCGGTCAGTGTCTCATAGTTTTGTTTCCGCTCAGTAACTCTAATACTACATGTATTTGAGATTTTCATGAAACTTCTCAGATTAGGTTAGCACCATGAGGGGATATGCAGAACATAGAACATATGAACTGTAAATCTGATTTTCCTACTTTTGGAGTTATTGCCCTTTGAATATTGACAATTATAGCCATTTCTATCATAGTTTTGTGTCTGCTGCATAACTCTGACACCATTTGAGATATTTTCATGAACCTTTATAAATTTGTAGAGCACCATGAGACAATATGCAGAACATATGAACTGTAACTGATTTTCGTACTTTTGGAGTTATTGCCCTTTGAACAGCCATTTCTATTATAGTTTTGTGTCCACTCCATAACTCTGATATCATTTGAGATATTTTCACAAAACTTCAGATATGTAGAGCACTATGAGACATTGTGCAGAACATATGATCAGTAACTTTAATTTTCCTATTCTTGGAGTTATTGCCACTTGAACATAGCCTTTTCTATTCTGTAGTCTGTTTGAAGCATTATATCTCCTGAACCTATTGATAGATTCTGACTAAACTTGCATGATTACATAACTAGGATATAGGAAAACACCCTTTAGGTTTTGATGACCTTGACTTTATTTTCAAGGGTGCAGGCCCCCCAAAACTGACATTTTTTGGCCAAAAATGGTGTGTCTGCACCCTATCTCATAAACAAATCAATGAAATTTGGTCAAACTTGATGCAATATATCATTGCAAATGACCAAAGATGTGATTAGATTTAGGTAACCTTTACCTTATTTCCAAGGACACAGGCCCCCAAACGGCCCCCGCCCATAGGGGCTTGAAGAACAAATGGGCTGCTTGATGCTTCCATGCAGAGCTGAATCCGGCCCGCACTGTACTGGTAAACAGCTTAGAGAATCTAAGCCTGTCCAGGAACCGCGGTGCGAGGCGGACTGTCCATGCTAATAAACCCTATTGGTTTCATTGGGCGACCGGTCTTGAGATGTCATTTCATCTCAATTTTGGGTAAAAGTCCCACAAAATTGGAAGCAACGTCACCTGTTGACGGGGACGTTAAACCTCAAATCAAACAAACAAAACAGGCCCCCAAAACTGTCAATTTTGGCTTGTCAGCACCCTATCTCTTGACTGAATAGATGAAATTTGGTCAAACTTTGTACAATATATCATTGCAGCCTACCAAAGATTTGGCTTGCTTTTGGTCACCTTGCCCTCATTTTCAAGGTCACAGGTTGGCCAAAATTGTTAATTTTGGGCCGGAAGTTGCTTGTCCGCACCCTTTCACATAAAAGAATTGTTGACATTTTGTCAGACTTGGTACAAAAATATGTCTCTTTGAACAATGAAAGTAACGGTTTCTGTGATTTTTTTTTGTATCTACTCTGTAAACAGGAAACTATCTTGAGATATTTTCCATACCATAAATTTTGTACTAAGCTTAAATACCATGAGGGTTTCTGCAGAAAATGAGAACTGTAATTCCGGTTTACTTCATTTTGGAGCGGTGGCCCTTTGAGCATTGAAAATAGTCATCTCAGTCATGTATTCATGTCAACTTTATTTGGGGCTTCATTATGAATTCCTTTTTGACAGTGTTATGGCACTTGCTTGGTGTAAGTGTTGTGGCAGGGCATGATGCAGTGCTTGCAGCGCTTTTATTTGGCTATTACATGGTTGTAGAGGTAGCTCAGATTTTGCTCCAGATCTCGGCATTGATGCTATAAAAAGGTACAGGTGTAATTTACCAGAAAGATCATGTAAAATATATTGCCATACTGATTACCAATGGTAATGTATCAGTATTGCCTAAGACATTCCATATTTTGATAAAGGGTGATAGGAAGTAAGTGTGTTCTGAATGCTTTTGTGATTTACTGTAATTCAGAGCTCCAGGTAATGAAGGAAAGTAAGAATTACTTACAAGTTTTTAGCTCACCTGAGCCAAAGGTGAGCTTTAAATAAACCAATGGACTGTCCGCTGACCGTTTTCTTTGTCCGTCCACACTTTCAAACATATAAACCTGTATGAGTGTCAGACATCAACCATAACATGGCAATCACATGGTTGTCTTAAAAGTATTTTTTTTTTGCAAACAGTGTGGACCAAGATCAGACTGCTCCTCTAGAAGAAGTCTGCTCACACTGTTTGCTTGTGTCCAAAAATATGTTTTTAAAAGTTTGCAAGAAGATTCAGCAGACGTCATTAGCAGACAACATTTTCAGATGTAGTTTTTCTCGGGGTCTTAAGGGTTAAGATGTGCAGTGGCTGGCCTTCTTGCTGCAAAAGGTCACTAAGGTAACACAGGTGTTTGTCCTAATTAATTGTAGAACTCCAGATAAACATGGATAAGTATAAATAAGTATAAATATTATCTGAAACCTGGATTTAGACTTATTCAAACATCACAGGAATGTTGCCTGGGTTGCTCCCTACCAAAATAGCTAAAATCGTTCTGCTCAAATGAACAAGATGGCTGCCAGAGCTAAAAATAGAAAAATATTTAAATGACCACTCCTCCTGTACCTTTGAGCCAATTTCATTCAAACTAAATAGGAATGTTGCTTAGGTGACCCGCTACCGAAATAGTGAAAATGGTTCGCGCCCCCGGCCATCGGGGCTTGAAGAAATAGATGGGCTGCATGATGCCATCCAGAGCTGAACCAGACCCGCACACAAGTACTGGTAAACCCCTTAGAGGATCTAAGCCTGCCCAGGCAAAGCGGTGCGAGTGTCGGACTGTCCATGCTTATAAAACCTATTGGTTTCATTGGGCGGCAGGGCTTGAGATGTCATTTCATCTCAGTGTTGGGTTAAAGGCCCACAAAATTGGAAGCAACATCTCTAAAATGACCTGTACAGTGTTGACGGGGACATTAAACCTCCATTCAAACAAACAAGTGAAAACAGTTCTGCTCCGATGAGCAAAATGCCTGCCAGTTTGTTTGCTTTGTTTGTTTGATTTGAGGTTTATCAGTACAGTACAGTCACAACATCATTTCATTTTTCCTTTTTGACATTGTTATATTATCTGTATATGAGAAGCCCATTTCATTTTATGTATGATATAGTTGCTATTTATGGACTTGTGTTACTGTAAAAAGTGTGTAAATAATATTGTATAGATTTGGGACAAATAAGTATGAGAAATATATATGTCAAATGATTTCTTTTTGTCTTTTTAAAGCCCCTGCAAATTGTAATTTTACTGTTCAGACACATGTAGTTTTGTATCAGGCTTGTGACTGTAGCCATTACGATAACACACTCGTGTGTTATATAGAGGATCTTACATTAGTGTTCATGTATTATTGAATTTATTAAACAAGTTGAGGAAAAGGGATAAAATGCGAGGCTTTGCCGAGCATTTTATCCCTTTTCCTCAACGAGTTGAATTTATTAAACGAGTTGAGGAAAAGGGATAAAATGCGAGGCTTTGCCGAGCATTTTATCCCTTTTCCTCAACAAGTTTAATAAATTCAATAATACATGAGCACAAATGCAAGATTCTATTTATCTTATGACATTTAAAACGGGTTTTATTCACGATTGTTTACAAAATGTAAACATTCCGCCATTAGTAAACGCGACGTCGTTAAGGACGCCGTACATGTAACGTTACGGGACGTATCTACGTAAATTGCATATTTAATCCACTAATGGATTATCGAAAATATTACATGGCGTTATTACACCCTCAGACGCGACGTCATATGATAAAATGGCATCTTTATTATTATCATTAGAACTACCGGTAGCTTTTTCTATATGAAAAAGTAGGATATTTTTCTTACTTTTTGTCCAAATATAGATTGTATATACAATCCATGTTTTTGAGCAAAAATAAGGAAAATGCCGTAATTAAAAACCTCTGTAAATCCAGGGGGTTCATTACAAGAATTCATAAACCGGCCAGGTAACAATACCTCAGGATAAAACAACCATGCGACATAGTGCATTTTTCACATGTCCAAATGGGCTACTTTTCTAATGAAAATTGGTCATATTTTTAGCTCACCTGAGCAGAAGGCTTCTGGGGAGCTGTTGTGATCGGTCACCCATCCGTCGTCGTCCGTCCGTCCACAATTCCTTTAAATGACATCTCCTCCTAAACCACTGAACAGATTTTGACCAAACTTAGCAGAAATGATCTTTGGGTGGTCCTCTCTCAAAGTTGTTCAAAGAATTCCATTTCATGCAGAACTCTGGTTGCCATGGCAACAAAAATGGGAAAATAAAAAAACCTTTAAAAATCTTCTTCTGAAACCAGAAGGTGTAGGTCTTTGATTTTTGGTATGAAGCTTCATCTAATGTACCGCTACCAAGATTGTTAAAATTATAGCCCTTGGGCCAAAAATGCCCCTGCGCCGGGGCCCAAAGGTTTTACAT
Source organism: Lucinisca nassula (assembly GCA_963580285.1). Classification (NCBI taxonomy): domain Eukaryota; kingdom Metazoa; phylum Mollusca; class Bivalvia; order Lucinida; family Lucinidae; genus Lucinisca; species Lucinisca nassula. The sequence continues at coordinate 27,130,314 of OY757022.1, forward strand.
AGGCTTATATAGGGAAAACCTTTAAAAATCTTCTTATCCGAAACCAGAAGGCCCAGGTCTTTGATATTTGGTATGAAGCTTCATCTAGTGGACCTCTACCAAGATTGTTCAAATTATAGCCCTGGGGCCAAAAATGCCCCTGCGCCGGGGCCCAAAGGTTTTACATAGGCTTATATAGGGAAAAAACTTTAAAAATCTTCTTGTCTGAAACCAGAAGGCCCAGGTCTTTGATATTTGGTATGAAGCTTCATCTAGTGGACCTCTACCAAGATTGTTCAAATTATAGCCCTGGGGCCAAAAACGGCCCCTGCGCCGGGGCCAACTGGTTTTACATAGCCTTATATATGGAAAACCTTTAAAAAATCTTCTCTGAAAACAGAAGGGCCAGGTCTTTGATATTTGGTATGAAGCTTCATCTAATGGACCTATAGCAAGATTGTTCAAATTATAGCCCTGGGGCCAATAATGCTGCTATGCCAGGGCCCACTGGTTTTACATTGGCTATTATAGGGAAAACATTTAACAAGAGGCCCATGGGCCACTACGCTCACCAGAGGCCATGTGGTTTATACCATATACAGGATAGGTGCCCATCTTGGTCATGTGACAACAATACCACAAATAATGTTTAATTGCATCACCCCCAAAGGGGCTTTTCATATAATTTGGTTTCAATCAGCAAAGCTCTTTTACTAGAGAAGAAGATAAAAATACTGAATCTGAGCCATCCAAGACAAAGGTCAGTAATGACCTTGACCTTTGGAATTGATAACTTCCATTCATCTGATTGTAAATGATATTTCTGATGCGACGGGCTACCATGCAATAAGTAAAAACCCCCAATCTTGCCCTTTGTCGATACAAATGTTTTAGTGACCAAATTTGACCTTGAGGCAAAACAGGTCAAGGTCAACTTAAGGTTATCATTTGAACAAATTTGGTAGGGCCTGAGTCCCCAATTCTACATTCCAAATTTCAAGGTCATTGGCTATTTGATTCCTGAGAAGAAAATTCTTAAAGCTTTTAACCATATACGAGCATGGTGGCCATATTGGTCATGTGACCCAGTCCTTACGAACAAATTTCATTCTCCCAACCCATAGAGACTCCACATGTAATTTTGCTTCAATCAACCAACAAGTTTAAGTGGCGAAGAAGATAAAAGAATAAATGAATCTGAGGCATCCAGGATAAAGGTCAGTAAATGACCTTGACCTTTCAAATTGATAAACTTACATTCAGCTAATTGCAAATAAATTTTTGATGTCACAGCCTACATGGCAATCAGAAATATTCACTATTTTGACTTTTTTCCAAACAAATGTCTAAGTGACCAAATTTGACCTTGACATAAAACAAGGTCAAACAAGTCGTCATTTGAACAAATTTGGTAGGGCCACGGTTCCAGATGCTGCATACCAAGTTTCAAGACCATCGGCCATTTGGTTCATTAGAAGAAGATAGTCAAAGGTTTTTACCATATATGGGCATGGTGGCCATATTGATCATGTGACCCAGTCCTTACGACCAAACTATCATTCCTCCATTCCATTTGGTTTCAATTGGCAAAGCAGTTTAAGTGAAGAATCTGAGCCATCCTGGAGAAAGGTCGGTAAATGACCTTGAGCTTGGAACTGATAAACTTCCATTCAACTGATTGCAAATACCATTACTGATGCCACTAGCTACCATGCAATCAGAAAAATCCACTGTTTTGCCTTTTTTTACAAATGTCTAAGTGACCAAATTTGACCTTGACATAAAACAGGTCAAGGTCAACCAAAGGTCATCATTTGAACAAACTTGGTAGGGCTCGAGTCCCCGATGCTGCATACCAAGTTTCAAGATCATTAGCTGTTCGGTTCTTGAGAAGAAGATTTTTAAAGGTTTTTAGCATATATGGGCATAGCGGCCATATTAGTCATGTGATCCAGTCCTTACGAACAAACTTTCATTCCCCCTTCCCATAGATAGGCGTGTTGCTGAACCAAGTTAAATGGACCAAAACATACCTCACTGTCATAAAGGATGAAACTGGTCTCAAATTAAAGATAAATGTCCCTACTTTATTTATAAATTGGTCGTACGCTCCAACATGGGTAGCATCATACTAAAAATGGGGAGATAACTCTTCATTCGTTGAAAACAATATCAAAGAGCTCGTACTTGAACATGAATTTTACTCATTTCAAAACTGTCTTTTTTCACAAATTGTTCCGTTTTCGTCAAGAACATTTCAATTCTGTACTTTTTGTGTGCAATTTGGGCGCTATATTTAGATTCGTTGATAATGTATGGGGAGATAACTCTTCCTACCATATGAAATCGGATTTTTCACCTATGATCGTTCTTTCTGCTTACTTCAGTTTTCAGAACACAGCATAAAACTTGTAATTTTTTAAACATGTAACGATTTCGCCGATCGACACATTACATTTAGACATCCTGATAACCATGGTGGCTTTAAAACCCACCGTCAAAGGTACACATACTGTGTGAAAAGGTATAGGTTTAATGCGTTTTTCCAATACATTTCTTAAGCAACTTTAAGAAAGTCATTTTTCATCCAATTGTCGGCGCATTTATCTCTGTGAACACAAAACATTGATATGTTACAGTTAAACCAACCTCGAGTCGACGTTAAGGCGTCCAGGATTTCACATTGAGTCAATGTTGTGCAAATTCAGTGAGTCCAGCGACTCTCTGTCTGATCAGCCAGTAGAGGTTCTCTAAAAGAAGATTCTATATGAAGCAATTGCACCAGGTTGTGCCTGCACATATTTAAAATGTCGTTACATTAACAAGCTCATGAAACGAAAGGTTCGGTAAACCCACCTCGGGAAAGTGAGGCCTACCCTAAGCCCATAAAAGTGGGATTTACAGAGGCAAAAGTTATTTTCCTTATAACCACTCAAAACAAAGAGCGTTGGTACTCGTGTAAACCACGTCAATAAGGCGGTTTTAACGAGCACCTACACACAATATTTAGCTCAAAATAACACAAACAATAAAATTATCCTTTGTTTTTCTTCTGAAAATGTTTACACTTTAAAGTCCTAAATATCACTTTATACTACAAAGTCGTCTTAATGAAACGAATAGGTTCGAGTTTCGAAAAATGAAAGAGCCTTCAGTTAAGCATTTTATAGAGTGTTTAATACATTTCGGTGCGAAATCATTTTAAAATATTTTCAATGACTTATCATATCTGTCCTCTCCTCAGCCTCTGTGCACTCCTGACACACACAATCAAAGGCCGTGGGATGGGGTAAGTTTCATTGTGGCATAGTTATCAATATTTACATGTTGAGTCTGAGCTCAGTATTGCCGTCTTATTTAGTTCAAAGACTGTCTAAACACATCGGAATTACTATTCACTGGACCGTAAAACATGAATAAAAATCAAGCCAACAAAATATAGTTTTTGTAAAATATAATGTATGTATTCGAGACTGATCGTTGTTGTTGTAAAAATAATATGTACGCATTTCGAGATATTCTATTTTTTGAATGAACCTTGTAAACAACGACACACAAAAATTATGTAGATCAAGCATCTGCCTCCTGTGACAGCAATGACCAAGCAACCAGCATCAAAAATACAGAGGTGATCTATCACCTGGCATCTGGCAAGCCTTACAAAGGGTTTACCATCCCAATGAACGGTCAAAGACTGTAAATGCCTGCTTGGGTGCACTGTCAACAGCCGTGCATATGGATGTTGAAGTCAAAACGACAGGATTGCCAAGGCTTGTGCAGCATTTGGCCAGCTACGTGGTCGTGTTTGGTATCGAAGTAGAATCAGACAGAAAGCTGAAAGCCTACAGATTAAGGGTGCTGCCAACACTATGCAAGTTTACAACGTCACGCTAAAAGACTGAACGACTTCCATTCAAGCTGTCTTAGGAAACTTTTAAATATTAAGTGGCAACAAATGATTCCAGATATAGAAGTCATGAAAAGGTCAGGAATGCAGATTGTACATGATCTTCTTAAACAGGCACAATTAAGATGGACAGGCCATGTTATCAAGATGCTTGAGAGCCGTTTGCCGAAGAAAATCCTATATGGAAAACCAGAAATGGTCAAACGCTCCTAAAGTGGTCAGAAGAAGCGTTACTATATCACCCTGTAAGCCCCCTTCCAGTGCGTCAACATACCAGCAGAGTCAATGGAACAAACTGCACAGGACCAAGTAAAGTGGCAAGGCCTCATCAGAATGGGGATGGGGGGGGGGGGGGGGCTATTGAAAAGAATCAGAGAAGCCGAGAAGAAACGTGCACAGCGCAAAGCCAAAGCTAAGGCATAGCCAGCAGCGCTGCTTTCCTCTAACTTCTGTTGCTTTATCTGCAACAGACAGTTCAGAGCTAGAATTGGTCTCATCAATCATCTAAGAACACACGAAGCGTTGCATTTCTCGCATGCGAATAAGATTGGTCACTTTCAGTTATGGACGAAATATTACTTTTAAAACTAAGTGTCAGGATTTCGATCTTAATAACACCGTAAATATCAGACAGGTGGGAGATTTAATACTTATATATATGGCCACTTGTTAGCTCAACTGAGTACGAAGTGCTTACAGTGAGCTATTGTTACCTTGGGCCGATTTGATTCAAACTTCACAGGAACGTATGTAGGTGGATCCCCACCAAAAATGCTAAAACCGTTTCGCTCCGATGAACAGGATAGCCACTGGAGCTCAAAATAGAAGGAAAAACTTCAAACGACAACTCCTCCTTTACCCCTGGGCCAACTTTAATCTTATTGTTGCTGAGGTGACCATCTAAAATAGAAAAACGTCAACAATTTGCTTTATATGTTAACTCCTCATGAATCCATGTGCAAATTTGATAGAAACTTTACAGGAATATTGCCTATTGGCTCCCTATCAAAATAGCTAAAATTGTTATGCTTTCATGACAAGATGTCTGCCAGAGCTAAAAATAAAAACATATTCAATCGATAGTTCCTCCATTATCCCTAGGCCAATTTTAATTCTAATTTAATGTGAATGTTGCTTAGATGAACCTCCGAAATGTCAACAATTTGCTTTTATGCATATTCCTCCTTAACCCTAGGGCCAATCTGATTTAAACTTCACAGGCATGTTGCCTAATGGGCTCCCTACCAGAACAGCTAAAATTGCTCCGCTTTGATGAACAGGATGGCCGCCAGAGGTAAACTAGAGCAAGTCCTCAAACAAAATTTTCTGGTCCTTTGGGATCATTGAGTTCATTTTGAATCATTTTGAAAATAGAGTTCTGCTTAAGACGGCGCTAAGGGGCGTGGCCGGTGTTGCACATTTCAGTACTGGTAATGAACAGACTCAATTAAACCGAGTCTGCTATTTTCGTTTATTTGGTGCATTCTTTGCTTCCAAAGGATCTAACTTCAGAACTTATTTACCTTGGGCCAATTTCATTCAAGCTTCATTGGAACGTTGATTAGGTGACCTTTTACCAAATAGCTAAAACGATTCTGCTTTGATGAGCAAAATGGCCAACAGAGCTTAGAATAGAAGCAAATTATTTTTGCTTTAAATGCTAATATCTCCCAAACATTTTTTGCAGATTTGATTCAAACTTCACGGGAACATTGCCTAGATGGCTACCTACCAAATATTGCAAAAATCGTTCCGCTCAGATGAACAAGATGGCCGCAAGAGCTAAAATAGAAAAAAAAACGTCTTGCAACGACAACTTCCTCTTCATCATTGGACACTTGCATAGGTGACCCTCGATCAAAGTAACTAAAACGGTTCTGCTCTGAGGAGCAAAATGGCCATCAGAGATAAAACTAGGGTAACGTTAACACGTAAATTTAACGTTGCCTCAAATGCTAACTCTTCCTAAAGCTTTCAACAACTTTGATTCAAAATTCAATATTGATTAGGTGGCTCCCCATATAGTCACCAAATATCTGCAATTGATCCGTTCCGATGAACCAGGTGGCAGCAGGAGTTAAAGTTAGAAACATATTTGAACGACACTGTTTTCAATTTCATTCAAACTTCATAAGAATGTTGCTTAAGTGGCCCTTTATCAAAACAATAAAAATATGGTCCGTCCTTAAATATAAAATCGCTACTAGAGATAAAATTAGAAAAAAAACGACAACAATTTGCTTTAAATGCCAACTCCTCCTTAACATTTGGGCCACTGATTCAAACTTCACAGAAAAGTTGCCACAGGTGGCTCCCTATTAAAATAGCTGCAAACATAAAACTCTGATGGACAATATGTCCGGCAGTTCTAAAAAAAATAAAAAAAAAATTGAAAAACTTCAAACGACAACTTTTACTTTACCTCCTTTAAACCTAGACGAATTTTATTCAAACCCCATGGGAAAAGTTCTTAGGTGACTGCTATCAAAACAAATAAAAGGCTTCTTGTTCATGAACAATATGGCTATCAGAGCTAAAAATAGAAAGCACCTGAACGATTTGCATTAAACGTCAACTCCTTCCCTTGAGCCAATTTGATTCAACCTTTACAGTTATGTTGCTAGGTGACTCCCTACCACTATAGCTAAAACAGTTTCACTACGATGAATAAAATGGCCTCCAATGTTAAAATTAGATAAAAACATCTTTAAACGACCACAACTCCTATACCCTGAGGTTAATTTCAATCAATCATCATATTAATATTGCTCATGTGACCTTCTATCAGAATTATAAAAAACGCTCCGCTCTGATTGACAAAATGGCAAGCAGAGCTAAAACTAGAAAAATATTTAAATGATAACTTCACCTACACCTTTGGTTCTATATTTTCCAAAACTTCACAGCAATGATGAACAAAATGGCCAACAAAGCTAATAATAGAAAATCGACCTTTAAGAGACACTTTCTTCTGTTCCATTTGTCCCATTTCATTCAAGCTTCACAGGAAGGTTGCTGAGAAGCCCGCTACCAAATTAGCTATTAAAGTTTTGCTTGGATGAGCATGATGGCCACCACGGCTTAAACTAAAATAATAATAATAATAATAATAATAATAAACGCACTTTAATTGACAACTCCTCCTGCACCTTTGGGTCAGTTTCATTCAAACTTCAAAGCTCGTAGGATTCTTGCTTAAAAGACCCTAAACATTGCTAAAGTGGTATTGCTCGGAAGAACAAGATAGCAGCTAGAGCTAAAAATAGACAAAAAAATGACAACTGCTCCTATACTTTTGCTACGTTTTCTTTCAAACTTCAGAGTAGTGTTACGTAAATGAGTCCCATAGCTCAAGATAAGGCGCTTTTGCATGCGAAAAGTACTGATAATTTTCTTATGTCTGCATGCAAATATATGCTATGGGTACTCATTAGAAGCGCCTCACTGTGGATAGGTACCCACAACACACGTTTCCGAGCAGAAATAAGAAATAAGGAAAATATTGTGTGGATGACCAATTTTTGCAGAAATAAGAACGATAATGTGTCGAGAACCGCTCTTATCTGGGCTATGGATGACCCTCTATCAAACATACAACAGTTCCACCCAACTGAAAAAGGTGGCCGCCAGAGATAAAATAGAAAAAAAAACACCCTTTAAATGACAGCCTCCTCTAAATTCATGAGTCAGTTTCATTCAAGCTGTAAGTTTGCAATCATATTGCTCAGGTACCCATCTCTATAAGTGCAACAGTTATGCTTCATGGATTAAGATGGCTGTCAATTATCCACATTACTTTCCGAAGCTGTGTGACATCTCGGAATCAGGTGAGCGATTCAAGGCCATCTTGGCCCTCGTGTTTAATGAAATATTATTGACCAATGGTTCACAGGTTTAGTATATCCACTGCGATTTACTCGGTGACACGAGTAAACGACACGAAAATTCTGTCAACGAGTTTCTGACTATATGCACATTTTACTGATAGGGGGTGGGGTTAGTTGACTCCTTGTAAAACAGCAAAATCAAAAAATTAGCGAACGCAGCTGACTCAGTAAAAACATTGTTGGTGTAATTGATTGGAATTGTGCCTCGTTCCAAAAGTTTAGTTGTATAAAGTATGTTTATTTTTGTTTATCCCTTTATTCTTACTTTTATAACGTCGGATACTTGACAGTCATATTTAAACTATTCTATTTACGCTGTTCTATTTGCAAATATAAAACAACAGTATTTTCATACTTCATCCGTTGCAGAGGCTTCGGACCTTCATACTTGTAAATTTATACAGCATAATACAGCAGAAATAGAAATAAGCGTCAAGGCGCGAAAACATACCCATAATAATAAATATCCAGTAAAATATATATATAAAAATTACCTACACGGCACAGAAATGACATTTTTTTTAGCAAAATTGCATCGTAGGATAAAATCTTTGTATACGAATTGATTCCTAATGATTGTGTTTCAAATTCAGTGAATGTTTTGTTGTTGTTTTGCGGGAAGTTACAAAAAATTGTTTTAAATAAAATGTTTTCTAGGCTTTTACTAAGTTAAGCATAAGCACTTTTTATAGCGAAACTCCAACATAAGACAATGGCAAATACTCCGTTTAGCTGTACTTCCGATCATATACAACAAAATTTGCATAAAGAAGACAGTCACAAAAATTGAAATATATATATACATTTATGGATAGAAACTAAAAACTATAAGCACGTAATGGTAAAGCTTCATCACATAATTTTCAACACTCTAATTTGCAAATTTTACCATTTTCTAGTATCAGAGTTATCTCCCAATTTTAGATATGACGCTACCCATTTCTGAACGTAGGACCCCTAGAAAATGAAAGATAAGACATTTATCTTTAGTTGGAGACCCATCTTATTCTTTAGGACGATGAGGTAAGTTTTCGTAAAATTTAGGCCTTGATGCTCTGTCTCTGGTCGGGCTCATCGGAGTCTAACTGTTGGTTTTCTTTTGCTCCAGCATTTCAGTGGTTTCTTGCTGTCGAGTCCTCACCGTTGTCTCACCTCTGTGGTTCTTTGATTTCTGTGTTCACGGAGATGTTGCACTGATGAGTTAGGAGGCCTTCATGCGGACTGAACAAATTATTTGTCTAAATCGCGACGGAAGTAAGGGCGAGGATTGTGGCCACGTAAAATCGATTTAAGCCCCCCAGTGGAAATCTTCCACTGACCGTTCCAAGGCGGCTCTTCTGTGTCGATTTATTTATGTTGTTGTTTGTTACTTACTGTGTGTATCACTTGTGTCTTTTAATTTTGGATGGCCATATGGCCATTTTGTGGGAAAGTAACTGTCCATATGGCCTTCCTTTGTTTAGGTTTCCATTATGGTCTGGTCGCTTAATGTTTGTATTTCTTTCCCTTTGGTGTCTTTTATGGATGGAGTAAGCTAATTGTATCAATTCCTGATCTTTGTTTTACTTCTACTTGTTAGAAGTTCAGCAACACGCCTAAGAGGCTCCACATGTAATTTGGTTTCAATTGGCCAAGTAGTTTAAGTGAAGAAGAAGATAAAAATACTGAATCTGAGCCATCCTGGACAAAGGTCGTTAAATGACCGTGACCGTTTGGAACTGATAAACTTCCTTTCAGCTGATTGCAAATACCGTTTCTGATGCTACTAGCTACCATGCAATCAGAAAAATCCACTGTTTTGCCTTTTTCCATACAAATGTCAAAGTGAACAAATTTGACTTTGACGTAAAACAGATCAAGGTAAAGCAAAGGTCATCATTTGAACAAACTTGGTAGGGCTCCAGTTCCCGATGCTGCATACCAAGTTTCAAGATCATCGGCTGTTGGGTTCTTTAGAAGAAGATTTTTAAAGTTTTTTACCATATATCGGCATAGCGGCCATATTGATCATGTGATCCAGTCCTTACGAACAAACTTTTGTTCCCCTTTCCCATAGAGGCTCCACATGTATTTGGTTTCAATTGGCCAAGTAGTTTAAGTGAATAAGAAGATAAAATGCTGAATCTGAGCCGTCCTGGACAAAGGTCGGTAAATGACCTTGACCTTTGGAACTGATAAACTTCCGTTCAGCTGATTGCAAATACCATTTCTGATGCCACTAGCTACCATGCAATCAGAAAAAAATCCACTGTTTTGCCTTTTTCCATACAAATGTCTAAGTGACCAAATTTGACCTTGACTTAAAACAGGTCAAGGTCAACCAAAGGTCATCATTTGAACAAACTTGGTAGGGCTCGAGTCCCCGATGCTGCATACCAAGTTTCAAGATCATCGGCTGTCCGGTTCTTGAGAAGAAGATTTTTAAAGGTTTTTACCATATATGGCCATATTGGTCATGTGATCCAGTCCTCACGAACAAACTTTCGTTCCCCCTTCCCATAGAGGCCCCACATATAATTTGGTTTCAATTGGCCAAGTAGTTTCAGAGGAGATAATGTTTGAAAATGTAGACGACGCAGACAACTACAACTGACGGCGGACAATGCCTATACTATAAGCTCCCCCGGAGCCTTCGGCTCTGGTGAGCTAAAAATCTTCTTGTCTGAAACCAGAAGGCCCAGGTCTTTGATATTTGGTATGAAGCTTCATCTAATGAACCTCTACCAAGATTGTTCAAATTATAGCCCTGGGGCCAAAAATGCCCCCAAACCAGGGTCCCTTGTTTTACAAAGGCATTACAGGTAAACCTTTAAAAATCTTCTTTTCTGAAACCAGAAGGCCCAGGTCTTTGATGTTTGGTATGAAGCTTGATCTAGTGGACCTGTACCATGATTGTTCAAATTATAGCTCTTAGGCCAAATATTGCCAAGCCTGGGACCCACTGGCTTTACATAGACTTCATAGAGAAAACATTTGAAATTCTTCATGTCTGAATCCAAAAGGCCCAGGTCTTAGATATTTGGTTTAAAGCTTCATCTGGTGGACCTCTACCACGATTGTTAAAATCAAATCCGTGTGTGTGTGGGATGGGGGTGGTGGGATGCAAAAGATGCCATGCCGCCCAATGAAACCAATAGGGTTTATAATCATGGACGGTCCGACTTGCACCGCTTTGCCTGGGCAGGCTTAGATCCTGTAAGCGGTTTACCAGTACTTGTGTGCAGTCGGTTTCATCTCTGCGTGGAAGCATCATGCTGCCTATCTATTTCTTCAAGCCCCGATGGACTCCGGCAGGTAATGAACCCACGTCCTGCTTGTCACCAGTCAGATGCACATCTGACTGAGTTACCGAGGCTGGTGGTCTGTCTTACAATTTCTTCACTGTGGTCAAGAAATAGATGCACCTATGGTATGATTGCATCTTTGTAGACCATTGTATATGGAAGAGAGAGAAGACTAAGAGGCAAGCTTAAAAAACTATAGCTTTATCATATGACGTTGCGTCTGAGGATGTAATAACCTCATGTAATAAATTCGATAATCCACTAGTGGACTAAATATGCAAATTAGTTAAACACGCTGTAAAGTTATATGTATGACGTCCTTAACGACGTCCCTTTACTATCGGCGGAATATTGACATTTTTGTTAAAGTCGTGGATAAAATGTGTTTTAAATGTCATATGATAAATAGAATCTTTCATTCGTGTTCATGTACATGTATTATTGATTTTTTTAAACTCGTTGAAGAAAAGGGATAAAATGCTTTTATCCCTTTTCCTCAACTCGTTTAATAAATTCAGTAATACCTGAACACTCATGTAAGATCCTCAATCAAGACAACACCAAGAATTGGACCATTGGACTAGCCTCAGCTTTGCTAATCCACCAAGAGCACTTGAAGACAGGTCAGGCCTCGAGGTTATAAATCTTGTGTCATGCTCCACTCACTTGAGCATGAAATTTGTCCTGCTCAACAATTGTTGGCATTTTATAATTTATGAGCAGGACAAATAACATTCTGGGCTGATCTGAGGACTTTCATTTGTATTTTAATATTAATGAGCATTGTAATTTTCATACTCAGCTCAGGTGAGCATGAAAAACGTCTTATAACCTCGGGGCCAGAATGGAGGTTTGTAATTGAGCTGCTCTAAGCGAAACATCATGCCAACCAGTCCGTGAAATGAACACCCCTCTTTAACCCACTTTATATAGAGAAAACGGGTTTACAGGGGTATACATTACTTTGCTTATTTGTGCTCCAAGACATAGAATGTGGGCACCTGTTAGAACCGCCTCAATGAGGCGGTTCTAACGAGCACCCACAACCTATGTTTGGAGCATAAATAAGAAAAATATCACAATTTTTATCGGAAAAGTAGTCATTTTGGTGATAGGCAAGAATGCACTATGCCACACAGGTGTGTTATCGTAATGCAGGGTCTGAGCATCTGAGCCCACCAAAGACTCCGATCAAGCTGCATGTGCAGTCTAATCAGAGTCTTTAATATGCATTATGTGAATGCCTCTGAACCGCAAATATCCTTTTATCAGTTATCCCCTATATTAATTACATTGTAACGCACAGACCTGATAAAGATATGCTATCTCAAGACAAGTGAACCATATCAGGTCAATGTAACATTGCACTTTTATGAATGAGCCGGAATACTGAAAAAATGGTACATATTTTATTATTACTGGAAAATTGGAAAAAAAAATACCTGAAAAAAATATATATATCATAGGAAAATTTACATTCAGATGCTACAAAATATATGGACCGCTTATTGCACGCTGGAATGTTGGACCACACTAAGGACAACCGATTGAATATTTAAAGAGTGTACAAGGGGATAACCTGATGAATAGAATATCACGTTCATGTCTTTTGATATCAAGTTTATCAGGCTCTGCTTCGAGAACCCATGTAGAATCGCTCGGCAAACCTCGCGATTCTACTAGCGTTCTCAAAGCCTTGCCTGATAAACTTGATATCAAATGACACGAACCTGGTATTCTCTATTTACAGACTGAGATAGATGTATAACGACTGCAGGCTGATCTGAGTATACAAGCTCGAAGACCCTTTTTTCTGGACATGTTCAATTTAGGATTGATGCCCATTGACCTACAAAGTTGAACGAATGAATGGAAAATAAACAAATTTATTACATGACGTCTCTTCACAAAATGTAATAACATCATGTAATAATTTCGGTAATCCACTAGTAAATTGAATATGCAAATTAGTTAGATATGCCCGTATCTTTACATGTTCAACTTTACATGTACGCTATTTACTGATGGTGGAATATTGACATTTTTGTAAAACAATCGTGAATCAAATGTGTTCAAAATGTCATATGATAAATAGAATCTTGCATTCATGCTCCTGTATTATTATGTCTCCCCACTTTTCGGGGAGACATATGGTAAGTCTAACTGACAGGACCCATGTTCGAACTTGACCAAGATATTGTCCAGGTGATCATTCTGACCAAGTTTGATGCTGATTATACCAAAACTGTGGCCCCTGGAGTGCTCAACGTTTTCTAAGATCTGACTTACTGACCTACTTTTTTTAACTGGCGTGGCCCATATTCGAATCTAACCCAGCTAATGTCAAGATGATCCTTCTGACCAAGTTTGATGATGATTGGACCAAAAGCGTCGCCTCCAGAATGCTCACAATATTTTTCTATCATTTAACTTACTGACGGCATGACCCATATTCGAATTTGACCCATATATTGTCAAGATGGCCGTTCTAACCAAGTTTGATGATGACTGGACCAAATTGTGGCCTCTAGAGTGCCAACAAGGTTTTTCGTTGATTTGACCTACTAACCTATTTTGTGACCCGACATGACACACTCGAACTTGACCGAGATATTGTCAAGATGATCATTCTTACCAAGTTTGATGATGATTGGACAGAAACACTGGCCTCTGCAGTGCTCACAACATTGTACTATGTTTTGACCTACTGACCTACTATTTTCGCCGACATGACTCATATTCGAACTTGACCCAGACATTGTCAGGATGATCATTCTTACCAGGTTTGATGGTGATTGGACCAAAACTGTGGTCTCTAGTATGCTCACAATGTTTTTCTCAGATTTAACCTACGGACCTGCTTTATGACCTGACATGACCTATATTGGAACCTGACCCAGATATTTCAAGATTATAATTCTGACAAGTTTGATGATGATGATTGGACCGAAACTGTGGCCTCTAGAGTGCTCACAGTGTTTTCCTATGATTTAACATACTGACCTACTTGTTTACCTGACATGACCCATATTCTTACTTCACCCAAATATTGTCAAGTTGATCATTCTATCAAGGTTGATGATGATTGGACCAAATCTGTGGCTTCCAGAGTGCTCACAAGGTTTTTCTATGATTTGACCTACGTTTCGACCCTGCATGACATATATTCGAACCTGACCCAGATATTGTCAGGATGGTAATTCTATGTTTGATGATGACTGGACCAAAACTGTGGCCTCTAAAGTGCTAACAAGTGTTGTGTCATTTGATCTACTTTTTGACCCGACATGAACCATATTTTAACGTGACCCAGATATTGTCAAGATGATCATTCTGGCCAAGTTTGATGATGATTGGACCAAAACTGTGGCCTCTAGTGTCCTCACAAGGCTTTTCTATGATTTGACCTACTGACATACTTTTCGAACCAACATGACCACTTGAACTTGACTGAGATATTTTCATGACTATCTGACTATGTTTGATGCCGATTGGACTAACTCTTTGGCCTCTAGAGAGCTAGAGTAACAACCATTTTCCCATTGTATGTCTATGGGACCTTGTAGTTGCCATAGCAACCAAAGTGCTTATTCGATTTTGATAAAAACATTTTTCATCAATCCCACACCACAGGCATGCTACAGATGAGAAATGACAGATCAGCCTGCAGGTTGCAGTGATATAACTGGTCAATGGTGCTGACGGACGAACGAAGGACCGACTACTTTACTATAAGCTCGCCTGGAGCCTTCGGCCCAGATGAGCTAAAAAAATCTGTAGCCAAACAGTCCCTTAACACCAGCTGTAGTAAGTTTATGCTTTGGAAGCATGACATACAAATACGAAATGAAAACTGTAGGTGTACAAATTTTCTGTACATGATTAGCCAGCTGAAGCCTCATCAGTGACCCTTCAATATATTCAAGCCCGATTTAAACTACTCTGTAATAAGTTCTGAATAGTTAGATCCTTTGGAAGCAAAGAAAACACCAAACAAACGAAAATAGCTGACTCGGTTTTACTGAGTCTGTTCATGACCAGTACTGGGTCATGCTCCTAGCGCCGGCTTAAGCTGAACTCTATTTTCAAAATGATTCAAAATTAACTCAATAATCCCAAAGGACCAGAAAATATAATCTGCACTAAGATGATGTACAGGGAGAAGTTGTATGGGCGCCACACGGCACAACACCAGCTGTAGTGAAGATAAGTTCTGAAAGCCTGATTTAAACGCTATCCAACGTTCTCAAACAATCAATACTCTCAGTGCTTTGATTATTTATCTTACGGTTTACAACATTTTAAAAATGTTACAGAACGGCTATTTACGTAGTAAAACATAGTGAAAACGTATTACATATGGCTATATACGTGACCCAGCTACATTTGTTTTGAAATTTTCTACCTAGCAAAAACGTTGTAAAACGTAGACGAGACGCATTCAATACGTACAAAAAGCATAATAAGCAATGCACCTGGCGGTTCTCTACGTATTACTACGCATTATCTACCGTTTCCTACGTCTTACCCGTTTTGTTACGTTTTATTCTTTTTTTTTTTATTATGTTTCAGTATGTTTTGCTAGATATCATTTCACACTAGTACAAGTAGCTAAGTTTCACCAAGCTTGACAATGTTTTTGGCGGTATCATGAACTATAAATGCAAAATTTGACTGTCACTTCATAATGTACAGATTCTGACAACGCTGGATGTGAACTAGTTGCAATT
The DNA here is from genome assembly GCA_963580285.1 of Lucinisca nassula. Taxonomy (NCBI): domain Eukaryota; kingdom Metazoa; phylum Mollusca; class Bivalvia; order Lucinida; family Lucinidae; genus Lucinisca; species Lucinisca nassula. Next base: position 27,146,101 of record OY757022.1, read on the forward strand.
GTTGGATGCTGTTAACATAAATTTGATGTAAACTAGAATATGTTTCTGCACATGTGGGAGCAAGAAGAAGAAAGAACAGGTAAGAAAAGGCGGATAACCTGATTGGATGGGTGCTGGTGCACCCTTTTGCATCACTTGCTCCCTTTCCTTCCAACCCGATGAGGAATGGTAAAAAAAACAAACAAAAAAAACAGCTGACCCACTTTGAGTTTTTTTTTTTTTTTTGTGACAAGTTCTTATTATTTCATCACGGCTATTTCGACCATCCCTGACACAACCTAGTAATCCCTTTTAAAACGTACTGAATCGTAGGTGACGTATCAAAACGTAACAGGCACCTAGTAAAACGTATCGAAAAGTAGAAGGCACCTAGTAAAATGCAATCATCCCTAGTGCATGCGTGACACTAGGCAATACGAAGTAAATCGTAGTCAAACATATTATAAATGGAGAAAAACCTAAATCCCTACAAAGCAGGGCAAAATTTTTGCTCAAACGTAGGTATGGGAAGCGTTGTAAAACCTAGCCCTCAATACATGACAGTGAGACTTGGGCTTTAAAGGTAAGCATTACGGAAAATATGAAATCAGCCGGGGCACAGTATTTCCCACAATTTACGTGCGCCCAGCGAAGAATCAAATCAGCCTGTGCCTCCATATAGTCTAACAAGAGACTTCTCTTGCTGCATGAAGGAGCATTGGGCCCTTAGCTATCCTTAAGGCGGACAACACAGACTGATCAGACTGCGCGGATGCGCAAGCTGATCTGAGTCTTCGTTGGGCGCACATGGCTTATTGTATATTTTGTGCGCTGGCTCAAATGGCATTATGCCCCTTAATAACATTTCCGACTAAGGTTATGTTGCCCATGTAGGAGCGAAATCGTCATAAAGTCAGTGAACCATAAAATGTAGGTCAAGGAGGTCAAATATGGATGGTTACTTTAAAGATGGCATGCCTGAACCAAGAAATGAAGGTCAAGGTCAAATATGAATGTTTGGAATTGAGCTGCCATCTCTAGATGCAAGTTTGCAACACATTAATGAATCTCTTACAGTTCTTGAGAAATGGATTGTGGCCACGTAAAATCGATTTAAGCCCCCAGTGGAATTCGTTTCCGCTGACCATTCCAAGGTGGTTCTTCTGTTGCGGTTTATTTTTGTTATGGTTTTTCTTTGGGTGTTTGTGTCGCTTATATGATTTTATTTTGGATAGCCTATTGGCCATTTTTAGGGAAAGTAACTGTCCTTTTGGCTTTCTGCTATTCCATTAGGGTCTGTTGTTTCATGTCTGTGTTTCTTTCCCTTTGGTGTCTCTGATGGGATCTGTGGGTTAAATTGTATCGATTCCTGACCATTGCCTCCACTTGTACTTTGAACATCAGGGTGGAAGCTAAGGTTGACGCAATAGCTCACAGAGTCAGTGAACAATAAGCTGTCGTCAAGGTCAAATATGGATGCTTGTATTACAATTGCCAGCCCTAGATGCAAGTTTGTACCAAGTAGCATTAATGAAGCTTGTATAGTTCTTTAGAAATGGACTTGACGAGGACAAATTGGCCAAAACTAGCTAGTCAGGACCAGAAAACATGCACACTCAATACTTTTCAGTTCTGTGGTGTATTCCTTGCTTCCAAAGGGTAACCCTTTTATAGAACATCGTATTGAACTTAAGGCTAAAACTTAGGGTTGATGCAGTAGTTCAGAAAGTCAGTGAACCCTGAAATGTAGGTCAAGATAAAATTTGGATGCTTGCATTAAAGCTGCCTTCCCTAGATGTAAGTTTGTACCAAGTATCATTACGGCCCCCGCCCATAGGGGCTTGAAGAAATATATGGGCTGCATAATGCTTCCACGCAGAGCTGAGTCCGGCCCACACACTAGTACTGGTAAACCACTTAGAGGATCTAAGCCTGTCCAGGAACCGCGGTGCGAGCCGGACCTTCCATGCTAATAAACCCTATTGGTTTCATTGGGCGACAGGGCTTGAGATGTCATTTCATCTCAATGTCGGGTAAAAGTCCCACAAAATTGGAAGCAACGTCTCCAAAATGACTTGTACAGTGTTGACGGGGACGTTAAACCTCAAATCAAACCAAAAAAATCAAAACCAAGTATCATTAATGAAACTCTTAGTTCTCTTCATTAGGTTGGTCGCAAATGTTGACGGCTTGACGAACGGATGGAAAACCAGACTCCTTTATCGGGCCATGCTTAAAACAGGTGCCACAACCACAACATATGATAAATCAAGTTTAGCTACTTTGATCTTCTTTAGACCATTTATGTATATCTGTAGTGACAATATGCGATTCCCAGTTGTCTCCATCAAAAACCTCCATCTCTTGAGATTCCACTGAGCCTGGGTCTAGACAGTGAGGACACACACCTACAATACAGCAAAGTAAGCAGCATCACAAAGAGAAGGGTTCTTTTGCATCAGTGCTGATTTTTATTAGTGCTTGTCATACCGGTTCGGCACGACCGTTACCCAAAAATGGGAAAACATGTTTATCAAATATTCTTATACAGCGCGCCTATATAGGCAATGGCTTTATTGTTCAATAAATCAGGGAATCACCCATTTACATGCCACGGTAAAAAATAATATTTTATACAATGAAAATTCAAATTTTGATCGATGGAAATTCGGTATAAAATTGTGGGTAACAGAACTAATATTCGAGATATCGCAGAGCCACCTATATGCCTATACTGCAGTTTCACAAATTCTAGAATTCAGTCAGCTCACACCAGTGTTTCAGCGAAACTTTCTTGTAGTAACTAGCAATTTCTCGTGGAATGATAATGCAAAATACTTTTCCTCAGTTACAAATGGGGGAAACTGCAGTTTTTTGTCGCACCTGCTTTAGCAGGAAGACATAGGCGTGCAAATTTCCGTCCGTCTGTCCGTCCGTCTGACTGTCCGTCGGTCCGTCTTTCCGTCAACATTTTTACACTGGTAACTCCTCTTACAGTTTTATATCGATCATTTTGAAATTTTGTGTGTGTTTTTGCTATGGTATGATGATGTGCATGTGGTTTGAACTTTATCTTCGGATCAATTTTTATCACTTTTTCCACATTGTAAACTTAGTCATTTTTAACCTTCAATTGATTTATGATAGGTACCTCTTGTCATCGCAACTCCTCTTACAGTTTTATAACGATCATTTTGAAACTTTGCATGTTCTTTCGCCATGGTATGAGGTTGTGCATGTGGTTTCGACATAATTCTCAGAATATTTGTTTGTCACTTTTTGCACATTGTGAACTTAGTCATTTTTAAGCTTCAATTGATATACGATAGGTATCTCTTGTCATCTCAACTCCTCTTACAGTTTTATATCGATCATTTTGAAACTTTGCATGTGCTTTAACCATGGTATGATGTGCATGATGTTTGGATATAATTCTCGGAATATGTTTTTCCACTTTTTGCACATAGTGAATTTCGTCATTTTTAACCTTCAATTGATATACAGGACGTACATCTTTGTCACCGCAACTCCCTTACTGTTTTATACTAATCATTTTGAAACTTTGCGTGTGTTTTTGCCATGGCATGAAGCTTTGCATGTGGTTTGGACTTAATCTTCGGATCAATTTTTGTCACTTTTTCCACATTGTGAACTTGTCATTTTTAACCCCCAATTGATATACAGTAGGTACCTCGTCACCGCAACTCCTCTTACAGTTTTATACTAATCATTTTGAAACTTAGCATGCTTTTTCTCCATGATATGAGGATGTTCTTGTGCTTTGGATATAAGTCTTTGATCATTTTAGTTTACTTTATCATATTGTGAACTAACTGTTGGTTTTCTTTTGCTCCAGCATTTCAGTGGTTTCTTGCTGTCGCGTCCTCACCGTTGTCTCACCTCTGTGGTTCTTTGATTTTTTTGTGTTCACGGAGATGTTGCACTGATGAGTTAGGAGGCCTTCATGCGGACTGAACAAATTATTTGTCTAAATCGCGACGGAAGTAAGGGCGAGGGTTGTGGCCGTGTAAAATCGATTTAAGCCCCCCAGTGGAAATCTTTCCACTGACCGTTCCAAGGCCGTTCTTCTGTGGCGATTTAGAAGCCTCCGTGGTGCAGTGGTTACGCTACTCGCCTTGTAAACCAGGGATCGCAGGATCGATCCCGGGCTTCTCCAGACTTTCGGATGAGTCTTTAAACCGAGGTCCCGTCTCCGTATGACCTTAGCTGTTGGTGGGACGTAAAACTAAAACTCACTCACTCTGTGGCGATTTATTTATGTTGTTGCTTGTTACTTACTGTGTGTATCACTTGTGTCTTTTAATTTTGGATGGCCATATGGCCATTTTGTGGGAAAGTAACTGTCCTTATGGCCTTCCATTGTTTAGGTTTCCATTATGGTCTGGTCGCTTAATGTTTGTATTTCTTTCCCTTTGGTGTCTTTGGTGGGTGGATTAAGTTAATTGTATCGATTCCTGATCTTTGTTTTTCTTCTACTTAGTCAATTTTTTACCTCACATATATAGGCTAAGCCCTATATTCATTTCTTCTGACTTAAATAAACTTTTTTGTGTGGGGCAGGTGGGGAGCAGGTACGACACATCAACTTCACCGAAGTTGAATCTCTAGTTTTGGGGATCGTAAAACTTAATTACTGGGATATGAGACTTTATCTTATGACGTCGCGTCTGAGAGTGTAATAACGTCATGTATTATTTTCGATAATCCACTAGTGGATTAAATATGCAAATTAGCTAGATACGTCCCGCAACGTTACATGTACGACGTCCTTAATGACGTCGCGTTTACTAACGGCGGAATGTTGACATTTTTGTAAACAATCGTGAATAAAATACGCTTTTAATGTCATATGATAAATAGAATCTTGCGTTCGTGCTCCTGTATTATTAAATTTATTAAACTCGTTGAGAAAAGGGGATAAAATGCTCGGCAAAGCCTCGCATTTTATCCCTTTTCCTCAACTCGTTTAATAAATTCAATAATACATGAGCACTCATGTAAGATCCTCTATATCAAAAACTTGTGTACAAACCTTTGGCCTAAATTGCAATAGAATTCCTGAAATACGAAACTATCAAAAGCTGGAACAAAAAGTTGACCTTAGCTGCAATAGAGATGCTGAGAAATGAGACTACCAAAATTTTTTACACAAAACTTTTACCTAAACTGCTATTAAATTGACCATCAAAAACTTTTACACAAAACTATGACATACATTCCCTTAGAATTGCTGCGATAAGAGACGATCAAAAACGTTTTACACAAAATAGATGTGACTGCATGATGCTTCCGCTCAGAGCTGAAACCAACCGCACAGGAGTACAGGTAAACCGCTTAGAGGATCTCGGCTTGCCTAGGCAAAGCGGTGCGTGTCGGTCCGTCTATGCTTGTAACCCCTATTGGTTTCATTGGGCAACAGGGCTTGAGATGTCATTTCATCTCAATGTCGGGTAAAAGTCCCAAAAAATTGGAAGCAAGGTCTCCAAAATGACCCATAGAGTGCTGACAGGGACGTTAAACCTCAAATAAAAACAAACACAAAACTCTGAACTAAATTGCCATGAAATTACTGAGATAAGAGACAATTAAAAACTTTTACACAAAACTTTGATCTAAATTGCCATAAAATTGCTGAGATAAGAGACTGTCAAAAACTTTTACACAAAACATTGACCTAAATTCCCAAAAAATTGCTTAGCTAAGAGAAAAGCAAAAACATTTCTCAAGACTTAGGCCTAAAGTGCCAGGGACCATAAACAAGAGGACCAAGCTAGCTTGGTCCTGTATCGCTCACCTGAGCTAACAGATTCAAAGTTTAAGGAAGTGCCAACCTTTACAGAAGGCTTTATGGGAGGACATGGTGATGACAGGGTAAGCATTTTCTGAAAATCAAGTAGAATGTAACTCTATGATAAACAGGCTGACCTCACCGGTTTTCAAACTCATTCAAGCTTTTATTCCTGACTTGCTAAGAAGATCCGATCTAAACTGAAGTGGCTATGGTGATGACAAGTTCAAAAACAAGAGTTTTCAAACGCCTCCAAGCTTTCTGCCTGACTTCCTTGTTTGTAAGTTTCATGAAGATCCGTTCAAAACTAAAGGGGCAGCAGTGATGGCAATGTCGAAAATAGGCATTTTTAGCAATCAAAGGCACGTCACTCTATGATAAATGTACCGACTTGGCCGGTATTCGAACTCACCTGAGGTTTTATTCCCAGCCACCTTACATGTAAGTTTCAGAAAGATCCCATCAGACTTGGCCAGTATTCAAACTCATCAAAGATTTTATTCCCAGCCACCTCACATATAAGTTTCAGAAAAATCCGATCAAAACTGAAGGGGCTACGGTGATGACAAGGTCAAAATTTGGCATTTTTAGCAATCAAAGGGATGTTACTCTAAAATAAATGAGCAGACCTGGCCAGTTTTCGAACTCATCCGAGGTTTCATCCCCAGCCACCTTACATATAAGTTTCAGAAAAATCTGATCAAAACTGAAGTGGCTACGATAATGACAAGGTCAAAAATCAACATTTTCAGCCATCAAAGGGACATAACTCTACGATAAATGGGCTGACTTGGCCTGTTTTCGAACTCATCGAAGATTTTATCACCAGCCACCTTACATATAAGTTTCAGAAAGATCCGATCAAAACTGAAGGGGCTACCGTGATAACAAGGTCAAAAATCGGCATTTTCAGCAATCAAAGGGACGTAACCTAAAGATAAATGGGCCAACTTGGCCGGTATTCAAATTCGTCCTAGGTTTAATCTCCAGTCACCTTACATATAGGTTTCAGAAAGATTAGATCAAAACTGCAGGGGCTACGGTGATGACAAGGTAAAAAATCGACATTTTCAGCCATCAAAGGGACATAACTATATAGTAAATGTGGCAACTTGGCCGGTTTTCGAACTCATCCGAGGTTTTATCCCCAGCCAATTTACATATAAGTTTCAGAAAGATCCGATCAAAACTGAAGGGGCTACAGTGATGACAAGGTAAAAAATCAACATTTTCAGCAATCAATGGGACCTTACTCTATGATAAATAGGCCACCTTTGCTGGTATGCGAACTCATCCGAGGTTTTATCCCCGGCCACCTTGCATATAAGTTTCAGAAAGATCCGATCAAAACTGAAAGGGCTACGGTGATGACCAAGTCAAAAATCGGCATTTTCAGCAATCAAAGGGACGATACTCTGTGATAAATGGACCAACTTTGCTGGTTTTCGAACTCATCCGAGATTTTATCCTCAGCCACTTTACATATAAGTTTCAGAAAGATTCGATCAAAACTGAAAGGGCTACAGTGATGACAAGGTCAAAATTCAGCATTTTCAGCAATCAAAGGGACGTTACTCTACGATTAATGGGCCGACTTGGTCAGTTTTAGAACTCATCCGAGATTTTATCCCCAGCCACCTTACATATAAGTTTCAGAAAGATCCGATCAAAACTGAAGGGGCTACGGTGATGACAAGGTCGAAAATCGGCATTTTCAGCAATCAAAGGGACGTAACTCTATGATAAATCGGCGGACATGGCCTGTTTTCGAACTCATCCGAGGTTTTATCCCCAGCCACATTACATATAAGTTTCAGAAAGATCCGATCAAAACTGAAGGGGCTACGGTGATGACAAGGTCGAAAATGGGCATTTTCAGCAATCAAAGGGACGTAACTCTATGATAAATTGGCCGACTTGGCCGGTTTTCGAACTCATCCGAGTTTTTATCCCCAGTCACCTTACTTAAAAGTTTCAGAAAGATCCGATCAAAACTGAAGGCGCTACGGTGATGACAAGCATTTTCCCATAGTAAGTCTATGGGGCCTTGTGGTTACCATAGGAACCAACGTTTTAGAGCGATTTCGAAAAAAAGTTTATGTCATCAATGCCCCACCAGAGGCATGCTACAGATGAGAAATGATTGAGATCAGCCTGCAGGATACAGAGATATAGCTGCTCAAAAGTGTGGACGGACGACGGACGACGGACGGACGACGGAGGACCCACTATACTATAAGCTCCCCTGGAGCCTTCGGCCCAGGTGAGCTAAAAACCTACACAAATGTTGACCTAAATTGCCAATTGCCAGCAATCACCTATTGTGATATTAGACCATCAAAACTTTTATACAGAACTTTGATATACACAGCTTTTGAATTGACTACCAAAAAGTTATACACACACAAAAAAAAAAAAAGACTGACAAAAATCCCACTGAATTGCTGAGATAAACTAGACAAAGCGCCCAGTAGGGCACATATACCCCCAGCCAATGCCAACGCTTCTGGCAATGTCTATAGCCTCTTTGCATATACAGTCCATATTCCATATAAAAGGTTATGCTATACAGATATCTTGTACCAAATATGAAGAGAATCAAGCATGGTTTCAGAGATATGAGCAATCCAAAAGGTTTAACACAAAAGTTTCACGTAAAAGTTGACGGACGGATGGACAGCCAGGCCATGGCTCAGATATTCCATATGAAAGTTTCATATGGAATATCTTAGGCTTGGCCGGGCTGTCCATCCGTTCGCAGAAAGATAGAAATACAGAAATCCTGTACCAAATATGAAGAGAATCTAACATGTGGTTACAGAAATATGAGCAATGAAAAAGGTTTAAATCAAAACTTTGACGTAAAAGTTAACGAACGGATGGACAGTCAACCAAAGGGCTTGACCCAGGAGATTAGATATGCCATATGAAAGATTGTGCTATAGAGATATTCTGTACCTCATATAAAAAGAATCTAACATGTGGTTATAGAGATATGAGCAAACAAAAAGGTTTTACGCAAAACTTTGACGTAAACGTTGATGAACGAACAGACGAACGAACGGCCCACCCAGGAACTTGACCCGTGAGCTTAGATATTCCAAATGAAATGTAATGCTTTAGAGATATCATGTACCAATTATGAGTGAGTGAGTGTTTGAGTTTTACGTCTCATCAAAAGCGAAGGTCATACGGAGACGGGACCTCGGTTTAAAGACCCATCCGAAAGTCTGGAGAAGCCCGGTGTCGATCCTGCGATCCCTGGTTTACAAGGCGAGTAGGTTAACCACTACACCACGGAGGCTTCTGTGTACCAAATATGAAGAAAATCAAACATGCGGTTACAGAGATATGAGCAATCAAAAAGGTTTTAACACAAACTTTGACGTGAAGGTTGACGAACGGAATGAAGTACGAAAGAACGAACCAATACCATAACGGGTACCCGGGCAAACAGTGCAGGCCAAGCTCAGACGCCACAGAACGCGGCGTATGATCAGGGCCCGGACTGTTTGCTAAAAGTTCAGCCAATTTCCGTATATAATTTAAAAAAAAAATACAACCTGACACCCCTAAATTTTGAAATGGACTCCTGCTCTATACAAGGAGGAAGATTCCATTTGGTACAAAAAGGGTTAAAACTACTGGAGGATTGTATAACCTGGTTAAGGCGCTCCAACGTGTATTTATATATTCATTGCTTACCATATCCATCTGGATTTGACCTTGGAATGTAGAAACTTTGCACTCCACATGTCTTACAAAACATGTGTTTGGCCTTGTGGGTATTAAAGGTATAAGTCGTCAGATTTTCTTTGCCCTGAAACAATAGTATATATTGTACTTCTGGGTAGCATAAAGTACAGTAAAATTCGTATATTAAGACCACCTAAGGAATGTTCAAAAGTGGTCCACTTTTGTACAGTCCCAAAGGTGGTCTCTATAAAGGAGACATTGGGTGTAGAAACCCCAAAGAAAGAATAACTGAAACTTCTAAGCTTTTAAAGTAGATTTAGTCATAATTTTTGGTGGTCTTAATGTAGTTTAAAATGTTGAAAGTATGCATAATCTGTTTTTCTTATCAACAAATAAAATATTATTTATAATAATCCCTTGGAAAGCTCCAGTGGAAAAGAGCAAGCTCGGATTGTAACGTGTAGTGTTTTACACTCCTTCCACACTCTTTGTTAAATCAAAGCACTGTCAACATTTGTAACTCCGAGTGTAGGCTGGATAAAGAACCCTGAACTTGTACTTAGACAATTCAATACTGAAAAACAGTTACCGGTATTTGCGGGTCCTTTATTTCAATTGCGCCCTGTTTATGACCGTCCCCAAAAAGTTGAAGTGGCAAACACCCAGCCTGCAAAGAATGCCGTGCCACGTCGTATCGCTATCGGCCCGACGTTGGCCCGCTGTTTTGTGCTGACAGGGCAGTGAAAAACCAGATCAGACGCCGCATAATTATGTATAGTGTAATGGTGAACATTTATAGTTATAGACATTAAACTGCAAGGTATACATTTGGTTGATTTGAGGTTTAACGTCCCCGTCAACACTGTAAAGGTCATTTTGGAGAGGTTGCTTCCAATTTTGTGGGACTTTTACCCGACATTGAGATGAAATGACATCTCAAGCCCTGTCGCCCAATGAAACCAACAGGGTTTATTAGCATGGACGGTCCGCCTCACACCGCGGTTCCTGGACAGGCTGAGATCCTCTAAGCGGTTTACCAGTACTAGTGTGCGGGCCGGATTCAGCTCTGCGGGGAAGCATCATGCAGCCCATATATTTCTTCAAGCCCCTATGGGCGGGGACTGATGTCCGGGATCATAACTCCAAAACCGCATGAAATGTATCATGGAACTTCGCATGCAGTTCATCATAAAAGCACTATGTGTCACAAACAAGAAAATCAATCCTTTTCGTTTTACCTTTTGATTTATCTGCCCTTGCCCAAACTCCATTTAGGGTAATTCTGAAAATTTGTGTCCTGGAAATAACTTCTAAAGTGTGTGGAATATATTCGTGTAAATTGTTGTCCAGAAGGATATAACTCATAAACCAAATGGAATGTAGCCATATAAAAACTAACCAAAAATGGCTTTGATGTGGCCGTGGCTGTTTTGGAACTGGAACACATGTGTGTTGGACAAAAAGCTCTTTACGCCATGTAGAATTATGAAAGACACAGGCTGGGCACCCGTGTCCCATGAACACTTTTTAGTTATTAGGCATAAAAATAGTTGTGTTTCCACTAACCCGACTTACCCTGTTTCAGCCACCCCACTCTGCTATTTCTGTCAGTAAAAATGCAAAATAACTTGAAAGTAAAGCACCGACCCCGCAAATATTTACTGACCGACCCTACCAAATTTCCACTTGAAAAATCTTGGTGGAGGTCCACTAAATGAAGCTTCATACCAAATATCAAAGACCTGGGCCTTCTGGTTTCAGACAAGAAGATTTTCAAAGGTTTATCATATGTACGTCTATGTATAACCCGTCCGCCCCTGTGTGTGGCCATTTCGACCCCAGTGCAATACTTTGAACAATCCTGGTAGAGGTCAACTAATCGAAGATTGTTATCGAAGATTCATACCAAATACCTTGGCCTTCAGGTTTTAGACAAGAAGATTTTTAACGTTTTCCCTGTATATGTCTATGTAAAACTAGTGGGCCCCGGGGCTATAATTTGAACAATCAATGGCCAAATATCAAATATCTGAACCTTCTGATTTCAGACAAAAGGATTTTTAAAGGTTTTCCCCCATCTTTGTCAATGTAAAACCTGTGGGCCATGCCCCAAGGCCATATTTGGCCCCGGGGCTAAAATTTGAACACTCTTGGTAGCGGTCCACTAGATGATGCTTCATACCAAATATCAAAGACCTTCTGGTTTCAGACAAAAAGATTCTAAACTCTTTTCCCTATATAAGCCTATGTAAAACCAGTGGGCCCCGGGCAGGACCATTTTGGCTCCACAGCTATAATTTCAAAATACCAAATATCAAAGACCTGGGCCTTCTGGTTTTTGACAAGAAGAGTTTTAAAGGTTTTCATATATAAGCCTTTGTAAAACATGTGGGTCCCAGGGTGGTACAATTTTTGGCCCCAGGTCTATAATTAGAACAGGCGGGCCATTTTTGGCCCCGGGGCTATAATTTGAATAATCTTAGTAGAGGTCCATTAGATGAAGCTTCAAACCAAATATCAAAGAACTGGGCTTCTGGTTTCAGACAAGAAGATTCTCAAAGGTAAAACAAGTGGGCCCCGAGTGTGTGTGTGTGTGGGGGGGGGGGGGGGGGCGGGATTTTGGCCCAAGGGCTATGATTTGAAAATCTTGGTAGAGGTCCACTAAATGAAGATTCATAACAAATATCAAAGACCAAGGTCTTCTGGTTTCAGACAAGAAGATTTTAAAAGTTTTCCCAAAATAAGCCTATGTAAAACCAGTGGGCCCTGCGCGGGGGTGGGGCATGTTTTGGTCCCAGGGCTATAATTTGAACAATCTAGATAGAGGTCTACTACAAACCAGTAAACAACACTGTTAGTACATCATACTCGGGTGAACGAATTAGGTCCATCATGGACCTCTTTTCCGGGCCATACGATGGATTTGGTTCATATTTGACATGATGATAGATATAGGTCCAAAGTTTTATTCAGCAATACGCGACACATACATATGACCTCTAGGTCAAGGTCATTGACTTTGAAAAAAAAAATGTTAAAATCATATATTTCAAACCATATACACCAGTGGACACAAAACTGTTCAAACTTCAATGAAGTACTTTTCAGTGAATCTCTTTGAATCAAGTTAGGTTGGCAAGCAAATGTCATTCATCAAAGAATTCTAAAACTAGATCATGCACTGGATTAGTCTCATTTTGGCAAACGCTTTCTGGTTGACTTTTGAGATGTATTTTGATTTGACAGTGCATGAGTCTGCAATGAAATGTACATCACGTTGTGTTTTGAATTTATTTCTGTCTGTTAGTTGACTGACAGGCTGTTATGATATATTGAATGATGTTTCAAATCAAAATGAAGGGAAGCTCATCAAAGTTTGACCGGTTTTGTGTCCACATGTGTATTTACGATGATGGATACAGATCTTAAGTTTTATTTAGCTATATCCTCGCCCGTGCCTATGACCTCGAAGTCAAGGTTATGTACTCGGAACTTTTTAATGTTAAGGTTTTAAATTATAGCTCACATTTTTCAACACATATACTTGATTTAGTTTGTATTTGGTATGGTAATACATATAGGGTCTTGTCTCGGCTACTCCTCTAGTTTTCATCCACATCTGATGAACGACCGGCTCGAAATAAGTGAAATTACATTGAAAGGGCCGTAAAACCAAAACTCAAGGTCAAGGTCACAGACTTACAAATATTTTTTACCAAACCATAGGCTGTATTTGGGTCTTATTTAGTATGGTGATACACACTTGTCCCAAGGTTTAAGGGGAATGGGAACACCTTCAGGGGAGGCAACTCCTGCAAAAGTATTTTTGTCTCCCATGTCAATAGGGGTCAACTCTTAAAGGAAAGAATTTGCTGCAGAGCAGCAAATTCTTTCCTTTAAGAGTAGACCCCTTTTTCAACGGGACAGGGCTTATAGAAAAGCGCACAGGAAGTCCCGAAAGTTGTCTCCCTTTGAAAAATGGCGGAAAAATGTGCCTGGTGTTCCCATTCCCCTTAAACGGCATTACCCCCACCTACCCCGATGACCTCAATGACACTTTTCCAGGCGAGCCATGCTGTCTTATGACAGCTTCATTTGCAAAATGTTTTTGTCTGGGTGAGGAGGGTCCCTGGCCGGGGACATCTGTGTCGTATTGACACATTTGCAGTTTTATTTAAATAAATGTTTGTATCGATTTGAGGTAAACAGAATCTTCATTTTAATTAGAAGTCCAATAATCAGATTGTTGGTTCTCGTTAGAATATGGTTCTTTTGTTTGTTTTTGTTTGTTTGTTTGTATTGCAGTCTTTTGGAGTCACTGTTTCCGATTCTGTGGGACTTTTATCCGACCTTGAGATGAAATGACATCTCATACCCTACCACCCAAAGAAACCGCTATGGTTTAAGGAGCAGTCCAACTCGCACCAATTTTCCTAGGCAGGCCTATACATTCTAAGGGGTTTACATATACCAGTACTCAAGTTCGGCCAGTCTCAGCTCTGCTAGGCAGCACTATGCAGCCCAATCTATTTCTCCAAGCCCCGATGGGTTGGTGGGGGCGGGGCGGGGTGGGGGGTGCGAGAGGGGGTACGAGCATCGGTAGTAACACGATGAAATGTAGTTTGTGGGTATTCATAAGCACAACCACAAAGATGCGGCTTTAACGAGTACCATCGATCTCTGTTTTAAAAATAAACAAGAGGACCAAGCTGGTCCTGTATCGCTCACCTGAGCTAACAGATTCAAAGTTTCAGGAAGTGCCAACCTTTACTGAATGATTTATGGGAGGATACGGTGATGACAGGGTAAGCAATTTCTGCAAATCAAGTAGAATGTAACTCTATGATAAATAGGCTGACCCCACCAGTTTTCAAATTCATTCTAGCTTTTATTCCTGACTTGCTAAGAAGATCCGATATAACTGATGGGGCTATGGCGATGACAAGTTAAAACATAAGCAATTAACTGCTGCAATCAAAGGGATGTTAGTCTGTGACAAAAAGGCAAACCTCACGAGTTTTCAAACTTCTCCGAGCTTTTCTGCCTGACTTATTTGTTTTTAAGTTTCATGAAGATCCGAACAAAACTGAAGGGGCAGCAGTGCTAACAAGGTCGAAAATAGACATTTTTAAGCAATCAAAGGCACGTAACGCTATGATAAATGTGTCGGCTTGGCCAGTATTCAAACTGATCCGAGGTTTTATTCCCAGCCACCTCACATAAAAGTTTCAGAAAGATCCGATCAAAACTGAAGGGGCTACGGTGATGACAAGGTCAAAATTGGGTATTTTTAGCAATCAAAGGGATTTAACTCTAAGATAAATGGGCCGACTTGGCCAGTTTTTGAACTTATCCGAGGTTTCATCCCCAGCCAGCTTACATATAAGTTTCAGAAAAATCCGATCAAAATTGAAGGGGCTACGGTGATGACAAGGTCAAAAATCAACATTTTCAGCCATCAAAGGGACATAACTCTACGATAAATGGACTGACGTGGCCTGTTTTCGAACTCATCAAGATTTTATCCCCAGCCACCTTACATATAAGTTTCAGAAAGATCCGATCAAAACTGAAGGGGCTATGATGATACCAAGGTCTAAAATCGGCATTTTCAGCAATCAAAGGGACGTAACTCTATGATAAATGGGCCTACTTGGTCGGTATTTCAACTCATCCTAGGTTTTATCCCCAGTCACCTTACATATAAGTTTCAGAAAGATCCGATCAAAACTGAAGGGGCTACGGTGATGATAAGGTTAAAAATCGACATTTTCAGCCATCAAAGACACATTACTATATATAGTAAATAGAGCGACTTGGCCGGTTTTCAAACTTATCCGAGGTTTTATCCCAAGCCACCTTACATATACGTTTTAAAAAAATCCGATCAAAACTGAAGGGTCTACAGTGATGACAAGGTAAAAAATCGCCGTTTTCAGCAATCAAAGGGACCTAACTCTATGATAAATAGGCCACCTTGGCCGATATTCGAACTCAATCGAGATTTTATCCCCAGCCACGTTACATATAAGTTTCAGAGAGATTCGATCAAAACTGAAAGGGCTACGGTGATGACAAGGTCAAAAATCGGCATTTTCAGCAATCAAAGGTAGGTTTCTCTGTGAAAAATTGGCCAACTTGGCAGGTTTTCGAACTCAATCGAGATTTGAACCCCAGCCACCTTACGTATAAGTTTCAGAAAGATCCAATCAAAACTGAAGGGGCTACGGTGATGACAAGGACAAAAATCGGCATTTTCAGCAATCAAAGGGACGTAACTCTATGATAAATGGGCCGACGTGGCCGGTTGTCGAGCTCATCCGAGGTTTTATCCGCAGCCACCTTACATATAAGTTTCAGAAAGATCCGATCAAAACTGAAGGGGCTACGGTGATGACAAGGTCAAAAATCGGCATTTGCAGCAATCAAAGGGACGTTACTCTATGATAAATGGGCCGACTTGGCCGGTTTTCGAACTCATCCGAGGTTTTCTTCCCAACCACCTTATATATAAGTTTCAGAAAGATCCGATCAAAACTGAAGTGGCTACGGTGATGAAAAGCGTTTTCCCATTGTAAGTCTATGGGACCTTATGATTGCCATAGCAATCAAAGTTTTCATGAGATTTAAAAAAAAAAAAGCTTACGTCATCAATGCCCCACCAGAGGCGTGCTACAGATGAGAAATGATTGAGATCAGCCTGCAAGCTGCAGAGGTATAGTTGCTCAAAAGTGTGGACGGACGACGGACGGACGACGGACGGACCCACTATACTATAAGCTCCACTGGAGCCTTCGGCCCAGGTGAGCTTAAAAGATAGTGTAAAGCACCCCCTCCCCCACCCCCCCCCACCCACACACACACACTCCACCCCAAACCCACCCACCCCAATTAACCATTTTAATAGAGTGGCCAATGTTGAGGGGTCTTCATTGCAAAGGCTTGTATAAGTAACATGAGTAGTGGGCATGATCTCTCCATATTTTTGCCAACGTTACTCAAGAGATAAGCGTTGATTTCTAAGTCGCTCGTTATCTTCTTCAGCTTCCAAAATTAATTGAAAAACAGCAGCCATATGGCCGTTACAAGTCCAAAGTTTAAGTAGAAATTTCTTACGTATGATGCCTAAATATTCATCTCGGAAATACGACAAAAGGTGCGAACATCGCAAATCTCAAGCATTTGATGAAACAGGATTTTTGTCGTAAGAACTTCGCACGATCTTTCTAAGACGAAAACACGTCGCAAATTCTTTGGTGAAACTGGCCCCTGCGTGTTAACCACAGGAACAGAAACATTTTAACTATTTTGGTAAAGGGCCGCCTAAGTTATATTCCTTTGAAGTTGCAATACAACTGGAACAAAAAATATTTCTATAGCTCTGCTGGCCGTCTTGTTCATTGGTGCGGAACCGTTTAGGTATTTTGGAAGTGGGTCATATGTTTGTTTGTTTGTTTGATTTGAGGTTTAACGTCCCCGTCAACACTGTATAGGTCATTTTGGAGACGTTGCATCAAATTTTGTGGGACTTTTACCCGATATTGGGATGAAATGACATCTCAAACCATGTCGCCCAATAAAACAAAGTGTTTATAATCATGGGCGTTCCGGCTCGCACCGCTTTCCCGCCATCGGCAGGCTTAGATCGTCTTAGCGGTTTACCAGTACTCGTGTGCGGTCGGTTTCAGTTCTGCGTGGAAGCATCATCATGCAGCCCATATATTTCTTCAAGCCCCGATCGGCGGAGGCCGAACAGAAATGTTAAGTTCGAATGAAATTGGACAAAACGAGATGAAATATTTTTTGTATTTATCGAAAAAAAAAAAAAAAGAGTCAATTTTCTTTTTATTTTATGTATGACTTTGGAGAAAAAAAGTCCGGGCTGCTACTGTGAAATACGAAAGAGCATTAGGGCCAGGTATACTATTTTTCTTTTGATAGGTAACTCGAAATTTCGACTTAGTATCTCGAAAATTCGCCATAATAACTCGAAATTTCGACTTAGTATCTTGAAATTTCGACATAATAACTCGAAAATTCGACTTAATATCTCGAAATTTCGACTTAGTAACTCGAAATTTCGACTTAGTAACTCGAAATTTCGACATAGTATCTCGAAATTTCGACTTAGTAACTCGAAATTTCGACTTATTAACTCGAAATTTCGACTTAGTATCTCGAAATTTCGACTTAGTAACTCGAAATTTCGACTTAGTAACTCGAAATTTCGACTTAATAACTCGAAATTTCGACTTAATAACTCGAAATTTCGACTTAGTAACTCGAAATTTCGACTTAGTATCTCGAAATTTCGACTTACGAGATATTAAGTCCTATACACACAGTTAATGTTAAACACCCCTGTTTCATTATACCCCAGCTTTGAAAACAAGTTTACATCAAGCAGATTATGCAAATTATGTGACAACATTGTGAGACTATGGTCATTATCGGCTTACTTGTATCGTGTAAACGTCAATGACCTTTCTCGCTGTATTTTTTCACATGTTCTTTCACTCTTCTTTCTCTCTATATTGGCCAATGTTGATTTTATCAAATATTTCTCAAGAACTATAAAACTAGGGGCCCAAAACATATGTATCATGTAAATGTCAGAGGGTTTTCTGTCTCATCTGGACGTCGCGCATTCAATCCCGTTTCACGGCCCCCGCCCATCGGGGCTTTAATTAATTGATAGGCTGCATGGTGCCTCAACGCAAAGCTGAAATCCGACCACACACGAGTACTGATAAACCGCTTCGAGGAGGTAAAGCGGTGCGAGTCCGA
This sequence comes from Lucinisca nassula, assembly GCA_963580285.1. NCBI lineage: Eukaryota > Metazoa > Mollusca > Bivalvia > Lucinida > Lucinidae > Lucinisca > Lucinisca nassula. Next base: position 27,164,372 of record OY757022.1, read on the forward strand.
CCGTCCATGCTTATAAACCCTATTGGTTTCATATCGGTTTCATTAGGCGACAGGGCGGCCCCGCCCATCGGGGCTTGAAGAAATATATGGGCTGCATGATGCTTCCATGCAGAGCTGAATCCGACCCGCACATGACTACTGGTAAACCGATTAGAGGATCTAAGCCAGCCCAGGCAAAGCGAAGCGCACGAGTCTGTAACTTTCTCATCGTGTGCTGTAAAAAGCATGTATAGATCAAAGCACTGATAGCACTGGTGGGTCGATTGTCTTCGAGTGTGGATTTGAACATGTTTCGTTTATTCTTTAAATTCCTATACTATAAGCAAAATGTGTAGATTCTGATCAGACGCCGCACTTGGGTCAATTAATTATAAATTGACCAAAAGTTACTAACGCCTTCTATTGACCTCGTGACTATCACTGACCATGTTCAAAATCCAGGTCGAGCTGTTTATAGCAGCGCTACAGTCTTTCCTTGTGACGTCAGTGCGCCAAGTAGACTGGGCCGGGGAACATGGACATTGCAAACAGTGTAGACCCTGATCAGACGCCGCAGAAGAGAGCTTCATTAAATAACCGGTACGTTCATGTGTAGATGGTCAGCGATAGTCACGTGGACATTAGCAGGCGAGAAACTTCTGTAGGTTTTTACTTTGGGTCGAATGAAAAAAAATCGACCCAAAAGATGGTAAACTATGCAACACGAATACCATGACTAACTTAACAAAGCAACAACCGGACAGAAAATGCGGTATCAGATTACGTTGCGTGTTCAAGATGTATCATTTTGACAGAGCAGCAGATTCCTAGACCCTTCGTTTCGTTTCATCCCATCGGTCAAACGTCGAAATTGATGGCTGGTCAGCTCTAGCCACGCGTGTGTGTGGTGGTGGTGGTGTGTGTGTGTGTGTGTGGGGGGGGGGGGGCGTGGGTGTGTTCAATGTTCTGTATTCGACGCCCAAGAATCACCCAAATATGTTCAAGGGGATTCAAATCCGGTCTTCTACCCAAGCCAATCATCTCAATTCCGTAACGGGCGGGGTCTAGCACACAGGTCCAGTGGCAAATGATTCCTTCTCAAAATGAGGCATGACTTCTGGTGCTAAACATGCAAAAATATCCAAACTCCATATTTAAACCGTGATAATGAAGTTGTGGAAAGTTGGTTCTGAGATCTGAGGTCTTCTTTCAACTCTGAGTTGACCATAACAAGATTCCTGTTATGGCTAATCCCATTCAGAGTTGAATGCACAGCGTAGATCACAGAGTCAGTTTCGAGCTAGTATGTCGAAATTTCTAAATAGTAAGTCGAAATTTCGAGTTATTAAGTCGAAATTTCGAGTTATTAAGTCGAAATTTCGAGTTAATACGTCGAAATTTCGAGATAGTAAGTCGAAATTTCGAGATAGTAAGTCGAATTTCGAGATAGTAAGTCGAAATTTCGAGATACTAAGTCGAAATTTCGAGATACTAAGTCGAAATTTCGAGATACGAGTCAAAAAAATAAAAGTTAAAGTGGCCCTAATGCTCTTTCGTATTGAAAATAACAAGGTCATGTTATTTTTCACAGTGTGAAAATATCCTATATCTTATATATTTTTTTTTTTTGATTCAGATAGGCATTGATTTCACTGCTAAGTATAGAATAAATTCCGTTATTAATTGATTATCCTATATGACACAACGTCAACCAATATTCAAAAATCATAAATCATGTTTTTAATTACATCAATTAATAAAATTGTCATTAATCAAATAATTTCGTATTGATCCGGTTACAGGTCCTCGGTCAGCTGTATTGGCCTCGGCCTTCGGCCTCATGCCAATACAGCAGACCTCGGACCTGTAGCTAGGCCAATACGAAATTTCTTGATTAATAACATTATATTATTACTTCATCAGACGCGACGACATATTACGTTCATCGAAGTATGAACAACATCGGATCACGAGCGTGAAGGGGTTTCACTTAAACTTCGCTCGTGACCAATGTTGTTCACAGGTCACGAGCAGAGTAATGGGGATCACTTAAAATTGCTCGTGTCCCGACGTTGTTCATAAATCGATGAAAAATGTAATGTTATCAATCAAGTTATTTCGTATTGGCCCAGTTACAGGTCCGAGGTTTGCTGTATTGACCCGAGGCAGATGACCAATACACCTGACCGAGGACCTGTAACTGTGTCAATACGAAATTATTTGATTAATGACAATTTTATTAATTGACACAATAAAAAACATGATCAATGATTTTTTCACCGCACATGACCGCATGTTAATATTGGTTGACCTGGTGTTAATACTGATAACTCCGATCAATACAGGATAGCTAATTAATAAGTTACCTACGGAACCCGGTTTAACAGGCTGGTTCTTCCCCCCAGTCAGTTTCTTCCCCGGGGAAGAACTGGGCCGGCCCGTTTCTTCCCCGGGGAAGAAACTGACTAGTCAGTTTCTTCCCCACCCAGTCAGTTTCTTCCCCACCTGAAATTTTTTTAGAACCACAGAGAACGAGTAATTTATGCCTCACAAATTGTTAAAAATTCGAAAAGAAACCATTCTGAATTAGTTTTGAGTCTTTGCAGCTTGAATGGCAAAATGTTCTCTATGCCAAACAATATATGGAGATTCAAGGAAATTTTCATCCCAATTCCAGTATCTATGATTAATTTTCTTAGCTTTTTATGCCATTAACTGGTATTAACTAAACAGATGTAATAAGCAACAACTCTTTAGTTCTCCAATCTAAATTTAATTTGGAAAATGGGTGTCGGGAAGAACTGGGCTGGCCCATTTCTTCCCCGGGGAAGAACTGGGCCGGTTCAGTTCTTCCCCACCCCAGATTTTTCTGTTTACTAAAAATTCTTGTGATAAATTTTCTTCACTTTTAAAGACATAAATTGGTATTAACACATAGAGATAATAAGCAACAAGTGTTTGGCCCTGAAGTTTCAATAGAATTCAGAGACTGGGGGGGGGGGGGGGGGGGGGGGTGGGGGGGGGGGGGGGGGGGGGGGAAAGAACTGGGCCGGCCCAGTTCTTCCCCACCCCAGATGTTCCTGTTTTCTAATAATTCTTGTGATAAATTTCCTTTCCTTTTTAGAACAAAAATTGGTAGAAACTAAAAAGATATATTAAGCAACAAATGTTTGAGCTCTATATCAATAGAATTTGGAGGCTGGGGTGGGGAAGAACTGGGCCGGCCCAGTTCTTCCCCACCCCAGATATTTCTGCTTACTAATAATTCTGGTGATAAATTTCCTTTGCTTTTAAAGACATAAATTGGTATAAAGTAAACATACATAATAAGCAACGAGTGTTTGGAGCTCAAATCTTAATAGAATTTGGAGACTGGGGAAGGGGAAGAACTTAACAGATATAACAAGCAACAAATGTTTGGCACTTAAATTTCAATAGAATTCGGAGACTGGGGGGTGGGGAAGAACTGGGCCAGCCTGTTTCTTCCCCACCCTTGGGTAGTGTTGTACAGTTATGTCTGTTATATTGCTGAAGATATCTTGGGTGGGGAAGAACTGGGTCGGTCCATTTCTTTCCCACCCTTGGTAAGTGTTGCACTGTTATTCAATTATGACGTTGAAGGTGTCTGGGGTGGGCAAGAATTGGGCCGGCCCGTTTCTTCCCCACCCCTGGGTAGTATTGTACAGTTATGTCAGTTATATCACTGAAAATGTGATTTGAACACCAAACAGTTTTTGTTTATTATATCTGATTAGTTAATGCCAATTTATGTCTTAAAAAGGGAAGAAAATTTTTTCACAAGAATTTTTTGTAAACAGAAAAATCTGGGGTGGGGAAGAAACAGGCCGGCCAAGTTCTTCCCCACCCCCAGTCTCCGAAATCTATTTAGATTTGAGCTCCAAACATTTGGTGTTTATTACAGCTTTTTAGTTTAAACCAATTTATGTCTTAAAAAGCAAAGAAAATTTATCACAATAATTTTTTGAAAACAGAAAAATCTGGGGTGGGGAAGAAACGGGCCGGCCCAGTTCTTCCCCACCCCCAGTCTCCAAATTCTATTTAGATTTGAGCTCCAAACATTTGTTGCTTATTATATCTTTTTTTTATTTCAATTTATGTCTTAAAAAGCAAAGAAAATTTATCACAAGAATTTTTTGTAAACAGAAAAATCAGGGGTGGGGAAGAAACGGGCCGGCCCAGTTCTTCCCCACCCCCATTTTCCAAATTATATTTAGATTGGAGCACTAAAGAGTTGTTGCTTATTATATCTGTTTAGTTAATACCAATTAATGGCATAAAAAGCTAAGAAAATTAATCATAGATACTGGAATTGGGATGAAAATTTCCTTGGATCTCCATATATTGTATGGCATGGGGAAATTTTTTGCCATTCAAGCTGCAAAGACTCAAAACTAATTCAGAATGGTTTCTTTTCGAATTTTTAACAATTTTTGAGGCATAAATTACTCGTTCTCTGTGGTTCTAAAAAAATTTCAGGTGGGGAAAGATCTGACTGGGTGGGGAAGAAACTGACTAGTCAGTTTCTTCCCCCGGGGAAGAACCGGGCCGGCCCAGTTCTTCCCCCGGGGAAGAAACGGGCCGGCCCAATTCTTCCCCGGGGAAGAACCGGGCCGGGGGAAGAAACTGACCGTTACACCGGGAAAGGACATGATTTTTTTTATTTTATAAATTGTGCGCAATCTTGTGAGGACAAGATATTATCTTGTTTGGACAAGATATCTTGTGCGCACAAGATATTATCTTGTGCGGACAACATACTATCTTGTCCGCACAACATATTATCTTGTGTGCACAAGATATTATCTTGTTCGGACAACATATTATCTTGTGCACAAGATATTTGCACAAGATAATATCTTGTTTCGCACAACATATTATCTTGTCCGCACAAGATAATATCTTGTTCGCACAACATATTATCTTGTTCGCACATATTAAAAAAAATCATGTCCCTTCCCGGGTTCCGTAGTTAACCTATATTACTTATATTAACATTATTTTCCGTCCATCATATGACAAAAAAAATGTTTCATCACGAAAACACACCTTTTTAATTTTGACTCCCGTGAACCCCACTTCACTTTTATATAGTAAAACTGGGGTTTACATGGGGTAAACCTTATTTTTTAATGCCCCCGCCCATCGGGGCTTGAAGAAATAGATGGGCTGCACGATGCTTCCACGAAGAGCTGAAATCGACCGCACAAGTGTACTGGTAAACCGCTTAGAGGATCTAAGTCTGCCAAGGCAAAGCGGTGCATGTCGGACCGCCCATGCTTATAAACCCTATTGGTTTCATTGGGCGACATGGCTTGAGAGAAATCTCAATGGCGGGTAAAAGTCCCACAAAATTGGAAGCAAGTCTCCATAATGATCTATACAGTGTTGATGGGGGCGTTAAACCTCAAATCAAACAAACAAACAAAACCTTTTTTTTTCTTATTTCTGCTCTATATTTTGGGTAGGAATAAGAAAAATATCCCAATTTTTTATCTTAAAAGTTTCGATTTTTCTGTAAAAAAAGTTTACAATGTATTTGTATAGGCGTGTTTTCATAATGAATGAATAAAATGAAAGAAGAAGACATGTGCACGCAATTTTCTTAAGCGTCGTTGGCGCCATAACGTCGCCGTCGTCAAATCAAATTGAAGAGAACCATTGTATGTTTCGATGTCACTGACGTCGTGTGTCAGTGCATTCATTTAAGAAATGAATTTCATTTTTCTGCTGTTCATGAAAGTATGAGATCAGTGGGATGCGTGCAAAGTAAATGAAACTCCAATGGGGTCCTTGTAAACTTTGCTCACGATCCGCTGTCGTTCATACTTTCATGAAAAGCAGAAAAATTAAATTTAATTTTTTATATTCTTTGCCCCTCATCACTCGGCGAAAAAATGCTTATAGGGCAAACTTTCAAAGCAAGGCTGAAAAACATTTACAAGCTGCTTTTTCTACAAAGAGCGGAACAGCGTTGACGCCACCAACTCCCGTAGAGAAAAATGGTTTAGACTGACGTCACTTAACGTCACTGAAAATCATGTGACTCGATGTGTTCATGGAAGTATGAACTACATTGTTTTTTATAGGTTCACATTAGACTTTACACTGGAAATGTAAATATTGAAGTATGAACAACATTGCTTCCCAGTAGTTATGCACCGAGAATGTAGAATATGGCATCCAGTATACTTTACCTGCAAAAGCTTGAACTGAGATGAGGGAACAATGAAATGGTGGTTCTGCTTCTTTACACATATACTACAACTGAAAACAAAAGGAACTGTAACAGGAACGAGCCACACAACATAACCAACATGGCTTGTTTGAGAGACAGTCATTCAGTGCACGGCTTTTGCAGCTTACGTCAGCGACGACTGTGGAAAGAAGCTTTTGCCGAAACTACCATTATTTTAACCCTTAAAGTGCTGAACCTATTCTTAAGAGGAAATAAAGCTTGGCATTACATGTGAATCAAACTTTTGAACTTTTGAAGGTTACTTTTAGTTACTTTAAGTTCTGAAAATTATGAAAGAGGATACAGTTATTCGTGTATTATTTGAGCCAGCGTGCGACAAAAGCTACAATAAGATCTATGCGGCCAGCAGTCTGTACTTCCGGTTTCTTCACTGGTCACACTGGCATTCTGTACATGGCCCAGAGGAGCAACAAGCGATTTGCCCTTATCCTATTTAAACGGCGAATATATCCTTGGTCAACGACATGTTAAAAATCTTCACACGTGAACGCGACTCGAAGAAAACCATTAAAAATAGGAAATAGCAGATATGGCCTGTACTTATGTATTTTAGTTCAGTCACAAATATAAGTATCTATCTTCCCCGAAGTCGAATTTTATTTTCCCACATAAAATCTATCCCCATGTTAGATCCTCTATGTACAGCTTCTGAGCAGGAATAGGGATAAGCATGTACAGTAAAAATCCTTTTTATGCTCACATTTGGGACTGTTCAAAAGTAGTCTTTAAGTCCACTTTTGAACAGTCCCAAAGGTGGTCCCTGAGCATAGGACGTTGTGTGCAGAAAGACCAAAGAAAGAATAACTGCCTCCTTCTAAATAAGCTTTTTAAAGCAGAATTAGTCTTAATTTAGGTGGTCTTAATAGCCGAAATTTACTGTATGTCATTGTAATCTCTCTCTCTCTCTCTCTCTCTCTCTCTCTCTCTCTCTCTCTCTCTCTCTCTCTCTCTCTCTCTCTCTCTCTCTCTCTCTCTCTCCAAAGTTCATTACACATACTTGTTAACGTACGGAACCCTGGAAGGGACATGCAATTTATTTTAATATGTTGTGCGAACAAGATAATATCTTGTTCGCACATCTTTTAATATCTTGTGCGCACAAGATGATGATTATTTTTGTGCGCACAAATTATTATCTTGTTCGCACAACATAGTATATTATCTTGTGCGTACAAATTATTATTTTGCGCGCACAAATTATTATCTTGTTCGCACAAGATATTATCTAATATCTTGTTCGCACAAGATATTATCTAATATATTATCTAATATCTTGTTCGCAAAACTTAATATCTTGTTCGTACAACATATTATCTTGTTCGCACAACATATTATCTTGTTATCTCAATTTAATCAGACGATTAGGATATTATGTTGTCCGCACAAGAACTACGTTGTGCAAACAAGATAACATCTTGTGCGCAAAAGATACCATCTTGTGCGCACAAGATATTTTGTTTTCCGCACAAGCTGTATGCTGTCTGCATAAGTTAATATCTTGTGCGCACACCATATTATCTTGTGCGCACAAGATAATATATTGTCCGCACGACTTTATATCTTTTCCGCACAAAATATTAAAAAAGAAAATTTGCATGTCCTTCCCGGGTTCCGTATTAACGTGATGAAAAAAAACTTACTTGCACCTGTAGACATGTAACTTAGATGGTGCAAACACCTCGAACCGTACTGCGCCACAATGGCATCCGCCAGCATGACGCACAAAATCGGATGACATATGGGTTAATTATTTGGTTTAATCTGAAAGAAAATTATTATAAAATAAAACTTGAACAACGTACACATTGTACGCAGCTGCAGCACGTACTTATATCGTCCTTAACCCAGTCCGAACGAAATGGAATCTTCCACCTTATATACAGCATAAGTCCATTTCAAAATTTAGGGGTGTCAAGTTGTGTTGTCTTAAAAGCTATTTGATTTGTTTGTTTGATTTGAGGTTTAACATCCCCGTCAACACTATATAGGTCATTTTGGAGACGTTGCTTCCAATTTTGTGAGCCTTTTACCCGACATTGAGATGAAATGACATCTCAAGCCCTGTCGCCCAATGAAACCAATAGGGTTTATAAGCATGGACGGGTCGACTCGCACCGCTTTGCCTGGACAGGCTTAGATCGTCTAAGCGGTTTGCCAGTACTCGTGTGCGGTCGGTTTCAGCTCTGCGTGGAAGCACCATGCAGCCCATCTATTTCTTCAAGCCCCGATGGGCGGGGGCCGAAAGCTATTTAGAAACTGGCTGGAAATTTCGCAAATAGTGTAGGCCCTGATCAGTCGCCGCGTTCTGTGGCGTCTGCTCTGGGTCTGCACTGTTTGCCAACTACCCGTATTGGGGTTTCTGGTACAAAACGGGTTAATCCTTACTACATGCATTTAGCAGCTTATTTCCTGGCGACAGTTGGTAGAGTGTCCGCTCCGGGGAACGGGAGGTCAAGGGTTCGATCCCGAGCCGCGACATACCAAAGTCGTTAAAAATAGTACTAGCTGCTCCTCGCTTGGCACTCATATTTACGGGGTAGAGCTAGGACTGGTCGACCCAGTGTGAGGATAATGTGACTGGGTGTGGTATCATGTAATGTGTCTGGGACATGATACTTTAGTGAGGCAGCACTATAAAAAAGTGAGCATTGAGCTCCCTGTCGCAACCAGACACCATCGTGATATGACTGACAAATTGTTGAAAGCGACGTTAAACCCGAATTCACACACACACACACACACACACACACACACACACACACACACACACACACACACACACACACACACACACACACACACACACACACAGACACCATCGTGATATGACTGAAAAATTGTTGAAAGCGACGTTAAACCCGAATTCACACACACACACACACACACACACACACACACACACACACACACACACACACACACACACACACACACACACACACACACACACACACACACACACACACACACACACACACACATTTCCTGGCGATTTAAGAATCTGTTTCGTTATGGAGGCCTACATGTATCGAACATGGTTATAAAACATCTTTTCATCAGATTTGCACGCTCATTTTTTTATGCAAATTAGATAGTTCTACAACCAATCGCTCCATTAAATCTGTACAGTGTCTGTTTAAAAAGCTTCATCATGTCTAAAAAGGTTATAAAAATAGATGCGCTGGCTATATAGCCCTTTTATGGGCTATATACTTAGCCATCACAACTACTTTTATTTATAAGCTTTCTAGACATGATTCAGCTTTTTGAACAGGTTATGCTAATGCTCAGCCATGCTTAACTATGGAAAAACTGTGCAAAATCGAACTTCAAGAGGTCAGTTCGGCCCATGATCACTGACCTGAGTCCAGTCCCTAAGTATCTGTGGGCGCTATTGCTGAACCTATATATCTATCATCATACCAAATATGAACCAAATCAATCATTTGGTTTGGAAAATATGAACCATTAAAAACTTTAACATAAAAAAAGTCAAAGTCCATAATCTTGAAGTCATGGGTGGGGGTATCGCTGAATAAAACTTTGGACCTACATATATCAACATATATGGACTGGTTTGGAAAATATTTTTTCTTTTCCCCCCCCCCCCCCCCCCCCACATCCCCTCCTATTACTGCTACTCGCTCACATCTGAGCATTACGAGCAGGATTTCCTGGGTGGTAACCAGTATACTTTTGTTTTATTATTTTATAAACATGAACCTTTAAAAACTTTGACAATAAAATTTCTAGTCCTTGATCTTGAGGTAAATGCGGATGACGATGCCGATTACAACGCCAACGCCACGCCAACGCCGGTGGGAATGCAATATTTCGTCCAGGCGAGCTAAAAATTATTAGATTCCACCCACCTTTTGACAAATGTCAACTCCTTTATCAGGGTCAGTAATTTCTGAAATTTATTTGTAATTATAACACCAACTGCAATTTTTAAGTTAGTTTGAGCATCCATTTGTTATGGTTTACGAAAGAGCGTTAGGGTCAGTATACTTTTATTTCTTTAACAGCTTTAAAATATCTACCATAGGCCTATACACAAAGATTGCGCAGATTAGGACTCACTACATTAGAATACAGGAGAGAAAGGGCAGATTTAATCCAAGTCTATAAAATTTTACACAACATCGACACAGCAGACAAAGACAAACTGTTCACAATGGCACACTTACAGGGCTACAAGAGGACACCAATATAAACTACAAAAAAAGATCAAGGCTGAATCTCCGTGCTAATACTTTCAGTAACCGAGTAGTGAACTTATGGAATCAGCTACCCAATACTGTTGTAAATGCACCCTCTGTAAATACCTTCCAAAACAGATTGAATAAACATTGGCATGGGCATCCATTTAAGTTTGATCCCTTGTGTTACAAACCCGACCACCACACCAGAGAGATTCGTCTATATTGTCAAGACACATCGGTAGAAGTCGATTGACTTGTCCAGATGTTAAATTTGATGAGTTGATGAGTTGCGTTGAAAGGTATGAGTTGCTATTTCGAAAAATCGAGTCGAAATTTCGACTTAGTATCTCGAAATTGTGACTTATTAACTCGAATTTTCGACTTAGTATCTTGAAATATCGACTTACAATCTCGAATTTTCGACTTAGTACAATGACAATGAATTAATTTCCAGTTCAGGCCCCTAAAGGACATATGATCAAAGGAGAAGAATCTCCATACTATGATTGAATATGATTAGCACAAACAAACACAAAAATCAGCACCTCACAACCTCATTATAACACTGCTCGTTACACCATTAGTTTTTATATATTTATAATCCCTCTCTTGCCGAATACGAGACGAATGCAAGTAGGACGTTTTCTCATGCACTAATGCGAAAATTACCTGGAAATAAATATCACAGCGTAAAAAAATTTTTTTACCTATACATTGATACCAAAACGGTAAAAATCCGTGCACTTTAGCCATGTATATCGTTCGATAAACACTGTCTACTCTTGTATATTAATACAAAACATGGTTGGAAGAAGGCCAGAGTACGCCGTTGAAATACGGTCCTATATTAAGAATCATTGTATTCTTGGTATACGGTGCAAAGACATTTTTGATGAAATGTGTTCGGTTTATGGGCATAATGAAATGCCTTTTCCGACAGTTTTTCGTTGGTGTAAGAAATTCAGCTGTGGGCTAGGCTCAGGAGAAGATGCACCACATGATCGTCGGCCGAAAAGAGCAACATCTGCCAAGATGGTTGCTAGAGTGAAAGAAATAGTTGCTACCGATGCACGATACACCACTAGGCAAATAGCTACTAGTATGGTTGGCATGGTTGGCGGACCAAGAGCGTCAAGAAGGTAATGTATGCCATATTCTTTTCAAATCAGGGCCCTGCTATTCAGGTTGCTGTGCCTAAAGACAAATCTGTAAATGCGAAGTTTTACAAGAATAAAGTTCTTCGAAAATTGAAGAAATATTTCAAAGAAGGAAGACCCGCAACTGGTTTGGCCAATGTCAGATTGCTACATGACAATGCGTCATCGCACAAGGCGTTCATTGTGCAAGACTATCTGAAGCAAGAAAATGTTGTTGAACTCCCTCACCCCCCGTATTCCCCTGACCTTGCCCCGTGTGACTTTTTTTTTGTTCCGCGGCTGAAAAAAATACCTTTCTGGTCGAAAATTTGTACAGCGCAAACACCTCGGTTCTGCAATATCCCAGTGCCTTCATAGTATACCTCGAAAAAACTACCAAAATGCATTCAATGATTGGATCAGAAAACTGAAAGTTTGTATATCTGTTAAAGGGGGATACTTTGAGGGGACAAAATAAATTTTTCATCGAAATCTATCACGGAATCATTTTTATGTGCTTAGTTGCATTCATATTTGAACAGTTCTCGTATTCATCTCAGCTACACCCATCTCCGACCCCGAACCAATCAGTCTACTTGATGTAATTTATTCCACTGAATGTCAACAGTGTAGATCCCGATCAGATGGCTTCTTCAGACATAATCCCAGGCATTATCAGCTCTATATATATGGCATATATTTACCTCACATGAGGCATTGCTCAGAATGACTAGCTATGAATAAGGAAGACTTCACATATGCATTTCGAAAGATCAAAGATAATAAGATTATCAGTGTTAGATAGAAGCCAATTAAATTTTAAGTTATCATTCAACAAAATGAAGTTTTTACACTGATTCAGAACCAGTGTAAAGAAACGTTTATGAATATGAGCATATTTTGGACACTTAATCAAAAATGAATTTCATCTTCAATTTCATGTGGACAATAATCACAAATTCTGTTTTCTAAAGTAGTAGGAGGTTTTGAATACCTACCTTTTTCAATCTGAAGTCTATGTGAACTTATACGCAATTTAGTTAGAGATCTTCTTTTGTCAAAATCCTTAATAATATTCAAATATTGCTCAAACTGAAGATCATCTTTAAATGAAAAATATGTCCTTAATTTTCCATCAGTTTTATTTGCACGAAAACGGTTCCAAAAATCTTTATATTTTTCGTTAATTTCTTAAAAGAATTTGTCCTCATATTCGAAAATGTTTCAGGAGTAATGGATGTATCGAGTAACTTGGTCATATTGAAAACAGAAGTATACCATGTATAAATACCTTTTTTGTGTAGTGTTTTAGAACAAGCAAAAGCATCTTCTTGCAAATCTGAATCAGTGGACTCAAGCCTTTGGCAATATGATAAGGCGGAAAGAATAATACTAATCTGAATGGTATATCGCCCAAGTTCTGCGCAAACAGCAAAGTTAGAACTTCTTTTATGAACATCTAAAATATATTTGCTAAAATGAACCAGTGCTTCAGCTGAAGTGCACGACCCGCCGGATGCTTTTAGCTTTATGAGTGTTACCATATATGGGTATGGCGGCCATTTTGGTCATGTGACCTGGACCTAAAACGGTTCCACCAATAAATGCGCCTTATTGTAAGGAGCAAAAATATATCTTATACTTTAGTACTGTATTCTGAATCGTTTGGAGGATAAAATGCATTTTCACTTTTCCAATACAAAAGCATATATGTCAAAGTTTGACCTAGGCACAAAGAAGGTCAAGGTCAACCCAGGGTCACCATTTTAGCAATTTATGATGGGCCTACGTCCCAGATGCTATTTATCAAGTTTCGTGGACATCTGCCCAGTGGTTCTGGAGAAGTCTATTTTTGAAGGGTTTTTACCATATATGGCTTGGCGGCCATTTTGGTCATGTGACCTGGACCCCATAGCAAATTTTGGTTTCCCCCATCCCATAAAGGCTCCATATGAAATTTGACTTCAATCGGCCCAACGGTTTCCGAGGAGAAGCAGTTCGTATATTTTCACATTTTTTCGCCTCGGCGAGGCTATACTAAATGGAATGTAGTATTTCGCAAGTTCATTGGTTAGATCTCATTGATATCTATCAGTATGCCAAAAATTGTTTAAATATTCCAAGCGGTTAAGTCACTATCAACAATGTTCACAAACGGGTTACGGACGGACAGACAGGCAGACCATAAATGGCTTGGCGGCCATCTTAGTCATGTGACCTGGACCCCATGAGCACATTTTGGTTTCCCCCATCCCATAGAGGCTCCATATGAAATTTGACTTCAATCGGCCCAACGGTTTCCGAGGAGAAGCAGTTCGAAAATTTTCACATATTTCTCCTTGGCGAGGCTATACTAAATTGAAAGTAATATTTCGCAAGTTCATTGGTTAGATCTCAATACTTTAGTACTGTATTCTGAATCGTTTGCAGGAGAAAATGCATTCTCACTTTTCCAATACAAAAGCATATGTGTCAAAGTTTGACCTAGGCACAAAGAAGGTCAAGGTCAACCCAGGGTCACCATTTTAGCAATTTATGACGGGCCTACGTTCCAGATGCTATTTATCAAGTTTCGTGGACATCTGCCCAGTGGTTCTGGAGAAGACTTTTTTTGAAGGGTTTTTACCATATATGGCTTGGCGGCCATTTTGGTCATGTGACCTGGACCCCATGAGCAAATTTTGGTTTCCCCCATCCCATAAAGGCTCCATATGAAATTTGACTTCAATCGGCCCAACGGTTTCCGAGGAGAAGCAGTTGGTATATTTTTACATTTTTTAGCCTCGGCGAGGATATACTAAATGGAATGTAATATTTCGCAAGTTCATTGTTTAGATCTCATTGATATCTATCAGTATGCCAAAAATTGTTTAAATATTCCAAGCGGTTAAGTCACTATCACCAATTTTCACAAACGGGTTACGGACGGACAGACAGGCAGACCATAAATGGCTTGGCGGCCATTTTAGTCATGTGACCTGGACCCCATGAGCAAATTTTGGTTTCCCCCATCCCATAGAGGCTCCATATGAAATTTGACTTCAATCGGCCCAACGGTTTCCGAGGAGAAGCAGTTCGAAAATTTTCACATATTTCGCCTTGGCGAGGCTATACTAAATGGAAAGTAATATTTCGCAAGTTCATTGGTTAGATCTCAATACTTTAGTACTGTATTCTGAATCGTTTGCAGGAGAAAATGCATTCTCACTTTTCCAATACAAAAGCATATGTGTCAAAGTTTGACCTAGGCACAAAGAAGGTCAAGGTCAACCCAGGGTCACCATTTTAGCAATTTATGATGGGCCTACGTTCCAGATGCTATTTATCAAGTTTCGTGGAAATCTGCCCAGTGGTTCTGGAGAAAACTATTTTTGAAGGGTTTTTACCATATATGGCTTGGCGGCCATTTTGGTCATGTGACCTAGACCCCATGAGCAAATTTTGGTTTCCCCCATCCCATAGAGGCTCCATATGAAATTTCACTTCAATCGGCCCAACGGTTTCCGAGGAGAAGCAGTTCGAAAATTTTCACATTTTTCGCCTCGGCGAGGCTATACTAAATGAAATTTAATATTTCGCAAGTTCATTGTTTAGATCTCATTGATATCTATCAGTATGCCAAAAATTGTTTAAATATTCCAATCGGTTAAGTCACTATCACCAATTTTCACAAACGGGTTACGGACGGACAGACAGACAGATCATATATGGCTTGGCGGCCATTTTTGGTCATGTGACCCGGACCCCATGAGCAAATTTTGGTTTCCCCCTTCCCATAGAGGCTCCATATGAAATTTGACTTCAATCGGCCCAACGGTTACCGAGGAGAAGCAGTTCGAAAATTTTTACATTTTTCGCCTCGGCGAGGCTATACTAAATGGAATGTAATATTTCGCAAGTTCATTGGTTAGATCTCATTGGTATCTATCAGTATGCCAAAAATTGTTTAAATATTCCAAGCGGTTAAGTCACTATCACCAATTTTCACAAACGGGTTACTGACGGACAGACAGAATGACAGACTGACAGATTGACAGACTGACAGAATGACAGACTGACAGAATGACAGAATGACACGGTGATTTTAGGGCACTCTAGAAAATCAACCGACTTCAGTCGGTCGCTTCTTCTGCGGGTCGTGCAATGTGTAGCTTTTCAGAATAATAACTTCTGGAGATTTTAAAAAAAAATCAAATAAATCATCAAGAGTAGCTTTTTTAATAAAGAACATGTCCAAATTTCAGAACCATACATCAATATAGGTTTAATTGTATGATCGAAGATATGCAAACTGGTATACGCTGACTCTTAATCATTAGGTCTCTCACCGCTGTGGTTCGAGCCTCGCTCGGGTCACATGTGAGACGCCAAGTTCTGCAACGGAAGGTCAGGTGGTTTTTCTCCGGGTACTCCGGTTTTTGCCCACCTCTGATTAACGATCGGCTCGATATGAGTGAAATAATCTTGAAAGGGCCGTAAAACCAAAACCAAAATTCAAACTGGTAAAAATACAAGGGTTCAGTGACAAAATATTACGGAATCTATAAAGCTTTCACTGCCTTATCATATAGCTGTTTTTTTTTTTTTTTTTTTTTTTTTTTTTGCAGGTGTAAAAGTGCCAGAAGCAGAAAAAAGAATTTCAAGATACTTATAGGAATTAGTACAACATAGAGCATTATCAAACATTGAAAGTCTATGCGTATTGATTAATCTGCCTTATTAAAAATTAAAACTTTTGTTTTATCAATATTTATTGAAAGACACCAATCTTCACAAAAAGCTTGTAATAAATCAAGTTTATGCTGTAGACCATCGGCTGTAGATGATAACAAAATAACATCATCAGCATACATTAAGCAATCTATTCTTTTGTTATTTAAGTATATAGGATCTAGAGATGACCGTAAATAATTAGGCAAGTCATTAATAAAATTTTTAAACAGGCTTGGTCTTAAAACATCGCCCTGTCTAACCCCAACTGAAAATTTTAAAAAGTTTTTGTAATCTTATCATTAACTTTCACACATAGCAACGATAGGGAATACATACTTTTTATGATATTATAAAATAAGCATTGAATATTCATTCTGACTAGTTTGATCAAAACAGCAGTGTGTAAAACACAATCAAAAGCTTTTTGGAAGTCGACGAAACAAGAATACACTTTAGAGCCTGTAGAAATATAGTAGTCAATTATGCATTTAACTACAAACATATGATCAGACGTACGTGAGTTTTTGCAGAATCCAATCAGACACTTACTTATAAGATTTTTTTCCGATAAAAAAGATCTTGAAAGCCTATTATTAAGTATGGTATTAAACAATTTACCTAAACAACCTGCAACCGTTATTCTACGATAATTATTTGGATCTTCTTTGCAACCAGTTTTAAAAATAGGGGAAATGTAGCCAACGGCCCAATTTTTAGGATAAACTTCCAAAAGCAAAATTTTATTAAACAAAATTTTTAAACTGGGTAAAATAAAATTTTGTATGCTTTTAACCATATTATTACTTATTAACTGCAACCCCCCCCCCCCCCCACCAGCTTTATTGGATTTCAACTTTGAAATAGCACCAATGATTTCTTTATCAGTAATCTTAAAATCTAATGAACTAAAAGCTGAAACATTCTGTTGCTCAAGATATTGAAGGAGGTCATTCAAATAATTCAATTGCTGTTGAAATTTACCGTGCATATATCTATACACGTAACTATATACATGCACGTTCATACCAGAAAAAAAGGTTGTAAAACACTTCTACTAACTCGAGCCAAAATTAAACAGCTTCAGCGTCCAACCCAACCGATCTTCAGTCTCTGTCTCACATCCCGATTGGAAGAGCCTTACTGAGTTTCTGCAGTGTATTGTTTCTCTCGAGACAGCCCAGAATCAAAAGCCAAAGACTTGGTTCTTCACTGCTAATGAAAAAAAAAAAAAAAAAAATGAATTACGTTAAAATCCATTTCCCGTATTATGCTTTATTCCATTACTATTCATTGTGTAACACAAATGAAATTCATTTAACATATTTTCACTAAAACTTGCAAATTCGCAGACAACTTGACAATCACACCAACAATTGATATTGTAATAGAGGGATACAGATTTGAATAAGTCATTTGACTTTTGTTCTGAATCCCTTTGTATAATACGTGTATTCTTTGTCAACATTATCAGTGTAAAAGATGTATGGATTATACAAAGAAATAGTTTAAACCAAATTTACCGGGAACAGAATTTAATGATTTAAAATAGGTTTACCAAAATAGTTGGATCTAGAGACAACTGTGAATCGTTACGTATTAATAAGATGCCAGTATGCTTTTGGATCAGAAGACTGAAGTTCATCTAGCTGATTTAGAATATTTTGTTTAAAGGTCCGTTTCTTAAATTTTCGGAGTACGTGTATCTCGAAATTTCGACTTACTAACTCGAAATTTCGACACAATAACTCGAAATTTCGACATAGTATCTCTTAATCTTTACTTCCTATCTCGAAATTTCGACTTTATAACTCGATATTTCGGCTTAATTAATTAGTATCTCGAAATTTCGACTTATTAACTCGAAATTCGACTTATGATCTCGAAACATCAACATAATAACTCAAAGTGGACTTTGCATTCGACTCTGAATTTGTATTAGCCATAACAGGAATCTTGTTATGACCAACACAGAGTTGAAAGTAGACCTCAGTTCTCAGAGCCAACTTTCCACTTCATTTTCACATAAAATATACGTGGCACCCTCCCCATCAGGGCTTAGAGAAATAGATCTGGCTGCACGGTGCTTCCAAGCAGAGCTGAAACCGATCACATATGAGTACTGGTAAACCGCTTGGAATGTATAAGCCTGCCCGTGCAAAGTGGTGCGAGTCGAGCCGTCCCTACATATAAACCCTATTGGTTTGTTTGGGCGGTAGGGTTTTGAGATGTCAATTCATCTCGATGTCGTGTAAAAGTCCCACAAAATTTGAAGCAACATCCCTAAAATGACCTCAATAATGTTGGGGACGAAAAACCTCAATTCAAACAAAACAAACATAAAACAGACGTCGGTTTCAATATGGAGTTAATATATATTTGCTTGTTTAGCGCCAGAAGTTATGCCTCATTTCGAGAACCAACTATCTGCCACTAGACCTGTGTGCTAGACCCCGCCGTTCTGGGGCGGCGGCGCCCTATCTCCAACGTAACGGAATTGAGAGATTGGCATGGCCAGCTTGAAGCCCAGATTTGAATCCCTGGAACAAATTTGGGAGATTCTTGGGCGACGGATACAGAACATGGGACTCCCCCTCCCCCCACCCCATGCATAGAATCTGGACGAACGGGAAGCAGCTTTGTATCGCACGTGGCGATGGGATGAGACGTAGGGTATAGGAATATGCTGCTCTATTCTGTATAATGTGAAAAATGATACATCTTGAACACGCAAGGTACACATTTTCTGGCCGATTGTTGCTTTTTTATGTGTTCGTGTTGCACATGGGTCGACTTTTTTATCATTCGACTCAAAGTAACAAAAAGCTACAGAAGCTTCCAGTCTGCTATTGTCCGCGTGACTGTAGCTGACCATGTACAGGATCTAGGTACCTGCTTTTTATAGAAGCTCTGTTGCGCGTCGCCAATGACCATGTTCACCAGCCTAGTCCAGAGTTTACAATTTACTGACGTTTCAAGGAGAACACTAGCGTTGCTATAAAAAACTGGTACATGGATTTTGAACATGGTCAGTGATATCACGTGGACCATAGCAGGCGGGACGCTTCTGTAGTTAGTAATTTTCGGTCAGCTGATAATTAATCGACTCAAGCGCGGCGTCCGATCAGGATCCACATTTTTTGTTTATATGTAATATTTAAAGTTAAAAAGAAACTGTGTAAGTCCATTATACATGTACCAATCTACACTCAAAGACAATCGACCCACCAGTGCTGTCAGTGCTTTGATCTATATTTAATTATTTTTTATAATTTGCACTCTCTGTCAAGTTTCTATGATTCTTAAGAATTTTTTGACGAAACAATAAAGCTTTTATCGAGACGGACGGACGTCGGAGAAACAGACAGATGGACGGACGGTCGGAAGGACAGACAAATGAAAGTACGGAGGAACAGATGTAAACCAATATACTCTCACTTTCTTTTAAGCGGGGGTATTACGAAACGGCGGTGTTTATCCTTTATCGGATTTAATATCTCGTGCTGTCGAGATATTAAGTCGAAATTCCGAGATACTAAGTCGAAATTTCGAGCTATTATGTCGAAATGTCGAGTTAAGAAGTCGAGATTTCGAGATAGCGTGTCGAAATATTTAGATAGTAAGTCAAAATGCCGACTTATTAATTCGAAGTTCCGAAATACTTAGTCGAAATTTCGATTTATTAAGTCGAAATTTCGAGATATTAAGTCGAAATTTCGAGATACTAAGTCCAAATTTCGAGATATCTATCAAAAGAAATAAAAGTATACCTGGCTCTAATGTTCTTCCGTACTAAAATTTTGGAATGATATGGTGCATTGTTTCAAATCTCCAAACTTACATTTTTCTGGCGAAAAAAAAAAAAACAAAAAAAAAAAAAAAAAAAAAACACGCACGATTACTTACCGTTATTTCTGCTTGAAACATAGAGTGTGTGCGCTAATATAGCCGCCTCATTCTAACGAGTGCTCACAACCTCTGTTTTTGAGTAAGAATTACTAATTGGAAAATATTGTATACCCCTGTAAACCCCACTTTTCACGGGCCTCCGTAGCTTAGTGGATAAGAGCGCTGACTCTTAACCATTATGTCTCTCGCCGCTGTGGGTTCGAGTTTTGAAATTTCATATATGGATTCCTCATTAAAATTAGGGGATGCTTATTTTTTTTCTCATCCAGATTATGCCCATTTAAAGAGTTATTGCCCTTTTATATTTTTTTTTAAAAAAATCTTGTCAGCAAAATATCTCAAAGATTATAAGAGCCTCGAAAGTTGGTGAAAGATTGTTGGTGATGAGTAGGTGACCTGATTAAATTTTGATTAAATTAAAAAAAAAAAAATCATGAGTTATGGCCCTTTGTCACTTTGGTTATTTGGGCATTGTGAACTTAGTACATTGTGAAAAGCAGATCTTATGAGCGGGGTGCCAGTGTAGTGGATAGAGTGCTGGACTACGAGTCAGTTTGTAGAAATGAATCTAAGGGGCGTGAGTTCAAGCCTAGACGGAGGACTGGAACTTTTTGTCTTCATAAACACACATAAACACTTATTATGTCCCTTTCACAACAAAGTTGTTAGGGGGTGGGGATATTGCATTTGTCCAGCACATTCGTACGTACCTACGTACGTACATACAAGCACTTACGCAAAAACATGCACGCATGCACACACACTCGCGCATGCATGCAGACTTACGCATGTATGCATGCAGGCAAAAACATGCACCCATGCATAAATGTACACGTGCATACAAGCACACACAATTACACTCATGCATGCATGAACATACACACATGCATGCACACATAATCTTGCATGCACTCATGTATGCATGCGCACACACACGCACACAAGCATGCACGCACACGCACATGCATGCATGCACACACACTCATGCAGGCATGCATGCACAAATATATGCATGCATGCACAAATATATGCATGCATGCACAAATATATGCATGCATGCACTCACACATGCATACATACATGCACATTCATACATGCATGTATGCACAAACATGGTTGCATGCACTCATACAAGCATGCGAATGCACATACTTGCATGCACAAACACTTATGTATAAATACAAACACTCACACATGCAGGCATGCAAGCACACACACACACACACACACACACACACACACACACACACACACACACACACACACACACACACACACACACACACACACACACACACACACACACACACACACACACACACATTAATGCATGCACACACACAAATGCAGGCATACATGCACACGTTCGTGTATGTATGCACTCACACATGCATGCATACATGAAAACATGCATGCATGTCTGCATGCATACATACATGCATTCACACGCACACTCATACATGCATGTACACATGCATGCTCAAACCTGCTTACATGCACTCATGCATACAAACTCATACACATACTTGCACGCACACACACATATGCATAAATACAAACACTCACAAATGCAGGCAATGCAAGCACACATGAATACACACATATTCTCAAGCAAGCACACACATGCATGCATACACACACACTCATGCAGGAACGCATGCACATTTAATGGTATGCATGCACTCTAACATGCATGCATGCATACATGCGCACCCATACATGCATGTACACACACTTATGCATAAATGCACACACTCAAGCATGCATGCAAGCACACATGCATGCACACATACACTCATACATGCATGTTAGGGGGTGGGATATTGCATTTGTCCTGCACATACATACATACATACATACATACATACATACATACATACATACATACATACATACATACATACATACATACATACATACATACATACATACATACATACATACATACATACATACATAGGTCTCTCACCGCCGTAGGTTCGAGCCTCGCTGGAGCCACGTGTGAGACGCCAAGTTCTGCAACGGAAGGTCAGGTGGTTTTTCTCCGGGTACTACGGTTTTCGCCCACCTCTGATTAACGATCGGCTCGATATGAGTGAAATAATCTTGAAAGGGCCGTAAAACCCAAACCAAACATACATTCATACATACATACATACATACATACATACATACATACATACATACATACATACATACATACATACATACATACATACATACATTGGCCCCCGCCCATCGGGGCTTGAAGAAATATATGGGCTGCATGATGCTTCCACGCAGAGCTGAAACCGACCCGCAAACGAGTACTGGTAAACCGCTCAGAGGATCTAAGCCTGCCCAGGCAAAGCAGTGCGAGTCGGCCCGTCCATGCTTATAAACCCTATTGGTTTCATTGGGCGGCAGGGCTTGAGATGTCATTTCATCTCAATGTCGGGTAAAAGTCCCACAAAATTGGAAGCAACGTCTCCAAAATGACCTTTACAGTGTTGATGGGGACGTTAAACCTCAAATCAAACAAGCAAACAAAAACATACATACATACATACATACATAAATACATACATACACATATACATACATACATACATACATACATACATACATACATACATACATACATACATACATACATACAAACATACATACATACATACATACATACATACATACATACATACATACATACATACATACATACACATATACATACATACATACATACATACATACATACATACATACATACATACATACATACATACATACATACATACATACATACATACATACATACACATATTCATACATACATACATACATACATACATACATACATACATACATACATACATACATACATACATACATACATACATACATACATACATACATACATACATACATACATACATACTTGATTAATATATACATGCACACACACTCATACATGCGTGCAAAAACATGCACACATGCATACATGTACACTTGCATACAAACACACACACTTACACTCATGCATGCATGAACATACACACAGGCATGCACACACACTCTTGCATACATACATGCATGCATGTACTCATGCATGCATGCACACACACATACACCATGCATGCACAGAGACATGCATACATGCATACACACAGACATGCATGCGTGCACACACACTCATGCAGACATGATGCACAAATACATGCATGCATGCACTCACACATGTATGCATACATGCACACATGTGCATTCATACATGCATGTATGCACAAACATGGTTGCATGCACTCATGCATGCACTCTCATTCACATATTTGCATGCACACACACTTATGCATAAATACAAACACTCACATATGCAAGCACACATGCATGCACACACACTCATGCAAGTACACACGCATGCATACATGCACACACACACTCATGCAGGCGCACATGCGCATATATATATACTCATGTAGGCATGCATGCACAGTCATGCATGCATGCACTCACACTTGCATGCATACATGACAACATGCATGCATGCGTGCATACATGACAATATGCATGCATGTGTGCATACATGCATGCACAAACATGCTTACATGCACTCATGCATGCACATCCATACACATACTTGCACGCACACACACTTATGCATATATACAAACACTCACACACGCAGGCAATGCAAGCACACATGCATGCACACATACACTCATGCAAGCACACACACATACATGCATGCACACACACTCATGCAGGCACGCATGCACATATACATATATGCATACACTCTAACATGCATGCGCACTCATAAATGCATGTACACACACCAATACATAAATGCACACCCATAAATATGCATACACACATACACCCACGCATGCCTGCATGAGTGTGTGTGCATGCATACATGCACACATGCACGCATGCACATGCAAACACATACATGCATGTTCACACGCACACACACACATGCATTCATGCATGCATGCACGTACATGCACTCATACATGCATGCACAGACACTATTGCATAAATGCCGACACTTACTCATACATGCGCGGCCCCGCCCATCGGGGCTCGAAGAAGATGGGCTGCATGATGCTTCCACGCAGAGCTGAAACCGACCCCACACGAGTACTGGTAAACCGCTTCGAGAATCTAAGCCTGCCCAGGCAAAGCGGTGCGAGTCGGTCCGTCCATGCTTATATACTCTATTGGTTTCATTGGCGACAGGGCTTGAGATGTCATTTCATCTCAATATCGGGTAAAGGTCCCACAAACTTGGAAGCAACGTCTCCAAAATGACATATACAGTGTTGATTTGTTTGTTTGATTTGAGGTTTTACGTCCCCGTCAACACTGTAAAGGTCATTTTGGAGACGTTGCTTCCAATTCTGTGGGACTTTTACCCGACATTGAGATGAAATGACATCTCAAGCCCTGTCGCCCAATGAAACCAATAGGTTTATTAGCATGGACAGTCCGCCTCGCACCGCGGTTCCTGGACAGGCTTAGATCCTCTAAGCGGTTTACCAGTACTAGTGTGCGGGCCGGATTCAGCTCTGCGTGGAAGCATCATGCAGCCCATATATTTCTTCAAGCCCCTATGGGGCCACATATATACAGTGTTGACGGGGACGTTAAACTTCAGATCAATAAAAAACACGTACACACACACGCACGCAGGCAGGCAGGCACACTCATACATGCATATACATATGCAGGCACGCACACACACTTGCATGCACACATGCATGCACACATACACACTTATGCATAAATTCACACACTCATGCATGCATGCATGCAAGCACACATGCATGCACACATACACTCATGCATTCACACAAATGCATGCATGCATGCACACATGCATTTATGCATGAATGCACTCACACATGCATGCACACTCATGCATGCATGTACTCAGATATTTATGCATAGACACACACACATACATACATGCACACACACACACATTTGGTTATGGCCCTTGGAAAATTGGGCATTTAGGGGCAAGCATATGGTTGGGGGCATTGTGTTTTACAAACACCATTTCTAGGTGCCTCTTAATAAAGATAAATACTTGGCCCCTGTGACAACGTCAACTTAAACAAGGGCATCAAAATTAAACAACAGTCAATATCGTAGGTACCAGGCCTATAATGATGCCCTGAAGAATTCTTTCTTCCATAGAACTATTCCTCAGTTGAATAGTCAGAATCAGAATCAGAATTGTTACTGGTGACACGTCAAATGACATTCATACACCAGTACCTGTGATGTGGGAAGTTAGTCCCTAGCTCTTACCAAAGAGGTAAATTTAGCTACACAATCATCAGCACCTTCAGCTGTCGAAATAATTTAGTCTTAAATTCCCTCCTCTGTGGCAAATGCCAAAACTGCAGAGGATTTCAAAGTACGCAGGGTCCTAGCAGGCACGTGATGTAATTGTGATGTCACATCAACGTCGGTGTGACGTCATGGCGTCCATGCAACGTCACATCAACGTCGGTGTAACGTCGTGACGTTACACCGACGTTGATTTGACGTTACCCCAGCGACGTCTGTCTGCTAGGGTGTAGATTGGGACCCAGAGGTATGCGTTTTAGTACACCTCTGAAAGCAGATTGTAAATAGTTTTAAGAACTCATCCAGAGAGTTTTTTTTTTTTTTTTTTTTTACTAAATTCTAAATTTAGCACACCACCATCTGAGTTAATGGCCAAGTATGACCGATTCAGTAGATAGTAGACAGATAGATAAAAAGCATCTACAATCCTGGTGACAGTCCTGTATTAAATTGGATTTTAGACCAATAAATTTATTTGTTACAGCAAAGTCAGTTTTTAATTAATAGACCGGCACTACTATGAAATGCCATTATAAATTTGATTCAAAGTTTCGCGGAACAGTTTTGTCTGAAAATGTGTACGTTTTCAAAAACATACAGTATGGTTGTTAATTCAGTGCCTTTGGCGCTTTGATTAATCCGATCCAAGGTTCCGGGTTTTACCAATTCTTCACGTAAAGGTCAAGGTCTCTGCTTTTACATGAGGATACTCACAAACTGTGTTGAACAAGAAATGGGCTATTGTCGACCCGTATTTCTACGGTTTTACTCATTATATAGACTAAAAAAGTTTGTTGAAAGAACTACCCCCTTAGAGGATATGAAATATCAGACTTTCTGCCATAAAACTTTGTAGGATTGGGCAATTTTGTGGGTCGTTATTGATGATCACCATGTTATCCAAAATCAGCTGTTCAACACATGGAACCAAGGCGGTAGGCAGGGCCGCTGCAGCAGTAATAGACTTTAGAAACTTTACAGCAGATGCTTATAATCGGTTAGCAGTAGACAGTGAAAGCAGAGAAAGATCTCGTTCAGTGACCTCGTTCTATTATCAGAGTGCCATTGATCTTGCAGCAGCTCAGGTAATGTTGACCTGTGCAATTCCTGGGTAACACACCCATGTTCAAAAATAGTGTCTGTCATATTTGTGGAGCCATATTTGTTTCATTTCCCCACAAAAAATAGGTTGTTTGTTGGAACCGCCTCATTGAGGCAGTTCTAACAAGTTAATAATCCTAGACACTGTGGTCCTAAGCCGTTTCTAACGGTGGGCGGACGATTTGGCCAGCGGACGATTTGGCCCAGACGATTTGGCCCAGACGATTTGGCCTTGGACAATTCGGCCTAGGACAAATTGGCCAGCCAAAAATACCGGGTAGGACAATTTGGTCAAACTGATTTCTCCTAGCTGTTTTACCAATTATTATTCCATCAATCATTTCAATAGCATTTTTTTTTTCATTTGGCTACATATTTTCATCAAATATTTCATGTTTTTTCAGTGATTGTATCTGTCATTTCTTGGCTTTGATGAGTGAAAATCAAATGTTGACATAAGAGGAAATTGCATAGTTTGAGCAGTTTCTTCATTTGACAACATATATTTATCACATGTCATTACATATTTTCTGCTCATTTATAGTATCTGAGCCCAGTCAACAATATTTAGGTCATATTGAGCAGATCAGTTTCCCTAAGTGTAAGTGGTTGACCAGTGTGATGCACATTCTTGAACCAGGCAGGCATCACATGAACAAGTCAGTAAAATGAACTTTATATAGAGAAAATTAGGGTTTATGAGGGTATACATTATTTTTCTTATTTCTGCTCCAAGACAGATTGTGGGTACTCATTAGACCAATCAAAAAATCAATCAGCCAATTAACCATGCAAGCAAGAAAATATGCTAATTGATCTTGTATTCCAATGCATACACAAACAAACAAATAAAACCAACAATATAAGTGTGGAATACCTAATTAAGAAAGCAAGGAACCAAGACCATTCAGCAAATCAGTTAGCCAATTAACCATGAATACAAGAAAATATAATTAATCTTGTTTTTCAGCCAATTTAAACAAAACCATTAAATTTATTTATTTATTTATTTTATTTCATTGTATTTTTTGTGTTTGGGGATGATTATAGTTAACCATTTCTATTAATTTGCACATAAAGAATATCTCAGGCCAAAAGTTATAAAAGTTTAAAAACAACAACAAAAAATCTAATTGTTTAAACTCTTCTTTAAAATGTTCCTTCCACTTATTCAAACATTACTGTATATTAAAATCAAACCTAAAACATTAAATTTTCAGTTTAAACTAGTCATTATATTAATCAGGCCAAATTGTCCTACCCAATATTTTTGGCTGGCCAAATTGTCCTAGGCCGAATCGTCCTAGGCCAAATCGTCCGGGCCAAATCGTCCGCTGGCCAAACCGTCCTACATTCGTTTCTAACTGGGTCGTTTTGGCCTAAATTTTGATGTGGGTCAGTACGGCCCGTCGCGGGACGTTTCGGTCCCGAGTTGTTTCGGTACCTGGGTCGTTTCGTTGCTGAGTCGTTTCGGCCCAATTTCGGGGGTGGGTCGTTTCGGCCTGATTTTTCTATCACTTTATTTATATGTATATATATTTTGTTTTTTCGAAGATCAGCCTGTGCTTTTGCTATCTTCGCTCGTTGTAAGCCTTTAATAGGTCAGA
This sequence comes from Lucinisca nassula, assembly GCA_963580285.1. Lineage (NCBI taxonomy): Eukaryota > Metazoa > Mollusca > Bivalvia > Lucinida > Lucinidae > Lucinisca > Lucinisca nassula. Next base: position 27,192,636 of record OY757022.1, read on the forward strand.
AAACAGAGTGCTTTTTCGAACTGCATAGACTCGGAGATCAGCCAATGCTTTTGCTATCTTTGCTCGTTCAGTTTTTAATAGCTCAGAAAACAGAGGTCTTTTCATACTCTGTAGACTCTGGTCACAATGAACAGATTTATAGGTTATTAAGTCTTTGAATGTATCACAATGACAGATGCAGGCTGATCATATAAAATAATAACATCGTTCAGTTTTGAATAGCTCAGAAAACAGGGGCTTTTTCAAACTGTGTAGACTGATCACAATGAACAGATTTATAGGTTATTAAGTCTTTGAAGGTATCATAACGACAGATGCAGGCCGATCATAAAAAATAATTACATCGTTCAGTTTTGAATAGCTCAGAAAACAAGGGGCTTTTTCAAACTGTGTAGACTATGATCACAATGAACAGATTTATAGGTTATTAAGTCTTTGAGTGTATCACAATGCGGACAGATGCAGGTTGATCATATAAAATAATAACATCGTTCAGTTTTGAATAGCTCAGAAAACAGGGGGCTTTTTCAAACTGTGTAGACTGATCACAATGAACAGATTTATAGGTTATTAAGTCTTTGAAGGTATCACAACGACAGATGCAGGCTGATCATAAAAAATAATTACATTGTTCAGTTTTGAATAGCTCAGAAAACAGGGGGCTTTTTCAATCTGTGTAGACTATGATCACAATGAACAGAGGTATAGGTTATTAAGTCTTCAAAGGTATCACAACAACAAATGCAGGCTGATCATATAAAATAATTAGGCTACATTTAGCAAATATTTCGCATGCTGTTCTCAAAATGTGCTTGTCATTGAACCTAGTACAGTAGAAGTCTGCTTAAAGACCACTTCTATATTAGGACCACTCCGCTATTAAGACAGGTTTTCGCCAGACCCAAATTATTTCTTATATAATTAATTAAGACCACCCCGCTATTCAGTATTGTGACCGCTTTCAAAAGACCGAATCTACCATTACTGTTCTTTATTGAGACCACTTTTTGGCCAAGTCAAGTTAATTTGTATCTCTCAATCCATTGGTCAATGTAATTTTTGGCAGGATTTTTCATCATTACAACAGATCTTGGTAATATTGACACATTTCCCTAAATGTGTGAAAAACAGCAGTTTACCTGTACTAATCAGTGAGTTGTTTTGACAAGATTTTTTATGCTAGGTGAATAAATAGTTTTAATAATTTTGGTAATGTGCAGCTCTGTTTTCTTCAGAAAGAAGATTATTGTGGAACAATTGTTATCATTAATGTGATATTTTTTTGTGTAATATTGCCTAATTACATATCGTTTGCTGAGTGCAATAACGGTGTAACCGACATTTTTGCCGAAATTGTTTTTTGCATCAATGGTGCCTTAGGACTTGATACACTTGGTAAATAAGTTCTACAGCTGGATTCTGCCTCAATCATGATTTATTTCAGCATTTTGGAAAAAAACTTTGTCAGATACACCGTTTTTGCTCCGACTTTTAGAAAAAAAAGTTGGCGCAAAAACAGTGTAAGTGCATTTACCAAATTTTTTTGCGCAAAGTATTTTAATACCTCAAAAATATTGAATCCTGCTGCTTGATATTTTAGAATAAGCATCTATGTACTCTGCGGAATGCATAAAATGTGACCTATTACCTACCAAGTGTCTTTAATTTACTGCTTTACCATGTAAAAGGCAAAGAAATAAGGTTTGTACATTTACACCGTTTTAGCGCTGGATGCACTTACACCGTTTTTGCACCAAAAACACTCGGTGCAGAAATGGTGTATCAACCCTTAAATGCTAAATATTTCTTTTCAAATGTCATTTATTCAACAATAAACATCACACTGTCACACAAATGAAAGAAATCGCCATGAAGTTAAGAAACCAGCTTATTGTATGTTTTTTTGTGCCATTCTTTAATAAAACAGTTTTTTGTCTCTCCTGAAATGTTGCCATTTTGCACGTACAATGTTATTGCACTCAGCAGACGATATAATGAGGAAAAGAACAGTAAAGTTAAAGACAACAAGATTTACTAAAAAGCAATAAAATAGGCACAGTGCACATAAAAAATATTTAAATCAGCCTTGCCAGCAATATTTTTTTCACCAATTCCATTATAAGGGACCACCCCGCTAATAAGACCACTTTTTAGAAGTCTAGAAAGTGATCTTAATAGCGGAATTTTACTGTAAATACTGATTATTCTCAGACAATAATCAAGTCCTGGTCACACCTCCTCGTTGGTGCTACTGGAAACATGGCTATGAATAGAACTCACTTTATTTGGGCTGTTATAACCATGGCTAATGTGACAGGTCGTTGAAATAATATTCCAAATTTAAATAATAATTACTATTCAATATGTTTTATGCAGAAAATAATGCTATCTAATAAAATCGGACTGAAACGACCCAGGCCAAAACGACCCACCGAAATAGTCCGAAACGACTTAGGACCGAAACGTCCCAGATTCGTACGGCCCGGTACTGGTAATTACCAAAACGAAACCAAAATACTGGAACAAAGCCAAAATACCGGAACAGACTATTAAAAATAGAGGGGAAATGTCTGTGGTGAATCGTAATATATTGAAGTTTTATGATTTACACCTGTGGACACAAAAGTGTTCAAACCCCGATGAAGTACCCTTCAATGAATCTCTTTGGATCAAGTTAGTTTGACAAGCAAATGGCATTCAACAAAGTAGTCTAAAACTGGATCAAGCAATATACATTGATATCAAATTTGTGGCAAGCACTTTTTTCCATTTTTTAGTTCTGATTGACATTCGAGATGTATTCTGATTGGACAGAGCAGGGTCTACAATGAAATATATAACACTTTGTGTTTTGAATTTATTCCTGTCTTGTACCGGTAGTTGAACAGGATGTAAGGAAATATTGAATGAAACATCAGATCAAAATGAAATGAAGCTCATGTAAGTTTGAACAGATTTGTGTCCACAGGTGTAATTAGTGTTATTGCATAAATATATTATTTAATCCACAGCTTCCAGTACTTTCCTTTGATGCTGGCAGTACTAATAAATTTTGATAAATGTATTGATATCATGTACTGATATCATGTACTGATATCATGTACAGTTTTGAATGGACCAATCAACTGAGCTACAATTAAAATGGGAAGGGGCTTCTAGCTCTGCATGACAAAATTAACACTGTGGGTATTCCTTAAAATAGCCTCGCCGAGGTTATTTGAATGAGTACCCATATTTTTTTTTTAAAATAGCTTTTACTTCATGGCAAACAGTGCAGACCCGGATTAGACTGCTACCTTCTGATCTTAAAATTTGAAGGGGCCTCTAGCTCTGCATGACAAAATTAACATTATGGGTAGTCATTAAAATAGCCTCGCCGAGGTTATTTGAATGAGTACCAACATTTAAAATAACTTTTACTTAATGACAAACAGTGCAGTCCCTGACCAGACTGCTCCTTCTGATCTTAAAATGGGAAGGGGCTTCTAGCATGACAAAATTAACATTGTGGGTATTCATTAAAATAGCCTCGCCGAGGTTATTTGAATGAGTACCCACATTTAAAATAGCCTTTACTTAATCAGTGCAGACCCTGATCAGACTGCTTCTTCTGATTAAGTTTCTCCAATTCTCCATAAAATCAAATTGTGGGGCCTCATCTAGGCAATTCCAACGAGTACCCACAACATGTTTTTGTGGGATGAGGCTGTTCAAAATGAGTACCCACAACATACCTTTTTATGGAGAAAAAAATATCCCTGAATTATCACAAAATACACTCCCATTTACTGGTGCCAAACATTTTATGAAACATTTGCATGCAGCAAAAACACACATATGAGTTCAAAGTAAGTCCTACACTTGCAAGTTCAGCATTAAAATGTCCCAGTGATAAACATCAGGTTAAAAAAGCATGATCAAATAACCTGTGGTCAGTTGGATTTAGACCAATCAAATCCAATTGAATATTAATGAAGCAGAGAAGCTGACAGTGTCCTTTCAGACAGGACAATCCATTTTCCAGACGGGGTAAATCAGGTCAAATAAAAGAAATTGAAATTAACAGTAAATAAAACAAATATGCTTTAATAGGTTTTATCTATTACCTTTACGTGGAAGTTACAATAAGCTGTGGATTAAAACAGATATATCCTATTGTTTTTGAGAAATATTGGTAAATATTTGTACTGATAGACATCTGTACAGGATAATTAGACTCGCCCTGGCGGGCTCGTCAAATTATCCTGTACAGATATCAATCAGTACAAATATTTACCAATATTTCACAAAAACAATGGATATATCTATTACTTAATAGACGGATCCAGTGTTTTGACATGTGACCTTGTTTACCTGTCACTGCGCATGCGCAATACTACTTTTCCTTTTGATAACGATCATCCGTGGTTGGAAAAAAGCCGCTGGTTCCATATAAACACATTGTAAATAGGTTTAATATTAGGGGCATATTTTAGTTGACTGTTACAGAAAATCGATCAAATTACACTTTAAATGAGTAGATAAATATATTCTAGACTTAATTCCTGCATCTTCCGCATTTTTTTTGTCATTCGTTTTGCGCATTTTATTACAAATAATTAAGACCATGCCACCTTGTTACCTGCCTAAGCTTAACAGGTAATTATCATCCAAACATCCTCAAATATTCTAGAAACCAATAATTACTAGCTAAGACATGTCTATTTTAAAAGTTTAATGGTCAATTGTGTCGTTTCGATTCCAAACAAAACACAAGTTTAAAGAAAATACCATCACATTTACAATGGCGACAAACGGTCAAAGAGGTTTTTTGCCCAACACAGGTAAGTCCCTGCAAATAATATTATTCAGTGATGACGTAGTGTTTGGATGAGTCTTCATGTATATACAGTATAAAATTGGCATGGAGGAGGAATTTAATATATATATTAGCAAATTACTGTATCATGTCCTTTACAATTTGGACGCATGCAAATAGTTTACTTTTCTATGTAAATGAAATAAAATATACTGTGAAAGTATATTTATTTCATTTTCAATCGTGTTAAATCTCGTACAGTAGAACTTCGATGGCTCGAACACCGATGGCTCGTTCACCATGCATGTGTCGAACCCATTCTTGAGCCCCAAGCAAAATCCTCTACATAAGAAATAGTGGAGAATAATTAAGAAGATTTTAGTAATTTATCTTGCAAATGTATACTGTGTGTACTCATTAGAATCGCCTCGATGAGGCGATTCTAATGAGTACACACAGCATACATTTTCATTATAGAACACCGAAAATGTGTCTCAAGTATCCCTTTATTCCTCCTGACAATAACCCTCAGTGGCTCGAACTACCCCTGTCTCGAACAGATTTTCGAGGTCCCAAAGGTGTTCCAGCCATTGAGGTTCGACTGTATTTGCAAATGATTCTTTCTTTCTTCTTAAATAAACCTGCACATGGCAAAACCTGCGACCTGTGTGACCACCATCTGCACGGTCTGATCAGTCTTTTTTGTTCACATGAGCCTTGTTAGGCCTCCGGATTATACAGACGGTGACTGGACATCTCGGGCCCCTGAAAAACTCGGCCCCAAATGTTAGAATATGTACATGTATATATTACTGTTGGAATTGACTTATTATCAAAATATTTCACATATTTTTAATGTACATATGCCTTATTACTTTTTCAATTTTGAACTGATTTTGATGAAGTTATGAGTAACCTATATCTCAAAATTAGCAATGAGTTAAATGAACCTAATGCTGTGATTGAAACAGTGTATGACACAATGCTCTGGGTCCACTGTCACTCACTATCCGATGAAATTAATAATGTTTTCATGATGATATACTGTGCTAAGCTTTGAAAGTTTAATGGGCGGAAATAAATGTGCTAAAAAGTTTTCTAACCTACAAGCAGACAAAATGTGTCAGTTTTATTCAATGTCTAAACTGCGTGTACAACACACTAAGCTGATATGTTCGCATGAAACATGTGCATTGTATATAGTTTTCGTCCTGCCATTTGTTTGTCAGTCCGTCCATCCATGTGTCTGTCCTTCCATCTGTCTGTCCGTCCATCCGTCCATCCATCAATTAACATTTTGGTTAAAGTTTTGCGTTAAAGTTTCTAAGAGATTGTATCTTCTGAATCCTTTGATAGATTTAGTTGATACTTACACTGAAGTTACATACTGGTCTAAAGATTTCATTGAAGTATGTCCCACCCCCAACAGTGACCTTGAGGTCAAGGTCACAGACTTAGAAATTTTGCATTTTAGTAAAAGTTTTGTGTTAAAGTTTCTAAGAGGTTGTATCTTTTGAACCTTTTGATAGATTTAGTTGATACTTACACTGAAGTTACATACTGGTCTAAAGATTTCATTGATGGATGTCCCACCCCCCACATTGACCTTGAGGTCAAGGTCACAGACTTAGAAATTTTACGTTTGGTTAAAGTTTTATGACAAAGTTTATAGATGCCTGTATGTTCTAAACTCTAAGACAAATTCAGTTGATACTTGCATCAATGTTGCATACCAGTCCAAAGATTTCGCGATGCATGTCCCTTCCCCACCCACAGTGACCTAGACCTCAAGGTCATGGACTTAGAAAGTTTACATTTGGTTAAAGTTTTTTGACAAGTTTATAGATGCCTGTTACATAATGTTCTAAACTCTAACGTCTCTGTCAACACTATTTAGGTAATTTTTGAGACGCTTCCAATGTTGTGGTTCGGCCCCCGCCCATAGGGGCTTGAAAAAATATATGGGCTGCATGATGCTACCACGCAGAGCTGAATCCGGCCCTCACACTAGTACTGGTAAACCGCTTAGAGGATCTAAGCCTGTCCAGGAACCGCAGTGCGAGGCGGACCATCCATGCTAATAAACCCTATTGGTTTCATTGGGCGACAGGGCTTGAGATGTCATTTCATGGCAATGTCGGGTAAAAGTCCCACAAAATTGGAAGCAACGTCTCCAAAATGACCTTTACAGTGTTGATGGGGATGTTAAACTTCAAATCAAATAAACAAACAAGCAAAAATAAGAAAAATATCACAATTTTTCATCTTAAAATTTCCATAGGAGTGTTTTTGTAATGAACGTCACCACCACACAATCAGATCGTGGAGAATCGTGTATATCATGAACTACAGTTGACTCTCGTTATCTCGACCCTATCACTTATGTCGAACCGATTTCTAAGTCCCGAATATTTCCGCTATATATTTATTGTATTTCAACTTAGCTTGTGTCGAACTACATTTAAGTCGACACTTCGGCTATCTCGCCCATCATTTTCAGTCCCTAAACTTATATATTTTTCACTGTTTTTACTAACTGCGTATCTCGAATCAACATTTATGAGGTAAAGAAGGAAAAAAGAAAACAACAAAAAACGATGCCGCCGGTCTTTCAGTTTAAGAAAATAATAGTAGACCTTTACAAAACAGTTCATCAATGCTCACAATGTTTTTAATTTTCCAAATTGTCCAGGTGCGTTAAAATTAGCACAAACAATACCTTTACCGCTATTACGAAAACCATATGCGTGTAATACAGACTGACACGCGCGCTCAACCTTTGATCTTAACACCTTCTCGTTTCAATGATTTCCAAGATTTCCGTGATAAAAGGCGGCTCTGACAATTTGGTATGACCGGTTATTTTAAGTACTCATCATAAGTGTCAAAATTGTGTATTGCCCCTTGTCTCGATGCACATGTATACAAACAGTGTAGATCCTAAAAAGATGGCTCATGACCAGCTTTCTCGGCAGGAAATAAACTGTTTAAATCAATACGAGGGACTACCGTAAGACGCATATCTATTTATAGCTTATTTGGATACCCGATTTTGCAGGAATTTAAAAGACAACAAAACACGTGAGAAATCTTTTATAATCCCTATACTTCGACAAGCTTCATTGCTTTCATAAACGAACTTTAAAAACTCAATAGGCTGTGCATGTTAGTGCTATATCTCTAGAATAACTAAGAATACCAAGAATATCACGGCAAATAATGGGCTCCGACATGCATGTAACGTCACACTTTGGTTATCTCGTACTACGGATAACTTGAACATTTTTATCGGGTCCCGTGAGGTTCGAGATAACAAGCGTTGAGTGTATATTGTTTTCTTTAGTTTACACTGGAAATGTAAATATCACAAAAACACGCTATTCTTATATATTGAATTTTTCACCACCCAAATATGAACATTTTCAGATGAAACATAAACACATTTTTCTTATTTCTGCTATAAATATAGATTGTGGGTACTCGTTAGAACCACATTGACAAGGCGATTCTAACAAAAGTGCCAACAATCTTTATTTTTGAGCAAACAGATTTGGGTACTTGTTAAAACAGCATCGAAGACTCGGTTCTTACAAGAACCAACAATCTATGTTTTTGAGAAGAAAAAAGAAAAATATTATAAACCCTTGTAAACCCCAGTTTTACTATATAAAAGGGGGAGAGGACATATTGTTTTTGGTACGGATCCCGTTTGCGGCAGCGTAGCCTGTTTGAAGCACTATATCTCCTGAACCTATGGATGGATTTTGACCAAACTTGCATAAACACATCACATGTTTCTAGGGGAAACAAAAACATAGTGTTTTAGAACCTAAATGCTGCTAGGGACGGAGTTGAATGGGGGGCCGAGTTTATAAGGGGCGGATTGTGTCAGGGAGCGAGTTTGTTAGGGACCGAGATTCCATAAATCATACAGAGAGCAGCAAGCGAAGACCAGTCTTCGCTTGCTGCTCTCTGTATGATTTATGGACATCTCGGTCCCTAACAAACTCCCTGACACAATCCGCCCCTAATAAACTCGGCCCCCCATTCAGTATGCACAGGCTGATTGGAGTCTTTGCTGGTTGTGCTAACCTTATAGTAAGTTTTGTCATGCGCAGTCTCAAAAAAGAAATAAAGAAATAAATGAATGTTTCATAAAAAAGGTTAAAAGCAGTTTAAGCACCAACAGGTCCTTGTTTGTTAATTTTAATCCAATTAATCGATGATTGATATGATGATAGGTAAGTTAGAGTCAGTAATACCACATTCCGCGGCTTGTGAAGGCAATGATCTACCTCACTTCACCACGAAAACACGCCTATATAATTTTGACCCCCTGCATACCCCACTTTTATATAGTTAAACTGGGGTTTGCAGGGGTAAACCTTATTTTTCTTATTTCTGGTTCCAAGGATATACTATATTATCCTTATTTCAGGTCAAAACATAGATTGTGGGTACTCATTAGAATCGCCTCGCTGAGGTGGTTCTAACGAGTTCTTACAAACTAAGTTTGGAGCATAATTATGGAAATTATCAGGATTTTTTACCAGAATTTTTTCCATTTTTGAAGGTAAAATTTTCCAGTATGTTTTGTGTAGGCGTGTTTTTCGTAATGTCAAATCATTTAGTGTTATGTGATAAGTTTGTTAAAAGTTGTAGCGTAGTAGAGTTCACTATTTGTTGAAACATATGAAATAGAGTAAAAATATTATTATCTAATTCCAGAAGTTTTCTTTTATGTTTCGATTCCCTGTATGAATGTTTTACATAATAAAATTATAACCCCATGCTTATTGCGATTTCGCTTGACCTCTTCATCAAAATTAGTCCAATTGTGTGTTTAGTATGCCTATGTGCATTTCATTTACTAAAATACCTAAACAAAGCTGAAAATTATTGCCAAAAATAAAAATTGGACCTATTCCCTATATTTTTAATAGTCCATTCGGTATTTTGGTTTCGTTTTGGAAATAACCAATAACCATTAAGGCCTATTTCCGTTGGTCATTTTGGCCAGGGTCGTTTTGGCCAGATTTTCATTAGATACATGTAGAACTTTTTCAGCTAGTACCTATGAAATAGTTACTTTATATTTGGTATAGCATTAAATCACCCTGTCACTTTAGGCATTGTTAGGATAGCACAGTTAACAAATTTATAGCCATGTTTCCAGTTAGCACCAACTTAGAGAACTTGATAATTGTCTTCCTGCAAGCGGCTCTCTTTCTTATATATATCAAATGGGGTTTGCTGTGCCGTTTGGAATGGGACATTCAAGTAAATAGCATACGTACATACATACCGGCAAGCAGCACCCATCAGGGCTTGGAGAAAACTGGAAAACAGTTCAGGCCCAGATCAGATGCCGCTGAATGAGACATCTGATCAGGGCCTGCACTGTTTGCAAAGAGTTAGCCATTTTCCAAATAAATTTGGAGGAAACGCCACCTGACACCCCTGAATTTTGAAATGGACTTGTGCTATATAATTGAAGGAAGATTCCATTTGGTACAAAAAGGGATTAAATGAACAATGTTATAAAGAGGTTATCCATATCTATGTTTTATATTTTCAGAGATCAGTTCGTCTTACTCCAAAGAATCTCCTGTATATGGCCCACAAACCAGATGGAAGTCATCTCCTTGTAAGTTTTCATTTAAGCTTCAGTTTGGATCTACATTGTAGCTCATAAGAAATCCAGTCCTATATGGCAAGCTAAAAAGGAATGTTAATCGTCCATTCGTCCTGCTGAGCCTGAACATGGCGCATCTTTCAAACACTGTAGATCCATATCAGATGGCTTCTGAAGAAGCCATCTGATCAGGATCTACATTGTCATTCAGATTGTGGATTTGTTGCAATAATTTGCATCAAGTAATCTGATTGGTTGATAATAGGTAGTGGGTGTGGCAGATTAAATTTTTCAGCAGGACAAGGGTTGAGAGAACAGCTTGTGCAGATCTGTAGTACCGCCAAGCCTTGGTAATTTTCATTGTGTAGGTCGAACAACAATGTCCAGATTTTGACCAGATTTAACCCTTGGCCCCTGCCCATCGGGGCTTGAAGAAATAGATTAGGCTGCATGATGCTTCCACACAGAGCTGAAACTGGCCGCACATGAGTACTGGTAAACCGCTTAGAGGTTTTAAGCCTGACTAGGATAAGTGCGAGGACCGTCCATGCATATCAACCCTATTGGTTTTATCGGGCGGGAGAGCTTGAGATATCATTTCATCTCAATGTTGGGTAATAGTCCCACAAAATTGGAAGCAATGTCTCCAAAATTACCTATACAGTGTAGATGAGGCCATTAAACCTCCAATCAATCAATCAGTTGACCCAAAACCCTTATGGCTCTTATGATGCCAATCACAACAATTGTTGTCTGCTTTATTTGCCACATAAATTGATCAAAGTTTTTGTTTGTTTGAAAAGAGGTTTTACGTCCCTGTCAACACTATTTAGATCATTCTGGAGACATTGCTTCCAATTCTGTGGGGAATTTTACCCAACTTTGAGATGAAATGACATCTCAATCCCTGCTGCCCCAACAAACCAAAATGTTTAATATGTATGGACGGTCCGACTGGCACCACTTTGCCTGCGAAGGCTTAGACCCCTAAGCAGTTTACCAGTACTCCTCTGGAAGCATCATGCCGCCCAATCTATTTCTTCAAGCCCATATGGGCTAACAATATCTTAACTAAAGACTAAAGATGTAAGTTTTGAAGATATGGGCCGAGTGCCCAGTTGTTAAAAGCATTGTTAGCTTAACAAGCTTGTTATTGGTCAAAACTGTAACTGTTCTAGCAAGCAAATTGCTTAATACAGTGGTATTTTTGCTGTAAAAAAATTGTTAGCATAATTTGCAAAAGCTGCTCACATTTTTTTTTTTCATCAAAGTGTTAGCATATTTACCATATTACATGTATATGTTCATAGATTCATTAAGTAATGACATCTTTAGTTTTGAACAACTGGCCCCAGGTCCCAGTTGTTCATAGCATCATTAGCTTAACAAGCTTGTTTGTGATCAAAATGTTAACTGTTCTAGCAAGCAAAACATCTAATACTGTGGTATTTTTGCTGTAGAAATGTGAGCAGCTTAAGAGCTGCTCACATTTTATCTGCAAAAATATTAGTAATATACAATGTAGTTGTCATATTAAATGATCAAAGTTTTAATGATGTGTTAACTAATCATGTCACGTCGTGATATGACTGAAAAATTGTTGAAAGCGACGTTAAATCCTAATTCACACACACAACTAATCATGTCGTAACAACTGGACCATGGTGACTTTTGGCAACATCTGAAGGAAACAATAGTGTTTTTTGTCGCGCCTGCTATTAGCATGGCGCGATATAGGCATCCTGTTTTCCGTCCATTCATTCGTCTGTCTGTTTGTCAAGGCGTCAACATTATCGTTCACCCTGAGGTTCAAGTTTGTTTCTCAAGAACTATAAGAGCTTCATTAGTAAAACTTAGGCCCCCGCCCATAGGGGCTTGAAGAAATTTATGGGCTGCATGATGCTTCCACGCAGAGCTGAATCTTGCCCGCACACTAGTACTGGTAAACCGCTTAGAGGATCTAAGCCTGTCCAGGAACCCTGGTGCGAGGCAGACCGTCCATGCTAATAAATCCTATTGGTTTCATTGGGCGACAGGACTTGAGATGTCATTTCATCTCAATGTTGGGTAAAAGTCCCACAAAAATGGAAATAACGTCTCCAAAATGACCTTTACCGTGTTGACGGGGACGTTAAACCTCAAATCAAACAAACAAATCATTAGTAAAACTTGGTACAAACTTGTATCTGGGGATGACAACTTACATGCAAGCATCCATATTTGACCTTGACCTACATTTCATGGTTCACTGACTTTGTAAAATATTGCGACCACCCTAGCGTTTACCCTGAGGTTCAAGTTTATTTTTCAAGAACTATAAGCTCTTCATTAATGATACTTGGTACAAACTTGTATCTGGGGATGACAACTTACATGCAAACATCCATATTTGACCTTGACCTACATTTCATGGTTCACTGACTTTGTAAAATATTGCGACCACCCTAGCGTTCACCCTAATGGTCAATTTTATTTCTCAAGTGCCATAAGAGCTACATTAATGATACTTGGTACAAACTTGTATCTGTGGATGGCAACTTAAATGCAAGTATCCATATTTGACCTTAACCTACATTTCATGGTTCACCGACATTGTAAATTTTGCGACCACCCTAGCGTTCACCCTAATTGTTAAGTTCATTTCTCAAGAATTGTTAGAGCTTAATGATACTAAGTACAAGCTTGCATTTAAGAATGGAAACTTTTGTGCAAGCATCTATGTTTGACCTTGACCTACATATCATGGTTGGGTGACTTTGCACCCCCACAGGCGCGAAATAGCCTTCGGCGGAATTCTTGTTATCCTTAAGCATGTCAGATTGGCCCTTGTACATGATTCATGCATGTATGTAAGCAAATCATTCACACTACATGCTTGTGACTACTTTGCATGCATTTCAGTGCATGTACATGTATCATCAAGCAGATGTTGCTGGTACCTGTCGAGGCAATTCTAACGAGGACCCTCAATGTATGGTTTAACCCCTATCCCGCTGAACATGACAGCCCCTATCTTTGCCAACAGTGTAGATCCAGATCAGATGGCTTCTGAAGAAGCCATCTGATCTGGATCTACACTGTTTGTAATGCAGTTTGTAAATTGAATGAATATTATATCAAGTAATTTGATTGGTTGCTAGTCAGAAATGGGAGTGGCTTAGTTAATTTATTGAGCAGGATAAGGGTTAATGGGAAAACATTACCATAACACATCCATGTGACATAGAGCGCTAATTCTTTCCTCCAAAACAGTAATATTTCTGATGAAAACGTTTGATATTTTTCTAATTTTAACTCCAAGCATAGGTTATGGGTGCTCCTTAGAACCACCTCATTGAGGCAGTTCTAATGAGTACCCACAACCTATGTGTAGGAGTAGCAATAAGTAAATTGATGAATACCCCCATAACCCCACTTTTCTCTATATAAAGTGGGATTCAGGGGAGGTCTTCATTTCACGGACTTGAACAAGCTTGAATTTAGAAAAATACATGCCTGTAATGACTTTAGTACCCAATTTCGTAAAATCGTTCGTCGATATACATGTATAAAGATTGGGTACAACATCAATATTATAAAACAGACTGCATGCATGGTGGTTAACCCAATCACGGTTGGCAACTTTGCTTCCCTCTTTGATTGCACACCCATGGGTCGGGCTTAAGATTATATGACGGTTCCAGCGTAGAAACATAATTGGAATTTTATTTTATTTTAGTATTCTTTATGTTGGTTGGCGCCTGATGTTCCGTCTTTGGTCGGGCCCCTCGGAGCCTAACTGTTGGTTTTCTTTTGCTCCAGCAATTTTGTTGTTGTATGCTGTCGAGTCCTCAACCTTGTTTCATCTCTGTAGTTTTTTGATTTTTATGTTCTCGGAGATGTTACACTGATGAGTTAGAAAGCCTTCATGCGGACTAAAGAAAATAAGTGTATACCGCGACAGAGGTAAGGGCAGGATAATGGCCATGTAAAATCGATTTAAACCCCCCCAGTGGAATTCTTTCCACTGACCGTTCCAAGGCAGTTCAGTTTATTAGGGCCCCGCACTGAAAGTGTGGGTGCCCTATAGTAATCACTCTGTCCGTCCGTCTGTCCGTCTGTCCTTCCACAAATTTTTTTATCCTCCATAACTTTTTATTATTCCTGGATGGATTTAAATATTACTTGGCATCATTCTGTCCGTCCGTCTGTCTGTCTGTCTGTCTGTCCGTCTGTCCGTCCACAAATTTTTTTATCCTCCATAACTTTCTTATTCCTGGATGGATTTAAATATTACTTGGCAGAAATGTTAACCATAATGTGATGGAGTGTTGCGCGCAAGACTCAGGTCCGTACCTCAAAGGTCAAGGTCATACTTAGAGGTTAAAGGTCAAAAAAGGGTCTTTCCTGTGTCCAATTAATAACTTTGTTATTATTCCTGGATGGATTTAAATATTACTTGGCAGAAATGTTAACCATAATGTGACGAAGTGTCACACGCAAGACCCAAAGCCGTACCTCAAAGGTCAAGGTCATACTTAGAGATAAAAGGTAAAAAAAGCGTCTTTTTCATTGTGTCCAATCTATAACTTTCTTATACCTGGATGGATTTAAATATTACTTAGCAGAAATATTAACCATAATGTGACAGTGTGTCACGCGCAAGACCCAGGTCCGTACCTCAAAGGTCAAGGTCATACTTAGAGGTGAAAGGAAAAAAAACGTCTTTTTTAACATCAACATTTTCCTACTCCTCTGATAGCGCTGCCGGGGCCCTAGTCAGTTTCACTGACAGCTCTAGTTTCATCTGCTGAGTGCAATAACGGTGTAACTGACATATTGGCCAAAATAGTTTTTTGAATAAATGGGTGCTTTAGGACTTGACACACCTTGGTAAATAAGTTCTACAGCTGGATTCTGCCTGAATCATGATTTATTTCAGCATTTTGGAAATTTTTTTGTTAGTTGCACCGTTTTTGCTCTGACTTTTAGAAAAAAAGCTGGCACAAAAACAGTGTAAGTGCACTTACCCCATTTTTGCGCAAAGTTTTTTAATACCTCAAAAATATTGAATCCTGCTGCTTAATATTTCAGAATAAGCATGTAAGTACCATGCAGAATGTATAAAATGTAACCTATTGCCTACCAAGTGTCTTTAATTTACTGCTTTACCATGTAAAAGGCAAAGAAATAAGGTTTGTACATTTACACCGTTTTAGCGCTGGATGCACTTACACCGTTTTTGCACCAAAAACACTCAGCGCAGAAATGGTGTATCAACCCTTAAATGCTAAATATTTCTTTTCAAATGTCATTTATTCAACAATAAACATCACACACAAATAAAAGAAATCGCCATGAAGTTAAGAAACCAGCTTATAGTATGGTTTTCTATGCCATTCTTTAATAAATCTGTTTTTTGTCTTCCTGAAAAGTTGCCATTTTGCACTTACAACGTTATTGCACTCAGCAGATGATTTATGTTGTTGTTTGTTACTACTTACTGTATGTATCACTTGTGTCTTTTTATTTTGGATGGCCATTTGGCCATTTTGTGGGAAGGAAACTGTCCTTATGGCCATCCTTTGTTTAGGTTTCCATTATGAAATGGTCGCTTCATGTTTGTGTTTCTTTCCCTTTGGTGTCTTTGATGGGTCACCAGGCGGAGTAAGTTAATTGTATCGATTCCAGATCTTTATTTTACTTCTACTTTGTTATCCTGATATAAGACAATTTATCTAAAAATTATCGACATTACTCCCCACCAGGGGCTAGTTGTTCAAAACTAACGATGTCATTAGTTAACATATCGTTAAACTTTGATAATTCATTATGGCAAATATCCTAATATTTTTTTCTGAAAAACTTTGAACAGCTTTTGCAAATGCAAAAGCTGCTAAAATATTTTTCAGCAAATTCCAAAATTTTAGATATTGAACTTGCTCAACAGTTAACAATATGACCACTTATAAGCTTGTTAAGCTAACGATGCTTTTTGAACAACTGGCCCCTGGAGTTACATGTATGATCTATTTTGTTGTTTCAGAGAAGTGCACAGTACCTTCATAAAGAACTTCCAGTTCGCATTGCTCATAGGATAGCAGGCTTCAGAAATCTACCATTTATTATTGGATGTAACCCAACCATTCTTGAAGTGGTAAGTGACACTTTACCAAAGTCAGAAGTCAGAGGTATGGCTGAAGGGGCTTTTGTCAACAATGAAGCTTACATATCTCATGAATGTATAGATTCTGTGGAAGAATTGACTCCAAAAAATAGATCCTATAAAAGCATGACTGTTTGTTTGTTTGTATTAGAGTTTAATGGCTGAGTCAACACTATTTTGGTCATTTTTGAGCCGGTCAGTTTACCTATCAACTCTTTCCTGGGCAGGCTTATATTAAAACAATTAAAACAATTTTGACCACTGCCTTCACTTCTATTTTGCTGCAATGAACAAGATGGTGGTCAGAGTTAAAAACAGAAAATTCTTAAATGACAATTTCTCCTACACATTTTGGGCAAAAGGTAGAGAAGGAATTTCCTTCAAACTACACAGGAATGTTGACTAGGTGTCCTTTTACCATAATAGCAAAATGTGTTCCACTGCAATGAACAAGATGGCTGCCAGAGTTAAATATAGAAAAAAAAAACAACAACTTTAAATTAAAACTGCTCCTAAAGCATTGGCTCTGACAATTTCATTCAGAAAATATTTGAGGGTCACTGATGAGGCCTAATTGGCCCAAACTAGCTAGTCTGGCCCAGAAAAAATGTACACTTCATATTTTCTAGTTCTATGATGTATTCCTTGCTTACAAAGAATAACCCTTCTATAGAAAATATTCATAGGAATGTTGCATAGGTGGCCCTATTCCAAAACAGCTACAAAAAGTCTGCTCCAATGAACGAGATGACCACCAGAGCTAAAAATAGGAAAAAAAATGACAATTCCTTGTGTGCCATTGATCCAATTTTATTGTAACTTCACAGGAAGTTTACTAAGGTGGCCCTATACCAAAATAGCTAAAATGGTTCTGCTCAAATGAATAAGATGGCCACTGACGGAAAAATAGAAAACCTTTAAATGATAACTCTTCATGTACCTCTGGTTCAATTTCATTCAAACTTCATGGGAATGTTTCTTTGGTGACCCCCTACCAAACAGCTAAAACTATTCTCAGCTCCAATGGATAAGATGGCTGCCCGTGATCAAAACAGAAAAAGCCTCAAATGAAACTCCTATTCATTGGAGGTCAAATTTATTCATACTATTGCATGAAATTTGCCTAGGTGACTCACTTCCAATAAATCTAAACTGGATCCATTGAAATGAACAAGATGGCTGCCACAGCTAAAAAGAAAAAGAAAAAAAAAACATTTGATGTCAAGATCTCCTAAACCATAGGGCCATTTCCAGTCATAGGAATATTGCCTGGTTGTCTCACAACTAAAATAGCTATAGTGTTTTTGCTCCAATGATTCAGATGGCTAGCATACTTAAAATAGAAAAATCTTTAAAATGACAACTTAATATAAGCCCTTTGTCCAGTTTCATTGAAACTTCATAAGAATGTTGCCAAGGTGACCTCTACCAAAATAACTAAAATAGATCGCTTCATGGAATATAAGAATCTTATATGGGTGTGAGGGGTGGATTGAAAAATCCGTCCCGAGGGACACTGTCCGGCATCACGAGGCTTGCTGAGTGATGCCGGACAGTGATCCCAAGGGACGGATTTTTCTATCCACCCCTCACACCCATATTGGATTCTTTTTCTTGCATACCTTCCATTTCTATTGCGAATTTTTAATGCTGCTGTCACCGACATCCGCCATTTTGTGATGACACATCAGGAATGTTTAGTGACGTCACGCATGACGACGCTGCGCATGAGGTTGTAACCAACCAGTGCATTTATCAAACACACGATTATATTCGATTTGGGGTCGGAACACCAGGGTCAGAACATAAATTTCTGTCCCAGGGTAAAATCACAGATTTCCTTGTCTGGTGTGCAAGAATAAGATAGTACTGTCAGTGCTAACTGCTAAGTACCGAAATCAGTAGTCAACATGACTTTTATTAGCTACGTGTATGTCCAATAGTAGTCTGGTGAGCAATCCAGGGCCATCTTGACCCTCTTGTTTGTTCTCTTGTTGTAAGGGTACATAAATGTATTCTATATTTCAGCATGAAATGTACATCAGGGCTTTCCAGAATGTCTCAGAATTTCAAGAGGTAAGTTTCATTTGGTAAATGTTTACTTTAACTCTTGTCATTTCATCTCAACCTCAGGTGAAAGTCCCACAAAATTGGAAGCAAGGTCTCCAAAATGACCTTTACAGTGTGGACCGGGACGTTAAACATCAAATCAAACAAACAAACAAACAAAACTTCAACTCTTATCCTCAGAAGATGATAACCCCTACCTTTGAAAACAGTGCAGATCCAGATCAGATGGCTTCTGAAGAAGCCATCTGATCAGGATCTACAATGTTTGTCATGCAATTTGTGAATTGAATGAATACATAATGGCAAGTCATTTGATTGATGAATAGTCAAATATGGGTGTGGCTCAATCTGTTAAGCAGGATAAGGGTTAAGGTGATGGATACACCTTTTTGTGTCATTTCCTTAAGGGAGATAACTCACAGGTGAGCTTATGGTATGGCAAGGCTCCGTTGTCTGTCATCTGTCTGTCAGCATTCTCAAACATCTCTTCCGAAACCACTTGACCGATTGAAGTCAAATTTCAATTGGAGCATGCATGGGATGGGGGAACATAAATTTGTTCACAGGGGGGACCAAGATGGCCGCCATGCCCATATAAGGAAAAACCCTTCAGAAATCTTCTCAGGAACCAGTGGGCCGATTGCCATGAAACTTGGTATGTAGCATTTGGGACTCAGGCCCATCATAGTTTGTTCAAATGATGACCCTCCGATGACCTTGACCTATTTTACTCCGAGGTCAAATTTGTCACATAGACTTTTGTATGGGGAAAAGGTCATAACTGAGTATTTTTTGGAAACTATTGCAGCCTGTGATCTGAATATTGGTAGATGCAGTAACTTAAAGGAGTGAATGCAACTACAAAAGTATTCAAGGTCAAGGTTATTTATTAACCTTGGCCTAAGGTCATTCAGATATGAAAATTAAAACTTGTTTTGCCACTGAATCCACTTGGCCGTTTGTAATCAAATTTCATATGAAGTCTTTAAGGAACAAGGAAATGAAAAAAAAAAAATAATAATTTGAGTTTGGTCACTTGACTAGGATGGTCATCAAGGAATCAATTTTGAACACTGAAAATGATTGGCATACAAGAATGAGTAGTACAACTGGTTGATCTCAAAAAGATTTTCTGTGTTGCTTCCCTTGTTGTTTTTTACTGGTTCCCCATTTTCTGATGTAGTTTCCATGACATTTACTGGGTTCAGTTCCTGTGATGTAAGCAAACTGTTCATCTGATCTGGGTCAACTTTGTTTGCAGAACATGGCACTTTTTGTGTCATTCCAATCTATATTTTTGTTTCTTGCCTCTGATGCAATACTGACCTCTTTGACCTTAGAATTGGTCAGATCTTTTCTACAAATATATAAATAAAGTTCCGTTGCCTGGGGTGATAGTCAGATGGACTTAAGCACTAAGGAGCTACTTATGCTTATTAACCCTTTTTGTACCAATAGAATCTTCCTCCTAATATATAGCAGGAGTCCATTTCAAAATTTAGGGGTGTCTGGTTGTGGTTTCTTTAAAGTTTGTTTGGAAAAATGCTGAACCTTTTTGCAAACAGTGTAGGCTCTGATCAGATTCCGCGTTCTGCCGCGTCTGATCAGGGCTTGCACTGTTAGCCACGGTACCCGTTTAGGGGTTTCCAGTCTGAAATGGGTTAAACTTTGGGCCAAATGAAAACAATTGACCCAAAAAGTAATCAGGAACTATAAATGGTAGGAGCCTCAAAGAAGAGTAATTGTAATATAGATCGCTTAAATTGCTGAAATGGGTTTGCTCTGCTGAACAAAATGTCCATATGACTGCAGAGGTAAAAATAGAAAAATCTTCAACGAACATCTTTTCTTATGCCAATGACTCAGTTTCAAAATAACTTGACAGAAATGTTCCTAGGGTGACCCCTCTACAAAAAGTTCTTAAGTGGTTCTGTTCCACTGTACAAAATGGCTGTAAGAGCTAAATATAGAAAAACCTGTAAACAACAATGTTAGTACATCATAACTCAGCTGAGTGAATTAGGTCCATCATGGGCCTCTTGTTCAGAGAAAAGATTTGACATAACATACCAGCATAAAACATCTGCTGAAAATAAGGCTTGAAGTTACATATTAACCGTCTACGTAGCAAACTATTCATACATGTATATAATGTAAGGTCTTATTTTACCCACTTTTTCAAAGAAAAATCTGGTATATTGTTTTCGTACCAGAGTTGAGTGGTCGTCAGTCCGTCTGTCCGTCTGTCACATTTCTTGTAAATGGATCTCCTCTGCAACCACTGAAGTTACACTTTTGAAACTTTGCATGTGGATAGTACATGGCATGTAGATGGCAGTGGGCTACTTTTTTGTTACCTTCACCCCAACATGGCCCCAAGGTCAAAGGTCAGAAAGTAGGACACTATCATATCATCTGAACTTTTGGGATTGCACTTTCGAAACTTGATTATTGGATAGCCTTTGGAATTTAGAACTTATTGGAATACTTTTCATGTGACCTTGTTACGGCCCCCGCCCATAGGGACTTGAAGAAATATATGGGCTGCATGATGCTTCCCCGCAGAGCTGAATCCGGCCCGCACACTAGTACTGGTAAACGGCTCAGAGGATCTAAGCCTGTCCAGGAACTGCGGTGCAAGGCGGACCGTCCATGCTTATAAACCCTATTGGTTTCATTTGGCGACAGGGCTTGAGATGTCATTTCATCTCAATGTTGGGTAAAAGTCCCACAAAATTGGAAGCAACGTCTCCAAAATGACCTTTACAGTGTTGACAGGGACGTTAAACCTCAAATCAAACAAACAAATCATGTGACCTTGACCCCAAAATGGCCCAGGGTTAAAGGTCAAAGTAAAAAAGTAGGGCTTTTTGTTATTCATAGGAAATGCAGGTATTTGCGATGGTATACCATCGACTGCGCCATCTAGTTTTCACTGTAAAATAATAAAAAAAGTTAATTGACATAATATGCTCTTGAATTGAAATCTTCAAATCTTCAGCAATATTTAGTATTAATATCCAATCAAATCATTACAAATGCTGTATTGACTATTTCTATTTTCAGATGAGAGAAAACAAATACTGAAATGGACAGCCAAAGTTAGTCCATAGGACATTTGTTTGTATTGGATTTATGGCCCAGTCAACACTATTTTAGGTCAATTTGCCTAACCACACTTTTCCTGATCGGGCTTATACCTAATTGGTTAACCAGTACAGTGCAGATTCTTTTGCCAGAAACTGACAACTGCCCTTCTTGAATCAGCGGAAGGGAGAGAATGACCGTAGAAAAGATTTCATGATCAATTTCCACGAAAGAATGTTGCCGACCCCAGCAGGTATCGAACCCCATTCTCCTGATCACCAGTCAGACGCACATCCGACTGAGCCACCAAGGCCGGCTGTCACAGGCAAGGTCACGGCTGATCATAACTGGTTCCAGTCCAGAATAGCTGGACTGGTCCAATGCACATGCTCTTATTTCAATCCTTGGGCTTCACATAATGTATATCTTTATTCAGGTGCGAACCCTAAGTGATGAGGAAAGCTTTGCTAAGATGGTCTCCTCTCTACTGGATGATCATAGAAATGTCATTACTCTGCTGGCAGAGGGATTTTCTGAATGTCGGAAACACATTAAGGTAAAGTACAGTAGCTCCAGTTATTGCTCAGATGGTCTCCTCTCTACTGGATGATCATAGAAATGTCATTACTCTGCTGGCAGAGGGATTTTCTGAATGTCGGAAACACATTAAGGTAAAGTACAGTAGCTCCAGTTATTGCTAAGATGGTCTCCTCACTACTGGATGACCATAGAAATGTCATTACTCTGCTGGCAGAGGGATTTTCTGAATGTCGGAAACACATTAAGGTAAAGTACAGTAGCTCCAGTTATTGCTAAGATGGTCTCCTCACTACTGGATGACCATAGAAATGTCATTACTCTGCTGGCAGAGGGATTTTCTGAATGTCGGAAGCACATTAAGGTAAAGTACAGAAGCTCCAGTTATTGCTCAGATGGTCTCCTCTCTACTGGATGACCATAGAAATGTCATTACTCTGCTGGCAGAGGGATTTTCTGAATGTTGGAAACACATTAAGGTAAAGTACAGTAGCTCCAGTTATTGCTCAGATAGTCTTCTCTCTACTGGATGATCATAGAAATGTCATTACTTTGCTGGCAGATGGATTTTCTGAATGTCGGAAACACATTAAGGTAAAGTACAGTAGCTCCAGTTATTGCTAAATGGTCTCCTCACTACTGGATGATCATAGAAATGTCATCACTCTGCTGGCAGAGGGATTTTCTGAATGTCGGAAACACATTAAGGTAAAGTACAGTAGCTCCAGTTATTGCTAAATGGTCTCCTCACTACTGGATGATCATAGAAATGTCATCACTCTGCTGGCAGAGGGATTTTCTGAATGTCGGAAACACATTAAGGTAAAGTACAGTAGCTCCAGTTATTACTAAATGGTCTCCTCACTACTGGATGATCATAGAAATGTCATCACTCTGCTGGCAGAGGGATTTTCTGAATGTCGGAAACACATTAAGGTAAAGTACAGTAGCTCCAGTTATTGCTAAATGGTCTCCTCACTACTGGATGATCATAGAAATGTCATCACTCTGCTGGCAGAGGGATTTTCTGAATGTCGGAAACACATTAAGGTAAAGTACAGTAGCTCCAGTTATTGCTAAATGGTCTCCTCACTACTGGATGATCATAGAAATGTCATCACTCTGCTGGCAGAGGGATTTTCTGAATGTCGGAAACACATTGAGGTAAAGTACAGTAGCTCCAGTTATTGCTAAATGGTCTCCTCACTACTGGATGACCATAGAAATGTCATTACTCTGGTGGCAGAGGGATTTTGTGAATGTCGGAAACACATTAAGGTAAAGTACAGTAGCTCCAGTTATTGCTAAATGGTCTCCTCACTACTGGATGATCATAGAAATGTCATCACTCTGCTGGCAGAGGGATTTTCTGAATGTCGGAAACACATTAAGGTAAAGTACAGTAGCTCCAGTTATTGCTAAATGGTCTCCTCACTACTGGATGACCATAGAAATGTCATTACTCTGGTGGCAGAGGGATTTTGTGAATGTCGGAAACACATTAAGGTAAAGTACCATAGCTCCAGATAAGGATGAGTAATGGAGCCAATTACAAATTTCGAAAACGCCTATACAAATACATTGTAATTTTTCTGCTGAAAAACATAAATTTTAGGATGAAAAAAATGTCAAAATATAGATTGTGGGTACACGTTAGAACCACCTCATTGAGGCGGTTCTAACGAGTACCCACAATCTATATTTTAGAGCAGAAATAAGAAAAATAAGGTTTACCCCCGCAAACCCCAGTTTTACTATATAAAAGTGGGGTTCAATGGGGGTTGAAATTATATAGATGTGTTTTCATGATGTTAACCATATTTTGAAGGTGCTTGTTGAGCTATTGTGATTGGTCAGTGTCTGTTGTGCGTCATCGACAATTTGCTTTCATTGTCATTTCCTCCTAAACCCTTGGGCCAATTTCATTTAAACTTCACAGGAATGTTAAAATTCGGGTTTTGATTTTTTTTTTTTTTTTTTTTGGTTTTACGGCCCTTTCAAGATTATTTCACTCATATCGAGCCGATAGTTAATCAGAGGTGGGCGAAAACCTGAGTACCCGGAGAAAAACCACCTGACCTTCCGTTGCAGAACTTGGCGTCTCACATGTGACCCGAGCGAGGCTGGAACCACAGCGGTGAGAGACCTAATGATTAAGAGTTGGGGCTCTTATCCACTAGGCCACGGAGGCCCGTTCGGGTTTTTGATAGGTCTTGTTGTAGAAGAGATTTAAGTCCAACATTGAATTTTGAAATTAAATCGGAATGATGTCTATAAAATTTAGAAAAGGCTTTACACAGGTTATCTTGAAATAATTGAAAGTCATCTCTTCCAAAACTGGATGGGAGACATCTGAGTGACATGTTAATTCTGATTGCTGAAATGGTTTTGTTTGGATATAGAAAATGGCCGCCATAGTAAAATTCTTCAAACGAATCTGCTTCAGAAATGACAGTTCGATTGAGCTGAAACTTGATAGGAGGCGTTGGGGGATGGCATTGGGTCAACATGGAAATTCGGAATTGCTAAAATAGAAATTCTAAAGGGCATCACCACACTGCACTATGCACCAACATCATCTCTTCTTGAATTGTAATCAGACATCAAGTGAATATATTCAGAATTGCCTAATGAGATGTGATCTAATAGCCAAGATTTGCTCCCATGGCACAATGCAAAATATGCTTGAGTGAATTCTTGCCCACTTCAGCCTCTAGTTTACATAAAAATTTCAAATGTCAGAATGTTTTTTTTTTCGCTTAAAAACAAGTTTTTATGATTAGATTTCTTGACAATTCAAAGTGTCATGTTTGTTTGTTTGATTGTATTGCAGTTAAACGACCCAGTCAACACTATGTTGGTCATTTTTGAGTCCGGAAGTTTACCTATCCACATTTTTCCTTGGCAGGCTTATACATCGGGGCTTGAAGAAATAGATAGGCTGCATGATACTTCCACGCAGAGCTGAAACCAACCCGCACACGTGTACTTGTAAACCCCTTAGAGGATCTAAGCCTGACCAGGCAAAGTGTTGCGAGTCGGACCGTCCATGCTTATAAACCCTATTGGTTTCATTTGGCAACAGGACTTGAGATGTCATTTCATCTCAATGTCGGGTAAAAGTCCCACAAAATTGGAAGCAACGTCTCCAGAAATGACCTTTACAGTGTTGATGGGGACGTTAAACCTCAAATCTAACAAACAAAACCTCACCAATCACAGGTAATGAGTTGTGGCATTTAATATAATGGCCAATATTTGTTTTCCGCTTGGTTTCTAGAGTTTTTATGTCTGATTCGACTTACAATGGCTGTTGTTCGGTATGTACTGACAGTCAGGGCTCGAGAAACTGAAGAATCCAAATCGGTCCAGCCAGATTTCCCAGAAAAATACGGAAATTGCCAACTGGTTTCGGTAATTTCCGTAAACGTCCTTGGCGATTTGCAATTTCAAAATGTGTTATTAGCGTAACGAATGATATACCATTGTTGCTCTGACACTTGTTAACGGATATGAGACTAGTATCTCGATTATAAACAGCAATTATTGCTCACATCGTTCAGATTTCATCTATTTTCATCATTTTCTACGCTAGATTTCATCTACTTTCATTTTCCCAATATATGGGTCACTCAGAACCCGAAAACCGCTAAAGGGAAACAACCAACGTGGGGCAGTCAAAGACCGTTCGATGGTCACTATATTTTTTCCCTTTTTAAAACCTCTAAAATATTTCTTTTATTTCACGCAATTTTTTTTGTTTACAAATGGCGACAGATAATGCGCCCACGTGGTCGGAAAATGACATCATACGGTTTCCGTTTACACACTACACATTAATGCAGTCAAGGACGTAAAACACACATTGATTTTATTAGAGCATATTTCTAAAAAAAAATCATTTCGAACGAGTTAAAAATCGAAAAACATTTCTTTACTCTCGAACCAAAAGATGGCCGAACGAGAGTTATTGGAAATCGTACATGGCGGAACCAAGTTTTAAAGAATATAAATACATATTTCACGATTACACAAGCATGAAACAAATCGCTTTGTCTACAGTGAAGCCACGTGATCGGAAAATCACGTCATGCGGTGTCATTTTAATTCATTCAAGGGCGGAATACACACATGGTTTATGCTACTGGTTTAAATGGAGCGTATTTCTAAAATAAAAATATTGTTTAGGATGGGTGAAAAAAAGCATTTTCTCTTGAAGGCTTAATACGCAATGTTCAGACATGACAGGTGTGTATTGAAAATTGTGCCCTGTGAAAAAAAAATTATATTCAAATACCGGTTCTGTAGTAGGCCATAAATTATAATGACTTGTGTAAACAAACTAGCGTATGTCCTGCATTGATTCACCTAATTTTCTCACCTTGCCAGCTTGCCGATAACGCCTGAGGCCAGTGTTCACGATTTAATCATTTTGACACACGGGTCAAATTTCGCTGAGATAAGATCAAAGAACCCGACGTGGACTTGTCCGATTTTCACCTAGGTAGATAATGAACCGGTCTAACACCTTGTGCTGTAGGCGATTTTTGTATACATGCTTGGATTATCAGTGGCAAACGGTCAGCTTGTTTTTACAATGTAATGATTTAGCGAAAATTTTCGAACCGATTTTTTTAAAATGTTATAGAATTACGGACCGATTTTTTAATCTTTTTCTGAAGTCAAAATCGGTTTATGGCAGCCAAATTCGGTCCGGAACCGGAAAACCGACATTTTCTCGAGCCCTGCTGACAGTATCATGTACAACTAATACAATATAGATAATAACCCATACATATTAACTGGTAAGATGCCAATCATTACAATTGTCGTCTGCTAGTAACTTCGCACCAGTAAACACACCTGTATAATTTTGACCTCTTTAAACCCCACTTTTATATAGTAAAATTGGGGTTTACATGGGCAAACCTTATTTTTCTTATTCTGCTCTACGAGGACTGTTCAAATATGAATGCAACTACCGTAAAAATTTGGCTATAAGACGAGGATTTTTCCCTCCAAAATGAGCCAAAAAAAATGACCCCCGTCTTATAGCCGAGGTCATGGACTGCAGGCTTTTTTCCGGCAATGTCCGGCGAAGACCAGACATACGGAAAATGCCGATCGGTGATTATTTAATTGATATAAATCGCCGCCCACAAACCACCGCTACCATTTTTCTGCACGTGATTGGTAAATGACGTCATCCGACGCCAGTACCCCAACACATGTTTAATGTCATTGCGTGTATCTCGTTCATAAAAAAAAAAATGTTTGGAACCGTTAAAAAATGTTTTCTGGATAGCTAAACGGTTGTGAATAGAGGTGGATAGAAAACCAGCGCTTTGCAAAGCTCCCGAATTATCCCCAGAAGCTCCGTGTCAATAAACAACAATAGCGTTCCACTTTTCCCGCCAAAACATAACCATTCATGAGATCATAGAAAAGTCCGTTTTTATTAGGCAAATATCTACCGTTAGATTTAGCTAATTGTCTGGGGAGCGATTAAATCATTTTCACATTGATTGCAGATTAAATTTTATGATTGGAGGATAAACGTAAATTAGAGACATAACTTGACCATATTTTCACACCTTTAATCGACACGCACCGCAGGGTGGCAATTTTATGACAGGGATTAACAATAGTGTCATACTTGAACCGTAATAAATACACAGATGGTTTGTCTCTGAATTGACAGTGCAGCAATTACACGTATTGCGATTTACTTACTGGTCTAGTTTTACCGTACAGACTGAGTTGTAGACGATTTTATTTTTGCACTTGTCCGACCGGGCGTCATAAGGTAAAAGTGCACCTGCCCGGCGCGATTTCGGTCTTGTCCCGGATGGCCGGGGTCGTGAGGGGTAAGTAGAGGGGTTTTCCGACGAAAAAAGTCCGATTTCTCACATCTAAACAGCATCTGGCGGTAGCAGATAGGCCCTGACAGATATGGCAAAAATTTGACCCGTCTTATAAAAGAGTATAAGCAAAATCCCACCTTAGAAAAACTGAAAAAGGGGTCCCGTCTTATAGCTGAATCGCCTTATAGCCGAATTTTTACGGTAAGCACATAAAAATGATTCTGTGATAGATTTCGATGAAAAATTTATTTTGTCCCCTCAAAGTATTCCCCTTTAACAGATATACAAACTTTCAGTCTTCTGATCCAATTATTGAATGCATTTTGGTAGTCTTTTCGAGGTATGCTATGAAGGCACTGGAATATTGCAGAACCGAGGTGTTTGCGCTGTACAAATTTTTGATCAGAAAGGTATTTTTCAACCGTGGGAACAAAAAAAAGTCACACGGGTCAAGGTCAGGGGAAACCGGGGGTCGAGGGAGTTCAACAACCTTTTCCTGCTTCAAATAGTCTTGCACAATGAACGCCTTGTGCGATGACGCATTGTTATGTTGCACTCTGACATTGGCCAAACCAGTTGCGGGTCTTCGTTCTTTGAAATATTACTTCAATTTTCAAAGAACTTTATTCTTGTAAAACTTCGCATTTACAAATTTGCCTTTAGGCACAGCAACCTGAATAGCAGGGCCCTGATTTCAAAAGAATATGGCATACATTACCTTCTTGACGCTCATGGTCCGCTTTGCAATGCATGGTCTTTTGCAATACTTTGTTGCCCATATTTTGTTCTAAATCTTTCGTTTTGGTTCAAAAAAGTGAACCCATGTCTCATCACTTGTGACGACATTAGCGAAAGACCGTGCATTGTAATTTGGAAACTTTTTAAGCAACTTCTTGGCGCACTGAACGCGTGTCTTTTTCTGCTCTTCTGTCAACAGATTGGGAATCCATCTAGCACAGATCTTTCTCATTTTCAAATCCTGTTTCAGAATTGTATGAGCTGCTCCTAATGAGATGCCAACCATACTAGCTATTTGCCTAGTGGTGTATTGTGCATCGGTAGCAACTGTTTATTTAACTCTAGCAACCATCTTGGCAGATGTTGCTCTTTTCGGCCGAGGATCATGTGGTGCATCTTCTGTTAAGCCTAGCCCACAGCTGAATTTCTTACACCAATGAAAAACTGTCGGAAAAGACATTTCATTATGCCCATAAACCGAACATATTTCATCAAAAATGTCTTTGCACCGTATACCAAGAATACAACGATTCTTAATATAGGACCGTATTTCAAAGGCGTACTCTGACCTTCATCCAACCATGTTTTGTATTAGTGTACAAGAGTAGACAGTGTTTATCGAATGATATACATGGCTAAAGTGCACAGATTTTAACAGGTTTGGTATCAATGTATAGGTAAAATGTTTTTCTACGCTGTGATATTTATTTCCAGGTGATTTTTGCATTAGTGCATGAGAAAAAGTTCTACTTGCATTCATATTTGAACAGTCCTCGTAAAATTTATATTGTTTGATTCATTAGTACCGCCTCCCCACAGTCTATATTTTGAGAAGAAATAAGAAAAATTACACAATTTTTCAGCTTAAATTTTTTGTTTGTTTTTTTTCGGCGGTAAAGTTTACAATGTATTTGTATATGCGTGTTTTCGTAATGGAAAGGCACTTTTACAAACCGTGTGAACCTCGGTTAGACTGCTCCTCTAGGAGCATTCCGATAAGGGTCCACACTGCTTGCCAGTATGCAAAAATACATTTGAAAAGTTTGCAAGAAGATGACTTAAGCAGACAACATTTTCAGATGTAGTTTATTCTCGGCATCTTCAGGGTTAAGCTCCCTAATAGAATTATTATCCTCATATTTTAGAATGTAAGATGCAGTGAACATTACGATAACACACCCATGTGACATAGTGCATTCTCTCATTTCTCCTAAATGGCTTCTTTTCCGATGAAAATTTGTGAAAGTTTTCTTATTTTCATTCCAAACATAGGTTGTGGGTGTTTGTTAGAACTGCCTCGTTGAGGCGGTTCTAATGAATACCCACAACCTATGTCTTGGAACAAAAATAAGCAAAATAATGTGTACCCCTGTAAACCCCATTTTTCTCTTTATAAAGTATGGTTTAGAGGGGTGTTCATTTCATGGACTTGTTGACATGATGTCAAAAGATATCCAGGGTAGGGATGGAGCGAGGTAGGTATGTATTTTCTTAGTTTAGATTGACTGCCATTTCTATATAGGACTACCATATTTCAGGATGAAGACACTGTACGTCAGTTTTTAGATCGAACTCTTACATCTCGTCTCGGTATACGTTTACTCTGTGAACACCATTTGGCTCTACGTAATGAACAGGTAAATATAATTTGCAGTATTAATATTATAACTATCACAAATTTTAAGCCATTCTACTCTTTGTTTTAATTATATGTCTTTCTAAAAATTGGCGGCAGACTTGTAAACAAAATTTACCATAGTTCAGTTTTAGTTCCATAATTAGAGCACATTTTTTATATTTTTAAAGATCTTATCATCAGGATAACAAGTCCGTGAAAGGAAGACCCCCTAAACCCCACCTTATATAGAGAAACGTGGGGTTTACAGGGGTATTCATTATCTGCCTTATTTTTGCTCAAAAACATAGATTGTGGGTACTTGTTAGTACCGCCTTATTGAGGCAGTTCTAACGAGCACCTAAAATCTATGTTGAAAGCAGAAATAAGAAAGATGTTTTCATTTTTACCCAAAATGTGTAATTTCTGACACCATGTTGGACGCCATTATTTCACACGGACATGTTTTCCTAATGTTTTTAAAGATCTTATATTGTCCAAATCTTAAGTTAGATTAACTTCATACACTATATAATGGTAAATGTTGGTCCAAAGTTTCAGTCAGCATGACCCCCACCCCTCAATGACTTCGAGATCAAGGTCAATGATTAAGAATTTTTGTTGTTTTAATCTTTTCAACCCTATAGCGCAGGGGCCAGTTGTTCAAAGCTTGGGTATCTTTAACCCAATTGGTACCAGAAACCCCAATACGGGTGCCCTGGCAAACAGTGCAGGCCCAGATCAGACGCCGCAGAAAGCGGCGGCTCATCAGGGCCTACACTGTTTGCTAAAAGTTCAGTCATTTTCCAAACAAATTTTGATGAAACACAACCTAACACCCCTAAATTTTAAAATGGTCATGTGCTCTATATATAAGGAGGAAGATTCCATTTGGTACAAAAAGGGCCAAACTTTTGATCATTTGATATGGCAAATATGCTATTATTTTTTGCCGAAAATGTGAGCGTCTGCTCACATTTTTTCGTGAAATATACTACTGTAATAGATATTGTACTTACTAGAACAGTCAACAATTTGACGGCTAATGAGTTCATTATGTTCACCCATTTTGTTCTGGAAACCCCAAAACAGGTACCCTGGCAAACAGTGCAGGCCCAGATCAGAGGCCGCAGAATGCGGCGTCTGATCAGAGCCTACACTATTTGCAAAAAGTTCAGCCATTTCTCAAATAAGTTTGGAAGAAAGTTACAACCTGACACCCGTAAATTTTGAAATGGACTCTGCCTATATATAAGGAGGTTATATATAAGGAGGTAGGTTGCATTTGGTACAAGGGTTAATGATGTTTTGAACAGCTGGGCCCAGGACAGATACCTATGCAAACAGTGTGGATCCAGATGAGCCTCTTCATTAGGTTCTAAACAATTTGTTACACTAATTGATTTTGATTATTCATCCATAAGAGGTCAATCACGACAATTGTCTTCTGCTTTGTCATCTGCCAGATACTTTAAAAGTAGTAGGAGCAGTCTGATCTGGGCCCACACTGTTTGCCTGTATGCAAAAATATTCTTAAAAGTTTGAAAAAAAAAACAACAGCAGACGTCATAAGCAGACGACATTTTCAGATGTAGTTTTTCTTGGCATCGTAACAAGACGTGACATATTCATATTCAAATCTAGACAAGTTTATTTCTGAAGCTTAGGAGTGAAAGGATTAAAAAATACAAGCAGGTGAGCTACCCCATCTGGTGATAGGTCGTTAATGTCACAACAGAATACCTGTTTTGATAGTAAAATCGGATTGGTGTAATCAGTTATCTGTCTGATGTGTGTCTGATGGTGATTGGTCAGCGGATAACTGTGTTCAAAATTGTCATTGTGACAGGTAAATCAGCGGTTTTACGGTGGGAAATTTCGTTTTACGGTGACACGTCAGCAGAGCCGTAAAATGGAATTTTCGACTGAAAAACAGACGATTTACCTCCCCAAATGACAATTTTCAATAAAATTATCCCCTCTCTAATGCATTTATTCACTTTTTTTGTTCGAAAATTCTTTCTTTTTACTCAAAATGGCAAGCGCAGTGAGCTGTTCAAAACCAAATACCAACCAATGGAAAGCAACCTTGTATGATGACGTCGGTTTTCCGACAGTATATCGCAGCATCTACTGTCGCAAAGTTTTGACGTTATCCAATCAAACTTTGTGTTACATTAGTAAGTGCTTTAGAAATAGTGGTTTCGTGGCTGAGTTTGGCAACGTTGTATCAGGGGTACCCTCCCATCGGGGCTGAAATAGATTGGGCTGCATGGTGCTTCCAGGTAGAGATGAAACCGACCACAAACGAGGACTGGAAAACTGCTTAGAAGATCTGAGCCTGCCCAGGCAAAGGTGTGCGAATCGGCTCATCCATGCTTATAAACTCTATTGGTTTCATTGGACGACAGGGCTTCAGATGTCATTCCATCTCAGTGCTGGGTAAAAGTCCCACAGAATTGTAAGCAACATCTCCAAAATGACCTATACAGTGTTGACTGGGATGTTAAACCTCAAATTAAACAAACAAACAATGACCCCTATTGACATGGGAGACAAATATACTTTTGCACGGGTTGCCTCCCCTGAAGGTGAATCCATTCCCCTTAACTGCTAGAAAGTGTATGCCTGCAAGGGCAGAGGGTAGACAGGTTAACTGAGTAGCTCAACATGACCTTGACAGTGTCGACTAGGCTGTTAAACTTAAAATGATCAAAGCACTGACAGCACTGGTGTGTCGATGTCTCTGAAAAGGCTAGAGAAATGATCCTGAACGGGGACGTAGACCGCTTTAATTAAGGGGAATTCAGGGGAGGCAACTCCTTCAAAAATATTTTTGTCTCCCATGTCAATAGGGGTCAACCCTTAAAGGAAAGAATTTGCCCCAGAGGAGCAAATTCTTTCATTTAAGAGTTGACCCCTTTTTCTGTGGGGCAGAGTACAGGAAGCTACGAAAGTTGTCTCTGATGCCACAGGGGGAATAGCGCTGCTATAGATAGCTGTCACATGATCAGTACCAGGTAGTTAGTCTGTAGTTGATCCATAAAGACAAGAAAGCAAACCTTAACTCTGTGTTCAAAAATGTTAACTTTTCAAGCCCTTATTTGTTTCTTATTTTTCAGAGAAAAATATACTTGACATTTCTTGTGCATCGTCTGTCCAGCAAACGTTTGGCATGTTATGCGAAGCCTTATTTTTCTCTGAATAAATAAGAAAAAATACTTCAAAAATACTGTCTGCTACCTTAAAAATTTGGCTATAAGACTGCAATCTTCACCCCCAAAATGAGCCCAATTTTTAGACCCGTCTTATAAACAAGGTCTAGGACCTTTTCCGAGTTTTCTGCAGTCTGATTTATTGTTAAGCATAACAGTGATTGTCCTTGGTACCCAGATATTTAAGTGTAGGTTTGATACTGTCTACATCGGTATAATTGGGGTGCAAATTATATAACATCTGAATATTGGTTTTGCGAAAGCCGATAATAGAGTACTTGCATTTATTTAATATTTAATTCAAAGCACCTATTTACGATACAGCGCTCTAGTCGATATTGGATTTGAGTTTCCAACAAAAAAGTTACAAAAGGGTGTAAAACTCTCTTAATTTACTTTAAAAAACGGTGTTTTGCCATGTGACAGGTGTAAATAAACTTTCGTGTTTCCTTTAGGAGAGCTTCAATCAGAGACAAATCTTTGAGATGTTATGTTTTTCATGAGTTTGACTTGTCTCCCTTTGAAATCTTAGTGAAATGCCAGAAAAATCGCACAATCAAGATAAAAAATTTTATGATAGTCATGATTAGTGCTTCGTAAAAAACATAGTTTATCTAAGTTGGTTCACTTACTTTCCCTACACCCTGTAACTCTTACAAGCCTCCGTAGTTTAGAGGATAAGCTACTCGCCTCACAAACTAGGGGTTGTTTGATTGATTCCAGGCTTCTCTAGACTTTTAGTTTAGTCTTTAAACTGATGTCCCGTCTTCTAATAACCTTAGTTGCTGGTGGGACGTAAAACTCAAACACACACACACACACACACACACCCAGCTTGTAATATTACCAGAAAAATTAATGAAGTAGTAAAACAAAAACATCTGACAACAGCAATACTGTATATTAATCCTTCAGTATTAATAATATTGATGAATGTGTTGTTGGACATGTGCTGGATAATTGTTGTTCTTCACAGCCAAACCATAATGGTATTATTGATGTGAACTTCTCTCCACGCAAACTTATTGAAAAGAAAGCAGAATTTGTCAGGTAAGAGAATGGGTAATACCTTCATTTTTCTTATAAACGTATGTATTATTCCAGAAAAATTTACTCCAAGGTCATGAAGCCAATAAAGAATTTAAGTATTTATAGACCTCCAGATAAAGAGGGTAGCAAGAATAACTGGAATATTTTTAGCTCACCTGACCAAAAGGCTCAGGGTGAGCTATTGTGATCATTCACCGTCCGTCGTCTTCCTTCCGTCCGTCTTTGCACAATTTCTTTAAACAACATCTGCTCATAAACCTCTGAACAGATTTTGACAAAACTTGGCAGAAATAATACTTAGTTGGTCCTTTCTCAAATTTGTTCAAAGAATTCAATTCCATGCAGAACTCTGATTGCCATGGCAACAAAAAGGGGGAAAATAAGAGAAAACCTTTGAAAATCTTCTAATAGAATAGAATAGAATATATTTATTAAACCAATCATGGTCCATCTCTGGCATTCAGAATATACAAATCAATGAACAAAGCATAATAGTCATTAATAGTTAATTAACAAAGTACATATTAATTGAACACCTTCATTATGAACACACATTCCACACACGCAATAACCATACTGATCCTAAAACTTGGGACATCAATTCAGACAAAATGACACTATAAACTCTGCAGGCGTAAATAAACCTACAAACATTCGAGGGTGTGCATCACCTGCACATGCATTATTGTCCCAATTCTTATGATGATGTGGCAAAAAAAAAAAAAAAGTGGCTGGAAAACCTTCGGTGATAACGTGTTTTCATTTATAATTCACAGTGCCAGAAAAATAAGTAGATGATTTGTTGATCATTGTACACAGTGCCAGTCACCTCCGAATGTGCATGATGAGGCCTGAGCCCAATGCACTGCACCCAACAAGAATTACAACCCCTAAAATAACGGACTAGTCATAGCTTTGAGCCGACAACAGTTGCATCTTAAAGATAATTTATGCTCCGATACCCAATCTTGCACAGGCTCATCCAAGCACTTACTTATTCGACTGACTATATGAAACCAGAAGGCCCAGGTCTTTGATATTTGGTATGAAGCTTCTTCTAGTGGACCTCTACCAAGGTTGTTCAAATTATAGCCCAGGGGTCAAAAATGACCCCGTACGGGGTCCACTGTGTTTTCATAGAGGTGTATACGGAAAGCCTTTAAAAATCTTCTTGTCTGAAATCAAAAGGCCCAGGTCTTTGATATTTGGTATGAAGTTTCGTCTAGTGGACTTCTACCAAGATTGTTCAAATTATAGCCCTGGGGCCAAAAATATCTCCGCGCCAGGGCCCACTGGTTTTATATAGGCTTATATAGGGAAATCCTTTGAAAATCTTCTTGTCTCAAACCAGAAGGCCCAGGTGTTTGATATTTGGTTTGAAGCTTCATCATTCTAGCAGACCTGTACCTGGATTGTTCAAATTATAGCCATGGGGCCCTTTGGTTTTACATAGGCTTATATAGGGAAAATCTTTAAAAATCTTCTTCTCTGAAACCGCAAGGCCCAGGTCTTTGATATTTGGTATGAAGCCAAAAATGGCCCCGACCCATGGCCCACTGGGTTTACATAGACACATATAGGGAAAACCTTCAAAAATCATTTTGTCTGAAACCAAAAGACCCAGGGCTTTGATATTTGGTACGAAGCTTCATCTAGTGGACCTCTACCAAGATTGTTCAACTTATAGCCCCGGGGCCAAAAATGGCCCCGTGCCATGGCTCACTGGGTTTACATAGAGGTATATAGGGAAACCTTTAAAAATCTTTTTGTCTGAAACCAAAAGGCCAAGGTCTTTGATATTTGTTATAAAGCTTAATCTAGTGGACCTGTACCAAGATAGTTCAAATTATAACCCTCGCGCCGGGCCCACTGGTTTTACACAGGCGTATATAGGCAAAACCTTTAAAAACCATCTTGTCTGAAATCAGAAGGCCCAGATCTTTGAAATTTGGTATGAAGCTTCATCAAGTGGACCTCTACCACAATTGTTCAATGATAGCCATGGGGCCAAAAATAGCCCCACCCTGGGGCCCACTGGTTTTACAGACACATATATAAGGAAAGCCTTTAAAAATCTTCTTCAAAACCAGAATGCCCAGGTCTTTGATATTTGGTATGAAGCTTCATCTAGTGGACCTCTACCATGATTGTTCAAATTATAGCCCGGGGGCTAAACATCGCTCTGCCCCGGGGCACAATGCAATAGTTTTACATAGACAAAACTTTTAAAAATCTTCTTGTTGGAAACCAGAAGGCCCAGACCTTTGATATTTGATATTGTTCAAATTATAGATCTCGGGCCAAAAATTGCTCTGCCCCGGGACCTACATGTAAATCTCTTAGCTCAGGTGAGCGACAAAGGACCATTATGGTCCTCTTGTTTCTCTTATTTCTCCAAGCAAAAAATAAAAATTATGTATTTGTTAAAATCCTATTCCTTTCCTGGCAGAAACACAGAGGACCCTCGTTATACAACAATATTTGTTCCTTAATATTTGCTATATTAAAGAATGCCAGTAAGGAATATAATAGGTAATAAAGGTCCTTTTCCCTTAATTACTCCAAGAAACAAGTGTTAAAGACATTTGTTAGAATGGCGATTCTAATAAATGTCTATAACAATTGTTTCTTGGAGTATTAGGTAACATGAATCTTTCATGAGTATGGGTTGGATAAAGGCATTTCCAACCCAAGGGATGCTCGAACTGATCAAAACCGAG
Source organism: Lucinisca nassula (assembly GCA_963580285.1). Classification (NCBI taxonomy): domain Eukaryota; kingdom Metazoa; phylum Mollusca; class Bivalvia; order Lucinida; family Lucinidae; genus Lucinisca; species Lucinisca nassula. The sequence continues at coordinate 27,230,110 of OY757022.1, forward strand.
GCTAAGACTTGAGCTAAGCATTTGTTCCATTGAAAATGTTGCTAAAATGAATTTTATGTTAGAGAGAATCTCGGTACACCTCAACCTCGTTATAACACGGAACTCCAACGGACCGTGTTAGTTAACCGAATCGTGTTATAAACACCGACCGTATTTGTGACAGATCAACCATTGACACTGTGGTGATCAATAGCTTTCGAAACAAGATGATGTGCGGTCTGGTTAATAACCATATTTCCTGACTAAAATGTGTTTAGAACTACTCACAGAGCGATTCTAACAAATACCCACTACAACATTTGTTTCTTGAAGTATTAAATAATTACAATATTCTTGAATTTCTCCTTTATTACATCTCATCTTGAGCTAAGAATTAGTTCCATTGAAATTGTCGTTATAACAAGTTTTGTCGTCATATCGAATGTCGGTATAAAGGGGGTTGACTGTATTTTATTCAATCAAATCGTTCAAAATGCTCATAATGATCAGGAATTGGAAATATAGTTAGACTTTTTTATCTGGAGCTTTTGTCCTGGTGATCCAAAACTAACATAGGTTGTATAATTGTATTTAGCCCAGCTGAGCATAACATGCTCGAGGTGAGCTATTGTGAGCACTTTGTGTCTGTCGTAAGTTGTGCATTTGTGGGTCGTGCATTGTCAACCTTTAACTGACATCAAACAAACAAACTGACACCTCAGATTCATTAGTTTAACTTCTTCTCCACAAATTAAAACTAAATTACATGTGGAGCCTCTGTGGGATGGGACAATGGATTTTTTTTTTAATAGGATTGGAGTTACATGACCAAGATTGCTGCCATGACCATATATGGTAAAAACCCTTTGGAAATTATTCTCAGGAACCAAATTATAGATGGCCTTGAAACTTGGTACACAGTATAGGGTATTTAGGCCTTACCAAGTTTGTTCAAATATTGACCTTTGGTTGACATTGACCTATTTTACACCAAGGTCACTTTAGGCATTTTTATGGGAAAAAAAGCCAAACAGTGGATTTTTCATGGTATCAGAACTGGTTTTTGCAATTAGCTGAATTGAAGTTTTTCTGTTACAAAGGTCAAGGTCATTTATTGACCTTTGTCCTGGACAGCACAGAGTCAATATTTTTTACTTCTTCACAAGCACTTCTTGGCCAATTGAAACCAAATTTCATGGGTTGGAGCCTCCATCAAGTTGGGCAATGTAACTTTTTATTGGGATTGGAATCACATGACCAAAGTGTCTGCCATGCCAATATGTGGTAAAAACGCTTGGAACCAAATGGCTGATGACCTTTAAAAATTTGGTTTGCAGCAGTAGGTTCTTGGTTCCTGGATTTTACCAAATTTGTTGAAATGATGTCTTTGGTTAACCTTGACCAATTTTACATCCGGGTCAAAGTTGATCATTTAGGCATTTGTATGGGAACAAGGCAAACCAGTGGATTTTTCTGTAGCTATTGAAGCATCAGTGTTCAATTATGCAGTCAACTAAATGAATTTTTTATCAATATTTAAGGTCAAGGTCATTTACTGACCTTGGTCCCGCATCCATCAGATTCAGTATTTTTAACCTCTTTGCAAAGAATAGCTGATGGGCATATAAGGGAGTAGGTACCTCTTATAATCTCTGAATTTGCTGGGCTCATTGAAACAGAGTATTAATATGGTTGGGAAATAAAAGTTATTTGCTGGATGTATGTCACATGGCCAAGGATTTGAAATCTTTATTGCAGGAACTGAAGGGCCTATGACCTGGAAATTTAGTAAGCAGTATTTGGGACTTTGTCCCTACCATATTTGTTGAAAATGAATACACTTGATTGGCCTTGACCTATTATACATCAAGGTAAAATTCAATCACTTTGGCATTTTTAGCTCACCTGAGCGGAAGGCTCATGTGAGGTATTAGTATGCCAATGGTCCGTCGGCAGTTCACATTTTCAACTAAGTATATCTTTAAAGCCAGTTGGCCAATCATGATTAAATTTCATGAGAAGCATTATCAGGTTGGGGGAAAAGATGCATTATGTTTTGGGGCAGATCAGATGGAAACTCTTGTTGCCATGGCAACATTTAGCTCCCATAGACTTACAATGGGAAAAATTTAAAAAATCTTCTTCTCTGAAACCACTAGGCCCAGAGCTTACATATGAAGCATGTAGCAAGGTTAAGTGGTCCCCTACATAAATTGTGCCAATCATGCCCCTGGGGTCTAAACTGGCCCCGTCCCGGGGTCCCTTAGCCCCCATAGACTTATAATGGGAAAAAAAAAGCTTAAAAAATCTTCTTCTCTGAAACCGCTTGGCACAGAGCTTACATATTAAGCATGTAGCAATGTCAAGTGGTCTTCTACATAAATTATGCCAATCATTCCCCTGGGGTCTTAACTGGCCACGCCCCAGGGTCCCTTAGCCCCCATAGACTTATAATGGAAAAAAGCATAAAAAATCTTCTTCTATGAAACCACTAGGCCCAGAGCTTGCATATTAAGCATGTAGCAATGTCAAGTGGTCCCCATAAGTTATGCCAATCAGATCCCTGGAGTCTAAACTGGCCAGGACGTGGGGCCCCTTAGCCCCCATAGACTTAAAATGGAAAAAAAAGCTAAAAAAATCTATTACTCTGAAACTGCTAGGCGCAGAGCTTACATATTAAGCATGTAGCAATGTCAAGTGGTCCCCTTCATAAATTGTCCCAATCATGCCCCTGGGGTCTTAACTTGCCACGCCCCGAGGCCCCCTTACCCCCCATAGATTTATAATGGAAAAAAAAAGCTTAAAAAATCTTCTTCTTGGAAACCACTAGGCCTAGAGCTTACATATTAAGCATGTAGCGATGTCAAGTGGTCCTCTACATAAATTGTGCCATTCATGATTCTGGGGTCTAAACTGGCCACTCCCCAGGCCCCTTAGCCCCCATAGACTTATATTGGAAAAAAGCTTAAAAATTCTTCTTCTCTGAAAGTACTATGCCCAGAGCATATATATTAAGCATGTATCAATGTCAAGTGGTCCCCTTCATAATTATGCCAATCATGTCCCTGGGGTCTAAACTTGCCACGTCCCGGGGTCCCTTAGCCCCCATTTGACTTATAATGAATAAAAAAACTTAAAAAATCTTCTTCTCTGAAACCACTAGGCCCAGAGCTTACATATTAAGCATGTAGCAATGTCAAGTGGTCCCCTACACAAATTGTGCCAATCATGCCCCTGGGGTCTTAACTGGCCACACCCATGGGGCCCCTTAGCCCCCATAGACTTATAATGTAAAGAAAAGCTTAAAAAATCTTCTTCTCTGAAACTGCTACTATTATTAGCTCACCTGAGCCAAAGGCTCATGCAAGGTATTAGTATGCCAATGGTCCGGCGTCCGTTCACATTTTCAAATATGTTTATCTTTAAAGCCACCTGGCCAATTGTGATTAAATTTCATGAGAAGCATTATCTGGTTGGGAGAAAAGATGCAGTATGTTTTGGGGCAATTCAGATTGAAACTGCTGGTGTTGCCATGGCAACATATAGCTCCCATAGACTTACAATGGGAAAAGCTTAAAAAATTTCTTCTCTGAAATCACTAGGCCCAGAGCTTACATATTATGCATGTAGCAATGTCAAGTGGTCCCCTACATAAATTGTGCCAATCATTCCCCTGGGGTCTTAACTGGCCACGCCCCAGGGCCCCTTAGCCCCCATAGACTTATAATGGAAGAAAAAAATGAAAAATCTTCTCTGAACCCACTAGGCCAAGAGCTTACATATTAAGCATGTAGCAATGTCAAGTGGTCCCCAACATAAATTGTGCCAATCATGCCCCTGGGATCTAAACTGGCCACGCCTTGGGACCCCTTAGCCCCCATAGACTTATAATGGAAAAAAAAGCTTAAAAAATCTTCTCTGAAACAGCTAGGCACAGAGCTTCATATTAAGCATGTAGCAATGTCTAGTGGTCCCCTACATAAATTGTACCAATCATGCCCCTGTGGTCTAAACGGTCTAAACTGGCCATGCCCCAGGTTCCCTTAGCCCGCATTGACTTAGAATGGAAAAAAAAACTTTAAAAAATCTTCTTCTTTGAAACCAGTGGGCCCAGAGATTACATATTAAGCATGTAGCAATGTCAAGTGGTCCGGTACCAGTGTCTTCCTGATCACCAGTTAGATGCGTATCTGACTGAGCTACGGAGGCTGGCTTTCCTTCTCTGAAACCAAAGGTCCAAAGCTTAAATATTTATTATGTTGCAGCATTAACTGGTCACCTACATTAATCCTACCAAACATGCCCCTAGGGTCCAAATTGACAATGCCATGTCCCATTAGGAAGAACTTCAAAAAAAAATTATGCTCAAAGACTATGAGACAAACAGCTAACTAAAATGTTCCTCAGATGAGCGGTTAGGCTCATTGAGCCTCTTGTTAGAATAGTGGATTTTCCTGATTTTGTTGTTGCCTTTGACCTCAGATTTCAAAATAAATTGGCATCATTTATCCTTGAGTGAACCTCCACCTAGATTTTTTGGAGCCAACATAGTTTATAGATAAAAAAAATGGCTGCAAGGGTCAGGGCCATTTCCCCCATCTGAGCGCTGGTGAGCATAGTTGGCCATGTGCATATATGGTAAAAAGCTTTAAAAATCATCTTCTCAGGAACCAAATGACTGATGACCTTGAAACTTGGTATGCAGCATCAGGGACTTGGGCCCTACCAAGTTTATATAAATGATGACATTTGGTTGATCTTGACCTGTGTTATGTCAAGGTCATATTTAGTCACTTAGACATTTGTATGGAAACAAAGGCAAAACAGTGGCTTTTTTCTGATTGCGTGGTTTGCAATCAGCTGAATGGAAGTTTATCAATTCCGAAGGTCAAGGTCATTTCATTTACTGACCTTTGTCCTGGCGGCCCCTGCCCATCGGGGCTTGAAGAAATAGATGGGCTGCATGATGCTTCATCGCAGAGCTGAAACTGACTTGCACACGAGTACTGGTAAACCGCTAAGAGGATCTAGGCCTGCCCAAGCAAAGCGGTGCAAGTCGGCCCGTCCATGCTTATAACCTCTATCGGTTTCATTGGGCGGCAGGGCTTGAGATGTCATTTCATCTCAGTGTTGGGTAAAAGTCCCACAAAATTGGAAGCAATGTCTCCAAAATGACCTTTACAGTGTTGACGGGGAGGCTAAACCTTAAATCAACCAACCAACCAACCTTTGTCATGGATGGCTCAGATTCAGTATTTTTATCTTTTTCTCCACTTAAACTGCTGGGTTGATTGAAACCAAATTACATGTGAAGCCTCTATGGGAAGGGGTAATAAAAGTTTGTTTGTAAGGCCTGGGTCACATGACCAATTTGACCACCATGCCCATACATGATAAAAACCTTTAAAAATCTTCTTCTCAGGAACCAAATGGCTGATGACCTGGAAACTTGGTATGCATCATCAGGAACTTGGACTTACCAAATGTATATAAATGATACCCTTTGGTTGACCTTGACCTGTTTTACATCAAGGTCAAATTTGGTCACGTAGACATTTGTTGTGATAAAAGGTGAATGATCCTATTGTAGCCTGTGGCATCAGAATTGATATTTGCAATTACATTGTCATTGTTCTAGTGCCAACATTTATCAATGGATTTTAATGAAACTCCACACAAATGTTGGAAATGACAATATCTGGAGTGAGTTCCACTTTCTGGGCTCAAGGTCAAGGTCACTGTGGCTATTTTTAGAAAAACTTTGACAATGCTCTAGTTCCTACATTTATTGATGGATTTTGATATAACTTTACACAAATGTTGGGTATGATAATATCTTGATTGATTTTGAGTTTCAGTGTCCTGGGCTCAGGGTCAAGGTCACTGTTGCTATTTTTAGAAAAACTTCACTCTAGCACCCACATTTATTGATAGATTTTGATATAACTTCACATAAATGTTGGGTATGATATCTTGAGCGAGTTCTACTTACAGGTCCTGGGCTCAATGGCACTGTCGCTTTTTCATCCCTGTAGTGCTTACATTTATCAATGGATTTTAATTTAACTGCAGACAATTGTTGGGTATGATAATATCTCGAGTAAGTTGGACTTTCGCCACTTCAGTGTTTTCCACACCGACATAGTTTTGTGCGAGGCCTTGTTTATTTTATGGAAGTATTTGAATTTTTCCCAATGTACATATTGTGGTGCTGCTAATCCATTATAGGAATGAATTTCATTTTTGTGTTGTTTTTTTTCAATGTGTCAATTCTGGCGAATCACTCACAAACTGCATGAAGAAGGGCTTCATGCAGTTTGTGAGTGATTCGCCTGAGTTTACACATTGATAAAAGCCACAAAAATTATAATTCGTTCCTTATAATTCTAACTTTGTCATCAAAATGTTAAAAATACATGTACCACCAAAATGGAATCTTTTTAAGAATTCTCTCTAAATCGTAAGAATGAACTTACCAACTGTCATGGCAGAATGTTTCAATTAGGAGCTGCCATCTTTGAAAGAAACCCAAGCAAAAAAAAAAAAACTTCAGTCTTTAATTCCATTTATTTGTCTTCTAACATTTTGGTATTCATTAGTTTCCCATCTTTTCATCAAATACTGTTGACGTTACTACATATACACTATCATAACATGTGGGTTCTAAACAGGCTCTTTGACGTCATGTTATATTACTACCTGTCGCTGTGTGAAATAGTTCTGAGATTCCTGCTTAGGGAATTTATCGATGTATAAAACTTTAAGTTCAACCAATCAAATCGCTTGTAATGTACATTATGATGGAGAATCAGAATTATTGCTTGCTCATAACTCACCATATTTGCATTGATTTGCTGGCATCCAGCTTACACATCAATATTGGAAAATCAGGTAACCAGACCCCCCCCCTGACCTTCAAGGTCAGGGGGGTCTGGTTACCTGTTTTTCCAACACTGATAACATTCAGACTAGGAACCAGCAGATAATGCAATAGGTGAATAGGGATGGAGTAACAAGGATAATAAAGGGACAATTTTCTTTATTATGTTGTGGGTACTTGTTAGATTCCCCACCCATTGGGGCTTGGAGAAATAGATTGGGCTGCATGATGTTTCCACACAGAGCTGAAACCGACTGCATATGAGTACTGGTTAACCACTTAGGTCTAAGTCTGCCTAGGCAAAGTGGTGTGAGTGGGTGCATCCCTGCATATAAACCCTTTTGGTTTGTTTGGACGGTAGGGCATGAGAAGTCATTTGTCTCAGTGTCGTGTAAAAGTCCAACAAACTTGGAAGCAACATCTTCAAAATGACATATATAGTGAAGACAGGGACATAAAACCGCAATTCATACAAACAAAAACATTGCCTCATGAAGGTGATTGCCCCCGCACATCGGGGCTTGGAGAAATAGATTGGGCTGCATGATGCTTCCACGCAGAGCTGAAACTGACCACACACAAGTTCTGGTAAACTTCTTGCCCAGGCAAAGTAGTGCAAGTCAGCCTGTCCATGCATGTAGACCGTATTGGTTTCATTGAGCAGCAGGGATTGTGATGCCATTTCAACTCGATGTCGGGTAAAAATCCCACACAATTGTAAGCAGTCTCCAAAATAGTGTTGACAGAGAATATTAAACATCAAACAAACAAAAGGTCACATGTGAGACGCCAAGTTCTGTAACGGAAGGTCAGGTGGTTTTTCTCTGGGTACTCCAGTTTTCACCCACCTCTGATTAATGATCGGCTCGATATAACTGAAATAATCTTGAAAGGGACATAAAAAAACAAAAAACAAAAAAACACGAAAATCATGAAGGTGACTGTAACAAGTTTATGTTCCCTCAACATTATTCAGGTCATATTGGGGGATGTTGCTTCTGATTGTGTGTTACCCAACATTGAGCTGAAATGGCATCTCAAGACCTACCACCCAAAGAGACCACTAGGGTTTAAGGAATGATCTGACTCACACTGCTTTTCCTGGGCAGACTTAGGTCTTCTAAGCTGTTACTACTCAAGTTTGGTCCTTTTCAGCTGTGCACAGAAGCACCATGCAGCCCAGTCTTTTTCTCCAAGCCCTTATTGGGTGTGTGTGTGTGTGTGTGTGTCGGGGGTGGGGGGGGGGGGGTGCTTGCTTCATATGGCTAAACGGAGAAATACTGTATCTACCGTAAATATTCGGACACCTCAACTCCTTGTTCTAAAATTTGAACAGGTATAATTTACTACCCGATTGTATGTCTTAAAATAGCTGGATGAGTGGCAAATAGTGTAGATCCTGATGAGAAGCCGCATTCTGCAGTGTCTTATCTGGATCTTAACTGTTTGCTCAGGCCTGTTGGTCCGAATGCATATGGTAAATATGGTAAGGACAATAACTCCTGATCAGGAGCCTTGATACTTTATTAACCCTTAAAATGCCATGAAAAACTGCATCTGAAGATGTCGTCAGCTTATGTCGTCTGCTGAATCTTCATGCAAACTTTCTAAAAATATTTGCAAATAGGCAAACAGTGTGGACCCAGATCAGACTGCTCCTAGCGGAGCAGTCTGATCTGTGTCCACACTGTTTGCAAAAATGACTTTTAAAGTAACTGGCAGACGGCAAAGCAGATGAGTTGTTGTGTATGGCATTTTACGGGTTAATTTTTCTGTTTTTCTCAGCTTTGCTCCTTTTCTTTCAAGCTGTACAGTTCGAGTGCACACGAATCTCTTCATAATGCTATTGTTGTGGTCCAGAGCAGAAACCACTGTGTTAAATCCAAACAAAAACAAATAGATTATATGTGAAATGACCTTTTATGGTCATTTTTCTGTATAATATATATATATATTCTTTGGGATGCAGCTTTAAACCTTAAGACACTGAGAAAAACTACATCTGAAAATGTCGTCTGTTTATGTCGTCTGCTGAATCATTTTGCAAACTTTTTAAAAATATTTTTGCAGACGGGCAAACAGAGTGGATCCAGACCTAGAGGAGCAGTCTGATCTGGGTCCACACTGTTTGCATACATGACTTTTAAAGTAACTGGCAGACGACAAAACAGGCAACAATTGTCATGATTGACAGTTTTGGGGTTAAACTCTGTTCAAATGAACAGTGTTACAAAGAGGTGTGTATGTATGCTGCTGATTTTATATATGATAACCCTTTTTAAAAATGAGAAATTATACTGGAATGTTTGTTTCAGGAGTGTCTGTGAATCTAAGTATGGAAGGTCACCTCAGTACAGAGTCCAAGGTCATGTAAATGCCACATTTAAATATATTGCTCCACCGCTGGACTATGTTCTAGTAGAAATCCTCAAAAACGCTTTCAGGTTTGTATATTTTCTATGGTCAGACCCTCCTGCCAGTTGTCAGTTTCAGGCTTTAACCCATTGTATACTAGTGGACTCTTCCACTGCTATACCATTTGGCAAGGGGTGTCAGACCTAATTTTTCATTTTTATTATATTTTTGACGGAAAATTCTGTTAGCAAATAGTGTAGGCCCTGATCAGATGCCACATTCTGTGGCGTTTAATTTGGGCCTGCACTGTTTGCCAAGGTACCCCTTTAGGGGTTTCCCACACACAGTGAGTTAGAATATACGCCGTACTGTTCAGCGGCTAACCTTTAGGTCTGCCCAGGAAAAGTGGGGTTATATAAACTGAGATGACCTTAATAGTCTTAACTAGTCCATTAAACTGCAAACTAAACAAAAACTGTATCTTCTTCAGGGAAGGTAACATTTCAAATATAGTTTTTGTCTATGGTCTTTTGCCTAATTGCTTTTTAGATTCACATTTCTCAGTTTATTGGCAGATCTGTTGCATTTAAAATCTGTGACAGACCCAATGATTTTAAGTTTTACATTATTCTTTTTCCAATTTTAGACGATGATGTTTCTTGCAACACTTCTTATGGTGTCAACATCTTTCAACTTATTTGCTTTGCTAGATTGTCTAGTGATTTGGCTGATTTCAATGCTCTCATTAAGAGTTAAACAACTGAATTTTCACAACAAGGGTAAACTGTGGAAAGCTTTTTTATGTCGCAACCATTCGAAGAATGGTGGAAGGGCATATAGCATTCCCCCTGCCTGTTCATTCATCCATCTGTTTATCCATCCGAAACTTAAACACGGTCAATAACTTCATTATTTATTGATGGATTTTGAAATTACTTTACACGCAAATCCCAGGTCCGTACCTCCAAGGTCAAGATCATACTTAGAGGTCAAAGTTAAAAAAAAAAAGGGTCTGAAACTTTAAACACGGTCAGTAACTTTCTTATTTCTGGATGGATTTTGAAATTACGTGACAGAAATATTAACAGTCATGAGACGATGTGTCGCGCACAAAACCCATGTCTGTACCTCCAAGGTCAAGGTCATACTTAGAAGGTCAAAGGTAAAAAAAAAGGGTCTGAAACTTATCCATGGTCAATGACTTCCTTACTTCTGGACAGATTTTGAAATTACTTTGCAGAAATGTTAACCATCATGAGATGATGTGTCATATTGCGCAAGACCCAGGTTGGTACCTCCAGGGTCAAGGTCATACTTAGAGATCAATGGTAAAGAAAAATGTATTTTTAGGGCCCCGCACTGAAAGTGTGGGTGCCCTATAGTAATCACTCTGTCCGTCCGTCTGTCTGTCCGTCCGTCTGTCCGTCCACAATTTTTTTTATCCTCCATAACTTTTTATTATTCCTGGATGGATTTAAATATTACTTGGCATCATTCTGTCCGTCCGTCTGTCTGTCTGTCTGTCTGTCCGTCTGTCCGTCCACAAATTTTTTTATCCTCCATAACTTTCTTATTCCTGGATGGATTTAAATATTACTTGGCAGAAATGTTAACCATAATGTGATGGAGTGTTGCGCGCAAGACTCAGGTCCGTACCTCAAAGGTCAAGGTCATACTTAGAGGTTAAAGGTCAAAAAAGGGTCTTTCCTGTGTCCAATTAATAACTTTGTTATTATTCCTGGATGGATTTAAATATTACTTAGCAGAAATGTTAACCATAATGTGACGAAGTGTCACACGCAAGACCCACAGCTGTACCTCAAAGGTCAAGGTCATACTTAGAGATAAAAGGTCAAAAAAGCGTCTTTTTCATTGTGTCCAATCTATAACTTTCTTATACCTGGATGGATTTAAATATTACTTAGCAGAAATATTAACCATAATGTGACAGTGTGTCACGCGCAAGACCCAGGTCCGTACCTCAAAGGTCAAGGTCATACTTAGAGGTGAAAGGAAAAAAAAAACGTCTTTTTTAACATCAACATTTTCCTACTCCTCTGATAGCGCTGCCGGGGCCCTAGTCAGTTTCACTGACAGCTCTAGTTCTTGTGTCAGGTTATTCTGAATGGATTTAGAAATTACTTAGTAGAAATGTTAATCATCATGAGTTGATGTTTCATGTGCAAGACCCAGGTTGATATGTCCAAGGTCATGGTCATATTTAGAGGTCAAAGGCATTTCTAGTCTAAATTTTATTGTAGATACTTTGCATTGATTTCTAAATATAATACCAGATTAAGGTCACTTTTGCAACAATACTTGTTAGAACCTGACTTTTATGGTGACATAAAAACTTATATTGAAATTTTTACTACCAAAAAATGAAAATTTTCAAATAAAAAATTTGATTATTTTTTTTCTGCACAAAACATAGATTGTGGGCATTCATTAGAAACACCTTTCCGAGTCAGTTCTAACATAAACAACTATGCACAGTCTGTGTTTTTGAGCAGAAATAAGAAAAATAATGTATACCCCTGTAAACCCCAGTTTTACTATATATATGTGATGGCATAAAAACTTGGGTGTTCTGTAGTATTGTTTGAACAATTTGACATGAGACCAGCCTTTATGCAAGGAATAAATTATGTCAATGTTATAACCTAATACGTCGGCTTTCGTAAACTTCTCGTGAATTTTCGGCATCTAGTGAATTGCGACCCATTTATCGACCTCTATGTATTGAATAACAATATCGCAATATTCAGGAGACGGCGAAGATAAATAAGTGCATTCAGTCGGGTGTGAAACTATGTAATAGAGTTCACCAGTCTCAGGTCAATTTGTTCGAATTATATTATAAAAATATTTGTGTGTATTATATTTCAGAGCCACAATTGAAAATCACATCAATTCTATGGACAACCTACCACCTATAACTATTACCATTGCTAACAATGAAGTAGATTTCATCTTTCGGTAAGTCGCTTTGTGTTGCACTCATCTTAGTTATTTGCTCTTCTGAGCAACTGGCTAAAGTATAGGAAGGTCTTTGTTGTGTGTTGTTGTCTGTTAACCCTTGTTCTGCTGAATATTTATATATGCCACACCCACTACTGATTATCAACCAATCAGATTACTTGATGCAAATTAGTGCAACAAATTCACAATCTGAATGGCAAACAATGTATATCCTGATCAGATGGCTTCGTCAGAAGCCATCTGATCTGGATCTACATTGTTTCAAAGATAAGGCATATCCGGGATTAGCAGGACAAGGGTTAACATTTCCAAACATCTTCAGAGACTCAGAAACCACTCTGGCCCCCGCCCATTAGGGCTTGAAGAAATAAATGGGCTGCATGATGCTTCCACACAGAGCTGAAACCAATCGCACATGAGTACTTGTAAACTGCTTAATGGATCTAAGCCAGCCCAGGTAAAGCGGTGCGAGTCGGACCGTCCATGCTTATAAACCCTGTTGGTTTCATTGGGCAACAGGGCTTTAGATGTCTTTTCATCTCAATGTTGGATAAAAGTCCCACAAAATTGGAAGCAACGTCTGAAGAAGCCATCTGATCAGGATCTTCATTGTTTGTCATTCAGCTCATGAATTTGTCACAATGATTTTGCATCATCTAATCTGATTGTTTGATAAACAGTAGATCAAGGGTTAAAAATCTTCTTCTCTGGAACAACTTCAAAGGGCTTATTGAGGTGGTCGGTTGAGGCGAAAGGTTATCATGTGTCTTGTATCACTGGGGCATCCATCTGATATTGGCTCATTTGGGCAAGGCCTGCTGACCTTGCAGCAGGTAAGAGTTTGATTTGAGGTTTAACATCCCCATCAACACTATTTAGGTCATTTTGGAGATGTTGCTTCCAGTTTTGTGGGACTTTCACACGACATTGTGATGAAATGACATCTCGGTCCCTGCCTTCCAATGAAACCAATTGGGGGATAACTGTATTCAAAATTGTCATTTGGGGAGGTAAATCGGTGGTTTTACGGTCGGAAATTTCGTTTTACGGCGACGCGTCAGCGGAGCCGTAAAACGTAATTTGCGACCGTAAAACCACCGATTTACCTCCCCAAATGACAATTTTCAATACAGTTATCCCCATTCTAATGCACTTATTCAGTTGTTTTGTTAAAAATTGTACTATTTTGCATAAAGCGGCAGGCGTTGTGAGCTGCGTAAAATCAAATGTAAGCCAATGAAAAACGACGTTACGTAGTGACGTCGGATTTCCGACAGTATATCGTGGAATATACTGTCGCAAATTTTTGACGTTATCCAATCAGACGTCGCGTTACATACGTAAGTGCATTAGAATTGCTCTTCTGAGCAACTGGCTAAAGTATAGGAAGGTCTTTGTTGTGTGTTGTTGTCTGTTAACCCTTGTTCTGCTGAATATTCATAAATGCCACACCCACTACCGATTATCAACCAATCAGATTGCTTGATGCAAATTATTGCAACAAATTCACAATCTGAATGGCAAACAATGTAGATCCTGATCAGATGGCTTCGTCAGAAGTCATCTGATCTGGATCAACATTGTTTCAAAGATAAGGCATATCCGGGATTAGCAGGACAAGGGTTAACATTTCCAAACATCTTCAGAGACTCAGAAACCACTCTGGCCCCCGCCCATTAGGGCTTGAAGAAATAAATGGGCTGCATGATGCTTCCACACAGAGCTGAAACCAATCGCACATGAGTACTTGTAAACTGCTTAATGGATCTAAGCCAGCCCAGGTAAAGCGGTGCGAGTCGGACCGTCCATGCTTATAAACCCTGTTGGTTTCATTGGGCAACAGGGCTTTAGATGTCTTTTCATCTCAATGTTGGATAAAAGTCCCACAAAATTGGAAGCAACGTCTGAAGAAGCCATCTGATCAGGATCTTCATTGTTTGTCATTCAGCTCATGAATTTGTCACAATGATTTTGCATCATCTAATCTGATTGTTTGATAAACAGTAGATCAAGGGTTAAAAATCTTCTTCTCTGGAACAACTTCAAAGGGCTTATTGAGGTGGTCGGTTGAGGCGAAAGGTTATCATGTGTCTTGTATCACTGGGGCATCCATCTGATATTGGCTCATTTGGGCAAGGCCTGCTGACCTTGCAGCAGGTAAGAGTTTGATTTGAGGTTTAACATCCCCATCAACACTATTTAGGTCATTTTGGAGATGTTGCTTCCAGTTTTGTGGGACTTTCACACGACATTGTGATGAAATGACATCTCGGTCCCTGCCTTCCAATGAAACCAATAGGGTTTTTATGCATCGACAGTCCAACTCGCACCACTTTGCCTGGGCAGGCTTAGCTAACAGGTTTAACCAGTACTACAGTGCATTCGGTTTCAGCTCTGCGTGGAAGCATCCTGCAGCCCAATCTAGTACAGGTATAGGGTTAACCCTTATCTTGCTGAATATTCATTTAAGCCATACCCATTTCTGACTTTGAACCAATCAGATTACTTGATGTAATTTATTACTACAAATTCATAAACGGAATGTCAAACAGTGTAGATCCTGATCAGATGGCTTCTTCAGAAGCCATCTGATCTGGATCTACACTGTTTGCAAAGATAAGGGTTGTCGTGAACAGCATGATAAGGGTTAATGTTGTTATTTCTTCTGTTTCTACACTTCCATTTATTTTCCTCTTTCTCCCTTGTCTCTCTATTTCATCTCATCTCTGATCTCTTCTTCTTTTTTCTCCCTTTCTATGTGAGAGGACACAAAATGACCTCTGAGAAGGGTTGACGTGTCGTCAATCAATTCGTGTCAGTTTTGTTGCATCAACTTCAAGCATGGCATGATACAGGCGTCTAGTTTTCTGTCTGTTCATTCTTCCATTCATCAAGCCGTTAACATTTGAAGGAACCCTGGCTTCACCCAAATGTTCAGGGGCCAGTTGTACAAAACTAACAATGTCGTTAGTTAACATACAGGGGATGTTGGAAATCAATTGCTTATTATCGTCAAGCCGTCAACATTTGCCACAACCCTGGCTTCACCCAAAATTAATTTAATGTTCAGGGGCCGTTGTTCAAAACTTACAACGTTGTCAGTTAACATATCATTAAAACTTTGCTCATTTATTATGGCAAATATGCTAATATTTTTGCTGAAAAAATGTGTGCAGCTTTTGCAGATGCAGAAGCTGCACACATATTTTCAACAAAAATAACAAAATTTTAGATATTGAACTTGCTAGAACAGTTAACAGTTTGAACACTAAAGAGCTTGTTAGGCTAAAGCGGCTTTGAACAACTGACCCCAGATCCATACAGTTGCCACATAGCCTTCTTTAGAATTTTTGTTACCACACCAGCCGTTGGCTCACTAGTGAGCTCATACAGAACTTTGATTGCTCGAACACCAATCATTCGTTAGATGAGACAAATCTGTTCTGGGGACAGTTGTTCAAAACTAACAAAGTTTTGAGATAATAATTTGTTAAAACTTTGATAATTTATTATGCCAAATATGCTAATATTTTTGCTGTAAAAATGTGCTCAGCAAAAGCTGCTCACATTTTTTTCAGCTAAAATAACAAAATCTTGATATTGTACTTGCTAGAACAATTAACAATAGGACTTTGAACAACTGGCCCCAGATCTATACAGTTGCCACATGGCCTTCGTAAGAATTCTTGTTACCACACCATCCTTTGGCTCACTAGTGAGCTCATACACAGCTTTGATTGCTCCAACACCGATCCCTCGTTTACCATAGATGAAATGAATCCGTTCTGGTGTCCACATGGAATTCCTCCATATATGAAATAAGGATAATTATGCCCCCTAATTTTGGACTCCTTGCTGGGATATCTTTTTGCGAAATAAAATATCAAATTTGTGCTTTCTTTTATTTGCAATTGTGTGGTGTAATGGAATAATATATGGATTTATTGCTAGTGTTTACCCAAGCTTTAGTCTTATCAGTCTCTTACTCAATTTCCATAAGAAAATGTAACATTCTAACCAAAGGAATACACTAAAAGTGGCCATATTAACTTGCCCATCGGCCATTTTTAGCTCACCTGTCACGTAGTGACAAGGTGAGCTTTTGTGATCACTTTTTGTCCGTCGTCCATCGTGCATGCGTCCGTGTGTGTGCGTGCCTGCATCTGTAAACAATTTCAAATAAGTATATCTCTAAAACCCCATGGTCAATCTTGATCAAATTTCATGGGAAGCATCATCAGGTAGGGGGAAAGGCTGCATAATGTCTTTGGGCTGATCAGATTGGAATTCTGGTTGCCATGGCAACATATAGCTCCCATAGACTATCAATGGGAAAAAGTTTAAAATATCTTCTTCTCTGAAACCACAGGGCCCAGAGCTTAGATATTTAGCATGTATTAACGGCTAGTGGTCACCTACATAATCCTGCCAATCATGCCCCTGGGGTCCAAATTGGCCAAGCCCCGGGGCTCCTTCGCTCCCATAGACTCAAAATGGAACAAAAAGCTTCAAAAATCTGCTACTCCGAAACCACAGGGCCCAGAGCTTAGATATTTAGCATGTAGCAATAGCAAGTGGTCACCTACATAATGCCTGCCAATCATGCCACTGGGTTCCAAATGGGTGACGCCCCGGGCCCCTTCACTCCCATAGACTCATAATGGAAAAAAAGCTTCAAAAATCTTCTTCTCTGAAACCACAGGGCCCAGAGCTTAGATAGTTAGCATGTATTAACGGCTAGTGGTCACCTACATAATGCTGCCAATCATGCCCCTGGGGTCCAAATTGGCCAAGCCCCGGGGCTCCTTCGCTCCCATAGACTCAAAATGGAACAAAAAGCTTCAAAAATCTTCTTCTCCGAAACCACAGGGCCCAGAGCTTAGATATTTAGCATGTAGCAATAGCAAGTGGTCACCTACATAATGCCTGCCAATCATGCCCCTGGGGTCTTAAAGGGCAACGCCCCGGGGCCCTTTAGATTCTATAGACTCATAATGCAAAAAGCTTCAAAAATCTTCTTCTCTGAAACCACAGGGCCCAGAGCTGAGGTATTTGGCATGTAGCAACGGCAAGTGGTCACCTACATTAATCCTGCCAATCATGCCCCTAGGGTCCAAATGGGCCACGCCCCGCGGTCCCTTAGTTCACATAGACTCATAATGGAAAAAAAAGCTTCAAAAATCTTCTTCTCTGAAACCACAGGTCCCAGAGTTAAGATATTTAGCATGCAGCGACGGCAATTGGTCACCTACATTATTCCTGCCAATCATGCCCCTGGGTTCCAAATGGGCCCCGCACCGGGGCCCTTTGCTCCCATAGACTCATAATTGAAAAAACCTTAAAAAATCTTCTTCTCTGAAACCACAGCCTTCAGAGCTTAGATATTTAGCAAGTAGCAATGGCAAGTGGTCACTTTCATAATACCCGCCAGTCATGCCCCTGGGGTCCAAAAGGTCCACGCCCCGGGGCCCCCATAGCTCCTATAGACTCATAATGGAAAAAAATCTTCTTCTCTGAAACCACAGGGCCCAGAGCTTAGATATTTAGCATGTAGCAATGGCAAGTGGTCACCTACATAAATCCTGCCAATCATGCCCCTAGGGTCCAAATGGGCCATGCCCCAGGGCCCCTTAGCTCCCATAGACCAATAATGGAAAAAAAGCTTCAAAAATCTTCTTCTCTGAAACCACAGGGCCCAGAGCTTAGATATTTACCATGTAGCAATGACAAGTGGTCACCTACATATTTCCTGCTAATCATGCCCCTGGGGTCCAAATTGATCCCACCCCAGGGTTCTTTAGCTTCCATAGACTTACAATTGGAGAAACTTCAAAAATCTTCATCTCTGAAACCACAGGTCCCTAATAATGAAAAAAAAAAAAAAGAAAAGAAAAAAAAAAACAACTTAAAATGGGGAAAAAAATCTTCAAAAACCGCCTTCTCTGAAACCATAAGTCCCAGAGCTGAGGTATTTAGCATGTAGCAATGTCGAGTGGTCGCCTACATGAATCCTGCCAATCATGCCCCTGGGGTCCAAATCCTGTGGCCCCTTAACTCCAACAAACTTATAATGGAAAAAAAAGCTTCAAACATCTTCTTTGAAACCATGAAGTACAGACCTTAGATATTTAGTATATAGCAACACAAAATGGTCGCCTACATAAATCCTGCCAACCGTGCCCTTTGGGTCAAAATTGGCCAAGCCCCAGGGCTCATTTGCTTCTATAGACTTATACTGGAAAAAACTTAAAAAAATCTTTTTCTCCAAAACCATAAGGCACAGATTTTGTTTGATTAGAGGTTTTACATCCCCGACAACACTGTATAGGGAATTTTGGAGATGTCTCTTCCAATTTTGCGGGACTTTTACCAGACGTTGAGATGAAATTACATCTCAAGCCCTGTCGCCCAATGAAACCAGTATTTTTTATAAGCATGGACACTGCTTTGCCTGAGCTTAGATATTTAGTATGTAGCAATGTCAAGTGGTCTCCTACACTAATTATTTTCTGGTACACAGGGGAGCGATATAGGGCCATTGGGCCCTCTTGTTTATTGTTATATTGGTGGAATTACAGTTCATACACAGGTCACGCTGGCGGTTATTTAACCATGGCAGAATACTTTGACTAGAACAGTAAGTGAAACTGCAAACAACGTAGACCAGCGGAGAACTATATAAAATGGAGGAAACCATCAAACAGAAGCACTGAGATCTAGTCAAACATTTGTCCCATGTTGATCTCAAAACCTTTAGCCAATTGGAGTCTAAAAATAAGGCATTTAAAGAACTGTGTAGACTGTTGCCAGCATATGAAAAGTCAAAACTTTCAGAAATGGCCCAGTGTATTTCAAATGCCCTTCTCAGTGAAGTGCAGGTACAGCTCCACAAAAGATCGTGAGACTGCACATACTCAGGAACTAATGCCCCGTCTAACACTTTTCTCAAAAATCTTGATTCAACATTCCAACTTGGTTGGATTAGACCATTACGATAACACATCCCTGTGATAAAGTGTATTTTTTCATACCTCAAAAGTGGTGTTTTTTTATGATGAAAATTTGCGAAATTTTTCTTATCTATACTCAAAACATAGGTTTTGGGTGCTCGTTGGAACAGCCTCATTGAGGCGGTTCTAACGAGTACCCACCACCTATGTCTTGGAGAAGAAATAAGGAAAATAATGTTTACCCCTGTAAACCCCAGTTTTCTCTATATAAAGTGGGGTTTAGGAGGGTGTTCATTTCACGGACTTGTTCACGTGATGCCAAGAGAACTTAATTGCTATCAACGAAAAGCATGACCCCTCTTACTCTGAATCAAATAATGCCGACATAACAGACCGAAATGACAGTATTACACATCTAAACCAAATAGCAACAGAACATTGTGACCCAATGGAGAGTTCTAAGATTTTAGAATCTAGAAATCCAAAGAGAACTGAATTTATGAATGTGTCTGAATTAACTAAATGCCTGGTGTGTTCTCAAGGAAAGTGTCTTGGTAGTGATGAACCCATAGGTCTTTGGCTGTGTGCTTATTTTATAGACATTCCACGAATCATGAAAGATGATGTCATAATGCTTAAGAATGATGTGATGCAGCTCAAAGAATGCACTGACATTGTTCTCTCGGCGGTAAATAGATTGTAGTTAGAACTTGAAACATGCATTGGAGGGCTTTTTGACAAAATAACTGCCCTCAGCAATCAAATAAAGACAAAAGAAAATGCTCTGTCAGTGTCAATTGAAATATTCAAAAGTACTAGTTAAACAGACTTCGAACAGAAGACAAATCAAATTATCGATAAAGCGAACACTATTAATGAAAAGGTCAAAACACATACCGAAGTTCTCACTGTGGTTAGCAAGCAGCCTGAGACTACACCCAAGAGTGATAGTGTCCAAAGTGATAAAAATAGTGGTCCAATCAGGGCTTGAGAAACTGAAGAATCCAAATCGGTCCAGTCGGATTACACCAATAAATTACGGAAATTGCCGAACTGGTTTCGGTAATTTCTGTAAAAGTCCTTTGTTTCTATTGAGTAGTGCTTTGCAATTTCAAAATACAGAATGCCATTGTGTTATTATAGCCCCGCTTTGAAAAAGTGGGGCTATATTGGATTTGCCATGTCCTTCTGTCATTCCGTAATTCCGTGATTCCGTTAATTTGTGTTGGCTCCATAACTTTGTATCTGCTTAACATATTTTCATGAAACTTCACACAAATGTTAAACACCATAAGACAATGTGCAGAGCGAAGGAATTATAACTGTGGATTGCCTACTTTTGGAGTTATTGCCCTTTGAACATTTTCCGTAATTCCGTAATTCCGTGATTCCGTTAATTTGTGTTGGCTCCATAACTTTGTATCTGCTTAACATATTTTCATGAAACTTCACACAAATGTTAAACACCATAAGACAATGTGCAGAGCGAAGGAATTATAACTGTGGATTGCCTACTTTTGGAGTTATTGCCCTTTGAACATTGAAAAATGGCAATTTTAATTGTGTCCGCTTCATAACTCGAAAACCGTTTGAGATATTTTTAGGAAACTTCACACAAATGTTAAGCACTATGAGACGATGTGCAGAGCGCAGGAACCATAACTCTGCATTGCTTATTTTTGGGATTTGCCATGTCCTTCTGTCATTCCGTAATTCCGTGATTCCGTTAATTTGTGTTGGCTCCATAACTTTGTATCTGCTTAACATATTTTCATGAAACTTCACACAAATGTTAAACGCCATAAGACAATGTGCAGAGCGAAGGAATTATAACTGTGGATTGCCTACTTTTGGAGTTATTGCCCTTTGAACATTTTCCGTAATTCTGTAATTCCGTGATTCCGTTAATTTGTGTTGGCTCCATAACTTTGTATCTGCTTAACATATTTTCATGAAACTTCACACAAATGTTAAACACCATAAGACAATGTGCAGAGCGAAGGAATTATAACTGTGGATTGCCTACTTTTGGAGTTATTGCCCTTTGAACATTGAAAAATGGCAATTTTAATTGTGTCCACTTCATAACTCGAAAACCGTTTGAGATATTTTTAGGATACTTCACACAAATGTTAAGCACTTTGAGACGATGTGCAGAGCGCAGGAACCATAACTCTGCATTGCTTATTTTTGGAGTTATTGCCCTTTGAACATTGAAAAATGGCAATTTTAACAGTGTCCGCTTCATAACTCGAAAACCGTTTGAGATAATTTCATGAAACTTCACACAAATGTTAAGCACTATGAGACAATGTGCAGAGCGCAAGAACCATAACTCTGGTTTTCGTATTTTCTGTGTGTCTGTCTGTGTCTGTTAACAATTTTCGTGTCCGCTCCATAACTTTAAAACCCATTCACATATTTTCATGAAACTTCACACAAACATTAAACACCATGAGATGGTGTGCAGAGTGCAGGAACCATAACTCTGGATTGCCTAATTTTTGAGTTATTCCCCTTTGAATATTGAAAAATATCAATTTTAGCCGTCTTTGCTCGATAACTCAAAAACCGTTTGAGATAATTTTATGAAACTTCACACAAATGTAAAGCACCATATTACGTGTGCAGAGCGCAGGAACCCAAACTCTGGATTGTCTACTTTTTCAGTTATAGGCTTTTGAATATTAAAAAATGGCAATTTTAACTATGTCCACTCCATAACCGTTTCTGATATTTTCATGAAACTTCAAATAAATGAAAAGCACCTTGAGATGATGTGCAGAGTGCAGGAACCATAACTCTGGTTTGCCTACTTTAGGAGTTATTGCCCTTTGAACATTTAAAAAGGCAATTTTGACTGTGTCGGCTCCATAACTCACAAACCATTTGAGATATTTTCATGACACTTCACACAAGTGTAAAGCACCATGAGACAATGTGCAGAGCGCAGGAACCCTGACTCTGATTTGCCTACTTTAGGAGTTATTACCCTTTGAACATTGAAAAATGGAAGATGAAATTTAGTATAAACATGGACATTCTGGTAATGTATCATGCTCATTGAAATGAGGGACAAGGGCTCACAACTCTTAGAGTTTTTCCAGATAATGTAAAATTTTCAACAGTTATTTCTTGTTCATAACTGTTTTCTCTGCAGCTTAAATAACTTTCTTCTCTGACAACGCTGAAGCGGGGCTATAGTCAGATCCTCTGACAGCTCTAGTTTGCATAACAAATGACATAGCAGTATTGCTATTACACTTGTTTAATGATTATGAACATCAGTATCTTCATTATTATTGCTCAAATCATTCAGACACGCCAGGTTTCAACTACTTTCATTTTCCCAGTATCCGGGTCACACAGTAACTGAAGAGCGCTAAAGGGAAACAACCAGCGAAGCGCGGTTCACGTTGTGCTGCAGTTGGTCTATACATTTTTTCAGTCCACCAGCTGATGAACCAGGTTGCCAGTCTGGTATTTTATCATGATTTGTCTTAATTGCAACATCGATAAAATACTACCCTTTTCAATTTCTGAGACAGAAAATGCGATATAAAATGATCTTACAAGCATTAAATATTTTCAACTCTAAATACTTTCTACTGTTACTCTATTATGAATTATGGACCGATTTTGAATCTCCATCTGAAGTCATAATCGGTTCAGGGAACCCAAAACCGGTCCGGAACCGGCAAAACCAACATTTTCTCGAGCCCTGGTTCCAACAGCACAGAAGAATAATTAAAAACCAAATCAATCTCAACAGCACAAGATTCAAAGCATCAAACTAAGTAGAAAAATCAGTCCAAAATAGAACAAACAAACAGTGTGAAAGATTATGGTGAAAGTGAAATGATTGACCTAACAAAGAGTAAAATTTGCCAGTCAACCCTTTTAATCCATTGCATGCAGGAAACCCCTAAAGGGGTATCTTGGCAAACAGGGCAGGCCCAGATCAGATGCCCCAAAACGAGGCTTCTGATCAGGGCCTGCCCTATTTTCTAACAGAATTTTTCGTCTAAAACAGAAAAAAAAGGCCTGATACCCTTTATATGACAAATGGCCTTGTCCTACATATAGCAATGGAAGAGTCCACTAGTATACAATGGGTTAATTGGTAGTTCACTGTTCAAGGGTATAAAACAATCAATTAAAACCAAATACAGTAACAACTGTGTGATCTTTCCCTGGAGCAAGGGCTGATATCATTGGAGAGAAACTAACATTAGTATTTGTAAGACCATCGTTTCACATGCAGGAGGTAACGATGCTGATAGTGGAACTAATACAACAGACTTTTCAGAAAACTGTGTTTCTCTTCTTAACCCATTTAGTTCCAGAAACCCCAAAATTGGTACCCTGGCAAACAGTGCAAGCCCAGATCAGACGCCGCAGAACGCGGCGTCTGATTAGGGCCTACACTGTGTGCAAAAAGTAAAACCATTTTCCAAACAAATTTTGAAGAAAACACAACCTGACACCCCTAAATTTTGAAACAGACTCCTGTTATATATAAGGAAGAAGATTCCATTTGGTACAAAACGGGTTAATAGCCTTAAAGCTGTCAATCATAGGATAATAGTTTCGGGCCTGTTGCCTAGGAAATCAGTAGATTTGAAACCTTATAACCAGAGACACAAGGCCATATGGGAGGAAAATGACTTTGAGTTTATTGACAATTATGACAGTTTCCTCTTTGCCTCCGTTGAAATGCCAGATTCCTATTTCCGGGATGATAAGTTACATTTAAAACCACATGGTACAAGGTTTCTGTCAAATATTGATCAAATTCTTGATGTCAGTAGAAGTTTCTCTGGCGGTAATCAGACCTCATTGCCTCAAGGCTAATATCAGAACAAAAGCAAGGGACATTGTACAAATTATCCTCTCAGATTAACACAAGTCCACTACCGCTGTATAGCTCCTGGTAGATGCAAGATGAGCACGTAGAACAGTTTGCTGATCAACAACCCCCTATCTTTTCAGTGTCAACATGCAACAGATTTGGTCCTTTTAACCCTTGTCCTGCTAATCCCGGATATGCCTTATCTTTGAAACAATGTAGATCCAGATCAGATGGCTTCTGATGAAGCCATCTGATCAGGATCTACATTGTTTGCCATTCAGATTGTGAATTTGTTGCAATAATTTGCATCAAGTAATCTGATTGGTTGATAATGGGTAGTGGGTGTGGCATATATGAATATTCAGCAGGACAAGGGTTAAGAACCAAAACATTTTTGGCCCAAAAATTGGCAGTTTTGGGAGCTACTCATAGTTTGGCAGAAAAAAGAAAAACCAACAACAACAGACTATAGATATTGTACTTGCTAGAACAATTAACCCATAGCATGCCAATCAAGACAATTGTCATCTGCTTTGACGTCTGCTGGTTACTTTAACCCTTATCTTGCTGAATATTCATTCAAGCCACACCCATTTCTGTCTATCAACCAATCAAATTACTTGATGTAATTTATTGCTACAAATTCATACACTGAATGCCAAACAGCGTAGATCCTGATCAGATGGCTCCTTCAGAAGCCATCTGATCTGGATCTACACTGTTTGCAAAGATGGGGGTTGTCGTGAACAGCAAGATAAGGGTTAAAATATGTTCTATTAAAGGGTTATCCTTTGGAAGCAAGGAATACACCTCAGAACTGGAAAATATGAAGTGTACATGTTTTCTGGGCCAGACTAGCTAGTTTCGGCCAATTAGGCCTCATCAGTGACCCTCAAGTATTTTCAATATTCCACAATGGAAACAATTATCCCAAAGGACAAGAAAATATAAACTACACTATGATGTAGGGCAGGGAGACTTTTTACTGCTGCCACACATTCCCAGATACCAGCTGTAGTAACGTTAAATATGTTTAAAAGTCATTTTTGCAAGCAGTGTGGCCCCATAAGCGGTCTTTGGAACAGTTCCAATGTGGTCTTGTTTTAGGAATTAAACTGTAGTTCCTCTTTTAACCTTTCAACCCTGAAGACCAACACAGATACCAATGCAAACAGTGTAGATCCAGATGATATGGCTCATGTCAAGAAGTCTTAACAGGACCTACACTTTTGCCTGTCTGTTAGGGATTTTGACTCAACTGCCCCATTGACAACAATAGATGATACCACATTTAGTCACAGCAAAGTCCATTTCAGAATCTCAACCATTTATGTTGATCTTTAAAAGTACCAATCACATTTCAGCAGAAGATATTTTCAGTTTTTCCTTTATTTCTTTTGAGAAAATAAGGCTTGGAACTTCATCTTAAGGGGAATGGATTCACCTTCAGGGGAGGCAACTCCTGCAAAAGTGTTTTTGTCTCCCATATCAATAGGGGTCAGCTCCTCAGGAGCAAATTCTTTCCTTTAAGAGTTGACCCGTTTATGGGACAGGGCTTATAGAAAAGCGCTAAGGAAGTCCCTAAAGTTGTCTCTCACTGAAAAATGTGGAAAAATCTGACAGGTGTTCCCATTCCCTTTTATTGTCTTAAGTATGATGCATATATAATATGAAGACTATACTGTCAGTGAAAAAGTTTAGAATGTTGTCTTATGAAATTTTGTGGTACTTTAAGGACATCTCCAGTTAAAAAGGAATAGCTCAGTGATAGCTCAGTCGTTAGCACATTTGACTTATGATGGAAAGGTTGTGGGTTCGAATCCGGCCACGGGAGGCGAGGTGTGTCCTTGGGCAAGACAAGTTATGACAGTGCCCCACTTGACCCAGGTGTAAATGGGTAGCAGTCACTGCCTCTCTCTCTCGTGCATGGGTGATAACATCCGGAATAAGTGTTCCAGAGCAATTCAATAAGCTTGGAGTTTTCATCGCAATTTGGTACCGAAAACTCTAAAACGGATACCCTGGCAAACAGTTCAGGCCCAGATCTGACGCTGCAGAACACGGCATCTGATCAAGGCCTACACTGATTCCAAAAAATTTGGCCATTTTCCAAATGAATTTTGAAGAAACCACAACCTGACACCCCTAAATTTTGAAATGGACTCCTGCTATATATAAGGAGGAAGATTCCATTTGGTACAAAAAGGGTTAAATAAAGAGAAAAATAGAAGGATAATTTTGTGATAAATTTTCTTATTTCTCCATTTAAGGAGAATGGATAGACCTTCAGGGGAGGCAACTCCTACAAAAGTATTTTACCTCCCATTTCAATAGGGGTCAACTCTTAAAGGGAAGAATTTGCTCCTTAGAAGCAAATTCTTTCCTTTAAGAGTGGACCCCTTTTTCAGTGGGACGAAGCCTAGAGAAAAGTGAACAGGAAGTCCCGAAAGTTGTCTCTCTTAGAAAAATGGCGGAAAAATCTGCTAGGTGTTCCCATGATCCTTAACCAAATGTTACTGGTAATTGTTAGATGAGGTGATTCTAACAATTAACTACAGCATACCTTTAAGCCTGCCCCAGCAAAGTAGAAGTAAAACAAAGATCAGGAATCGATACAATTAACTTACTCCACCCATCAAAGACACCAAAGGGAAAGAAATACAAACATTAAGCGACCAGACCATAATGGAAACCTAAACAAAGGAAGGCCATAAGGACAGTCACTTTCCCACAAAATGGCCATATGGCCATCCGAAATTAAAAGACACAAGTGATACACACTTAAATCAGAATGGCGTCTATAAAACCCTGAAAATGCCCCGCGCAGTTCATGGCACCGATAACCCTGATTAAGGAGTTTAGCCGTTAAAAATTTACTACGAGTGTTGAAGTCAGTTACATGACCACACACCCTAGCAAACCGAATTAATTGCGAAACACAAACGCCACAGGGCGGCGCACGAGGAACATCACCACCCAAAAAAGGAAAATTTACAATCTCAAAATCAAAGTCATCGTGTTTATCATAAATTTTGCACGAAACAAACCCATCTACAATAGAAAGATGTAAATCTAAAAACGGGGCCCCGGTATCAGAAGAATTTGCTTTATTTAACTGAAGCTCCGGAGGGTAAATCTGACTGATCAAACCATCGAAATAGGTATTATCAATATTTAATAAATCATCTAAATATCTAGAAGTGGAGCTAAAAGCTTCAATAACCCCAGATTGGTTATCAATGGAATGCGACAACATGAAGTCTCTTTCATAACAATACAAGAACAGATCAGCCACAAGAGGTGTGCAATTCGTACCCAACGGAATACCCACAACCCGCCCAAACAACTTAGTACCGAATCCAACACAAACACTGCCAAGCAGAAAGGCGAGGGCATTACACACACCCCGACACGACCAAAGTGCACAACCCCTATGCTCTCCAGAAGCGAAAAACGCATTTCCGACATTACA
Source organism: Lucinisca nassula (assembly GCA_963580285.1). Taxonomy (NCBI): domain Eukaryota; kingdom Metazoa; phylum Mollusca; class Bivalvia; order Lucinida; family Lucinidae; genus Lucinisca; species Lucinisca nassula. Next base: position 27,257,580 of record OY757022.1, read on the forward strand.
TGAAAGACAGAGAGAATCTTCTCTGCGAAAAGCCCACCCAATTAAATCAATAAGCTTCCCCTTGAGACCATGAGGAAGAGCAGCGCAAAGAGTGGAAAAATCGTAAGTAGACAGACAGGAGGAAGAAAATGTCTGGATTTCAATTTATTTAAAACCTCATTCGAATTTTTTACAGACCAAAACAGATTTCTTCCTGATCTTTCAAAGACTTTATCACAATATTTAATCACATGCGTTTTAATAGCAGCAAGACAGGAAGTTAACAACCCAGAAAGTTCAGTGGTAGTGCAAGAGCTAGAATTTGCAATAAACCGTGCCCCGGAAGGTCTTTTGTGAAGTTTTGGTAACCAGTATAGCGTAGGAAGCTTGTCTTGGCCTTCGGTAACACACACAGCAAACCCGGTGGCTGAATGACAAATATGTTTATCCACTATAACCCTCTCTTCAGCCAAAGGCCGAAGTCCACAGGCCCCAGCACCACCAAGCTCCTGCTTAAGAGTGCCAACACAAGGATGACGCTTTTAGCTGCCCCGCCTGCAGGGGCCAAAACAAACTTCCCACGAAACTCCCCAACACCCAGCCCAAGACGACGCAAAGACGTCTTAGGCTTAGGAGGTAATAAGTCAGCATTTTGAGAATAGAAAGAAATGCGTTTATTCACCATTTTTAAAATGACCAGTTTCCAGTCCTTAAGGGCTTTATGCTCAACATACCCCCGCTCACACCACCGACCACCGAACCCACCCAAGGAAGCAGCGATCTTATCCCCACATAGTAGTACGAGTCGGACTGTCTGTGCATATAAACCCTATTGGTGGCATGAAATGTTATTTCCACTCAGTGTCGGGTAAAAGTCACTCAAAATTGGAAGCAATGTCACCAGAATGACCTATATAATGTTGATGGGGACATTAAACCTGAAATCAAACAAAACCTGCAGCATATATTTCTAGCATGATGTACCATATTTACCCTTAAGTAGTTGGCCACCTCATCTCCTTAACAAACTTGTTCTAAAATTTGAACAAGTATAATTTACCACCCAATGATGTGTCTAAAAATAGCTGGATGAGTGGAAAACAGTGTAGACCCTGATGACTTGCAGCATTCTGTGACGCCTCATCTGCATCTACACTGTAAGCTCAGGCTTGTCAGTCCCAGTACATACAGTAAATATGGTAAAGAAAAGTATCTATTGATCAGCTCATCTGGTGCTAAGTTTAATCCATAAAATGCCAGTCACGACAATTGTCGTCTGCTTTGTTGTCTGCTGGTTACTTTAAAAAATTATTTTTGCAAACATTGTGGACCCAAATCAGACTGCTCCTCTAGGAGCAGTCTGATTTGGGCCCACACAGTTTGCCTGTATGCAAAAATGTTTTTAAAAAAAGTTTGCCAAAAAAAAAAAAAAATCAGATGATATACGTATGCTGAGGACATTTTCGGATGCAGTTTTTCGTGCCCTCTTAAGGGTTAAAGGTTAATATTTCGGCCTAAGGTGAGGCAAGAAGTTTATTTGGATACAAAAATTTGCAAATTTTAAGTTATTTCACAAATATTTAAAAGACTTCTTTTTATGCCTGCCACTCATTTGTCTGGCATTCATAGAGTTCAAGTCTAGGAGACTGTGATCATGGTGGGCAGCACTGTCTTGCTGAGAATTATTTGTTTCATCTTCCATGAAGTCACTCGCATTTGAAATTCTCTTAGATTCAATAGGTGGTAATGGATTCTGCCTGGGTGTGGCTTGCACTTTACTTGTGTTTATACGAAAGTCTGCAAAAAAGTCTGCTTCTTGTTCCATTCTGTCTCTCCCATAATCCAATTGGTTACTGTAGGAATGATTGGATGACAGGGAATTTGCTGAAGCAGGTATGGTAATGTCACTTTTTGTTGGACTTGGATTTTGTTTGCCTATTGATGGCAGGACGGCATATTTTTTCTCCTTGATAGACTCATTAGTATTCCAATCATTTAACAGTTCAGTTATGTCACCAATATTCATATCTGTTGGTGGGGTTTTAATTTTAATTGAATATGCTCTCTCAGACTCGAAGGTGTTGTTCTCTGCAAGTTGTTTAATAGAATAAGCTCTCTCCATTTGGTTAAAAACATTTCCTTGTTCACCTATTGACATCATTTGGTGGTTCCTGCCGTAGAACCTGCTGGAACTCTCTAGTTCCCTGTTTTCACTGTGAAAGTCTTGGTTATACATATTATCATTGTTATCCAGGAGCAGGTTGTTATAATCATTGATATAAGTGATCCTAGGGTTGTAGTTTTCTGTTGGTGGCTTGGAAACTCGCGAAGCAGCCGAATGTCTTTCATGACGACTTCTCCTTGCTGCAGATCTGGCGGCTGATGATTTTCTTGACCTTGTTGAAGCTGATAGTCTCTCTCGAAATTCACTTGGCATCAGCGTTAGTTCCCTTTCCAATTTGTATGGTGGTGGAGGCATGTTGTCTGCCATCATTGTAGTTGTATCCTTCATTTTCTTGTAAATAAGGTCTTTGGTGTAATATCACATACTATTGAATGCTAGACTATAAATATCTCGCATTTTCATGTCAGTCATTTTGTCACAGTATTGCAGATTTTGTTTTGGGTATGGAATTAGCTCCCACACAGTTTGATACATGTACCAATCACTTTGGACATAGTAAACAGTGAAAACTTATCCAGAATAATGTCTACTCCAGTCAGAACACACTTCTATGGAATCAAGTTGAACATGTGCAAAACATTACAAAAACACACCCATACAAATACAGTGTAAATTTTACTGTAAAAAAACTTCCAAAAACACTAGTTTTACGATAAAAAATTGTGTTATTTTTCTTATTTCTGCTCAAAATATAGATACATGTAGTGGGGTTTCATTCGAACCGTCTTAATCTATATTTTAGAGCAGAAATAAGAAAAATAAGATTTACCCCTGTTAACTCCAGTTTTACTACATAAAAGTGGGGTTAAAGGTATTCAGAATTACATAGGCCTGATTTTGTAATGACACAATTTGAACACAGTCTTATTGTATTTAGAACACAATGTGTCACAGTCTGCCCTTATTACAATGTGTCACAGTCTGCCCTTATTCCCTTGATCTGTTTACTTACTGACAATAAATCCGTGAAAAATTGATTTTGTCACAGCAAAAGTTTAATCTGATTTATTGGACACTTAATATTTAACAAAGCATAATCTTGGGATTTATAAATAATCCTGATTGATAAACTATTGCTTGTATTTGCAGTCATTTATGTATTAGTTGTTTGCACATTCAGTTTAGTCACTTGACTGTTTCTTATCGCTGTGGTCGGCTGAGGACAGCTGCATTTTTGTAGAAAAGTAAAACTGCAGAATTTTGTGATCTCAGTCAGAAACAACTATTTATCGTTTTCCCTCATTACTTGAGTTTGTGATTTTAAAGTCTGTTTTCACAGTGCGGCCTCCTCTTCACACTAGTGCTGCTTCATGAACTGAAATATACATACATAGAATTACATACAGGATCTTACATGAGTGTTCATGTATTATTACATGAGTGTTCATGTATTATTGAATTTATTAAACAAGTTGAGGAAAAGGGATAAGATGCGAGGCTTTGCCGAGCATTTTTTCCTTTTCCTGAACAAGTTTAACAAGTTCAATAATACCTGCGCACGAATGCAGGATTCTATTTATCATATGACATTTAAAATGCATTTTATTCTCGATTGTTTACAAAAATGTCAATATTCCGTCATTAGTAAACCCGACGTGGCTAAGGACATGGTGCATGTTATCTGATCAGGGTCTACTCTGTTTGCAAAAAGTTCAGCCAATTTCAAAATAAATTTTGAAGAAAACACAAACTGACACCTCTAAACATATATAAGAAGGAAGATTCCATTTGGTACAAAATGGGTTGATAATACTTTTACAAACTTGCATGTAGAGATGGCAACTTTAAAGCATGCACCCATATTTGACCGTGACCTACATTTTATGGTTCACTGACTTTTTAAACAATTGTATCTTGCATTTGGGGATGGTAACTTTTATACAAGCAGTCATATTTGAATTTGACCTACTTGTTATGGTTCACTGACTTCGTAAACTATTGCGTCAACCCTAGTGTTTACCCTAATACAGGAGCCCATTTGTTAAGAATTATAAGAGCTTCATTATTGATACTTGGTAGAAACTTGCATCTGGAGATGGCAACTTTAATACATGCAACAATATTCGACCTTGACCCTTGACTTACATTTCATGGTTCACAAACTTTCTAAACTATAGCGTTCACCCTAATGAAAGAGTCTATGTCTAAAGAACTATAGGAGCTTCATTAATGATACATGGTACAAACTTGCATCTAATATTCCTTGCTTAATCTTGGCCTACATTTCATGGTTTTGGGACTTAGCACCCCATAGCCTTTGACAGAATTCTTGTCTGTAGATAAAGTGGGTTTACAGGGATGTGCATTACCTGTCCTGTTCACGTATGTAAACATAAATATTTCTTACATGCTTTTCAATGAATGATAGAGATTTATCAGTGAAATATAAAATGATATTTTCACTGTTTCAAACAGTGAAAATACGATTTTTTATTTTTCACTGTTTGGGACTACTTTTTTCTTCAAATCTAACTCTAATTTCAATTTTATCTTTGTCAGATAACTGAACAATACTGAAATGTGTTCTAATTGACGCATAGCCCGTTCATGTGTGACGGGGACGTTACTGACGTCATTTATGACGCTGACGTCTTTTGTCGCGCGAGGTTAGACTCGCCAGCAACTTCTTTGGAAAACTACTCTCTCAATTATTTCATAAATCATTCATAATAATACCATCCCAGGCCATTTCTCAGGTGCAAACTTTCAGTTTACACCCAAAAGTATACCCACTAAACACGATGGACACCACTAAATTGACGCGAAACAAACAGGAACAAAGATAATTTTCTCCGAATGTGAGCGACACCATTAAAGACGCTAAATATTGCCTTTTGAAGCATGTAAGAAACAGAAAATTTGATTTTTTCAGTGCAAGATCAAATTTTATTTCACTCATGAACACCAAAACTGCTATTTTCACTCGTGGCTACGCCACTCGTGAAAATAACAGTTTTGGTGTTCATTCGATGAAATAAAATTCGATCTTACACTGAAAAAATCAAATATCCTCTATTTTATAACCTCTGAAGGTGTATACATCCCTTTCAATTCTTCAGAATTTTTACTCAGTAATTTGTCACTATTTTTGTTTCATGTTTAAATTTCAATCTTTTGTTTGAGGATAAAGCAATTTCCTGTCAGTGAAGGATTAAGTTTTTATAGGCAGACTTATTAGGTTAGAAGGTCAACTTTGACCACATGTTAAATACTGTAAATGTAATGATTCAGGTGACAAAATCTTATCCACAAAACTGTATTGAGATTCAAGAAGGGCATTTGTCTCTTTCTGGCATAAGACTGTACACTGTACCAGTTAACAACTGAGCACCCTGAGCACTATAAGTTAGCCATATAAGTATTAGCCTCTGCAGGAAAAGTGTTGTTAAGTAAACTGACCCTCTCAACATAAGCTGCGTAATGTTGACTGAGCTGCGTAATGTTGACTGAGTTTGTTAAACTCACAACCAAGCAGCTAACACATAGAACTATAATGAGATTTGATAGCAAAACATTTTCAAAAGCCATCAAAAGTTGGGCTTGACATTTAATGTGAACCAAAAAAGAAAGATGTCTGCAACAATTGTGATTGAGGGTTTGAGGACTGCCAGGTATTTGTCCAAGCCTCACCAGGAACAGTGGGAGGTGGTTTGAGGACTGCGAGGTATTTGTCCAAGCCTGACCAGCAACAATGGGAGGTGATTTGAGGACGTCCAAGCCTGACCAAGAACAATTGGAGGTGGTTTGAGGACTGCCAGGTATTGGTCAAAGCCTGACCAGGAACAGTGGGGGTTGGTTTGAGGACTGCCAGGAATTGGTCTAAGCCTGGCCAGGAACAGTGGGAAGTGGTTTGAGGACTGACAGGTATTGGTCTAAGCCTGACCAGCAACAGTGGGAGGTGGTTTGAGGACTGCCAGGTATTGGTCAAAGCCTGACCAGGAACAGTGGGGGTTGGTTTGAGGACTGCCAGGAATTGGTCTAAGCCTGGCCAGGAACAGTGGGAGGTGGTTTGAGGACTGACAGGTATTGGTCTAAGCCTGACCAGCAACAGTGGGAGGTGGTTTGAGGACTGCCAGGTATTGGTCAAAGCCTGACCAGGAACAGTGGGGGTTGGTTTGAGGACTGCCAGGAATTGGTCTAAGCCTGGCCAGGAACAGTGGGAGGTGGTTTGAGGACTGTCAGGTATTGGGCCAAGCCTGACCAGCAACAGGGGGGGGGGGGGGGGTGATTTGAGGACGTCCAAGCCTGACCAAGAACAATGGGAGGAGGTTTGAGGACTGCCAGGTATTGGTCAAAGCCTGACCCAGAACAGTGGGGGTTGGTTTGAGGACTGCCAGCTATTGGTCCAAGCCTGACCACGAACACATCGGGGTTTGTTTGAGGACTGCCAGGTATTGGTCCCAGAGGTGTAAAATAACCCTCAAACTTACTCGCCCTTATCATCTAAACTTTTCATTTAGGTGCTAAAAATGAAGAAAAAGTAAGTTCAGTTTTGAAAACCTTACTCCCCCTGCCTTAAAACTTACTCGCAAATGCGAGCGGGCGAGTGGAATTTTACACCCCTGGGTCCAAGCCTGACCAAGAACAATGGGAGGAGGTTTGAGGACTGCCAGGTATTAGTCTTAGCCTCACCAGGAACATTGGGAGCTGATGTGAGGACTGCCAGGTATTGGTCAAAGCCTGACCAAGAACAGTTGGCGGTGGTTTGAGGACTGCCAGGTATTGGTCAAAGCCTGACCATTAACAGTGGGAGCTGGTTTGAGGACTACCAGGCATTGGTCCAAGCCTGACCAGGAACAGTGGGAGGTGATTTGAGGACTGCCAGGCACTGGTCAAAGACTGATCAGCCACAGTGGGACTTGGTCTGAGGACTGTCAGGTATTGGTCAAAGACTGATCAGGAGCAGTGGGAGCTGGTTTGAGGACTTCCAGGTATTGGTCCAGGCCTGACCAGAAACAGTGGGATTTGGTTTGAGGACTGCCAGGTATTGGTCCAGGCCTGACCAGGAACAGTGGGATTTGGTTTGAGGACTGCCAGGTATTGGTCCAGGCCTTACCAGGAACAGTGGGAGCTGATTTGAGGACTGCCAGGTATTGATCCAAGCCTGACCAGGAATAGTGGGAGTTGGTTTGAGGACTGCCAGGTATTGTTCCAAGCTGGACCAGGAACAGTGATAGGGTGTCTGAGGATTGCTAGGTATTGGTCCAGGCCTGACCAGGAACTGTGTGATGTGGTTTGAGGACTGCCCGCTATTGGTCCAAGCTTGACCAGAAACAGTGGGAGGTGGTTTGAAGACAGCCAGGTATTGGTCCAAGCCTTACCAAGAACAGTGGTCGGTGGTTTGAGGACTGCCGTGTATTGGTCCAAGCCTGACTAGGAACAGTGGGAGTTGGTTTTAGGACTTCCAGGTATTGGTCCGAGTTTTTGTCCAAGCCTGACCAGGAACAGCGAGGGTGGTTTGAGACTGCCAGGTATTGGTCAAAACCTCACCAGGAACAGTGTTAGGGGGTTTGAGGAGTGCCAGTTATTGGTCGAAGCCTGACCAGGAACAGTGGGATTTGGTTTGAGGATTGTCAGGTATCGGTCCAAGCCTGACCAGGAACAGTGGGAGTTGTTTGAGATTGCCAGGTATTGGTCAAAGCCTGTCCAGGAACAGCGTTAGATGGTCTGGGGTCTGACAGGAATTGGCCCAAGCTGGACAAGGATAATGGGGGGGGGGGGTGGACTGCCATGTTTTGGTCCAAGCCCAACCAGGAACAGCATTGGGGGGTTGAGGACTGACAGGTATTGGTCAAAGACTGATCAGCCACAGTGGGAGTTGGTTTGAGGACTGTCAGGTATTGGTCAAAGACTGATCAGGAACAGTGGGAGCTGGTTTGAGGACTACCAGGTATTGGTCCAGGCCTGACCAGGAACAGTGGGATTTGGTTTGAGGACTGCCAGGTATTGGTCCCGGCCTGACCAGGAACAGTGGGAGCTAATTTGAGGACTGCCAGGTATTGATCCAAGCCTGACCAGGAACAGTGGGAGTTGGTTTGAGGACTGCCAGGTATTGGTCCAAGCTGGACCAGGAACAGTGATAGGGTGTCTGAGGATTGCTAGGTATTGGTCCAGGCCTGACCAGGAACTGTGTGATGTGGTTTGAGGACTACCGGGTATTGGTCCGAGCTTGACCAGGAACAGTGGGAGGTGGTTTGAAGACTGCCAGGTATTGGTCCAAGCTTGACCAAGAACAGTGGGCGGTGGTTTGAGGACTGCCGTGTATTGGTCCAAGCCTGACTAGGAACAGTGGGAATTGGTTTTAGGACTGCCAGGTATTGGTCCGAGCAGTCTTGAGGACTGCCAGGTATTGGTTCAAGCCTGACAGGGAACAGTGGGAGTTGGTTTGAGGACTTCAAGGTGTTAGTCCAAGCCTGACCAGGAACAGCAAGGGTGGTTTGAGACTGCCAGGTATTGGTCAAAACCTCACCAGGAACAGTGTTAGGGGGTTTGAGGAGTGCCAGTTATTGGTTAGGGGGTTCCTGACCAGGAACAGTGGGATTTGGTTTGAGGATTGTCAGGTATCGGTCCAAGCCTGACCAGGAACAGTGGGAGTTGTTTGAGATTGCCAGGTATTGGTCAAAGCCTGGCCAGGAACAGCGTTAGATGGTCTGGGGCCGGACCAGGATAATGGGGGGGGGGGGGGGTGGACTGCCATGTTTTGGTCCAAGCCCAACCAGGAACAGCATTGGGGGGTTGAGGACTGACAGGTATTGGTCAAAGCCTGACCAGAAACAGTGTTAGGTAGTTTGAGGACAGCCAGGTACTCGTCCAAGCCTGACTGGGAACAACGGGAGGTGGTTTGAGGATTGCCAGGTATTGGTGCAGGCTTGACCAGGAACAGTGTGAGGTGGTTTTGGGACTGACAGGTATTGGTCCAAACCTGACCAGGAACAGTGGGTGTTGGTTTGAGGGCTAACAGGTATTGGTCCAATAAAATTCAAAAATGAAGCCTGACCAGGAACAGTGGGAGGTGGTTTGTGGATTGACAGGTATTGATCCAAGCCGGACCAGGAACAGGGTAAGGTGTTTTGGGAACTGACAGGTGTTGGTCAAAGCCTGACCAGGAGCACTGGGAGTTGGTTTGAGGACTGCCAGGTATTGACCAGGAACAGATAGGGTGTTGTAGGATTGACAAGATATTGGTCAAAGCCTGACCATTAACAGTGGCAGGTGGTTTGAAGACTGCCAGGTATTGATACAAGCCTGACCAGGAACAGTGTAAGGTGGTTTGAGGACTGACAGGTGTTGGTGAAAACCTGACCAGGAACAGTGTTAGGGGTTTAGGATTGACAGGTATTGGTCCAAACTGACCAGGTACAGTGAGAGGTAGTTTGAGGGGCCAGGTATTGGTCCAAGTCTGACCAGGAACAGTGGGAGGTGGTTTGAGGACTGCCAGGTGTTGGTCCAAGCCCGGCCAGGAATATTGGGAGGTGGTTTGAGGACTCCCAGGTATTGGTCCAAGCCTGACCAGGAATAGTGGGAGGTGGTTTCCTGACTGCCAGGTATTGGTCCAAGCCTGACCAAGAATAGTGGGAAGTGGTTTGAGGACTGCCAGGTGTTGGTCCAAGCCTGACCAGGAACAGTTGGAGGTGGTTTGACAGGTATTGGTCAAAACCTGACCAGGAACAGTGTTAATGGGTTTGAGGTATTGGCCTGACCAGGAACGGTGTGAGGTGGTTTGAGGACTGACAGGAATTGGTCAATGCCTGACTTGGAACAAAGTCATGCTAAAATGAAATAAGAGGTTTATGAGTAATAGAGGAATCAACTCTCACTCTAAATATGGAAGCAGGCCCTCACCCATCAGGGCTCGGAAAAATAGATTGGGCTGCATGCTGCTTCCTGGCAGAGCTGAAACTGACTTCAAAGTGGTGCCAGGTGGGCTGTTCCTGCATATAAACCCTGTGGTTTGTCTGGGTGGTAAGGCTTGAGATGTCATTTCATCTAAGTGTTGGGTAAAAGTCCCACAAAATTGGAAGCAATGTCTCTAAAATGACCTAAATAATGTTAAAAGAATGTAAATCCTTGATTCAAACAAACAAATGTGGAAACATCTCTCACCTGAAATAATTGTTGAAAATACTGGTATTATTCCTTGCATATCGAAATTCCTTGTAACTTTTTGTGATGACGAAAATTTTTCCTCAAATTTATATAAATTATCCTGACTTTTTGATTGTAATATGTAAGTCATATTCCATGATGTTAACAATTTAAGGGGAATGGATACACCTTCAGGGGAGGCAACTCTTTCAGAAATACTTTTTTCATCCTTATTGATAGGGATCTATGCCCAAGTACTCTTAACCCTTATCCTGCTGAATAATTAATTTAGCAACACCCATTTCAGACTGTGAACCAATCAGATTACTTGATACAATTTATTCCTGCAAATTCACAAACTAGATGTCAAACAGTGTAGATGCTGATCAGATCTGGCACTGCACTGTTTGCAAAGGTAGTGGTTGCCGTAAAGAGCAGGATAAGGGTTAATACTGTTGTGCAGACCCTTTCCTTTTCCAGTTGTTCAAAGCATCGTTAGCTTAATGAGCTCATTAGTGGTCAAAATGCTAACTTGGCCCTGCCCATCACGGCTTGAAGAAATAGATTGGGCTGCATGAGGCTTCCACACAGAGCTGAAACCGACCGCACATGAGTACTGGTAAACAGCTTATCGGTTCAAAGCCTGCCCAGGAAAAGTGGTGCAAGTCAGACCATCCATGCATAGAAACCCTATTGGTTTCATTGGGCAGCAGGGCTTGAGATGTCATTTCATCTCAGTTTCGGGTAAAAGTCCCACAAAATTGGAAGCAGTCTCCAAAATGACCTATACAGTGTTGACGGGGATGTTAAACCTCAAATCAAACAAACAAAATGTTAACTGTTCAAGCAAGTACAACATCTAATATAGCATCATTTTTGCTGAAAAAAAAATGAGCATTTGCTGCTCGCATTTTTCAGCAAAAATATTAGCATGTTTGCCATATCAAATGATCAAAGTTTTAACGATTTGTTAACTTACAACATTGTTAATTTTGATCAACTGGCCCCAGGAAGTTCTAAAATTGTCTGCCTTGAAGAAAATGGCAGAAAATGTGTTCGATGCATCTATTCCCATTAACTATTCAGGTACATTCAACATGTGAACACTGCATGACACATGGCACACAACAAGCTAAATGGGGTCCTGAAGCTTGTGTGCTCATCAAAGACCAAAATTGGTCTGTGTAAAACCTCAGTCTGAAAATAGCCCTTTTCTCTTCTACTTGGAGAAGCTTGTTTCAACAGGCATCTAAATAGTGCTCAGCAAAGACTGATCAGACCGTGCAGTTATGCAGGCTGGTCTGAGTCTTTGGTGGATGCAGATGCCCCAAAATACCTTTTCTTTTGGTGTGGCCCAGATTATATATTCTTGTTCAAAAAAGGCATTGACTGGATATTTGAAAATTTGCACATAGAATTATTTTATCAGTGATCATATATAGTGTCAAGGGTCGACAAATATTGGCACGAACCTTAATGATGTTTTGACGAAAAGATTAAGTTATTTAACTATTTGATCAACACATAATACATGATCTTGATGAATTGCTATGAGGGGTTTTAGAAGCTTTTCCTCTTTTCCTATGTTTTGTTTGTTTGATTTGAGGTTTAACATCCCCATCAACACAGTATAGGTCATTTTGGAGATGTTGCTTCCAATTTTGTGGGACTTTAACCCAACATTGAGATAAAATGACATCTCAAGCCCTTTCGCCCAATGAAATCAATAGGGTTTATAAGCATGGACGGCTGACTCGCACCGCTTTGCCTAGGCAGGCTTAGATCCTCTAAGCGGTTTACCAGTACTCATGTGGGGTCAGTTTCAGCTCTGCTTGGAAGCATCATGCAGCTCATCTATTTCTTCAAGCCTAAGCAAACAGTGCAGACCCAGATCAGACAGCTCCTTGGAGCAGAAAGAAATAAGAACAATATTGTATACCTGTAAATACGAGTTTTCTCTATATAAATCGAGGTTTATGGGGTGGGGGTGTTCATTTCACGGACTTGTTCACATGATGAAAATTTGTCTGTTGCTGTCCAAAGATCCAAACAGTCACCAATTTGCACTCCCAGGGTTTTGATTTTGAGTTTACAAATGTATCAATATAACCCGTAACACTTAGAGCACTGTGCAGAATTGTATAGCAGATAGTACACATAATTTCTTTTTAGCTCACCTGTCACGTAGTGACAAGGTGAGCTTTTGTGATCACTTTTTGTCCGTCATGCATCCGTGCGTGCATCCGTCCGTGTGTGCGTCCATGCGTCCGTAAACAATTTCAAATAAGTATATCTGTAATACCCCATGGTCAATCTTGATCAAATTTCATGAGAAGCAGCATCATCAGGTAGGGGGAAAGGCTGCATAAGGTATTTGGGATGATCAGATTGGAATTCTGGTTGCCATGGCAACATATAGCTTCCATAGACTTACAATGGGAAAAAAATAAAATATCATCTTCTCTGAAACCACATGGCCCAGAGCTTAGATATTTAGCATGTATTAACGGCCAGTGGTCACCTACATAATTCCTGCCATTCATGCCCCTGGGGTCCAAATTGGCCACACCCCGGGGCCCCTTCGCTCCCATAGACTCATAATGGAACAAAAAGCTTCAAAAATCTTCTTCTCGGAAACCACAGGGCCCAGAGCTTAGATATTTAGCATGTAGCAATGGCAAGTGGTCACCTACATAATTCCTGCCAATCATGCCCCTGGGGTCCAAACGGGCCACGCCCCGGGCCCTTTAGCTTCTATAGACTCATAAAGGAAAAAAGCTTAAAAAATCTTCTTCTCTGAAACCACAGGGCCCAGAGCTGAGATATTTGGCATGTAGCAACGGAAAGTGGTCACCTACATAATTCCTGCCAATCATGCCCCTGGGGTCCAAATTGGCCACACCACGGGGCCCCTTAGCTCCCAAAGACTCGTAATGAAAAAAAAAGCTTCAAAAATCTTCTTCTCTGAAACCACAGGGCCCAGAGCTTAGATATTTAGCATGTAGCAACGGCCAGTGGTCACCTACATAATTCCTGCCAATCATGCCCCTGGGGTCCAAATGGGCGACGCCCCGGGGCCCCTTCGCTTCCATAGACTCAGAGCTTAGATATTTAGCAGGTAGCAACGGCAAGTGGTCACCTATATAATTCCTGCCAATCTTGCCCATGGGGTCCAAACAGGCTACGCCCCGGGGCCCTTTAGCTCCTATAGACTCATAATGGAAAAAAGCTTCAAAAATCTTCTTCTCTGAGACCACAGGGCCCAGAGCTGAGGTATTTGGCATGAAGTGAGTGAGTGTTTGAGTTTTACGTCTCACCAACAGCTAAGGTCATACGGAGACGGGACCTCGGTTTAAAGACTCATCCGAAAGTCTGGAGAAGCCCGGGATCGAACCTGCGACCCCTGGTTTACAAGGCGAGTAGCATAACCACTACACCACGGAGGCTTCTGTATTTGGCATGAAGCAACGGCAAGTGGTCACCTACATAATTCCTGACAATCATGCCCCTAGGGTCCAAATGGGCCACGCCCCGGGGCCCCTTAGCTTACATAGACTCATAATGGAACAAAAAGCTTCAAAAATCTTCTTCTCGGAAACCACAGGGCCCAGAGCTTAGATATTTAGCATGTAGCAACGGCAAGTGGTCACCTACATAATTCCTGCCAATCATGCCCCTGGGGTCCAAAAGGGCCATGCCCAGGGCCCTTTAGCTCCTATAGTCTCATAATGGAAAAAAGCTTCAAAAATCTTCTTCTCTGAAACCACGGGGTCCAGAGCTGAGATATTTGGCATGTAGCAACAGCAAGTGGTCACCTACATAATTCCTGCCAATCATGCTCCTTGGATCCAAATTGGCCACACCCCAGGGCCCCTTAGCTCCCAAAGACGCATAATGGATAAAAAGCTTTAAAAATCTTCTTCTCTGAAACCACAGGGCCCAGAGCTTAGATATTTAGCATGTAGCAACTGCAAGTGGTCACCTACATAAATCCTGCCAATCATGCCCCTGGGGTCCAAATGGGCGACGCCCCGGGGCCCCTTTGCTTCCATAGACTCATAATGGAACAAAAAGCTTCAAAAATCTTCTTCTCGGAAACCACAGCGCCCAGAGCTTAGATATTTAGCAGGTAGCAACGGCAAGTGGTCACCTATATAATTCCTGCCAATCTTGCCCATGGGGTCCAAACGGGCCACACCCCGGGGCCCTTTAGCCCCTATAGACTCATAATGGAAAAAGCTTCAAAAATCTTCTTCTCTGAAACCACAGGGCCCCGAGCTGAGGTATTTGGCATGTAGCAGCGGCAAGTGGTCACCTACATAATTCCAGCCAATCTTGCCCCTGGGGTCCAAATGGGCGACGCCACGGGGCCCCTTCGCTCCCATAGACTCATAATGGAACAAAAAGCTTCAAAAATCTTCTTCTCTGAAACCACAGGGCCCAGAGCTTAGATATTTAGCATGTAGCAATGGCAAGTGGTCACCTACATAATTCCAGCCAATCTTGCCCATGGCGTCCAAACTCCATAATGGAAAAAAGCTTCAAAAATCTTCTTCTCTGAAACCACAGGGCCCAGAGCTGAGGTATTTGGCATGAAGCAATGGCAAGTAGTCACCTACATAAATCCTGCCAATCATGCCCCTAGGGTCCAAATGGGCCACACCCCGGGGCCCCTTAGCTCACATAGACTCATAATGGAAAAAAATAAGCTTCAAAAATCTTCTTCTCAGAAACCACAGACCGTAGAGCTTAGATATTTAGCATGTAGCAACGGCAAGTGGTTACCTACATAATTCCTGCCAATCATGCCCCTGGGGTCCAAAAGGGCCACGCCCCGGGGCCCTTTAGCTCCTATAGACTCATAATGGAAAAAAAGCTTCAAAAATCTTCTCTGAAACCACATGGCCCAGAGCTGAGATATTTGGCATGTAGCAACGGCAAGTGGTCACCTACATAATTCCTGCCAATTATGCCCCTGGGGTCCAAATTGGCCACGCCCCGGGGCCCCTTAGCTCCCAAAGACGCATAATGGAAAAAAAAAGCTTCAAAAATCTTCTTCTCTGAAACCACAGGGCCCAGAGCTGAGGTATTTGGCATGTAGCAATGGCAAGTGGTCACCTACATAAATCCTGCCAATCATGCCCCTAGGGTCCAAATGGGCCATGCCCCAGGGTCCCTTAGCTCACATAGACTAATAGTTGAAAAAAAAAGCTTCATAAATCTTCTTCTCTGAAACCACAGGGCCCAGAGTTAAGATATTTAGCATGTACCAACAGCAAGTGGTCACCTACATAATTCCAGCCAATCATGCCCCTGGGGTCCAAATGGGCCATGCGCCGGGGCCCCTTTGCTCCCATAGACTCATATTTAAAAAAAGCTTCAAAAATCTTCTTCTCTGAAACCACAGCACCCAGAGCTTAGATATTTAGCATGTAGCAACGGCAAGTGGTCACCTACATAATTCCTGCCAATCATGCCCCTGGGGTCCAAAAGGGGCACGCCCCGGGGCCCCTTAGCTCCCATAGACTCATAATGGAAAAAAAAAAACTTCAAAAATATTCTTCTCTAAAACCACAGGGCCCAGAGCTGAGATATTTGGCATGTAGCAACGGCAAGTGGTCACCTACATAAATCCTGCCAATCATGCCCTTGGGGTCCAAATGGGCCACGCCCCGGGGCCCCTTAGCTCCCATAGACTCATATGGAAAAAAGCTTCAAAAATCTTCATCTCTGAAACCACAGGGCCCAGAGCTTAGATATTTACCATGTAGCAATGACAAGTGGTCACCTACATAAATCCTGCCAATCATGCCCCTGGGGTCCAAATGGGCCACACCCTGGGACCCCCTTAGCTCCCATAGACTCATAATGGAAAAAAAACTTCAAAAATCTTCTTCTCTGAAACCACAGGGCCGAGAGCTTAGATATTTAGCATGTAGCAACGGCAAGTGGTCACCTACATATTTCCTGCTAATCATGCCCCTGGGGTCCAAAAGGGCCACGCCCCAGGGCCCCTTTGCTCCCATAGACTCATAATGGAAAAAAGCTTCAAAAATCTTCTTCTCAGAAACTGTTAAGCATAGAACTTAGATATTTAGTATCTAGCAACATAAAATAGCCATCTACATAAATCCTGTTAACCCTGCCCCTGGGGACAAAATTGACCACGCCCGAGCTCATCACCTCAAATAGACTTATAATGGAAAAAAACTTAAAAATCTTCTATGAAACCATAAGGCCCAGAGCTTAGATTTTTAGTATGTAGCAATGTCAAGTGGCCACCTACATAAATCCTGCCAGTTATGCCCCTGGGATCCAAATTGGCCCCACCCCAGGGTTCTTTAGCTTCCATAGACTTACAATTGGAGAAACTTCAAAAATCTTCTTCTCTGAAACCATAAGTCCCAGAGCTTAGGTATTTAGCATGTAGCAATGTCGAGTGGTCGCCTACATGAATCCTGCCAATCATGCCCCTGGGGTCCAAATCCTGTTGCCCCTTAACTCCAACAAACTTATAATGGAAAAAGCTTCAAACATCTTCTTTGAAACCATGAAGTACAGACCTTAGATATTTAGTATATAGCAACACAAAATTGTCGCCTACATACACCTGCCAACCGTGCCCTTTGGGTCAAAATTGGCCAAGCCCCAGGGCTCATTAGCTTCTATAGACTTATTCTGGAAAAAACTTAAAAAAATCTTTTTCTCCAAAACCATAAGGCACAGATTTTGTTTGATTTGAGGTTTTACATCCCGGACAACACTGTATAGGTCATTTTGGAGATGTCTCTTCCAATTTTGTGGGTCTTTTTCCAAACATTGAGATGAAATTACATCTCAAGCCCTGTCGCCCAATGAAACCAGTAGGGTTTGTAAGCATGGACACCGCTTTGCCTGAGCTTAGATATTTAGTATGTAGCAATGTCAAGTGGTCTCCTACACTAATGATTTTCTTGTACACGGGTGAGCGATATAGGGCCATTGGGCCCTCTTGTCTTACTATACAGTGAAAATCAGGCTTGACATTTCATGTGAATCATCTTCCAGCAGACAATGAGTTAACATGAAATCAGTGGCCTAGTGGATAAGAGCACTGACTCTTAAGATCTCTCACCACTGTGGGTTTGAGCCTGGCTCACATGTTCTTCAAAGGAAGGTCAGGATGTTTTTCTCCAGGTTTTGGCCCACCTCTGATTAATGATCGGCTCGATATGAGTGAAATAATCTTGAAAGCGCCTTAAAACCAAATAAAAAAAAAACTAGTGGAAGAAAATATTTAACAGTGTTGATTTGCAGTTATAGATTTATAAATACACTGTTACGTAAAAATAAAAATTTTGACGCCTCTAGGACTTGCTGTAATTCTTCTTAAAATTTTAACAATTTGTTTCACGCTCCAATAAGGAGTCCAAAAGGTGCAGACATAATGGCAAACAGTGTAGACCCTGATCAGACTGCTCCTTCAGGAGCAGTCTGATCTGGGTCTGCACTGTTTGCTCAGGCCTATCTATCCCAATCAACACTTAGGATCATTATGGTAAGGAAACTCACCTTTTGTCCAAATACTTGTTCCTTCACCTTCTTTGACTTTGTTCAAGTTCTCTTTTGCTTCCATTACCTACCAGTACTTATTTTATGCCCACACTGTCAATCAGTTTGTTGAAATTAATTGCTATGTAAACAGTCACAATATCGTAAGTTTAGCCGAACCTGAACATAAAGACCTCTCACAGACTTTTTCAGTATCCATGGTAGCACTGGCCCAGTCTGTTTCAATGCCTCTTGACTACCTTGTACTATCAACAAGATCTAGACAAATTAATAAGATTTTTGATCAAACTTTGGAAGCCTAGGACTAGTCAGGATCTACATTTTCCAAGTTTTGCTGAAGACACTATTTACCTTTAATGGTGTAACTTTCATGCCTTTATAAGGAACCAGTGATTCGGTTGAGTTGCATGAAAAGTAATTCATTAATGGACCAAACCATAATAGATCAAAGTGAAAAAACAAAGGGGACATAGTTAAACCTTAAACTGCCAATTGCAATAATTGTTGTCTGCTTTGTCCTATGCTGGTTACTTTAAAAGCTATTGTTGCACACAGTATGGACCCAGACCAGACTGCTCCTAGGAGCAGTCTGATCAGGGTCAACACTGTTTGCCTGTATCCAGAAATATTTTCTAATAAGTGTGGAAGGAGATGCAGCAGACAGCACAAACATACAACATTTTCATCACCTCTTACCCATCGGGGCTTGAAGAAATAGATTGGGCTGCATGTTGCTTCCATGCAGAGCTGAAACTGAACACACATGAGTACTGGTAAAACCACTTAGAAGGACTTAAGCCTGCCCAGGCAAAGTGGTGTGAGTCAGACACTCCAATGCATATAAGCCTGGAATCTTCATTGGTTGTCAGGGCTTGAGATGTCATTTCATCTTGATGCCGGATAATGACCTAAATAGTGTTGAAGGGGATGTTAAACCTCAATTCAAACAATCAAACAAACAATATTTTCAAATGCAGGTTTTCTTGGCATCTAAAGGTTTAAAGATTTTTTAATTTTTTTTTATAATTTATTCTGAAGACATACATATACATACACAGCAAATTATATGTATAACACATTGATGAATACTTCCCAAGTTTCAAGTACATATATACATACATAAGGTTTAAAGAAAATGGCTGTATTTCATATTAATTTATACTATATTTAATCTGACTCCTAATAGGAATGAATTTCATTTTTGTGGATCTCTCGATGTGTAAACTCCAGCAAATCACCCACAAACTGCACTGGGCTTCATGCAGTTTATGAGTGATTCGCTGGAGTTTACACATCAGTAAAATCCGCAGAAAAGATAAGTAATTCCTTATAATTCCAACTTTGATGTAGAAAAGTTAAGAATGCCACAAAAATGGTAAATTCCAGGAATTATTTTGAAAGCATAATAACAAAGTTACCAACGGCCACGGTGAAATGATAATTCATATTAATATAGCTGCCATCTTTGATAGAAACCCCAAGCCCAAAAACATGTTCAGTTTTTGAAATCTGTTTATTTGCCTTCTAACATTAACCTTTTCAATAGTTTCCCATCATTTAATCGAAAGATGTTGATGTCACTTCATACAATGACGTAATGCGCGAGTTTTAAACATGCTCTTTGAAGTCACGTTATTACTACCTTTGTCTGTGTGAACTAGTTCTGAGATTCTTGGTCATGGAATTTATCAA
Organism: Lucinisca nassula; assembly: GCA_963580285.1. Lineage (NCBI taxonomy): Eukaryota > Metazoa > Mollusca > Bivalvia > Lucinida > Lucinidae > Lucinisca > Lucinisca nassula. The sequence goes on from OY757022.1 coordinate 27,277,072, forward strand.
AGTATAAAACTTTTATATCAACTAATCAAATTGCTCAAAATGATCATAATGATGGAGAATTGGAATTATCATTCATCACGTGAACATGTCCGTGAAATGAACACCCCACTAAACCCCACTTTATATAGAGAAAACTGGGGTTTAAGGGGGTTAACATTATTTTTCTTATTTTTGCTTCAAGACATAGGTTGTGGGTACTCGTTAGAACCACCTCAATGAGGCGATTCTAACGAGGACCCACAACCTATGTTTGCAGTATTTGTTAGAAAAATATCACGGATTTTCATCAGAAAAGTAGCCATTTTGGAGATGTGAAAAATACACTATGTCGCACAGGTGTGTTATCCTAATGATTGGAAGGGTGTCCGTATAATGAACACCCGTCTACACCCCACCTCATACAGAGAAAACTGGGGTTACTGGGGTATACATTACTTTTGTTATTTCTGTTCTAAGACATAGGTTGCAGAAGCCGCAATTGTGTAGTGGTTATGCTGCTCGCCTTGTAAACCAGGGATCACAGGATCAATCCCTGGCTTCTCCAGACTTTCGGATGAGTCTTTAAACCGAGGTCCCGTCTCGGTATGACCTTAGCTGTTGGTGGGACGTAAAACTCAAACACTCACTCACTCAAGACATAGGTCGTAGGTATTTGTTAGAGCCGCCTCGGTGAGGCAGTTCTAATAAGCCCCCTCAAGACATAGGCTGTGGGTACTCATTAGAACCGCCTCAATGAGGCGGTTCTAACGAGCACCCTCAACCTTTGTTTAGAGTATATATACTGACCGGAAATAGAAACTAAACACTTTTAAATTGTCTCGCCTGACAAAACAAGTGGATAATTCAGTTAAAAATTACTGATTAAGGACTTTACTAACTATCGACATGAATCCTGTAACAATTTTAAGAAAATCTGGTGTTCAAAATAAAAGTTTTTGGGAATAATGTGAAAAAGTGCATTTTTCACAAAATCTGTTTGAAATCGAATTTTGACGTCAACATTTTTTGCGTATAGGTAACAAGTACAAAGCAAGGAATAAAAAAATAACATAGCATCTAAAAATTATCGAGAAACAAACATTGTATTGAAATCTCAAAAACTGCTTTTTTTCAGCGAAATTTTCAAAATAATGTTTCAAGCCAAAAATCGACCCGAAAGTGCCTTCAATCGTTTTAGAATTCTCAGCTGTGTCTTAAATATTGATAAAAACAAAAACCGTAATCAGAAATGCCATACTTTTCGCTCACTTCCGGTGGTTTGGTCCAATATTTAAACGTCGATAACATTTCAACCATTGTGAAAATTTTCATTTTGTAAACAATATTCCCAACATTAGATGATGCGTAATAACTGCTAAAAATGGGAATCACATTCGCGACACAAAAAGTTTGACTCAATGGAAACTTGAACAGCATAATTTTGACCCTTGCTTTGAGCCTGTGGCTCTACCCGTTAAATCGTAGCTATCGTTAAACATTTTATTCGATAAATAAGACATGCCAATGATGATAATTTATATAATTGGAATTCAAACTTCATTAAAATGTTTCGCCAGTGACAATTTAAAAATGAGTGTATAGTTTCTATTTCCGATGAGTATATAAGAAAAATGTCACAAGTTTTCAACAGAAAAGAAATCATTTTGGAAAACTGAAAGAGTGAACTATGTCACATGGGTGTGTTATCATAATGTTAATTAATGTTTCAGAATATCAGACCGTGGCGGAGGAGTACCCCACAATATCGTGAAGAAGATTTGGCAATATAACTTTACTACGAGTAGTGCCTACCAGGAGGATAGCAAGGATGACGTCATCTTCACAGAGGTCATGACCCCTCAGAGCTCATCCCTACCTGGGAAAATGCATGGGTAAGTTAATCATTATATCACCACCCAAGACTCGGCCCACGCCCATCAGGGCTTGAAGAAATAGATGGGCTGCATGATGCTTCCACGCAGAGCTGAAACCTACCACACACAAGTACTTGTAAAATGCTTAGAGGATCTAAGCCTGAACCAGGCAAAGTGGTGCGAGTCAAACTGTCCATGCTTATAAACTCTATTGGACGTTAAACCACAAATCAAACAAAAACAAAACCACCCAAGACTGTTATAAGACACTTAAAAAAGAAATGTTATTTTTCAGCAAAAATCACCTGCTCATGAAATGTTAAGCCTTATTATCTTTAAAAAAAAACAACTAAAAATAAAATTTCTAAATGAAATTTTGCTCGGTGATTAAACCCATTTTGTACCGGAAACCCCAAAACGGGCACCCGGGCAAACAGTGCAAGCCCAGATCAGACACCGCAGAATGTGGCGTCTGATCAGGGCCTACACTGTTTGCAAAGAGGTCAGCCATTTTCCAAATAGATTTTGAAGAAAATGCTATCTGAAACCCCTAAATTTTGAAATACATTCCTATCAATAAGGTACAAAAAGGGTTAAGGGTTAAACAACAGGGGCCAGTTGTTCAAAACTAACGACATCGTTAGTTAACGTATCGTTAAAACTTTGATCATTAAATATGGCAAAAATGCTGAAATTTTTGCTGAAAAAATGTGAGCAGCTTTTGCGGCTGCAAAAGCTGCTCACATTTTTTCAGCAAAAATACCAAAATTTACGATATTGTACTTGCTAGAAGAGTTAACAGTATGACCACTAACGAGCTCGTTAAGCTAACGATGCTTTGAACAACTGGCTCCAGATCTTCCTATATGGATACTGTGTACACCTTTATAGAAGATTACTGTCACTTAAAAGATGCCCTGCATCTTATATGGGCAGCTTTGGCCCCCACCCATCGGGGCTTGGAGAAATAGATTGGCCTGCCTGGTGCTTCCACACAGAGCTAAAACTGACCACACATGAATTGGTAAACTGCTTAGAAGGACTAAACCTGCCCAGGCAAAGTGATGCGAGTCGGACAGTCCAGCGCATATAAGCCTTTTGGTTCATTGGGCGACAGGCTTGGGATGTATTTATGCCCCCAACTTTAAAAAAGTTGGGGGGCATATTGCTTCTGGCTTGTCCGTCCGTTCGTCCGTTCGTACGTCACGCTTTCTTGTGCATAGCATATCTTTAGAACCGTGTATGCTAGTGTTTTGAAATTTCATATATGGGTTCCTCATGAAAAAATAGTTGACCCGTATTTTTTTTCTTGTCCAAATTATCTCCCCTTCTTGAATTATTTCCCCTTTAATTAAATAACATAGAATTCTCGTTAGCAAGATATCTCAAAAAGTATTTGAGCTACAGCCTTGATATTTGGTATAGTGATTGGGACTAAGGAGGAGATTACCTGATTAAATTTTCAACCAATTCTATAAAATTTTGTTAGAGTTATGGCCCTTTGTAATTTTTTGCCACTCAATTGTGTTGCTTTCTGGTGCATAGCATATCTTTAGAACCGTGTATGCTAGTGTTTTGAAATTTCATATATGGGTTCCTCATGAAAAAATAGTTGACCCGTATTTTTTTTCTTGTCCAAATTATCTCCCCTTCTTGAATTATTTCCCCTTTAATTAAATAACATAGAATTCTCGTTAGCAAGATATCTCAAAAAGTATTTGAGCTACAGCCTTGATATTTGGTATAGTGATTGGGACTAAGGAGGAGACTACCTGATTAAATTTTCAACCAATTCGATAAAATTTTGTTAAAGTTATGGCCCTTTATAATTTTTTGCCTCTCAATTGTGTTTCTTTCTGGTTCTTCTAAAATTTCAGCATTGCAGCCAAATAAAAAAAAGATATCTCAATTACTGTTAGGGACAAGCAGTGTTAGGGTCAAGCAGTGTTAGGGTCAAGCAGTTGGGGGCATTGTGTTTCATAAACACTGGCTCTAGTTTTATCTAAATTTCGGGTAAAAGTCGGACACAATTGGAAGCAACATCTCCAAAATGACCTAAATAGTGTTGACAGGCATGTTAAACCTCAATTCAAGCAAACAAAAGCTTTGAAAGGAAGAGATTCTCTCCCAGGTGGGGCAAGGATGTTGTGTATATTATATCACTGGGGCATTCAACTAGCATTGGAAGACTGTTGGGCAATTCCTGCTGCCCTTGTAGGTAATGGGAGAATGGGAGAGGGGGGAATTTTTTTATTTCTTCATTTTCTACACTTTCATTTTCCTCTATCTTCTGTGTCCCGCTCTTTGCAAAAGCTTCTCACATTTTTTTCTGCAAAACTGTCAGTATGTTCATAGAGGATCTTACTTGAGTGTTCATGTATTATTGAATTTATTAAAGGAGTTGAGGAAAAGGGATAAAATGCGAGGCTTTGCCGAGCATTTTATCAGTTTTCCTCAACGAGTTTAATAAATTCAATAATACATGAGCACGAATGCAAGATTCTATTTATCATATGACATTTAAAACACATTTTATTCACGGTTATTTACAAAAATGTCAATATTCCGCCGTTAGTAAACGCGACGTCCTTAACGACGTCGTACATGTAACGTTACGGGACGTATCTAGCTAATTTGCATATTTAATCCACTGGTGGATTATCGAAAATAATACATGGCGTTATTACACTCTCAGGCGCAACATCATATGATAAATTATATTAACCCATTCATTGTATGTGGGAAAACCCCTAAAGGACCCAGATAAGACTGCTCCTCTAGGAGCAGTCAAGGAGCAGTCTGATCATGTCTAAACCGTTTGCCTGTATGCTAAAATATGTTTGAAAAATTTGCAAGAAGTTTCAGCAGACAATAAAACAGACAACATTTTAGCTGCAGTTTTCTTGGCAGCTTAACCTTTTTGTACCGAAAACCCCAAAACAGGTCATTGGCAAACATTGCAGACCAAGATCAGATGCCACAGTACGTGGCATCTGATCAGGCCTACACTGTTTGTTTGCAAAAGGTTCAGCAGACAACAAAACAGACAACATTTTAGATGCAGTTTTCTTGGCAGCTTAACCATTTTTGTACCGGAAACCCCAAAACAGGTCATTGGCAAACAGTACAGGCCTAGATCAGATGCCACACATCTGATCATGGCCTACACTGTTTGTTTGCAAAAGGTTCAGCCAATTTCCAAATAGATTTTGATGACAACACAACCTGACACCCCTAAATTTTGAAATGGACTCCTGCCATACAGCCATAAATAAGGAGGAAGATTCCATTTGGTACAAAAAGGGTTAATGATTGATGTGTAACAATACGATAACACATCCGTGCGACATAGTGCTTTTTTTTTCAAATCTCTAAAATGGCTACTTTTCTGATGAAAACCCGTAATAATTTTTGTCGCGCCTGCTATTAGCATGGCGCGATATAGGCGCCAGGTTTTCCGTCCGTTCGTCCGTTTGTCCGTTCGTTCGTCCGTCCGTCCATCCGTTTGTCAACATTTGCGACCACCCTAGCGATCACCCCGAGGTTCAAGTTTATTTCTCAAGAACTGTAAGAGCTTCATTAATGATACTTGGTACAATAAGCATCCATATTTGACCTTGACCTACATTTCATGGTTCACTGACTTTGTAAAATATTGCGACCACCCTAGCGTTCACCCTGAGGTTCAAGTTTATTCCTCAAGAACTATAAGAGCTTCATTAATGATACATGGTACAAACTTGTATCTGGGGATGACAACTTACATGCAAGCATCCATATTTGACCTTGACCTACATTTCATGGTTCACTGACTTTGTAAAATATTGCGACCACCCTAGCGTTCACCCTGAGGTTCAAGTTTATTTCTCAAGAACTATAAGAGCTTCATTAATGATACTTGGTACAAACTTGTATCTGGGTATGGTAACTTAAATGCAAGGATCCATATTTGACCTTGACCTATATTTTATGGTTCACTGACTTTGTAAAATATTGCGACCACCCTAGCGTTCACCCTAATGGTCAAGTTTATTTCTCAAGAACTATAGGAGCTACATTAATGATACTTGGTACAAGCTTGCATTTAAGAATGGAAACTTTTGTGCAAGCATCTATATGTTTGACCTTGACCTACATATCATGGTTGGGTGACTTTGCACCCCCACAGGCGCGACATAGCCTTCGGGGGAATTCTTGTCTTATTTATACTGCAAACATAGGTTGTGGGTGCTCGTTAGAACAGCCTCATTGAGGCAGTTCTAACAAGTACCCACAACCTATGTCTTGAAGCAGAGATAAGAAAAATAATATATACCCCCGTAAACCCCAGTTTTCTCTATATAAATTGGGGTTAAGCGGGGTGTTCATTTCACGGATTGGTTCACGTGATGATGTGAATTGCATGTTATTTTCAGATATGGCTATGGACTTCCTGTATCAAAGGCCTATGCTGAATATCTGGGTGGTAGTCTGACTATGGAAACGATGCAAGGCTTTGGAACAGATGTATATCTACGCCTACGCCATATAGACCATGAAGAATATGAGAGTTTCCGAATTTAGTTGGATTTTATTCTCTTGTTTGGTGCATCAGATTTTGTTAGCTCACCTGGCAGGTCAGCTTATGCCATAGCTTGTTGTCAGTTCTCCCACCTGTTATCCATTAGTTTTTCACATTTACCAACAACTTCTCCTATACTACTGAATAGGTTGAAACAGGGTTTAGGGTCACTAGTTGTTCAAAAATATCCAAAATTGATCTGATCCGAAATCCAAGATGGCCACCAATCTAATTTGAACTGCTCCTCTTGAGGCCAGTTGACCCCAAAACTTGGTAGAAGTATTGTCTTTTTTTGACTTGTGGGAACTGTGGGTTGAAAGAGTACTGACTGACAACTTTACTGGGCATTACTCTTGAGATGTATGGACAAGGTTCTCTTATTCTTTAATGTTCAATGTCTCATTTTCATATGTTTTGCATTTGCCTGGTGTATACATTTATAATATCATTTTATTTGATTTATCTTTTAATGGACAGCAATCATTTGTAATAATATTTTGTGATATGGCTTCAATGAAGCTTGATAATCCAAAGCAAGAAATGTGTGTTTTGGGTTAATCCTTAAAATACCAATCACGACAATCGTCGTCTGCTTTGTCGTCTGCCTGTTACTCACTGTTGCAAACAGTGTGGCACTAGAGGACAGTTTGTTTGTTTGATTTAAGGTTTATCTTCCCCGTCAACACTGTAAAGGTCATTTTGGAGATGTTGCTTCCAATTTTGTGGGACTTTTACCCAGAGATGAAATGACATCTCAAGCCCTGCCGTCCAGTGAAACCAATAGGGTTTATAAACATGGAGAGTCTGACTCGCACCACTTTGCCTGGGCAGGCTTAGATCCTCTAACCAGTTTACCAGTACTTGTGTGTGCGGGTCAGTTTCAGCTCTGTGTGGATGCATCATGCAGCCCATCTGTTTCTTCAAGCCCTGATGGGCGGGTGCCTAAGCAGAGAACAGTTTTTCTTTGCATCTTAAGGGCTAATCAAAACTTTTTAATGCACATAGGACAGTATGGATCATAGTCAAAGCCTATTAAATGTGAATTCATTCAAGTTAGGTGTATTTTAAATTCAATATATTGTGTGCATATATATGTATTGTGTTGATATTATGTTAACTCATTTCTAACTGAACTGTTGACAGTATTTTATGTTTTACAAGATTCGTGCTTGTCTATTGAGAAAGTTATTAGCTCCTGGAGAAACTTATCTTTTCTAACAATGTTACATATTTGGAAAACAGATATGGTTGGCTGCTTTTGCTCCGAGGTCTTTAACAAACATGAGAAGTACCGTTACAAGCCATGTAAACTACCGTAGTAATACTCGGTATTGGGACGGACATGCTTAAGCAGACAGTGCAGGCCCAGATCAGACTGCTCCTGAAGAGATCAGAATGCCCCTGAAGGAGCAGTCTGATCAGGGTCTTCACTGTTGGCCATTTTGTCTGCACCTTTTGGACTCCTTGAAGGAAAGTGTAATAAATTTGTTAAAATTTTAAGAGAATTTCAGCAAGTCCTCAAGGTATCCGAATTTTTAGTATTTTTATGGTAAAGTATTACTGCAATGAAAAGTCGGTGTAAAAGTTTCATTAGAGAAATGTTCTCCTTTTTGAAACCCTGTAGATTTCTTGGAAAAAGGTTGGTTGCTGACATTTTGGGGTCTAAAGCACGCTACCTGTGCTTTATTTGAAAACGAATCCTGGTATAACAAGGTTCAGGTGTATTCTGTGGCTTTACAAGTTTCTAAGATACTGTAAAATTGTTGATTTTTAACTAGGGCTGGCTAATCGGAGCTGAAAAGATAATCGATTATCAGTCCTGTCATTGCGATCGATAATCGATTAGTAATCGCTAATGTTTTTGTCATTTTTTTTACCTGTCTGGCTTTCTGTCTGAGCATGACTCTTACCATATGTTGCACTTTACCATATGTATATTTGAACAGATAGGCCTGAGCAAACAGTGTAGACCCAGATGAGACGCCGCATAATGCGGTGTCTCATCAGGGTCTGCACTGTTTGCCACTCATTCAGCTATTTTAGGCATAACTTTGGGTAGTAAATTGTACCTATCAAGTAATCGATTCAAAGCAAATCAGAAATGATAATCATTTTTGTGGAATTTATCGATCAATTAATCGATTATAAGATCAATCGTGTCAGCCTTATTTTTAACAGAAGTATTATGTATGCTATAGCCAGAACAACATTTACTGATGAAGTGTGATAAAATCTGTATTTTCTTAGTTGTTCCCTGGCTATGCTGTTATTTCCATAGGAGATTTCCGTGGAAGTGTGTATTACTATGTATTATAATAGCTCACCTGGAGCAAAGGTCCAGGTCAGTTGATTTTTAATGGAAGTATTATGAGATGTCTCTGTGTATGTTATAGCTAGAACAACATTTACTGATGAAGTGTGATAAAATCTGTATTTTCTTAATTGTTCTGTGGCTATGCTGTTGTTTCCATAGGAGATTTCTGTGGAAGTTGTGTATTATTATGTATTATTAATTGACTATCCTGTATTGTTCCAAGGTCACCCGTATTAACACTGAGGTGAAAAATCAATAATAATGTTTTTAATGGTGTCAATTAAGAAAATTGTCATTAATCAAGTAATTTCATATTGTCTCCATTACAGGCCCTCGGTCAGCTGTATTGGCCTTGGCTTTCGGCATCAGGGCCAATACAGCAGACCTGGGACCTGTAACTGGGCCAATATGAAATTACTTGACTAATAACATTATATTATTAGCTCACCTGGAGCAAATGTCCAGGTCAGTTTATGTCTTTGCCTGTTGTCCAACCGTCTTTCATCTGTTGTTAGCGTTTCACATAATATTATTCAATGTCTCCTCCAGAACCATGTCTGAATGAGCTGATACATGGTGGATGGCATCGGAGCAACATGGGAATTCAGAATTGCTAAAATTGTTCAGTTATGATATCTAAGATGGCTGCCATGGGGGTGCATCTTGATATTCTTTAAACAACTCCTCCAGAAAGGAAAGCCTAATTGAGCTGATGGGAGGTGTCAGGGGCAACATGGTGATTAATAATTGTGCAATAATCCTTCTGTTCTGATATCCAAGATGGCTACTATGGCAGCCATCTTGAAGTTCTTTATTTGACATCTACTGCTGACCCGAAAGTCGGATTGACCTGAAATTTGATGGTTGACATGGAGAATCAGAACTGCAAAAAAACTTCATTTTCACATCACGAAAACACGCCTATATAATTTTGACCCCTTGAACCCCACTTTTATATAGTAAAACTGGGGTTTCCGGGGGTATACCTTATTTTTCTTATTTCTGCTCTTAAAATATAGATGGTCGGTACTCGTAAGAACTGGCTCGATGAGGCGGTTCTAACAAGTGCCCACAATCTATATTTTGAGCAGAAATAAGAAAAATGTCACAATTTTTCATCTTAAAATTTTAATTTTTTCCATGATAAAGGCCACAATGTATTAGTATAGGCTAGTTTTCATAATGGAACTGAAAAAAACCTTCATTTCCATTAGCCAACTTAAATTCTTGAAACCTCATCCTCCTAACTCTTAGTCCAAAGGAGCTGAAACTTGATGGGAGGCATCAGGGCAGCATGGAGATTCAGACTACTGCTAAAATTGTTTTGTTCCAGTATTAGAGATGGTCCCCATGTCGGCCATCTTGAAATTCTTTAAGCTAGGTATGCTCCCAACCCGAAAGTCAGATTGAGCTCAACTTCTTTGGTGATATGGAGATTCAGAATTGCAAGAATCCTTTTCTTCCAATGTTCAAGATGGCTACCATGTTGGCCATCTTGAAAGCCTTCAAATGATGTCACATTCCAAATGGTAAGTCGGCTTGAGCTGAAACATGAGGTGGGGATGCATTGGGGTGACATGGAGATTCAGAATTGCTAAAATTATTCTGTGCCAATATCCAAGATGGCCACCATGGTGGCAGTCTTGAAAACTTCAAACAGCATGGTAAGAAGGATAGAGCAGAAACTTCTTGGTTGACATAGAGATTCAGAACTGCTAAAATGGCTATGTTCTGGTATCAAGATGGCTGCCATGGTTGCCATCTTAAGATTCTTCAAATGACATCATCTCCAGTCATATTGAGCTGGAACATGATTGGAGGCATTGGTGTGACTCACTGGTGTGATTTAGAATTGCTAAAATTGTTCCGTTACAGTCTCCAAAATGGCCATCTTGAAAATCTTCAAATCACATCTGCTTCCGAATGGTAAGTGGAATTGAGCCAAAACTTGTTTGGAAGCATTGATTCAAACTTGTTATAGCCCCGCTTTGAAAAAGTGGGGCTATATTGGATTTGCCATGTCCTTCTGTCATTCCGTAATTCCGTGATTCCGTTAATTTGTGTTGGCTCCATAACTTTGTATCTGCTTAACATATTTTCATGAAACTTCACACAAATGTTAAACACCATAAGACAATGTGCAGAGCGAAGGAATTATAACTGTGGATTGCCTACTTTTGGAGTTATTGCCCTTTGAACATTGAAAAATGGCAATTTTAATTGTGTCCGCTTCATAACTCGAAAACCGTTTGAGATATTTTTAGGAAACTTCACACAAATGTTAAGCACTATGAGACGATGTGCAGAGCGCAGGAACCATAACTCTGAATTGCTTATTTTTGGAGTTATTGCCCTTTGAACATTGAAAAATGGCAATTTTAACAGTGTCCGCTTCATAACTCGAAAACCATTTGAGATAATTTCATGAAACTTCACACAAATGTTAAGCACTATGAGACAATGTGCAGAGCGCAAGAACCATAACTCTGGTTTTCATATTTTCTGTGTGTCTGTCTGTGTGTCTGTCTGTGTCTGTTAACAATTTTCGTGTCCACTCCATAACTTTAAAACCCATTCACATATTTTCATGAAACTTCACACAAACATTAAACACCATGAGATGGTGTGCAGAGTGCAGGAACCATAACTCTGGATTGCCTAATTTTTGAGTTATTTCCCTTTGAATATTGAAAAATATCAATTTTAGCCGTCTTTGCTCGATAACTCAAAAACTGTTTGAGATAATTTTATGAAACTTCACACAAATGTAAAGCACCATATTACGTGTGCAGAGCCCAGGAACCCAAACTCTGGATTGTCTACTTTTTCAGTTATAGGCTTTTGAATATTAAAAAATGGCAATTTTAACTATGTCCGCTCCATAACCGTTTCTGATATTTTCATGAAACTTCAAATAAATGAAAAGCACCTTGAGATGATGTGCAGAGTGCAGGAACCATAACTCTGGTTTGCCTACTTTAGGAGTTATTGCCCTTTGAACATTTAAAAAGGCAATTTTGACTGTGTCGGCTCCATAACTCACAAACCATTTGAGATATTTTCATGACACTTCACATAAGTGTAAAGCACCATGAGACAATGTGCAGAGCGCAGGAACCCTGACTCTGATTTGCCTACTTTAGGAGTTATTACCCTTTGAACATTGAAAAATGGAAGATGAAATTTAGTATAAACATGGACATTCTGGTAATGTATCATGCTCATTGAAATGAGGGACAAGGGCTCACAACTCTTAGAGTTTTTCCAGATAATGTAAAATTTTCAACAGTTATTTCTTGTTCATAACTGTTTTCTCTGCAGCTTAAATAACTTTCTTCTCTGACAGCGCTGAAGCGGGGCTATAGTCAGATCCTCTGACAGCTCTAGTTTAAATCATTTTGTTCTGATATCAAAGAAGGCCATCAAGGTGGCCATCTTGACACTCTTCAGACTACATCTGCTCTAGAATAGTCAGTGAGATTGAGTAGAAACTTGGTGGTAGGCATTTTGGTGACACAGAAATTCAGTGTTGCCTTCTGATATCCAAGATGGCCCCCATGGCAGCAGTCTTGAAATTGTTCCAGGTACATCTACACCCTTCACTAGGCACCAACATCATCTCTGATCTGATAGCCAAGATGGCCATGATGGAACAATGTAACATAATGATTAACCCTTTTTGTACCAAATGGAATCTTCCTCCTTATATATAGCAGGAGTCAGTTTTTCAATTTTTAGGGGTGTCAGACTGTTTTCTTCAAAACTGATTTGAAAGATAGCTGAACTTTTGCAAAAACTGTAGGCCCTGATCAGACGCCGCATTGTTCGGCGTCTGATCTGGGCATGCGCTGTTTGCCAGGGTACCTATTTTGGGGTTTCCAGTACAAAATTGGTTGACCTGATCCAGGTGAGCGATTTCTGACCCTTGGGCCTCTTGTTTTTATATGAGACTTCTATAGTAGTTATGTGTAAGTACTATCCCAAGAAAACCTGTTTCATAACCTTTACTGCCTGTTAACCCAAAAGATGCTAATCAGACAATCCAATCGTCATCTGACTTGTCGTCTGATAGTTACTTTAAAAGCCATTGTTGCTAAGTGTGGATGCAGATCAGACAATGAAGGAGCAGTCTGATCTAGGTCCACACTTTTTGCCGTAATGCAAAAATATGTTTGAAAAGTTTGCAAGAAGATTCAGCAGACCACATATACAGATGACATTTTGTCTTGGCATCTCCATGGTCAAGACTGATCAGCCTGCACCAACTGATCAGTGCCCAAGCTGTCTGTCCAAGGCTTTCCAAGTTAGAGTGTAAGAATGGTTGCCATTTAGGATACTAAACAGATATATACACATTACTATAGCATGTGAATGTTTGAGATTAACATTCCACCAACATCTAAGGCCAATGGAGACATAACCTCAGTTTAAAGAATTGTTCGAAAGTCTGGAGATATTACTACAGTAACATGATCTGCGGCATTATATCGCATCAAGTGGATGTTTCCAGATCAACATATTGCATGAGACATGGAGCAGAGCATTGAGAGTAATGCATAAGATCTGTAAACATCCAAGAGGTGATACTGTGCAGAAGATAAGGTTACTGTAATGATATGTTTATTATATAACTTTTTCCTTCCAATTTAAGTTATTTTTCAAACATAAATAAGCTTGAAAATTTGACGAAACGTTCTGAGTGAAAGTGACGCCTTCATTTCACACATTGGATTCCATGTTACACATGGCTGGTTTCTGATGTCACAACACATGCATCAGCTCGGAGCCAGTAAGGCTGGCGATACAGATTTGGAAAACGCTAATAGGGAGATATGGGTGTCTGTATTTTTGTGTCAGAAAAACCTGGTAGCAGACAGCAGTATTTTTGTAGGTATCGGTATATAATGAATAGAGAATACCAGGTTCATGTCTTTTGATATCATGTTTTTCAGGCAAGGCTTAGAAAATGCCTGTAGAATCGCGAGGCTTGCAGAGCGATTCTGCATGCGGTCTCTAAGCCGAGCCTGATAAACTTGATAAAAAATGACATGAATCTGGTATTCTGTTTATCAGTTTATCCCCTTGTACACTCTTAAATTGGTATTTTACGTTCAGTTATTAATTGTTCTCAGTGCATCCTAACATTTTGTTGTGCAATAAGGGGTCAATATATTTATTATCAGCTGACCTTAATTTTTCCTATGGTATTTTTTTAGTAAATTGTATTTTTTTCCAAATGTTCCAGTAATAATAACAGTTTTACTATTTTTCCCAGTAGTCTGATTAAAAAAAGTGCAATGTCACTTTGACCTGATAAAGCTCACTTGTCCTGAGATAGAATGGAATTAATATAGGGGGTAACTGATAAAAAGGTTGATCAAGGTCTTTGACTGAAGAACCCCGAAAAAGGTTTTCTTGTATTGTGGCTTATCTAATTGTTTTTTTTAAGAAAAAAAGAGGGAAAGGGCAAAAAGGGTGGTGTTTGCGTTTTCATATATGGTATTACCTTAACGATCCTAAGTATTGGGACAGACAGACAGGCCTAAGCAAACATGCAGACCCAGATAAGACTGCTCTTGAAGGAGCAGTCTTAACAGGATGATGCTTCCCTTTTCATATATGGTATTACTGTAATTATCCTAACTATTGGGACAGACAGGCCTAAGCAAACATGCAGACCCAGATAAGACTGCCCCTGAAGGAGAGTCTTATCAGGGTCTACACTGTTTGCTATTCTGCCTTTACCTTTTGGACTCCTTGCTGGATCGTGAAACAGATTTGTCAGAAATTTAGGAGAATTACAGCAAGTCCTTAAAGTGTCCGAATGTTTATGATTTTTAAGGTATATCTGCATTATATCATTATAATAGACTCGGATAACCCAGAATCTCCATTATATTGCAGTATTTAATAATTTATATGTCCTATTACATTTTATTTCATTGTGTTTATCATTTTAGACTATCAAAAATACAACAATATGAAAGGTTCTAACACAGTGGACCTTCTTTATAGGCAATGGAATGAAACTGATTTATTCTGCTTTTGTTACTCCATAGAACTGCCGCAGCAAGACAGTCACGGAATATGCCAAAACATTTTGATCAGCTCATATCCATGGAGGTCTTTCTGGATATAAAAGTGTGTGAGAAATAACGTATCCAGGGGTTATTTCTTAATAATTCCAATGCTTCATCATTATATACATTTCGAGAGATCTGATTGGTTGAAATTAGTTTTATACTCGATAAATTCCACGAGGAAGAATCTCAGTACTATTTCACACACTGTAACAGATAGTAATATAATGTAATGTCAAAGAGCATGTTTTGAACCTGCACATTGTTTAGAACCTGCACATTACATCATTGTATATGAAGTGAGGTCAACAGTGTTCGATTAAAAGTTGGGAAATTACTGAAAAAGTAAATGTAAGATGATAAATAAACTGAATTTAAAGACTTGACTTTTTTTTTTGCTTGGGTTATTATTCAAAGATGGTAGCTTTTAATTGAATAATCATTCTGCTGTGGCCGTTAACCGGTTCATTCTTACACTTTCGAAAGAATTCCTAAAATTTATCCTTAAAGCACCACAGAAATATTTAGAGCAGACCACGAATTTATTTTTTATGCCCCCGGAATCTAAGATTCTGGGGGGCATATAGTTTTTGGTCTGTCCGTCTGTTTGTCTGTTTGTCCGTTTGTCCGTCTGCAAAAACTTTAACATTGGGCATAACTTTTGAATGGTAAGTGGTACAGCTTTCATACTTCACATGTGCATTCCTTGTCACAAGACCTTTCAAGAGGTACCATAAATTTTGACCTCGTGACCTTCACCTTGCGCTGTCCGGGGGCATTTGTGTTTCACAAACACATCTTGTTCAAATTAATTTTCAGCGAAAGTCAGACTTGACATTTCATGTGTATTGTCTGCTGGGTAGACGATTCTCTCATAATGTCATGTCAAAAAAACAAATTTATTTGAAAATGAAGCTTTAAAATGTTGTGATTGGCAGTTTTAGGGTTAACCTTTACCATGCTTGGCTAGTTCAGCAGATATTTGTCTTATTTTTCCCAGAAAACAGGATTTGACATTTCCAGTGGAAATGTCAAATCCTGTTTTCTGGGAAAAATATAAAGCAGATGTTTTTCTTATTTTTCCCAGAAAACAAGATGTTAAATCCTTTTTTCAGGGAAAAATCCTTTTTTTTTTTTTTTTTTTTTTTTTTTATTTCAGGGGAAAATTTGAAAAAATTCAAGATTCTTGCTAAAAAAATAAAAATACCCATGCAGAGCGTTCAAATATTCAAGGAGAAATTTTTCTCTTGCTTGTCTCATCTGGTACATCCAGTAAAAATATATTTTTCTTACTTTTTCCCGGAAAACAGGATTTGACATTTCCAGTAGAAGCCTCCGTGGTGCAGTGGTTACGCTACTCGCCTTGTAAACCAGGGATCGCAGGATCGATCCCGGGCTTCTCCAGACTTTCGGATGAGTCTTTAAACCGAGGTCCCGTCTCCGTATGACCTTAGCTGTTGGTGGGACGTAAAACTAAAACTCACTCACTTGACATTTCCAGTGGAAATGTCAAATTCTGTTTTCTGGAAAAAAATCGAAAAATATTTCATGATGCTTGCTAAAAAATACCCAGCATGCAGAGCTTTAAACAACAAATATTCAAGGAGAAATTATTTTCTTGCTTGTCTCATCTGGTGTTTGGACTATGTTACTCATTTTGTAGATGTCTTTACATTGTATGTACATACTTGTGATACCTCCCTCATCAGGAGGGAGTCTTTCTCATTTTGATGCTAATTTTTGCCCAATTTATGCAAAATTTTAGTAAAACTTTGGAGTCTCCCTCATTTGAACTGAGAACTTCCCTATATATTCTTTACATCTCCCTCATATAGTTAAAAAAAGAATTATCACAGGCATGTATGTACCCTAGTCTGTTTTTTTTGTTCATTCAATAATTGGTTGGAGGTATTCTGCTTTTCTTTTTTCTTCTTCTTTTATTCTGTAGCTGTAATTATAATAACATTGAAATATGTACATGGGTTTTCTTTCATTGATGTTCCTTTGCCATAGAGATTCCTAATATATACCTCTATAAATATGACCCGTTTGTTTGTTTGGAGTTTTATGGCCCAGTCAACACTATTTAGGTCACATCCAAATGGACGGGCCTCCATGGTCTAGTGGATAAGAGCCTGACTGTTGGGTCTCTTACTGCCCTGGGTTCGAGCCTGGCTAATACAGGTATGTGAGATGCCAAGTTTGCCAACAGAAGGTCAGATGTTTTGGTCGCGCCTGCTGTTAGCATGGCGCGACATAGGTGTCCAGTTTTCCATCCATCCATTCAACCATCCTTCCATCCATTTGTCAAGGCATCAACATTTGCGACCACATTAGCATTCACTCTAATGGTCCATATTTGACCTTGACCTACATTTCATGGTTCACTGACTTTGTAAAATATTGCGACCACCCTATTGTTCACACTATTGGTCAAGTTAATTTCTCAAGAACTATAAAGAGCTTCATTAATGATACTTGGTACAAACTTGTATCTAGGGATGGCAACTTACATGCAAGGATCCATATTTGACCATGACCTACATTTTATGGTTCGCTGTCTTCGTGAAATATTGCAACCACCCTAGCGTTCACCCCAATGGTCAAGTTTATTTCAAAAGAACTGTAAGAGCTTTATTAATGATACTTAGTACATACATGTACTTGTACCTAGGGATGACAAATATAATTCAAGCATTCACATTTGACATTGATATAAATTTCATGGTTCACTGACTTAGTGAATTATTGCATAAACCCAAGTGTTCAACCTAATGTTTAAGTTCATTTCTCAAGAACTATAAGAGCTTTATTAATGATACTTAGTACAAGCTTGCATCTAGGAATGTCATTTCATCTCAGTGTCGGGGTAAAAGTCCCACAAAATTGGAAGCAACGTCTCCAAAATAATCTTTACAGTGTTGACAGGGACGTTAAACCTCAAATCAAACAAAACAAAGCATCAAGGAATGGCAACTTTTATGCAAGCATCATTTTTTGACCTTGGCCTAGATTTCATGGTTTGCTGACTTTGCCCCCCACCATCACCACAGGCGCGCACCTATGATTAATGATTGGCTTGAAATGCGTGAAATAATCTTGAAAGGGTCGTAAAACAAAAACTGAAAACCATATCCAAATGGTCAGTTTACCTAACCTGAGCAGTTGACAAGTACAATAGACATTCCTTCGCCAGAAACTGACAAGGAGCAGAAAGGAGAGATTGACCATAGAAAATATTTTATGATCAATCTCCTTGAAAGAACAGTGCCACCTACTGATCACCAGTCAAGGAAGACATGGATCATACTGGTAATCAGCACATCAGAGTCCTCGGAGGTTGCTACAATCATCTGTCCACCACAGAGTGAATCAAAGCACTTAGAGCACTCGTGGATCGATTGTACCGGAGTGTAGGCTGGGTAAATAGTCCTGAACTGAGACTTAAACTGTTACCTTTAACCCTTGAATTCCAGTTTTTTTTTTTTAAGCAAACAGTGTAGACCCAGATCAGATGCCACATTGTGGCATCTGATCTGGGTCTACCCTGCCTGCCAATGACCCAGTACATAAGCACAGTGACTGTCCAGATTCTACCTGTTGCACAGCAGATTGACATCCAGGGCTGCTATAAACAAAAACTTGTACCTGTATTTTGTACATGATCAGTGATAGTCACATGGACAATAGGAAGACAGCTTCTCTGGTCAGTATTGTAGTTGCAGATAAGAATGACTAGGCGGAGCTATTATTTGCACCTGCCTTTTGAATGTTCTATTAACAAAAAGGTAAACCAAGTCATCTGAATTCAACTGTAACACAAACAAACTGTGGCGTATATGGCCATTTGGTCCACATATATATGGGCCATTTGACACACAGGAGCTGAAGTTCTGTCAGAAAAACACGTCAAAATAGCCCAAATCGACTATCATACATAGCTTCGCCAAACTTCAAGCTCCTGTGATTTGACATTTATTGAAAACACTTGAATAGCGCCTCCTAGTCAATCTTATCTGCCACTACTATAACTTTGGGTCAAATGATATACAATCAACCCAAAAATGAAGATGCTGATGTGGCTGCATTGGTGCATAAGCTGGTTTCAATGTTCACATGTTGTGATCAGCAAAGATGGAAGTAAACGTTCTCCCATCCCAAGCAAGTTCTACCTTTTTGTGTGCTCAAGCTCCATTATAAAGAACAACAGAGGCCAGCTATTCAAAACTAATGGGGTCATTAGTTAATGTATGGTTAAAACTTTGATCATCAAATACGGCATAAAACCTAATATTTTTGCTGAAAAAATGTGAGTAGCTTTTGCATTTGCAAAAGCTACTCCCATTTTCCAGCAAAAATACCACAGTATTACATATTGAACTTGCTAATATAGCTAACAATCTGGGCCCAGTTGTTCAAAGCATCGTTAGCTTAACGAGCTCGTTAGTGGTCTTATTAACTGGTCTAGCAAGTTTAATATCTAAAATTTTTTTATTTTTGCTGAAAAAATGTGATATGCAAAAACTGCTCAAATTTTTTCAGCAAAAATTTTAGCATATTTGCCACATTGATGATCAAAGTTTTAACGATTCGTTAACTAATGACATCGTTAGTTTTGAACAACTGGCCCCTGACCATTAACCCCCTCGTTAAGCTAATGATGCTTTGTACAGCTGGGCCCATATTGGTGTCTTTTATCATCAAGCTTGTCAGAAAAGACCAGGGGCCAGTTGTTCAAAACTAACAATGTTGTTAGTTAACATATCAGCTAACTTTGATCACTTAATCCTTCTCTTGCTGAATATTCAGTTAAGCCACACCCATTTCGGACTTTGAACCAATCAGATTACTTGATGTTATGGGCCTCCGTGGCCTAGTGGTTAAGAGCGCTGACTCTTGATCATTAGGTCTCTCACTGCTGTGGTTCGAGCCTCCCTCGGGTCACATGTGAGACACCAAGTTCTGCAACGGAAGGTCAGGTGGTTTTTCTCCGGGTACTCCGGTTTTTGCCCACCTCTGATTAATGATCGGCTCGATATGAGTGATGTTATTTATTCCTACAAATTCATAAACTGAATGTCAAACAGTGTAGATCCTGATCAGATGGCTTCTTCAGAAGCCATCTGATCTGGATCTACACTGTTTCAAAAGAAAGGGGTTGTCGTAAACAGCATGATAAGAGTTAATAAATAAAGTATTTCTGCCGTTCTGCCGCAGAAATACTAATAATTTCTATGGCAGAAATACTAATATTTTTGCTAACAAAAATGTGAGTAGCTTTTGCATTTGTAAAAGCCACTCACATTTTTCCAGAAAAATACCAGAGCATTAGATATTGTATTGACCAGGATAGTTAGCATTTTGATCAATAGCGAGCTCGTTAAAGGTGCATTATTGAGCTACCGGGTCTCAAATTTTTTTTTCTGGTTTTTATCTTCAATTTATACTCCTTTGTCATGTGTACACTTTTGGAGCCAAATACAGCTTCAGAACTTTGTGAAAATGGTCATTTTTCATTCGTGTTTACCCTTCGCTCTGAACATGTGTTCGGAATTTCTGTTCTAAAAATAAATCTGTTACTTTACACATACATGGCGACAGTATCCCCTCTGAGTGTTGTTACTTATGGCATGGTATTCAGCATCATATTTTTTTTTTCCGATTCAGGCATGGCCTAAGCAAACAAGGCCAAAAATGAATGCCACATAACGTCATATATGGGGATTCTATTTTTGTCACGAACTAAAAATAGATCTAACTAGTGTTCGAAACCTAGTTAGGGAATCCCTCGCAAACTCATTTACCTGTCATCATAATTAGGGCCCCGCACTGAAAGTGTGGGTGCCCTATAGTAATCACTCTGTCCGTCCGTCTGTCTGTCTGTCCGTCCGTCTGTCCGTCTGTCCGTCCACAAATTTTTTTATCCTCCATAACTTTTTATTATTCCTGGATGGATTTAAATATTACTTGGCATCATTCTGTCCGTCCGTCTGTCTGTCTGTCCGTCTGTCCGTCCACAAATTTTTTTATCCTCCATAACTTTCTTATTCCTGGATGGATTTAAATATTACTTGGCAGAAATGTTAACCATAATGTGATGGAGTGTTGCGCGCAAGACTCAGGTCCGTACCTCAAAGGTCAAGGTCATACTTAGAGGTTAAAGGTCAAAAAAGGGTCTTTCCTGTGTCCAATTAATAACTTTGTTATTATTCCTGGATGGATTTAAATATTACTTGGCAGAAATGTTAACCATAATGTGACGAAGTGTCACACGCAAGACCCACAGCCGTACCTCAAAGGTCAAGGTCATACTTAGAGATAAAAGGTCAAAAAAGCGTCTTTTTCATTGTGTCCAATCTATAACTTTCTTATACCTGCATGGATTTAAATATTACTTAGCAGAAATATTAACCATAATGTGACAGTGAGTCACGCGCAAGACCCAGGTCCGTACCTCAAAGGTCAAGGTCATACTTAGAGGTGAAAGGAAAAAAAAACGTCTTTTTTAACATCAACATTTTCCTACTCCTCTGATAGCGCTGCCGGGGCCCTAGTCAGTTTCACTGACCTATAGTAATCACTCTGTCCGTCCGTCTGTCTGTCTGTCTGTCTGTCTGTCCGTCCGTCTGTCCGTCCACAAATTTTTTATCCTCCATAACTTTTTATTATTCCTGGATGGACTTAAATATTACTTGGCATCATTCTGTTCGTCCGTCTGTCTGTCTGTCTGTCTGTCCGTCTGTCCGTCCACAAATTTTTTTATCCTCCATAACTTTCTTATTCCTGGATGGATTTAAATATTACTTGGCAGAAATGTTAACCATAATGTGATGGAGTGTTGCGCGCAAGACTCAGGTCCGTACCTCAAAGGTCAAGGTCATACTTAGAGGTTAAAGGTCAAAAAAGGGTCTTTCCTGTGTCCAATTAATAACTTTGTTATTATCCCTGGATGGATTTAAATATTACTTGGCAGAAATGTTAACCATAATGTGACGAAGTGTCACACGCAAGACCCACAGCCGTACCTCAAAGGTCAAGGTCATACTTAGAGATAAAAGGTCAAAAAAGCGTCTTTTTCATTGTGTCCAATCTATAACTTTCTTATACCTGCATGGATTTAAATATTACTTAGCAGAAATATTAACCATAATGTGACAGTGTGTCACGCGCAAGACCCAGGTCCGTACCTCAAAGGTCAAGGTCATACTTAGAGGTGAAAGGAAAAAAAACGTCTTTTTTAACATCAACATTTTCCTACTCCTCTGATAGCGCTGCCGGGGCCCTAGTCAGTTTCACTGACAGCTCTAGTTGTTAGCATTTTTGCATAAAATGCATTCATTTGTATTGTTTTAAAGAAAAATACCGGCTATATGTATTTATTTTTGGAAGCATTTTTTACCCATAGCTCAATAATGTACCTTTAAGCTAGCGATGCTTTGATCAGCTGGACCCAGGGTGTAGTTGTTTAAAGTATCGTTAGCTTAATGAGCTCAGTGGTCAAAATGTTAATTGTTTTACTCAGTACAATATTTGATACTCAGGTATTTTTGCTGAATAAAAATGTGTGTAGCCATTACGATAATACACCCGTGCGACATAGTGCATTTTTTCACATCTCCAAAATGGCTACTCTTCTGATGAAAATTACCGAAATTTTTCTTGAAAATATTGAAAACATAGGTTGTGGGTGCTCGTTAGAACCGCCTCATTGAGGCGGTTCTAACGAGTACCAAGAACCTATGTATTGGAGCAGAAATAAGAAAAATAATGTATACCCCCTTAAACCCATTTTTTCTCTATATAAAGTGGGGTTTAGGGGGGTGTTCACTTCACGGACTTGTTCATTTGATGTATTGCATTTGCTTGTATTTTTCAGCAAGGAGTTAGTATATATGCCATATTTAATGATAAAAGTTTAAAAAATATATTAACCCTTAAATTGCCGCAAAAAAAAAAAATGCATCTGAAAATGTCATCTATGTCTTCTGTTGAATCTTTGTGCATACAGGCAAACAGTGTGGACCCTGATCAGACTGAACCTGGGTCCACACTGTTTACAACAATGCCTTTTAATGTAACCAGCAGATGACAAAGCAGAGAACAATTGTCATGATTGGCATTTTATTGGTTAACTGTTTTGAACAACTGAGCCTAGAACGTTAGGTGTCCAAAGTCATTCCAGTGTGTCTCTAGCCAGACCTGATCATCTAAATATTATACAGGCCTCATATTTGTTCAGGCATTAAATTTTGCAGGTTTGTTTTGGAGTTTAACGGCCGAGTCAAACTATTTTAAGTCATTTTTGAGCCGGTCAGTTTACCTATCCAAACTTTTCCTTGGCAGGCCTATACGTAAGCGGTTAACCAGTACAGTGCACATTCTTTTGCCAGAAACTGACAGCTGCCCTTCTTGAATCAGCGGAAGGGAGAGAATGACCATAGAAGATTTCATGATCATTTCCACAAAAGAATGTTGTCAACCCCAGCTGGCATTTGCAGGTTTTCAGGCTTTTAGACTGTGATTTTTTTTATAATGACTGCCTAACCCTTATCCTGCTGAATAAATTTATTTATCCACACCCATTTCTGACTATCAGCCAAGCCACTACTTGATATAATGTATTCATTCAGTTTGCAGACTGCATTACAGTGTAGATCCTGATCAGATGGCTTCTTCCTGTCTGAGGTTTGTGACCAGGGAAGACATAAGTTGGTCTGCTTGGCTAGTCTTGAAATTTTAGATATAGTACTGTCTAACCTGCCCATGTGGGCTTGGACAAATAGATTGGGCTGCATGATGCTTCCATGCAGAGCTGAAACTGACCACACCTGAGTACTGGTATACCGCCAAAACCTCCCCCAGACAAGTGCTGTGAGTTTGACCGTCCATGCATATAAACCCTATCGGTTTCATTGAGCGGTAGGGATTCAGATGTTATTTCATCTTAATGTCCGGTAAAAGTCCCATAAAATTGGAAGCAGGGTCTCCAAAATGACCTAAATAGTGTTGACGGGGATGTTAACAAATAGTACAAACAGGTTGTCTTTGTTTGATTTGCAGTTTAATGTCCCCGTCAACACTGTAAAGGTCATTTTGGAGACGTTGCTTCCAATTTTGAAACAGGTTGTCTTATAGCCTAGCACTTTTGTGAGCTACCGGTGAAAGTTGTGCCCCTGCTCATCGGGGCTTGGAGAAATAAATTGAGCTGCATGGTGCTGCCACGCAAAGCTGAAACAGACCGAACTTCAATAGAGGGCTGGAAAAGTATTTTGTCTCCCATTTCCTCTTGTCTGCTCGCCATGACAAGTAAAAATTTTGTCTAGTACAAAATCTAAAGTTTTTTTAATCTTTTTTGCTGCGTTTTTCGGCCATAACTTCTTTATTTTTTATTTTTGGTTGACACATCCAGCGGGATAGTTGTAGAGAAACTCCGCCAACTTCTCAAGAAGATTTTATACCCCCAAGTTATATGAGCAGCGCTGTAATCAGATGGAAATTTCTGCAGTTTCAAGGTTGTGCGAAATTTTCTGTTTCCTTTAGTCCCATCTTCAAGGTGTGGTGAAAGTGAAACAAACTCGCAATGACTGGTGAAGTATTTTAAATTAATGTTGATCAAAGGCGTATGAGCTGTATTGATTTATAATGGTTTGCCGACTAAAACCGCGTTATTCATGTTTTTGGCTGCACTCTAATGCTTTGGACAACGCCCCTTCAGTTGGACGCTTGGTTACATGGGATTTATCCATATATAGATATTGTTAAAAATACGCACATTTCCAGAGAGTGAGTGATAGAATTGGACTTAGTTTTTATCCAAAAATAGTAAAAAGTCCATCTGATTAGACCAAAAAGTATACGACCCTGGCAGTTGAATCCTTTACGAGAAATTGGTGGATCTTCTCCTCTACAACTGTCTCGCTGGATGTGTTGATTAAAAATCAAAAGTAAAAAGGTTATTGCCAAAAATACACAGCATAAAAAGATAAAAAGTTGACTTTACATGCCCTTGCAGGATGAGTGAAATTTCGAATTATCCACCCCTGGAGTAGTGGTTACCACCACATAGGTCTAAGCCTGCCCAGGAGAAATGATGCGAGTCGGACCGCTCCTTAAACCCCAGCGTTTCCTTTTGGTGGTAGGGCTTGAGATGTCATTTCATCTCAATGATGGATAAAAGTCCCACAAAATTGGAAGCAACATTTCCAAGTGACCTAATTAGTGTTGATGAGGATGTAGAACCTCAACACAAACTGGTGAAAGTATCTGTCCTGCACATCTGGCAAACTGGGAAAGTTAGACTTTCATAGTTTTAATCCCTTAAGGGGAATGGGAATACCTGGCCGATTTTTCCGTCATTTTCCAAAGGGGGACAACTTTCGGGACATCCTGTTTGCTTTTCTATAAGCCCTGTCCCACAGAAAAAGGGGTCTACTCTTAAAGGAATGAATTTGCTCCTTAGGAGCAAATTCTTTCCTTTAAGAGTTGACCCCTATTCACATGGGAGACAAAATACTTTAGCAGGAGTTGCCTCCCCTGAAGGTGTTCCCATTCCCCTTAAGTGCAAATTGGTAAGGAAGATCAATACATCCTTTTTACTGGCCTGAAACTCCACCACCAGATAAGAGTTTGCCTGAGGTTCACAGAAAATTATGGTGATTATAGATTATTATCTGATAACCATGTGTCTAATTGTCAGAAAAAATCATATATTGTGGTTTCTCTTCACTTCAAGGTTTTAGCTCACCTGAATTGAAGGCTCACATTGAGCTTATTGTATTGTAAGGCATCGCTGTCTGTCTGTCGTCTGTCAACATTTTCAAACATCTCCGAAACCACTGGGCCAATTGAAGTAAAATTCATGTATACACGGGATGAGGGAACCGGGGTCCAGGTCACATGACCAAGATGGCCACCATGCCCAGATATGGTAAAAATCCTTTAAAAATCTTCTCCTCAGGAACCAGTGGGCCAATTGTCATGCAACTTGATCTATAGCATTTAAAACTTGGGCCCATCATAGTTTGCTCAAATGATGGCCCTCAGATGACCTTCATCTATTTTATGCCAAGGTCAAATTTGGTCACATAGACTTCTGTATGGGAAAAAGTCAATTTTTCAGAAACTACTGCAGCCTGTGATCTGAAAATTGGTAGATGCAGGTAGCCAAATGAGTGGATGAAACTACATCAGTAGTCAAGGTCATTCAGATATGAAAATTAAAACTTATTTTTCTCAGAAACCACTTAGCCATTTGTAACCAAATTTCATAATAACACCTGTAGGATCAAGGAAAGGAAATTAATTAAAATGAGTTTGGTCACATGACCAAGATGGCTTCCATGCCCATATAAGGTAAATACCATTCAGAAGTCTCCCAACCAGAGGGCCGGTTGTTATGAAACTTAGTATGTAGCACTGGGGACTCAGGGCTCATCATAGTTTGTTCAAATGATGGTCCTCAGGTGACATCGACCTATTTGGTGCCCGGATCAAATTTGGTCACATAGACTTTTGTATGGGAGAAGGCCAAAATTGTGTGTTTTTCTGTAACTATTGCAGTCTCTGATCTGAACATTGGTAGTTGCAGTTAGCTAAATGAGCAGATGAAACCATGGGTATTTGAGGTCAAGGTCATTCCTTGAACTTGGCATAAGACCTTTCAGATAATGAAGAATAAAAACTTATTTTCCACTGAAACTGGCCAAATTTTATATAAAAGCTTACAGAAACACAAATGAAAATTTAGTGATATGAGTTTGGTCACACGACCAATATGGCCACCATGCCCACAAAATGTAAAACACTTCAAGCAATTGGCAGATTTTCTTGAAACTTTGTATGTAGCATTGGAGACTTGTGCACATTATAGTTTCCTCAAATGATGACCCCTTGATGGCCTGACCTATTTTATGCCAAGGTCAAATTTAGTCGCACAGACATTCGTATGGGAAGAAGTAAAAAAACTTATCTTTCAGAAACTAATGCAGCCTGTGATCTAAAAATTGGCAGACACAATAAGCTAAGTGAGTGAGTGGTACTACTTGAGTATTTAAGGTCAAGTTCATTCTTTGACCTTGGCCCAAGGTCATTCAGATAAGAAAATTAAAACATTTTTTCACAGAAACCACTGCTTCATTTGTAACCAAATTTCATATGAAAGATTTTAGGAACAAATGAAAATTTATTAATATGGGCCCAGTTGTTCAAAACTAACGACCTCGTTAGTTAACGTATCGTTAAAACTTTGATCATTAGATATGGCAAATATGCTAAAATTTGCTGAAAAAATACCAAAATTTACGATATTGTATTTGCTAGAAGAGTTAACAATATGACCACTAACGAGCTCGTTAAGCTAACGATGCTTTGAACAACTGGCCCATGAATTTGGTCACATGACCACTACGGCCACCTTGCCCATGTAAGGTCCTTCAGAAACTCTCAGCACTCAGGTGAGCAGCTCAGGACCATTGGTCCTCTGGTTGTGTACCAGGGACCAGTTGTTCAAAGCATCGTTAGCTGAACGACCTCGTTAGTGGTCATATTGTTAACTCTTCTAGCAAGTACAATATCGTAAATTTTGGTATTTTTGCTGGAAAAATGTGAGCAGCTTTTGCGTCAGCAAAAGCTGCTCACATTTTTTCAGCAAAAATTTCAGCATATTTGCCATATTTAATGATCAAAGTTTTAACGATACGTTAACTAACAATGTCGTTAGTTTTGAACAACTGGCCCCTGGTTGAAACCATTTCGCTGAGAAAGTTCGATGGGGGGAGAACTCTGTAAGATTATTGGAGTATCACATGAATATCATAACATTGGCTTTTAAGGCTACCAAGGTATTTTGTAAAGAACAGCATTTTGTAATGCAGTCTGGAATTTTTGATAAGCAATCTATCAGACCAATAATTTTAAGGTAACCAGAGAATGGTCCATCTCCTTTGTTTGCATTGTCAACATTTTCAAACATCTGAAACTAGTAAGCCAACTGAAACCAAACTGAGTGGAGCCTCCTTTGGGTGGGGAAAGACGTTTAGCCCACCAGAACCAAAGGCTCCAGGGGAGCTTATAGGATAGGCAGCTGTTGTCCATCGTCAGGTGTATGTCAAGACTTCAAACAACATCTCTTAAGCCAATGGGCAGATTGGGCCCAATTTCTGACTGTAGCATCCTTGGGCTGGGGGATTGAGAGTATATGTTTATTTTTTAATGAAAATCGGCTCATTAGTTTTGGTTGCTATGGCACCTTAAGTTTCCATAGACTTATACTGGGGGAAAATTGTGATGTCATTTACTGCCAAGCCTCTGCAGATATTTTGAGAAAACTTTCATAGAAATGTTCCTTAGGCAATCTTCTATTTGTCATATGATTTAGGCCTACTGCTCATATTGGTTGCCATTGAAACCAAAATGTCAAAAATAGAAAAAAAATACTTAAA
Source organism: Lucinisca nassula (assembly GCA_963580285.1). Classification (NCBI taxonomy): domain Eukaryota; kingdom Metazoa; phylum Mollusca; class Bivalvia; order Lucinida; family Lucinidae; genus Lucinisca; species Lucinisca nassula. The sequence goes on from OY757022.1 coordinate 27,305,319, forward strand.
AACATCATCTTCTTAGAAACAATATGCTCTGTGAGGCTGAAACTTCATGGAAATAGTCACCATATTAGCCTTTACAGGTTTTTAGCTCACCTGTCATGAAGTGACAAGGTGAGCTTTTGTGTATACTTTGCATCCGTGGTCAGTGTGTGCATCTGTAAAAAATTTCTTCAAATGACATCTCCTAAACCACTGATCAGATTTTGACCAAACTTCACAGGAATGATCCTTAGGTGATCCCTTTTCAAAGCTGTTCAGATGGTTCCAGTCTGTTGCACATCTAGGTCACAGGAGCCAAAAATAGATTTTTTTTTTTCAAAGAAAATTTAAAAATCTTCTTCTCTTAAACCACAGAAGCCTCTGTGGTGCAGTGGTTACGCTACTCGCCTTGTAAACCAGGGATCGCAGGATCGATCCCGGGCTTCTCCAGACTTTCGGATGAGTCTTTAAACCGAGGTCCCGTCTCCGTATGACCTTAGCTGTTGGTGGGACGTAAAACTAAAACTCACTCACTCACTTCTCTTAAACCACAAGGCCCAGGCTTTTCATATTTGGTATGAAGCTTCATCTAGTGGACATCTAACAAGATTGTTCAAATTATAGCCATGGGGCCCAAAGTGCACCAGTGCCGGGGCCCACCAGTATTACATAGACTTATAAAGGGAAAACCTTTAAAAATCTTCTTTTCTGAAACCAGAAGGCCCAGGTGTTTGATATTTGGTATGAAGTTGCATCTAGTGGACCTCTACCAAGATTGTTCAAATTATACCCCTGGGGCAAAAAATGCCCCCGTGCCGGACCCACCAGTTTTACATAGACTTATATAGGGAATACCGTTAAAAATCTTCTCCTCTGAAACCAGAAGGCCCAGTTCTTTGATACTTGGTATAAAGCTTCCTCTAGTTGACCTCTACCAAGATTGTTCAAATTATAGCCCTTGGGCCAAAAAAAGTCCCGCCCCGGGGTCCACCGGTATGTAGGGAAAACCTTTAAAAATTTTCTTTTCTGAAACCAGATGTTCCAGCTGTTTGATATTTGGGATGTTGTATCTAGTGGGCCTCTACCAAGATTGTTCAAATTATAGCCCTGGGGCCAAAAATGCCCCCGCATCAGGGCCCACCAGTGTGACATAGACCTATATTGGGAAAACCTTTAAGAAATCTTCTTGTCTAAAACCAGAAGGCCCAGGTCTTTGATATTTGGTATGAAGCTTTATCTAGTGGACCTCTACCAAGATTGTTTAAATGATAGCCCTGGGGCCAAAAATGCCCTTGCGTCAGGGGCCCACCAGTTTTACATAGACATATATCGGGAAAACCATTAAAAATCTTCTTGTCTGAAACCAGATGACCCAGGTGTGTGATATTTGGTTATGATAAATTGTATCTAAGGAACCTATACCAAGTTTGTTCCAATTATAGCCCTGGGGCCAAAAATGTTCCTGTGCTAGGGCTCACCAGTTTTACATACTTACATAGGGAAAACCTTTAAAAATCTTGTGGTCTGAAACCAGACAGCCCATTCATTTGAAATTTGGCATGAAGTTGTATCTAGTGGGCCTCTACCAGGATTGTTCAAATTATAACCCTGGGGCCAAAAAAGGTCCCGCCCCGGGGTCCACCGGTATGTAGGGAAAACCTTTAAAAATTTTCTTTTCTGAAACCAGATGTTCCAGCTGTTTGATATTTGGGATGTTGTATCTAGTGGGCCTCTACCAAGATTGTTCAAATTATAGCCCTGGGGCCAAAAATGCCCCCGCATCAGGGCCCACCAGTGTGACATAGACCTATATAGGGAAAACCTTTAAAAAATCTTCTTGTCTGAAACCAGAAGGCCCAGGTCTTTGATATTTGGTATGAAGCTTTATCTAGTGGACCTCTACCAAGATTGTTTAAATGATAGCCCTGGGGCCAAAAAATGCCCTTGCGTCGGGGGCCCACCAGTTTCACATAGACATATATCGCGAAAACCATTAAAAATCTTCTTGTCTGAAACCAGATGACCCAGGTGTGTGATATTTGGTTATGATAAATTGTATCTAAGGAACCTATACCAAGTTTGTTCCTATTATAGCCCTGGGGCCAAAAATGTTCCTGTGCTAGGGCCCACCAGTTTTACATACTTACATAGGGAAAACCTTTAAAAATCTTGTGGTCTGAAACCAGACAGTCCATTCATTTGAAATTTGGCATGAAGTTGTATCTAGTGGGCCTCTACCAGGATTGTTCAAATTATAACCCTGGGGGCAAAAATGCCCCTGCACCAGGGCCCACCGGTTTTACATAGACTTATATAGGGAAAACCTTTAAAACTCTTCCTGTCTGAAACCAGAAGGCCCAGGTTTTTTATATTTGGTATGAAGCTTCGTCTAGTGGACCTCTACCAAGTTTGTTCAAATTACAGTCCTGGGGTCAAAAATGTGCCGGGCCCCCACCGGTCTCAATTAGACTTGTATATGGAAAATCTTCATCTGAAACCAGAAGGCCCAGGTCTTTGATATTTTGAAGGAAGTTGTATCCAGTGGACCTCTACCAAGATTGTTCATATTATGGCCCTGGAGCCAAAAATGGTGTCCAAATAGTGACATACAAGTCAACTCTGTATTGTCACGCATATGTCTAGCACCTAATGCAAACTCTTGTTTTCTCAACATTGCTTATGATCATCTGGTGACAGGCGAGTGATACAGGGCCATCTTGGCCTTCTTGTTTGTTTTTAGCTCACCTGTCACATAGTGACAAGGTGAGCTTTTGTGATCATGGGTGTGTAAATAATTTCTATAAAGGACATCTCCTAAACCACTGACTGATTTGGACCAAACTTCACAGGAATGATCCTTAGGTAGTCCTCTTTCAAAATTGTTCAAATGGTTCATCTAGGTCATTGGAGCCAAAAATAGATTTTTTAAATTAAAAACATAAAAAAATCTTCTCTGAAACTGCGAGACCCATGTCTTTGATATTTGGTGTGAAGCTTCATCTAGTGGTCCTGTATTCAAGACTGTTCAAACTATACCCCATGGCCCATGTTTTACATTGATTTGAATAGGGAAAACCTTTAAAAATCTTTGTGTCTGAAACCAGAAGTCTCAGGTCTTTGATATTTGGTATGAAGTTTCACTTTGCGGACCTCTAACAAGATTGTTCAAATTATAGCTTTTGGGCCAAACATGGCTCCGACCCGGGCCCACATTTTTAGCTCGTCTGTTTTTTGAAAAAAAACTTTCGAGCTATTGTCATCACGCCGGCGTCTGCGTAGTCGTCCTGCGTCCTGCGTCGTTCCAAAAAAACTTAACCTTGGCTATAACTTAAAAAGTATTAGACCTAGCCTCATGAAACTTCATACACACACTCATCATCACAAGAGCTACATTTTGACCAAGGACCATAACAACATTGTTGATTTTGGCTGAATTATCTCCCCTTTTCCAATTTTTTTCTGAAACACATTTTTTCCTCTCATTTTAATACTATTCACAACAGAGCCTTCAAACTTCACATGAATGTTCCTTGGGACAAGACCTTTTCAGTGATACCACACTTTTTGATCTGTGACCTTGACCTTTGAACTTTGACCTATTTTTCGAAAATTTAACCGAAAACCTTAACCTTGCCCATATTTCCAAAAGTATTTGGCCTACCTTCATGAAACTTCATACACATACTCACCATCACAAGAGCTACATTCCCTACAAGTTTTATAACTCCATCTTGCAATTTGATTGAATTATCTCCCCTTTTCTCTCCGTTTTTTTTTTTAAATTGTTTTTGTCTCTTATTTCAATACTATTCACAACAGAGCCTTCCAACTTCACATGAATGTTCCTTGGGACAAGACCTTTTCAGTCATACCACGCTTTTTGACCTGTGACCTTGACCTTTGAACTTTGACCTATTTTTCGAAAAATTAACCAAAAAACTTAACCTTGACCATATTTCCAAAAGTATTTGGCCTACCTTCATGAAACTTCATACACATACTCACCATCACAAGAGCTACATTCCCTACAAGTTTTATAACTCCATCTTGCAATTTGATTTGACTTAGAACTTTTGTTTTCTAAAAGAAACTGCAGACGAGTGTTGGCACCCGCTTGCGGTGCTCTTGTTTATATAGACTTATATAGGAAAAACTTTTAAAAATAGTCTTGTCTGAAACTAGAAGGCCAAGGTCTTTGATATTTGGTATAAAGCTTCATTTAATGGACCTCTACCAAGATTGTTCAAACCAAAAATGGCCCCTGCCCCAGGGCCCACATGTTTTACATACACTTACATAGGGAAAACTTTTAAAAATCTTCTTCTTGCCTGAAACCAGAAGAACCCACCACCTTCACCTAATAAAAGGCCAAATACTTCAGGAACCTTTCAGATATCCACCCCTAAAGTACTAAGAGATGCCAGCCTGGGGATGCCCCACCCTCCTAATTTCATAAAAGGCCATATATCTCAGAAACCATTCAGATCCCCACCCCTAAACCATATATACTCTTGCATCTTATGATAAGAAACATTCAGTGACACCAATCTGGAGGGGGGCCGGGGCCATGCCCCACCCCCTACCCTTCATAAAAGGCCTAATATCTCAGAAACCTTTCAGATCCCCTCCCCTAAACCATATATATTCTTTTTCCTTATTGTGAGACGCATTCAGTAACACCAACATGGGGGTCTCTTTTGGTGCGCTGGGGCGTGCCCCACCCCCACTTCATACATTTCATGTTCCTTATGGTAAAATGCTTTCAGTGGCATCAACCTTTGGGTCTCCCAGGGTGCCCCATGGGCCATACCCGACCCCTCACTATATAAAAGGTCAATAATCTCAGAAGCCGTTCAGACTTCCACCTCTTTACTTGTTCCGTATGATAAGACACATTCAGTCAAACCAACCTTGGGGTCTTCTGGGTTGTCAGACACCATGCAGATTCCCACCCCTAAATCATATATATTCTTGTTCCTTATGATATGACGCGGGTACGTAGGGGCCATTCCTCAAAAGGCCTCTTATTTCACAAACTCTCAATATCCCCGTCCATATATATTCTTAATCCTTATGACAAGACATATTCAGTGACAGCATTCTTGGGCTTTCATGGGGTCTGTCGGGGCCTGCCCCAACCCCATCACTGCTTAAAAGGCCTTATATCTCAGGAACTGTACAGATCCCCACCCTTAAACTATGTAATATTCTTGTTTCTTATGATAAGCTTTCAGTGATACCAACCAGGGCTCGTTTGTGTCCATGCCCAGCCCCCACCACTTCATAAAAGGTGATATTTCAAGTACAAGTACAGAGCCCACATAGGTGCTCATTTGAGTATGGAGGACTTGTTTGGGAGACTTAATAATTGGTAGATTATAATCATATCTTGTTAAGATACATAGCTACCAATTGGCAGTGCACACCTGAGCTCTAGTGAGCATAGTGGCCCACAGGCCTCTTGTTTCAAATGATCCAGCTTATATACATAAAAATAGCATACTCTACAAAATGTTTTACTAACATATATACATAAACATTTGTAACAAACAACAAGAGCTCCGCAAGCAGGGCATTATATGCCTATGACAATTAGTAAGATGGAGCATATATATACTGACTGTTTTACAAGTCTGGGTGTGTGGAATGTAACAAAGGAACAATATGCCCTCCATATATTCTTACCTGGCTCTATTTATAACCCTCAATGGCTCAAACTACCTGTCTCCAACAAATTCATGGTCGGTAACATTTGGTGGACCAGAACCTCAAAATAATATAGGCATAACTGACAATAAATGGTGAACTGTAACCTTGAAATAATATGCGCTGCTCCATAGTCTAACTATACGTAAAGTTTCAGTTTCATCAGATGCAAAACATGGGAGGCATTTATGTGTAGAAAAATTTATGAAAGGGGAATAACTCTGGTAATATTTGGCGGACTGTAACCTCAAAATAATATGCACTGTTCCACATCATGGTCATACTATATGTAAAGTTTCAGCTTCATCAGATGTAAAATGTAAGAAGTTATCCAGAAACAGAATGTTTAGAAAAATCTGTGAAAGGGGTAAAACTATGGTAATATTTGGCAGACGGTAACCTCAAAATAATATGCACTGTTCCATATCAAGTCCTTACTGTTCATAAAGTTTCAACATCATCGGATCTAAAATGCAGGAGTTATCCGGAAACAAAATGTTTACAGAATTTTTCAATGGGGCGTAACTGTATTATTATTTGGTGGACCATAACCTCAAAAAAATATGCGCTGCCCCACATCATGGTCTAATTATACTTTAAGTTTCAGCTAAATCAAATGTAAAATGTAGGAGTCATCATCCAGAAACAAAAAGTTTACAAAAAATTTCATACGGGCATAACTCTATTATGGTAATTCTCCTAAAATTTCGAACAAAATTAAATAATTATTTTTTCAGCTGTTCGAATTATTAGAAATTTGAGCTGGCGAATAGTTTCACTGTTCGAAATTTTAATTTTCCAACCTATCTAGCCAATGTTGTCATATTCTACGCTTGCAACACAACCTGGTCACAAATTAATGGCCATGAAAATGTCAACACCTTTGAAATAACCATTTTAATGTGAACAATTTGTTGCTTATATATTTAATGACCATTAAAAATGGAAATCTAATTCATTGTGTTTTTATGACCATGAAAACATAGTTGATGACCAGTGATAGACACATAAAGTTTTAATATCCATCATTTTTCTGCAATGGCAATTAAAGCTGTGAAAACATGGGAATAAAAATATCACAAAACAAAAAATAATTGGCCCATTACTTTTTTAATGGTCATAAAATTTTACAGGGCAATGAAATTAATTGCAATTAAATGCTTGGATTGCTTTTTAATGACCATTTCAACTAAAATAATGGCCATTAATATGGACATTAATGGCTTTAGATGGAATCCATTAATTTTTGCAAACGAAAAATAATGGACAACTTTAACAGGAATTTAATCATTAATGAAATTTTAACAAGATTTAAACATATTTTAATGCTTTTAATGTGCAGTAGTGGTAGTTCCTTTAGAAAATTCAGTGTTCAAAATTTTAGAAATTGCTGTCTTATAAAAATGCCACTGTTCGAGATTTGAGAGGTATTTTGGAAATTATTTTTGACAATAATTTTTGTGGTGTTCGAAAATTTAGCAGAACTACCGTATTATTTGGTGGACCCTAACCTCGAAACAATATGCACTGCCCCATATCATGGTCTAACTATGTATGAAGTTTCAGCTTGATCAGATGTAAAATGTAGGATGAGTTATCCGGAAACTAAAAGTTTACAAAAATTTCAAAGGGGCATAACTCTATTATATTTTGATGGACAGTAACCTCAAAACAATATGTACTGCCCCACATCATGGTTTAACTATGTATGAAGTTTCAGCTTGATCGGATGTAAACTGTAGAAGTTATCTGGAAACGAAAAGTTTACAAAAAATTTCAAAGGGGCATAACTTTATTAATATTTGGTGGGCGATAACATCGAAACAATATGCTCTGCCCCAAATCATGCACTAACTATATATGAAGTTACAGCTTGATCGCATTTAAACTGTAGGAGGCGTTATCTGGAAACAAAAAGTTTACAGACGGACGCAGGGACGGACAGACAGGGTGGGGGTGCATAACATAATATGACCATTTTTCAAACGAGCGTATAAAAAACTGCCCCCTCCCATTGGGGCTTGAAGAAATAGATGGGCCACACAGAGCTGAAACCTACCGCACACAAGTACTGGTTAACCAATCAGACAATGATCAGCCATTGTAAGCCTGCCTGTTCGACATTAACCAAGGCCCGATGGACATTGTCTAGCGAAAAGCTGGTCAGGTCTAGTAATGTCAGTGGCTGGCTGGTCCAGATGGTCCATTTGAAAATTGCCACCACAGATATTAAAATCATGTTTATAACTCATTTAGCAGAAAATGGGTTTCTTTTTTCAATTTGTTGCAGTAGTTTTTCTATGTAAATAAATAATAATAGAAATATTCTGATGACTGTAGATCATGTTTTAGTTTATCAACGACCTTTGAGAGTTCAACGTTCGAGCGTGATAAGACTATTCCATGTTTTAGGGGAAGCAGATTTCGGATTTCTTTTTTCACAGGATTTTAAAATTATAAATTTATAAGTTTTTTTTATAATGCCATTATGTGGAATTTGTGGCCAAGTGGTTAATATGATGTAGTACGATCCTCAGTAAAACTATATCGCCCAATATAAAATCCCAACAGAAGGCGATTTACCTAAAACGCGGACCAGTCCAAAATTGAAAGTGCATTTACGTCTAATTGCATTTTGAAAGACAATAGTATGATTTTCTTCATTTCTTTGGTCCAGTTGAACTTAGATCAGGTCCAGTGCATCCCAAGATTTACAGGACCATCTTGTCCAGTTATTTAAAAAGTTAATGTTGAACCCTGCCAGGGTTCACTTTGTTTGGTTTCACTGGGCGACAGAGCTTGAGATGTCATTTCATCTCAATGCCGGGTAAAAGTCCCACAAAATTGGAAGCAACGTCTCCAAATTGACGTATACAGTGTTAGAAGCCTCTGTGGTGTAGTGGTTACACTACTCACCTTGCAGGATTGATCCCGGGCTTCACCAGGCTTTCAGATGAGTCTTTAAACCAAGTTCCCGTCTCCATATGACCTTAGCTGTTTGGGGGATGTAAAACTCAAACACTCACTCACCTATACAGTGTTGATGGGGACGTTAACCTCCAATCAAACAAAAACACAAAAATGTACATCTACCTGTAATAACTACAGTCGAACTTCAATGGCTCGAACACCTTTGGGACCTCGAAAATCTGTTCGAGACAGGGGTAGTTCGAGCCACTGAGGGCTACTGCCAGGAGGAATAACGGTATACTTGAGACACATTTTCTGTGTATTATAATGAAAATGTATGCTGTGTGTACTCATTAGAATCGCCTCATCGAGGCGATTCTAATGAGTACACACAGCATACATTTGCAAGATAAAAGACTAAACTCTTCTTAATTATCCTCCACTATTTCTTGTGTAGAGGATTTTGCTAGGGACTCAAGAACTGGTTCGACTCAGCCATGGTAAACCAGCCATCGGTGTTCAAGCCATCGAAGTTCTACTGTATGTGTACAGCAAGCACAAATTATGACTAAAACACTGCCTTATAAATATACAGTCAACCCTCTTTATACCACATTTGTTAGAATGGCAAAACTTGTTTTAACCCTTGTCATGCTGAATATTCATATATGCCACACCCACTACTGATTATCAACCAATCAGATTACCTGTAGCAAATTATTACAACAAATTCACAATCTGAATGACAAACAATGTAGATCCTGATCAGATGGCTTCTTCAGAAGCCATCTGATCTGGATCTACATTGTTTGAAAGATAAGGCATATCTGGGCTCAGCAGGACAAAGGGTTAATGGCAAATTGAATGGAATGACTACTTAGCTAAAAACTTAGCCTCGGTTCCGCACAGCATGGGCTTCCCTCGGGTTGGAAATGCACAAATCAAGTCCATGGTCATGAAAGGGTCGTGTAATCTAAGACTCCAAGAAACAAATTTTATAGATATTTGTTAGAATCGCCTCACGGAGGTCTATGATATTTGTTTGCTGGAGTAATAATGGCAAAATGGCCTTTTATTACCTATCATACTCCTAACTGGGATTCTTTATAACGACAAATTCTTAAAGGCAAAATAATAGGGAACAAATACTGTCGTTATAAGGAGGGTCCTCTGTATTTTTATTATCTTTCAGTGAAAATGAGGCTAGAAATCAAATGTAGATATGCCTCATCCGCCCCCGCCCATAGGGGCTTGAAGAAATATATGGGCTGCATGATGCTTCCACGCAGAGCTGAATCTGGCCCGCACACTAGTACTGGTAAACCGCTTAGAGGATCTAAGCCTGTCCAGGAACCGCGGTGCGAGGCGGACCGTCCATGCTAATAAACCCTATTGGTTTTATTGGGCGACAGGGCTTGAGATGTAATTTCATCTCAATGCCGGGTAAAAGTCCCACAAAATTGGAAGCAACGTCTCCAAAATGACCTTTACAGTGTTGACGGGGACGTTAAACCTCAAATCAAACAAACAAAAGATATGCCTCACACACAATAACAAGCCTTTTTCTCTCTGAATTTTTTTTTTTTTAATTTAGACTGCTGTCTACTCTTTCGTGCCTGAAGATTAACCCTTTTTGTACCGCCTTCTATGTAGCAGGAGTCCGTTTCAAAATTCAGGGGTGTCAGGTTGTGTTTTCTTCAAAATTGATTTCGAAAATGGCTGAATTTTTGCAAACAGTGTAGGCCCTGATCAGGTGCCACATTCTGATCTGGGCCTGCAATGTTTGCCAGAGTACCCATTTTGGTTTTTTTTTGTACAAAATGTGTTAATATTGGCAGATAAATAGTTCCCTGGATGTGCCCAGAGAAGGCAAGCAATGCTCACGGGACAAATTTTGATCAACTCTTAAGTTGCCAATCACAACAATTGTCATCTGCTTTGTCATCTGCCCATTACTTTGGAAGTCATTGTTGCAAACAAGGAGCAGTCTGATCTGGATCCACACTGTTTGCATGAATGCAAAAATATTTTTTAAAAGTTTGCAAGAAGATTCAGCAGACGAGATTTTAAGATGAAGTTAGGATGTATCTGGTAAAGGTAAGCAATCCTCACAGGACAAAATTTTGATTAAACAAGAGGGCCATGATGGCCCTGGATCGCTCACCTGATCCATAGGGTATCAAGTGGGCCCCTGGGAGAGCCATTATTGGCCCAGGCTATAATATGAAATCGGGCCAAAGGGCTAGGAGGAGATGTTGCTTAAAGGTATTTCTATTTTTTAGCTCTGGTGGCCATTTTGTTCAGCGGAGCAGAACCATTTTAGCAATTTCTGTAAAGGGTCGTCCAAGGAACATTTCAGTGAAATTATTTTGAAATCGGGCCAAAGGGCTAGGAGGAGATGTCGTTTAAAGGTTTTTCTATTTTTAGCTCTGGCGGCCATTTTGTTCAGCGGAGTGGAACCATTTTAGCAATTTCTGTAAAGGGTCATCCAAGGAACATTTCAGTAAAATAATTTTGAAATCAGGCCAAAGGGCTAGGAGGAGATGTCGTTTAAAGGTTTTTCTATTTTTAGCTCTGGCGGCCATTTTTTTTCAGCGGAGTGGAACCATTTTAGCAATTTTAGTAGAGGGTCATCCAAGGAACATTTCAGTGAAATTATGTTGAAATCGGGCCAAATGGCTAGGAGGAGATGTCGTTTAAATGTTTTTTTTTATTTTTAGCTCTGGCGGCCATTTTGTTCAGCGGAGAGGAACCATTTTAGCAATTTCGGTAGAGGGTCATCCAGGAATATTTCTGTGAAATTATTTTGAAATCGGGCCAAAGGGCTAGGAGGAGATGTCGTTTAAAGGTTTTTCTATTTTTAGCTCTGGCGGCCATTTTGTTCAGCGGAGTGGAACCATTTTAGCAATTTCGGTAGAGGGTCATCCAAGGAACATTTCTGTGAAATTATTTTGAAATCGGGCCAAAGGGCTAGGAGGAGATGTCGTTTAAAGGTTTTTCTATTTTTAGCTCTGGCGGCCATTTTGTTCAGCAGAGCGGAGCCATTTTAGCAATTTTGGTAGAGGGTCATCCAAGGAACATTTCTGTGAAATTATTTTGAAATCGGGCCAAAGGGCTAGGAGGAGATGTCGTTAAAAGGTTTTTCTATTTTTAGCTCTGGCAGCCATTTTGTTCTGCGGAGCGGAACCATTTTAGCAATTTTGGTAGAGTGTCATCCAAGGAACATTTCTGTGAAATTATTTTGAAATCGGACCAAAGGGCTAGGAGGAGATGTCGTTTAAAGGTTTTTCTATTTTTAGCTCTTGCGGCCATTTAGTTCAGCAAAGCGGAACCATTTTAGCAATTTTGGTAGAGGGTCATCCAAGAAACATTTCAGTGAAATTATTTTGAAATCGGGCCAAAGGGCTAGGAGGAGATGTCGTTTTAATGTTTTTCTATTTTTAGCTCTGGCGGCCATTTTGTTCAGCGGAGCGGAACCATTTTAGCAATTTGTTAGAGGGTCATCCAAGAAACATTTCTGTGAAATTATTTTGAAATCGGGATAAAGGGCTAGGAGGAGATGTCGTTTAAAGGTTTTTCTATTTTTAGCTCTGGTGGCCATTTTGTTCAGCAGAGCGGAACCATTTTAGCAATTTTGGTAGAGGGTCATCCAAGGAACATTTCTGTGAAATTATTTTGAAATCGGGCCAAAGGGCTATGAGGAGATGTCGTTTAAAGGTTTTTCTATTTTTAGCTCTGGCGGCCATTTTGTTCAGCAGAGTGGAACCATTTTAGCAATTTCTGTAAAGGGTCATCCAAGGAACATTTCAGTAAAATAATTTTGAAATCAGGCCAAAGGGCTAGGAGGAGATGTCGTTTAAAGGTTTTTCTATTTTTAGCTCTGGTGGCCATTTTGTTCTGCGGAGCGGAACCATTTTAGCAATTTCGGTAGAGGGTCATCCAAGAAACATTTCTGTGAAATTATTTTGAAATCGGGCCAAAGGGCTAGGAGGAGATGTCGTTTAAAGGTTTTTCTATTTTTAGCTCTGGCGGCCATTTTGTTCAGCAGAGCGGAACCATTTTAGCAATTTTGGTAGAGGGTCACAATAGCTCACCTTGAGCACTTCGTGCTCAGGTGAGCTAAAAATAAAGGTTTTCATACTTCCGTGACTAAAGCAGTTTCCCCATCCTTTACACATACTGTACATACAAGTTTTTTCTAAAAATGTCAACTGATCAAAATAAAAAAGTTCCACCATGCCCAGTTTCTCAGATGTAGAAATTTTATCACAAGCTCGCCATACTGGTGAATATATAGAGGATCTTGCGTTAGTAAACGCGACGTCGCTAAGGACATCGTAAATGTTACATTACGGGACGTTATCTAGCAAATTTGCATATTTAATCCACTAGTGGATTATCGAAAATATTACATGGCGTTATTACACTCTCAGAGGCGACGTCATATGATAAAAATGACATGCTTAACCCTTAGGATGCAAAGAAAAGATAGAAGTCCACTTGATGAAGCTTTATATCAAATATCAAAGACCTGAACCTTCTGGTTTCAGAGAAGAAGCTTTTTAAAGATTTTCCCTCTTTTAGTCTATGTTAAACCAAAGGGCCCTGAGGAGGGGGCATTTTTGACCCCAAGGCTATAATTTGAACAATCTTTGTAGAGGTCAACTAGATGAAGCAAACGCACCAAATATCAAAGACCTGGGCCTTGCTGTCTCAGAGAAGATTTTTAAAGATTTTCCCTATATACCTTATTCCCTCTAATTACTGCACCGTGCCTTTAGTTTTTTCAAAATCGGGTAAAAAAATCATGGTGAAAAATCTTCCTAATTAGCGCACACTTGATACGAAAAGAAAAGCTTCCGAGATGATGCATACTGATATTTAATGAGATGGAAAAGGATACTTAAGCATTTCCTTCACTGTTGAAGAAATTACGGTTTTTTTTTATAGATTTACTGTGAGAGCTTCAAGGGGAGATTACTGTAAAGTGTGTGCTTATGCATTTCCTTTTCAAAAATAGCTTTGATGTGCGCTTATAAGAGCATGTGCGGTAATTAGGGCGAATAAGGTAAGTCTATGTAAAGCCAAAGGGCATTTTTGGCCCCAGGGCTATAATTTGAGCAATCACTAGTTGAAGCCTCATACCAAATATCAAAGACCTGGGCCTTGTGGTTTTATAGAAGAAGATTTTAAAATATCTTCCCTATACTATGCCTATGTAAAACCAAAAGGCCCCCGGGGTAGGGGCATTTTTGGCCCCAGGGCTATAATTTGAACAATCTTGACAGAGGTCCACCAGATGAAGCTTCACATCAAAGACCTGGGCCTTGCAGTTTCAGAGAAGAAGATTTTTTTAAGATTTTCTCTATATAAGTCAATGTAAAACCAAAGGGCCCCAGGGTGGGGGCATTTTTTGGCCAAAGGGCTATAATTAGAATAATCTTGGTAGAGGTCCACTAGATGAAGCTTCATACCAAATATCAAAGACCTGGGCCATGCTGTTTCAGAGAAGATTTTTTTTAGTTTTCAGTAAAAAAAAAAAACAAACTATTTTTGGCTCCTGTGACCTAGATGTGCAACGGACCGGAACCATTTGAACAACTTTGAAAGGGGACCACCTAAGGATCATTCCTGTGAAGTTTGGTCAAAATCCGATCAGTGGTTTAGGAGGAGATGTCGTTTGAATAAAAAGTTTATGGACGGATGCACGCACGGATGCATGACGGACGAAAAGTGATCACAAAAGCTCACCTTGTCACTAAGTGACTGGTGAGCTAAAAATGTTGGAAAAATCTGCCAGGTGTTCCCATTCCTCTTAAAAATCTGGAATTATTTGCATTCATTTTCACGTGGTAAAATGTTTTGTCCATTGCACTTGCAAATTTAACATGCCTTCTGATTGGATGTAATCAAAATTTTGAAACAGCATACTCTGCTTTATTACCCAGTCTCTTGTATAAAGTGATTTTAACTGACCGCTCCAAGGCAGTTCTTCTGTCGTGGTTTATTTTTGTTATGGTTTGTCTTTGAGTGTGTGTATCGCTTATACACCACAACCTCATTATAACATGGTTTATTATAAAACGGTTTGGATATAGTACAGTTTCAAGATGGGTCCAAAATGTGTAGATTATATAGAAAAATGACCATTTATGACGATAAATGGTCATTTTTCTATATAATCTATACATTTTGTTTGAATATAACATGGTTGTTTAACTAACAGGGAAAGCAGGGATAGAAGGATCAATCCCAGGCTTCTCCAGACTTTCGGATGAGTCTTTTAACCAAGGTCCTGTCTCTTTATGACCTTAGCTGTTGGTGAGACTATAAGAATCTTATATGGGTGTGATGGTTGGATTGAAAAATCCGTCCCGAGGGACACTGTCCAGCATCACAAGGCTTGCCGAGTGATGCCGGACAGTGATCCCGAGGGACGGATTTTTCTATCCACCCCTCACACCCGTATTGGATTCTTTTTCTTGCATACCTTCCATTTCTATTGCGAATTTTTAATGCTGCTGTCCCTTCGGTTACCAACGGCCGCCATTTTGTGATGACACAACAGTGAATGTTTAGTGACGTCATGCGTGACGCCGCCGCGCATGAGGTTGTAATCAACCAGTGCATTTATCAAACACGCGATTATATTCGATCTGGGGTCAGAACACCAGGGTCAGAACATAAATTTCTATCCCAGGGTAAAATCACTGATTTCCTTGTCTGGTGTGCAAGAAATTAAACTCCAACACTCACTTAACTAACATGGTTTCTGCTTTGGACCCCATTAATAGTGTTATAAAGAGGTTATGGTGTATCTTTTTTTTTTGGATAGCCAATTGGCCATTTTGTGGGAAAGTACATGTAACTGTCCTTTTGGCTTTAAATTCTGCTATTGATGTTACCATTAGGGTCTAGTTATTTAATGTTTGTGTTTCTTTCCCTTTAGGTGTCTCTGATGGGTGGTGTGGGTTAATTGTATCGATTCCTGATCATTGCCTTCACTTCTATTTAAGACAGTAAATTCTGCTATGTACTGTCAGAACCCAAATGTCATCATGCGGCATTTCATTGGTTGGCATCTGGTTTTACATAGCTGTCTGTGCTTGACAGTTTGTGCAAACAGAACATGTTTTTTGTTGTTGTTTTTTTTTAAACAAAACAAGTGAAAAAGTACATTACAATGGGAATAACTGTATTGAAAATGTGTCATTTGGGGAGGTAAACGGTCAGTTTTGTGGTTGTAAATTTCATTTTACGGCACATCTGGCACGTCATCGGAATTTCTAACCGTAAAACTGACTATTCACCTCCCAAAAAGACAGTTAACCCCTTATTCTTCAGCACTGTATGATGCCTGGTCGGGGCTTGAAGAATTAGATGGGCTGCATGATGCTTCCACGCAGAGCTGAAACCAACTGCAGAACTGAACCAACTGGTAAACAGCTTAGAAGAACAAAGCCTGCCCAGGCAAAGCGGTGCGAGTCGGACCATCCATGCTTATAAACCCTATTGGTTTCATTGGATGACAGGGCTTGAGCTGTCATTTCATCTCCATGTTGGGTAAAAGTCCCACAAAATTGGAAGCCAATATCTCCAAAATGACCTATACACTGTTGACGGGGAGGTTAAACCTCAAAGCAAAAACAAACTAATAAATCAGCAGTGGATCTGCATTCATTTCCTTTTTCTAACGTAAGTTTCAGGCATAAAAAAACTTTTTTTATCAGTAATGTAAGCACAGAAAGTGAATAAAACACTTAAAAATTTAGACACCATGTTTCAAAACGTGGTAATTTTTGTAACAGGAAATGGATTTTCTTGTAGCTGAACTGAATTCTTTTCTAAATAGGGACTACCCTTACAGGAAAGTATTTTCTCCTGGAAACAATTCAATCATTTAAAGGGAATGGGTACACATTCAGGTGATGCAACTCTTGCAAAAGTGTTTTTGTCTCCCATGTCAATGGGGGTCAACTCTAACTTTAAGAGTAGACACCTTTTCCAGCGGGACAGGGCTTATAGAAAAGCGAACAGGAAGTCCTGAAAGTTATCTCCCTTTGAAAAAGGCAGAAAAATCTGCCAGGTGTTCCCATTCCCCTTATTGGCAGTTCCTATCAGAAGGAAAGCAAATCAAAGCACTCAGAGTACTGTTGGGATGATTGTCACTGGTGTAGGCTAGGCTGACAGTCCTGGACAGATTTAAACTGTTTCGTTTAATCCTTAAAGTCCAGTTTTTTTTTTAAGCAACCAGTGTAGACCCTGATTAGACCCCATGTTCTGTGGCATCTGATCCGGGTCTACACTGATTGCCAAGCCCAACCCATGATTCCAGTCCAGATTCTACAGAGAACCCTCTTAAGCAACAATGACCTCATAGCAGCTATTTTCTATAAATAACCATTATTCCGACAAGTCAGTATTAGTCACATGGACTTTAGCACTGAAGAGCTTCTTAGTAACTTTGGGTCGATTGACAATCCACCCAAAAATATGTAGTTGCCTATTGCCTTTTTTCCATATAAATGCCCATGTGACCAAATATGACACTACATGAATTAGGTCAAAGTCAACCAAAGGTCGTCTTATGAACACACTTGGTAGGGCTGGAATCCCCACTGCTACATATCAACTTTCAAGGCCTTGGCCATTTGGTTCCTCAGAAGACGATTTTTAAAGATACCATGTATGGGCATCAAGGCCATCTTGATTATATAACTCCAATACCTCAATAAATTTTCATTGCCACAGAGGCTTCACATGTCATTTGGTTTCAATCAGCCCCCCCCCCCCAGTTTTAGTGGAGAAGAAGATAAAAATACTGAATATGAGCCATCCAGGTTGAATATCAATAAATGACCTTGATCTTTGGAATAAATAAACATCCATTCAGCTGATAGCAAATATCCATTCTGATGCCATAGGCTACAGCAGAATTAGAAAAATCCACTGTTTTGCCTTGTCCAAGTGACCAAGTTTGACCATGATTGGTCATTGTCAACAAAAGGTCATCATTTGAACAACATTGTTAGAGCCTGAGTGCCCAATGGTGCATACCAAGTTACAAGGTAAATGGCTATTTGGTTCCTGAGAGTTAGATTTTCAAAGGGATTTTGCCATATATGGGCATCGTGGCCATCTTGGTTATTTGACTCCAATCCCAGGCATACACTTTCATTATCTCATCCCACAGAGGCTTCCCATGTTATTTGGTAAAATACTGAAGCTGACCCATCCAAAGCACATGCCAGTAAATACCTTAACCTTTGAAATTAATGAACTTCCATATAGCTGACTTCAAATATCAATTCTGGTAGGCTTTGTTTGTTTGATTTGAGGTTTAACGTCCCAGTCAACACTGTAAAGGTCATATTGGAAATGTTGCTTCCAATTTTGTGGGACTTTTACCCGACAATGAGATGAAATGACATCTCAAGTCCTGCCGCCCAATGAAACCAATAGGGTTAATAAGCATGGACGGTCCATCTCACACCACTTTGCCTGGGCAGGCTTAGATCCTCTAAGCAGATTACCAGTACTCATATGCGGGTCTGTTTCAGCTCTGCGTGGAAGCATCATGCAGCTCATATATTTCTTCAAGCCCCGATGGGCGGGTCCAATTCTGGTAGGACGCAAGTCCACAATGCTGCATACCAAGTTTCAAGGTTATCAGCCAGTTGGTTCCTGAGAAGAAGTATTTTCAAAGGTTTTGACCATATATGGGCATGGTGGCCATCATGGCCATGCGACCCAGACCTAATGAACAAACTTTCTTTCTCCTACCCCATGGAGGCTCCACAGGTAATTTGGTTTCAATTTGCCTGCCAGTTTCAAGAGATATCATTTGAAAATGTTGAGGACACAGACGACGACAAAAACAGATGGCAGACCACTGTCTATTCTATAAGCTCCCCGGGAGCCTTATCAGTGAGCTAAAAATGGCAGGAATTTTGCCAAATCATCACGAAAACACATCTATATAATTTGGATCCCCTTGAACCCCACTTTTATATAGTAAAACTGGGGTTTACAGGGGTAAACATTATTTTTCTTATTTCTGCTCAAAAATAAGAAAAATATCACAATTTTTCATCTTAAAATTTTAGTTTTTTCGGCGGTAAAGTTTACAATGTATTCGTGTAGGCGTGTTTTGGTAATGTGTAGTGTTTCTCCTTTTATACTACATGTACTTTCTACATTTTAGCCTGCGTAAATGCTATCGAATAAACTGAACATGTCCTTGCATTCTGAAGTGTCGAAGATTGTCAGCTGGAATCTTACTGCATCCAGACATGTTGAGATGGCTTAGATGCTTGAAATTCTTTATCATATAAAGGCTTGCTTCAGTCAGCTGCCTACAGCCCGACAGATTCAAGACTTTCAAAGTTTCTAGTGTTGCTGATTTTGAACTGGACAAATACTCAATACTGCTGTCAGTTATTTTTGTACAGTAACTAAGATCCAGCACTTCAAGTTGACACAAATGCATTGTCACTAGTTCTACTGAATGATCTGTGATTTCTGTACCACCCAGAAGAAGAGTTTTCAACCTGTGCAGTCGACTTATATTCTTGACTGCTGGTTTGCGATCAACGGGTGGAGTAATTATATCTTCAAAGAACTGATCAGAAACACCGGTTGCCCAGCTGATGTCAAGTTCTGTCAGCAGGGGACAAGCTGATGTACAAAGTCCACACATTGTTGCCCATGAACACTTTGATAATACAAGTTTTTTCAGTAATGGAATTCTTTCAACCAGCCATGTTAACTGTTTTGGTGTCATAATTACTGAAGATAGTATCAATGTCTCTGGTTGCCGTCTGACAATACCCATTAAATGAGTTTGCACTATTCTATGCCGTGACAGATCTATTTCTTTCCAAAGATCAGGATTAATGCACCATCTATTCCAAACCCGACAAACACACAAACATCTAGCGAGATCTGCTTGTGACAGGTAACTGAAAATTTTCATCCAGACTGTAATTGGCAGTGGGTGTTTCTCTCCACTTGCCATTTCCGTGTAAGTTTTCGGTGGTGAAACTGGTAATGGACGCACAACATACTTCTGTAGAACTACTTTTCCTCCATGCTTTTCAATATGCTCCAGCAATGATTTCCCAATATCTCCTGGTTTCTTTCTCATGCTAAACTGCTTAACTGGACTTCCAGTTATGTCGAGTTTTAAGGAACTTGCACTGATTCCAACCATTTCCCCACCCCCTGGATTATGCACTTCTGGGACCGTCGTATGAATCAATTTCCCAGATTTTTGTCGACGACCTCCTTTTGTTATTGCACCCTTGCCTTTCTCAAGATGAGGCAAGGCGCTAGTTTGATTATCAGGCAGTTCACTGTCATCAAAGTCATATGATGTTGATGGGTTGTGGAATAGCTTTGAGTTGCTGTCCTGAAATAGAAGAAAGTAGTTATTATTTGTTGGCCAGTTATCGGAAATATAGCTTCCTACGCTTAAGTAAACTCTTAGATATTACATTTATTCCTAGCTTTTTTGTTGCTTTATGTTTAAATCCTATGAGTGTGTTTCTCCCTATTGTTTTCTGGTGCCTAATGTATATCAATTTTATATTAACCATTATTAATTGACTATCCTGTATTGTTCGGAAGTCATCCATGTTAACTCTGACGTCAAAAATCAATAATCATGTTTTTAATGGTGTCAATTAAATTGTCATTAATCAAGTAATTCCGTACTGGCCCAGTTACAGGTCCTCGGTCTGCTGTATTGGCACTGGGCCGAGAGCAGACAGAGGACCTGTAACTGGGCCAATATGAAATCACTTGCTCAATAATATTATAATAATAATTGAATAGCTTCCTGCAAGTTAATTTACAATTTTAGTGGTGTCTTTCTGGTTGATTTTTATTTAAAGTAGGTTTTACAAAAAATCTCTACTTTAGTTACCACAGTGTAGACCCAGATCAGGTGCCACATTCTGCAGCATCGGAACTGTGTCTCCACTGTTTGCCAATTCCCCTTTCTTTACAGGATGCTAGATGTATATGGGTTAAAACTGGGATGCTTTGACCCAGCATCGTGAAAAACTACATCTGAAAATGTTGTCTGCTTATGTTGTCTGCTCATTTTTTTTTGCAAACTTTTTAAAAATAATTTTGCACACAGGCAAACAATGTGGACCCAGATTAGACTGCTCCAACTGGAGCAGTCTGATTTTGGTCCAAACTGTTTGCAAACAAGTACTTTTAATGTAAACAGCAGATGGCAAAGCAGACGACAATTGTAGTGATTGACATTTTATGGGTTAACAAAATCTCTTGACAATTCAGTGCTACACAATTATATAGGGGAAGACAGAGTAGAAACACAGTGCAGATCTTGATCAGACTGCTGCTTCAAAACATTTCATCCAGAAACAATCTGATCTGTGTTTACACTGTTCTCCCGGGCACCACTGTAGTATCTTGCAGATACTGAATCAGCCTCTTGCAGATGCTAGACCCTTTAACCCTTAACATGCTACCCAAAATGCCAAGGCAGACAACAATCTAATTTGTTTATTATTTTTCAGAAAAAAAATAGGGCCTGATAGTTCATGTGACTCATTTGTCAAGCCTCATTTTCTCTGAAAAATGCATGGAAAAAAACATAGTGAAAATCAGTCTGCCAGTCCTGATTAGCAGTGTAAGGGTTAAAATATATGCTTATAATTAAAATGGACTCTTCAGACTTAGGAGTCCATTTTCAAAATTTAAGGACGACATGTTGAGCTATTTTTAGAAATCTATTTAGAAAGTGGATGAACAGTTTGCAATCAGAAAAGGCCCTGATCAGATGCTGTATTTTGCAGTGTCTGATCTAGGCATGCACTGTTTGTCAATACCCCATTTTCATTTTTCCCATACAAAAGGGGCCATTTTCATTTTTCCCATACAAAATGGGCTAAGGGAGAGAAGTGAACATTCTTGCTGTAACTTAATTTTTTTCTATGATTTTATAGGGAAAATAATCCAAAGCACTCACTGTCATTTAAAAAAAAAAATGTACATTAATTTTGTGAGCTCTTGTACATACCTATTTACAGTAAGTACTCGGACAAACAGGTCTGAGTAAACAGTGTAGACACAGATTAGATGCCGCAGAACACGGTGTCTCATCAGGGTCTACCCTGCTTGCCACTCATCCTGCTATTCTTAGACACAAGATTGAGTAGTAAATTGTTTGTTTGTTTGTTTGAATTGGGGTTTAACGTCCCCGTCAACACCATTTACCCGACAATGAGGTGAAATGACATCTCAAGCACTGCCGCTGAAGACACCAGAAGGCTTAAATGCATTCGACGATCTGACTCACACTGCTTTGCCTGGGCAGGCGGGCAGGTTTAGTCCTTCTAAGTGGTTTACCAGTAATCGTGTGTGTTGAGATTCAGCTCTGCGTGGAAGCATCATGCAGCCCATCTATTTCTTCAAGCCCCGAAGGGCGGGGGCTTAAGCAAACAGTGTAGACCCAGATGAGACGCCACAGAACGAGGCGTTTCATCGGGGTCTACCCTGCTTGCCACTCATCCTTCTATTCTTAGACACAAGATGGAGTTGTAAATTGTAACTATTGCACTTGTTCAAATTTTAGAGTGAGTGAGTGAGTTTTAGTTTTACGTCCCACCAACAGCTAAGGTCATACGGAGACGGGACCTAGGTTTAAAGACTCATCCCAAAGTCTGGAGAAGCCCGGGATCGATCCTGCGATCCCTGGTTTACAAGGCGAGTAGCGTAACCACTGCAACACGGAGGCTTCTCAAATTTTAGAACAAGTATGGTAAGGAGTTGAGGTGTCTGAATATTCAGGGTTAATTCGGAACATACTGGGTTTAATAGGCATGTATACTGGGTCAGATGATGTAAATACTAAACAATTGTGACCCAGCATATATTGAAAGAAGGCGTACATTTTATTTATCAGAGTTTTCTACATTTGCAAGACACTACATGATTTAATGTAATATGTTTATCTTTTCTTTTAGTTTTTATCTCTTTTATCTCAACTTAACCATTAAGATGTCATGAAATTAGCTGCATCTGAAATTGTCGTCTGTTTATGTCGTCTGCTGAATATTCTTAAACACTTTTCAAACATTTTTTCTGCATACAGGCAAACAGAGCAGTCTGATCATGGTCCACACTGTTTGCAAAAATGACTTTTAAAGTAACCAGCAGATGGCAAAGCAGACGACAATTGTTGTGATTGGAATTTTATGGGTTATTAAAGAAGTTAACTAGCGTTATAACGCAACAGAAGTGTTTGGTTCAAAGTCTGAGATTTGTTCTCTCCATGAAAATGGGTCTCCATGAAAATGGTACTATTAAAGTAATAAGAAAGCCCCCGCTCATAGGGGCTTGAAGAAATATATGGGCTGCATGATGCTTCCACGCAGAGCTGAATCCGGCCCGCACACTAGTACTGGTAAACCGCTTAGAGGATCTAAGCCTGTCCAGGAACCGCGGTGAGAGGCGGACCGTCCATGCTAATAAACCCTATTGGTTTCATTGGGCGACAGGGCTTGAGATGTCATTTCATCTCAATGTCGGGTAAAAGTCCCACAAAATTGGAAGCAACGTCTCCAAAATGACCTTTACAGTGTTGACGGGGACGTTAAACCTCAAATCAAACAAACAAAAACAAATAAAGTAATAAGAACCTCAATGTATTAGATTTTGTCTGCAGCTTTCAGTTGTTTTTTTTATCGACTTATTTGCAAACATTGTAGATAGAGCTCAGACTGCATTTGATCACAATCTACATTGTCATGCAGTTTAAGAGTTGAGTGAAAACTTTGTATCAAGTATTTTTATTGGCTGATAGTCCAAAATGGCCGTGGCTAAATTAATTTATTCGAGAGGATAAGGGTTAGAGAAAACCTTCTATGCTCCCTTCGAACCTCAGCTTGAGGTATGGAAGCTAAGGTGCTTCCAATCAACCCATAAAATGGCAATAACGACAATTGTTGTCTGCTTTGTAATCTGCTGGTTACTTTATAAGTCATTTTTTCAAACAGTGTGGACCCAAATAATACTGCTCCTATAGGAGCAGTCTGATCTGTGTCCACACTGCTTGCCTATAAGCAAATATTTTTTAAAAGTTCGCAAGAAGATTCAGCAGAAGACATAAGCAGACAACATTTTCAGATGTAGTTTTTCTAGGCAGCTTAAGGGTTAAGTCAAGAACTTATGCATAAAAGCCTTTATAAGTGTTCAATATGATTTTGACTTTTGCTGTAACGTGTTTCAAATATAACATCTTGTAAAACTTTGATATTGAGCAGTGCTGCAGTCAAAGAAAATCTATAACTAGGTTGTTTGAGAAGAATGACCATTAATGTCATTTTTCTACATAAAAAAAACACACTTGCTTACCTAGCATGGACTTACAATAATTGGATATGGTGTATGCTATGTGATATTGTTTTCAGAATCGATTCACTTTATCTTTTATTGTTTCTGTACTGAAATTTCAAATGAACAAGCAAACTGGCCAACAATATAAGAACTACTTTCAACTATAAAACTGGGTCACGGTTGTGTGATACAAATATATGGAAACAATCAAAAATACATTTTTTTTTTTTTTTTTACAAAAAAATATGTTGAAAATATACAGGAGCAACACCGTGAGACAATGTATGAATAAATTCCTCTATTAAGACCACCTAAAATTAAGACCAATTCTCCTTTAAAAAGCATACTTAACCCTTAAAATGCCATGAAAAACTGCATCTGAAAATGTCATCTGCTTATGTTGTCTGCTGAATCTTCTTGCAAACTTTTTAAAAATATTTTGCATATAGGAAGTGTGGACCCAGATTGGACTGCTCCTAGAGGCTCAGATCAGAATGCTCCTAAAGGAGCAGTCTGATCTGGGTCCACACTGTTTGCAACAATGAATTTTAAAGTAACCAACAGACGACAAAACAGATGATAATTGTGGTGATTGGCATCTTACGGGTTAGCACTAATTCTCCTTTAAGAAGCACACTTTTAAGCTTTCAGTCATTCTCTCGTGTCTTTTCTGCACTCAGTGTCTTCTAGAAAGAGAACTGTCCAAAGGTGGTCCTCAAGACTTCTAAACAGTCCCAAAAGTGGCCTTATCTAAGTACTTAACCCATAAAATGCAAATCACAAATTGCCGTCTGCTTTGTCATCTGCTGGTTACTTTAACCCTTTACCACTCAGGGATTTTGTGAATTTCGCTGATTTTCACAGTGTTGCACTTGACAGCAACTTCAACCAACCATTGTTTCATAATGGATGGTCTGTTTTACACCAAACTCGGTATGAATGTTCATTGGGCAGTAGCCTTTCAAATGCAATCTTTCATGACTTGATCATTGTTGTCATGGTAAAGAGGGGGCATCTCAAAGTTGGCAAAAAGTGTGTTTTCACATGAATTTTTGACCACATTTTAATCTTCACACAGCTCTCAAGGCAACAACAAAGGTGTTTGGCACTGGCCATTTTCACTGTTTGCAGGATGTTATATCAGCATCAATTTTCAGGCATTTTTGACCCCAGACACCCTCAGATATAAATTTTAGCGGCTGGTTGGGCCATACACCCAAAATTTTTCGGGATGTGAGGGGGGGGGGGGGGGCGTTGCCCCCCCTTCAATCCCCCCAGAATATTTTTAGTGGGGAGGCGCGCGAAAAAACATGTCACTTTTTTACCCAACAAATCCTAAAGCAAACATAACTATCCAGGGGTACAAATGCAGATTTTAGGTGCTTCTGGGGCTTAAAATGGGGGAGGGGTGCAGACACGTAAAAACACGTATCTGAGTGGTAAAGGGTTAAAAGTCATTTTTAGCAAAAAGTGTGGACCTAGATCAGACTGCTCCTCTAGGAGCAGTGTGATCTGGGTCCATAGTTTGCCTATATGCAAAATATTTTTAAAAAGTTTGCAAGAAGATTCAGCAGACAACATATGCAGATGACATTTTCAGATGCAGTATTTATTTCATGGTATCTGGGGAGATAAACATATGCACATGAACAGTCTGATCCGACAGAGGCTTTGTTGTCTTCAATGGGTCATATGTTTCAGATGCCTCCTGTTCTACACCACAGTCAACAAGAATGATCCATACTTTGACTGACAGTATGACCCTGAACACCCATTTTCTTGCACACCAGACAAGGAAATCCGTGATTTTACCCTGGGATAGAAATTTATGTTCTGACCCTGGTGTTCCAACCCCAAACCGAATATAATCGCGTGTTTGATAAATGCACTGGTTGATTACAACCTCATGCGCGGCGTCGTCATGCGTGACGTCACTAAACATTCCTGTTGTGTCATCACAAAATGGCGGACGTCGGTAACCGAAGTGACAGCAGCATTAAAAATTCGCAATAGAAATGGAAGGTATGCAAGAAAAAGAATCCAATATGGGTGTGAGGGGTGGATAGAAAAATCCGTCCCTCGGGATCACTGTCCGGCATCACTCGTGATGCCGGACAGTGTCCCTCGGGACGGATTTTTCAATCCACCCCTCACACCCATATAAGATTCTTATATTCTCAAGGCATGGCTCACATTTTACCCTTATCCTGCTAAATAAATTAATCTTGCCACACCCATTTCTGACTATCCGCCAATCAACTTACTTGATATAATGTATTTGTTCAATTCAGAAACTGTAAGACAAACAGTGTGAATCCTGATCAGATGGCTTCTTCGGAAGCCATCTGATCAGGATCTTCACTGTTTGCAAAGATATGGGTGGTCGTGGCTAGTGGGATAGGGGTTCAGGTTCATTGTTATATATCGAATATGACACAATCTCTTATAACACTATTTTTGGAATCCCAAACAGCTCCACATAAAGAAGACGAAAGAGGATAATGCAGAAATCATTTTCCTTCGTCTTTTTCAGAAACCTCATTGAGGCAATTCAAATACCAATAACATATTTTTGTATGAAAATTATGATAACATACACGTGTGACATAGTATATTCTTGCATATCTGCATAGTGGTTTACTTTCTGATGAAAATTTTATAATTTTCTTATTAATGCTCTACACATTGGATGTAGGTGCTCTTTAGAACAGCCTCGTTTCTAAAGAGTACCCACAACCTTTGTCCTGGAGCAGAAATAAGAAAAATAATGTTTACCAGTTTTCTCTATATAAAGAGCCTCTTTGGTATAGTGGATAAACTACTTTCCTCATAAACCAGAGATTGTGGGTTCGATCCCGGGCTTCTCTAGACTTTCGGATGAGTCTTTAAAACGAGGTCCCATCTCTGTATAACCTTAGCTGTTGGTGGATGTATAACTCAAACACACTATCTCACTCACTATATAAAGTGGGGCTTACATGGGTATTCATTACATGGACTTGTTTACCTGATGGAAACCGGAATTTCCGGGAAAAATTATTGTTTACTTATCCTCATTACCGGCCTCATCTGGAGCAATGGATGCAAGCTCAAATCTTTATAACTTGAACAACTATGATGTAGCCAAACAAAGACGTAAAACACATACAGGAAATTCCTAACATTTTTGTTGTCTGTATATTTTTTTCCATACACCAAAACCTCATTATAACAATATTCCTGATAACACGGTTATTGATATAGCACGATTTCCAGATGGATCCCAAAAATGTATAGATTATATAGAAAAATGACCATTAATGGTCATTTTTCTATATAATCTATACATTTTTGTTTGGATATAACATGGTTGTTTAACTAACACAGTTTCTGCTTTGGATCCCATTAATAGTGTTATAAAGAGGTTGTGGTGTATACAATATTTTATGAAAACTGCTATAATAATCAATGTTAGAAAGAGATTTTTATGTATTATCAAAGTTCTTAAACCTTACTACCCTCTGGGCTAATTCAGCAGATGACAAATTGATATTTTTCTCCTTGTTTTCCCTGGAAACAGGTTTTGACATTTCATGCAAATTGTCCCCAATGGAGACAATTTGCTTGAAATGCCAAAATCTGACAAATTTCACATTTCATGCAAACTGTCCCCAATGGAGAGAATTTGCATGAAATGTCAAAATCTGTTTTCTTGGAAAAATTAGTGAAACATTTCAAAATGTTGTCAGCTGAAATATTTACCCAGAGTGCTAAGAACTAAACTGGGCACTTTAGACATAAGGCTGAACAATGCTTCAATTAGTTTATTTATTTGACATTCTGGTACAGTTCAGTTATATTTCAGCATGTATGGATACAAGTTAACCCTTAAGATGCCGAGAAAAACTACATCTGAAATGTTGTCTGCTTAGGTCGTCTGCTGATATTTTTGCCAAGCATTTTAAAAAATATTTTTGCGTACAGGCAAACAGTGTGGACCCAAATCAAACTGCTCCTAGAGGATTTGGGTCCACTTGCAAAAATGACTTTTAAAGAAACCAGCAGACGACAAAGCAGATGACAATTGTCATGATTGGCATTTTATGGGTTAGGAAGGGCTAACAAGGACAGTCAAGGAATAGTTAAGAATACGGTATAAGGATCTTACATGGGTGTGAGGGGTGGATAGAACAATCAGTCCAGTGGGTCACTGTCTGGCATCACAAGACTTGCCAAGTGATGTCATCTAGTGATCCAGAGAAATGGATTTTTCAATGTACCTCTCACACCCATGTAGGATTCTTTTTCTTGCATACCTTTCATTTCTGAGTGGGCTTTTTTTAAAATGCAGTCAGTTTGATTGCCGACGTCCGCCAGATTTAGATGACAATAATGTGATGTTTTTTTAAGTCCCCGTGTGTACTGTGATAAAAACTTTAAGATGGCATATGTGACATCCTATTCAACTAGTACACATCAAACACATGAAAATTCTTGATTTTTATCCTATCCCTGTGTAGGATAAGAAATTCTATCTCAGGGTCAAGTCCAGGATTTCTTTTTTTATCTTATCCCTGGGTAAGATTAGAATTTCTATCACAGGGTTAAGTCTAGGATTTCCATATCTGATAAAAAAAACACTTAAAAATTCTCAATTTTTATCCTATCCTGGGTAGGATAACCTGGGTAAGATAAGAATTCCTATCCCAGGGTTAGGTCTAGGATTTCCTTATCTGATAAAAAACACTTAAAAATTCTCAATTTTTATCCTATCCTAGGTAGGATAACCTGGGTAAGATAAGAATTTCTATCCCAGGGTCATATCTAGGATTTCCTTATCTGATAAATAAAAAACACTTAAAAATTCTCAATTTTTATCCTGCCCCTGGGCAGGATAACCTGAGTAGGATAAGATTTTCTATCCCAGGGTTAAGTTCAGGATTTCTTTATCTGATAAAAAAAAACACTTAAAAGTTCTCAATTTTTATCCTACCTCTAAAAAACACTTAAAAATTCTCAATTTTTATCCTTTCCCTGGGTAGGATAACCTGGATAGGATAAGAATTTCTATCCCAGGATTTCCTTATCTGATAAAAAAAAAAAAAAAAAAAAAAAAAAACACTTAAAGATTCTCAAATTTTATCCTATCCCTGGGTTGGATAACCTGGGAAGGATAAGAATTTCTATTCAAGGGTTAAGTCCAGGATTTCCTTATCTGATAAAAAAAAAACACTTACAGATTCTCAAATTTTATCCTATCCCTGGGTTGGATAACCTGGGAAGGATAAGAATTTCTATTCAAGGGTTAAGTCCAGGATTTCCTTATCTGATAAAAAAAACTTAAAGATTCTCAAGTTTTATCCTATCCCTGGGTAGGATAAGAATTTCTATCCCAGGGTTAAGTCCAGGATTTCCTTATCTGATAAAAACACCTGAAGATTCTAGATTATTATCCTATGCCTGGGTAGGATAACCTGGATAGGATAAGAATTTATATCTCAGAGTTATGTCCAGGATTTCCTTATCTGATATGCAAGCAAATGTTTGCCGAAATTATCCTCTCACAAATGTGTTTTCTCCTTCTTATCTGGAGACATTCAGAGCTCCAAATATATATACAATTTAACCCTTAACCTGCTGAGCACAACAACCCCCAGATTTGCAAACAGTGTAGAGCCACATCAGATGGCTTCTGAATCAGGATCTACACAGTTTGTCATATAATTTGTGAATTATATTAAGTAATTTGATTGTTCATTTTTTATTTTTGTTTTTTTTTGGGGGGTTTGGTTTTACGGCCTTTCAAGAAAGCTGATTGTTAATCACAGGCGGCCAAAAACTGGAGTACCCAGACAAAACCCGCCTGACCTTCTGTTGCAGAACTTGGCATCTTGGCTCTGACAACAGCGGTGAGAAACCTAATGATTAAGAGTCATACTCATATTAGAGACTAGGCAATGGTGGCCCACCTATTTGATTGGTAGACAGTCAAAAATGGGTGTGGCTAAACTAATTTATTCCGCAGGTAAAGGGTTAAAGGATATTTTTTTCTGTTTTCGTCTTAAAATCCTGTCTGTATAAGGGAATTCTCAACAAGAAATTCGTACAGAAACTATCCGTAAATTATCCTTGTTTCTCTTATCTGGAGGCCGGCCTCGGTAGCTTAGTCCGATGCACGTCTGACTGGTGATCAGGAGGATGGGGGTTCAATACCTGCCGGGGTCAGCAACATTGTTTCGTGGAGATTGATCATGAAATCTTTTCTACAGTCATTCTCTCCCTTCCGCTGATTTAAGAAGGGCATTTGTCAGTTTCTGACCAAAGAATGTGCACTGTACTGGTTAAGCGCTTATGTATAAGCCCGCCCAGGAAAAGTGTGGATAGGTAAACTGACTGGCTCAAAAATGACCTAAATAACATTGACTGGCCTGTAAAACCCCAAAACAAACAAACTTATCTGGAACTATGAATAATATAAAGGCTAATGCAAATAGATACATGTATCAATAAAAATTCTAATGCACTTGCGTATGTAACGCGACGTCTGATTGGATAACGTCAAAAATTTGCGACAGTATATTCTGCGATATACTGTCGGAAATCCGACGTCACCACGTAACGTCGTTTTTCATTGGCTGACATTTGGTTTTACGCAGCTCACAACGCCTGCCGCTTTGTGCAAAATAGTACAATTTTTAACAAAACAACCGAATAAGTGCATTAGAATGGGGATAACTGTATTGAAAATTGTCATTTGGGGAGCTAACGCGTCGCCGTAAAACGAAATTTCCGACCGTAAAACCAACGATTTACCTCCCCAAATGACAATTTTGAATACAGTTATCCCCTAATTATGATGCTTGATGAGATAATAATAAACTATGAAACCTACCAGAAAATACGTAGGAAAACATTAATTTCCATGATACTATTTAAAACTTAACCCTTGTCCTGCTGAATATTTAATTTTGCCACACCCACTTCTGATTATCAGCCAATCAGATTACTTGATGCAAATTATTGCAACAAATTCACAATCTGAATGGCAAACAATGTAGATCCTGATCAGATGGCTTCGTCAGAAGCCATCTGATCTGGATCTACATTGTTTCAAAGATAAGGCATATCCGGGATTAGCAGGACGAGGGTTAAGATGCTGAGAAAAACTGCAACTGAAAATGTCATCTGTTTAGAACCTATGCTTTACGTCATTGTATATGAAGTAATGTCAACAGCATTCAATGGGAAACTATTGAAAATGTAACTGATAGAGAAGAACAGAAAATGAATTTAAGTACTTAACATTTTTTTCGTTGGGGTTTCTTTCAAAGATGGCAGCTTCTAATTGAATAATCATTCCGACGTGGCCGTTGGTAAGTTCATTATTATGCTTTCCAAATTATTCCTAAAAATTTACCATTTTGGTGGCATTTTTAACATTTCGATGTTTGTTTGTTTGATTTGAGGTTTAACATCCCCATCAACACGGTATAGGTCATTTTGGTGATGTTGCTTCAAATTTTGTGGGACTTTTACCCAATATTGAGATGAAATGACATCTCAAGCCCCGTCGCCCAATGAATTCAATAAGGTTTATAAGCATGGACTTGCACCACTTAGCCTGGGGAGGCTTAGATCCTCTAAGCGGTTTACCAGTACTTGTGTGCAGTCGGATTTCAGCGCTGTGTGGAAGCATCATGCAGCCCATCTATTTCTTCAAGCCCCGATAGGCGTGGTCCCAATATTTCGATGACCAGGTTTGAATTATAAGGAATGAATTATCATTTTTGTGGATTTTATCGATGTGTAAACTCCGGCAAATCACTCGCAAACTTTGCATGAAGCCCTGGCAGAGTTTACACATCGATAAAATCTTCAATCAAAGCATTGGGAGTACTGGTGGGTCGATTGTCTCTGGGTGTAGTTAGGAAAAATGGGCCTGAGCGTGGATTGTTTCGTTTAACCCTTAAAATCTTTTACTGAAAGCAAACCGTGTAGACCCTGATCAGACACTGCATTTTTCGGCGCCTGATCCTTAAATTCCTATACTCTAAGCAAGCAGTGAAGACCCTGATCAGACGCCGCATTCTGCGGCGTCTGATCTGGGTCTACACTGTTTGCCTAGCCCAACCTATGATTCCAGCCCAGATTTTACAGTTAACCTTTTTACGTAAACACACTGACCTCACTGCAATAAAATTCTATAAATAATCTGCGTGGATTCCACCAAATCAGTGATAGTCACATGGACTCCAGCACTTATAGAGGTTTTGTCCTTTATACCTTAAGGTCGATTGATAAACAATCGACCCAAAAATGAAATTCATTCCTATAGAAAATTGAAAAGATATCCCTCTAATGGCTGTGGTGCCATGATTTACCCTGAGTGGCTAAAACTACCCCTGTCTCAACATTACAATAACACACCCATGCAACATATTGCATTTTTTCACATCTTTTCTCATGAAAATCCGTAATATTTTTCTTATTTATACTGCAAGCACAGGTTGTGGGTGCTCATTAAAAGTTCTAATTAGTAAACACAACCTATTTCTTGCAGCAGAAATAAGAAAAATTATTTATCCCCTGTAAGCCCCAGTTTTCTCTATATAAGTGGAATTTAGGGGGTGTTCATTTCACGGACTTGAGGCTAATTCTGCTTTGAAAAGCTTATTTAGTAAGCTGCAGTTATTCTTTCTTTGTGTTTTCTGCATACATGGTCCTCTGGTCAGATACCACCTTTGGAACTGTTCAAAAGTGGTCTTAAAGACCACTTTTGAACAGTGCCAAAGGTGGTCTTAATATAAGAATTTTACTGTATACACAACACTTTCAGGATGAAACTTCAATTAACCTCATTTCTCTCCCAGTCCAACTTTATATGGAGCTATGCAGGATCTGAATTTATAAAACATTTTTCATGCTCGACTCACCTGAGCATGAAATTTGTCCTGCTCATAAATTTTAAAATGCCAACAATGCATTTTAAAATATATAAACAGGACAAACAACATTCTATGCTGATCTTGGCAGACAAATTGCCTTATTTGTTTGTATTTTAATAAATATGAGAAATTTCAAATTCATGCTCAGCTGTGTTGAGCATGAAAAAAGTTTTATAACCTTGGGGGAAGTAGTCTCATCAGAATTATCTACAGTCCAACCTGTATTAAGCAAACACCTAAGGAATGATCAAAATGCACTTGCTTAAGACAGGTGCTTGCTTAATACAGGTGAATCTTAATGCATTTTCCTTTTTCAGGAACCGAATGCATGCTTGCTTAAAACAGGTTGTTTGTTTAACAGAGGTGGCCACTATGACAGGTTTTACTGTATTACCAGGTGAATGAAATATTTTGAGTGGAGGCAATTCTGATGAAAATATTTTTGTGTCCCATAGCAATAGGGAGGCGCTGAGTTTACAAGCAAACAAACTACAGTAGAACTTCGATGGCTCGAACACCGATGGCTCGTTTACCATGGATGGGTTGTACCCATTCTTTAGCCCCTAGCGAAATCCTCTACATAAGAAATAGTGGGGGATAATTAAGGATATTTTAGTCTTTTATCTTGAAAATGTATGCTGTGTGTACTCATCAGAATCGCCTCGATGAGGCGATTCTAATGAGTACACACAGCATACATATTCATTATAGAACACCGAAAAGATGTCTAAAATATCTCGTTATGCCTCCTGACAGTAACCTCAGTGGCTCGAACTACCCCTGTCTCGAACAGATTTTCGAGGTCCCTAGGGTGTTCGAGCCATTGAAGTTCGACTGTATAAGTCGTTAAAATTGTCTCCCCTTGGAAAAATCAAAGCACTGACAGCACTGGTGGGTTGACTGACTCTTGAGTGGGGGCTGGAAAATTGTCTGGACATTACGATAACACATCCGTATGATATAGTACATTTTTCAAACCTTAATAAAGGCAATTTTTCTGATGAAAATTTGTGATATTTTTCTTATTAATATTCCAAACATAGGTTTTGGGTGCTCGTTAGAACCGCCTCATCGAGGCGGTTCTAACGAGTACCCACAACCTATGTCTTGGAGCAGAAATAAGGAAAATAATGTTTACCCCCGTAAACCCCAGTTTTCTCTATATAAAGTGGGGTTTATGGGGGTCTTTATTTCACGGACTTGTTCACGTGATGAACTGGGACTTAGACGTTTTCATTTAACCCTAAATTTCCTGTACTGTAAGCAAAAAATTTAGACCTTGCTCAGACGTCTGATCAGGGTCTACACTGTTTGCCAACCCAACACATGGTTTCCGTCCAGATTCTATCTATAGATAACACCCTTATGCAATAAGAGAAGAGCTGCTATTTTCTATAAATAACCATTACCTGGACTGATTGTCACCTGGACTTCAGTGTTGAAAAGCTACCACGCTTTACAACTTTGGGTGGAATGATTAACAACTGACCCAAAAATGGTACAAAATATGACAAAGGTATCCTATGTTGGTAAAACGATGGAAAAAAATGATTAACCATTATGATAAATTGTGGATCCAGGTGATTAAAATGCGAGCTTCCTAGAGCATAGCTTCAGAGAAGGATAATTTAAGGATGAAGTCCATAAAACATATGTTTTGGGGTCTTGCTAGAATCACCTCTTTGAGGAAATTGTAGCATTGTTTCTATGTAGAACCTCAAACCAAATATACACAGACTAGTAGCTGACTGATATACCAAAATGTGTTGTCGTTTCATGGTATTTAAGCAATTTAAATGCATTATAGTCAATGCAAAAATTCATGTGACCACTAATTAAATTTTAGTTGTCAATTTTGACACAATGTTTTGAACCATTTTAATGTTGTTTTGATTAAAATTGAATTCAAAGCAGCTTAAAGCCTCTACTTTTGACAAATTTATGTGAAATGTGCAGAACATAGCTTTAATAGGTACCTAGGTTTGTACCTGATATTTACAAAATCTGTTAATCTTTTCATTAAAATCATACTACAGTTCTACTAACAATTCAGCCAACAACTGCTTTTTAAAATAAAACCATACAGTAAAGATGAAATAAGATACAGGGCAGTCCCTTTATAATGCTATCTTTGGGATGCATAGGACCATGTTATAAGCAAATTGTGTTATAAAGGGATATTTTTATATAGAAATTATAGTAAAATGACAATTTGGAAG
Organism: Lucinisca nassula; assembly: GCA_963580285.1. Classification (NCBI taxonomy): domain Eukaryota; kingdom Metazoa; phylum Mollusca; class Bivalvia; order Lucinida; family Lucinidae; genus Lucinisca; species Lucinisca nassula. The sequence goes on from OY757022.1 coordinate 27,340,426, forward strand.
GCAAGAATTGGCCGTGTTATAACCAAAACCGGGTTAAAACTAGAGCTGTCAGAGGATCTGACTATAGCCCCGCTTCAGCGCTGTCAGAGAAGAAAGTTATTTAAGCTGCAGAGAAAACAGTTATGAACAAGAAATAACTGTTGAAAATTTTACATTATCTGGAAAAACTCTAAGAGTTGTGAGCCCTTGTCCCTCATTTCAATGAGCATGATACATTACCAGAATGTCCATGTTTATACTAAATTTCATCTTCCATTTTTCAATGTTCAAAGGGTAATAACTCCTAAAGTAGGCAAATCAGAGTCAGGGTTCCTGCGCTCTGCACATTGTCTCATGGTGCTTTACACTTGTGTGAAGTGTCATGAAAATATCTCAAATGGTTTGTGACTTATGGAGCCGACACAGTCAAAATTGCCTTTTTAAATGTTCAAAGGGCAATAACTCCAAAAGTAGGCAAACCAGAGTTATGGTTCCTGCACTCTGCACATCATCTCAAGGTGCTTTTCATTTATTTGAAGTTTCATGAAAATATCAGAAACCGTTATGGAGCGGACATAGTTAAAATTGCCATTTTTTAATATTCAAAAGCCTATAACTGAAAAAGTAGACAATCCAGAGTTTGGGTTCCTGCGCTCTGCACACGTAATATTGTGCTTTACATTTGTGTGAAGTTTCATAAAATTATCTCAAACGGTTTTTGAGTTATCGAGCAAAGACGGCTAAAATTGATATTTTTCAATATTCAAAGGGAAATAACTCAAAAATTAGGCAATCCAGAGTTATGGTTCCTGCACTCTGCACACCATCTCATGGTGTTTAATGTTTGTGTGAAGTTTCATGAAAATATGTGAATGGGTTTTAAAGTTATGGAGCGAACACGAAAATTGTTAACAGACACAGACAGACAGACACACAGAAAATACGAAAACCAGAGTTATGGTTCTTGCGCTCTGCACATTGTCTGATAGTGCTTAACATTTGTGTGAAGTTTCATGAAATTATCTCAAACGGTTTTCGAGTTATGAAGCGGACACTGTTAAAATTGCCATTTTTCATTGTTCAAAGGGCAATAACTCCAAAAATAAGCAATGCAGAGTTATGGTTCCTGCGCTCTGCACATCGTCTCATAGTGCTTAACATTTGTGTGAAGTTTCCTAAAAATATCTCAAACGGTTTTCGAGTTATGAAGCGGACACAATTAAAATTGCCATTTTTCAATGTTCAAAGGGCAATAACTCCAAAAGGAGGCAATCCACAGTTATAATTCCTTCGCTCTGCACATTGTCTTATGGTGTTTAACATTTGTGTGAAGTTTCATGAAAATATGTTAAGCAGATACAAAGTTATGGAGCCAACACAAATTAACGGAATCACGGAATTACGGAATTACGGAAAATGTTCAAAGGGCAATAACTCCAAAAGTAGGCAATCCACAGTTATAATTCCTTCGCTCTGCACATTGTCTTATGGTGTTTAACATTTGTGTGAAGTTTCATGAAAATATGTTAAGCAGATACAAAGTTATGGAGCCAACACAAATTAACGGAATCACGGAATGACAGAAGGACATGGCAAATCCAATATAGCCCCACTTTTTCAAAGCGGGGCTATAATGAGTAGAGTACTAAAGGGACTCAAAAATATATCTCTAGCAATGAAACTGCATATTTTAAAGCTCAGCCATGGCAGCATTTCCATATATTTTAGTGCAAGTGACTAGTCCGTGTATATTTGATTAGTAAAATTTTCTCTTAAGGGGAATGGGCACACTTTCAGGGGAGGCAACTTCTGCAAAAGTATTTTGTCTCCCATGTCAATAGGGGGCAACTCTTAAAGGAAAGAATTTGCTCCTGAGGAGGAGCAAATTCTTCCTTTAAGAGTAGACCCCTTTTTCCGTGGGACAGGGCTTATAGAAAGGTGCACAGAAAGTCCCTAAATTTGTCTCCCTTTGAAAAATGATAGAAATATCTGCCAGGTGTTCCCATTCCCCTTAATTATCCTTGTTTTTCCTTCTTGCCTAGTGCTGTGTTTGACACCAAGACAAAACAGGATCAAACTGAAACATTGTGATATCTCCCCCCACCCCAACACACACACACACACCCTTTTCCTGCTAGCAACAAAACAAAACAACAAACAAACAAAAAACATAAAATGTGAATATAAACCAAGGAATCAATGATCTACGTCTGAGCAACAGCCCCCGCCCATCGGGGCTTGAAGAAATAAATGGGTTGCAAGATGCTACCACGCAGAGCTGAATCCGACTGCACACTAGTACTGGTAGAGGATTAGAGGATCTAAGCCTGCCCAGGCAAAGCGATGCAATTCGGACTGTCCATGCTTATAAACCCTATTGGTTTCATTGGGCGACAGGGCTTGAGAAGTCATTTCACCTCAATGTCGGGTAAAAGTCCCACAAAATTGGAAGCAACGTCTCCAAAATGACCTATACAGTGTTGACAGGGACATTAAACATCAAACCAAACAAACAAAACGTCTGAGCAAACTGCATGCATTTTAAATAATTTTCTAAAATTAAAAATTTGCTGAAAATACAAATAAAAATTCTCAGTGGAAAATATGTGTCACTGGCCAAAGAAACACAACTTGCAAGTACTTGCAGTATATTCTGAAGTAAAACTTATATACGTATATGAACCACAGCATGATAAATAGAGAATACCAGGTTCGTGTGAATCTCCATGTTGCTCTATTACCTCCAACCAAGTTTTGGCTCAATTTCACTTTACCCTTATCTTGCTGTTCACGACAATCCCTATCTTTGCAAACAGTGTAGATCCAGATCAGATGGCTTCTGAAGAAGCCATCTGATCAGGATCTACACTGTTTGGACCAGCCCCAATAGCTCAGTTGGTAGAGTGTCCGCTCCAGGGAACGGGAGGTCATGGATTCGATCCCAGCCGCAATATACCAAAGTCGTTAAAAATGGTACTAGCTGCTCCTCGCTTGGCACTCAGATTTACGGGGTAGAGCTAGGACTGGTCAACCCAGTGTCAGGATAATGTGACTGGGTGTGGTTTCATGTAATGTGTCTGGGACATGATACTTCAGTGAGGCAGCACTATAAAAGTGAGCATTGAGCTCCCTGTCGCAACCAGACACCCTCGTGATATGACTGAAAATTTGTTGAAACGTTAAACCCGAATCACACACACACACTACACTGTTTGGCATTCAGTTTATGAATTTGTAGCAATAAATTAAATCAAGTAATTTGATTGGTTGATAGGCAGAAATGGGTGTGGCTTAAATGAATCTTCAGCAAGATAAGGGTTAATATTCAGACACAGATGTGATTTAAAGATTTTCAAGATGGCTGCCACAGGAGCCATCTATGATATTGGAACAAAATGATTATAGCAATTCTAAATATCCATGTTGCTCATATGCCTCCCATCAAGTTACAGTTTAATCCGACATATTTTTAATTTAGATATTTCTTTTGAAAACTACAAAGTTTGGTCAGTTTACTAATGTATAATTTTGAAATACACCTTTTGAGATCAAATATTTCTTTTGAAACTTCGAAACAATGAATGGCACTTCATAGTACTAAACAAATGCATTACTGAATTTGTAGCATTTTTGTTTCTTTTAACCCTTAAGATCCCCGAGAAAAACAATATCTGAAAATGTCGTCTGCTTGTATCATCTGCTGAAACTTATTGCAAACTTTTTAAAAATATTTTTGCATACAGGCAAACAGTATGGACCCAGATCAGACTGCTCCTCTGATCTGGGTCCACACTACTTGCAAAAATGACTTTTAAAGTACCTGGCAGATGACAAAACAGGCGTCAATTGTCGTGATTGGCATCTTATGGGTAGATTTTGAAGGTTTATACAAGTTAACCCTTCTCTTGCTGAATATTCAATTTAGCCACACCCATTTCTGACTTTGAACCAATCAGATTACTTGATGGTATTTATTCCTACAAATTCTTTAACTGAATGTCAAACAGTGTAGATCCTGATCAGATGGCTTCTTCAGAAGTCACCTGATCTGGATCTACACTGTTTGCAAAGATAGGGGTTGTCATGAACAGGAGGATAAGAGTTAAGATTTCATGAATTTCTCCTAGAACCCGTTATCGTTCAGCTCTTTGATTTTCTTTTCCTTGTTTTGTCCACTCTTCACAAACACCACTGTTAACATTCCCTGTTGTTGTAACTGTAATAACTGCAAATGAAACACATTTTACACAAAATCTAAAAACTTTAGAGGTCTTTGTACCTCTCGTTTTGGCCGTCCTCCTGGTGAAGACTCGGGTGGATGAGGGTTCACTTCACCTAGTGGTGACTTTTTCATTTTCTTCGCAGATGAAGTGCGACTTGCTGGCGGTGGCTTCTGTGGCTTTGGAGACTTCCCCTTTGTTTTTGGTGACACAGATAATGACAATCGAGGCTGAAAACAAAGTAAAGCAAATATGAGCTCTTAAAAACTTTGATGAAATGGAGGCCGATTCTAATACTAATGCCGATGTTTTTTTATTGACTTGACCTCATATTACATGCATTTTACATTAAAGTTTGGTGTGACAAGACTCAAACTAAGAAGTACATTTCATCAGTATTACAATGAACAATAACTTACCTTCTTTTTTCCTGAGTCAGCAGTGTCTGGTGGAGTAGCCATGGACTTTCGTTTCACCGACTTCTTGACTGAGTTATGATTAACAGGTTTCTCTGTGGCTTCCTCAACTTCCTGTGGAGACAATGAAGACAATAGGGTCAACCTACAGAACTTTTCAGTCAAAAAAGACCCCATAAACTGTTATCTACAGTGCCATCTAGCACCAAAAAATGGAGATACTAGCCTCCGTCTTTGTCGTTGACAACTTACCAACTTTCGATAAAAATGACACCATAATCCGAATTGTCTCTGAAAACCCATTGAACCACATCTAGAGCTGATTATGTTCAACAATAGAATGTGGGTGTTTATTATTTTTCTCTGCTTGCTTCCGAGATTTTTTCCATCAAAATATGATTAACTCATAACAATAACAAGAATTCCGCCAAAGTCTATGTCGCGCCTGTTGGGGGTGCAAAGTCACCGAACCATGAAATCTAGGCCAAGGTCAAATATAAAAGTTGCCATTCCTAGATGCAAGCTTGTAACAAGTTTCATTAATGAAGCTCTAATTTTTCTTGAGAAATGAACTTGAACATTAGGCTGAACACTAGGGTTGATGCAATAGTTCACAAAGTCAGTGGACCATGAAATTTAGCTCAAGGTCAAATATGGATGCTTGCATTAAAATTGTCATCCCTAGATACAAGTTTGTACCAAGTATCATTAATAAAGCTCTTATAGTTCTTTTGAAATGAACTTGACCATTAGGGTGAACAATATTTCATAAAGTCAGTGAACCATAAAATGTAGGTCAAGTTCAAATATAGATGCTTGCATTAAAATTCTGATCCCTAGATACAAGTTTGTATAAAGTATTATTAATGAAGCTCTTACAGTTCTTGAGAAATTAACTTGACCATTAGGGTCAACACTATGTGGTTGCAATATTTTACAAAGAAATTAACCCATGAAATGTAGGTCAAGGTCAAATATGGATGCTTGCATTTAAGTTGCCATCCACAGATACCAGTTAGTACCAAGTATCATTAATGAAGCTCTTATAGTTCTTGAGAAATAAACTTGACCATTTGGGTGAACGATAAGGTGGTCGCAATATTTACAAAGTCAGTGAACCATGAAATGTAGGTCAAGGTTCAGATATGGATGCTTGCATTTAAGTTGCCATCCACAGACACAAGTTTGTACCAAGTATCAATTGTGGAGCTCTTATAGTTCTTGAGAAATAAACTTGACCATTTGGGTGAATGCTAGGGTGGTCGCAAATGAGGACCCCTTGACAAACAGACGGATGGAAAACCGGGTGGCTATATCATGCCATGCTAATAGCAGGCGCGACAAAAAACCAAAGCATGTACCTCCCAACAAAACAAAATGTTAGCTGCTGACATCAGCTTGACCGGTTCTATGATTGTAAAATTCTAGTGACAGAGAAATGGGTAAAAATATAATAGCTTTCCTCAGCGAAATTTATTTCCTTCCCTATATTGGTAGAGTGTGCCACTTATCTTCTAGTGTGTCCCACATTTAGAAAGGATATGAATTATTTTTGGGTCCAAAAAATATCTTTTCAGCATGAAACGAAATGTATGGCCAGCTATGAGGGACAGATTGGCATATTATCAAAGCAGAATGACAAAACTATTAATGCCTACAACTTTAGATATTGGCCATTATCACATACTTGTTTATATATCAACATCCATAACCACAATTTTGCGTATGCAATAACAGCGAAACATACCGAAGATTATGGATACTCCCCCTGATAACCAAGTTTTGCCCGCCTGGGCTGATAACTGGAAAAAATGTATTTTTACATTAAGAGAGGTTATCATGCCCGGCAAATACACTTCTAGGCTGTGTCCAGACCTTTAAACGTAAAAATTGATTTACCTACTTTTAAAAACATCAGTGACACAGTCATTGCTAACAACTACGTCATCACTAACAACTACGTCATCAAGTGATGTAAACATTCTAGCGTAATCTGTCAAACTAATTAATTGTAGGGGTTTCACGACACAACCACTGTGTGTTGTTTTGTGTCGTCTCCCAGAAACAAGATGGCTCAGAGGGCCCTGAATCTCTCACCTGAGTATCAGTGTCTCTAGTACATTCTTGGCCCAAGGGCTATAATTTGAAAAAAAAACTTGGAAGTGGTCCATTATATGAAGCTTCATACCAAATATCGAAGACCTGGCCTTCTGCTTCAGAAAAGAAAATTTTTGAAGGTTTTCCCTATAAGCCTATGTAAAACTAGCGGGCCCTGGCGCGGGGACACTTTTGGTGCCAGGGCTATAATTTGAACAATCTCAGTGGAAGTCCACTAGATAAAGCTTCACGCCAAATATCAAAGACCTGGTTCTTCTGATTTCAGATGAGAAGATTTTAAAGTTTTTTTTTTCAATATAAGCCTATGTAAAACTAGTGGGTACCAGCGCGGGGACATTTTTGGCCTCAGGGCTATAAATTAAACAATCTTGATAGAGGTCCACTAGATGAAGCTTCACACCAAATATCAAAGACCTGGGCCTTGCTGTTTCAGAGAAGAAGAGTTTCAAAGATTTTCCCTATATAAGTCTATATAAAACCAAAGGGCCCCAGGGCGGGGGCATTTGTGGCCTGAGGGCTATTATTTGAACAATCTTGGTAGAGGTCCACTAGATGAAGCTCTATACCAAATATCAAAGAAATGGGCCTTGCAGTTTCAGAGAAGAAGATTTTTAAAGATTTCCCTATATAAGTCTAAGTTAAACCAAAGGGTCTCAGGGCGGGTGCATTTTTGGCCCCAGGGCTATAATTTGAACAATCTTGATAGAGGTCAACTAGATGAAATTTCACACTAAATATCAAAGACATAGGCCTAGTGGTTTCACAGAAGAAGATTTTTAAAGAGTTTCCCTATAAGCCCATGTAAAACCAAAGGGCCCCGGGGCGGGGGCATTTTTGGCCCCAGCACTATCATTTGAACAATCTTGGTAGGGGTCCACTAGATGAAGCTTCATACCAAATAGTAAAGACCTGGGCCTTGCGGTTTCAGAGAAAAAGATTTTTAAAGATTTTCCCTATATAAGCCCATGTTAAACCAAAGGGCCCCGGGGCGGGGGCATTTTTGGCCCCAGCACTATAATTTTAACAATCTTGGTAGGGGTCCACTAGATGAAGCTTCATACCAATATCAAAGATATGGGCCTTGCGGTTTCATAGAAGAAGATTTTTAAAGATTTTCCCTATACAACCCATGTAAAACCTAAGGGCCTCGGGGTGGGGGCATGTTTGGCCCCAGCACTAAAATTTTAACAATCTTGGTAGGAGTCCACTTGATGAAGCTTCATACCAAATAGCAAAGACCTGGGCCTTGCGCTTTCAGAGAAGAAGATTTTTAAAGATTTTCCCTTTATAATCCTATGTAAAACCAAAGAGACCCGGGGCAGGGGCATTTTTGGTCCCAGCACTACAATTTGAACAATCTTGGTAGGGGTCCACTAGATGAAGCTTCATATCAGATATCAAAGACCTGGGCCTTGCGGTTTCAAAGGAGAAGATTTTTTAAGTTTTTGGTGAAAAAAATCTTTTTTTGGCTCCTGTGACCTAGATGTGTAATGGACTGAAACCATCTGAACAACTTTGAAAGGGGACCACTTAAAGGCATTTATTCTGTAACAGTAAAACACACCGTGTGTCCATAATTGTTTTATTGCCCCCTGTGATATACTGACTATAGCAGATCAAAGGCGGCCCTTAATAGGGTGATTAGTAGCTCTTGTTGAATCCCCTGACTGAGACACTTAAGGGGAAAATCAATAATGTACACCAGTCAACAGTAAGTAATTAATTGATTTCCCCCAAGGCGGCCCCTTACCTGTTGAAGACAGAGGACTTCTCTCCAGTGAGCACTGAGGGCTACATAATATTATGTAATGAAATGATAGTCCTCAATAATCAAGAATAAATGCCTTTAAGGATCATTCCTGTGAAGTTTGGTCAAAATCCAATCAGTGGTTTAGGAGGAGATGTCGTTTGAAGAAAAAGTTTATGGATGCACGGACGCACGCACGGACAACGGACAAAAAGTGATCCCAAAAGCTCACCTCATCACTACGTGACAGGTGAGCTTAAAAAAAAAAAAAGAGAAAAGTGTAGAAGAAGAAGTGTAGTGGAGTTGAGATAAGGGACACGGGAGTCTGAGGAAAATGAATGAAAGTGTAGAAACAGAAGAAACAGCAACATCTCTCTCCTCCCCACACACATCACCACACACACAAATACCACAGGCCTTGCATATCTTTAGGTCAATATCAGTAGGACTGATAAAACGACATCAATGACCCCCAAAATGAACGCTCAACATCAACAACCAGCAACCAAATGAAAGGATGTTAGAGTTAAATCGAGACAGTACACAGGATTTCGTTATAAAAGATGAACCCCTACCCCTTTTGCTATTTTGTGTGATTCAAGTGTCTGTGAAAAAAGCATGGTCGAATAAAGACATTTTAGAGAGGTGTCAATTGAGAAAATGGTCACATTTGTTGAAGACACGATAAATGTGAACACTGAAAGAGACACGACGGGGAAAGTCAAACAATTTCACAGTTGCGGACAAAACCCCATTTTGTGACCTTGGTTACGGGTAAAACTCAGTACTGGAACCTTTGGCGGATCCATCAAAAGTAAATATGGCAATCTGCCGTTTACAAATATAGGAACGAGATGTGATAAACAGATTATAACATGGTGTTTTGGCTATGGCCCGCAGTATCAACCCGAGACCCAATTAAAGCTCTCGGGCTGATAATGGGGTCTCGGGTTGATACTGCGAGCGATAACCAAAACCCCATGTGATAATCTCTAATTAGAACATCCAAAATGAAATTGATCTCTTTTGCCCGCTGATCATGACAAACCCTACCTTTGCAGTGCAGATCCAGATAAGAAGTCATCTGATCAGGATCTATACTGTTTGTCACCCAGTTTGTGAATTTGAGTGAAAACCTTATATCATGTAATCTGATTGGCTGATAGTCAGAAATGGGTATGGCTAATTAAAATATTCAGCAGACGGCAAAAGCAGACAACATTTTCAGATGTATTTTTTCTTGGTGTCTTGGGGGTTTAAACATACATGACCAAGGATAGCACAAAGAAGGGAAAAGATTTTATTGTCCTTATAGTTACTGGTTGCAAATCATAGTTAGGCACAAACAACATATCAACTGCAGCTGAAAAAATATATCAGATTTTTAACTACAGGCCCAAGTGGGCCAGAAATTGCTCACCTAGATGAGGCTGATCATTTGTTGTTTTTTTTGTACTGGAGTATAACGGCCCAGTCAACAATATACAGTTTTGAGATCGGGAGGTAGCCTGTTCGATCCCAGCAAACGCCTAGTGTTGTTTCCTTGAACAAGATACTTTATCCACATTGGATGGTGTTCGTTTCTACCCAGGAAAAGGAATAAAAGAGGGCCACATGGAAGATTAGTACTGGTTTACTAAATGTGTTACCCTCTATAAATAAAGTAAATTATTACTATTATTATCATTATTTGGAGCCCAATATCATTTGCAGCACATTTATTTTTCTTAGATGGCATATCTTGATCTTTGATACAGCTCCAAAATAATTTTGTTTCTTGTTCATTTTCTAGATTCTAAATAAAATATTTCTTTTTTGCATGTATCACTCAACCTCTCTCACCCGTAACTTTCAAAATGGACTTCGGCCCCCGCCCATCAGGGCTTGAAGAAATAGATGGGGGGCAAGATGCTTCCATGCAGAGCTGAATCTGACCACGTACTAGTACTGGTAAACCACTTAAAGGATCTAAGCCTGCTCAGGCAATGTGGTGCGAGTCAGACCGTCCATATGCTTATAAACCCTATTTGTTTCATTGGGCGACAGGGCATGAGATGTCATTTTATCTCCAGGTCGGGTAAAAGTCCTACAAAATAGGCAGCAACGTCTCCAAAAAAGACCTATACAGTGTTGATGGGGATGTTAACCAAAAATCAAACAAACAAAATAAAAAGAATTCCGCCAAAGGCTATCTCGCGCCTGTGAGGGCGCAAAGTCACCCAATCATGAAATCTAGGGCAAGGTCAAATATTTATACTGCCATAAAAGTTGCCATTCCTGAATGCAAGCTTGTACCAAATATCATTAATGAAGCTCTAATAGTTCTTGAGAAATGAACTTGAACATTAGGTTGAACACTAGGGTTGATGCAATAGTTCACTAAGTCAGTGGACCATGAAATTTAGGTCAAGGTCAAATATGGATGCTTGCACTTAAGTTGCCATCCACAGATACAAGTTAGTACCAAGTATGATTAATAAAGCTCTTATAGTTCTTGAGAAATAAACTTGACCATTAGGATGAACGCTATGGGTTGATGCAATAGTTCACTAAGTCAGTGGACCATGAAATTTAGGTCAAGGTCAAATATGGATGCTTGCATTTAAGTTGCCATCTACAGATACAAGTTAGTACCAAGTAACATTAATGAAGCTCTTACGATTCTTGAGAAATAAACTTGACCATTTGGGTGAACGCTAGGGTGGTCACAATACTTTACAAAGTCAGTGAACCATGAAATGTAGGTCAAGGTCAAATATGGATGCTTGCGCTTAAGATGCCATCCACAGATACAAGTTTGTGCCAAATATCATAAATGAAGCTCTTATAGTTCTTGAGAAATAAGCTAGACCATTTGGGTGAAGGCTAGGGTGGTCGCAATATTTTACAAAGTCAGTGATACATGAAATGTAGGTCAAGGTCAGATATGGATGCTTGCATTTAAGTTGCCATCCACAGGTACAAGTTTGTACCAAGTATCGTTAATAAAGTTTTTATAGTTCTTGAGATATAAACTTGAACCTTTGGGTGAACACTAGGGTGGTCGCAAATGTTGACCCATTGACAAACGGACGAACGAACAGATGAACGAATGGACAGAAAACCGGGGGCCTAAATCGCGCCATGCTAATAGCAGGCGCGACAAAAATGGACTCCTGCTACCGTAATGATCTTAAGTATTGGGACAGACAGTCCTGCACAAACAGTGCAGACCCTGATCAGACCACTCCTTAAGGAGCAGTCTGATCTGGGTCTACACTGTTTGCATTTCCTTCTGCACCTTTTGGACTCCTTGCTGAGTCATGAAACAACTTTGATAAAAAATTTAGGAGAATTACAGTAAGTCCTAAAGGTGTTCCAATTTTTAGGATAAGTGTTTGAGTTTTAGGTCTCACCAACAGCTAAGGTCATACGGAGACGGAACCTCGGTTTACAGACTCATCTGAAAGTCTGGAGAAGCCCGGGATCGATCCTGCAACCCCTGGTTTACAAGGCTAGTAGCGTAACCTCTACACCACGGATTTTTATGGTATATATAGTGAAGAAGATTTTATATCTATATAGTTCAAAACAGGTTTACTGTTATATACCATATCTGCTTCCGAGTTCTCCTCCTCCTTTACAACACTAACATCAGGTTTTATGTCCACTGATTTTTCATATGCCTTTTGCCATGGTGATGACAGAATAGTAGACTGGACATTGGAGTGTACCACACTTCCTTCAGAGCTAGATTTTGGCTGAAAAAATTAAATTCTGGATGTTAAACATTTTAAAGTTACCAAAATCTTTATACTACATAGGGCTTGAATATGTTATGACTGTCATCTGATGGGATTTTATGCACTGATTTACTAAAACTTGTACAGTAGAACTTCAATGGCTCGAACACCGATGGCTCGTTTACCATGGATGAGTCGAACACATTCTTGAGTCCCTAGCGAAATCCTCTACATAAGAAATAGTGGGAGATAATTAAGGTTATTTTAGTCTTTCATCTTGCAAATGTATGCTGTGTGTACTCATTAGAATCGCCTCGATGAGGCGATTCTAATGAGTACACACAGCATACATTTTCATTTTAGAACACCGAAAAGATGTCTAAAGGTATCTCGCTATGCCTCCTGACAGTAACTTCAGTGGCTCAAACTACCCCTGTCTCGAACAGATTTTCGAGGTTCCTAAGGTGTTCGAGCCATTGAAGTTTGACTGTATTTAATTTATCAAACTGAGATCTTTCTTTCTCAGATAAACTTTCTGTCATAGCAGTGCTCTACCATTAACTGCTGCAAGGACAGCAGGCCTTGCCCATGACAACTAAAAGTAGAAGTGAAGGCAATGATTTTTTTTTTTTTGTTGTTTTGGTTTGGGTTTTACGGCCCTTTCAAGATTATTTCACTCATATCGAGCCGATTGTTAATCAGAGGTGGGCGAAAACCGGAGTACCCGGAGAAAAACCACCTGACCTTCCGTTGCAGAACTTGGCGTCCCACACGTGGCCCGAGCGAGGCTCGAACCTACGGCGGTGAGAGACCTAATGACTAAGAGTCAGCGCTCTTATCCACTAGGCCATGGAGGCCCGTGAAGGCAATGATTAGGAATCAATTGTAAGCCGGTATCAGTTGGACACCCCAGTGACACAATCTACACGACACCTTTGCCTCACCCTACCATCCCAATTTTTAAATTTGTTATTACAGGTAATTTAGTAAACATAAAATGTCTTTGGATAAACAGTATTACTTTAACCCTTATACCGCTGAATATTCAAATATGCCACACCCACTACTGAATATCAACCAATCAGATTAATTGATGCAAATTATTGCAACAAATTCATAAACTGAATGACAATCAATGAAGATCCAGATCAGAAGCCATCTGATCTGGATCTACATTGTTTGAAAGATAAGACATATCTGGGCTCGACAGGACAAGGGTTAAGAAGTCTTGTTAAATACTGAGAGAGAAAATTTTTATTGACCATGAAAACCATGATTGGTTATGTGTTCATTTGCCTATAATGAGTAATCACCATGTATACACGTAAGGTAACTGGCCAACCACTTTGAGCAGCATAATCATAAAAATTCTAAAACTTCAAACACCTTCAGGGGGTGCTATTTTTGTCAGATTATCCTTTATGAGAACATGCATTCTTGCATACCAGACAAGGAAATCCATGATTTTACCCTGGGATAGATTTTTATGTTCTGACCCTGGTGTTCCGACCCCAAATAGATTATAATCGCGTGTTTGATAAATGCACTGGTTGATTACAACCTCATGCGCGGTGTCGTCATGTGTGACGTCACTAAACATTCCTGTTGTGTCATCACAAAATGGCGGATGTCGGTAACCGAAGTGACAGCAGCATTAAAAATTCGCAATAGAAATGGAAGGTATGCAAGAAAAAGAATCCTATATGGGTGTGAGGGGTGGATAGAAAAATCCGTCCCTCGGGATCACTGTCCGGCATCACTCGGCAAGCCTCGTGATGCCGGACAGTGACCCTCGGGACGGATTTTTCCATCCACCCCTCACACCCATATAAGATTCTTATACTCTCCAGTTTTAAGGATGGAAGTACATGTATTTAGTTCAGTGACTCGGTGACAATTCTATCATGTTATGCAAGCCATGTCAAGTGACAGTAAGTCTTGACACATGTGCATGTTTGTGAGGCTGATCGAGTGTGCTAAACGAAATAGAAGATATTTCATTTTTTCAGTTTACTTCGATTTTCATTTCACCGTATGAATGCCATTAGTGAAAATACAGCTTTGGTGTTCATGAGTGACATAAAAATTGATCTTGCGCTGAAAAGAATAACATTTTCTGTTTCTTTCATGCTTTAAAGAATGATCATTAATGCAATTTTTAAGTGTCAGCTGTCACCCTAAAGAACAAACTTTTTCCATGATGATTTCGCATCCATTCAGCTTACAGGGTATAATATTGGGTGCATGTTTGCACCTATAAAACAGCTTTGAATGTTACTTTATCAAATGGTTCACTTGAAATTTGCACTCAGATAATTCCACAGTTGTTAAGCATTGTGTCTTGCATTGTGTGCATTCATTATGTAAAGTCGGTGCTAAAAGTGACGTCATTAAGGTCTTAATGACGTGCGAACTTGAGTGAAATAATTGCTGACACACAATAATTACATATACATGTATCTAATATAGCTAATTGGCATAGAATAAACAGAGGATATTATGCTATTTTTTAATAATACATTGAATTCATAAACAGTGAAATCCAAAAATTGTATTTGCCCTGTTTGGAACTCATGTTATTGATTTCCATTTCACTGAGAACCAGGCCCTGCCCATCCGGGCTTGGAGAAATAGACTGGGCTGCATGGTGCTTCCACACTGAGCTGAAACCGACCTCACATGAGCACTTGTAAACTGCTAAGAAGATCTAAGCCTGTCCAGGCAAAGTGGTGTGAGTCAGATCGTCCATGCATACAAATCCTAATGGTTACATAGGGGGGCAGGGCTTGAGGTGTCATTTCATCTCAATATCGGTGAAAAGTCGAACAAAATTGGAAGCAACGTCTCCAAAATGACCAATATAGAGTTGGGGGGATGTTAAACCTCAAATCAAACAAAATGTCACTGAGAAATCTCTATACTTCATTGAAAAGCAAGTAAGAAAATCAGGGGCCAGTTGTTCAAAGCATTGTTAGCTTAACAAGCTTGTTAGTGGTTATATTGTTAACTGTCCTAGCAAGTTTATTATCTAAAAATTTGGTATTTTTGCTGAAAAATGTGAGCAGCTTTTGCATTTGCAAAAGCTGGTCACATTTTGTCAGCAAAAATATTAGCATATTTTCCATAATAATTGATCAAAGTTTTATCAATACGTTTTAAACTAACAATGCCGTAAGTTTTGAAAAACTGGCCCCTGCTTGCCAAAAGCTTCTATAATAGCTGCGCCTTCACACAGACAGAGAAATTTTGTTTTCTGAGTGAGTAGGTATACAGGCTGCTTGGAGTCTTATTGGAGCACAGTATTTTCCCCATCACGTAAACAGGTCCATAAAATATAGAGAAAACTGGGGTTTGCTGGATATAAATTATTTTTCTTATTTCTGCTTCAAGACACAGGTTGTGGGTACTTGATAGAACCTCCTCAATGAGGCGGTTCTAACAAGCACCCACAATCTATGTTTTGAGTAGAATATAAGAATCTTATACGGGTGTGAGGGGTGGATGGAAAAAATCCGTCCCCAGGGACACTATCCGGCATCACAAGGCTTGCCGAGTGATGCCGGACAGTGATCCCGAGGGACTGATTTTTCTATCCACCCCTCACACCCATATTGGATTCTCTTTCTTGAATACCTTCCATTTTCATTTCCATTGTCAGGCCTATTTTTTCGTTTTAATTCTATTTTCAACGGAAAATTCTATTAGCAAACAGTCCAGACCCTGATCAGATGCCACATTCTGCGGCATCTGATCTGGGCCTGCACTGTTTGCCAGGGTACCCGTTTAGGGGTTTTCCTACTTGAAATGGGTTCATTCAGATAGAAAAGGTTGGAAAGAGTGTAAGCAGGTTAACCCTTATCTTGCTGAATATTCATTCCAGCCACACCCATTTCTGTCTATCAACGAGTCAAATAAATTACTTGATGTAATTTATTGCTACACATTCATAAATTGAATGCCAAACAGTGTAGATCCTGATCAGATGGCTTCTTCAGAAGCCATCTGATCTGGATCTACACTGTTTGCAAAGATAGGGGTTGTTGTGAACAGCAAGATAAGGGTTAATTCAAACCTTTGCTGAAAGACACGTTTTAGCTAGCTCACATTACAATGACTCACAAGAACTGGCTTGGGTGGATCTGTGGACTGTTTAGTCACAACACGTTTCCCCTCAGTCACTAGCTCATCCCCTGGGTGCATCTCAGGGTTGGGGCTCGCTACAGGGGAGGGGGACGCAGCAGGGGAAGGTCGCCAACCACCTTTAAACACTCTTGGCTACAAGAAAGTGGAACAATTAGTACTGATAACTTGTGTAGAAGAAAACTGTACTCGAAACTCATGTAGAGGAAAATTAACCCATAAAATGCCAATCACGACAATTGTCGTCTGCTTTGCCATCTGCCGGTTACCTTAAAAGTAATTTCTGGCAAACAGTGTGGACCCAGATCAGACTGCTCCTGTAGAAGCATTCTGATCTTGGCCAACACTGTTTGGCTATATACAAAACATTTTTAAAAAGTTTGCAAAAGAAAAATAACAGCAGACGACATTATCAGACGACATTTTCAGATGTAGTTTTTCTCAGCGTCTTAAGGGTTAAGGGATATTGTTTCTCATTTCTCCACTAAAAGATTTTGTTTGTTTGTTTCTGTTGGAATTCAATGGCCCAGTCAACACTATTTAGGTCATTTTTGAGCCGATCAGTGTACCTATCCACACTTTTCCTGGGCAAGCTTATATGTAAGTGGTTAACAGTACAGTGCGCATTCTTTCCCCAGAAACTAACAACTGCATTTCTTGAATCAGCTGAAGGATGATCAATCTCCATGAAAGAATGTTGCCGACCCTGGCATTTATTGAACCCGTGTCAACCTGATCACCAGTCAGACGCGCATCGGACTGAGCTACCAAGGCCGTCATATGTTGTAGGTACTTAAAAGAACCCTCTCGATGAAGTGATTATGACAAGTATCCAATAAATATGTTTCTGTCAAGAAATAAGGAAATTTATCCCTACTCCTAGGTCAAGGCCATCAAAACCTAATGACTGTTTTCCCCCATCCTGGTGATGTAACCATGCAAGTTTGGTCAGAATCAATAGGTTCAGGAAAGAGAGTGCTTCAAACAGGCTATGTCTACGATGACGCCAACACTGACACCAACGCCAATGCAAACGGGATCCGCACCAAAGACAATATGTCCCACATAGGGTGGGGGACATAATACAATTATCACAAAGTGTGTCTTTATACACAGAAACATAATCTTCCTACCTTCAGATGCTTTTCTTTCCCATCCGTATTACACTTGATACATATCCAGCTGTTGGGCAAGTCCTCGTTGATCGTCCCCTCCCCATCCAGGTTCTCCTTGGTCTTCAAGCAGTTCGGGTGCACTATCTCCCAGCAGATACCACACTCCATCAGGGTTGAGGTCTCCTCACCGGATGAGTCCCTGAGGTGAATGTCTTCCTTACAGATCTTACAGGTTGCAGAATTTGCCAGACAGGGCTGAAGTCAAGAAAATAGCATTACATTTCAACAAATACTCTATAACCACAATCAAACTTCAGCAGCCTGAATTCTAAGAAAGCCTCTCATTATAATGACAGTGGGCGGCAGGGCTTGAGATGTTATTTCATCTCAATGTTGGGTAAAAGTCCCACAAAATTGGAAGCAACATCTCCAAAATGACCTTTACAGTGTTGACAGGGACGTTAAACCTCAAATCAAACAAACAATAAATATAATAACAGTATTTATTCCCCAATACTTAAAGGGAAGGGGAGGCAACCCTGCAAACGTATTTTTGTCATCCTGTGTCAATAGGGGTAAACTCTTAAACTCTTAAAGAAATTCTTTCCTTTAAGTGTAGACCCCTTTTTCAGTGGGACAGGGCTTATAGAAAAGTGAACAGGAAATCCGAAAATGTTATCTCCCTTTGAAAAATGGTGGAAAAATCTGCCAGGTGTTCCCATTCCCCAAAACTTAACCATTATAAATAATTTACCGCTATAAAGAATCTCAATAAGGAGTAGTAAAGAGGGCCACATGGAAGATTAGTACTAGTTTACTAAATGTGTTACCCTCTATGAATAAGGTTGATTATTATTATTATTATTTATTTTTAATAAAGAGCCTTTCCTGTCACCACACCCCCATCTCAATTACGCCAAGGAACAAATGTCGTGGACCTTTGTTAGAATTGCCTCATCAAGGCAGTTCTGATGTGGCGATTGTAACAAATAACCACAATATTTTTAAATTGATATCAATTGTGACTATAAAGAACATTATATCAATTATAACATGGTTGTTCACAGATTTTGCTTTAAATTCCAACATTTTATAAAGTGGATGAGGTGTAATTAAAGTAGGTGCCACATCAAACAAAGATTTGAGGTCTCCTCTGGTGTGTGCTGGGCAAAGACTCAGATCAGACTTCTGCACAGTCTTATTACTGTCTTCGCTGAGTGCAAAATAGACACCCTTTGACTCAATGCTTCTTCATGCTGACAGATTGCATGGCTCCAGGTAAAGCTCTTTTTTTTAATTGGAAAAGTACATAAAAATCCTAAAAATTCGGACACCTTGAGGACTTACTCTAATTCTCCTAAACTTTTAACTAATTTGTTTCACACTCTAGCAAGGAGTCCAAAAGGTGCAGACGGAATGGGAAAAAAGGTAGACCCTGATCAGGCTGCTCCTTCAGGTGCAGTCTGATCTGGATCTGCACTGATTCCTTAGGCCTATCTGTCCCAATATGAAATTTTTAATGTAAAATTAATTTCAATTAAAGCATACTCACCTCACTATATTACCAGGCTAATAATATCTTGAGGTGTTGTATGCTGACATTGAAATGAAATTTTTAATGTAAAATTAATTTCGATTAAAGCATACTCACCTCAAGATATTATTAGCCTGATAATATCTTGAGGTGTCGTATGCTGACATTGAAACTAAGGATCATTAGGGTACTGATATTTTTTTTTTATCTCTGCACAAAAACGTATGTTGTAGATACCCATTAGAAGCACCTCAGCAGGGTGCTTCTAATGAGTACCAACAACTTATGTTTTTGTGCAGAAATTAGAAAAATAATATGTGGATACCCCCTCTTATCTGGGGTTATGAGATTAGGTTTTATTCTGATTGAGTGGGTATACTGGGTGATCCTAGTCCTCACTGACCACATATATCTGAAGACACATTTTCGTTTAACCCTTATCCTGCTGAATAATTTAATTTAGCCACACCCACTTCTTACTATCAACCAGTGAAATTACTTAACACTTATTGTGGTGTGAAAAACTGCATTTTAAAATGGTGTCTGTCAATGTTGCCCACTACATCTTTTTGCACACTTTTCAAAAATTTTCGCATACAGGCAAACAGTGTGGACCCAGATTAGATGGCTTCTTCAGAAGAAGCCACATGATCAGGATTTACCCTGTTTGATATTCAGTCTGCGAATTTGCAGGAATAAACTATATCTGACCAGACTGCTCCTAAAGAAACAGATTGATCTGCATCCACACTGTTTGCAAAAATGACTTTTAATGTTACAAGCAGATGACAGAGCAGACACCAATTGTTGTAATTTGCATCTTATGGGTCAATATGATGTATTTGTTTTGACAAACAGTGTAGATCCAGATCAGATGGCTTCTTCACTGTTTGCAAGGGTAGGCATTCAGCGGGACAACGGTTTACATGACTCGTATCAAAGATTGTTAAACCTACCGCTAGACACTGTCTACTGATACAAGACTGCTTCATTCTGCCCGGACCACCGTACTTCTTCATATCCTTACAGAAGTTACATTCCCTGCAGTCATCTCTAGTGCAAGGTTCACATTTCTTGCATCTAACACGTCGGTGACGGTCCCCAGTTCCTTTGGAGGCCTTCCCTGTTCCCTTAGAAACTCCCATTAACTTCGCCTTCTGTTTCATCTTTATTAGTTTCTGAAAAAACAAAAAGCTACTATAGCACAGAAACCACGGTTTATCCAATAGATGCCCCACTCTTAACATCATGAAAACACGCCTATATACTTTTGACCCCCTTGAATCCCACTTTTATATAGTAAAACTGGGGTTTGCAGCGGTAAACCTTATTTTTCGTATTTCTGCTCTAAAATATAGATTGTGGGTTCTCGTTAGAACTGTGTCAATGAGGCAGTTCTAACAAGTACCTACAAACTATATGTTGAGCAGAAATAAGAAAAATATCACAATTTTTCGTCTTAAAATTTTCATTTTTTCGGCGATTAAGGTTACAATGTATTAAAATGTATTTATACAGTAATGACTAGGATACACAGAAATGTTAAAATGAAAACTTTTAAAAATTGAACAGGACCTAACATAAAACAAAATTAATGAAATCACAATGAAATACACACAAACGGTTCATTATAACAGGGTTTGGATATAACACGGTTTGAAGATTGATCCCAAAAATGTGAAGATTATATAGAACAAGATGTGTTTGTGAAACACTGATGCCCCCGGACAGCGCCAATGTTAATGTTTTTAAAAATTTTGAAAAAAATAGGTCAAAGGTCAAGTTCAAGGTCACAAGATCAAAAATTATGGTACCACTGGAAAGGTCTTGTGATAAGGTATACACATGTGAAATATGAAAGCTCTATCTATTACCATTCAAAAGTTATGCCCAATGTTAAAGTTTTTGCAGACGGACAAACGGACAAACAGACAAACAGACGGACAGACCAAAAACTATATGCCCCCGAATCTCTTAGATTCCGGGGGCATAAAAATGACCATATATGGTGATATAATCTACACATTTTGGTTTGGATATAACACGGTCATTTAACTAACATGGTTTCTGCTTTGGACCCCATTAATAGTGTTATAAAGAGGTTGTGGTGCACCCCCTTGGGAAGGCCAGTAATAATTACTGGTAGCTAGTAACCCAGTATTTGACAACTATGCCCCACCTTCGGGCCTGACCCTGGGGACAGGTGTTACTTTGCTTTCACTTTCAAACTATAATGTTCTTAATAGCAAAGAGTAACTACTACTGGTAAACCACTTAGAAGGAATAAGCCTGCCTGGCAAAGCAGTGTGAGTCAGATCATCCGATGCATATAAGCCTTCAGGTTTCATTAGGCGGCAGGGCTTGAGATGTCATTTCATCTCAATGTCGGGTAAAAGTCCCACAAAATTGGAAGCAACGTCTCCAAAATGACCTAAATTGTGTTGATGGGGATTTTAAACACCAATTCAAACAAAGAAATGTGTCAATATGACACAAATACCCCCACCCAGGGGCCATCATCACCCCCAAAAAAGCATGTTTCAACAACAGCTGTAATCAGACATCATAACTCACCTGGAAAAGTGTATGTGAATACCTGGGCATAGATGGGGTATCACCAATTCATTTCTTGAAATCACAGGAATGGGGGAGGGGTATTGGTGAATAAAACTACGGACCTGTATCTATTATCTATCATCATCATTCCAAATATGAACAAGATGGAAAATATACAGCTCTTAAAAGACTTAAAGATTAAAAATTTCTAAGTCTGTGACCTTGATCTTCAGTTAATTAGCATGAGCAGGGGTATCGCTGAATAAAACTTTAGCCCTGTATCTATCATCATACCAAATATGAACCAAATCCATAGTAGGGTTTGGAAAATTAGACTTCTTAAAAAACTTTAACATCAATTAAAAACATCTATTCAAATTAGACTTCTTAAAAAACTTTAACATCAATTAAAAACATCTATTCAGTTGGACACTCCCAAGACACCTTTGCCTCATCCAACCATCAAACAAACCCCCGGAACTGCTGTTACTGCTCTGCATGTTGGGTATGTTTTTCAACAGACAACATTTTAGAATATTTTCTTATTTTTATAGAAAACAGGATTTGACATTACATGAATTTGCATGAGATGTCAAGTCCTGTGTTCAAGGAAAAATAAGAAAAATATCACATTTATTAGGAAAACATGTCCGTGTGAAAATATGGCGTCCAACATGGTGTCAGAAATTACTCATTTTGGGAAAAAATGTTAACATCTTTCTTATTTCTGCTTTCAACAAAGATTGTTGGTGCTCGTTAGAATCGCCTCAATGAGGCGGTTCTAACGAGTACTCACATTCTATGTTTTTCAGCAAAAATAAGGCAGATAATGTATACCCCGTAAACCCCACTTTTCTCTATATAAAATGGGGTTTAGAGGGGTCTGTGTTTCATGAGCTTGTTATCATGATGAACGATATGTCATCTGCTGATTTAGCCCTCAGCGTGGTAAAGGCTAAATCAGTTATCTAAATATTTCTGACAAGGGGATTTGCATGCCATTTAACCAATTGTATTCTAGTGGACTCTTCCACTGCTATATGTTGGACAAATCCATTTGTCATGCAAGGGATGTCAGGCCTATTCTTTTATTTTTATTCTATTTTTGACGGAAAATTCTGTTAGCAAATAGTGCAGGCCCTGAACAGACGCAGCGTTCCGCGGCGTCTGATCTGGGCCTGCACTGTTTGCCAAGTTTGTTTGTTTGATTAAAGGTTTAACATCCCCATCAACACTGTATAGGTCATTTTTTGCTTCCAATTTTGTAGGACTTTTACCCGACGTTGAGATGAAATGACATCTCAAGCCCTGTCGCCCAATGAAACCAATAGGGTTTAAAGGCATGGACAGTCCGACTCGCACCGCTTTGCCTGGGCAGGCTTAGATCCTTTAAATGGTTTACCAGTACTCATGTGCGATAGGATTCAGCTCTGCTAGGAAGCATCATGCAGCCCATCTATTTCTTCAAGCCCCAATGGGCAGGGGCTATCACTGTTTGCCAAAGTACCCCTCTAGGGGTTTCCTGCATACAATGGGTTAATTCCTTCTTTTTTTACCGAAGAATTTTTATTTCGCCGGTTACCTTTGTGGCTTTGGTCCAGACAAGGATTGGTTCCCCAGTGGCAGCCATTTTCTCACTGTCATTCATATGTTGTTCTAATATATGCTGAAAAAAAATATAAATGAAATAAAATACAGAGGACCCTTGTTATAATGACAGTATTTGTTCCCTATTATAGTGCCGTTATAAAGAATTTGCCGTTATAAAGAATCCTGGTCAGGAGTATGATAGGTATTAAAAGGCATTTTCCCCATTACTACTCCAAGAAACAAATGTAATAGACATTTGTTAGAAATGCCTCAATGAGGCGATTCTAACAAATATCTATAACATTGTTTCTTGGAGTATTAGAATGTCTTATGACTATGGACTAAATTTGTGCATTTCCAACCCGAGGGAAGCCGACGCCGCTCGGAACCAAGGCTAAGAAGTCATTCCAATGAACTTGCCGTTATAACTTATTTGTCGTTATCAAGAATGTCGGTATAAAGAGGGTTGACTGTAATTCTTATAAATACAAGTGAAGAGAATGGCAGTATGTCTCACAACATCCTGGTTCTTCTGTTGCATAATATGAGCCCCGTCAAGCGAATTTGGGTCTTCGAGCATTCCGTCATGACAAATTTTAAGTGCGCATGCCCAGCCATTCAGAGGGGCCAGGGATATGGCTTTCTGTCTGAAGGTTCCTCTTGATTCACTGCTTGTATGAGCGAGCAGCGAAGGTTCTGGTGAGACTGCGCGGATGCGCAGGCTCGCCTGAACCTTCGCTGCTCGCATAGGGGATAAGTACCAAAATCGCTTGACGGGGCCCATATAGTATTGGCCAATAAGATTGACTAGGCGGAGCTATTCAAGTGTTGTCAATATATGTATGTTTGTTTGTATTGGAGTTACACTATTTTAGGTCATTTTTGAGCCAGTCAGTTTACATATCCACACTTTTCCTGGGCAGGCTTATAGGTAAGCAGTTTACCAGTACAGTGCACATTCTTTTGACAGAAACTGACAACTGCCCTTCTTGAATCAGTGGAAGGGAGATAATGACCGTAGAAAAGATTTCATGATCAATCTCCACGAAAGAATGTTGCCGATCCTGGCAGGTATCGAACCCGCTTCCTCCTGATCACCAGTCAGAGGCGCATCTGTCTCAGCTACCGAGGCCGACCTGTCAATATATGTCAAATTTGCTGAGTTCACCGGAAGATTCGGTAGAGTGCCTTTCACATGCTTTCTACAAGCAGATCAAATAGCCATATAAACCACAGTTTTGTTTGTGTTACAGTTGAATTCACACAACTGAGTGACTTGGTTTACCTTTCTGTTAATAGAACTTTCCAAAGGCAGATGCAAACGATAGCTTCGCCTAGTCAATCTTATCCGCGACTATTATATCATGCAATAAAACTTTCGTGCACATTTTCATTTCTGCAAACTTTTCAAATTTTTCATGAGGGAGGTACTTTGCATTTTTTTTTATGGAATCAAGTCCAATAAATATTTTCCCAAAAATGATGTCCATGGGGGAGATTTTTTCAAAAAACTGACTCCCAGCTATACCAGACTTGTTGAAAGACTAATTTAGTCAGTTTTGTATGTTTGTTTAAATTGAGGTTTAAAGTCCCAGTCAACACTATTTAGGTCATTTTGGAGACGTTGCTTCCATTTTTTAGAGACTTTTACCCAACATTGAGATGAACTGACATCTCAAGCCCTGCCGCCCAATGAAACCAAAAGGTTACTATGCATTGGACGGTCTGACTCGCATCACTTTGCCTGGGCAGGATTAGTCCTTCTAAGCGGTTAACCAGTACTTATGTTTGTTCAGTTACAGCTCTGAGTGGAAGCACCATGCAGCCCAATCTATTTCTCCAAGCCCCGATAGGCGGGGGCAAAATTTAGTCAGTAAATCTTATTCAATATACGATAAACAGTGTCACAGGGTTGGAAAAAGAACATGACTCGACCGGGACTCACACTCAGGGCCTTTCGCATACCATGCGAACACTCTACCGACTGAGCTACCGAGCCACATGGTCAACCTGCTACATTTTCCCCCTGCCTAATGAGATTCGTCCCGAATCTCTAAGTCCTATCCTGTCCGGCTGCAAGACTTAATTTCATACTATTTCATGCTCTCAGACGCGGTGCTGCCCCCACACTGGCCACCAAATGTCACAGGGTTGGAAAAAGAACATGACTCGACCGGGACTCGAACCCAGGGCCTTTCTCATACTGTGCGAACACTCTACGGACCTGCTACAGCAGTATCTGATCATTTCAAACACATATGAAATTTATGATGCTTGCATAATACCGTAATGATCCCAATTATTGGGACAAACAGGCCTAACTAAGCAAACAGTACAGACCTAGATCAGACTACTCCTGAAGAAGCAGCCTGATCAGGGTCTACACTGTTTGCCAGTCCATCTGCACTTCTTGGACTCCTTGCTTCTTGGACTCCGTGAAAAAAATATAAAATTTTAGAATTAAATCAAGTCCTCAAGGTGTTCGAATTTTTAGGATTTTTATGGCAATGAGGATAATTCAACCTATAAAATGCCAATCACGACAATTGTCGTCTGCTTTGTTGTTTGCTGGCTACTTTAAAGTCATTTTTGCAAACAGTGCAATGCATCTGCATTTGCAAAAGCTACTCAAATTTTTTCAACAAAAATATCAGGGCCCAGTTGTTCAAAACTAACAACGTTGTTAGTTAACGTAACGTTAAAACTTTGATCATTCAATATGACCACTAATGAGCTTGTTAAACTAATTTTGCTTTGAACAACTGGGCCCTGACCACTACTGGGTTAACAATTCTTGAACAGATGGGCCCTGACTACTACCTAATTAACACATCTTTGAACAACTGGGCCCTGTCCACCACTAAGTTAACAATTCTTTGAACAACTAGGCTATGACCACTACTAAGTTAACAATTCTCTGAACAACTTGGCTGTGACCACCACTAAATTAACAATGCTTTGAACAGCTGGGCCCTGACCACTACTAAGTTAACAATTCTTTGAACAAATGGGCCCTGACCACAACTAAGTTAACAATGCTTTGAACAGCTGGGCCCTGACCACCACTAAGTTAACAATGCTTTGTACAACTGGGCTAAGATCTACACTTTCAATGACTGGCAGGAGTCAAATGACCATTAAGACAGAATCTAATGCAACAAGGATCAAAACCTCATCTAGTCTTCCAAACCCTACCTTTATTTCTCGGAGAACAGCCTCTGGGTTGAGCAAATCTTTCGGAACGCCTTTCTTAGAAGGAGGTAAATCTTCAATCCACTGTACCAACTTTGTAAGCCCTATTTTCTCATATTTTGTTAGAAGAACATTCTTCATTTTCCTTTTCCCTGAAGTACTGTCCCTTCCCTTAAGTTTGTCACCATGGATACTAGACACAATCTTATTTTGTTTCGAGTCAGCATTAGACTCAGGTACAGATGTGGAACTCTCTGTCGATGATTTTCTATACAATCTATGGTCGTCTGCAACCTCCAAAGGTGACCTTGGAGGCCCTGAAGCCATACTGTCGTCATCACTACTCGACTGTCTCCGTGGCGACTGAGAATATGCATTATCAATCCTTGTTAATGTTACAGCCACGCGCTTTGGCAATTTTGGTGTCAGAACTTCTTGTTCCTGTTTCGGAGTTTCAGCTTTAATGTCATCCATCAAAGGACTTTCTGGGCTTGTAGACATTCCTGACATCTGAAGTTCAAGGTCATCTGAAAGTTTGGGTTTCTCCAGGTATGTTTGACCTGTTATACAATGAACATAGCGCTCAAGAACATACCAGCCTATTTCAGCATAGAACGGGTATCTGAACTTCCCAGGAACCTGAAATTGGAACAGATACTGTATTTTTAGTATAACTTAAAGGGAATGGGAAAACTAAACACTTTTTTTCTGCCATTTTCTGAAGGGAGACAACTTTCGGGACTTCCTTTTCACTTTTCTATGGGATCAGTCCCACCGAAAAAAGGGGTCTACTCTTGAAGGAAAGAATTTGCTCCGCAGGAGTAAATTCTTTGCTTTAAGAGTTGACCCCTATTGACATGGGAGACAAAATACTTTTGCAAGAGTTGCCTTCCCTGAAGGTTTATCCATTCCCCTTAACTACACCTTAACCTCTTTATAACAATTCCCATGTGACATAGGCGAGGTACTTTAATTTTTATGGTCCAACTAATTCCTTGAGAAATTCTTTTAACACCAAAACATAGGGGTGTGTTATATTAATTAACAAAAAAAAGTCCTCAAAAAATATCCGTGCCAGTTCTGAGAAAATTAGGATTTAATCCGTAGAAAATAGCATTAAATAAGTAATGGCCAGATAACAGCACCATACACTGTTTTACCGACTCTAAGGCTCCTCACGCGCAAACAAATGACGTCATCAAAAACAAAACTTACGTCAGAAATTGATAAAGTGCAGTCTTTCTACATCCTATTTTTTTAATACATGCCATTTATATTTTCCTTGTATGCTATTGATAAACAAGATCTATGTTCAAGTTGTAATAGTAGAAGCTCCCGTGTGACGAAAGCTCACAAAAATGCATTTATAGTGGCCACCATGGTACCAAAATTCTCTTTAGTATATTATTTTACTACTATATCTGGGCAGTATGAAACACAATATTTCCCATTTTTTAAGTCTTGCAAAACATGTTTTATATCATGCCAAAATGCGGTACGCAAGTTCACGAATGTGCCAGTTATGTAATAAGACTAACATTAGGACAATGTTGAAATATTAAGGTCTTTTCAGATGTAGTCATTAACAGCGGTGCAATTTACATTTGTTTAACTTGTTTCATGCAGGAAACTTATGCTTGAGGTATAAATATGATACACGCCATGATTTTAACCAGTAAAATGGTCCAAAATGGGACTATGGTAAGCATATTTGGGACAAGCTTTTCATGAAAAACTTGTTTTAAGTTAACATAGGCAACTTGTATATTGCTAAATAGTAATACATTACAATGTGGTTTTGTAACCAGCATATGCCATGCACACACCCCTTTCTGGAATTTTTAGGAATAAAATAATAGATTGTTTGAGAGTTGAGAATACCATTCTCTATTTGGCATAGAATGTGTAAGTATAGCCGCTCCAAAAGTGGTACAATAGTGATGGCTGCTTCATAGAAATATTTTCACACAGGATTAGATCAAACTGTGTAGCTTAGCTGCTTAACATTTGCACCAATCTATTCATTCACTTTTATCATTTAATATATTATAGACCATAATGTATGAGCCTCATGAGAAAACCTGCAAATTTCATGTATGAACGATAAATATGCAGATAAGCCTGTGTGTACACACAGTGTAATCAGCATCTTTGTTGTTTGCTTTGTGAATGATATACTATGGCTACTAAAAATAAATTAACTCAGCACTGAATGGCTTCTTGGTTGTTTTAGCTCATCTGTCACATAGTACAAGGTGAGCTTTTGTGATCACATTTTGTCCGTCGTGCGTGCGTCCGTAAACAATTTCAAATAAGCATATCTCTAATACCCCATGGCCAATCTTGATCAAATTTCATGTGAAGCATCATCAGGTAGGGTAAAAGGCTGCATTAAGGTTTCTGGGCTGATCAGATTGGAATTCTGGTCGCCATGGCAACATATAGCTCTCATAGACTTATAATGGGAAAAATTTAAACAATTTTCTTCTCTGAAACCACAGGGCCCAGAGCTTAGATATTTAGCTTGTAACAATGTTAAGTGGTCACTATATTAATCCTGCCAATCATGCCCCTGGGGTCCAAATTAACCACACCCCGGGGCTCCTTGTCTCCTATAGACTCATAATGGAAAAAAAGCTTCAAAAATCTTCATCTCTGAAACCACAGGGCCCAGAGCTTAGATATTTAGCATGTAGCAAGTGGTCAACTACATAATTCCTGCCAATCATGCCCCTGGGTTCCAAATGGGTCACGCCCCGGGTCCCTTCTCTCCCATAGACTCATAATGGAAAAAAGCTTCGAAAATCGTCTTCTCTGAAACCACAGGGCCCAGAGCTTAGGTATTTAGCATGTAGCAACGGCAAGTGGTCACCTACATAATTCCTGCCAATCATGCGCCTGGGGTCCAAATCGGCCATGCCCCGGGGCCCCTTATGGACTCATAATGGAAAAAAAAGCTTCAAAACTCTTCTTCTCTGAAACCACAGGGCCTAGAGCTCAGATATTTAGCATGTAGCAATGACAAGTGGTCACCTAAATAATTCCTGCCAATCATGCCCCTGGGGTCCAAATGGGCCACGCCTCAGGGCCCCTTCGCTCCCATAGACTCATAAGGGAAAAAAACTTCAAAAATCTTCTTCTCTGAAACCACAGGGCCCAGAGCTAATATATTTAGCATGGAGCAAGGCACGTGGTCATCTACATAAATCCTGCCAGTCATGCCCCTGGGGTCCAAATTGGCACGTCCCCGGGCCCCTTCTCTCCCATAGACTCATAATGGAAAAAAAAGCTTCAAAATCTTCTTCTCTGAAACTGTGAAGCACAGAACTTAGATATTTGGAATCTAGCAACATAAAATAGTCACCTACATAAATCCTGCTAACCCTGCCCCTTGCATCAAAATTGGCCACGCCCATGCTCATCAGCTCCTATAGACTTACATGTATAATGGAAGAAACTACAAAAATCTTCTTCTATGAAACCATAAGGCCCAGAGCTTAGATATTTAGTTTGTAGCAAAGTCATGTGGTCACCGACATAAATCCTGCCTATTATGCCCCTGGGACCCAAATTGGCTACATCCCAGGGCTCTTAAGCTCCCACAGACTTACAATTGAAAAAAACTTTAAAAATCTTCTTCTCTGAAACCACAGGGCCCAGAGCTTAAATATGTAGCCTGTGGCAAGGTAAAGTGATCACCTACATAAATCCTGTCAACCATGCTCTTGGGGTCAAAATTGGCCATGTCCATGGGCACATTAGCTCCCATAGACTTATAATGGAAAAAAATCTTCTCTTCTGAAACCCAAAGTCCCAGAGGTTAGATCTTTAGTATGTAGCCACATGGAATGGTCACCTTAATAAAGCCTGCCAAAAATGCCCCTTGGGTCAAAATTGGCCACGCCCATGGGCACATTACCTACCATAGACTTGAAATGGACAACTTTAAATGAAAAACAAACTTCAAAAATCTTCTTCTCTGAAAACATAAGGCCGAAAGCTTAGGCATTTAGCATGTAGCAACATGGAGTGGTCGCCTACCTGAATCATGCCAATCATGCCCCTAGGGTCTAAATTGGCCAAATCTTGTGACCCCGTAACTCCAATAAACTAATAACTTTCAATAAGGTTGACCGTAGTCGACAAACGTATCGATACACTATGAACGGCGGACCTCTCTTGAGACAGCCCAAAATCACAAGACTTGATTCGTCAGTGCTAATTACCCTAAAATCCATTCCCCGTGGAGCCATATGCTTTATTTCACTACTATTCATTTTGTAACCAAAATGAAAATCAATTACAATATTTTCACAACAACTTGCAAATTCGAGCAAATTTGAAAGTTATAACTATAATTAGTACATTGATATTGTAATCGAGGGATACAGATTTGAATAAGTCAGTTGACTTTTTTCTGAATCCCTTTGTATGATACTTGTATTCTGTGTTAACATTATCTGTGTAAAAGATGTATGTATTATACAAAGAAATAAAGTTTAAACCAATAAACTAATAATGGAATAATGGAAAATAAGCTTCTAAAATCTTCTTTTCTGAAACCATGAAGTACAGACCTTAGATATTTAGTATATAGCAACATAAAATAGTCACTCACATAAATCATGCCAACCATGCCCTTTGGGTCAAAATTTGTCATGCCCCAGGGTTCATTAGCACCCTTAGGATTATACTGGAAAAAACTTCAAAAATCTTCTTCTCCGAAACCATGAGGCCCAGAGCTTAGATATTTAGTATGTAGCAATGTCAAGTGGTCTCCTACATAAATCCTGCCAACCATGCCCCTGGAGTCTTAATTGGCCATTCGCTAGGGCTCCTTAACTCCAATAGACTTATAATGGATCAGCTTCAAAAAATCTTCTTTTCTGAAACCACAGGGCTCCGATTTTTGATTGATTTGAGGTTTAACATCCCCGTCAACACTGTGTAGGTCATTTTGGAGACATTGCTTCCAGATTTGTGGGACTTTTACCCTACATTGAGATGAAATGACATCTTAAGCTCTGCTGCACAATGAAACCAAAAGGGTTTAAATGCATAGGCGGTTCAACTGGCACCACTTTTCCTGGGCAGCATAGAACCTATAAGCTGTTTACCAGTACTCATCTGCGTTCGGTCCCAGCTCTGCATGGAAGCACCATGTAGCCCAATCTATTTCTTCAAGTCCCGATGGGTATTCTAAACATCACTCATGATTTTCTGGTGAGCGCTACAGGGCCGGTTGGCCCTCTTGTTTTGTTTTCTTGTCACACAATCTAAAGACAGGTTTTCTCACGACAAGGCTCCATATCATGCTGTTGGCATGGAATCAGTAAGATAAGACGATATTCCTAGTCTTCTGTTTCTGGTAGTTAGTAACACATGTCAAAGTAGTATATATTTATCATAAAATATAAAGACATTTTGCACTGGAGAAAAACAGCTTTCCACAGATTTCTGTCACACAGTGATAAACAATATATTAAGGTACTTTTTACCATGTCTCGACTCAGAAAATGCCAGTAGATATTGAAAGCATGGAAAATTTGCCATAACCTTATATTGTGTGGTCAGTTATGGTTTATAAATGCTTTTTTGAGTTGTCAGTGTATCTTAAATTTCGAATCCTGTCATTTAATATGGCCATTCAGCAAATTTCGAATAAGCGCAACAGTACCTAAATGCATCCCATAATTTCAAACCTTTTGCAAGACGTAAAAGTTTGGAAACATCTGTTTTCTACCTTCCAATATGTTGATCTTAAAAGGGTTATGGCTTAAATTTTTGGTACTTTCAGACCACCTATTGCTCAATCTCAATAGCTTGGAGCTCTTACTATAAGAATAAACATTTTTGTTTCGGTCGGAAAATACATTTGTCAATGTCTCATGACAAAATTTTTAATGTATGGAAGCACATTGGTGCCATCAGAATCAAATGAATCGTAAATATGTGCATACGGTGTATTCCGGTAACATGGCGCTCGTAAGATTTTGATAGCTATGCGTGACTTTATGGAAGCAACCACTCAAAAATCACAATCAGAACAATTGCAACAGTGTCCTATCTACTTACTGCAATAGAAACTGACCGCTGACTTTTTAACAGGCAGGAAAAATAATAGGGGTGTACCTCCTTGAAATTGATTTACAAATTTTGTCTCCCAACATTGCGCACAGTAACTGTTTTGAGCTGACTGAACACAAAGGTTGACTCAAACAACCTTAAATGGGGCAAAATCTGGATGAGAAAAATATCTTTCTGCAAATTTGCCATGAGGAATCCATATACCGTATTCGGGTGTGTACTACCCGCAGTTTTTTTCCCTCAAATTACAGGCCCAAGTTCAGGGTGCGGGTAATCCGTCCGAATTATTTTTGGACTGTTTTTTTTTTTTACTTTTGTCAGCTGAAAATACGATGCATCTCAATGTTATGCTCTATCCCTTTACGATTCCCGACATAAATAACGTTAATTGTCGACTCAATTTTACTTACACATGAGTAATAAAACAATATTCATTACTAGCAAGCCCGATTTGGTGCTTATTATTCTTAAAACTCTGATTTTAAACAAAATAAACAAGCAAGTTCAATGCTAACATCAAAGTTTTCCGGCATCCAAAACGCCGCCCACAAACTACCGCTACAATTTTTCTGCACGCGATCGGTGAATGACGTCATCGGACCCCAGCGACGACACACGTGTCTATTGTTTTATTTTAATGCGGTGTATCTCTTTCATTAAAAAATGTTTGGAAACGGTAAAAAAAATCGATAGCTCGAAAGCTCCGTGTCAATAACCAACAACAGCATACAGATGTGTTTACATAAATTAAAGCGTTCGACATTTTGGCGCCAAAACATAACCATTCACGAGATATTAGAATATACATATATCTACCGTAAGATTTAGCAACTCGTCTTAGGAGCAATTAAATCATTTTCACATTGATTGTGGATTAAATTATTGATTGGTGAATAAACATAACTTGACCATATTTTCACACCTTATTGACACGCACCGCAGGGTGGCAATTATACGACCGGGATTAACAATAGTGTCATAATTGAACCGTTATAAATCATCAAACAGTGAAAATCCAAATCGGACGTCTGCGGTTTCTTTCTGCGGTGTCTGATCTGGGACTGCACTGTTTGCGATGTCCCCCCAAAAGGGCCGCTGGGTATATATTGGTTAATAAATAAATAACAAGGGTGAACAGATTAAGTTTTTTCAACGTTTTAGTATAAAATACATGCATTCTGGTGATACTCGCACGCACGTGCATTTTCCCGCCTTTTGAAGACAATCGCGCGATCCGTTGTGTGTTACAATAACTGGCCTAATTCTTACTTTTTCTCACTTACGCACCCACCAAAATTTCAGCAAATATTTCATGCGGGTAATACTACAGAATAACAGTTTTTCCCCAGATTTTGGCTAAAAAAGGGGGGTGCGGGTAGTACGCAAATGCGGGTAGTACACACCCGAATACGGTATGAAATTTCAAAACCCTGGCATACAAGGTTCTAAAGTTTTGCTATGCATCACAAAGCATAGGCCTACAATGTACCCAAAGTGACAATGGGCCATTAGCCACAATATTTCGGAATTTAGTCAAAAGTTTATCAGGACATCTACTCGTCACCAACTTACAAGGCTCTAGCTCCAATAGATTTTGAGATATTTTGCTGACAAGATTTAATAAAAAAAAAATCAAAGGGCAATAACTTTTGAAAGAGACATAATCCGGATAAGAAAAAAAATACGCGTTGGCTAATTTTCCATGAAGAATCGATATATGAAATTTCAAAACCCTAGCATGCACGTTCCTTGCATTATGCTATGCATCAAAGGCGTAACGGAAAGTCGAATGGACGTACCAGAAGCAATATGCCCCTCCAACTCTTTTAAAGTTGGGTCCATAAAAAACATAACGAAAACACGCATATTCAAATCTATTGGGAGATTTGATCACCCCCAAAAAATCCAGAGAAAAATTCTGAGTTTTTTCTTATTCATCACGAAAACGAGACGTTGCTTCCAAGTTTGTGGGACTTTAACCCGACATTGAGATGAAATGACATCTCAATCCCTGCCGCCCAATGAGTCCAAAAGGTGTTTACATGCATGGACAGGCTGACTCGCAGCAACTTTTTTGGATATTCTCAGCGGTTCAGCAGTACTCATATGCGGTCGGTATCAGTTCTGTGCGGAAGCATTAGCAGCCCAATCTATTACTCCAAGCCCAGATGGGTGGGGTAAAAAAACACGCCTATATAATTTTGACCCCTCGAACCCCACTTTTATATAGTACATGGACAAGTTTTAAATTTCTTATATCAGCTCGAAAACCTAGATTGAGGGTACTCGGTAGAACCGCCAAATTCAGGCGGTTCTTTCGAGCTCCGCAATCTATGTTTTGAGCAGAAATAAGAAAAACATCATTTTTTATCTTAAAATTCCATTTTTTGGCTGAACAATTGACAATGTTTTTGTTTAGGCGTGTTTCGTAATGTCTGCTCAAAAGCATAGATTGTGGGTACTCGATAGAAACCCCCTCCTACTGGAGTTTTAGTTCATACTAATTTATTTTAGTTCGATTGCGATGAAAGCCTCAAGCTTAAATAACCACTCTCGAACACTCATTCCGGATGTTTTCACGCGCACGAGTGAGAGGCAGTTGACTTTTAGACAACTGCTACCCATTTACACCTGGGTGGGTGGGGCAGTGGGAGTTTTAGGTGTGGGGGGGGGGTGTAAATGTACACTATTTTTCTTATTTCTGCTAAAAGAAGCCTCCGTGGGGTAGATAAGCTACTAGCCTCATAAACCAGGAGCCGTGGGTTCGATCCAAGGGCTTCCCCAGACTCTCAGATGAGTCTTTAAACCGAGGTTCAGTCTCCGTATGCAGGGGTTTCATCAATAGACGGGTAGTGGGGATTTTCCCGTTTCCTTAGACATTATTCCCCTGCTACGCTTGATAAATTTGTAAGGGCTTTATTTAGATAACATTGAAAATCACACTCCTATCTTTCCTTGAAATCTGGATGCCAAAATGTTTTTGAAACCACTGCATATGACATTTGCTGTTGACGGAACGTAAACCTCAAACACACTCACTCACTTATTTCTGCTCAAAACATAGATGAGGCAGTTCTTTTGAGTATCAACAATCTCAGAAGCTATGTTTTTGAGCAGAAAAAATAATTAAATTATAACCCCTTAACCCAAAGTGTTTCAAGTTTATAGATAAAAGTGGGTTAGTGGGGGTCAAAATTACATAGGCATGTTTTCGTGATGTGTTTGCTTTTGATTCCCCCCCCCCCCAACCCGCCCCCCCCCCCCCCCCCCACCCCCGCGCCCCAAAAAAAATCTTTACACAGAAACTATCATTTTTTAATGATTTCATGAAGTTCAGTACCGATATGGATTTACTTTTAAGATATATCCCACGGGTGTAGACAATCTTAATGATAGCTTTTGCTCCGGAAGCATTTAATGAAAGGTCATGATTGGTATTCTGTTGACTGGTTCTACTTTTCGTTTTCCATCTGGTTACCCGCCGGGGTCGGCAACATTCTTTCGTGGAGATTGATCATGAAATCTTTTCTACGGTCATTCTCTCCCTTCCGCTGATTCAAGAAGGGCAGTTGTCAGTTTCTGGCGAAAGAATGTGCACTGTACTGGTTAACCGCTTACGTATAAGCCTGCCCAGGAAAGTGTGGATAGGTAAACTGACCGGCTCAAAAATGACCTATATAGTGTTGACTGGGCTGTTAAACTCCAATACAAACAAACAAACATCTGGTTACCCCAGGACACCCCAACTCTGGTCATACTGGAATGCCCACTTGCATATTGAAACCCAGCAATTACCTGAAAGCTGTCTAAAGTTTATCACATGGATATGCACGATTGCTCTGACACTTGCAAAATTAACATATATTTGCCCTTATCTAGTTCTTCCCACATCCAATTATTAATGTTTTCATTTCTAGACGGCAATCTTGGCAGATTGTTTTTTCATGACGTTAACCAGAATGTAAAATGAAAGTTTAAACTAGAATGCGAAATGAAGAAACCGGAAATGTAGGCATGTAGTACAATTAGTTGTAATTGATAGTGAAGAAAATCGGAAATTTTGTTTTATGTGACATTGTTGATAAGATTTGGAAATCCTCATTTGATATGTGACTTTTTTACACTTTGTGGTGACTGGCACATTTTAGTTCTACACAAATTAATGTGTGCTTAGCATAGACTCAAGCGTTTTATAAAAGCTGATACTTGTTTTTCGAAATTTTCACACAAAAAATATACAAATAATAAAAATAAAAGAAAACTTTTATCTTCAGAATTTTTAGTATTGTTCCCCAGATATAAATATTCATTTTGGATTATTTAATGAAGTCAAGTATTAATTGTTTAACATACATGTACGCCTTGTTTTTGTGATTTTTCTTCTTTTTTCGTATTTTTTCACCCCAAAAACATACCCTTTCCCCTCGGAATTTTTTTGAGGACTTTTTTTCTATAAATCAGGACACCTTCCTGATACTAAAACTGCTGATAACATTTCTCAAGGAATTAGTTGTGGGTCAATGGTCATTTCAGGCTAAATGTACTGGCCTAACATGATTTTTGATATAATGTAGTTTAAAGATTCATATTGCTATATACCTTAATGATCCTTACTATCGGAACAGACAGACCTGCGCAAATGGAGCAGATCTAGATCAGACTGCTCCAAAAGCAGTCTGACCAGGGTCTACACTGTTTGCCATTCCATCTGCACCTCTTAAACTCAAAACAAATTTGATAAAATTTTAGAAGAATGACCGCAAGTCCTAAAAGTGTCGGAATTGTTATGATTTTTGCGGTAATCTTCACTTTATGTTTGGATATAAAATGGTTAAGTAAAACATTTCTGCTTGGGCCTAAACAACAGTGTGTGTGTGTGTGTGAATTCGGGTTTAATGTCGCTTTCAACAATTTTTCAGTCATAACACGACGGTGTCTGGTTGCGACAGGGAGCTCAATGCTCACTTTTATAGTGCTGCCTCACTGAAGTATCATGTCCCAGACACATTACATGATACCACACCCAGTCACATTATCCTGACACTGGGTCGACCAGTCCTAGCTCTTCCCCGTAAATCTGAGTGCCAAGCGAGGAGCAGCTAGTACCATTTTTAACGACTTTGGTATGTCGCAGCCCGGGATCGAACCCGTAACCTCCCGTTCCCCGGAGCGGACA
This sequence comes from Lucinisca nassula, assembly GCA_963580285.1. Lineage (NCBI taxonomy): Eukaryota > Metazoa > Mollusca > Bivalvia > Lucinida > Lucinidae > Lucinisca > Lucinisca nassula. The sequence goes on from OY757022.1 coordinate 27,378,018, forward strand.
CTCTACCAACTGAGCTATCGGGGCCGGTTCCTAAACAACAGTGATATAAAGAGGTTTGGCTGTACTTCAGAAATACAAATAAACTCCCTCCCTTAACCAATATGGAGATGAAAAGTAACTAGGCACAAAGAATATAAAATATTTTTCATTTTCTGCCTATTAATTACTGAAACGCCAACAATATTCTCTTCTGTTTTGAACTAAGCAAAGGTTCTTCTTTTTGTGTTTCAAATTTTAAGCACTACAGATTTCATGCTTTTTGGATAAGCGCATGCAATGAGGACCCAGATGCAAGTAAAGAGGTCATGGATAATATCATGAACAAGTCTGAAAACTGGTCTATTCCATTAATTAATCTTAGAGTTAAAGCATTTACTTTAAAAGTTACTGGTGCAAACAGTGTGGACCCAGATCAGACTGCTCCTTTAAAAGCAGTCTGATCAGGGTCCACACTGTTTGCCAGTATGCAAAAATATGTTTGGTATGTTTGTGAGAAGATTCAGCAGACAACATGAGCAGACGACATTTAAAGATGCAGTTTTTCCCGGCAGCTTAAGGGTTAAAATATACTCCTGACTGTTGAAAAAGCCCATATTTGGCATCGTTTGTGGCATAACTCCTTCAGTTTTCATTGTTTGCAATTAACCTATAAGATGCCAATCACGACATGTTTGTCACCTGTTTTTTTGTTTGCCGGTTACTTTAAAAGTCATTTTTGCAAACAGTGTAGACCCAAATCAGACTGCTCCTAGGAGCAGTCTGATCTGGTCCACACTGTTTGCCTGTATGCAAAAATATTTTTTAGAAGTTTGCTCAAGGATTCAGCAGACAACATAAGCAGACGACATTTTCAGATGTAGTTTTTCTCGGCATCTTAAGGGTTAAGGAGGATGTCGATACCTTGTAATAAATTTTAAAACTGGCCAGATTAGTTATTTATTCTAAGAGTTACGTAACCTTGATTGTTAAACAACTCTTACAAAAGTGAGCAAAAGCGTTTTTTTCTCTCTTTTAACTTAGTGATTTGATGTTTTTGAGCAGTACAGTGTAGACCAGATCAGATGTCTTCTTTATCAGATGTCTTTTTAGAAGACATCTGATCAGGATCTACACTCTTGTCTTGCAGTTTATGAACTGAATTCATACATTATATGTACTATGGTAATTTGACTGACTGATAGTCAGAAATTGGCATGGTAGATTAATTTATTCAGCAGGATAAAGGTTAATAGAAGACATGGGAATAATTATGGTGACTACAGTATGAATGTATGACTTACATGTGTCTTTTCTTCTATTGCTGCGACTGCCAGCTGTTTATCAATGCTGAAGGAATGTAGGAAATTTCCTCCAAACACTAAAGAGTCCTTCGGTGTGTAAACAGCATGAATCCATCCTAGGAAAATATGTGAAGTAGAATATTACTGAGATGATTGGGTTAATCTTCAATTATCTTAACAAGTATATAAAACAATGTCTCATATGGACATATGATAAGAAATCTGCCGAAGGCTTTGTCAGCAGTGGGGACCAAATCAAACTTAAACATGAAGGTTGATGCAAAATGTTGTAGACTTTGTTTGTTTGATTTGAGGTCATTTTGGAGACGTTGCTTCCAATTCTGTGGGACTTTTACCCGACATTGAGATGAAATGACATCTAAATCCCGGTCTCCCAATAAGACCAATAGCGTTTATAAGCAATGGACGGTCCGACTCGCACTGCTTTTCCTGGGCAGGGTTAGATCCTCTAAGCGGTTTACCAGTATTCCTGTGCGGTCAGTTTCAGCTCTGCATGGAAGCATCATGCAGCCCACCTATTTCTTCAAGCCCCAATGGGCAGGGGCCGAAGAAATGTTGTAGATGCCTGGACAAATGTGTTGACAACTTGTTGATGCCTGGACAAATATATTGTTGATGGCTGGACAAATGTTTTTTTGATGCCTGGACAAAATGTGTTTTCGATGCCTGGACAAATGTGTTTTCGATGCCTGGACAAATGTGTTGTAGATGCCTGGACAAATGTGTTGCAGATGCCTAGACAAATGTTGCTGATGTCTGGACAAATGTGTTGTAGATTCCTGGTTATATGTGTTGTAATTGCCTGGACAAATGTTTGTTGATGCCTGGACAAATGTGTTGTTGATGCCTGGACAAATGTGTTGTTGATGCCTGGACATATGTGTTGTTGAGGGCTGGACAAATTTGTTTTTTATGCCTCGACAAACATATTATTGATGCCTGAACAATAGTGTGTTGATGCCTGGACAAATGTGTTGTAGATGCCTGGACATACATGTTGCAGATGCCTGGACAAATGTGTTGTTGATGCCTAGACAAATGTGTTGTTGATGCCTGGACATACGTGTTGCGGATGCCTGGAAAAATGTGTTGTTGATGCCAGGACATACGTGTTGCAGATGCCTGGACAAATGTGTTGTTGATGCCTAGACAAATGTGTTGTAGATGCCTGGACATACACGTTGTGGATGCCTGGAAAAATGTGTTGTAGATGACTGGACAATAGTGTGTTGATGCCTGGACAAATGTGTTGTAGATGCCTGGATATACGTGTTGCAGATGCCTGCACAAAAGTGTTGTTGATGCCTAGACAAATGTGTTGTTGATGCCTGGACATACATGTTGCGGATGCCTGGACAAATGTGTTGTTGATGCCTGGACAATAGTGTGTTGATGCCTGGACAAATGTGTTCTAGATGCCTGGACAAATGTGTTGTTGACGCCTGGACAAATGTGTTGTAGATGCCAGGGGGAGCTATGTAGACCTTATAAGCAGTACACTGTACATTATTTGGCCAGTAACTGATCTATTGATATAACAGGGGGAAAAGAAAAAGCACAGGAACTTGCAAAATTTTTGATCTCCATTAGACATGGAGAATGAAGCCATCTTGGCCTCAATCTGCAATTAAAAGTATGTCAAACAACAGAATACTGCATGTTAACCCTTGTCCTGCTGAACCCGGATATGCCTTATCTTTCAAACAATGCAGATCCAGATCAGATGGCTTCTGAAGAAGCCATCTGATCAGGATCTTCATTGTTTGTCATTCAGCTCACGAATTTGATGCAATAATTTGCATCAAGTAATCTGATTGGTTGATAATCAGTAGTGGGTGTGGCATGTATAAACATTCTGCAGGTCAAGGGTTAACAAGGTACTCTATTTTACCTGAGGGAATGATAAATGTACTTCCAGCTGTAAGTGTCATTTTCTGACAATCTGTGATCACATCGCCAAGAAACACATCTCCTTGTTTAGCAGACAAAACCCAGTTCTCATAAATCGACATGTTTTTTGGTGTAGGTGGAATCAGCCAGAAAACCTGAAAAATAAATCTGCCGGTGTTTATTTGTGCAACAAACAGAAAAATTTAGCTATAATCACCACCTAAAATTAAGACTAAATCTGCTTTTAAAAGCTTATTGAGAGGGTTTCAGTTATTCTTTCTTTGTGTTTTGTCTTCACCCAGTGTCTCCTAATAAGAGGCCACCTTTGGGACAGTTCAAAAGTGGTCTTAAACCACTTTTGAACAGTCCCAAAGGTGGTCTTAATATAGGAATTTAACTGTATTTGTATGAGTGACATGGTTTCCACTGTGAATATATGAGAATAATCCAGAGTTGCTGAGAAATAGATACAATTCATGGGAGACAAATCTATCACAATATTTTTGTCTCCCTTAAAGGGAATGGGAATAGCTGGCAAAATTTTCCGCCATTTTTCAAAGAGGGACAACTTTCGAGACTTCCTGTTTGCTTTTCTATAGGCTCAGATCCACTGAAAAATGGGTCTACTCTTAAAGGAAGGAATTTGCTCCTGAGGAGCAAATTCCTTCCTTTAAGAGTTGACCCCTATTGACATAGGAGACAAAAATACTTTTGAAGGAGTTACCTCCCCTGAAGGTGTACCCATTCCCCTTAAGACATTTCAGAGGGTTTCAGTTTACAGTTAAGCACACACATTACGAAATCACACCTATGCAAATAAATTGAAAATTTTACCACCAAAAAATGAAATTACTTGCACCGTTGAGTTAGAAACCCAATCATGCGGAATGAACAAATTGTTTGTCTAAACTTCGACAGAACCAATAGCAAGGATTGTGGCCACATAAAATCGATTTAAGTCCAGCAGTAAAAATCTTTTTACTGACCATTCCAAGGCGGCTCTTCTGTCATGGTTTACTATTGTTATACAGTCGAACTTCAATGGCTCGAACACCTCTGGGACCTCGAAAATCTTTTCGAGACAGGGATAGTTTGAGCCACAGAGGCTTACCGTCAGGCGGCATAGCGAGGTACTTTTTGACATATTTTCCGTGTCCTGTAATGAATATGTATGCTGTATGTACTCATTAGAATCGCCTCATCGAGGCGATTCTAATGAGTACACACAGCATACATTTGCAAGATAAAATGCTAAAATCTCCTTAATTATACCTCACTATTTCTTATGTAGAGGACTTCCCTAGGGGCTCAAGAATGTGTTCGACTCAACCATGATAAACGAGCCATGGGTGTTCGAGCCATCGAAGTTCTACTGTAGTTTGTCTTTTCATGTGTGTATTGCTAATATCTTATTACTTTGGATAGCTGCTTGACCATTTTGTGGGTAACTATGCTTTTGGCTTTCCGCCCGTGATGTTTTCATTATAGTGATGTTAATTTAAGTTTGTATTTCTTTCCCTTTATGTCTTGGGTGGAAGTGTGAGGTAATTGTATCGATCTCTGTTCATTGCCTTCTCTTCTATTTTGTCGAGATGACTGATACCAACTGACAAAACTGGCCCCCGCCCATCGGGGCTTGAAGACAATAAATGGGCTGCATGATGCTTCCACGCTGAGCTGAAACTGACCACACCTGAGTACTGGTAAAGCGATTAGAGGATCTAAGCCTGCCCAGGTAAAGCGGTGCGAATAGGACCGTCCATGATTAAAAACCTTATTGGTTTCATTGGGCGGCAGGGCTAAAGAAGTCATTTCATCTCAATGTCGGGTAAAAGTCCCACAAAATTGGAGCAACGTCTCCAAAATGACCTATACAGTGTTGACGGGGATATTACACCTCAAATCAAACAAACAAACCACTGACATAATTAGACGGGGAAAGTCAGAATTCCCAAATGCTCAATCACAGCAGAGCAATTATTGAACAACCCTCAAAAGCTGTTTACATTTATCTCATTACACCCGGACCTCGATATAGCACGATTCGTTACAGCACGAATTCGGATATAACACGGTTTTGGTTTGGGCCCCAAATTTTCCCCAACCAACATTTATAAATATTATCCAAGGATTGTATCAGGTTTTAAGCACAACAACTTTATTTTCCTCTCACTTTTGACTGCGGTAATACGGTAGCTAACACGGTAGCTAACATGGTTTATAACGGTACTTTTTGATATTTATTGCAGGCCTCCAGCAGAGTTGAATATACAGTATATAAACTTGTTTACCTTGACACGCATGATAAACATAAACTGCCATCGGCACAATCAAAAGTGTTGGCTTAGTGAGATAAAGAGATTAAAGAATTCAGTTACGCAACCAGAAGAAAATATTTATCACGCTCTGTTAAGGATCACTGCTCAGCAGAAAGTTTCAACATTGATGCAGACGATGTGATGGGTCAACTGCAATAAAACTCATTTTCTAGAGCCGCATGTAAAAGAAAGTCAAATTTATTCCAGCTTAAAAGCAAATGATAAAACATATTCAAGATCGATTTTCGCGGTAAAAAAATCTTCAAAGACCATGTGCGCCATTCAAATGACTAAAATATTAAGTGTAAGACATTTCAAGGGAAGTAATTCAAATTTCTTGTAAGCGTTGATCATTGTCCGGTTCCGAACCCTAACCAGGTAATTTCACCATTGAAATGTATTAACGGTACTGTAGTTCGGTATGGTTCCGGACGCTTTGTTACAACAAAGTTAGCCTGGAACCAGCTATCAAAATGGCGTCATACTCGCTGTCAGATCGGATGATTTTCTGGATAAAAACATGGTTTATCAGCTGGTTTCGATTAAAGTGACTTGTTTGACTTGATGGGCCATGGTATTTGCTGCCATTGATTACTTCTAAACACATTTTAGTCGGGAAATACGGTCATTAACCGGACCGCAGATCATCTTGTTTGGGAGACTATTGATCACCATTGTGTCGATGGTTGATCTGTGACAAATACGGTCGGCGTTTATAACACGATTCGGTTAACTAACACGGTCCGTTGGTTGGACCCGGAGTCCCGTGTTATAACGAGGTTGAGGTGTATAAATCTAACTCTTGCCTTGCTAAATAGCCCTGAGTTATTGTGGACAACCTACATCAGGTGGTCCATGCAGTACACACGGTCCACAGCACTCAGAGGTTGATAGTTTTGATGGTCTCCCCAGAAAGGTATGGAATATGTTTTGGCCAAGGTTAGTTCATCAGGTGGTCCACAGCACCAATGGGCTGATACAGCCTGATAGTTTTGACTGTCTCCCAGAAAGGATATGAAACAAATGTTTTATTACCCAATTCATAATGAAAGGTCAAAACAAGCACTCTCTGAGAACTGGTTCAAACTAATTAGATTTTACTACAGGTGCAAAGAAGTGAAAAAGTTGAAAATGCCTTATAACTTCTTGTGATAATTCCCTGCTAACTGATGGAAGACAGAACTAAAATACCCACAGGTAATGTAACGTGTGATCAAATATCCAACTAACATGAGATTATGTTAATACTTTCACTGTTTACCCATTGTATGCGGGAAACCCCTAAATGGGTACCTTGACAAACAGTGCAGGCCCAGATCAGATGCCCGAAAAAGGGGCATCTGATCAGGGCCTGCACTATTTGCTAACAGAATTTTCCATCAAAAATAGAATAAAAACGAAAAAATAGGCCTGACACCCCTTATATGACAAATGGACTTGTCCAACATACAGCAATGGAAGAGTGCACATGCATACAATGGGTTAATAACATACATGATGATACCACATAATAATTACCTTCTCTCCATGAAGAATATGATACCAGACAGAGGTCCCACCAAAATCAATGTGGAAGTCTGTGTAGCAACCTTTCACACTCATAAGACAATATCTGAAACAAATATACAATAAGACCACCTAAAATTAAGACTTAATCTGATTTTAAAAGCTCATTGAGATGGTTTCAGTTATTCTTTCTTTGTGTTTTCTACACCAAGTGTCTCCTAATAAAAGACCACCTTTGGGACTTTTCAAAAGTGGTCTTAAAGACCACTTTTGAAAAGTCCCAAGGGTGGTCTTAATATAGGAAATTTTACTTAACATAACCTTCAGTTGGAAATGTCCCAAGAAGACAACCATCTAATTTTCATCTAATTTTTCAGAGAAAAAGTTCTGTACATCCCTTGTGCCTGTAAAAAGCAAGCACCTCATAGGCGAGAATATTGAATGACAACCTGCACAGGTTATAAAACAGAACAGAAAATTCCAAATGTACAAAAATTACATGCAAGTATTTAAGTATGGGTATCCAGACAATATCCCCTCTGGACAAAATCCCCTCTGCTCATTTTTGCATAGGTGGACGAAATCCCCTTCATTTTTTTTACAAGGTGGACATAATCCTTTTTGCAACTTTTTACAGGGTGGACATAATCCCCCTCGTGACTTTTACTACAAGGTGGACAAAATCCCCTCCATAAGATGGACAAAATCCCCTTCGGACAAAATGCCCTTTGCTGATTACTGCCATAGGAATGGTACTCAAATGGGCTTAAAGTTTCCATGGATTTTGAAGAAATCAAGTATTTGCAGTATCCTCCATACCTTTAATTTCAAAATTAATTGATCATCAATATTTTAAAGAGGGTGATTAAAGAAAATCAAGAATGCGTCATATCATAAGAAACAAGAATGTTTAAGGTTTTGGGGTGGGGATCTGAATGGTTTCTGAGATAGATGGCCTTTTGTGAAGTGGAGGGATGGGGCAAGGCCCCGGCGCACCCAGGAAGAACCCCCAAATTGGTGTCAATGAATGAGTCTCTTCATAAGGAACAAGAATATGTAGGGATTGGGGGGGGGGGAAATCTGTAAGGTTTCCAAGATATTGGGCCTTTTATGAAATGGAGGGGGTGGGGCATGACCCCGGCACAACCTGGGGGACCCATAGGTTGGTGTCACTGAATGCGTCTTATCATAAGGAACAAGAATATATATGGTTTTGGGGTGGGGATCTAAATGGTTTCTGAGTTATATGGCCTTTTGTGAAGAAGAAGGCGTGGGACAAGGCCCAGGCGCATCCCGGGAGACCCCCAAGTTGGTGTCAGTGAATGTATATTTTCATAAGGATCAAGAATATAATATGGTTTATGGCTGGGGATCTGTAAGGTTTCCAAGATATTGGACCTTTTATGGAATGGAGGGGTTGGGGCATGACCACCCCACGTACCGGGGGACCCCCAGGTTGGTGTTACTGAATGCATCTTATCATAAGGAACAAGAATATACAATGTATATGGTTTTAGGGTGGGGATCTGGATGGTTTCCGAGTATGGCCTTTTATGAAGTGGAGTGGTGGGGCATGGCCCCGGCTTAACCTAGGGGACCCCCATGTTGGCATTAAAGCATATGGCTGAGAGACATTTACTCAAGGAACATTTCTATAAAAGTTTTGTCAAAATATCTGCAAAGGTTTGGCAGTTAATACCATTTTTCAATTTTCCCCATTATAAGTCTATGGAAAATCTAAGTTGCCTTAGCAACCAAACTAAATAAACAAATTTCATAAACAAGAGGGCCAAGATGGCCCTGGATCACGCACCTGATCCGCAGAGTAACAAGTGGGCCCCCGGGAGGGCCATTATTGAACCATGGGCTATAATGAGCATAATGTTGAGGAAGGTCTAAAAAGGTGAAGCTTCATACCAAATATCAACAAAGGCTATAATTTGAACAATCTTGGCAAAGGTTCACAAGATGAAGATACACACCAAATATCTAAGACCTGGGCCATGCGGTTTCAGAGAAGAAGATATTTTTAAAGATATTCCCTACATAAGCCTATGTAAAACCAAATGTCCTGTGGGTGGGGGGCATTTTTGGCCTCAGGGCTATAATTTAAACAATCTTGATAGAGGTCCACTAGATGCAGCGTCACACCAAATATCAAAGACCTGGGCCATGCTGTTTCAGAGACGAATTTTCAAAGACTATCTCTATAAGTCTATGTAAAACCAAGGGCCCCGGCGCGGGGGCATTTGTGGCCCGAGGGCTATAATTTGAACATTTTTGTTAGAGGTCCACTAGATGAAGCTCCATACCAAATATCAAAGACATGGGCCTTGCAGTTTCAGAGAAGAAGATTTTTAAAGATGTCCCTATGTAAGTCTATGTAAAACCAAAGGGTCTCAGGGCAGGGGCATTTTTGGCACCAGGGCTATAATTTGAACAATCTAGATAGAGGTCCACTAGATGAAATTTCACACCAATTATAAAAAACCTAGGCCTTGTGGTTTCACAGAAGAAGATTTTTAAAGATTTTCCCAATATACGTCTATATAAACCAAAGGGCCCCGAGGTGGCGGCATTTTTGGTCTCAGGGCTATAATTTGAACAATCTTGGTAGAGGTCCACTAAATGAAGCTTCATACCAAATATCACAGACCTAGGCCTTGTGGTTTCAGGAAAAAAAAACAAGATTTTCCCTATATAAAACTATGTAAAGCCAAAGGGCCCCTGAGCAGGGGCATTTTTGGCCCCAGAACTAATTTGAACAATCTTGGTAGAGGTCCAACAGATGAAGCTTCATACCAGATATCAAAGACCTGGGCCTAGCGGTTTCAGGTAAGATTTTTAAAGGTTTTCCCTATATAAGCCCCTGTAAAATCAAAAGGGCCCAGGGGCGGGGGCATTTTTTGGCCCCAGCACTATAATTTGAAAAATTTGTTAGGGGTCCACTAGATAAAGCTTCATACCAAATAGCAAAGACCTGGGCCATACCGTTTCAGAGAAGAAGATTTTTAAAGATTTTCCCTATATAAGCCCATGTAAAACCAAAGGGCACTGGGGCGGGGGCATTTTTGGCCCCAGCACTATAATTTGAACAATCTTGGTAGGGGTCCACTAGGTGAAGCTTCATACCAAATATCAAAGACCTGGGCCTTGCGGTTTCAGAGAAGAAGATTTTTATAGATTTTCCCTATATAAGCCCATGTACATTAAAAGGGCCCGGGTCCGGGGCATTTTTGGCCCCAGCACTATAATTGAAACTAGAGCTGTCAGAGGATCTGACTATAGCCCCGCTTCAGCGCTGTCAGAGAAGAAAGTTATTTAAGCTGCAGAGAAAACAGTTATGAACAAGAAATAACTGTTGAAAATTTTACATTATCTGGAAAAACTCTAAGAGTTGTGAGCCCTTGTCGCTCATTTCAATGAGCATGATACATTACCAGAATGTCCATGTTTATACTAAATTTCATCTTCCATTTTTCAATGTTCAAAGGGTAATAACTCCTAAAGTAGGCAAATCAGAGTCAGGGTTCCTGCGCTCTGCACATTGTCTCATGGTGCTTTACACTTGTGTGAAGTGTCATGAAAATATCTCAAATGGTTTGTGAGTTATGGAGCCGACACAGTCAAAATTGCCTTTTTAAATGTTCAAAGGGCAATAACTCCTAAAGTAGGCAAACCAGAGTTATGGTTCCTGCACTCTGCACATCATCTCAAGGTGCTTTTCATTTATTTGAAGTTTCATGAAAATATCAGAAACGGTTATGGAGCGGACATAGTTAAAATTGCCATTTTTTAATATTCAAAAGCCTATAACTGAAAAAGTAGACAATCCAGAGTTTGGGTTCCTGCGCTCTGCACACGTAATATGGTGCTTTACATTTGTGTGAAGTTTCATAAAATTATCTCAAACGTTTTTTGAGTTATCGAGCAAAGACGGCTAAAATTGATATTTTTCAATATTCAAAGGGAAATAACTCAAATATTAGGCAATCCAGAGTTATGGTTCCTGCACTCTGCACACCATCTCATGGTGTTTAATGTTTGTGTGAAGTTTCATGAAAATATGTGAATGGGTTTTAAAGTTATGGAGCGGACACGAAAATTGTTAACAGACACAGACAGACACACAGACAGACACACAGAAAATACGAAAACCAGAGTTATGGTTCTTGCGCTCTGCACATTGTCTCATAGTGCTTAACATTTGTGTGAAGTTTCATGAAATTATCTCAAACGGTTTTCGAGTTATGAAGCGGACACTGTTAAAATTGCCATTTTTCAATGTTCAAAGGGCAATAACTCCAAAAATAAGCAATGCAGAGTTATGGTTCCTGCGCTCTGCACATCGTCTCATAGTGCTTAACATTTGTGTGAAGTTTCCTAAAAATATCTCAAACGGTTTTCGAGTTATGAAGCGGACACAATTAAAATTGCCATTTTTCAATGTTCAAAGGGCAATAACTCCAAAAGTAGGCAATCCACAGTTATAATTCCTTCGCTCTGCACATTGTCTTATGGTGTTTAACATTTGTGTGAAGTTTCATTAAAATATGTTAAGCAGATACAAAGTTATGGAGCCAACACAAATTAACGGAATCACGGAATTACGGAATTACGGAAAATGTTCAAAGGGCAATAACTCCAAAAGTAGGCAATCCACAGTTATAATTCCTTCGCTCTGCACATTGTCTTATGGTGTTTAACATTTGTGTGAAGTTTCATGAAAATATGTTAAGCAGATACAAAGTTATGGAGCCAACACAAATTAACGGAATCACGGAATGACAGAAGGACATGGCAAATCCAATATAGCCCCACTTTTTCAAAGCGGGGCTATAACAAACTTGGTAGGGATCCACTAGATGAAGCTTCATAACAAATATCAAAGACCTGGGCCTTGTGGTTTCAGAGAACAAAATTTTTTAAGTTTTTGGTGAAAAAATCTATTTTTGGCTCCTGTGACCCAGATGTGCAACGGACCGGAACTATTTGAACAACTTTGAAAGGGGACCACCTAGGGATCATTGCTGTGAAGTTTGGTCAAAATCCAATCAGTGGTTTAGGAGGAGATGTCGTTTGAAGAAATTGTTTGCGCACACACGCACGCACTGAAGACAGACGAAAAGTGGTCACCAAAGCTCACCTTGTCACTACGTGACAGGTGAGCGAAAAGGCAAATATTGTGCATATTTTCATAAAGCCTCAGCCTCCTAGAGCATATGGTTTCTGTGGAGATTTTTTTTAAGTATTTATTTTCTGTTTTTTTGCATTTTGGTTTCCATGGCAACCAATAAAAATGATCATAGGCTTTAAAGCATATGGCAGATAGTAGGTTGCCTAAGGAACATTTCTATGAAAGTTTTGTCAAAATATCTGCAGAGGCTTGGCCGTAAATGCCATTTTTCAATTTTCCCCATTATAAGTCTATGGCAACTATAAGTTTCCATAGCAACCAAACTGATGAGCCGCTTTTCATAAAAAACACAAACTTTCAATCCCCCAGCCCAAGGATGCTACAGATAAAATTTGGGCCCAATCAACAAAGTTGCTTCAGAGGAGATGTCGTTTGAAAGTGTTGACGGACGCAGACAACACAGATGACAACGGACAACTGCCTATCCTATAAGCTCCCCCGGAGCCTTCCGCTCTGGTGAGCTGAAAATTAAGCAACTTGAAGACCAAATGAGATATTTTCATGAAGCTTAACAGAAATTCTAAACTGAATTAGACTGATGATGTGCATAAACCAGAATTCTGATTTATCACTTTCCTTTGAATATAATGGGAGTTTCAGTCTGCACAAAGCAGTACTCAAACGGCGACATCGTCAATTTACACTGCAAATATAGAGGACATGCGTTATAAGGACAGTATTTGTTCCTTATTATTGTAAAGTTATAATGAATTTGCCATTATAAAGAATCTCAGTTAGGAGTATGATAGGTTATAAAAGGTCTTTTCCACATCATTACTCCAAGAAACAAATGTTATAGACATTTGTTAGATCGCCTCGGTGAGGCGATTCTAACAAATATCTATAACATTTGTTTCTTGGAGTATTAAATTACAAGAATCTTTCATGACTATGGATTCGATTTGGTCATTTATAACCCAAGGGAAGCCCACGTCACTCAGAATCAAGGCTAAGCCTTGAGCTAAGAAATCATTCCACTGAAATTATCGTTATAACAAGTTTTGCCATGATAAAGAATGTCGGTATAAGGCGGGTTGACTGTATTGCATTGCATACACTCTTGAGGGGAATGGGAAAACCTGGCAGACTTTGCCGCCATTTTTCAACTTTCAGGACATGCTGTTTGCTTTTCTATAAGCCCTGTCCCAATGAAAAAGGAGCTTACTCTTAAAGGGAAGAATTTGCTCCTTAGGAGCAAATTCTTTCCTTTAAGAGTTGACCCCTATTGACATGGTTGACAAAGAGTTGAACCTTATTGACATGGTTGACAAAGAGTTGACCCCTATTGACATGGTTGACAAAGAGTTGAACCTTATTGACATGGTTGACAAAGAGTTGACCCCTATTGACATGGTTGACAAAGAGTTGAACCTTATTGACATGGTTGACAAAGAGTTGACCCCTACTGACATGGTTGACAAAGAGTTGACCCCTATTGACATGGTTGACAAAGAGTTGAACCTTATTGACATGGTTGACAAAAATAAATTTGCAGGAGCTGCCTCTCCTGAAGGTGTATCCATTTCCCTCAACAGTCAAAACATCCTGAAATCAATGAACTTCTTGTTTTGGTTTTATCAGAATTAAACTGACAACTGCCTTGTTGAAACAGGGACAGAGGAAGAATGGTACATTATTTTATGATCAGTCTCCACAAGTTATGTACCTTGCTAGAATACAAACATTATAAGTCTAGCACAGTAGTTACAAAATCCTTTGTTATACTGCAATGAAATTTCCAGGCTTTGATTGGACGGAGCAAGGGCAATTATTTTCCATATACCCTATGAGCAAAAATTTATGCCCCTCTCACACTTGCCTTCGCTAAAATTGTGATGTCCGCCATCTTGGATTTAATGCAGTTGATAAAAAATATTAGCAAAATAATTTCATGTACGACAATAAAATAGAAACTTTTGATTGTTTTTCATTTATTCTGTACTTTATTTCATTATTTTCCATTATAAAACTCTCATTCTAACATGACGTAAAATATTTTCCCACTGAGTGCCATGATCAAGATAGTGCATGCAGAAGTGTGCGTTTGATGACGTCACATGTAAACATATACTTCTCATGAAGTTCGCTTCAAAAGGAAAACATTGGAATGATCTACAAAATGTCATGAAAAAAACTTTGCAGTATAACAAATTCATTATTTTTATTCTTCATGGGGAACAAGGGATCACATTCCCCACCTGAAAGCGAAATTTGCCTGAGCCATTAGGTGAAGGCAAATATCGCTCTCAGGTGGGGAATGTGATCCCATGTTCCCAGCCAAGAATCAAAATAACTAATACTATATCCCTTAAATGCTCTGCTAAGTCTAGCAGAGTAGTCACAAAATGCTGTCGCCCCTGCATACTTACTTCTGAACCTTTGGGTATTTCATCTTATCTATCACATTAGTAGATTCTGTCTGGCAGTCCTTCAGGTGTTGTGGCCAAGCTATATCAACCCAGTCCATCTCTCGTACCTGAAGTACAGAAAATGCTTTATGAAAATTTGTGACGTTCTCTGAAATGTCTAGTTTACATGTGAAAACAGCCTGGAAAAAATTCAAGGAGTTGCTACCAATCTCTCTTCCCGCCACCTCTCGTTCAAGACATGTGGCTGTGTGTACAGCTCTTGTGTGCAGAGCGCAATGCTCCATGCCAGTGAGACATGGCCATTGACAAAGCCAAACCTCCAATGTCTTCAGCGGAATGACAGGGCAATGATCAGACAGATTTGCAATGTCAAGCCACAGGACACTGTCACCATCAGGTCCAGTGAGTTACTTAAGCGTCTTGGCATTGAGGACCTGGACCTAATCCTGAAAGAGAGAACGCTCCGCTGGTATGGACATGTGGAACGCTCCAACGGTGCAGTCAAGACTGCCTGTGGCATACAGGTAGGTGGAAAGCAGGGGCCTGGAAGGCCCAAGATGACCTGCAAGCAGCTGACAGAAAGAGATTGCAGAGAATGGAAGCTCTCTGCTATCGATCCTCATAATAGACAGGCCTGGAGATCTGGTGTAAGGTCTGCCATGCGTGCAGCAAGCCAGCTACCTGGAAGGGGGCCAGCTTATGTGGACATTGCCCCTGTACCTGCACGTTAATCAAAAATCCGTTGATGATGATGATGATAGTTTATTTTAGTTTGATTGGCATGGAAGCTTCAAGCTAATTTAATCGCTCTCGAACACTCATTCCGGATGTTTTCACCCGGGTGAGAGAGGGGCAGTGACTATTACACCATTGCTACCTATTTACACCAGGGTGAAGTGAGGCAGTGTCATTACATGTCTTGTCGAAGGAGACACCTCGATACCGGGTGCCGGATTCGAATGCACAACCTCTCGATCATGAGTCAAACGTGTTAACCACTGTGCTATCAAGGCTGAAATGTCTGAGCTTGTGGAGGTGAGTGAGTTCCTGAGTACTTAAGTTTTATGTCTCACCGACAGCTAAGGTCATATGGAGATGGGACCCCAGTTTAAAGACCCATCTGAAAGATTGGAGAAGCCCAGGATCGATCCTGCTGCCCCTGATTTACAAGGTCAGTAGCATAACCACTACACCACGGAGGCTTCTGGTCTTGTGGAGGTATAATGCCATCAGCAAGAAACATGATTTAACCCATTTTGTACTGAATGGAATCTTTCACCTTATATATATCACATGTTAATTTCAAAATTTAGGGGTGTCAGGTTGTGGAATGAGTAACCCTCAATAGTTCAAACTAACGCCTTCTTGAACACAATTTCATGGTCCCGAATGTGTTTGAATTATTGAAGTTCGACTGTACCTTGAAAAATCACTATCTTTAATTTAAATCTAAATTCCAGAACTTGAACTAGTGTTTTTATACTTGTTTGTTTGGTTTTGTTTGTTTGTATTGGAGCTGAACGGCACAGTCAACACTATTTAGGTCATTTTTGAGCCAGTCGGTTTCACTATCAACAGTTTTCCTGGGCATGCTTATATGTAAGCAGTAAACCAGTACAGTGCATACTTACTCACATACGTACATGAGTACTGGTAAACCGCTTAGAGGATCTAAGCCTGCCCAGGCAAAGTGGTGCGAGTGGGACCGTCCATGCTTATAAACCCTATTGGTTTCATTGGGTGGCAGGGCTTGAGACGTCATTTCATCTCAATGTCGGGTAAAAGCCCCTAAAAATTGGAAGCAACATCTCCAAAATGACCTTTACAGTGTTGATGGGGACGTTAAACCTCAAATCAAACAAATAAACATCTCTTCAATTTAGCATGCATTTTTTGCCATCTCCTCTTTCATGCAAATGATGTTAAACATATGGCTAAACTTCTTTATGTTACATACTGCATGCTAACCTTGTCAGGTAAAATACTTTTTTGAATTGATTGCACAAAACAATTAACCCTTGTCCTGCTGAATATTCATATATGCCACACCCACTACCGATTATCAACCAATCAGATTACTTGATGCAAATTATTACAACAAATTCACAAACTGAATGACAAACAATGTAGATCCTGATCAGATGGCTTCTTCAGAAGCCATCTTATCTGGGTCTACATTGTTTCAAAGAAAAGGCATATCCGGGTTCAGCAGGACAAGGGTTAAATTTACAGGTGCTTTCCAGAGTCAATCGGAAAGATCTGACCTAGAGTGCTCTGGGCCCACACTGTTTTCCTGTATGCAAAAATATTTTTAAAAAGTTTGCAAAAACAATCAGCAGACCTCATAAGCAAACAACATTTTCAGATGTACTTTTTCTCCGTATCTTAAGGGTTAATATATTTGAATAGGCGTGTTTTCCTAATGCTACACTGATAACACATGTTCACTCCATCCAACCATCTGAGTACAGTCTAACTTCGATGGCTCGAACCCCTTTGGGACCATGAAAATTTATTCGAGACAGCGGTAGTTCGAGCCACTGAAGGCTACTGCCCAAAGGCATAACCAGATACTTTTGAACATCTTTCGGTGTTATATAATGAAAATGTTTGCTGTGTGTACTCATTAGAATCGCCTCACCGAGGCGATTCTAATGAGCACACACAGCATACATTTGCAAGATGAAAGACTAAAATCTCCTTAATAATCCCCCACCCTTTCTTATCTTGAGGATTTTCCTAGGGGCTCAAGTACGAGTTCGACCCAGCCATGGGAAACGAGCCATCGGTGTTCTAGCCATCGAAGTTCTACTGTACTTGGTGAGAGTACTTGGTGTAAATTTCTTACCAGAGCAGGAGATTCAACATAGTTCTCAAGCTTGGTGTGGCTGAATTCGAGACTGATCACGTTCAGGAGTTTGTCCCTGTCCTTATTCTCGTAATACCTCGTCCATTCCTTCATAGTCATCTCCATACCCTTCTGGGTTGTCACATCCATCACGTCTAATACTCTCCTTGAACCTACAAAATAAATGGGCTGAGCGATGAGAAAAGGGTTTTTATCAGTGTCTCATATATTTCCTTTCACCCTTTTTGTACCAAATGGAATCTTCCTCCTTATATATGGCAGGCATTCATTTCAAAATTTAGGGGTGTCAGGTTGTGTTTTCTTCAAAATTTATATTGAAAATGACTGAACTTTTTGCAAACAATGGAGGCCCTGATCAGACGCCGCGTTCTGCGGCATCTGATCTGGGCCTGCACTGTTTGCCAGGGTACGCATTTTGGGGTTTCCGGTACCAAATGGGTTAAATTTGTTTGTTTGTTTTGGAGTTCAACGGCCCAGCCAACCCTATTTTAAGTCGTTTTGAGCCAGTCGGTTTACCAATCCACACTTTTTCTGGGCAGGCTTATACTTAAGCGGTTAACCAGAACAGTACACATTCTTTCACCAGAAATTGTCAACTGCCCTTCTTGAATTAGGGGAAGGGAGGGAAGGACCGTAGAAAAGATTTCATGATCAATCTCCAAGAAAGAATGTTGCGAACCTCTGCACGTATCGAACCAGTGTCCTCCTGAACACCAGTCACATGCGCACTGAGCTACCAAGGCCGGCTATTTCCTACAAATACGCAGCCAACTAACGTGATTAGAAGTACCGTAAAACTCCTAAAACTTTGGACACCTAGTGATTGCCCTAAAGCGGAACTGCGGGGCGCGGTGCCCCGGTGCCCTAAATTCCCGCCCTCTTGCCCTAAAATTAGAAATTTTTGCCCCTTTTGCGCCCCGCATTGCCCTTTACGCCAATTAAATGTGCCCAATCTTTTCACCGTTTATCCAATAATCACGGGACAGTCATGCGTAATTACCGACATGCAACAATCGCAATAAATACACACAATGTAAAATACCTGTGTCGTGTTCAGTCGAGTGTATATTATGGTTCCCGTTTTAATCGCGTAAACAAATGGCAATAACCAGGAAATTTATTAATGACAGCATTTGTTGACAAGCGGTCTCGATCACCCAAATAAGGGCCGAAATTCGGCCCCATTCCGAATGCCTAAAACCTGGATGACAAATTTCCAATCTGGCCAAGCACACTTTGTCCAAGAAATGTTGCAGTTCTTCTAAAACTCTCTGAATAAATGCATGGTGTACAGTTTTAGTAATTTAAGGTTTACCAAATTATTCTTGTCCTTCGTTCTACGATGTAGTTTTTACGTAAGTACCCCACCCACTACATTACAGATTTTGAGGGCCTAAATATGCGCACTCTAGTTTTTTTTTGTTCCAAGATATTTTGTTACAAATAAAATAAATGATGATTTGACAATCTAAAGAAAAAATATTAAAGTTTTGCTTCAGAACAAAGTCGCCAGATGCACTGAAATGTGTGTCCTCCTTCAGGTCCGTCATTACGTTTTTAGGGCCCCGCACTGAAAGTGTGGGTGCTCTATAGTAATCACTCTGTCCGTCCGTCTGTCTGTCCATCTGTCCGTCTGTGCGTCCACAAATTTTCCTACTCCTCTGATAGCGCTGCCGGGGCCCTAGTCAGTTTCACTGACAGGTCTAGTTATTAAGGTAGCAGTCACCAAAAATGTCATAACGTTTAGATGATGGGAGAATTGACCAAAAAGTTTAAACCTACAATCATTCTGTGCAGTAATATTTTATGACCTGTTTTTTTTGTCTTGTATGAACCTGATTTAATGTAAGGAGGTCCAGGTACTTCTGTCTATCTCTATCTTCCTATTTCGCTTTAACACTATGAGGGGGACTCAGAAGGGGCATGTTATGTACATACACTCCAGTTTTGCAGGATGAAAGCCTACACAGTAATCATTTAATTGCGGTAGGGTTCTTTAATCTGCACATGGATGGGTCTCACTGCACAAGGGGCCTCCAGTTAACGTCCAGATACGAAGGAAGGTGCACTTTACGAAATTCATCCTGCAAATGATGCCAATGGAGCGTGTGTATGAACACTGAAATTTTATCACCGCTGCCGGGGATTAAACCTTGGCCCTCTAGCATTAGAGGCAAGTGCACTAACCACTAAGCTATCATGCTCCACATGATATTCATAATTACTACATGTTTTGTAATCCTAGTTTAAATCTTTTGGGATAAAATTCTTACTACAGTCACCGTCAGGAAGTGTCTGTAAAGTATTATTATCTTACCTAACAATTTACGGGCCCTTGAATTTTGATCCGGCTCCCAAACATTTGAGAGTTTGGGCCATTGGGCAGGTTAAGGTTTATCCCTGTTGTTTATTCCACAGTCTGCTGTCTGGCATCTATAGGCCTGCTCTTCAAATAACAATGCCATTCAAGAAAACCTTTCAGTATTTGTAGTATATTTTCCAAATTTCAGTCAAAATATCGATAATTTGCCCAATTCTAAAGGCCCCATTCCCTAAAAGGGGTGCAAGAGCCCTGCCTTGCCCTCTTTCGCAAGAGTCTGTGTAAGGTGTGCCCTTTTCATATGCAGTGCAGCGTTGCAAAAATGCCCTTTTTTGGAGTAGCACCCTGCCCTAATTTCAGTCTGCGGGAAACACTAACACCTTGAGGACTTCAATTATTAACGACTTTGTTTCATGATCAAGCAACAAGTCTATAAGGTGCAGATGGAATGGCGAACAGTGAAGTCTGATCTGGGTCTGCACTGTTTGCTTAGGCATATCTGTCCCAACACTTAGGATCATTATGGTACATCTTTCATGAAGTTACCTCATGGTCTACTGCTCCACCATTTGGGGCTTAAAGAAATAGATTGGGCTGCATGATGCTTCCAAGCAGAGCTGAAACCGGCCACAAATGAGCACTGGTAAACAGCTAAGAAGGTCTAAGCTTGCCCAGGCAAAGTGGTGCGAGTTGGACCATCCATGCATATAAACCATGGTCGTTTTACTGGGCAGTAGGGATTGAGATGTCATTTCATTTCAATATCAGGTTAAAGTCCCACAAAATTGGAAGCAACATCTCCAAAATTACCTTAATAGTGTAGATGGGGACATAAAACCTCAAATCAAACAAACAAACAAAAACCTCATGGTCTACCTTCATGCCTACAAAACAGCAAAGGCTCTGACCAGACTGCCCTTATGTGCATGCTTCCCTGAGCGTTTGCTTTGCCGGCCTCGGTAGCTCAGTCAGATGCGCGTCTGACTGGTGATCAGGATTGCGTGGGTTCGATACCTGCCGGGGTCGGCAAAATTCTTTCGTGGAGATTAATCACTAAATCTATGGTCATTCTCTCCCTTCCGCTGATTCAAGAAGGGCAGTTGTCAGTTTCTGGCGGAAGAATGTGCACTGTACTGCTTAACAGCTTACGTATAAGCCTGCCAAGGAAAAGTGTCGTCTGCCTGTTACTTTAACTCATAAAGTGCCAATCATGACAACTGACATCTGTTTTGTCTTAAAAGTTATTTTTCAAACAGTGTGGACCCAGATCAGACTGCTCCTCTAGGTGGAGCCTGACCTGGGTCCACACTGTTTGCCTGTATCCAAAGATATTTTTAAAAAGTTTGCATGAAGATTCAGCAGACAACAGAAGCAGACGACATTTTCAGATGTATTTTTTCTCGGCATCTTAAGGGTTAAATACAAACGCATTGTTGCAAACAGTGTGGACCCAGATCAGACTGCTCCTATTGAAGGAGTCTGATCTTGGTCCTCACTGTTTGCCTGTATGCCGATCCTGTATGCAAAAATATTATTAAAAAGTTTACAAGAAGATTCAGCAGACGACACAAACAGACAACATTTTCAGATGTTCTTTAAGGGTTAAAGCCTGCATCAATTCATGTTCACATGGAACTTAAGTAAAATAGTGAAATTTAATCAACAATATTCACCCCTTCAAGTGCTATGGGAAATTTTGGAGCAGACGCCTGCATAATTGTTCATCTTTTTTTCAGAGAAAAAGAGGTTTGACATTTCATATGAATCTTGCCCAACAGATGATTCACATGTAATGCCAAGCACTATTTTCTCTGAAAAAAAAGGAAAACAAAACAAAATAATTTGAAAATGTCATCTGCATTTAGGACTAGTGCTTGAAGGTGTTAAATTTACTAAGTAAAGAAAGTTAACTGTTAGAAACTTATAGCTTAAGTACTGGTTACTTAGCCCAAATTACCAAATTAGATGAAATCCAAACTTGAATATTCAGATGTTTTTATGCTTCAGTGATTTTAATATTCAGTTTGTAAAAGTCAGTTTAATAAACAGAATGTCACCAGGAAGTAGAGAAAAAGTCTAAAGCCATATTCTTGCATAAAATCGTATGGACATAGCTGTCTGAACCTATTCTTGAATGGGCCAAATGTCAAGGTCACAACTTCTGTTTAGGTGGGAAGCCCTTGTCACAAGGAACAAACATGCCAAATATGAAGGCTCTCTCTCAAATGGTTCAAAAGTTATGATAAAGCAGGTCGCAGGTCAAGGTCAAGGTCACAGGTGAAAATATTCTGTATGAGTGGGAAGCCCTTGTCACAAGGAACCTACATGCCAAATATGTAGGGTCTATCTTAAATGGTTCAAAAGGTATGGGTTGGAAGCCCTTGTCACAAGGAACCTTCATGCCAAATATGAAGGCTCTATCTCAAATGGTTCAAAAGTAATGGCAAAGCAGGTGAAAGGTCAAGGTCACAGGTCAAATTTTTTGCATGGATGGGAGGCCTCTAGAGTATTCACAAGGTTTTTCAATAATTTGACCTACTGACCTACTTTACGACCTGACATGATCTGTATTCGAATTTGAACAAGATATTATCCAGATGATCATTCTAAGCAAGATTGATGATGATCAGACCAAAACTGTGGGCCTAAAGATTTTTCTATGATTTGACCCACTGACCTACTTTTTGAGCGAACATTACCCATATTTGAACTTGACTGAGAAACTTTGAACTTGACTGAGATACTATCAAGATGATCATTCTGAGGAACTTTGATGATGATCGGAACAAAATTGTGGCCTCTAGTGTTAACACAAGGTTTTACAATGATTTGACCTACTGACCTACATTTTTACCCAACATGACCCATATTTGAACTTAACTGAGATATTGTCAAGATGATCTTTCTGAGCAAGTTTCATGATGATTTGACCAAAACTGTGGCCTCTAGTGTAATCACAAGGGTTTTCTAAGATTTGACCTACTGACCTACTTTTGACCTTTATTCGAACCTGACTGAGATATTGTCAAGATGATCATTCTGAGCAAGTTTGATGATGATCAGACCAAAACTGTGGCCTCTAGTGCAATGACAAGGTTTTTTTAAGATTTGACCTACTGACACACGAGGATGCTGGAAATCTCACAGTCACAAAAGCTCACCATGACCTTTGGTCAGGTGAGCTAACAAAAGGTCCATGATGGATCTGAATCGCTCACCCCAGTCATGATCAACATGGCCAAGATATCATCAAGACAAAAATTCGGGGACTGAAGCAAAAAATTTTAACCTCTCAAGTGTGAACAAAGTTTTAAAGCAATTTGACCTTCTGACCTAGTGTTTGATCCAATATGACCCACATTTGAACTTTACCAAGATATCAAGACAAACATTCTGGTAAAGTTTCTTGAAGATTGAAGCAAAACCTTGGCCTCTTGAGGGTAATCAAGGTTTTAAAGCAATTTGACCAAGTGACCTAGTTTTTGATCCATTTTGACCCATATTCGAACTTGACCAAGATAATATCAAGACAAACATTCTGGTTTAGTTTCATGTAGATTAAAATAAAATAAAACTGGCCTGTAGAGAGTAATCAAAGTTTTAAAGCAATCTGACCTAGTGACCTAGTTTTTTATCTGAAATGACCTATATTCAAACTTGATTAAGATAGCATTAAGCCATACTTTCTGAGAAAGTTTCATGAAAGTTCAATCAAAACCGTGCCCTCTAGAGGGTGACCAAGGTTTAAAAGCAATTCTAACTAGTGACCCAGTTTTTTTTATCTGACATGAACCACATTCAAATCTGACCAAGATATCATCAAGACAAACACGATGGAAAAATTTCATGAACATTACGCAAACACGCCCATACAAAAACACTGCCACCTTTATCGCCGAAAAAAATGAAATTTTTAAGATGAAACATTGTGATATTTTTCTTATTTCTGCTCAACATATAGATTGTGGGTACTCGTTAGAACCGTCTCATCGAGGCGGTTCTAAAGAGTACCCACGATCTATATTTTAGAGCAGAAATAAGAAAAATAAGGTTTACCCCTGTAAACCCCAGTTTTACCATATAAAAGTGGGGTTCAAGGGGGGGCAAAATTATATAGGCGTGTTTTCGTGATGTAAATTGAAGCAAAATTGTGGCCACTAGAGGGTGAACAAGGCAATTAAGCAATTTGACCTTGTGACCCAGTTTTTGATCCAACTTAACCCATATTCAAATTTGACCAAAATATCATCAAGACAAACTTTCTGGCAGTTTCATGAAGACTGAAGCAAAAAATGTAGTTTTATGAAGACTGAAGCAAAAAATGTAGCTTCCAGGTTGAAGCAACAATGTGGCTTCTACATAGAGAACAAGTTTTTAAAGCAATATGATCTAGTGGCCTAGTTTTTGATCCAACTGGATCCATTTTTAACTTGACCAAGATATTATCAAGACAAACATTCTGTGGCCTCTAGAGGGTGAACACAGTTTTAAAGCAATTTGACCTGTTGACCTAGTTTTGATCCGACATAACCCATATTCGATATCATCAAGAGAAGCATTCTGGAATAGCTTCACAAAGATTGAAGCAAAACTGTGGCCTCTGTTGGGTGAACAAGGCATTAAGCAATTTGACCTAGTGACCAAGTTTTTGATCCGACTTGCCCCATATTTGAACTTGACCAAGATATAATCAAGAAAAACTTTCTGTTACAGTTTCATGAAGGCTGCAGCAATAAGAGCTGCTCGCCTGTTTCACGACTTCAAGATATAAGGTAAAATTTATGAACCATGAAATATAGGTCACACTCACCTTGATATATTTGAGATCAATAATCAGATCACATGGAACATATATTCCAGATATTACATTTCAGAATCAAATTATGTCTGAATTATAAGGCAAAATCATTGAACCATGAAAATAGGTCACAAGGACCTAGATATATTTCTATGTCAATCTTGGGTCACATGGAACAAATAATTCAGGTGAGACATTTTTCCATCAAATAGTATTCAAGATAATAGGAAAAATCACTGACCCATGAAATATAGGACACACTGACCTAGATATAATCCAAGCTCAATCATGGGGTCACATGGAATAAATAATCCAGGTATGACATTCCTCCATCAAATAGTGTTCAAGATAATAGACAAAATCAATGAACCATGAAATATAGGTCACACTGACCTGGATATATTTTGTGGTCAATTATCGGGTCACATGTAACTAAAAATCCAGGTACGACGTTTCTTTGTCAAATAGTATTAAAGATAATAGGCAAAATCACTGAACCATGAAATATAGGTCATACTGACCTAGATATATTTTGAGGTCAATAATGGGGTCACATGCAACTAATAACCCAGGTGTAACATTTCTCCATCAAATAGTATTCAAGATAATAGACAAAATCACTGGACCATGAAATGTAGGTCACCATGACCTAGATATATTTTGCAGTCAATTATTGGGTCACATGGAACTAATAATCCAGGTATGACATTTCTCCATCAAATAGTACTCGAGATAATAGGCAAAATCACTGAACCATGAAATATAGGTCACAGTGAACTAGATATATTTTGAGGTCAATAATGGGGTCACATGCAACTAATAACCAAGGTATAACATTTCTCCATCAAATAGTATTCAAGATAATAGACAAAATCACTAGACTGTGAAATGTAGGTCACCATGACCTAGATATATTTTGGGGTCAATTATTGGGTCAAATGGAACTAATAATCCAGGTATGACATTTCTCCATCAAATAGTATTCGAGATACTAGGCAAAATCGCTGAACCATGAAATATAGGTCACAGTGAACTAGATATATTTTGAGGTCAATCGTGGAGTCACATGGAACTAATATCCCAGGTATGACATTTCTCCAACAAACAGACTTCAAGATATAAGGCAAAATCACTGGACCGTGAAATGTAGGTCACCATGACATTCACCCTTTTACACTTGAACCAATGTCACTTGATTGGCTGATGTACAACCAATTGTGTCTATAACTTGTTAGTATAATGGAAAGGTATACAACAAATTACAAAGGTGTCCTAGCTTTTGACCCCTAGCCCCACCCCATCCCCACTGGCAGGGGTGTATTGTCGTGGAATTTCAGGTGACACTCCCAGATATCCAAGTTGTAAATACGAATGCTTTGTGATGAGTGACTGTTGAATTATAAGCATTTCAAAAACTTTCAACACAGAATTACAAAGGTGTTCTAGATTTTGACCCCTAGCCCCACCCCGGGGCATGAACTCAGGGGTCTGTTCTCTTTGAACATCAGAGGATCCTCCCAGGTACTTAAGTTCCAAATATGATGAGTGACTGTTGAGATATAAGCATTTGAAAAACTTCAACACAGTGTGACGGGAACGCAACTGCAAACGCACACGCACACGCCATCCGAGGTGACGGCAATAGCTCTCCATGTACTTCGTACAGGCGAGCTAAAAATTGTGGCCTCCAGATGGTGAACAAGTTTTTTAAGCAATATGACCTAGTGACATAGTTTTTTATGCAACTTGACCTATTTTCAAACCTGACCAAGATATCACCAAGACCAACATTCTGGTGTAGTTTTATGATGATTGAAGCAAAACTGTGGCCTCTAGTGGTTTGGCAAGGTTTTAAAGCAATTTGACCTAGTGACCTAGTTTTTGGCCTGACATGACCCATATTCAGCTTGACTGAGATATCATTAAGTAAAACATCCTGGTAAAGTTTCATGAAGATTGAAGGGGTGAACAACATAAAAGTTGATGACCGATGACATCCAAAGGACAACGAATGTATGACAAAGTATGATCACAATAGCTCACCTAAACAGGTAAGCTAAAAAGCCCAGCCATTTTCAGCTGAATTTCTGAAACTAGCTAAACCTGACAGCCCTCAATTTTGAAATGGAGTTTTACTAAACACAGTAAGGAAGGTTCCATTCACTGAAAATGGGTTAACCCATTGTATGCGGGGAAACCCTAAAAGGGGGCACCTTGGCAAACAGTGCAGGCCCAGATCAGACGCCGCAGAACGCGGCCTCTGATCAGGGCCTGCACTATTTGCTAACAGAATTTTACATCAAAAATAGAATGAGAATGAAAAAATAGGCTTAACACCCCTTGTATGACAAAATGACTTGTCCAACATATAGCAATGGAAGAGTCCACTAGTATACAATGGGTTAAAATCACATGTTACCTTTTCATAACGCGACGTCTGATAAGGGCCTGCACTATATGCTAACAGAATTTTCCATCAAAAATAGAATAAAAAGGAAAAATAGAGAAAGCGACCAGTGGGTCACGTATCCACCCTCTGATATATCTTTTGAGCTTGTATGTAATATGAATGAAGAAGGGAAGAAGCTATATGAATCTATTAATGTGCTTGTAAAAGCATAAAATTTCTAAATGGACCAAGGGAGTGAGGGCATCAGAGTTACGGAAGGGGTGGGGGCATCAATTTTACTAAACCAGCAGGGTGGGTAAGCATCAATGAAATCTTTGGACTGGTATGCAACATCGATGCAAGTATCAATAAAATTTGTCTTAGAGTTTAGTAGAACATACAGGCATCTATAAACTTGGTCATAAAACTTTAACCAAATGTTAAATTTCTAAGACCATGACCTCAGGCTAAAGGTCACCATGGGTGGGAAGGAACATGCATCACAAAATCTTTGGACTACTATGCAACACTGAATTGAGTATCAAATGAATTTATCTTAGAGTTTAGAACATACAGGCACCTGTAAACTTTGTCATAAAACTTTAACCAAATGTAAAATTTCTAAGTCTGTTGCCTTGACCTCAAGGTCACTGTGAGGGTGGGACATGCATCAATGAAATCTTTAGACCAGTATGTAACTTCAGTTTAAGTATCAACTAAATCTATCAAAGGGTTCAGAAGATACAAACTCTTAGAAACTTTAACGCACAACTTTAACCAAAATGTTAACAGATGGACAGAAGGATGGATGGATGGACAGATGGAAGGATGGACACACAGATGGATGGATGGATGGATGGATGGATGGATGGATGGACGGACGAACAACATGAAGAAAACTATATACCCCCATAGCATACTTCATGGTCTGACACCCCTTATATGACAAATGGACTTGTCTAACATATAGCAATGGAAGAGTACACCAGAATACAATGGGTTGAAGAAATCATGAAATAGATCACTAACACTTACCTACACATGCTTTAACATCACTCACTTGGAAGTTCTCACTAGGCACTCTGTAATAAACAAAGGATCTTACATATGAAATGACCACTAGTGTAAGAGTCTGTTTATCATATAACAATTTTAAACTGGATATTATTGCCATAGAAGTTCAAACGAATTTCAATACACCATGTTTTCTTAGATGCTTTTCAATGAAATATAGAGATTACTTAATGAAATCAAAATAAATATCGTCACTGCACACAGTGAAGATATGATTTTTGGATTTTCACTCTTTGTAAATTTGATGGTACACTGAAAAATAGGGCTGGCTAATCGGAGCTGAAAAGATAATCGATCATCAGTCCTGTCATTGCGATCGATAATCGATTAGTAATCGCTAAGGTTTTTGTCATAATTTTACCTGTGTGGCTTTCTTCTGAGCATGACTCTTACCATATGTTGCACTTTACCTTATGTATATTTGAACAGACAGGCCTGAGCAAACAGTGTAGACCCAGATGAGATTCTGCGGCGTCTCATCAGGGTCTGCACTGTTTGCCATTCATCCAGCTATCTTAGGCATAACTTTGGGTAGTAAATTGTACCTATCAAGTAATCGATTAAAAGCAAATCAGAAATGATAATCATTTTTGTTGAATTTATCGATCGATTATTCGATTATACGATTAATGGTGTCAGCCTTACTGAAAAATAACATATATACTGTGTTTATTCGATGTCAATTAGCTTTACGTAAATAGTGTGTGTCAGAAATTATGTCATGTATGTTCACACATCAATAAGAGGTTGATGATGTCACTTTTAGCACTGAGGTAACGTAATTAATACATGCGATTCCAGATAAGCGCAGCAACTGCGGACATTATTTAATGCAAATTACAAGTGAACCATTTGATAAAGTAAAATTCCAAGCTAGTTTTCAGGTGCAATCTTCTAGTTTACACCCAATATTATACCCTGTAAACTAGCTAATATTAAAAATTTCTAAGTATATGACCTTGACCTGGAGGTCATAGGCATGGGTTGGGGTATTGCTGCTGAATAAAACATTGGACCTATATCTATTGTCACACCATATATGAACCAAATTCATCATAAAAGTTCAAGTTCTACCTTAACCGGAGTCTTTAACATTGAAAATTTCTAAGTCAATGGCCTTAACCTTGAGGTCATGGGCATGGGTGGGGTATTGCTGAATAATACTTTGTACCTATATCTATCATCATACCAAATATGAACTAATGCCATCAAATGGTTAGGAAAATATGAGTTCTAAAAAGTTCAGGCTCTACCTGTTACAAAAACCTTAACCTGAGGTTACAGGATCACGTATGTACGCACACACACACACACATACTGAAGGAGGTACGTATGTACACCCATAAGGAAAACCGAAAAACTACAGTAAAATTCCTATATTAAGACCACCTTTGGGACTGTTCAAAAGTGGTCTTCAAGACCACTTTTGAACAGTCCCAAAGCTGGCCCTTGACCAGAGGATGCTGTGGGCAGAAAACACAGACAGATTAAGTGCACCCTTCAAAGTAAGCTTTTTAAAGCAGAATTAGTCTTAATTTTAGGTGGTCTTAATGGAGGAATTTTACTTTATATGCCCCCGGCATCATGCTGATGTAGGGGGGCATAACAAATACATTATGTCGAGTAATTTGCTTGGACGGGTGAGGCTAAATTAATTTATGCACTAGAATCAGGCCTCATACCGACCTAGCATTTCTTTGCCTGAAAGACCCTGTTTTGCAGCCTTAACCCTCAACCTGCTGGTCATGACAACCATTAACTTTACGAACAGTTTGTAATGCAGTTTGTGAATTGAACAAATACATTATATCAAGTAATTAGACATTATATCAAGTAATTTAATTGGTGAAAAGTAAAAAATGTGTGTAGCTAAATAATTTTATTCAGCAGGATAAGCGTTAAATAGTACTTTAAACAGAACATAGGAGGTACAATCAAAATTTAAAAAGCCTGAAATAAAAACAAAAAAATCCAGAAAATATCAAGCTTTAAAAGCTTGAAATCCTGCATATGCCTGAAAAATATGAGGCCTGTAGAATAAGGGCTATTAACCCTTCTCTTGCTGTTCACGACAACCCCTAACTTTGGAAACAGTGTAGATCTAGATCAGATGGCTTCTGAAGAAGCCATCTGATCAGGATCTACACTGTTTGACATTCAGTTTATGAATTCGTAGCAATAAATTACATCAAGTAATTTGATATGTTGAAAGACAGAAATGGGTGTGGCTTAAATGAATATTCAGCAAGATAAGGGTTAAGTTCCCAAAATTATCCCTCAATTATCTTTGTTACTCCTCCTAATCCAGAGCTATGGAACTTACCTTAACCCAAGTCCAGTTTTCTCCTTAAAATATATTGGCTCTGTCAAACCATGTTCTTGAAGATATCTCAAGTTGAAGTCTATAAGAAATACAATTAAAGCATTGATAGGGTTGATTGGTCAAAGTGTTAACCCTTGTCCTGCTGAATATTCATGTATGCCACACCCACTACCAATTATCAACCAATCAGATTACTTGATGCAAATTATTACAACAAATTCACAATCTGAATGGCAAACAATGAAGATCCTGATCAGATGGCTTCGTCAGAAGCCATCTGATCTGGATCTACATTGTTTCAAAGAAAAGGCATATCCGGGATTAGCAGGACAAGGGTTAATAGGCTGTGAAAATGGTCATAAACATGAACTTAGTCATTTCATTTAACCCTTAGCCCTTTTTGTACCAAATGGAATCTTCTTCTTAATATATAGCAGGCGTCCATTTCAAAATTTAGGGGTGTCAGGTGGTGTTCTTCAAAATAAATTTAGAAAAAGGCTGAACTTTTTTAAAATAGTGTAGGCCCTGATCAGATGCCCCGTTCTGCGGCGTCTGATCTGGGCCTGCACTGTTTGCCCATTTTAGGGTTTCCGGTACAAAATGGTTTAAATTCCTGTATTTTTTTGCAAACAATGTAGACTTGATCAGAGAAGCCCACTTAGTGCAGTTGTTATGCAACTTGCCTCATAAACCAGGGGTCGTGCATATTCAATCCCAGGCTTCTCCAGACTTTCTGATGAGTCTTTAAACCTGGAGGTGGTGGGGAGGGGTTTGGTTTTACAGCCCTTTCAAGATTATTTCTCTCATATTGAGCTGATCGTTAATTAAAGGTGGACAACATAGTTTAAAGACTGATCCAAAAAAATATACAGATAATTTAGGAAATTATTTTTACATGGCAGCAGGGCTTGAGATGTCAGTTCACCTCAATGTCGGGTAAAAGTCCCACAAAATTGGAAGCAATGTCTACAAAATGACCTAAATAGTGTTGACAGGGACCATAAACCCCAATTCAAACAAACAAAATTTTTCTACATAACTTTTGATTGGCTATAACATGATTGTTTAACTAAAGTAGTGTCTAATTTAAACCTCAACATTCAACATAAAGTTATAAATAGGTGTAGTGTATTTCCATGTGTACAGTGTTCCATAAGTACTAAATTGGTCTTTTAACATTAAGTCAAAAAACAACTAATCTGCAGCAAGAGGGGCACAGTTTGAATCCACTGATATACCAACCTTCACCACATACTGCCATACAAACATAACAATATACATGTATACAAAAGAATACAAAGAAATGTTCTGTACTTCAATTCATGTAAGACTAAGTTCAAGGCAACAAGAATCTTGGAGGAAAAGCCCTCACAGACCAGTACAGGTCACAGCTGCTCTACCTAACCTGAGCCTGTGTTTATTTTATTTCTTATTATTCATGAATTGGGAAAGGTAAAACAATCAATATACACATTTAAAATGCATAAACTCCCATGCATGTATTAGTGGCAAAATCAGTCTGGATCAATGTCTTGTTAACTAATGACAACTCTTCAGTACAAATGGTTCAGACAAGATCACACACACTTTACTTAGTAAAAAGATCAAACCACTGCATGACACTGCCCTTTTTTGAAATTCAGTGCCACAAAAACAAATTAATTCACCTGATATATTCAGAGCTGCAGCATGTGATCCAGAAATCCCACATAACATCTACTTGTCTCTGAGTATGAGACGATATGTCAAATAAATTTGCTGAGGCACAAATCTTTAGAAATGGTTACGCTACTGGCCTTGTAAACCAGGGGTCAGAGGATCGATCCCGGGCTTCTCCAAACTTTGGAATGAGTCTTTAAACCGGGATCCCGTCTCCGTATGACCTAAGCTGTTGGTGGGATGTAAAACTCAAACACTCACTCACTGAGGCACAAATCTATGACCCCTTATTACCCGTGAGCTTTTGTCTCACTCAAACCATATACACTCACCTTCCCCACGTAGGTCTGTTTTAACAAATGTTTTGTTATATTTGCTTGAAGCAAGCTTTTCCTCAATAGAGTAGTTCCTCTTCCCATCAATCTCATCATCGTCCAGGTCTTGATCTAGGTACGTCTTTCGCTCCTTAACCCTCTGAAACAGAATACAGTCCAACCTGTATTAAGCAAGCACCTAAGGGATAACCAAAATGTGCTTGCTTAAGACAGGTGCTTGCTTAATACAGGTGATTTTTTATGCATTTTCCTTATTTGGAAACTGAATGCATGCTTGTTTAAGACAAGTTGCTTCCTTAATAGAGGTGGCCACTATGACAGGTTTTTCCTGTAAATCAAAGAACTGACATCCCTGGTGAGTCAACTGTCTCTGTGCGTAGGCTGGAAAAATAGTCCAGAACCTGGACTTACACTTTTAGATCCCTGGGTCAAGTTATAATAACAACATTATGAGTTAACGTTTTGTTACAACTTCGATCATTTAATATGGCAAATATGCTAATATTTTTGCTGCAAAAATGTGAGCAGCTTTTGCAAATGCAAAAGCTGCTCACATTTTTGCAGCAAAAACACCAGAGTATTAGATATTGCATTTGCTAGAACAGCTAACAATTTGACCACTAACGAGCTCGTTAAGCTAGCGATGCTTTGAACAACTGTCCTCTGTACTTTAACCCTTATCATTTAGCCACAACCGTTGCTGACTTTGAACCAATCAGATTACTTGATGCAATTTATTCCTACAAATTCACAAACTGAATGTCAAACAGTGTAAATCCTGAGATGGCAGAAGCCATCTGATCTGGATCTACACTGTTTGCAAAAGTAAGTGATGTTGTGGTCAGCAGGATAAGGGTTAAGCAACAGGTGTAGACACTGATGGGATGCCACATTGTGCAGTATCTGATCCGGGTCTACACTGTATGCCAATGTCCCATTCTTGGTCCTTAGACATGCCATATATGAGTTAAGCTATTCTATTATTGAAAACACTTTCTGGTACTTGGGGGATCATTATTTTCATTGCGGTCTGTTTCTTTTTACTTTGCCTGCTGTTTAACTTAATCATTATGTTAACATGTCCGTAAAATGGGAACACCTAAGGGAGACAACTTTCGGGACTTCCTGTTCGCTTTCCTATAAACTCTGTCCCACTGAAAAAAGGGGTCTACTCTTAAAGGAAAGAATTTGATCCTGAGGAGCAAATTCTTTCCTTTAAGAGTTGGCCCCTATTGGCATGGGAGACAATAATACTCTTGCAGGAGTTGCCTCCCCTGAAGGTGTTCACATTCCCCTTAAGTTTGAAGAATAATAGATCAGTTACCATAGATGGGACTGCGAGTGCGTGAGTGTTTGTTTTTACATCCCACCAACAGCAAAGGTCATACGGAGACGGGACCTCGGTTTAAAGTCTCATCCGAAAGTCTGGAGAAGCCCGGGATCCATCCTGCGACCCCTGGTTTACAAGGCGAGTAGCGTAACCACTACACCACGGAGGCTTCTAATGGGACTATGAGCATATTTGTAAGTAGGACTGCTGCCATACACTTCTGTCGGTGTCACAGATGGTGCATGTACGCAGTATGTGCCGATTAAATCATGTTCAATACAAACACAATAGCAAGTGTGAATACTGAGTGCTGATAAAATCTGTAGTCTCATGTCATTCTGTATATGATAAACAAGAGGGCCACAGTGGCCTTGAATCGCTCACCTGATCCTTATTGAAGAAAAAAAACAGTAGGTGATGTAAGGTGGATTGGATGGTTTGTGCAATTTTAGTTTTGACAGTGACCCAAGAAACATTTCTGTGCAATTATTTTGTAAATTTAGGAGTAGAAGGCATTTTAAGGATTGTATATTTTTTTAGTTCTGGTGATTGGGTGGTAGAGGGGCTAGACTTGTCAAAAGAAACCTACATGCCAAATATGAAGGCTCCGTCTCAGTGGTTCAATAGATATGACAAAGTAGGTCAAAGGTCAAGGTCACAGGTCAAAGTTTTTGTATGGGTGGGAGGCCCTTGTCAGAGGGAACCCTTGTCAGAAGGAACATACATCCCAAATATGAAGGCTCTATCTCAAATGGTTCAAAAGTTATGATAAAAGAGGTCAAGGTCACACTTTTTGTATGGAGAGGAAGCCCTCGTCACAAAGAACATACATGCAAAATATCTAAAATGGTTCAAAAGTTATGATAAAGTAGGTCGCAGGTCAAGGTAACAGGTGAAAATATTTTGTATGAGTGGAAGCCCTTGCCAAAAGGAACCTACATCCTAAATATGAAGGTTCTATTTCAAATAGTTCAAAAGTTATGGCAAAGTAGGTCAAAGGTCAAGACCCTAAGTCAAATTTTTGTATGGGTGGGAGGACATTGTCAGAAGGAACATACATGCTAAATACGAAGGCTCTACCTTAAAAAGTTCAAAAGTTATGATAACCAGGTCACATGTCAAGGTTACAGATCAAAATGATTGAATGGGTTGGAAGCCTTTATCACAAGGAACATACATGCAAAATATGAAGGCTCTATCTCAAATGGTTCAAAAGTTATGATAAAGTACATCACAGGTCAAGGTCAAGGTCCCAGGTTATATTTTTTTTTGGTATGTGTTGTAAGCCCTTGTCAAATGGTTCAAAAGTTAGACCAAGTAGGTCAAAGGATATAGTCATAGGTCAGAATTTTTGTATGGATGGGAAGCCCTTGTCACAAGGAACATACATGCCAAATATGAAGGATCATTCTCAAATGGTTCAAAAGTTATGATCAAGTAGGTCACAGGTCAAGGTCAAAGGTCAAAATTTTTGCATGAGTGGGAAGCCATTGTCACAAGAAACCTACATGCCAAATATGAAGGCCCTATCTTAGATGGTTCAAAATGACAAAGTAGGTCAAGGTCCATGTCAATTTTTTTGTTTGTGTCAAATATGAAGGCTTTATCTCAAATGGTTCAAAAGTTATGATATAGTAGGTTACATGTCAGGGTCAAAGTCACAGGTAATATTTTTGTATGAATAGGAAGCCCTTGTCATAAGGAACCTACATGCCAAATATGAAGGCTCTATCTCACTCAAATGCTTCAAAAGTTATGATAAAGTAGATCAAAGGTCAAGGTCATAGGTCAAATTTTTGTATGGGTGACACAAGGAACATACATGCCAAATATGAAGGCTCTGTCTCAAATGGTTCAAAAGTTATGATAAAGTAGGTCAATGTGTGTGTGGTAGCCCTTGTCACAGGGAACGTACACGTCAAATATGAAGACCCTATCTCAAACGGTTCAAAAATTATTTCAAATTGACCTAGTGATCTACTTTTTGATTGGACATGACCCATATTCGAACTTGACCGAGATATTGTCAAGATGATCATTCTGAGCAAGCTTATGATAATTGGACCAAAACTGTGGCCTCTAGATTTTTCACAAGGTTTTTCTATGTTTTGACCTACTGACATACTCTTTGACCAAACATGACCCATATTCAAAGTGAGTGAGTGTTTTGAGTTTTACGTCCCACCAACATCTAAGGTCATACGGAGACGGGGCCTCGGTTTAAAGACACATCTGAAAGTCTGGAGAAGCCCGGGATCGATCCTGCGACCCCTGGTTTACAAGGCGAGTAGCGTAACCACTGCACCACGGAGGCTTCTAGTGCATATTCGAAGTTAAGTGAGATATTGTCAAGATGATTATTCTGAGCAAGTTTAATAAGGATTTGACCAAAAGTGTGGCCTCTAGAATGTTCACAAGGTTTTTGTATGATTTGACCTGCTGACCTACTTTTTGACCCCACATGACTCATATTCGAACAGAGATATTGTCAAGATGATCATTCTGAGCAAGTATGATGATGATAGGAACAACAGTGTGGTCTCTGGAGGGTTCACAATGTTTTTCTATGATTTGACCTACTTTTCGACCCGACATGACACATATTCGAACGAGATATTGTCAAGATGATCATTCTGAGCAAGTTTGATGATAATTGGACCAAAAGTATGGACTCTAGAGTGTTCACAATGTTTTTTTTTACCTACTTTTTTATCCGACATGACCCATATTCACACTTGGCCGAGATATTGTCAAGATTGATCATTCTGGACAAGTTTGATGGTGATCGGACCAAAACTATGGCCTCTAGTGTGTACACAAGGTTTTTCTATGATTTGACCTACTGACCTACTTTCTGACCCGACATGACCCATATTCGAACCTGACCGAGATATTGTCAAGATGATTATTCTGAGCAAGTTTGATGATGATTGGATCAAAGGTGTGGCTTCTAGAGTGTTCACATGGCTTTTCTATGATTTAACCGGCTGACCTACTTTTTGGTCCGACATGACTCATATTCGAACTTGACTGAGATATTGTCAAGATTATTATTCTGAGCAAGATTGGTGATGATCGGACCAAAACTGTGATCTCTAGTGTGTTCAAGGTTTTCCAAGATCTGGCCTACTGACCTTTTTGACCTGACAAAACCCCTATTCAAACCTGACCGAGATATTGTCAAGATGACCATTCTGAGCAAGTTTAATGACGATCGGCCCAAAACTGTGGCCTCTGGTGTGTTCACAAGGTTATTTTATGATTTGACCTACTGGCCTACTTTTGGACACGACACGACCCACAGTCGATCTTGACCGAGATCTTGTCAAGATGATCATTCCGAGCAAGTTTCAAGATGATCGGACCAAAACTGTGGCCTCTAGTGTGTTCACAAGATTTTTCTATGGTTTGACATACTGACCTATTTTCTGACCCGACTTGGCCATTATTCGAACTTGACCGATATATTGGCATCATTTTGAGCAAGTTTGAGGATGATTTGACCAAAACTGTGGCCTCTAGACCGTTTACAAGGTTTTTCCTATGATTTGACCAAATAACCTACTTTTTGACCTGACATGTCCCATATTCGAACTTGACCCAGATATTATCATGATGGTCATTCTGAGCAAGTTGATGAAGATTGGACCAAAAGTATGGCTCCTAGAGTGTTCACAAGGTTTTTCTATAATTTGATCTACTGATCTACTTTTTGACCCGATATGATCCATATTCAAACTTTACCGAGATATTGTCACGATGATCATTCTGAGCAAGTTTGATGATGATTGGACAAAAACTGTGGCCTGCAGAGTGTTCACAAGAAAATTTTACACACGGCACACGACGGCGCCGTACATCTCACAGTCAGGTGAGCTATCAAGCTACACAAAGTTAATTTTATAATTGGAAGTAAATTGCAAAATCGTCAGTTGTTTGTTTGTTTGAATTGCGGTTTAACGTCCACTTCAACATTATTTTGGGTCATTTTGGAGATGTTGCTTCCAATTGTGTGGGACTTTTACCCGACATTGAATTGAAATTACATCCCAAGCACTGGTACGCTATGAAACCAAAAGGCATATATACATCGTACGGTTTAACTCACAACACTTTGCCTGGGCAGGTTTAGTTCTTCTAAGCGGTTTGCCAGTACTCATATGTGGTCAGTTTCAGCTCTGCGTGGAAGTACCATGTAGCCCAATCTATTTCTCCAAGCCCTAATGGACGGGGACGAGAAATCGTCAGTTGAGAAACCATTTCTTGCAATCTAATTTTTTACGTTCCTTTTAAGATTATTTCACTCCTATCGAGCCGGTAGTTAATCAGAGGTGGGCCGGCGAAAACCAGTGTGACCGAAGAAAAAAAACCCACCTGACCTTCCGTTGCAGAAATTTGCGTCTTACATGTGAGCTAGGCTCGAACCACAGCGGTGAGAGACCTAATAACTAAGAGCCAGCGCTCGTATCCACTAGGCCACGGAGGCCCGCTGCACTCTAAATAATTGTTTTGCAAAAGCATGTGGTGTTAGTGCTATAAACGCCAACAATACAGTCCTCATGCAAACGGTTAGTCCTCTGATTTCTTCAGGTCAGCAACAAGATTCCGCTGATCGGCTGAGCACTGATCGTGATCAGTTCGAATGGTCTCAACCGTTTTGACTCCAAAAGACTTTTGTTTGATATAGAGGATCTTACATGAGTGCTCATGTATTATTGAATTTATTAAACGAGTTGAGGAAAAGGGATAAAATGCGAGGCTTTGCCGAGCATTTTATCCCTTTTCCTCAACAAGTTTAATTAATTAAATAATACATGAGCACGAATGCAAGATTCTATTTATCATATGACATTTAAAACGCATTTTAATAACCTTTGTTTACAAAAATGTCAATATTCCTCCATTAGTAAACACAACTTCGTTAAGGACGTCGTACATGTAACGTTACGGGACATATCTACCTAATTTGCATATTTAATCCACTAGTGGATTATCGAAAATATTACATGGCGTTATTACACTCTCAGACGCGACGTCATATGATAAATTCGACTACGCTGAAGGCAAAATATTTCGCTAGGCTTATGCACGAGATGTAACAATTTTGTGTCATTGTGTCAATGTAGCTATGCATATCGCCGTATATTGATGCACCCTGGTGATACTCTTATGTCTTGTCGGTTAGGAAAAATAAAAATCGCCAGGGTGCAAACACGTTTTACTAGTGCATATCACGTTTTATCAGTGCATAGTTGCAAAATTCCCTGGAGTGGGGACAGGAACCTCAAGGTCCAATAAACCATTTTTTTCATAGAATTGTCATGTATGAAACTGCAAGTCACGTGTTTTATTCACAGAATCTACAGTCACTGCCGATAAGGTTGCCAAGATTAATCGTATAATCGATTAATCGATCGATAAATTCCACAAAAATGATTATCAATTCTAATTTGCTTTTAATCGATTACTTGATAGGTACAATTTACTACCCAACGTTATGCCTAAATTAGCTGGATGAGTGGCAAACAGTGCAGACCCTGATGAGACGCCGCATTATGCGGCGTCTCATCTGGGTCTACACTGTTTGCTCAGGCCTGTCTGTTCAAATATACATATGGTAAAGTGGAACATATGGTAAGAGTCATGCTCAGACAGGTAAAATAATGACAAAAATCTTAGCGATTACTAATTGATTATCGATCGCAATGACAACACTGACAATCGATTATCTTTTCAGCTCCGATTAGCCAGCCCTAAGTCTGCCGATATACATTCCAGCCTTTCTAGCACTTCAATAATAACTCTGCGATCGATGAACGAACAGACAAAAGGACAAACAGCGGCAATCAAAATACGCCTTTTAAAAGTCACTAGAAAAATAGGCGTTGAATCTTCTATATAAATATAAAAGCTTGGTATGCAATATTGTTCATGTTGAATACAATTACACAACGACTTGAGTATAAATATGTTTTGTCATATTTACTTGCGACCCGGTTCATGAACGGTCATAGTTTTTTGCTTACTTTGAAATCAAGGAATAAAGGTGCCTTTGGAAACAGGTGTATAATGCATTTTAACCCATTTTGTATCCAAACTAGAAATGTGTCCAGACGACACAGATGCCCCCGCCAAGGGCCCCGCCTCACCCCGAAAATCCATGTTGCAAAAAAATTTTCTAAGTGTGTGACCTTGTCATCAGGAACATTTGTGGGAAGTAATATTGAAATTGGTGAAAAAATGTAAGTGCTAGAGCAATGACAAAGTTTTTCTAAAAATAGCCACAGTGACCTTGACCTTGAAAGTCGAACTCGCTCGAGGTATTGTCATAAGGAACATTTGTGTGAAGTTATATTGAAATCGGTGAAGAAATGTAAGCGCTAGAGCGATGACAAAGTTTTTCTAAAAATGACCACAGTGACCTTGACCTTGAAAGTGGAACTTGCACTAGTCATATTGTCATAAGGAACATTTGTGTGAAGTAATATTGAAATTGGTGTAAAAATGTAAGCGCTAGAGCAATGACAAAGTTTTTCTAAAAATAGCCACAGTGACCTTGACATTGAAAGTCAAACTCGTTCGAGGTATTGTCATAAGAAACATTTGTGTGAAGTTATTTTGAAACCAGTGAAGAAATGCAGGCGCCAGAGCGATGACAAAGTTTTTCTAAAAAAAGCCACAGTGACCTTGACCTCGAAAGTCGAAATGGCTCGAGATATTGTCATTAGGAACAATTGTGTGAAGTTATATTGAAATCGGTGAAGAAATGTAAGCGCTAGAGCGATGACAAAGTTTTTCTAAAAATAGCCACAGTGACCTTGACCTTCAGGCCATGACATTGATTGCTCGAGCTATTTTTATAAGGAACATTTGTGTGAAGTTATATTGAAATTGGTGAAGAAATGTAGGTGCTAGAGCGATGACAAAGTTTTTTCTAAAAATAGCCACAGTGACCTTGACCTCGAAAGTCGAAAAGGCTCGAGATATTGTCATAAGGAACAATTGTGTAAAGTTATATTGAAATCGGTGAAGAAATGCAGGCGCCAGAGCGATGACAAAGTTTTTCTAAAAAAAGCCACAGTGACCTTGACCTCGAAAGTCGAAATGGCTCAAGATATTGTCATTAGGAACAATTGTGTGAAGTTATATTGAAATCGGTGAAGAAATGTAAGCGCTAGAGCGATGACAAAGTTTTTCTAAAAATAGCCACAGTGACCTTGACCTTCAGGCCATGACCTTGATTGCTCGAGCTATTTTATAAGGAACATTTGTGTGAAGTTATATTGAAATTGGTGAAGAAATGTAGGTGCTAGAGCGATGACAAAGTTTTTTCTAAAAATAGCCACAGTGACCTTGACCTCGAAAGTCGAAAAGGCTCGAGATATTGTCATAAGAAACATTTGTGTGAAGTTATTTTGAAACCAGTGAAGAAATGCAGGCGCCAGAGCGATGACAAAGTTTTTCTAAAAAAAGCCACAGTGACCTTGACCTCGAAAGTCGAAATGGCTCGAGATATTGTCATTAGGAACAATTGTGTGAAGTTATATTGAAATCGGTGAAGAAATGTAAGCGCTAGAGCGATGACAAAGTTTTTCTAAAAATAGCCACAGTGACCTCGACCTTCAGGCCATGACCTTGATTGCTCGAGCTATTTTTATAAGGAACATTTGTGTGAAGTTATATTGAAATTGGTGAAGAAATGTAGGCGCTAGAGCGAGGACAAAGTTTTTTCTAAAAATAGCCACAGTGACCTTTACCTTGAGCCTTGAGGTCATGACCTTGAAAGACGAACTCGCTCGAGATATTGTCATAAGGAACATTTGTGTGAAGTTATATTGAAATCAGTGAAGAAATATAGACGCTAGAGCTATGTTGTGCGAGGGGATAATTAAATTTTTTTAAGTCTGTGACCTTGACCTTGAGCTCATGGGCATGGGTGGGGGTATCGCTGAATAATATGGACAGGTATCTAACATCATACCAAATATCAACTCAATCCATTGCACGATTTGGAAAATATCAACTCTTAAAATATCTAATTAAAAATTTCTAAGTCTGTGACCTTGACCTTGAAGCCATAGGCATGAGTGGGGGTATTGCCAAATAAACATTTGGACCTGTATCTATCATCATAGCATACATAAGCCAAATCCATAATATAGTTTGGAAAATTTGAGCTCTTTAAAATCTTTCACATTAAAATTGTCTAAATCTGTGACCTTGACCTTGAGGTCATAGGCATGGGTGGGGGTATTGTTGAATAAATCATTGTACCTATATCTATGATCATATGAACCAAAGCCATCATAAAAGTTCAGGTTCTACCAGGTACAAATACCTTAACTGGAGTCTTTAACATGGAAAATTTCTAAGTCCATGACCTTGACCTTGAGGCCATGGGCAAGGGTGGGGGTATCGCTGAATAAAACTTTGGACCTATATCTATAATCATACCAAATATGAACCAATTCTATCAAATGGTTTGGAAAATATGAGTTCTAAAAGTTCAGGCTCTACCTGTTACAAAAACTTTAACCTGAGGTTACAGGATCACGTACGTACGTACGTACGTACACACACACGTACAGACGGACGTACACGCGTACGCACGTACGCACGTACGGAAAACCGAAAAACTATATGCCCCCGGCATCATATGATGCGGGGGCATAAAAAATATTCCTCGTTATATACAGGCCTCATACTGACCACGATTTTTCATGCCTGAAAAGCCCGTTTTTGCAGCTCCAACCCTTATCCTGCTGAACAAGACACAACTCTTACCTTTTCAAACATTGTAGATCCAGATCAGATGGCTTGCCATCTAATCAGGATCTACACTGTTTGTAATGCAGATTGTGAAAATATCAAGTAATTTGGTTGACTTATAGTCAGAAATTGGTGTGGGTAAATAAATTTACTCAGCAGGATAAGGGTTAAATAGCTTTTTAAACAGACTAAAAGAACAAAAAATCAAATCTAAAAGCCTGAAGTCAAGAAAAATATCAAGCTCTAAAAGCCTGAAATCCTGCAAATGCCTGAAAAATATGAGGCCTGTATATATAGCAGGTTTCAAACTACAGGGATGACAGGTTGCCAAGCAAACAGTGTAGGCCCAGATCAGACGCCGCCATCTGCGGCGTCTGATCATGACTTGCACTGTTTGCTAGTATTCCGTTTTGGGGTTTCCGACACAAAATGCATTAACCACCTGTGAGAACCACTCTTGTCACAAGTTACCTACATGCCAAATATGAAGGCTGTATCTGAAACGGTTCAAAAGTAATGATCAATGTTATTTTTTCTTCAAAAGTAGTTCACAGGTCAATGCCAAGGTCAGAGGTCATTTTTTGTACGAGTGCAAAGCCCTTGTCACAAGGAACCTATAAGCCAAATATGACGGCCCTACGGTTTAAAAGTTATGACCAATGTTTAAGTTGTCCGACCAACAAACAAACCATCAAACAAGCAGACAGGTCCCCGCTTTTGTAAATCATTGACCTATGAGAGTTCAAGAGACTACTCCATTTCTAAAGGAAGGGCAAGTTTCTCATACCTTTTGACAAGGAATTTT
Organism: Lucinisca nassula; assembly: GCA_963580285.1. Classification (NCBI taxonomy): domain Eukaryota; kingdom Metazoa; phylum Mollusca; class Bivalvia; order Lucinida; family Lucinidae; genus Lucinisca; species Lucinisca nassula. The sequence continues at coordinate 27,421,270 of OY757022.1, forward strand.
AATCAATGAGCCAAAGGCACTAAAAAGACTGATCGTATGAGAAAATCAAAAAGGTTTCGAAATTTAGAAAAGCATTTCTGCAACTTTAATTATGAAATGTTTACGGATGTGTATACACCGGTAATATAATGAAGTGCCAGTCGATGTTTCGAATTTTCAAAAGAAATAGTATTTATTTATGCGTATGTTTTAAAAATCAAACATTAGTTAACTTTCTGAAGCTTATGCTATATTCTGTCGCATCAGGGAAGGAACAAACTTCCGAAGAACAGATGAGCTGGTCTTGCCAAATAGGGTCGAAAGTTAAAAGCTCTTCATACAATTTAAAAACACTTTTCTGGAGGTAGTCAGTGGATCCGAAAGTCACCAGAGCTTTAAAGGCGTCCAGTGACTCTGCTTCAACAGTGCCTGGAGGTAGCGCATTTCAGTCCCGACATTCTTCTTTCTGTTCTGCAGCTTGGTACTTGGTATTCCTCTTCTTGGTTGGCAATGGCCACTTGTTCTTCTCGATGGCAACCAATCTCCTATCTACTTTAAGAGTACTGTTCAAATATGAATGCAAGTAGAACGTTTTCTCATGTACTAATGCGAAAATCACCTGGACATAAATATCACAGCGTAGAAAAACATTTTACCTATACATTGATACCAAACCTGTTAAAATCCGTTCACTTTAGCCATGTATATCGTTCGATAAACACTGTCTACTCTTGATTACTAATACAAAACATGGTTGGAAGAAGGTCAGAGTACGCCGTTGAAATACGGTCCTATATTAAGAATCGTTGTATTCTTGGTATACGGTGCAAAGACATTTTTGATGAAATATGTTAGGTTTATGGGCATAATGAAATGTCTTTTCCGACAGTTTTTCGTTTGTGTAAGAAATTCAGCTGTGGGCTATGCTCAACAGAAGATGCACCACATGATCGTCGGCCGAAAAGAGCAATTAGCTAGTATGGTTGGCATCTCATTAGGAGCAGCTCATACAATTCTGAAACGGGATTTGAAAATGAGAAGGCTCTGTGCTAGATGGATTCCCCATCTGACAGATGAGCAGAAAAAGACACGCGTTCAGTGCGCCAACAACTTGCTTAAAAAGTTTCCACAATACAATGCACGGTCTTTCGCTAATGTCGTCACAGGTGACGAGACATGGGTTCACTTTTTTTAGCCAAAACGAAAGATTCAGAACAAAATATGGGCAACATAGTATTGCAAAAGACCATGCATTGCAAAGCGGACCATGAGCGTAAAGAAGGTAATGTATGCCATATTCTTTTCAAATCAGGGCCCTGCTATTCAGGTTGCTATGCCTAAAGGCAAATCTGTAAATGCGAAGTTTTACAAGAATAAAGCTCTTCGAAAATTGAAGAAATATTTCAAAGAACGAAGACCCGCAACTGGTTTGGCCAATGTCAGATTGCTACATGACAATGCGTCATTGCACAAGGCGTTCATTGTGCAAGACTATCTGAAGCATGAAAAGGTTGTTGAACTCCCTCAGCCCCCGTATTCCCCTGACCTTGCCCCGTGTGACTTATCTGTTCCCGCGGCTGAAAAATACCTTTCTGGTCGAAAATTTGTACAGCGCAAACACCTCGGTTCTGCAATATTCCAGTGCCTTCATAGTATACCTCGAAAAGACTACCGAAATGCATTCAATGATTGGATCAGAAGACTGAAAGTTTGTATATCTGTTAAAGGGGAATACTTTAAGGGGACAAAATAAATTTTTCATCGAAATCTATCACGGAATCATTTTTATGTGCTTAGTTGCAATCATATTTGAACAGTCCTCGTATACATCATGCATAACATGGCATCTTTCTTCCTGTCTTGCAGACTTCGCCATTTCAGGGTGCTGAGCATATCAGATACACTAGAGGTGTTTCGGTGTCTGTTCTTAACATATCTGGCAGCCCTCCGTTGCACCGTCTCTAGCTTCTGTACATTTGCCTGGGTGTGAGGATCCCATACTGTGCTGGTGTACACCACTAAAGGCCTCACAAGGGTAAAATATGCTCTTTCTTTGATGGAATTTGCACCGATGTTTAGGTTTCATCTCAGGAAGCCGATCGTCCGGTTGGCCTTGTCACAGATGCTTTTGGAGGCTAGTCCTATTTCAGATCGTCTGGGAAGGTAACCTTTTCAATCCTGTAGCCCTGCAAATAGTGTAGATCCTAATGAGATGGCTCATACTGTGCTATCTCATCCGGGTCTACATTGCTTGCCACCCTGTAGACGATTATTGACTATCTGATTAATCATACTATTTACATGAAGTAGTTTTCTTATATTCCTAACAGAAAACGTGACTATTTCACAGGTAAGAGTACATTCCATTCTGACAGAGGATCTTGCAATGAAAAAGTTTTCTGCTCGATGGGTACCAAAACTTCTGACAGTTGATCAAAAGCACACCAGGCGCACATTATCGCGTGCTAATCTTAACCTTTTTGAGGAACATCCTGTCAACTTTCTTCAGAGATTTGTCACCTTGGATGAAACATGGGTCCATCATTTTACCCTAGAGGCGAAACAACAATCAAAACAATGGATCTCCCCCGCCGCCAAAGAAGGCAAAGACTCTTCCATCAGCTGAGGTTATGACCTCGGTTTCCTGGGATGCAGATTGTGTTCTGCTAATAGATTATAGCTTCAAAAGGGACCAACAATCATTGGCACATACTATGCTTCACTTCTGACTCAGTTACGGGAACTTACGCAACGCGGAAAGCGGTGTGTTGATCCATCAGGACAATGCTCCTGTTCACAAGTATGTCATTGCTATGGCTTTAAATTGATTGAGCATCCGCTTTGTTCATCTCGCTTCATCAGACTTTCATTTCTTTCCAAAACTGAAAACGGCTAATTCAGGCACCCACTTTCAGTCCGATGATGACGTCTTATCTGCAGTGGATGACTAACTGAATACTCAAGAAAAGGAGTTCTATTAAATTGGCATTTAGGCCATTTAACACCGTTGGCAAAAAGTGTATAAATACTGAAGGGGGTTATGTTGAAAATAATACAATATGTCCGACAAAATTAAATCCTTCAATATGAGGCTCACAGCATATCAATCAGCCCTCGTATACATGTTGTTTGTTATGAAAAGACGCATCGAATGATGTCAACTGGGGATCTCTGGGGTATGCCCCACCCCTCGACTTCATATAGGGCTTAATATCTAAGAAACCTTTCAGAAACCTACCCCTAAACAATATTATTGTTGTTCCTTATGATAATCTGCATAAAGTGATACTTATACGGGATCCCCACAGGCTATGCCCTACACCATCCAGTTCACATATGGTTTAATATCATAGCAATCGTTCATATCCCCATCCCTAAACCATATATATTGTTGTTCATTATAATAAGACAGTTTCACTGACATTGACAGTGTACATGTATTTCCAGGGGGTATATATATGCCCCACCCTCCTCCGTTCATAAGAGGCTTAAAACCGTCCTGATCCCCATCCCAAAACCATAAAGTTGTTATTTGTGATACATTTCCTTGTGTTTTTTTTTTTTTTTTTTTTTTTTTCGTTTTTTTTATTTAGAGCTACAGATAAGTAATATATCATCTTAATTACTCTTGGCAAAAATAAATGACAGATTCTTGAAAATATATATGTTGACAGTATATGGGTAACATTACTGTTACAGTACTGAATTCATGTCCTAAGCATGCTTATTTATTCTTTTATTCCATTTTTCTTTCTCTCTATGCAAGTCCCATTATAAAAAAAGTTGTCGACTTTCTCAGAAACTATAAAAGCTAGAAGCCTCAAACTTGGTATTCCATGTAATGATGATGGCTTGTACAGTGTAAGACACAATGGGCTTTCTTGGCTTTTTTTTTTTTTTTTTTTTTTTTTTGCTTATCTTTCCTTTTATTCTTTCTCTCCATATAGGCCAATATTAAAATTTTCGCCAAAGATTTCTCAACATCTTTTTAAGCTAGAAGTCTAAAATGTGTACGAGACAATGAGTGCGCACCGACCAATCGGGACTTGGAGAAACAGACTGGACTGCATGGCGTTTCTGTGCAGAGATGAAACGGACCGAATTTTTTTAGTACTGGTGAACTACTTTAAGAGGACCTAAGCCTGTCCAGGAAAAGTGGTGCAAGTCATTCCTTAAACCCTACCGGTTTCTTTTGACGAAATGGTTTGATGTGTCATTTCATCTCAATGTCAGAGAGAAGCCCCACAAAGTCGGAAAAAACGTCTCCAAAAATGACCTAAATAGCGTTGAAAGGGATGTAAAAGCTCAACACAGAATTCTTTGTCTCCGAATATGCCAATGTTGAATTTATGTCAGATTAATGATTTTGGATTAACGCTTTGGTACTACGACCTAAACTACATTTCACAGGAACTATTAACCCATTTAGTACCAGAAACCCCCAAAGGTACCCTCGCAAACAGTGCAGGCAAAACGTTGTTCAGCCATTTTCCTAATACACAAACTGACATCCCTAAATTTTGAAATGGACGCCTGCTATATACAAGGAGGAAGATTCCATTTGGTACAAGAACTATTAAAGCAAGGAGCCTAATTTTGCAGCAAAGATTCTTGGATGGGCCTCTACTTACCATAGATTTTTTAAAACGCTATGGGTTGTTGAAATACATGGCTGCCAGGGGACAGGACCCACCTGATCTCTGGTTAGCGAAGTGGCCCATGGGTCACTTGTTTCGCTGGGGATCGACAAATTTTTTAGCCGACGCACAGGAGATCCTACTAGATAATTGCGCCCAGCGAAGACTGATCAGCCTTCAGACTGTTGATTTTGTTGCTACAGAGGTCGAATCCAACAAACTACATGTACGTGTGTTTGTTTGACTTGAGGTTTTACGTTCCCGTCAACACTATTAACGTCATTTTGCAGACGCTGCTTCCCATTTTGTGGGACTTTTACACGACATTGAGATGAACTGACAGTTCAAACCTTACCACCAAGGTTTAAGAAGCAGTCCCACTCGCGGCAGGCTTAGACCTATGCGGTTTACCAGAACTCGAGTTTGGTCAGCCTCAGCTTTACGTGGAAGCACCATGCAGCAAAATATATTTCTCCAAGCCACGATGGGCGGGGGCGACCAACAAACTACCCGCAAATAATGTTAGCATCGTGGTTTGCCCATCAATCGATGATTACTGTTTAAGTGTTTAATCGACAATCGGCCTTTCAAAGGCTGATGACTGACGACATCAATGAATCAAGCTTAAGCTATGTGTGTGTGGCAAGTATGTTTGATTTTAACGTCCAGCCTACGAAGGCGGGACCCGGCTTAAAGACTCATCAGAAAGTCTGGAGAAGCCCGGAATCGAATCCACGAACCCTGATTTATGAGTCGAGTAGCATAACCACTACATCACGCAGGCGTCTACAGCTAAAGCTATAAGGGTTGGCTTTGGAAGACGCACGTGAAGCACTTGCTGGTCGGAGTCTTTGCTCATCGCATATCTCATCTCGTATGCTTTGAAGTCTCTGTTCCAATTTGCTTGATTTGGAGAAGAGTGAGTGTTTGAGTTTTACGTCCCAACAACAGCTAAGGTCATACGGAGACGGGATCTCGGTTTAAAGACTCATCCGAAAGTCTGGAGAAGCCCGGGATCGATCCTGCGATCCCTGGTTTACAAGGCGAGTAGCGTAACCACTACACCACGGAGGCTTCTGGTGATTTGGAGTTAAACGGCGTAGTGAACACCATTTAAGGCAAATCCGGCATCAAAGCATCCTGTTTTTGCCATTTGTACACAACAAGGATCATGTCAGTATGCGTATCAAAGCTGTCTGATCAGCATCTAAGTATTGGCTGCTTCGACCGAACGATATACAGTAAAATTCCTACATTAAGACTACCTTTGGGGCTGTTCAAAAGTGGTATTAAAGACCTCTTCTGAACAGTCCAAAAGACGGTCCCTAACCGGAGGACACTGTGGGCAGAAAACACAAAGAAATGTTAAGTGGACCCTTCAAAATAAGCTTTCCAATTAGTCTTAATTTTAGATGGTCTTAATAGCGGGATTTTACTGTAATTATCTAGTTTTCAAGACTCTTGAAAGTCTGTGTAGCTGTGAAGGGAGGCAGGTTTGACTTACCTGGTCGCAAACCAGAAGGCAGGTTTTCGCGTTACAGAGTTCATACAGAATAATTAATTACACCAAAAGACTACTCACTCTATCATAAATTTGTGTTTGCTTTGTCTCATCCTGAAGCGGGTTCGGTGTTTTTTGAATGAACTCCAGAAATTTCATGTTAAACGATGTTTCAGAATTTCGCACTGCAGCATCTGTACTGTCATTTTCAAACGATATTTTATGTATCTTATCTACAACACTGTCTAGAATGGAATCGTTTGAAGAATTATTACAGCCAGTTAGACGTTTTGAATGACACTGTGATGTGTCTGTAGATGGGAATTCGACAACAGTCGGATTGTGCTCCAAGGCAGATGCATTTAACTTCTCGGAATCAACATCTTTTCTGTCGGAATTATAACGGTTGTTCAAAATTTCTGGCCCATAACAAAGTACGGGAGAAATGTCGCTTAACCAGCTCTCAAACGACCACCTAGAAAACATCTTTGAAATCGTATCAAATGACAATTCTAAGACCTTCCAAATAACCGATCTTCTATTCTCAAGAGACGGGCGACCAATAAGCAAGTTACTGGAGGTGTTATTCAATTCCATGTCAACAGAAGTGGCATCCGGCAACATGCTTTCCAGCAATGCGCATGTTTGAAAATGACGGCAAAACATTTCATCAGACATCGTATCCAAAACTGTAAACGGCGTGGTACCACTTTTAAACAACTGAGTGGGAGGACTACTATTAAGTCTGCGCAGATTAGCAGAAAACATATGCTTTGTGTTAAACTTGATTTCACTTGCCGTTGCATTCATCATGTCGTGTATGTTCTTCCATGATGGTTCCATGAGGCCGTCAAAGAACGGAGCAACGTTCTTTCGTGGTGGCTCTACATGACTTTGGAAAGAGAAATTCAGTTTTATTTCTTTAACTGATTGAACACGTTCGTTTTCACCAGATTCACTTATATTTTCGAGCAAATTCTGCTGGGCATCAAACTGTTCTTTAATATCTACTCGTGAAGTTTTACCATACGGGTATCTAGTTTCTGTAATGGAAATTGGTTCATTTCCTTGTTTCTTGTCCAATTTGTCTCCGCCTAATGCAAGATTATCTGCTTTGGTGACAGGCTTACAAATTTCAGGCATATTAGATACGCTTATTTTATTGTCTCTGCTAAAATCTATCTCCCGTTCAAGAATAGGCATATCGGTGTATGTTATTTTGCTTCGAACTGTTTCTTCACTCTGACCTTTCTTAGAACTTTGTACATGAACCATCTTTGATAATGAGGTTTGATTGTCGGGAATTAAGAGGCCATCATCTAAAAGCACGTAATTATAAATTTGTTTTTCGACGCCACTGACATGTGTGCCGCCATGTTCATTGTCTTGTTCAGTTACCTTACAATAAACATTTTCGCTTATGAAATTATTGTTAGAGTTTTCAAAGGCTTCTTTTTCTTTGTTCCGATAGCCATATGGATTTTCATCTGAACAGTATCGTTCAGTTTCATTTTCCAATCCGTTATCACGCTTCCAATGTACTTGTGTTTGCAAGTTTCCCCGTATAACGTTTCTTACATTATAGTGCATATCTTGTGTATTTACCTCGCAATTAAATGAAACCACTCCTGAGGGATTTGCGTTTTTCTTATGGTTCTTGACAGGTCCCTCTAGGAAATTATCTGTTTTTGGTTGGCCAAAGCTTTCAAAATTTTGATCCGCATCACCGCGTTTTTCGCATTTCTTCCTTTCAGCGGTTTGTATCCCATATAATTTTATTTTGAGTTTTTCCTTAGTACTGTGTTCCTCCGCGCTTCTTTTTCTATAGTATAAATCAGTTGTTTCGTCAATTAACAACTCGGCGAATCTTTCCAAGTCGTGTTCTATATCATCAGCGTCTGTGTTACTCTTGTAAGAATGAGTTTTCTGATTGTTAGTTCCCGTCTTTAAACCTGCATTTACCTTGCTATCGCAAGGATCAATGCTGTCCTCTTTCATGCCAAACCTTTCTGGCAACTGTTCTTTCATACTGGCATGTTATAAAATCATGTCTCGTCCGGTTACATCCACGCATTCATGAGACTTATAAGCGCGAAAGTCACTGTTACAGATGGCAAAACCGATACTTTAATGTTATCGGATACACATGGCACATTGGACCGCGAAAATCTAAAAAGGGGCCTTCGATAATCTGCGCTTGACGCCGCAGACAAAACTCAGCCTTCGTACTCACTTAGAAAACATCATTCCCTGTCTACATAAATAAACCTACGGTCACCGATCTCGATATAGCATACAGAGAATACAGATCAGAAAGTGTGGACGCGCAGGCTGATCTGTGTATTCTCTGGGACATATGCTCGAAAGCCCCTTTTCGCCTATTATTTTGCAAGAAAGACAACATCTGGGACTACCGGTTTATTTTTCCTGTACTTTGCGTCTCTACCCTTATATGAACGAATTTGCTACTTAGCATAAGTTCTTGTTTTCATGAGTAGACCCATACTGGCAAGGGAGATAAACTACACCACATTTACTTCGAAAGAGTTGCCTCCCCTGAAAGTGTATCCATTCCCTTTGAAAACAGCTGTGATCATCACTTGTGCAAGCTTTTTTTATTTCATTTTAATAGTTTGAAAATCGATGAAATTTCTCGCAGCCCTTCAAACAACTTTTGCAAGCTCATGTAACTTATTTTTCTTTCTATTTTTTCCCCTTTGTAAATTACATTTCGTGCACAGCAAAGTTAGGTGAAGTTCCTTGTTCAATGATATATACATGTATGTGTCCTGCACAGCAAACCACACGTGACATAAGACCTGCGAAGACAATGATCGACCTGTATAAGACAAACAATGATACATCAGTCTGCTAGTCTGGACAGAGTAATCGTTCTATGGATCACAAATTGTCATTCTCTAGTCAAACCCCGGCTGCACAAGCTGATACGCACACACACATACGACATTTGCCATTCCCAGGCGCATATACGTTCCGTGACTTCAAACACAGTTAACAAAATCAGTTCTAAAGCTCATGACTAGCCGAAACTGTTGGCCACGCCCTTTTCACACCATATTATTATTATCCAAATTTGTAATTTTTATTGTAACTCCCGACGAAACCTTGCGCCACCAATGTTCAAAAGGAAAAAAAAATCACTGTGTATGAATCCCTTTCATGAAGAGATTACTTTCAAAGGAATGAATATGCTTCCTCCGGGGCTGCAGATTCTTTCGTTTGAAAGTATAATCCCTGAGGGAAGCAAGAAAATTTATTTAATGCGAGAGTAGTGTCCCTTCCAAGTTCCAAGGGTATCTATTCACCTCAAAGCGTTTTCAATTGATGAACAGTAAATTTCCTATTAAAACCACTTTTGGGACAGTTCAAAAGCGGTCTTTTAGACCACTTTTGAACAGTCCCAAATGTGGTCTCTGACCAGAAGGCATTATATGCAGAAACCTCTAAAAAAGAATAACTGCAAACTACTAAATAAGCCTTTTAAAGCAGAATTACTCTTAATTTTAGGTGGTTTCACTGTATTATCCGAGTATAGATGAAATGTAGTATCAATATTTGTACTGTTAATAAATAGCTACTACAGGTAGCAAACAAGGAACTGTTTCTTTTTTTCCTCAAATGTATACGCTGTGAAGATATTGATTTTAACGTGTATTTTGAAGGAAATTTCACCAAAACAAATTATGTTACGTGGCCGCTCATAACAAGTAATGGATTTTCTTTGTATCGTTTTGTTTTGGAGTTTGACAGCCCAGTAAATACCATAAAGGTATATATAGCTGAGAAAACCCCACATTCCCTTCTCTAAACCTGTTTTGAATCTGTACATGGTCTATTCGAAAGCCACAGAAATGGTTCGAAATTCAGTTACCCAACTTAAAGAATATGGTTTTGTCAACGAACTCTTTCATGCACTAAGCGCAGAGGCACAAACCCTTCATTAGTTCGAGGGTTTGTGCAAAACCTTTATATTTTATAATGCTATATTTACATATAAACGTCTTGTACTATAACCTTCACTCGGGCCAGTGGCAGGTTATGTACATTCAATAAACAATAAACAATTTAATTTGAAACTGTTGCTAAAAGGTGTTTTTTTGGTTTTTTTTTTTTTTTGTTGTTGTTTTTTGTTTTTTGTTTTTTTCCTTTCTATTTCAGCTTTGTCAGCCATTTTGTCCTGTCGAGCAGATGCATCTTAAGCAATTTAGTATCGGATCATTCATAGGTCTGTGGGTTTTCTTTTAATTGGTCCACTGATGAAACTTTTCAAAATAGGACATTGGCCTAGGAGGAAATGTCATTTAAATGTTTATTTGTTTGTTGTTGTTGCTTGTATTTATGTTTTTGTGCCGACGGCCATTTTGTTCAGCCGAGCAGTACTGTTTAAGCATTTTGGTAAAGTGTCATAAAGTGACCCAGAAACATTTCTGTGAAATCATTGCGAAATTTGTGGCATGAAGTCGTTTGATGACGTTTCTGTTTTTAGCTCCGGCGGATCCGTTTGTTTAACAAAGCAGAACCATTTGGGCAATTTTGATTGAGTGGGTGAGTTGGTGTGTGTGTGGGGGGGGGGGGGCATTTAAGGAACATAGCTATGACATTATTCATTATTTTGAAGTCATTTGCCAAAGAGGAGATATTATTTAAAGGATTTTCTACTATTAGCTCTGGATGCCATTTTGTTCTTTTAGCAATTCTGTTAGAGAGGCCATCACGAAAACACGCCTATATAATTTTGACCCCCTTGAACCCCACTTTATATAGTAAAAGCTCGGGTTTCCGGGGGTATACCTTATTTTTCTTATTTCTGCTCTAAAATATAGATTGTGGGTACTCGTTAGAACCGCCTCGATGAGGTGGTTCTAAGGAGTGCCCACAATCTATATTTAGAGCAGAAATAAGCAAAATATCACAATTTTTCATCATAAAAAATTCATTTTTTCGGCAATAAAGGTGGCAATGTATTTGTATAGGCGTGTTTTCCTTATGCCTAGGAGTGAATGAGAGAGTAGGTAATTCAGTAAGTAAGTAAATACTTTATTTAAAGAGGGTGATATATACGTAAAATACAAGTGACAGTTAGAAGCCTCCATGGTGTAGTGGTTACGCTACTCGCCTTGTAAACCAGGGATCGCAGGATCCCGGGCTTCTCCATGCTTTCGGATGAGTCTTTAAACCGGGGTCCCGTCTCCGTATGACCTTAGCTGTTGGTGGGACGATAAACCCAAACAATCACTCACTCAAGTGACAGTTAATCTTTCACGAAGCCCTCAGTATAAGCAATATATGAGCCCCGCCAAGCGAATTTGGGTCTTCGAGCATTCCGTCATGACAAATTTTAACTGCGGATGCCCAGCAATTCAGAGGGGCCAGGGATATGGCTTTCTGTCTGAAGGTTCCTCTTGATTCACTGCTTGTATGAGCGAGCAGCGAAGATTCTGGCGAGACTGCGCAGATGCGCAGGCTCGCCTGAACCTTCGCTGCTCGCATAGGCGATAAGTACCAAAATCGCTTGACGGGGCCCATATAGAATCTTACATTCAAACAAGCAAATTTGTGTCATCGAGTCATCAACTGTGTATGCGATTCTACCGTTTCATGAATTCACCAGAGATCTTATCCCCGTCAACACTATTAGACTTTGCTTCCGATTTTGTACGACTTTAACATGACATCAAGATGAAATGGCATCTCAAGCCCTACCGCCTAATTGTAGGAGAAACCCGACTCGCACCACTTTTCCTGGACAGGCTTTTACATTCTAAGCGGCTTTCGGGCGCGGAAGCCCCATGCAGCACAGTCCATTTCTCCAAGCCCCAGATGAGTATCCCCTCAAACCATCAAAGGGTTCATTTAAAGGTTCGCTCTGGTGGCCGTGAGGAACCATTTTAGCAATTTTAGGGGCATAAGAGGACCAGTTTTGTAAAACTAGTTTGAAACTGGATATGTCGTTTTACGGTATTTCCTATTTTTAAGTCTGACTGCACCCCCACCCCCTTTTTTATTTTTATTTCTTCCTGCCGAGCAGAACCATTGGGGCAATTTTAGAAGAGGAAAAAGAGGAACATTTCTGTGAAATTATTTTGAAATTGGACGATTTGACTAGGAACAGATGTACAGTGACATTTCGCTATTAAGGGGAATGGGAACACCTGGCACATTTTTCCGCCATTTTTCAAAGGGAGACAACTTTCGGGACTTCCTGTTCGCTTTCCTATAAGCTCTGTCCCACTGAAAAAGGGGTCAACTCTTAAAGGAAAGAATTTGCTCCTCTGGAGCAAATTCTTTCCTTTAAGAGTTGACCCCTATTGACATGGGAGACGAAAATACTTTTGCAGGAGTTGCCTCCCCTGAAGGTGTTCCCATTCCCCTTAAGACCATCTAAAATTAATACTAACTCTGCTATAAAAAGCTTATTTTGAAGCGTACACTTAATTTTTCTTTGTGTTTTCTGCCTTCAATGTCCTCTGGTCCTGGACCACCTTTGAGGCTGTTAAAAAGGGGTCTTTAAGACCACACCACTTTTAAGACCACTTTTGAACAGTCCCAAGATGGTCTTAATATAGGAATTTTACTTATTTAAAACTTTTTCTTTCTATTTTTAGCTCTGACAACTATTCTGCTCTGTCAAAGGGACATAAAATGAACATTTATGTAAAATTATTGCATTTGGGTGATTGGCCTTGGAAATGTGGTACAGGAGCGGAAACATTAGAACATTTCTGGGAAAATATTATTGGCCGAGCAGATGTCGTTTAAAGGTTTTTGTTGTTGTTTCAGTTCTTGCGGCGATTCTTTTCAGCGGAGCGAACCCATTTCAGTGATTATGGATCCCTGCAACATTTATATGAAATTAGTTTGAAATCGGACACTTGGCCCAGAAGGAGATATTGCTTAAGTATACATTGTTGACGGACGATGGACGACGGCGGACATAAGAGAAATCACAATAGCTCACAATGGCCACTTGGGCTTTAACAAGAGGTCCAGGATGTACCTGTATCACTCACCTGAGTCAAGATCATACAGTACAATCGGTGCCTTAGACGAAAATTTGTCCTCCCTCCCCTTCTCTCTCTCTCTCTCTCTCTCTCTCTCTCTCTCTCTCTCTCTCTCTCTCTCTCTCTTTTCAGCAGGAGAGAATTGGTCCTCATCATTCATCATATAATAATACGCTGCGCCCAAAGCACAAATGGCTAAATGCTCTAAACCTCTATTGGTCCTAAGGCCGTCTCCGGACATGGCATACAATCAATGAGTCTATTGACAGCTTCGATTGTTCCTTTATACATCAACCCTGTCACCCTGAATTTCTGAAGTAGACTCTTCTATCTTTGAACTTCAACAAGTCCATTCTTGGCAATAGGGTTTGTTGTAAAAGATGTGCGCCCAGCGAAAAATCAGATCAGCCTGCGCATCCATATAGTCTAATGAGAGACTTCTCTTGCTACATGAAGGAGCATTGGATGCTTAGGTATCCTTAGAGAGCAAATGTGCAGACTTCGCAGATGCGCAGGCTGATCTGAGTCTTCGTTGGGCGCCCATGTCTTATTGTAGGTTTTGCCGTGCGCTGGCTCATTTGGCATCTACAACTACTAAACTTTGGAATAGTACTGGAGAAAATATTCCGGGCATCCCTATACAGATCTGGTACCTACGTTTCTGTGTGTTGTTGAATTGTGGTGCACAGCGGTCAAGTATCTATCTTTGTTAAGAAACTGTACCAGCGTGTGTTTTTGGCGGACTATTAGGGATTGTCTCCATTTCGCCAAGTCACCGACGCTACGTCATCGCCGGCAAGTCAATCGAGCAGCTGCATTCTGGGCCTTCTCGATCTGTTGTTTTAACATGGAGATGCCAAACCGGGAATTTATTCCCTAGTTCAGTTTTATTGTTTGTTTGTTTGATTTGCGGTTTAACGTCCCCGTCAACACTGTAAAGGTCATTTTGGAGACGTTGCTTCCAATTTTGTGGGACTTCTACCCGACATTGAGATGAAATGACATCTCAAGCCCTGTCGCCCAATGAAACCAATAGGGTTTATTAGCATGGACGAGCCGCCTCGCACCGCCGTTCCTGGACAGGCTTAGATCCACTGAGCGGTTTACCAGTACTAGTGTGCGGTCCGGATTCAGCTCTGCGTGGAAGCATCATGCAGCCCATATATTTCTTCAAGCCCCTTTGGGCGGGGCCGTAGTTCAGTTTTGTATGGCTTTTGTCTGCCTATGTGCAATATCAGAATCAAGTCTACGAAATCCCATTGCTCTTGTTGCTCTTGATGTGATCTCTGAAATATGCTATATTCAGTGATGGTGATACCAGGATATCAAACTGACTGAACCTGGTCCAGTATTTGCTGGTGTAGTGAGCAGTCAAACTTAATCTGTGCCGTGCCACCCTCGTTGGCCAGTCTCGCCTGCCAAACGGTCTCCAAAATGTGCTATCTCGCAGAAAGAGACAGAAGGAGAATATATACTCCTATACATGACAGCAAACAAACGGACATATGCACTGACATTATCGCAGATGTCGTCAATGAAAGCCATGAAATGGATCAGTCCAAAACTGGGACTGTGTCTGTTTTTTTGCCATCTATGACAAGTTACTTGTGAGCGCCCAGACAACCATGAGCTTACCCAGCAGGCAATGTTGAGTCAAGGCTGTGTGGCTACTGGGTATCCTCCTATGTATGGATCCTCTTATCCTACAGTTGTCTATTATTTTTTTACAATACTAATACTAACCCATTTAGTACCAAATGGAATCTTCCACGTAATATATAACAGGAGTTCATTCCAAAATTTAGGGGTGTAAGGTTGTTTTCTTCAACATTAATTTGGAAAATGACTGAACTTTTAGCAAACATTGGAGGCCCTGATCAGACGCCGCGTTCTGCGGCGTCTGATTTGGGCCTGCACTGTTTGCCAGGGTACCCGTTTAGGGGTTTCTGGTACTGAATGGGCTAAACGAAACGCTCTAACCCACAGACAGCACAAGCATTTTGGTTCATAATCGTCGTCGGTAATGTCTTTTAGCATTACATAAAAACTGTTGAACTTCAAAAGGTCAAAGGGTAGGGGAGTGAGATATAGGAGAAGAATAGTAACACATATAGATATGTTTGAGTTCTACGTCTCACCAACAGCTAAGGTCATACGGAGACGGGACCTTGGTTTAATGACTCATCCGAAAGGCTGAAGAAGCCATGATCGATCCTGCGATCCCTAGTTTACAAGGCGAGTAGCATAACCACTGCGCCACGGATGTTTCTTCTTCCATCTTTGAATTTGGACACATTCATAGTTGCCAAAAGCGCTTATCGGAAAAGATGGCTATGGGTTATAGTTATAGGTTGTGCACTGAACACAAATGTTGTCTAAACCCTAACCATAGTGTAAAACTAGTGCAAAGTCGATTGGGGGCCAATCGCAAATATCCGCACTTTTACAATAAGACCTTTGACCCCGGAGATCACAGCCAGCATCCGAAACCTTATGTGTAATCTACACATCCCAGGCAATCATCCTGTCAAATATAAACACCATCCGACGACCGGTGTAGGAGGAGTTCGCGTTACGAGGAAATGTGCACTGACTGACGGACGGACGGACTGACTGACGGACGGACTGACGGACGGGACCAATTACAGAAAAGTGCGGATGTAAAAACGTGTTGCCGTATGTACATAGATATATCATGTAATAATTTGCCTTGAGGACTTGGTAACACATCAAAGTACGCTCTCATTACTTCAGTCGAACTTCGATAACTCGAATACCATTGTTTGTTTGTTTGTTTGTATTGGAGTTTAACGGCCCATTCAGCACTATTTAAGGTTATTTTGAGCCGGTCAGTTTACATATCCACATTTTTCCTGGGCAGGCGTATACGTAAGTGGTTAACCAGAACAGTGCACATTCTTTTGCCAGAAACTGACAACTGCCCTTCTTAAATCAGCGGAAGGGAGAGAATGACCGTAGAGAATATTTCATGGTCAATCTCCACGAAAGAATGTTGTCGACTCCGGCAGATATCGATCCCGCGTCCTCCTGATCACCAGTCAGACGTGCGCGCATCCGACTGAGCTACCGAGGCCGGCCTTGTCTTGAGGAATACAAACCACTTGGTAACACATCGAAGTACACTCGCATTACTACAGCCGAACTTCGATTACTCGAATACCTATGGGACCAAGAAAATTTGTTCAAAATAGGAGTAGTTCGAATTACTGAGGTTTTATCATAGTTTCAGGTAAGGTTGCCACGATTAATCGTATAATCGATTAATCGATCGATAAATTCCACAAAAATGATTATCATTTCTGATTTGCTTTTAATCGATTACTTGACAGGTACAATTTACTACCCAACGTTATGCCTAAAATAGCTGGATGAGCGGCAAACAGTGCCGACCCTGATGAGACGCCGCATTATGCGGCGTCTCATCTGGGTCTACACTGTTTGCTCAGTATAATATATATATATGGTAAAGTGCAACATATGGTAAGTGTCATGCTCAGACAGGTAAAATAATGATAAAAAAATCTTAGCGATTACTAATCGATTATCGATCGCAATGACAACACTGATAATCGATTATCTTTTCAGCTCCGATTAGCCAGCCCTAGTTTCATGAAGCATAATGGGGATCACTTTAATACCTTAACAATCTTCTAGAACATAAAGGTAAGTTGTAGGGCTGTAACGATACAGTCACCCCACGATACGATACGTATCGCGATACTTGCCTCACGATACGATACATATCACGATACTACTTTCTTGCTTAAATCAAAGCTCGAAAATTTTCAAACTGTGTCAAAACCATCTCAGGGTTCAATCTTGGGTAACAAAGCTTCTGTAAGATGCCCATATTTGTAATAGAAGTGATCAATGTATCTCAGTAACAATTAAGATCTTTGTAATTTGTTTTAAAATGGTCTTGAAATAGCTTAAAGCTGTCATTTTTGGAAATTGTACTTTTTGGCGTATCGTCAGGTATCGCGATATTAGCCCCACGATACGATATGCGTATCGTCTGAAAAAGTATCGCGATACGATACGATTTCAATGAATCGTTTCACCCCTAGTAAGTTGTGTGTACTCATAAGAATCGCCTCATTGGGACGAATCTAATGAGTACACACAACCTACCTTTTACCGATCAAATCAGGAAAACATCCCTAAATTTGTTTGTTTGTTTCAACTGAAGTTTAACGTCCCCGTCAACACTATTTAGGTCGTTCTGGAGACGTTGCTTCCAATTTTGTGGGACTTTTACCAGCCATTGAGATGGAATGACATCCAAGCCCTGTCGCCCAATAAAAACAATGGGGTTTATATGCATGGATAGTCCGACTCGCACCACTTTGCCTGGGCAGGTTCAGACCCCTAAGCGGTTGACCGGTACTCATGTGCGGTCCATTTCAGCTCTGCATGGAAGCACCATGCAGCCCAGTCTATTTCTTCCAGCCCCGATGCGTGGGGACTTACCTCCATAAATATCCAAATATATGGACATCTGAAGGTATTTGAAGAATTCTTCAAGGACTCCAGGGGCCAGTTGTTCAAAACTAACGACGTCGTTAGCTAACGTATCGTTAAAACTTTGATCATTCAATATGGTGCAAATACTTATATTTTTGCTGAAAAAATGTGAGCAGCTTTTGCATTTTTCCAGCAAAAATACCAAAATTTTAAATATTAAGCTTGCTAGAACACTTAACAATTTGACCACTAACGAGCTCGTTAAGCTAACGATGCTTTGAACAACTGACCCCAGAACAAGTTCGAATTAGCCATGGTAAACGAGCTATCCGTGTACGAGTTTTCGAAGTTTCACTGTGTTTTGCTTATTCGCATTGTTCTGTATTTCAATAGAATCAAGACACTGAGCAACAATTTTCCTGGGCATGACAACCACCCTTCTGGATAAGGTGGAAGGGAGAGAATGACCATAAAGAAATATTTTATGACCAATTTCATAGAAAAAAAATGTTGCCGGATATTCAGGTTAAGTGCTGATTTGCACGACTTTGGTTCAAAAGTGAAAACCAAAGTAATGTATATCAATTACTTTGGGAAATAAGTTGTCTTAAAGCGACAAGTCATATTTCTTAGACGACCGCAGAATGCCATTATTGGACTTGGGAGCATCTTTAAGTAAGAACAGCATGCTGTACGGTTTTTGTTTGAGGTTTAACGCCCCTCTCAACACAATATAGGTCATTTATGAGACATTTTATATTTTGGAGACGTTGCTTCAAATTTCATGGAACCTTTACCCGATATGGAGATGGAATGACGCCCCAAGCATTGCCGCCCAATGAAACCAATACGGTTTATATGCATGGACTCGCACCACTTTGCCTGGGCTGGCTTAGACCCTCTTAGCGGTATACCAGTACTCATGTGCGGTCATTTTCAGTTCTGAGTGGAAGCATCATGCACCCTAATCTATTTCGCCATGCCCGATGGGTGGGGACCCGCATGTTGTGCGTGTTTAATATCACTGAAGAGTATGGAATACAGTATTTTACCAATTTTGTACCGGAAATCCCCAAACTGGATACTGGCAAACAGCGCAGGCCAAGATCAGACGCCGCAGGGCCGGCGTCTGATGAAGGCATACACTGTTTGTAAAACCATCAACAGTGTATATGTCATTTTTGCGACTTGCTTCCAATTTTGTGGGACTTTTACCCGACACTGATGTTACGAGATGGAATAGGAAACCTCACTGGTGCTTATGCACATCTAAATTATTTTAGTAGGTATATGGTAGGGCGGTGCGAGTGAAATATTTTAGGTGAAATATGGTAGGCAAAATGTGCTGCTCCATGCACAAGTCATGCACATATCATACGATGTATGCATGAGTGGTTTGTGGAGATCTGTTTTTACAATACAGGGGGCCGCTATAAGGCTGAGTTCTATAAAATTTGCCTAAAAATCGCCAACCCCCAAATTGTGCCATATATGATTTTCATTCCCGCCACGTGTTGTGTGGGTGTTCGTTTTGACAGAAGTCATGGCATTGATTTATAGGGTCGTTTCATCAATTTTTCCTATGGGAAATATACTATTTGAACGCAGATCCATTATCTGCTCGATTTTTGCTATCTAGCTTCAATTGTGGACGGTATCTCCACCTCGCCACGATTTTAGCAAGCTAATATGAGTATGCATGATTTTCCGGTAGTATTCATAGATATAAAAACCCTGAGAAAAACGAACACTTTAGCAGCAGGTCAAGTTGTAACGAGTTTCCACAACATTGTGTCGGGAAAGTGAAAGTATATTGAAAGGTATATTAAATCTATGTTTAGTATTATTTTTGTATGAACATGCTTGTAGGTTTTTGAGGGGTTTACTTCTAGTATATTCCAACTTTCTGAAGCCTATTCTGAATTCACTGTTGAAGCCTGTAGTGATTAGGCTACTGCTTTGCCAGCTAGAGGTCACAGGATCCCAGGCTTCTCCAGTAGTAGAATGAGTCTTTCTAGGTGAGGTCCTGTCTCATTCTGACCCTAGATGTTGGTGAGACGTAAAGTTTGGACACCCGCTCATTCTAGATTCATTTAGGTTTTTAGACCCCTTTTGTAGAATGTAATTAATAAACGCCGGGTCACTTGTTTGATCCATGACTTTTGACTAGCTGTGGTTAGAAAACCGTGGTTCCGTCTCAATATGATATTAGGTGTAGAGGGGACGTAAACTTAAGACGGGTTTAACCATATCTTCATCATCAGGGCAAACTCTTACAAGAGCCTGTCGGGTTATCCGTGATGATGAACCGTAATGAATTTTATTTTACAAGCGTGTTCAGGTTGAGTAGAAATAATTTTGCTCAAGAAGAATTATAAGTTCATTTTGTAATGATGCCGTTTTTGTCTGATAACTCAGTTTGTGCATGTATGTACATATAAAGAACGTGATGATAAGTGGGAGTATTTGGTCGCCACACGTCATAACGGCCTGAGCGGCGGGGATGACGTCAGCTGCGTCATCGGCGTCGCGAGGACGGTTATGGCGGGGTGCCTACCAAATACAGAGAGAATTTACGGCAAACAGTGTTGGCCCTTATGAGACACTAACAAATGTTGTGGATTATAGATGAAAATCTTTCTGTTTGTAGTTTCTATCTGTTGTTAATGTAATGAATTTGTGAATAGCTATATTTGTGAGCCGTGTCGCGGAGAAGGATATGAAATAGAGATTGTTATGTTTCCTGTAATTGGCGGCTGACCAGGTAGCGCAAAGGCGTGGTCTGTTCAATTGCCTCTCACTTGTGATAATGTAGTGAGCACAAATTTGATGAGTATTATGCTCAGTAGTAGTGAGCATTAAGTGATTTCTGTAGTGCTCAGTAAGGAAACATGAACTTTGTGTATTCTTGTGTCAAGCGCTGGGTGCTGATAATTTGATGCACAGTCAAGTTGAGTTCTGCTGTACGGTTATTTGTCACATGCACTAATCAGCCTGTATGTCTGGTCGGCGCATGCGCAATAACGGTATATGCATGAACATGTTCTTACTTCTCCGGGAGGGGGATCATGATATAGCATGTATGTTTTGTGAATTGTATCTTAGTCCAATTATCGTAATTTGCAGGCACAACAATGTGTGGTGACCTGCTGCTCCCTGCATTATAGCAGCAGGTACTGGTACGACGCTGGGGGTTAGGGTCCAGCAAGGGCGGACGGACCACCATAAGCAGCTCATACCAGTGAACGGTGAGACCATTCAAATGAAAGAGGTCAAATAAATAACCTGCAGGCGATTCAGACGAATCAAATTAGTGCGATCGCTCAATAATACATATCAACCTGTGGTCGGCAACAATGTCGATAGACTAGTTTACACTAGTTCGCGAAAGGGAGATTCACGCGAGAGGGGGATTCACCCTAAGTTATAAACTGGCCAGTCGCGTCTTGTGTTGTTTCTTTTTGTGTTTTTGTTGTTGTTTTTGTTGTTTGCTTCTGTAGGTATTCACGTCACCCGTTCCGAGCACAGAACATTGTTTTGCCTTCGGGGCGGACGTTGTGAATTGGCTACAGAAGCAACAAATTGTGATGTTTTGTGTTAGTAAGTGTTGTATGTAGATACTGTAAATAATTCATGTCATTCATCTAATATCTTTCTTGTGCCTTACCCCACAGCTGCCCGTACACCTGTCAGAGATCACGCTCGGTTGTCTTGTCAGCATGGGGGTTTGCGGGACGCCGTAAACCCACATGTAACATTTGGTGTCAGAAGTGGGATTTGATCTCTGACTGGTGTTCCCGGCTGTGGAACAGCACATTGATTCTCTAAAACATCAATTTCAAAAAAAAAAAAAAAATGCATTGACAGCCACATTTAGAAATTAACTTAAATCTTCCTTCCTGCGTTGATGAAGTGCGAAACCCATGTATTCAACTAAATGGATACTGACAAGTTTATAATTTCTGAGCAGGAAGTCAAGGCAAACCCCACTTTTTCTTGGTAACGAAAAATTTAAGTAGACCCCACTTAATTGTGTTACCTGACATTCTACTAAGTTAAACTGGAGTTACTAATTGATCTTACCCACACATGGTTCTGACGTAGTGACGTTAATAATTTACTGACGTTGACATAACGATAGCGTTAATATTTACGCTGTGGCTTGAGGTTAGGTATGACGTAATAGAAACATTAATGGTGACTTGTTATGATCGGAGTTTTGTAATGTGATGAAATTTCGGATTGTAGCATTTTACTGTAAACGTCGTCAGTTTATGACGTCATATTAGACTACCAGTACGCAACGTCATACTTTGCTGAAAGCATTTGACATTTCAAATCGCGTGTGCTTTAATAACTAACGTTTTAGTTAGATTAACGCGTAAACACATATCTTAACGTTTTAGTTCAGCCAATTCAATCATCACTGATCATAACTGATCAGTTTATAGTGGTTTTGATAGTAACGTGAGATTTACGTTATCAATAATGGAGCGTTTAATGCAAATGGGAAAGGACTTAGGTTATGAGGGGAAGGAGTTACAATGTTTTGTTAAGGAGCAGCAAGATATTGAGCGGGCAGAAAGGCAAAAGCAAAGGGATTTAGAAAGGTCAAGGTCTGAAGAAAAGGAAAAGGAAAGGGCAGAAAAGGAAAAGGAAAGGGTACATGAACTAGCTAAGTTAGAAGTAGAAGAAAAGGAGAAGGAAAGGGCACATGAACTAGCTAAGTTAGAAGAAAAGGAGAAGGAAAGGGAACATGAACTAGCTATGTTGAATGTTAATAAGGAACTTGAAATGGCACGCATTAAGAGTGCAAGGGAGGCAAAAGAGATTAGTGAGGCCCTTTTAGAACAAATAAAACATGGGTTTGAGCTACAGCACCAAGAATTAAGGAACCAATTAGAAATGCAGAGAACGAAGCTCGAGCTAGAATTTGAAAAGCAAAAAGCTGAAAAGGTGGCTCATGCCCGGGATCCTAAGTTACCTTATTTTGAAGAGGGTAAAGATAAAATGGATAGTTATTTATCTAGGTTTGAGAAATATGCTACGGCTAATAAATGGGATGAGTGTTTGGGCCGCGAATATAAGTGCATTGCTCAAAGGGCGCGCACTTGATGTATATGACCGGTTGTCAAATGAGGATGCGGCGGATTATGAAAAGTTAAAGGATGCTTTATTAAAGAAATTTGACATGACAGAGCGCGGATTTAGGAAGCAGTTTCGTTATAGTAGGCCCGAGAAATCAGAAACGTTCATACAGTTCAGTAGTAGATTGAGAAGTTATTTAGAAAAATGGCTTAAAATGGCAAAGATAGAAAAATCTTTTCCGGCTGTCTGTGATTTCATGGCAAGGGATCAGTTCCTGGAGTCATGTAATAGAGAACTGTATGTACATCTGAAGCCAAAACAGTTTGGTAATTTAGATGAAATGGCTAGGGAGGCAGATTTGTTTGCAGAAGCGCGCGGGGGCGTATATAGTTGCATTAATAAGGGGCAACGCGATAATACAGGCGCAGCGCAGGGTAAACAGGACAAAGTTGACTCGAACAAACCGAGTGGTAGATCGGATATCAAGTGTAGCATATGCGGTAAGGGGCATTTAACAATTAAATGTTTTAAGAACCCCGACAGGAAACAATTGTATAGAGCAGAGGTAGGAGCAACTGGAGTTGGGGATAGCGGTGTTAAGGAAAATTTTAACACGCGCGTAGAGACTCAAGGTTCTCAGGTTAAGAATGAGAATACGCAGAATGTAGGTCGTGGTTATACACGTGGTCGTGGTAATTTTAGAGGGTCTTTTCGCGGACGCGGTAAAAATAATAGCACACCACGTGGCGCAGCACACCAAGTTAGTTTTTGTCAAACGGAAGTAACTAGGAAAGGTGATGAAATTGGAAGTATTTTTGAAAATAAGGTTGGTGACCCTTTGATTTCGGATAGGGAGGAGTGTAGTAAGGAAACTAGGGAAGGTGTCTGTTACTTCTTAAAGGCAAGGTTACCGACGGCACAAGGATTGGTTAATAATAAAAAGGTGGTTGTATTAAGAGATACTGGGTGTACAGGCTGTGTCGTTCGGAGAAGTTTGTTTCGGATAGTCAGTTAATAGGGAAGGAGTCAAATGTTACGTTGATTGATGAATCCACACAAAGGTATCCTTTGGCAATGATTGACATTGATTGTCCTTTTTTCACTGGGAAAACTGAAGCTTTGTGTATGGATGATACGTTGTACGATTTGGTTATCGGTAACATTGATGGATCAAAACTTCCTGATATGTCTCATTTCTCAGCTGCGGCTGTAACTAGGTCTCAAACTAGGCAGGATGAGAAGCTTTACAGAAAACTTAAGGTTCCCGATCAGATCATTAACGATGACAAGGAGGCTTTCAAGCAAGCTCAGGTTGATGATCCAACTTTGGAAAACATCAGGAAAAGGGTTGTATCTGGGAACAAGACTGTGAGTCGTGGTTTAAACCGAGGTGAAACTAGGTTTATTGAGAAAAAAGGTTTGGCATTTAGGGAGTTCACCAAGGGTAACAAAGTCTCTTTCCAACTTGTGGTCCCTCAAAGTTTCCGAGGAAAGGTGTTGAAACTGGCTCATGAAACGCTTATGTCTGGACATATGGGTATTAGGAAGACATTGGATAGAGTTGTGACTGATTTTTACTGGCCCGGTATTTGCGGTGATGTCGCTAGATTTTGTAAATCTTGTGATATTTGTCAGAGAACCATTCAGAAAGGTCGGGTCACTAAAGTACCTCTAGGAAAAATGCCATTGATTGATACGCCATTTAAGAGGGTGGCAGTGGACATAGTTGGTCCAATTGAGCCTCGATCTGATAGGAAATCTCGGTATATTTTAACCATGATAGATTATGCGACAAGGTATCCAGAGGCGATAGCTTTACCGAGTATTGAGACGGAACGTGTCGCGGAAGCGCTTATTGAAATGTTTAGTAGGGTTGGCATTCCTGATGAAATGTTGACTGATTGTGGATCACAGTTTACTGCTGAAGTAATGAAGGAAGTCAGCAGACTTCTTTCTCTTCAACAGTTAACGTGTAGTCCGAGACACCCAATTTGCAACGGCTTGATTGAGCGTTTCCACGCTACGTTAAAGCAGATGTTACGTCGCATGTGTGCTGAACGTCCAAAAGATTGGGATAAATATCTTCCAGCTTTATTATTTGCGGTTAGGGAAGTCCCACAAGAGTCTTTAGGATACTCCCCTTTTGAGTTGTTATATGGACGTAACGTCAGAGGTCCAATGGCAATATTAAGAGAATTATGGGCTGAAGAGGTACGCGATGTGCAAGTTCTTTCGACGTATCAGTACGTTATTGAGCTAAGGGAATGGTTAGAGCAGACATGCAAATTAGCGCGTGATAATTTAAAGAAGGTTCAGATTAAGCAGAAAGCTTATTATGATAAAGGCGCGAGGTCGCGTAAATTTGACGTCGGCGATAAAGTGCTGTTGTTACCACCGATAGACAGTAATAAATTATTGCTTCAATGGAAAGGTCCTTATGAAGTGGTTGAGGTAGTGAACAGAATGGATTATAAGATTGACGTCAATGGAAATGTTAACACATATCACGCTAACATACTGAAGCAATATGTGGAACGTCAAAATGTGACGTCACATTGCTTGCTTTCTGTAGAGTCCATTTCGTCAACTGAAAATGATGACGTTGACGAATTCTCATTGGAAGATTGCGCTTTTCCTACTGCAAAGCAACCAGAGACGTTTAAGGACGTCAATATTTCAGAAATGTTAACGCAGGATCAGCGTAAGAAATAGAGACGTTGATAAAAGAATACCCGGACGTACTGTCCAGTGTACCAGGACGAACTGACCAAATAGAACACGACATAAAGTTGCTGACGTCGGAACCAGTGAGGTCAAAAGGTTATGCCATACCATATAAAGTATGGGATGTAATGGAAAAAGAAATTCAAGATACGTTAGATTTAGGAGTTATTGAGCCATCAATATCTCCATACTCATCCCCTGTAGTACTTGTCCCTAAAAAAGATAATTCGGTGCGGTTCTGCATTGACTTCCGTAAACTTAATAAAGTAACAGAGTTCGATGCAGAACCAATGCCAAATATGGAGGAGGTTATAAATAAAATGTCGGGGCACAAATACTTTAGCAAATTAGATTTGTCAAAAGGTTATTGGCAGGTAAAAATGACGTCTAAGGCAAAACCCCTAACTGCGTTCGAAACCCCCAAAGGCTTGTTTCAATTCAAAACTATGCCCTTCGGTTTGGTAAACTCAGGAGCAACATTTTGCAGGCTGATGAGAAAGATTCTGTCCGAACTTTCTAACGTTGATAGCTTCGTCGATGATATGTGGATCTTTACCGAAACTTGGAAAGACCACTTGACGTCATTACGTGAAGTTTTGGATAGACTTAGGACAGCCAAGTTGACGGCAAAACCTTCCAAGTGTATGATTGGGTATAGCAGTATCGAATGTCTTGGTCACAGTGTAGCTGCTCAGTCAGTTAGACCGCAAGAAGACAAGATACAAGCTATAAAGGATGCTCCTCGACCTTCCACTAAGAGACAACTAAAGTCATTTCTTGGGTTGGCTGGTTTCTACCGCCGTTTCATTCCAAATTTCTCATCTATTGCTTCCCCTTTGACAGATTTAACTAAGAAAAGTAGACCAAACAAGATCACAGACTGGCAGGACCATCATGAAAATGCTTTCCAGACCCTGAAGAATCGACTCACGTCTAGTCCTATTCTTCGTCTTCCCATCTTTCATGATGGGAATCCGTTCATACTCCTGACGGACGCTTCTGATGTTGGTAAAGGAGCCGTTTTGCTCCAAGAATTTGAAGGGGAAGGACGACTTCCCATTGCTTATGCCAGCAAGAAACTTTTGCCTCGTGAGAAAAACTATTCTGTGATAGAGAAGGAATTGCACGACCGCAGAAAAAGCGACCGACTGAAGTCGGTTGATTTTCTAAGAGTGCCCTAAAATCACCGTGTCATTCTGTCATTCGGTCAATCTGTCAGTCTGTCTGTCCGTCCGTAACCCGTTTGTGAAAATTGGTGATAGTGACTTAACCGCTTGGAATATTTAAACAATTTTTGGCAAACTGATAGATATCAATGAGATCTAACCAATGAACTTGCGAAATATTACATTCCATTCAGTATAGCCTCGCCGAGGCGAAAAATGTGAAAATTTTTGAACTGCTTCTCCTCGGAAACCGTTCGGCCGATTGAAGTCAAATTTCATATGGAGCCTCTATGGGATGGGGGAAACCAAAATTTGCTCATGGGGTGCAGGTCACATGACCAAAATGGCCACCAAGCCATATATGGTCTGTCTGTCCGTCCGTCCGTAACCCGTTTGTGAAAACTGGTGATAGAGGCTTAACCGCTTGGAATATTTGAACAATTTTTGGCATACTGATAGATATCAATGAGATCTAACCAATGAACTTGCCAAATATTACATTCCATTTAGAATAGCCTCGCCGAGGCGAAAAATGTGAAAATGTTCGAACTGCTTCTCCTCGGAAACCGTTGGGCCGATTGAAGTCAAATTTCATATGGAGCCTCTATGGGATGGGGAAACCATACTTTGCTCATGGGGTCCAGGTCACATGACCAAAATGGCCGCCAAGCCATATATGGTCTGTCTGTCTATCCGTCCGTAACCCGTTTGTGAAAACTGGTGATAGTGACTTAACCGCTTGGAATATTTATAAACAATTTTGGCATACTGATAGATATCAATGAGATCTAACCAATGAACTTGAAAAATATTACTTTTCATTTAGTATAGCCTCGCCGAGGCGAAAAATGTGAAAAGTTTCGAACTGCTTCTCCTCGGAAACCGTTGGGCCGACTGAAGTCAAATTTCATATGGATCCTCTATGGGAAGGGGGAAACCAAAATTTGCTCATGGGGTCCAGGTCACATGACCAAAATGGCCGCCAAGCCATATATGGTCTGTCTGTCTGTCCGTCCGTAACCCGTTTGTGAAAATTGGTGATAGTGACTTAACCGCTTGGAATATTTAAACAATTTTTGGCATACTGATAGATATCAATGAGATCTAACCAATGAACTTGCGAAATATTACATTCCATTTACTATAGCCTCGCCGAGGCGAAAAATCCGTAACCCGTTTGTAAAAATTGGTTACATTGACTTAACCGCTTGGAATATTTAAACAATTTTTGGCATACTGATAGATATCAATGAGATCTAACCAATGAACTTGCAAAATATTACATTCCATTTAGGAAACCAAACTTTGCACATGGGGTCCAGGTAACAAGACCAAAATGGCCGCAAAGCCATATATGGTCTGTCTGTCTGTCCGTCCGTAACCCAATTGTGAAAATTGGTGATAGTGCGAATTTTCGAACTGGGATGGGGGAAAACAAAATTTGCTCATGGGGCCCAGGCCACATGACCAAAATGACCGCCAAGCCATATATGGTAAAAACCCTTCAAAAATAGTCTTCTCCAGAACCACTGGGCAGATTTTCACGAAACTCGATAAATGGCATCTGGGACGTAGGCCCATCATAAATTGCTAAAATGGGGACCCTGGGTTGACCTTGACCTTCTTTGTGCCTAGGTCAAACTTTGACACATATGCTTTTGTATTGGAAAATGTGAGAATGCATTTTATCCTGCATACGATTAAGAATACAGTACTAAAGTATAAGATATATTTTTGCTCCTTTATTGGGGGAACCGTTTTAGGTCCAGGTCACATGACCAAAATGGCCGCCATACCCATACACGGTAACACTCATAAAGCTAAAAGCATCCGGCGGGTCGTGCACTTCAGCTGAAGCACTGGTGTTTGGCTATTATCTGGGGTGTTGAGAAATTTCGCAAGTATCTTTACGGAGTAGAATTCTTGCTTGAGACAGACCACAAGCCCTTGTCTTATATGCAAACAGCAAACGTTCTGAATCCTCGAATTATGCGTTGGGCAATGAAACTACAGCCATATAGATTTCGGATTATTGCAATTCGGGGCCAAGAAAATTTGGGGGCAGACTACCTTAGCAGGTAATTTTCGCACGGTTGTTGTGTAAATAGCTGTCTTGTTTAGATAGGTTTCATCCTATTCCATCTCTGTACACAAAGAAAACACATTTTTGATTGTTTTTTTTTTCTCCAAAAGGGGAAACCTTTGTTACGAGATGGAATAGGAAACCTCACTGGTGCTTATGCACATCTAAATTATTTTAGTAGGTATATGGTAGGGCGGTGCGAGTGAAATATTTTAGGTGAAATATGGTAGGCAAAATGTGCTGCTCCATGCACAAGTCATGCACATAGCATACGATTTATGCATGAGTGGTTTGTGGAGATCTGTTTTTACAATACAGGGTGCCGCTATAAGGCTGAGTTCTATAAAATTTGCCTAAAAATCGCCAACCCCCAAATTGTGCCATATATGATTTTCATTCCCGTCACGTGTTGTGTGGGTGTTCGTTTTGACAGGAGTCATGGCATTGATTTATAGGGTCGTTTCATCAATTTTTCCTATAGGAAATATACTATTTGAACGCAGATCCATTATCTGCTCGATTTTTGCTATCTAGCTTCAATTGTGGACGGTATCTCCACCTCGCCACGATTTTAGCAAGCTAATATGAGTATGCATGATTTTCCGGTAGTATTCATAGATATAAAAACCCTGAGAAAAACGAACACTTTAGCAGTATGTCAAGTTGTAACGAGTATCCACAACATTGCGTCGGGAAAGTTAAAGTATATTGAAAGGTATGTTAAATCTATGTTTAGTATTATTTTTGTATGAACATGCTTGTAGGTTTTGGAGGGGTTTACTTCTAGTATACCCCAACTTTCTGAAGCCTATTCTGAATTGGCTGTTGAAGCCTGTAGTGATAAGGCTACTAGCTTTGCCAGCTAGAGGTCGCAGGATCGATCCCAGGCTTCTCCAGTAGTAGAATGAGTCTTTCTAAGTGAGGTCCTGTCTCATTCTGACCCTAGATGTTGGTGAGACGTAAAGTTTGGACACCCGCTCATTCTAGATTCATTTAGGTTTTTAGACCCCTTTTGTAGAATGTAATTTATAAACGCCGGGTCACTTGTTTGATCCATGACTTTTGACTAGCTGTGGTTAGAAAACCGTGGTTCCGTCTCAATATGATATTAGGTGTAGAGGGGACGTAAACTTAAGACGGGTTTAACCATATCTTCATCATCAGGGCAAACTCTTACAAGAGCCTGTCGGGTTATCCGTGATGATGAACCGTAATGAATTTTATTTTACAAGCGTGTTCAGGTTGAGTAGAAATAATTTTGTTCAAGAAGAATTCTAAGTTCATTTTGTAATGATGCCGTTTTTGTCTGATAACTCAGTTTGTGCATGTATGTACATATAAAGAACGTGATGATAAGTGGGAGTATTTGGTCGCCACACGCCATAACGGCCTGAGCGGCGGGCATGACGTCAGCTGCGTCATCGGCGTCGCGAGGACGGTTATGACGGGGTGCCTACCAAATACAGAGAGAATTTACGGCAAACAGTGTTGGCCCTTATGAGACACTAACAAATGTTGTGGATTATAGATGAAAATCTTTCTGTTTGTAGTTTCTATCTGTTGTTAATGTAATGAATTTGTGAATAGCTATATTTGTGAGCCTTGTCGCGGAGAAGGATATGAAATAGAGATTGTTATGTTTCCTGTAATTGGCGGCTGACCAGGTAGCGCAAAGGCGTGGTCTGTTCAATTGCCTCTTACTTGTGATAATGTAGTGAGCACAAATTTGATGAGTATTATGCTCAGTAGTAGTGAGCATTAAGTGATTTCTGTAGTGCTCAGTAAGGAAACATGAACTTTGTGTATTCTTGTGTCAAGCGCTGGGTGCTGATAATTTGATGCACAGTCAAGTTGAGTTCTGCTGTACGGTTATTTGTCACATGCACTAATCAGCCTGTATGTCTGGTCGGCGCATGCGCAATAACGGTATATGCATGAACATGTTCTTACTTCTCCGGGAGGGGGATCATGATATAGCATGTATGTTTTGTGAACTGTATCTACGTCCAATTATCGTAATTTGCAGGCACAACAATGTGTGGTGACCTGCTGCTCCCTGCATTATAGCAGCAGGTACTGGTACGACGCTGGTGGTTAGGGTCCAGCTAGGGCGGACGGACCACCATAAGCAGCTCATACCAGTGAACGAATGTGAGACCATTCAAATAGAAGAGGTCAAATAAATAACCTGCAGGCGATTCAGACGAATCAAATTAGTGCGATCGCTCAATAATACATATCAACCTGTGGTCGGCAACAAGGTCGATAGACTAGTTTACACTAGTTCGCGAGAGGGAGATTCACGCGAGAGGGGGATTCACCCTAAGTTATAAACTGGCCAGTCGCGTCTTGTGTTTTTTCTTTTTGTGTTTTTGTTGTTGTTTTTGTTGTTTGCTTCTGTAGGTATTCACGTCACCCGTTCCGAGCACAGAACATTGTTTTGCCTTTGGGGCGGACGTCGTGAATTGGCTACAGAAGCAACAAATTGTGATGTTTCGTGTTAGTAAGTGTTGCATGTAGATACTGTAAATAATTCATGTCATTCATCTAATATCTTTCTTGTGCCTCACCCCACAGCTGCCCGTACACCTGTCAGAGATCACGCTCGGTTGTCTTGTCAGCATGGGGGTTTGCGGGACGCCGTAAAGCCACATGTAACAACTTAGATGCAATTATACTTCGAGCACTGTCGCCCAATTAAACCAATAGGGTTTATAAGCATGGACGGTCCGACTCACACCGCTTTGCCTGCGCAGGCTTAGATCCTCTAAGCGGTTTACGAGAACTCGCGTTTAGTCGGATTCCGCTCTGCGTGGAAGCAGCATGCAGTCCATCTATTTCTTCAAGCCCCGATGGGCGGGGGCGGAAACAATACGTGTAATTATAATATAAATCAAGGCTTGATCAGATATAAATTGTAGGAGGAGTGGGTCGGAAACGAAACGTTTACAGCAGTTTTCAAAGGAGCATATCTTTGTTAATATTTGGTGAACTACTACACGTTCAAGTTTTAGCTGGATGGGGTGTAAACTGTAGGAGGGGTTAGCCTGAAACGAAAAGTTAACAACAATTTTCAAATGGGCAAAACTCTGCTAACATTTGTGGACTGCAATCTAGAAATAAAACGCAGTGCTTTTCATCAAGGTGTCACTATTTATAAAGTCTATAGGTGGAGTTAGCCAGAAACAAAACAATAAACAGAAATACTGCTGCTAATATTTGGTGGATTGTAACATCGAAACAATATGCGCTGCTCCACATCATGGTCTAACTACAGTCTATATATCAAGTTTCAGCTTGATTTTATGTTAATTGAAGGAGTTTGCCGGAACGAAATGTTTACAGAAATTTTCAAAGGGGCATAACTCCATCAATAATTGGTGTACAGCAACCTTGAAACAATATGCGCTACTCCACATCACGGCCAAACTATATATCAAGTTTCGGCTTGATCGAACGGTTGTTGTTTGACGGATGTTTACAGAAATTTTCAAAGGGGCATAACTCTGTTAATATTTGGTGGACAGTAAACGTGAAACAAAATCATGATATAACTATATCAAGTTTCAGCGTGATTGGGTGTAAAATGTAGATCTAAGCCTGCCCAGGCAAAGCGGTGCGAGTCGGACAGTCCATGCTTATAATCCGTATTGGTTTCATTGTGCGACAGGGCTTTAGATGTCGCGTAAAAGTCCCATAAAATCGGAAGCAATGTCTCCAAAATGACCTATACAGTGTTAAGGGGGTGTTAAACCTCAAATCAAATAAAAATGAAAAATCACTGACTTGTAGGAAACCAAGATTTTGTTTAAATTGAGGTTCAACACTAACAAGGTTATTTCGGAGACATTACTTCCAATTTTGTTGGACTTTTACTCGACACCCAATGAAACCAAAAGGCTTATATGCACTGGGGGCACGGTCTGACTCACACCACTTTGCCTGGACAGGCTTA
Organism: Lucinisca nassula; assembly: GCA_963580285.1. NCBI lineage: Eukaryota > Metazoa > Mollusca > Bivalvia > Lucinida > Lucinidae > Lucinisca > Lucinisca nassula. Next base: position 27,453,910 of record OY757022.1, read on the forward strand.
GTCCTTCTAAGCGGTTTACAAGCACTAATGTGCGGTCAGTTTCAGCTCTGTGTGGAAGCACAGTACAACCCAATCTATTTCTCCAAGCTCCAATGGGCGGGGGCCAAGGGAATCCAGTTAATTCACTTATTAAAGAAAATAGCAGTGTTAATTTTATCGCTGTGAGATCAGCGTATTGCGTAATAGAATCTGGGCTGGAATCATGCGTTCGGCTTAGCAAACAGTGCAGACTCAGATCAGTCACCGCAGATCAGGGTCGACACTATTATCTTACAGTATAGGAATTTAAAGGTCAGACGCTGCTAAATGCAGTGTCTGATCAAGGTCTCCACTTTTAGCTTAAAAAGTTGAATTTAAGGGGAATGGGAACACCTGGATGATTTTTCCGCCATTTGGACTTCCTGTATGGTTTTCTGTAAGCCTTGTCCCACTGAAAAACAGCAAAGAATTTGCTCCTCGGGAGCAAATTCTTTGCTTAAAGAGTTGACCCCTTCAGACATGGGAGACAAAACTACTTTTGCGGGGGCTGCCTCCCCTGAAGGTGTTGCCCTTCCCCTTAAGAGATAAATGAAACTGTTCAGGACTGTTATATTTTCCCAGCATATACTCAGAGACAATCGACCAATTCTGTTTGTAAATATGATAAGTTTTGTTTGTTTGATTTCGAGATTAACGGCCCTGTCAACACTATTTTAGGCCATTTTTGAGCCGGTCAGTTTACCTATCCACACTTTCCTGGGCAGGCTTATACGTAAGCGGTTAACCAGTACAGTGCACATTCTTTCGTCAGAAACTGACAACTGCCCTTCTTGAAGCGGAAGGAAAAGAATGACCGTAGAAAATATTTCATGATCAATCTCCACGAAAGAATGTTGCCGACCCCGGCAGGTATCGAACCTGCGTTCTCCTGGCGGAGCTACCGAGGCCGGCAAATTGGATATGTCTCTGGAAAGTTATTCAATATTTTTTACATTTAAATCACACAGATAAAAACAAAGAAATAGCCTAACTACATAATCCGTTCAGTCCATTTGCTATAGCATATTATCAACGTGTGATTTTATTTTATCCCATAAATTAGCTCCAAGAAGGAGCTGAAGGTTTTTAATGGGATTCTGGATAGGGTAAACATTTAAATTTGCCGTTCAAGGGCAAGTACCTCTGAACTGAAAAGTCCGATCTGCCTTAAAACGCATCTGAGATCTTATGGGTGTGCCGACATTCTTTTATTTCAGTGCAAAAATCATAAGAAACAATGATATATAGCTTAGATCGCCTCAGATCTGTCCAAAGTATAGCCCGGAAACACTAAAACTCTGCCGCGACATGAAAAAATGGTCCTTCGGATCATGTGACATACCAAGGTTTAAATGCGTCTGTGCATCCCTGCAGCCCGAGCAAGGTCTTGGTTTCAATGTCTGTTGATCTGAACATTGACAGTTGCCATTTTGTCTATGGACTAATGATTTTGGATTAACGCTTTGGTACTACGACCTAAACTACTTTCAATCTTTGAGATTCTTCATGCGCTAAGTGAAGACTCTGATCACACTGCGCTGATGAACAGGCTAATCTGCGTCTTTGCTGGTCGCACATGCTCAGATGCCCGTTTTATTGCGTAAATGTTCCCCAAGTTTGTTCGATTTGAGGTTTAACGTCCCCGTCAACACTGTAAAGGTCATTTTGGAGACGTCGCATCCGATTTTGTGGGACTTTTACCCGACATTGAGATGAAATGACTTCTCAAGCCCTGCCGCTCAATGAAACCAATAGGGTTTATAAGCATGGAGGGTCCGACTAGCACCGCTTTGCCTGTGCAGAGCATTTTACCAGTACTCGTGTGCGGGTCTGTTTCAGCTCTGCGTGGAAGCATCATGCAGCCCATCTATTTCTGCATGCCCCGATGGGCAGGGCCGAATTTTTCCCCAAGTAATTTACAAGAGACTATTAACCCTTTTTGTACCAAATGGAATCTTCCTCCTTATGTATAACAGGAGTCTATTTCAATATTTAGGGGTGTCATATCGTGTTTTCTTCAAAACTGATTAGGAAAATGGCTTAACTTTTAGCAAACACTGGAGGCCCTGATCAGACGCCGCGATCTGCGGCGTCTGATCTTGGCCTGCACTGTTTGCCAGGGTATCCGTTTTGGGGTTTCTGGTACTAAATGTTTAATAGAGATAAATAATATTGTAATTACATGTATTTAATACTCCAAGAAACCAATGATGTGGATATTGAATCGCCCCGACGTACCGTTAATTTTATTTTTTTTTTAAATGATGAAATAATCAGATAACGATGTCGGTGTCAATTTTATTTTTTTCTTTTCTTTTTGATTTATAAAACACATATATCACTGGAAATCATGCAGTCTTAAGTAAAACTAGATCGCGCAGTCGATGGTATATACCATCGCAAATGATGGTATATACCATCGCATGTGGAGTGCAGTGGTGCAGTGGTAAAGTATCGGCCTCGGGATCGAGAGGTACCGGGTTCGAACCCGACGAGCGGCAAGTGTTGTTTCCTTGAGCAAGAGACTTTATCCACATTGCTTAGTACTGGTTCTACCCAGGAAAAGAGGGCCACATGGAAGATTAGAACTAGTTTACTAAATGTGTTACCCTCTATAAATAAGGTCGATTATTATACCCGCTTTTTTCGAAGAAAAATCGGGTATATTGTTTTCGTACCACAGTTCGATCCGGCGTCCGTCTGTCCGTCTGTCCGTCTGTCCGTCCGTCACGTTTCTTGTGATTGGATCTCCTCTGCAACTACTGAAGTTACACTTTTGAAACTTTGCATGTGGATAGTACATGGAATGTAGATGGCAGTGGGCAACTTTTTTGTGACCTTGACCTCAACATGAGCCCAAGGTCAAAGGTCAAAAATTATGATTTGCCATATCTCCTAAACTATTGGAGTTACACTTCTGAAACTTTGCTTATTGGATGGTCCTTGGAATATAGAATATGTCAGGTTACTTTTGGTGTGACCTTGACCCCAAGGTCAAAGGTCAAAAAGTATGATTTTGCCATATCTTCTAAACTATTAGAGTTACACTTCTGAAACTTTGGTTATTGGATGGCCCTTGGAATATAGAATAAATTTGGATACTTTCGATGTGACCTTGACCTCAACATGACCCCAAGTTCAAAGGTCAAAAATTATGATTTGCCATATCTCCTAAACTATTGGAGTTACACTTCTGAAACTTTGCTTATTGGATGGCCCTTGGAATATAGAATATGTTGGGCTACTTTTGGTGTGACCTCGACCCCAAGGTCAAAGGTCAAAAAGTATGACTTTGCCATATCTTCTAAACTATTGGAGTTACACTTCTGAAACTTCGTTATTGGATGGCTGTTGGAATATAGAATAAATTGGGATACTTTATGTGGATTCAACATAACCCCAAGGTCAAAGGTCAAAAAGTATGACTTTGCCATATCTTCTAAACTATAAATGTTACACTTCTGAAACTTTGCTTATCAGTTAGAATGTTCTTTGCAACTTTTTTTAACTTGCATGTAGTTTTGGCTAGCTAATACACAGTCATTAGTGTTATTAATAGAAAAAGCGGGTATTTGCGATGGTTTACCATCGACTGCAGATCTAGTTATTATTATTATTATTAATACCCGCTTTTTCTATGAATGACACAAAAGATATGGCAAAGTCATACTCTTTGACCTTGGGGCCATGTTGGGGTCAAGTTCACCAAAAAGGAGCCCACTGCCATCTACATACCATGTACTATCCACATGCAAAGTTCCAAAAGTGTAACTTCAGTGGTTGCCGAGGAGATCCATTTAAAAGAAACGTGACGGACAGACAGACGACCACTCAACTCTGGTACGAAAACAATATACCCGATTATCCTTCGAAAAATCGGGTATAATTACAAATACAAACGGGTACATAAATACCATATTGGATATCTCCAGATTTTTATACAAAAAAAATACTGATGCATAAAACAAATATAAAACTTTAGCGTATTTGCGTTGCAGTCGGAAAATCCGAACCTCCACGTCTTTAATGGTCAGTTGGCAATCCAAGACTGTCTACACAATTTTTGACTGCCGGAAACTGTCTTCAAAATAGTCATTTTGTCGCTTCATGTATAAACAAGTCAAATATTTTATGACAAGGGGGACGGAAAGACTGACCATAAAGATTACATGTATACTTGATCAAATATAAACAATACAGATACTATACATAGAGAACAAATTATTAAAGATGCCCAAAAGCCTAACGAATGGATATTAAAAAAAAAGCATTTTGTCTGAATGGTTGAAATGTGTCAAAATTGGCTAACCGACAAACTGATGTTATCATTTGCATGAAATAATCGATGCATGGTGTGATAGACAAAATTCAGAAAACTTTTGAAAATATAAAATGTTCCTAAATATCAATCAAACTTATTTCTATTCAAAACTTGATGACATTTTAGCTAGACCCACAAAATTGATCCAAATTTTGGACCAGAATACTATTCATCATATTTGCATTATTTGCTGGATCCCAGCTTGCACATTGTCAATATTGGAAAAAACAGGTAACCAGACCCCCCTGACCTTGAAAGGTCAGGGGGGGGGTCTGGTTACCTGTTTTCCCAACACTAATAATCCTCAGACTAGGAACCAGCAAATAATGCAAATAAGGTCAATGACAAGCTTTCTTGGTAGTCTCACCATGCTTCTCTACAACTCCCTCGCTGAACGTGTTGTCCGAAAACTAAAATCGAACCCCCCCCCACCCACCCACAAAAAAAACACTGAAAAAAAAATCGATTTTTTTTTTATTTAGAAAACGTATAAACTTAGTACATGTAAAACGACCCCAGCAAGTGTTAAGATATATCACTTTTCAAACTGCTTTGAAATTTTCAATGAGCTATTGAGCTGTGATGAGAGAGATGGCCAAACGAAGCCTTTTTTTTTAACACCAACATACAAGCGAAGCGTGACAGACTATATGCATGTAGGACTTAGTGAAGCTTTTTATTTATTTTTTTTTTATTGATTTACTTATTTATTTGTTGTTATTTTTGTTGTTATTGTTGTGGTTGTTGTTTGTCATCATAATGAAATTATTAGCGTTCATACATCATTGATTCCCAAGTTGGATGTGGACGGAACAAGCGTTACTGCACAACCGGGTCCGATTCATAAAAAAATTCTAAATCACTGTTGTTCATACTCTTGAGTAAAGCGTTTAACATCACTACGGGGAAGTCTTACAACCGTAAATGACTAGGGCTGGCTAATCGGAGCTGAAAAGATAATCGATTATCAGTCCTGTCATTGCGATCGATAATCGATTAGTAATCGCAAACGTTTTGTCATAATTTTACCTGTCTGGCTTTCTTCTGAGCATGACTCTTACCATATGCTGCACTTTACCATATGTATATATGAACAGACAGGCCTGGGCAAACAGTGTAGACCCAGATGAGACGCCGCAGAATGCGGCGTCTCATCAGGGTCTGCATTGTTTGCCACTCATCCAGCTATTTTAGGCATAACTTTGGGTAGTAAATTGTACCAATCAAGTAATCGATTAAAAGCAAATCAGAAATGATAACCATTTTTGTTGAATTTATCGATCGATTAATCGATCGATTAATCGATTATACGATTAATCGTGCCAGCCTTATAAATGAACCCCAAACTTTTCAAGCAAGTGTAGAAAGAGTCGCAGTGGGAACTTCGTATAAACGGAAAATAAAATAAAACAAGAGGGCCATGATGGCCCTGGATCGCTCACCTGATCCATAGAGTAACAAGTGGGACCCGGGGAGGGCCATTATTAACCCCAGGGCTATAATGTGCATAATGTTCAGAGACGTCTAAAAAGGTGAAGCTTCATACCAAATATCAACAAAGGCTATAATTTGAACAATCTTGGCAAAGGTCCACTAGATATGCTACATACCAAATATCAAAGACCTGGGCCTAACGGTTTCAGAGAAGAAGATTTTTATTAAAGATATTCCCTACATAAGCCTATGAAATACCAAATGGCTCTGGGGCGGAGGCGTTTTTGGCCTCAGGGCTATAATTTAAACCATCTTGATAGAGGTCCACTAGAGGAAGCTTCACACCAAATATCAAAGACCATGGCCTTGCTGTTTCAGAAGAAGATTTTTAAGGAATATCTCTATATAAGTCTATGTAAAACCAAAGGGCCCCAGGTCGGGGGCAGTTTTGGCCCTAGCACTATACTTTGAACAATCTTGGTAGGGGTCCACTAGATGAAGCTTCATACCAAATAGCAAAGACCTGGCCCTTGGGGTTTCCGAGAAGAAGATTTTTAAAGATTTTCCCCATATAAGCCCATGTAAAACCATAGGGCCCCGGGGCGGTGGCATTTTTAGCCAATGCACTATAATTTGAACAATCTTGGTAGGAGTCCACTAGATGAAGCTTCATACCAAATAGCAAAGACCTGGGCCTTGCGGTTTCAGAGAAGAAGATTTTTAAAGATTTTCCCTATATAAGCCCATTTAAAACCAAAGGGCCCCGGAGTTGGGGGGAGGGGGGGGGGGAAGGGTGGGGGGTGAGAAGGACCATGGCCTTGTGGGATGAAGCTTCATACCAAAAATCAAAGACATGGGCCTTGGGGTTTCAGAGAAGAAAATTTTTAAAGATTTTCCCTATATAAGCCCATGTAAAACCAAAGGGCCCCTGAGCGGGGGCATATTTGACCCCAGCACTATAATTTGAACAATCTTGGTAGGGGTCCCCTAGATGAAGCTCCATACCAAATATCAAAGACCTGGGCCTTACGGTTTCAGAGAAGAAGATTTTTAAAGCTCTTCACTATATAAGCCCATGTAAAACCAAAGGGCCCTGGAGCGGGGGCATTTTTTGCCCCAGCACTATAATTTGAATAATCTTGGTAGGGGTCCACTAGATGAAGCTTCATACCAAATATCAAAGACCTGGGCCTTGCGGTTTCAGAGAAGAAGATTTTTAAAGATTTTCCCTATATAAGCCCATGTAAAACCAAAGGGCCCCGGAGCGGGGGCATTTTTGGCCCCAGCACTATAATTTGAACAATCTTGGTAGGGGTCCACTAGATGAAGCTTCATACCAAATATCAAAGACCTGGGCCTTACGGTTTCAGAGAAGAAGATTTTTAAAGATTTTCCCTATATAAGCCCATGTAAAACCAAAGGGCCCCAGGGCGGGGGCATTTTTGGCCCCAGCACTATAATTTGAACAATCTTGGTAGGGGTCCACTAGATGAAGCTTCATATCAAATATCAAAGACCTGGGCCTTACGGTTTCAGAGAAGAAGATTTTTAAAGATTTTCCCTATATAAGCCCATGTAAAACCACAGGGCCCCGGAGCGGGGGCATTTTTGGCCCCAGCACTATAATTTGAACAATCTTGGTAGGGGTCCACTAGATGAAGTTTCAGACCAAATATCAAAGATCTGGGCCTTACGGTTTCAGAGAAGAAGATTTTTAAAGATTTTCCCTACATACGCCCATGTAAATCCAAAGGGCCCCGGAGCGGGGGCATTTTTGGCCCCAGCACTATAATTTGAACAATCTTGGTAGGGGTCCACTAGATGAAGCTTCAGACCAAATATCAAAGACCTGGGCCTTGTGGTTTCAGAGAAGAAGATTTTTTAAGTTTTTGGTGAAAAAAATCTATTTTTGGCCCCAAAAACCTAGATGTGCAACGGACCGGAACCATTTGAACAACTTTGAAAGGGGACCACCTAAGGATCATTCCTGTGAAGTTTGGTCAAAATCTGATCAGTGGTTTAGGAGGAGATGTCGTTTAAAGAAATTGTTTACGGACGCACGGACGGACGCACGGACGCACGACGGACGAAAAGTGATCCCAAAAGCTCACCTCGTCACTACGTGACGGTGAGCTAAAAATACGAATTCAGAAAAAAACATTTATTTCTGCAATGACTTTAGTTCTCAACTTCATATAAAGAAACTATCCTTTTGGCAATCGGCTTGTAATGCTTTCAATATCCCGTTGTATACGGGGAACCGCTATAGGGGTATCTTGACAAACAGTGCAGGCACATATCAGACGCCACAGAACGCGGCCTAAACAGTGTTGACGGGAACGTAAAACCTCACTTGAAACAAAAAATAAAAAACAAACCAAACTGCACCAAAACAAGTGTACGTGACATAAATCATGTTGGGTGAAATACGCTTGAAAACCACTCTTATTTTGAAGTCATTATCACTTCATAATTCTTGCTAAACACAAACGCTGTGCCAGAATTATAGGTACCCACAATTTGTGCTTGTAGCTGTCAAGTCTCATGAGAAACGTCACTTTTGAGCCATGAAAGAGCGGATTGGTTATTGTCCGGTCCTGGTGCGTGGGTCTGCAAAAGTCATGCAAGGCCTCAAATCAATGAAGCACGACCTATAAAATGATGTTTATATATATATATAACACCGTAATAGTTACACCCCAACTGCAAGTTGCAGTCCCTTTTTCACTCCCTCCACCCCATCTCCACAAGCGATTCTTGCAAGCCACATCATATTCTATTGCATATAATAGCAAGCAATGGGGTTGGGTCACAAGTTCTCTCGACTTTAGTCGACCAATATATACTCAGTTATTTATTATGGTAACCTAATGGCAATACATAATAAAGCATATTGAAATAAATAATGACTTTGTCGGGAGACTTTGTAAGTTGTCTCGTCAGGATCTACACTCTTTGTCATTTTGTTAACCCTTTTTGTACCAAAAGGAATCCTTCCTCCTTATATATAGAGTCCATTTCAAAATTTAGAGGTGTCAGGTTGTGTTTTCAACAAAATTTATTTGGAAAATGACTCAACTTTTAGCAAACAGTGGAGGCCCTGATCAGACACTCGGCGTCTGATCTGGGCCTGCACTGTCTGCCAGGGTACCCGTTTTGGGGAATGGGTTAATGACTGGTACAAAAATGAACAGCTGAGTCAACTTTAGAAACGTTATTAAAGAAATCGAGCAAGGTGTGAAAATGTAAAGAAAAAAAAAAGAAAAAATCGCCCATAAAGTAAATATAAATGTAGCATGATGAGAACGGCTATAATGACTGCAATTTGCAAAAAAAAAAAAAAAATCCGGGGCATCTGTGCAAAGGACACTTTTACGTTATCTCTCTAATGGGGGGTGGGGTCTATTGCAATTGTATTTGCTGTCAGAAAAGAAACAAAGACATTTGATAAAAAAAGTCAATTTGTTCCAAGCAATTAGGCTAAATTTCAGTGGTCCTCAAACAATAAGACTTACCTAAAAACCAAATTGAACAAAACCTCGAATCATCGCAAAATGAAGAAAAGCGCGCAAACAGATTCTGTAATAGGGCCTAATATTGTGGCAACAGCAAAGGTGCAGAGGGGATCTTTGCAATTTTCGGATTAAAATATCTCTTTGGGACCAAGAAACAGAACAAACAATAACAGTCAGTAGAACAAGCATTTTTAAAACTTTTACAAGAAAAATAACTAATTAATGTAACATATATAAAGAGAAAATCTAAAATTTTGAAGCAAAAATTGGGATCGCGGCTCTGATTTCTGTTGATCTCTTTGAATAGTCCACTTTGAAACGGCTCAAACTTTCTCAAAACTATAGAACAGGCCCTCATTTCACGTGCATTAGTCTCGAAAAATATATTTCTAACTAACTAATGTATCTTTTTACTGGTATTGAAAGATTCGAGGATGTTGGGAGTAAAATTTTGAGGGTCGTATACTGCTGGAAAACTAGCCCAAAATGGCTGCTCGAAAACAATGACCGGTGAATGGGTCACATCGGGTTGCACCGAAAAGGAGATAATCTTTACATACCAATTTTCTAGTTGTATCTCCAATTTCGGCCATTTTCTGACATTTGATGGACTATTTTTATTTGGCTGCCTGGAATATATTTTATTTCATAATCGGGAATGTCTGGTTTACACAGATCGATTGATTTTAGGCATGCTCCACTTTCCGCGTGTTGACACATAAACATAAAGTCACGTGACATCAAAGAAAAGCAAGCAATGGTATTGTCAAAAGTCGGATAATTAAATTGAACGAAATATTACCGACACTACAGATACCTGTATACAACACCGGATCTATCTGCGAATACTGCCTACGCCCTCACGAGCATTATTGACAGGGTCTGCATGCAGTGATATGAAAGAAGAAAAAGTAAAAAAAAAAAAAAAAAAAGATGGTAGTGAGTCTATGCCAAGATGAAAGGTTAAAATTTAGACCGACAAACGGTTAAGACATAGAAACTGAAATTTGACAGATCAACATAAACACGTTTTGAATGGGGCTAAATGATAAAAATCAGACAAAAACACACATTTTCTATCTAGAGCTTCGAAAACTGCATCTTTCCATTTTTTGCCTTGAAAGCACCAAGACTTGGAAAAGTGACAGCTATCTCTGGAAGGGTGTTCCGCTGAACAATGGTCAGAGGAAAGAAGGAATACTTATAGATATCCTTGCCTGTTTGGACGCGGCAAAATGTCATGGAGTGGCAATATTTGGATATTCTATTAGTGCGGGCTCTATGTTATCGGGAAGGGGTACGGGAACGAGGCCATTTACAATTTAATAGAAGATACCAAGATGAGCCGCTGATCGTCTCTCTTCAAGTGGTATGATTTTTACCTCATACATGTACCTTCATTCCAATACCGAAAAATAGATGTTGCACCATCGCAAATATCCGCCTTTTCTAAATTTGACTTATAACCTCAGCCCATGACCCTAAGTGGTCAGATCAAAATTTGGATACCATCATGCATATCTGCAGTCCCTGAGCAATATATCTACCAAGTTTGGTCACCACAGACCAAGAAATTAAGACGTAGTTGCCCTGACAAGCATTTTCTTTAAAAAAGAAAAAGAAATTGGACCTCGCCCCCATGACCCCAGCGGGTCAGATCAAAATTTGAATACATCTTTGCGCATCTGCAGTCCCTAAACAATATGTCTACCAAGATTGGTCGCCATTGGCCAAGAAATAAAAAAGTAGTTGCATTCACAAGGTTTGTGACAGAAGATCGGAAATGCGAAAGAGTTCCGATATTTTTTCATATATTTTCTCAAAACCATTACTAAAACACACCTTTACAAATACACTGTAAATTAAACCGCCGAAAAACGAAAGTTTTAGGCTGAAAATCTGTGATATTTTTCTTTTTTTCTGCTCAAAACATAGATTGTGGTGCTCGTTTGAACCGCCTCGGCGAGGTGGTTCTAACGAGTACCCACACTCTATGTTTTTGAACAGAAATGAGAAAAATAAAGTTTACCCCTATAACCCACAGATTTATTATATAAAAATGGGGTTCAGCGGGAGGGGGGTGCAAAGTTATATATGCTTGTTTTCGTGATGATAGACTCAGTGTAGTTGTTAGAAGTGCCTCGACGAGAGGGTTCTAGCGAGTACATTCTATGTTTTGTGCGCGTGCGTCCATGTGTGTGTGGGGGGGTGGAGGGGTGTTAATAAAACATGTATTGTGGGTACTCGGTGAGGCGGTTCTAACAATTTTCACAAATCTATGTTTTGAGCAGAAACACGAAAAATGCCAGAATTTTGATCCGAAAATTATCGTTTATTTTTCTTTTTGTTGGTAAAATTGTTAATATACTTAGCCGTTTTTTCCGTAATGTAAAAATTAATTCGTCCCCGTATCTTTAAAGCATCGGCCTTTACCTTACATCTATTATCTTTAACGTGATTACATCGTTAACTTGTTAGGTGGATCACATGTGTTAATCTGGTAATCCGTTTACCTACTTTAATAACAACGACAATAAACATATTCCAGAAGGTGTTAAATTTCTATCCTATTCGTCCAGTTTGGCCGTGCATTGAGAAAACGTACCAGCAGCTTACGCGAGCAGCGAAGGTTAAGAAGAGTATGTTCGCCCATACAGTCTCGGAATGTGCGCTGTATACATTGCGTTACTACTACTACTACTTCTACTATTACTATTATTATTATTAAACACAGCACAAACTATTTTATATTCGAACTGGGATATATGTTAAATGAACGGCGGAATTTCATTTTGATATCTTAATTCAGTTTAACCATATTCAAGAAAAATCTATCTATCTATGTATGTATGTATCTATCTATCTATCTATCTATCTATCTATCTATCTATCTATCTATCTATCTATCTATCTATCTATCTGAAACCGATTATACCATTAAGATCACAGTGGCAAAATCTCCCATGTATCTCCATAAAGCACAACTGTAGACATTATAGATGTATAATATTTAAGTGCAAATGCACTAAAAATAAAACAGAACCAAATGATAAAAACTAATAAAATAATAAAAATAAAAACTGCATGGCAAAAAGTCGTAAAACTAAGGAAATAATGGGACAAATAGGGTCCGATCCGGTAATTGGGTCCGATCCGGTCCGATCCGGTGTTTGCACGTACCGCTTTGAAACACATACTGGAACACAGTCTTATTGTTTAGCACTTATAGCAAGAGTTGCTGGGATGGTGTGAAACATGATTTAGCTACTAGGAGGAAGAATAAAATATAGACCCGAATAAGCCCCCAACATATTTGAAAACATTCAGCAAGAGTATATACGCCAAAGTGCATAGAAAATTAATGCGGCACAGGGAGTGGTCATCGCATATTTCTTTTGAGTGTCAGATAAATCAAGTGAAACATGATTTAGCTACTAAGAGGAAGAATAAAATATAGACCCGAATAAGCCCCCAACATATTTGAAAACATTCAGGCTCATACTCAGACATTGCACCTGTCTCCACTAGAAACCTAGTTAACATAAAACAATATTCATATGCTTTCAGGTACGAGAACACTGTACAGGTGCCATCAGTAAGAACCATGACAGACATATGGACAAAAATACGGAAACACATGCCCAGGAAAAGCCACAATCAAAGGTAACAGCCTACCAAACGTTGCTGGGATGGTGTGGAATAGCCTCCCGAGCGAACTGGGGAAATTAACAAACTTCAGAGAGTTCCAGGCCAGGGGCTGATCACACATAGACTGGTTCAGAATACGGCTTTGCACCCAATTTCGTAAAATCATTCTTCGATATAAAAAGATTGGGTACAACATGGATGTTATACGACATACTGCATGCATGGTTGTTAACCCAATCACGGTTGGCAACTTTGCTTCCCTCTTTAATTGCACGCCGGTGGGTCAGGCCTCAGATTCTATGACGGCTCCAACGTAAAGGCTTATTGAGAATTAGAGAGATCTAATTCAAGGTAATGTTGGTTGGTGCCTGATGCTCTGTCTCTGGTCGGGCCCATCGGAGTCTAACTGTTGGTTTTCTTTTGCTCCAGCATTTCAGTGGTTTCTTGCTGTCGAGTCCTCACCGTTGTCCCAGCTCTGTGGTTCTTTGATTTTTTGTGTTCACGGAGATGTTGCACTGATGAGTTAGGAGGCCTTCATGCGGACTGAATAAATTATTTGTCTAAATCGCGACGGAAGTAAGGGCGAGGATTGTGGCCACGTAAAATCGATTTAAGCCCCCCAGTGGAAATCATTCCACTGACCGTTCCAAGGCGGTTCTTCTGTGGCGATTTATTTATGGTGTTGTTTGTTACTTACTGTGTGTATCACCTTTGTCTTTTTATTTTCGATGGCCATATGGCCATTTTGTGGGAAAGTAACTGCCCTTATGGCCTTCCTTTGTTTAGGTTTCCATTATGGTCTGGTCGCTTAATGTTTGTGTTTCTTTCCCTTTGGTGTCTTTGATGGGTGGAGTAAGTTAATTGTATCGATTCCTGATCTTTGTTTTACTTCTACTTTGTCACTTGACAGTTTTTATTAGTTGCTTGTTGCTTTTATTTTATTTTACAGTGTTTTTTTTATTTCATAAATTGCTTTGTTTTATAGATCATGCTTTGCCTCCACTTCTATTTTGTCTGTTTTATTGGTCGTGTTTTAGCTTAACCCTGCACTTTTGTTTCCAGTAGCTTTGTTAGGGACCCGCAAAGTTTTTGCGGGTGCCTTTGTGGGTACCCTATAGTAATCACCCTATTTAGTGTCCGTGCGTCCGTCCACATTTTTGTTTTGTTTTTCTTAATAACTTGCAAATCATTTAACGCATCAAAAGTCCAAGATGGTCGTTAAAATTGGTCCAGAACGCCCAGTTTTACATTTTGACAACCATAACTTGACCACTTCTCACTGGATGGCCCATGTGCGGGGCTCTTTGTCAGATACTGACAACTATAGTTAATCATGTTTATTATTATTATTTACAATGCATATGTGTCTATTATACACTTTTATTTGTTTATTTATTTATTGTGTGTGTGTGTGTGTCATACACCTTTGGAAGTGTCAAGATGTCTATTAAGGTCATAGAAAATTCCTTTTTTTGTCACTAAAGTCTTTGTTTCCTACTTTAATGTTGTGGCCGTTTTCCTCATTTTACTCTTGGAACACTTTTGCCTTTAGGCTGTCAGTGTTCCTTTTTTTTTTTTTTTTTTTTTTTTTTTTCGTTTCTTTTTTGCTGGGTATATGGGTATATTTTTTTCTGTTTGGAGTTTGACTTGAAAAGAACTATTCCGTTTATTATTTTTCTTTCTTCCATTTCGCCTTAACCCCATGCTGACAACCATGCTTGATGCTTTGAATTGGCCACCTTTAGAAGAAAGACGAAAGAACAAAATACTTATCACCTTCTACAAAGCAGCAAATGGACTAAGCCCAGTTAAACTCCCGGATTATGTCATACCATCCACTAGCCGTACAAGATCCCACGACAATTCATACATCCAGATCCGGACCAATTACGAACAGTATAAAAACAGCTTCCTTCCACGCACTATCAAGGACTGGAATGCTTTACCTCCCGACCTGGCCCATGAGGAGTCTGTAGACGGATTCAGCGCCCGCCTGCAGACATACACAGCCTAGACAGCACACCACTTTGTTTTTAATTGTAAATAGAGAATATTTTAACCTTTTAGCTGACGTCACTTGCCCGTGATGCTTGACGCCCTGGGCAGTACCGAAGTAGAAGTAGAACCCCAGAAGAGGACAAAGACGGTGTACATTAAATACACTCCAGGTTTGCTGGGTGAAAGCCTGTTCAGTAATCATGTAATTACGGCAGGGGTCTTTAACCTACACAGGGGATGACTCGCCCTACACTGGGGGCTCCAGTTAACGCCCCGTTCCGAAGGACGGTGCACCCCATGACATTCATCCCTGCAAATGATGCAAATGGAGCGTGTTCGGATGCCGAAATTTCATCGCCGCTGCCGGGAATCGAGCCGGTGCCTCTAGCATCAGAGGGAAATGGAATCAGTTCTTTTCATGTCCTACTGTGTGCGTATAGGCTAACATGTGTTTACTCAGTAATCTATCAGTTTTGATATAGCTTTAACTACATTGCATTCTATTCTTAACATGCATTGTGGTTATCTGTATTAATATATTCATAAATGTGATGTTCTTTCCACCAGCACCTATACATATGTTATCGTTTATTTCTTTGTTTGTCGGAAAATAGCTGTTTTAGCTAACGTTATTCGTCATTTTGTTAACCCTGAATCCGACGTAAAATAAAGCTTCTTGTACATGTATCTTGTAAGACAGCCAGAATCAGAATTGTTACTGGTGATAGTCAAAAGACATTCATATACCAGTGCAGTGAAGGAAGCTAAATTAGACCTGCAGTTGCAGTTATACAATAAAAAAATTCGTCCACTTTTTACCGTCCAATTTTTACATTTAACCACATAGGAAGTCATTCGTACACAAGAGTAGCGGCTGGATAGGCCTTATGTTTTGATCAAATATTTACATTATTTTGTTTGCGGCATTCTGATCTCAGTATTTCGGATGCCAGCGACAAGTGACAACTCCTACGAAGAGTGGCTATTCCGTTCATATGTGAATCAAATGTCAAGTCAGCATTCTACGACGGCCCTGTCGTGGCGAAAATTGTATCTGAGTCGTGCAAAGTTGAAGGCTTCCAGCAGAACTTCTGCACTTCTGTCTGGTTTTGCAATGGTATGTGGAATATATATATGCATTTGCTCAATCAACAACCTTTGTAGCTCGATTTTTCTCAACGGAAGTGTAGCCTCCACTGTTGGAATCCGGTCATTTGACATGTCACCAGTAACTATCTTCTGATACTGCGTCGGTCACATTTGACCATTACAATTCTGATTCTGGAATATGCCTCCACTGGTCATCACACAGCCACCGACATTTACCAATTAGAATCTGTGCAGCCGGTCACGGGTCGTTTCAACCGAAGTGTAGCCTCAACTGTTGGAATATGCCTCCACTGGTTATCGCACAGCCACCGACATTTACAAAGTAGAATCTGTGCAGCCGGTCACAGGTCGTTTCGCCCGTGAGTCGTTTCGCCCTGGGTGATTTCACATGGGTCTTTTCGCCCATATTTTTTCTTTCAACCACTATGGATTGGGGTTAGATATGTTTTGGTATATAAAGGGTTGATGGGGAGTCCCGGAAAATATTGCAGTATTCTCGTATGGTTCTTCATTTGATTTTGATCTACTTTTCATGGTTCACTGACTTTGAAAACTATTGAGTCAAACCTAACGACAAACACAAAACAACGTTCACCCTACTGCAGACTTGCCTACCCTTAAGATTTGTTAGTAAGGCTTGCTATTTTCGTGTCCAAATTACGACCACGGCCGAATTCCGTACGATTTTCGGTGCTCAGTACCGGCGCGATTGTTTCGGTTTGTGTAAGCGCGCATTTATACCGGAAGAAGACAATATTTGTCATTCCTGGCTTATGCCTTTGTCACAACCCCTTCCAATTAGGCTAAGGATGTACAACCGGCATGATTTTTGGCCTGGTCCCCGGCCGCACACCAATCATGGCCCGCAGGTGGCCGGGGCTCTCAGACAGCATCGGGGAGGTGCCCGAAGTGTTTTAACTCGAGTTAAAATTTCTCCGGTGTCCCGTACATTTTCATAATCGGCTTCATATCCTTCACACATCGTTTTAAGTATTGTCCGATATCCAGTCGGGAATCGAGCGGTAATCGGCCGGTGTACGTAACCTCGGAGGAGAATGTTTTGGGACCGGACATGGTACGATATCCGGCCGATGTCTGTTTACACATTGGAAAGTAACCCACCGATGTCCGATCGGCTTGAACCTGTGTGGACCAGATATGTTACAGTCACCGGCCGGCTAGAACCGGATATTGGCCAGGCATCGGGCATACTATATTAGCCCCGTCAGTCGCCGTGTACAACATTATAGCGCGTTTCTACACAAGAGACAACACAAACACAACAACAACTTGAGAAGCTAAGAAGATGCCATCGGCCATCACACCGCCCGACATTCGGCCGGGCCTGGTACAAGCATCGTTCATTGTCCTTAGGATACTCGGGCGATACGCCGGTCCCCCCAAATTTTTCTTTGAAAACACAGGCAGTACAATTACCAGACGGACTTCGGACGGCCTCGGTCCAACCTCCGGAGGGTGCCATTTATGTATATGATGTGTGACAAATTTTTTGACCGGTGGTGTCCGATGTGGGAAAAAAGGCCAAAACCAGTGGTGTACTCACGATTACCCCCTATCCCCGGATACCAGCCGATTTGTGTGACCATAGCATTACTCTCGTTGTGAAATTAAATTAAATTTCATTGGCTAATGATAGGGAAGTGATCCAATCACAGTTTGTTTAACAAATATGTTTCAGTATGAGCGACAAGATGGATACCTTACAACCCTTACGAATAAAATTTCAATTTTACGATTTGTGGAGGGCGGGTGGATCTTACTATTTTCTGTCTCAAGGGGTAGGCAAGTCTGCTACTGTATGAGTATCATTAATGATACTTCGTACAAACTTGCAGCAGCGATAATTCAAGCATCCATATTTGACATTGACCCACTTTTCACGGTTCACTGTTTTTGTAAAATATTGCATGAAACATAGCGAACATCCTACCATTCAAGTTAATTTCTCAAGAACTATTCGAGCTTGGTTAATGAACTTTGTAACAAGCTTGCATCTAGTGATGACAAAATTACTTTATAATGCAATTATCCCTATTTGACATGGATATAATGGGACTAATGGCTATGAAAATTACTTTGTATACATGTATGTAAAAATGTGATATTTTTCTCATATCTTATTATAGCCCCGCTTTGAAAAAGTGGGGCTATATTGGATTTGCCATGTCCTTCTGTGATTCCGTTAATTATAGCCCCGCTTTGAAAAAGTGGGGCTATATTGGATTTGCCATGTCCTTCTGTCATTCCGTGATTCCGTTAATTTGTGTTGGCTCCATAACTTTGTATCTGCCTAACATATTTTCATGAAACTTCACACAAATGTTAAACACCATAAGACAATGTGCAGAGCGAAGGAATTATAACTGTGGATTGCCTACTTTTGGAGTTATTGCCCTTTGAACATTTTCCGTAATTCCGTAATTCCGTAATTCCGTGATTCCGTTAATTTGTGTTGGCTCCATAACTTTGTATCTGCTTAACATATTTTCATGAAACTTCACACAAATGTTAAACACCATAAGACAATGTGCAGAGCGAAGGAATTATAACTGTGGATTGCCTACTTTTGGAGTTATTGCCCTTTGAACATTGAAAAATGGCAATTTTAATTGTGTCCGCTTCATAACTCGAAAACCGTTTGAGATATTTTTAGGAAACTTCACACAAATGTTAAGCACTATGAGACGATGTGCAGAGCGCAGGAACCATAACTCTGCATTGCTTATTTTTGGAGTTATTGCCCTTTGAACATTGAAAAATGGCAATTTTAACAGTGTCCGCTTCATAACTCGAAAACCGTTTGAGATAATTTCATGAAACTTCACACAAATGTTAAGCACTATGAGACAATGTGCAGAGCGCAAGAACCATAACTCTGGTTTTCGTATTTTCTGTGTGTCTGTCTGTGTGTCTGTCTGTGTCTGTTAACAATTTTCGTGTCCGCTCCATAACTTTAAAACCCATTCACATATTTTCATGAAACTTCACACAAACATTAAGCACCATGAGATGGTGTGCAGAGTGCAGGAACCATAACTCTGGATTGCCTAATTTTTGAGTTATGTCCCTTGGAATATTGAAAAATATCAATTTTAGCCGTCTTTGCTCGATAACTCAAAAACCGTTTGAGATAATTTTATGAAACTTCACACAAATGTAAAGCACCATATTACGTGTGCAGAGCGCAGGAACCCAAACTCTGGATTGTCTACTTTTTCAGTTATAGGCTTTTGAATATTAAAAAATGGCAATTTTAACTATGTCCGCTCCATAACCGTTTCTGATATTTTCATGAAACTTCAAATAAATGAAAAGCACCTTGAGATGATGTGCAGAGTGCAGGAACCATAACTCTGGTTTGCCTACTTTAGGAGTTATTGCCCTTTGAACATTTAAAAAGGCAATTTTGACTGTGTCGGCTCCATAACTCACAAACCATTTGAGATATTTTCATGACACTTCACACAAGTGTAAAGCACCATGAGACAATGTGCAGAGCAGCAGGAGCCCTGACTCTGATTTGCCTACTTTAGGAGTTATTACCCTTTGAACATTGAAAAATGGAAGATGAAATTTAGTATAAACATGGACATTCTGGTAATGTATCATGCTCATTGAAATGAGGGACAAGGGCTCACAACTCTTAGAGTTTTTCCAGATAATGTAAAATTTTCAACAGTTATTTCTTGTTCATAACTGTTTTCTCTGCAGCTTAAATAACTTTCTTCTCTGACAGCGCTGAAGCGGGGCTATAGTCAGATCCTCTGACAGCTCTAGTTTGTGTTGGCTCCATAACTTTGTATCTGCTTAACATATTTTCATGAAACTTCACACAAATGTTAAACACCATAAGACAATGTGCAGAGCGAAGGAATTATAACTGTGGATTGCCTACTTTTGGAGTTATTGCCCTTTGAACATTTTCCGTAATTCCGTAATTCCGTGATTCCGTTAATTTGTGTTGGCTCCATAACTTTGTATCTGCTTAACATATTTTCATGAAACTTCACACAAATGTTAAACACCATAAGACAATGTGCAGAGCGAAGGAATTATAAATGTGGATTGCCTACTTTTGGAGTTATTGCCCTTTGAACATTTTCCGTAATTCCGTGATTCCGTTAATTTGTGTTGGCTCCATAACTTTGTATCTGCTTAACATATTTTCATGAAACTTCACACAAATGTTAAACACCATATGACAATGTGCAGAGCGAAGGAATTATAAATGTGGATTGCCTACTTTTGGAGTTATTGCCCTTTGAACATTGAAAAATGGCAATTTTAATTGTGTCCGCTTCATAACTCGAAAACCGTTTGAGATATTTTTAGGAAACTTCACACAAGTGTTAAGCACTATGAGACGATGTGCAGAGCGCAGGAACCATAACTCTGCATTGCTTATTTTTGGAGTTATTGCCCTTTGAACATTGAAAAATGGCAATTTTAACAGTGTCCGCTTCATAACTCGAAAACCGTTTGAGATAATTTCATGAAACTTCACACAAATGTTAAGCACTATGAGACAATGTGCAGAGCGCAAGAACCATAACTCTGGTTTTCGTATTTTCTGTGTGTCTGTCTGTGTGTCTGTCTGTGTCTGTTAACAATTTTCGTGTCCGCTCCATAACTTTAAAACCCATTCACATATTTTCATGAAACTTCACACAAACATTAAACACCATGAGATGGTGTGCAGAGTGCAGGAACCATAACTCTGGATTGCCTAATTTTTGAGTTATTTCCCTTTGAATATTGAAAAATATCAATTTTAGCCGTCTTTGCTCGATAACTCAAAAACCGTTTGAGATAATTTTATGAAACTTCACACAAATGTAAAGCACCATATTACGTGTGCAGAGCGCAGGAACCCAAACTCTGGATTGTCTACTTTTTCAGTTATAGGCTTTTGAATATTAAAAAATGGCAATTTTAACTATGTCCGCTCCATAACCGTTTCTGATATTTTCATGAAACTTCAAATAAATGAAAAGCACATTGAGATGATGTGCAGAGTGCAGGAACCATAACTCTGGTTTGCCTACTTTAGGAGTTATTGCCCTTTGAACATTTAAAAAGGCAATTTTGACTGTGTCGGCTCCATAACTCACAAACCATTTGAGATATTTTCATGACACTTCACACAAGTGTAAAGCACCATGAGACAATGTGCAGAGCGCAGGAACCCTGACTCTGATTTGCCTACTTTAGGAGTTATTACCCTTTGAACATTGAAAAATGGAAGATGAAATTTAGTATAAACATGGACATTCTGGTAATGTATCATGCTCATTGAAATGAGGGACAAGGGCTCACAACTCTTAGAGTTTTTCCAGATAATGTAAAATTTTCAACAGTTATTTCATGTTCATAACTGTTTTCTCTGCAGCTTAAATAACTTTCTTCTCTGACAGCGCTGAAGCGGGGCTATAGTCAGATCCTCTGACAGCTCTAGTTGTCTATGTTTTAGAAACTGAAATAAAAAAAAGTATATGTGAGGACCCACTAATAGCTGTATAAAGTGGGGTTTAGGGATGGGATTCTTAATTACACAGACTTGCTAACATCAATTTTCCACCAAAAAAAAAACACAACAAATTTTTCTGATAAACAAATTCTGGTATTTTTGCACAACTCAGACATTGCGTAAAAGAGTCTTTGACAATCAGATATGAGCCTCATCACATGAAACAATAATTACTATCATTTTGTAGGAAAGTAGTAGAAACTGTCCTTTTGGCTTTCCCATTGAGATGTCGTTTCATCTGAATGTCGGGTTTTAAAAAAAAAAAAACACAAAACTGGAAGCAACATCTGCAAAATGACCTATTAGGGCTGGCTAATCGGAGCTGAAAAGATAATCGATTATCACTCCTGTCATTGCGATCGATAATCAGTTAGTAATCGCCAAGGTTTTTGTCATAATTTTGCCTGTCCGGCTTTCTGTCTGAGCATGACTCTTACCATATGTTGCACTTTACCATATGTATAATTGAACAGACAGGCCTGAGCAAACAGTGAAGACCCAGATGAGACGCCGCGTAATGCGGCGTCTCATCAGGGTCTGCACTGTTTGCCACTCATCCAGCTATTTCAGGCATAACTTGGGGTAGTAAATGGTACCTATCAAGTAATCGGTTAAAAGCATATCAGAAATGATGATCATTTTTGTGGAAGTTATCGATCGATTAATCGATTATACGATTAATCGTGTCAGCCTTATGACCTATACAGTGTTGATTCGGACGTGAAACCCCAATCATTCATTAACACACTTATCCATCTCCATATATTCAACCGTCCATCCGTACATCTACCAACGCACAATTCCATTCATTCAATTCAACCCTCTGTCCGTTTACCCATCCATTCTGTTTGTCACTCCCTTAAATATATAACTGCGGCGAAAGACCCACCCCCAAAATCAGGGCAAAACAACCCAAGGTCGTGACGGACGAAACGACCTGGATGGGTCACTCTTGACTACGGGTATAGTGTTACCGATATGCTCAACAACCTTTAGTGGCATCCATTAGATCATAGATGCATAGACAGCCGGCTCACTATGCTGTACAAGGTTGCATATGACCTTGTTGCCATTCCTGCAACTGAATATCTAATTCCACATTTATATCAAGAGGGACTCTAGACAAAACCGCCCTTTGGCATACAGACTCATCACTGTATACCCATACAAATTACTATAAATTTTCATTCTTTCCCAGAACCATTTTTCATTTGAATGCTCTACCCCGCCAAATAGTCATGCTCCCCACCCTGGCATAGTTGAGTGATGTTGTATGCCGGGTGGTGCATGTGTCCCCCTAGTCACTGGCCTCTGTTTTTACTTTTAACTGTACTAACAATCTCCTTGCGAGGACTGTACAAACTCATTTCACCTGCTGTACATATCTTTTATTTCAAGGCCTCCGCCCATCGGGGCTTGAAAAAATAGATGGGCTGCATGATGCTTCCACACAGAGCTGAAAACGATCACACATGAGTACTGGTAAACCTCTTAGAGGATCTTAGCCTGCCTAGGAAAGGCGGTGCGAGTCGGACCGTCCTTGCTTATTAAATACACCCTACTGGTTTCATTGGGCGGCAGGACTTGAGATGTCATTTCATCACAACGTCCGGTAAAAGTCCCACAAAATTGGAAGCAATGTCTCCAAAATGACCTAAACAGTGTTGGCGGGGATGTTTAACCTCAAATCAAATCAAACCTTATCTTTTATTTCAATTAACCCCCTTCAGTACTTGATGAAAGTCCTCCTCGGGGGTTAAGACATATTGGCAGATAGATAGATAGCCTAGATGTACAGTCCTTCTATCTACTCATGCGAATCTGGACATTCCCTGACACTCTGGCCCCATCTATCTATCTGTCGATGAATGTAATTAAGTGCACTGTCCCTATATAAGCCCATGTAAAACCAAAGGGCCCTGGAGCGGGGGCATTTTTGGCCCCAGCACTATAATTTGAACAATCTTGGTAGGGGTCCACTAGATGAAGCTTCATACCAAATATCAAAGACTTGGGCCTTGCGGTCCCAGAGAAGAAGATTTTATTTGGTATGAGGCTTCATCTAGTGGACCCCGGGTCCCTTTGGTTTTGCATAGGATTATGTAGGGAGAATCTTTAAAAATCTTCTTCTATGAAACCGTAAGGCGCAGGTCTTTGATATTTGGTATGAAGCTTCATCTAGCGGACCACTACCAAGATTGTTCAAATAATAGTGCTGGGGCCAAAAATGCCCCCGCCCTGGGGCCCTTTGCTTTTACATGGGCTTTTATAGGGAAAATCTTTAAAACTCTTCTTCTCTGAAACCACAAGGCCCAGGTCTTGGATATGTGGTATGAAGCTTCATCTTGTGGACCCCTACCAAGATTGTTCAAATTATAGTGCTTGGGCCAAAAATGCCCCCGCTCTGGGGCCCTTTGGTTTTACATGGGCTTATATAGGGATAATCTTTAAAAAATCTTCTTCTCTGAAACCGCAAGGCCCAGGTTTTTGATATTTGGTATTAAGCTTCAGCTTGTGGACCTCTACCAAGATTGTTCAAATTATAGCCCTGGGGCCAAAAATGCCCCTGCTCTGGGGCCCTTTGGTTTTACATAGACTTTTATAGGGAAAATCTTGAAAAATCTTCTCTGAAACCACACGGCCTAGGTCTTTGATATTTGTTATGAAGCTTCATCTAGTGGACCTCTACCAAGATTGTTCAGATTATAGCCCTGAGACCAAAAATGCTTCGCCTCAGGGGCCCTTTGGTTTTACATAGACTTATATAGGGAAAATCTTTAAAAATCTTCTCTGAAGCCACAAGGCCTAGGTCTTTGATATTTGGTATGAAGCTTCATCTTGTGGACCTCTACCAAGATTGTTCAAATTATAGCCCTGGGGCCAAAAATGCTCCTGCTCCCAGGGCCCTTTGGTTTTACATAGACTTACAAAGGGAAAATCTTCTCTGAAACCAGAAGGCCTAGGTCTTTGATATTTGTTATGAAGCTTCATCTAGTGGACCTCTACCAAGATTGTTCAAATTATGGCCCTGAGACCCAAAATGCCCCTGTCTCGGGGGGGGGGGGGGGGGGGGGGGAGGAGGAGATAGATAGACAGATTTGCATGATGCATCTACCAGTTACCTAAACATTTTTTTTTTGCAAATATTGTGGGCCCAGATCAGACTGCTCCTATTGGAGCAGTCTGATATGGGCCCACACTGTTTGCCTGCATGCAAAAATATTTTTTTTTAAAAATGCAAAAAAAAGACAACATAAGCAGACAACATTTTCAGATTTCGTATTTCTGGGGTCTTATCCCATTTTGTATCGGAAACCCTTAACGGCATTTATTCTGTAACAGTAAAACACACCATGTGTCCATAATTGTTTTATTGCCCCCTGTGATATACTGACTATAGCAGATCAAAGGCGGCCCTTAATAGGGTGATTAGTAGCTCTTGTTGAATCCCCTGACTGAGACACTTAAGGGGAAAATCAATAATGTACACCAGTCTACAGTAAGTAATTTATTGATTTCCCCCAGGCGGCCCCTTACCTGTTGAAGACAGAGGACTTCTCTCTAGTGAGCACTGAGGGCTACATAATATTATGTAATGAAATGATAGTCCTCAATAATCAAGAATAAATGCCTTTAAATGGGTAATTATGTCTCCCCCGAAAATTTTTTTTGTCTCCCCTGAAGGTGTATCCATTTCCCTTATTTGTTCAGTCAAACTTCAACAGCGTGAATACCTTGGAGACTTTGACAGTTTGTTCGAAATAGGGGTAGTTTGGTCTGCTGAGTGCACAGCAACAGTGGCCCCCACCCATCGGGGCTTGAAGAAATATAAATCTTACCCGCACACGAGTACTGGTAAACTGCTTAGAGGATCTAAGCCTGCCAAGACAAAGCGGTGAGAGTCGGACCGCCCATGCTTATAAACCCTTTTGGTTTCATTGGGGCGACAGGGCTTGAGATGTCATTTCATCTCAACGTCGGGTAAAAGTCCAACAAAATTGGAAGCAACGTCTCCAAAATGACCTTTACAGTGTTGACGGGGATGTTAAACCTCAGATTAAACAAACAAAGCATAGCAACAGATAAGGTAAGTATTTTGTGATAATTGAAGGATAGTTTTTGTCAATTCTCCATAAAAACCTATGTTGTGGGTATTCATTAGAACCGCCCATGAGGCGGTTCTAATGAATACCCACAACATAGGTTTATATGGAGAAATAAGGAAAACTATCATCAAGTTATAGCTCGAACAAATTGACCCGAGACTGGTGAACTCGATTAACATAATTTCACACCTGACTGAATGCATGTATTTATATTTGTCGTTTTCCGAAGATGGCGATACATGTATTGTTATACAATACATAGAGGTCGGTAAATGCCGCAGAGATACAGACTAAGCATTTTGCTTTAGGCGCCCAGATTGCCTTAAATCCAAATTTTACAGTAAGTTAATAGGCATTTTTATTCTAAACTTAGGCGCCCAGGCCAAAACTTAGGCGTCTTGGGCGACTGGGCGCCTGTTAGTCTGTATCCCTTAATGGGTCGCTTTTCACGAGATGCCAACAATTCAAGAGAAATCCACGAAAGCTGACGTATTAGGCGATAGCATTTACTAATTTATTCCTTGCATAAAGGTCAGTCTCAGGTCAGTTTGTTTGAACTATATCAGGAATCGCTGACCTTGAGTGTTAATCATAGTGTCAGGCCAGGAGGCTGGCCCCCGCCCATCGGGGCTTGAAGAAATAGATGGGCTGCATGATACTTCCAAGCAGAGCTGAAACCCACAGCACAAGATAACTGGTAAACGGCTAGAGTATCTAAGCCTACCCAGGCAAAGCGGTACTAGTCCATGCTCATAAACCCTATTGGTTTCATTGGACGGCAGGGCTTGAGCATCTCAGTGTCGGGTAAAAATCCCACAAAATTTGAAGCAGCGTCTCCAAAATGACCTATACAGTGTTGACAGGGACGTTAAACCTCAAATCAAACAAACAAAGGCCAGGAGGCAGAATTGAGATAGCCTAAGGATATACACGAACATGTACATGTAGCAGCATTGTAGTTTTGATGTTTTTCAAAATAATGGAATATTATGTGTACTCCTTACAATCGCCTCATTGGGGCGATTCTATTGAGTACAAACAACATATCTTTATGAAGATAAAATAAAACAAACAGGCCTCTGTGGCGTAGTGGATAAGAGCGCTGATTCTTTACATTAGGTCTCTCACCACTTTGGTTTGAGTCTGACTCGGGTCGTTATATCGATTGTCGGTATAAAGAGGGTTGACTGTTCCTTGTCTGGAGCGGCAAGTGTATATATTAACAGGCCTCATATTTTTCAGGCATTTGCAGGATTTCAGGCTTTTAGAGATTTATTTTTTTTTCTTGATTTCAGGCTTTTAGATTTTGATTTTTGTGTAAATAGCCTGTTTAAAAAACTATTAAACCCTTATTTCTGACTATAAATCAACCAAATTAGTTTGTATTTTCACAAACTATATGACAAACAGTGTAGATCCTGATCAGATGGCTTCTTCAGAAGCCATCTGATCAGGATCTATACTGTTTGCAAAGGTAATAGATGTGTCTTGTTCAGCAGGATAAGGGTTGAAGCTGCAAAATCAGGCCTTTTAGGCATGGAAAAGCGTGGTCAGTATGAGGCCTGATTAAGTCTCTGAGATATCTTCTGTTTACTTGCAGGTGGCCCTTGTAGAGATATCCATCGACGAGAACGTTCCAAGTGTTTTGCTGTACATGTTCAGTATCTGCACCACCTTGTTGGTGTCTGTACATCTTCTTGCCCTCATGATCAGCACGTGTATTCTACCACATATAGAAGCTGTCAGTAACGTTCACAATGTAAACGCCATCAAGGAATCTCCACATGAAACCATGGAAAAATATATACAAATGGCTTGGGCATTTTCAACTGGATTTGGAATAATTCTTTTTCTCATTGAAATAACAATCATTTGCTGGATGCAGTTTGTGACTAAAAATAGAGGAGCTGCGATAGCGTCGACTGTTGTAGTTGCCCCAGTAGTGGTTATATTTCTCATTTTTGCGGCACATTTTTACAGACGATTGATTAGTCATAAAAGTCAAAGAGCATTTGATGACTTTGAAGACTTAGAAAGAATAGCACATGAGGTGGAGAATCATGCACAAATGGAAAATCTTCAAACGTCACCTATCCAGAATGTGTGAAAATTAGCTATTGCACCAGAGCCTCTTTATAATGCCGGCCTCGGTACCTCAGTCAGATGTGCGTCTGACTGGTGATCAGGAGGAGGTGTGACGCATGTTCGATACTTGCTGGGGTTGGCAACATTCTTTCTTGGAGATTGATCATGAAATCTTTTCTGTGGTCATTCCCTCCCTTCCGCTGATTCAAGAAGGACAGTTTGTCTGTTTCTGGCGAAAGAATGTGCACTGTACTGGTTAACGGCTTACGTATATGCCTGCGCAGGAAAGTATGGAAGGTAAATTGACTGGCTCAAAAATGACCTAAAATAGCGTTGATTGAGCCGTTAAACTCCAATTCAAACAAACAAAACCTCTTTATAACACAATCATTTGTTGCCAAAGCATGTCCTTATCAAACAAATTGATAGAAAGAAATGACCATTTTTGGACATTTTTCTATATACACCACAACCTCTTTATAACACTATTAATGGGGTCCAAAGCAGAAACCGTGTTAGTTAAACAACCGTGTTATATCTGAACAAAAATGTATGGATTGTATAGAAAAATGACCATTTACGGTCATTTTTCTATATAATCTGTACATTTTTGGATCCATCCTGAAACCGTGTTTTATCCAAAACCGTGTTATAAATAACCATGTTATATTGATGTTGTGGTGTAATCTTTTGTTTGTTTGGAGATTATTGACCCTGTCAATACTATTTTAATCACATAGAGTCAGACATTGTCCTGGACAGGCTTATACAAATGGGGATGACTTGGGTAGGGCTGGCTAATTGGAACTGAAAAGATAATCGATTATCAGTCCTGTCATTGCAATCGATAATCGATTTTGTCATTATTTTACATGTCTTGCGTTCTGTCTGAGCATGACTCTTACCATATGTTGCACATTACCATATGTACATGTATATTTGAACAGACAGGCCTGAGCAAACAGTGTAGACCCAGATGAGACGCCACATTATATATATCGCCACATAATGTGGCGTCTCATCAGGGTCTGCACTGTGTGCCACTCATCCAGCTATTTTAGGCATAACTTTGGGTAGTAAATTGTACCTATCAAGTAATCGATTAAAAGCAAATCAGAATTGAAAATCATTTTTGTGGAATTTATCAATCGATAATCGATTATACGATTAATCGTGGCAGCCTTAGACTTGGGATATATTTTTGATCTTCTATAAAATTAAGGTGTGCTGTGTGTTCTCATTAGAATTACCACATTAAGGTGATTCTAATCAGTACATCAGAGATGGAACAAGAAAAAGCTCCCATAATTATTATTCTAGATACAGTCGAACTTCAATGGCTCGAACACCTTTGGGACCGCGAAAATCTGTTCGAGACGGGTAGTTTGAGCCACTGAAGCTTACTGCCAGGAGGCATAACGAGGTACTTTTGGACATATTTTCGGTGTTCTGTAATGAAAATGTTTGCTGTGTGTACTCATTAGAATCACCTCATCGAGGCAATTCTAATGAGTACACACAGCATACATTTGCAAGATAAAAGACAAAAATCTCCTAAATTATCTCGCACCATTTCTTATGTAGAGGACTTCTATGGGGCTCAAGAACGGGGTCGACTCAGCCATGGTAAACAAGCCATCGGTGTTCCAGCCATCGAAGTTCTACTGTATAAGTTATTTTGATACCTGTAGTTATGGGGAAAACAACATCTGAAAATGTCATCTGCTTATGTCTGCTGCTGAATCTTAGAAATACACAAACAGTGTGGACCCAGACCAGACTGCTCGGATCTGGGACCCAACTGTTTGCAAAAATGACTTAAAGTAACCGGCAGACGACAAAGCAGACAAACCCCAATGAAACCAATAGAGTTTATATGCATGAACGGTCCAACTCACACCACTTTGCCTGGGCAGGCTTAGACCTTCTAAATGGTTTGCCTGTTTCAGCCCTGTGTGGAAGCATTATGCCTATTTCTGCAATGGACCGATGGACGGTTCCAGCCATGGTAAATGAGTCATCAGTGTTTGAGACATTGAAGTTTCACCGAACATTCTTGGAATCCATCTGTCCAAAATGATTGTTAACCCATAAAATGCCAATCACGACTATTGTCGTCTGCTTTGCCGTCTGCCAGTTACCTTAAAAGTATTTTTTTTGTAAACAGTGTAGACCGGATACGACTGCTCCTGTAGGATCAGTCTGATCTGGGCCCACACTGTTTGCCTTTACTCCAAAAATATTTTTAAAAAGGTTTGCAAAAAAAATTCAGCAGACAACATAAGCAGACAACATTTTCAGATGTGGTTTTTCTCGGCGTCTGAAGGGGTAAATGCGTAGTTTGTTAATATTGCTTCCATGATCCTTTCAGCTCTGTACACCAGAACTAGTTAGCCCTTGAGATGCCAATCAACAACAATTGCCGTCTGCTGTTTGCTTTAAAAAAGTCATTATTGCAAACAGTGAGGGCCCAGATCAGACCTCCTCTAGGAGCAGAGAGGAGCAGTCTGATCAGCGTCCACACTTCTTGCCTGTATGGAAAAGTAATTTTTTAAAAGGTTGCAAGAATACACAGCAGACGACAAAAACAAAACATTTTCAGATGCAATTTTTCTTGGTATCGTAACGGTTAATAGTAATCGCATCACAAGTATTCCCAGATGAGAGGCTTTTCTGAAGCCCTCTCATCAAGATCTACTCTGTGTACCATTCTTATTTTGAGATGTGACTGAAAATATGCAACAAAAAGATGCAGTCACCAAGGGGAGAAAGGGTTAAACAATTTGGAAGTATAGTAAAATTCCGCTATTAAGACCACCTAAAATTAAGACCATTTCTGCTCTGAAACTCTTATTTAGTAGATTTCAGTATTCTTTCTTTTGGTTTTTGGCATAGAATGTCCTCTGGTCAGAGACCACCTTTGGGACTGTTCAAAAGTGGTCTTTGAGACCACTTTTGGACAGTCCCAAAGGTGGTCTTTATAAAGAAATTCTGTACATGTACATGTATGCACATTCTTAATTCTAGTCTCGGACCAGTGTTTGCATTTATATAATATGGCTCCATATAAGGACTAACAAGAATAAGAAACAGATAAGGTGGGTTTACCACAACCTCGTTATAACACGGTTAATTATAACACAGTTTGGATATTATAACACAGTTTCAAGATGGATCCCAAAAATGTGTAGATTATATAGAAAAATGACCATAAATGGTCATTTTTCTATATAATCTATACATTTTTGTTTGGATATAATACGGTTGTTTAACTAACATGGTTTCTGCTTTGGACCCCATTAATAGTGTTATAAAGAG
Source organism: Lucinisca nassula (assembly GCA_963580285.1). NCBI lineage: Eukaryota > Metazoa > Mollusca > Bivalvia > Lucinida > Lucinidae > Lucinisca > Lucinisca nassula. The sequence continues at coordinate 27,485,011 of OY757022.1, forward strand.
GTTGTGGTGTATTTGGTGATAATTGAAGGATAATTTTCGTTATTTCTCAACATCAACATATGTTTTGGGTGGGAAGGGGTATTCATTAGAACGTTAACATTGTTTGATTTGAGGTTTAACGTCCCCGTCAACACTATTTAGGTCATTTTGGAGACGTTGCTTCCAATTTTGTGGGACTTTTACCCGACATTGAGATGAAATGACATCTCAATACCTGCCGCCCAATAAAACCAATAGAGTTTATATGCATAGACGGGCTGACTCGCAGCAGTTTTCCTGGGCAGGCTTAGACCTAAGCAGATTACCAGTACTAATGTGCGGTCGGTATCAGCTCTGCGTGGAAGTATCGTGCAGCCCATATATTTCTCCAAGCCCCTATGGACGGGGGCGACAGAACGTTAACATAATTTCACACCCAACTGAATACATAAATTTATCTTTGTCGTTTTCCGAAGATGGCGATATTTTCATACAGTACAAATTTCATCGTTAGGTGGGTCGCTATTGACAAGATAAAGAAAATTCACAAGAAGTTTACTAAAGCCGACATATTAGGCGACAACACTGTCTAATTTATTCCTTGCGTAAAGGTCAGTCTCATGTCAAATTGTTCGAACTATATATATACATGTACATATATATTTGTTGTTGATTGCATGTAAAATATTTTATCATGTTATAATCTGCATTTAAGGTCACTATGACCACAGGAGCTTGAAGTTCTGTCCATAAGTAATTCATAATGTCCAAAATCAAGTGACTGTTTGCCATTTCATAAGAAATTGCATGAGAGTCTTTATATATGGGCACCTTCAATACGTTTTGATGTTTGAGATATTGAAGTTTCACTGAGTATTTTTAAGAAATCTACATATATTCAAAACCATGATACAGTATAAGTTATTTTTAAGTTACTTCTCACGACGTCCGCAAGAAAAGAATTGTTTGGAAAACCATGAAAACGCTTTGGAGTTTATAAGCAAGCTGGGCAGGCTTAGATCCTCTATTGTGGTTTACCAATGCTCGTTTTTCGGTCGGTTTAAGCTCTGCGGGCAAGCATCATGCAGCCCATCTATTTCTTCACGCCCTGATGTTCAAGCCCTTAAAGTTCTGATTTTAGATTTTTGTTGTCTTATATTAATATAAAGTATTGATTATTCAATGCTATTCGGTCAATAATTATTGCTGATACTAGTGTTGTTCCGATTGTCGCTGAAAATCGAAAACTAATCGTTCTGAGCAACGTCGGCGACAATCGATAGCACTTTTGTCACTATTGATTATAAATGAAGCCTGCTGTGCGCACTCTTTTTATCGCAGAAAAAAAAATAATCACGCCATCTTGATTAGGTTTCTTTCCTTTGAAGTCTATTTATCGGCATTATTTTCATACTCTTTAAATTAACCCGGCACGTGTTTTAGCACCTGACAACTGTGACTCTCCACGCTTCAGCGACCATAATTAGTGCCTTTGGCACTGATTATAAATACCGTTATGTAAACACGTTTTTAGCGTTGACTGTCCACACTTCAGCGACCATAATTAGTGCCTTTCGCGTTGATTATAAATACCGTTGTGTAAAAGTACGATCTTATCGCTTTTGACGGTAACAGAGACGTGGTCAAATCTGAGCTCGGTATTCATTTCAATATCAACATAAATAAATAACGTTCGAGAAGTCAAAAATGGAATATGTTTAAGTGTGTTTATCCATATCAATTCTTCCAAAATGAATTCGTTGTAAGTTTTAGAGTGTGTAATTGCTACCAATTTGCGATATAAAGCGGATTTGTAATACACATCAACCTCGCTATGTCCCGGAAATCCGGGTCCAACCAACGCACCGTGTCAGTTAACTCAGTTAACCGAAACGGGTTATGAATGCCGACCGTATTATTCACGCTACCATTCTACTTTTACACTGCAAACACAAGTCTCCGGTCATACTGATAAGCCTATAATGAATGTTCCGTGTCACTAGGTGTGAAAATAAGGTGAAGTTATGACTCTTATTTGGGTATCTCCCTCAATCATGAAACTCAATCAACAAGTGTGAAAATCCTCCTACGGCGATTAGCAACATCTAAAGTTGGATGATTGCAAAATTAAAACAGACTTTTCTACTGTCTCGGGAACGCTATTTTTTTTTCGCGGGAAAAAGCGCATGATTGGCGCGAAAAAAAAACAAAAACGACCTCTTTATGGGATACGCTGCTATTGGTAAATAAGATAGGACTTTCAAAAATAAAATGTGCATAATACAAGGCGCATTTCTCAAAACACAACCGTTTAGTTATTGAGAACATATTTTATCGGTTCAAATTTATATTTATTTATTTTTTTTATGAAGAAAAAAAAATGCCAATTTAAAATAAAACAATAAGATTCAATGCATGTATATTGGCTACAATCCGATGACGTCATTTACCGATCGCGAACAGAAAAAAAACGATAGACAATTGATTTTTCAATGATGTTGGTTGCAGAAAACTTTTATATTCGCATTGGTCTTGCCCATAAAAGCGGGTATGAAAGTTTGGGCTCATTTTATAGCCTGAATATTAAATTGTTAATTAAACTGCTTTCTTTTACGGTGATCTCTTTCTCCCTAAGCTGGCAGTTTTGAGTTGATTGCATGTCATGTTTATCACACGTGTCAAAGTAATTAAGTTTAATTAGGTGTTATGAATCTCAAATCGTGTGTGATTGTGTCACCAATGTATTTAATTGAATCACCGTTCACTTAATTTCATTGGGTCTCTTCCTAGTTATCTGCATAATACTGCATTAACGGGCTGAAATTCCATGCCCCATTTTCGTGCCCAACATCCTTATCATCAGGTGTCTATGTCATTCTGAAGTTTCACTGAGTCCTCTATATTTCTTGTTTCCCTGTAGCAAACGCAATCGTCTGCGAAAAGACTTATTTCTGAATCAATGTCAGAGGAAATATCATTAATGTACAGGGAGAATAAAAGGAGACCAAGAACAGTCCCTTGTGGGACACCAGGCAAAACTAGAGCCCACTGCCTCATTAACTATGAGCTGTTTTCTGGAACAAATTACGCTCTGTAACTGGGTGGGAATGTATAAATGGAGGCTCTGAAAAGCGTTTGCTACCGTTATATATTGTTGAAGCAAATGATGGGATATCCGATTGTACAATCGATAATCAATCGGTTTTACTTTACCGATAATCGATTGTAATTTTTCTGTCCAATTCACAACACTAGCTGATACATATTATTCATCAACGCTTCCATGTGTCCTGCTTCAGTCAGTAACACAAAACGATGTTCTGAAATTGTTTCATCTCATTTGAACAATAACTGGGGGTGATTTTTATACAACCGTTTGAAAAAAAGGTTGTATTATGTTATGACCCCTGGCATCAGTCTGTCCATCCGTCTGTAAACTTTTCATTTCCGGATAACTCCTCCTACAGTTATCATCCAATCAAGCTGAAACGTCATACATAGTTAGACCATCATGTGGGGCAGCGCATATTGTTTCAAGGCTTTGGTCCACCAAATATTAATAGAGTTATGCCCCTTTGAAATTTATGTTAAACTTTTCGTTTCTGGATAACTCCTACAGTTTACATCCCATCAAGCTGAAACTTCATACATAGACCATGATGTGGGGCAGCGCATATTCTTTCGAGGTTACGGTCCACCAAAGAATAATAATAGAGTCATGCCCCTTTGAAATTTTTTGTAAACTTTTCGTTTCCGGATAAATCCTCCTACCGTTTGCATCCAATCAAGCTGAAAGTTCATAATATTTAGAACATGATGTGGGGTAGCGCATATTGTTTCGAGATTAGGATCCACCAAATATTGAGTTATGCCCCTTTGAAACTTTTTTGTAAACTTTTTGTTTCCGGATAACTCCTACAGTTTGCATCCGATCAAGCTGAAACTTCACACATAGTTAGACCATGATGTTGGGCAGCGCATATTGTTTCGAGGTTAAGGTCCACCAAATATTAATAGAGTTATTCCCCGTTAAAAATGCTGTAAATTCTGTTTCCGGATAACTCCTCGTACATTTTAGATCTGATGATGTTGAAACTTTACATACCGTAAGACGATATGGAGCCGTGCATATTATTTTTAGGTTACTGTCTGTCATATATTACTAGAGTTAACCCCTTTCACAGATTATTTCTAAACATTCTGTTTCCGGATAACTCTTACATTTTACATCTGATGAAGCTGAAACTTTACTTACAGTAAGACCATGATGTGGAACTGCATATTATTTTGAGGTTACAGTCCGCCAAATATTACCAGAGTTATTCCCCTTTCACATATATTTCTAAACCTATTTTGTTTCCGGATAATGCCTCCCACATTTTACATCTGATGAAGCTAAAACTTTATGTATAGTTAGACTATAATGTGGAGCAGCGCACATTATTTCAAGGTTACAGTCCACCACTAATTGCCAGAGTTATGCCTATATTATTTTGAGGTTATGGTCCATCAAATATTGCCGACCATGAAAATTTGTTGGAGACAGGTAGTTTGAGCCATTGAGGGTTATTAATAGTGCCAGGTAAGAATATATGGAGCACGTATTGGTCCTTGGTTACATTCCACAAACCCAAATTTTTAAAACAGTCAGTATATGTATGCTCCATCTTACTAATTGCCACGGGCGTATAATGCAGTGCTTGCGGAGCTCTTGTTTCCGAACAGATTTCTTCAACTTGTCATTGAGATGGTCAAATTGCACCCAAAGGTAATTGTCGGCTGATTCCCTGGTGATTTGTATGAGATAATGTTTGTTTCCCTTAATCAGTCTCTGACCGAGAACACATTTAATTTTTTGATGTTTTTTCTGTCAGTGTAAAACCCCTCTTCACTTAATGCACTTTCAACATCAATGTAAACCAAAAATGGTTGGGAGGTTTACATGCGAACTGAACGGTAATTTGTCGGCTTGTCATATGGGAGGGCTGACAACTAACTGCCTGTCACAGGGCTGTTCCCTTATTACCTCAGTGTGCACAGTGCTAGGCATGACCTCTGTGACCTTTTCAGGTCGCACAGGCTGGGATGTAATAACCTGACTAAGAAAGTAGGGAGTAGGTTCGTGTTCTCGACCATAGACAATTTTCAAGTGGCCAATATGGACCTCTGACTTATGTATACTTTCATTATCAGGATTCCGTTTAATTTCCAATGGCTTTTTCTGTCCAAACGCGTATGCTTTGACTTTAGCCGTCTCTAAGTTCGGCCTTGGAGACATTTTCGGGACAACACGTTCATCAGTAATGTTCAAAGATGATCCTGTATCAATGAGCGACGTTGTTACAACGTCATTTATTTTCAACTTCATGCACGGGACTTTACTGTTAATGTGACATACTTGATCACTTTTTAATCCATATGACACCTCCGGATCAGAATCATGATTATTGTCCCTTTGCTCATTGATGTCACTTTCGTCCGAAACGTCCTCTGCTATTTCCCGTAAATGCTGACGTCGGGAGTTTTTAATCATTTTCCTACACGCAGAAATAAGGTGATTTCTCTTGTGATAACAGTTGCATTCGACACCTAAAGCTGGACACTTAGAACTTTGTGGGCAGTCGCCTCCACAGTTCCTACATTTCTGATGATCCTGATTTCGAGCGCTGCTTTGTGAAGTTGCGCCCTTACTTTGGTTTTGATGAAGCACTACTTCTAAACTGTTTTGACGGTCTACTTTTAATTTTGTCCACATTAATTTCGCTTTGCCATTATTTGTCATACATTTCGCTTGTTTTGTGCTATTTCCATTGTTTTGGCCATTTGCAATAAATCTCCCAAGCCTTTGTCTTCCTCCACACACTTTGTGCGAAGCTTTTGTGACGAACAGCCTTGAATCATTTGGCTTTTTATACCCCCGGCATACGCAGTATGCCATGGGGGTATATAGTTTTCTAATTTTCTGTGTGTGTGTTTGTGTGTCTGTTAACATTTTCGTGTCTGCTCCATAACTTTTAAACCGCTTGACATATTTATACCCCTGCAAACGAAGTTTGAAGGGGGATTATAGGAGTCAGCTTGTCATCTGTCGTCGGTCCGTTACAAAAAACTTTAACATTGCTCATAACTTCCTTATTCTTTGACCGATTACTTTAATATTAACACACCACACACCTTGCCACTAGTACTTAAGATTGATATACACAAACCTGACCTTGACCTTTACGTTGACCTTCCTCAAGGTCAAATACTTGTAAAAATTTGTTGTCGGTCCGTTACAAAAAAATTTAACATTGCTCATAACTTCCTTATTCTTTGACCGATTTCTTTAATATTCACACACCACACACCTTGCCACTAGTACTTAAGATTGATATACACAAACCTGACCTAGACCTTTACGTTGACCTTCCTCAAGGTCAAATACTTGTAAAAATTTGTCGTCGGTCCGTTACAAAAAACTTTAACATTGCTCATAACTTCCTTATTCTTTGACCGATTTCTTTAATATTCACACACCACACACCTTGCCACTAGTACTTAAGATTGATATACACAAACCTGGCCTTGACCTTTACGTTGACCTTCCTCAAGGTCAAATACTTGTAAAAATTTGTCGGTAGCGGGGGTATAATTGGCGCCCGTTAGGCGGCAGCTCTAGTTTCTTGAAACTTCACATAAATGTTAAACACCATGAGACGACGTGCAGAACACATGAACCGTAACTCTTGCTTTTCTACTTTCAGAGTTATTGCCCTTTGTATGTTTTAACTTGCATTTTCTTGTCCGCTCCATAACTTTTCAACCGCTTGATATATTTTCATGAAACATCACATAAATGTTAAACACCATGAGACGATGTGCAGAACACATGAACAGTAACTCTTCTTTTCTACTTTCAGAGTTATTGCCCTTTGTATGTTTTAACTTGCATTTTCGTGTCCGCTCCATAACTTTTCAACCGCTTGATATATTTTCATGAAACTTCACATAACTGTTAAACACCATGAGACGACGTGCAGAACACATGAACCGTATCTCTTGCTTTTCTATTTTCAGAGTTATTGTCCTTTGTATGTTTTAACTTGCAATTTTTACCATAGACTTGTGTCCGCCCTGTAACTTTCAAACCGTTTGAGATAATTTCATGAAACTTCAAACAAATGCAAAGCACAATAATAAGATGGGCGAGTTCGACTTACAAGGTCATGACCTCAAGGTCAAGGTCACTGTGGCTATTTTTAGAAAAACTTTGTCATCGCTCCAGCGCCTACATTTCTTCACCAATTTCAATATTACTTCACACAAATGTTCCTTATGACAATATTTCGAGCGATTTCCACTTTCAAGGTCATAACCTCAAGGTCAAGGTCACTGTGGCTATTTTTAAAAAAAATTGTCATCGCTCTAGCGCCCACATTTCTTCACCAATTTCAATAGAACTTCACACAAATGTTCCTTATGACAATATTTCGAGCGAGTTCCACTTTCTAGGTCATGACCTCAAGGTCAAGGTCACTGTGGCTATTTTTAGAAAAAAATTGTCATCGCTCTAGCGCCCACATTTCTTCACCAATTTCAACACCTTTTCAAATACATTATAATTAGTTTTCTTTGAAAAAAAATGGCAATTCTGAGATGAACAATTTTCACAGTTTTCTTCATTTCTGCTCAAAAGACGGTTGTATGAACTCGACTGTATGTTTCTTTGGCTCATGTTTTACTGATGGCTGTAGCCGGGGGTATTAGTGAGCATATGCTCACTTGATTGTCTAGTTATTTCAGCATCTTTCAGCCCCCACCCATCGGGACTGGAAGAAATATATGGGCTGCATGATTCTTCCACCCAGAGCTGAGTCTGCCCAGGCAAAGCGGTGCACACGAGTCGGACCGTCCATGCTTATAAACCCTATTGGTTTCATTGGGCGACAGGGCTTGAGATGTCATTTCATCTCAATGTCGGGTAAAAGTCCCACAAAATCGGAAGGAACGTCTCCAAAATGACCTTTACAGTGTTGACGGGGACGTTACACCTCAAATCAAACAAACAAACAAATTTCAGCATCTTAATCTGTAAATTCACAGTTCACCGCCTTTTGCCTAGTCTTGTCACTAATTGGTCAATTGTCTCATTTTTCATTTGTTATAAATTTCTAAATTCATAAAATTCAAACTCCTTGTTCTTTTTAGGGTTGAAATAGTTGGTAAGCCCTGCTTTGGTTTCACCATAATTTTGATCATCATCACACAAGTCCAACATGTCATAAATCCCAAAAACTTCGTCACCGAATAATGTGACATAAATGCCGTTTTCCTTCTCCTTGAATCTATGTTTAGTTCGACCAACAAATTTTCGAGTTCTGCCCATCTTATTCCAACAGAACTCTCATCAGTGTACACGTCAAATTTCGGAAAAGGTGTTAACCCTGCCATTTTCACAAAAAGTTCACTATTATACTGTTTATGTTATTTCGCCCCGAGCAAAAACCATTCTCTTCGCCATTTGTAGTGTTCGTGTTTAATTGTTCTGATCCATAAAGGGATGGTATGATAAGACCCAAAAGGGATTTGTTTATATATATTATTGACTACTTTACCACTGGACGCATAGAGTAAGAATACTACCAAAAATATCTCATTCATATATACACTAGCACACAATCTGATTCTTTTGGCAGGACTGCTAAGAGACGGGGCTATACCACTTACAGGCTGTCTTTGGGTGGCCACTACAAATGGTGTAGACCCTGCTGTTGGATTTAATATTTTGAATCGGTCCATTTGATCTGAAGATATGATAGGTACAGATCTGGTCACAAATAAGCATTTCTTGGAAGTATGGCTGCTGCCCGAACAAATACCTTCATGTCCCGGAAACATACGTTTTGGCGTTTTACCCCGGATGACTGTTTCAGAATTGGGTTTTACTGTGGTCTTTTACTTGGAGGGACAGTGGCGCTGGTTACATGAACATGTGCCGGTTACATGAACAGACATATCAAAATTTAATGTGGCACCATGGGTATGTATGTAGTCAGTCCCGAAAATTATTGGATGGGATGTACCAACAGTAAATGATTGCTAGTTGCTGCTGACCACTGATTACAGCAGTAAATAATATCTTTGCAACACAATTAATGCTAATTTTTTCGCTAAACTCATTTTGTAACGCAAGGGAATCATGTAGTTATTAATAACAAAAACATTGGGATTACATAGCTTTGAAATAGCAGTAGTCATGTCTATATACATCAGTTTTAGACTGAGGAATGTAAATACTACAGTAGGCATCCTTAAGTGTCGGTGGAATATCGAGGAAAGGCAACTGCTAGCCGTTTTGAATAATGGCAAGAACATTATTATATGCGCCGGTCTTCCTCAAAACATCTTATTTTACGCTTCCATCTGCCTTTTACTTGAATGTTACTGCCATCCGAACTAGAATATTCTGGACATGTATTCAGAAAATTTCATTCTCAGAAAAATGTTTACAAAAGTACTTTTTCTTTTTTAACTTTTGAATCTGTCTTTTTTGGCCTAAACTGTTTTACTGGAAACGCTTTTTGGCTCCATGTGTTTCAGGAGCTTTCTGGACCCCTGATCCCCACACGGCTTGTATGCCGCTGTTGTAGGTTGCTGGGAGCTGGTAGGACTGCGCCAATTTTGATGAGTGAGACCTGGCCCGATTGATGTTGCTAGGGCATCTGTTGCGGAAATCTATTTATCTCTACTGCAGCTGGTGTTGTGTCATCATCTTGGTGCAGATTATATTTTCTGGTCCTTTGGGATCATTGAGTTCATTTGGAATTATTTTGAAAATAGAGTTCTGCTTAAGCGAGTACACGAGGGCGTGGCCGGTGTTGCACATTTCATTACACAGGACTAATCATGAACAGACTCAATAAAACCGAATCTGCTATTTTTGTTTATTTTGTGTATTCTTTGCTTCCAGGGGACCTAACTATTCAGAACCTATGACTGACCTGACCGCACCTCCAGCAGACACTAGTTTCCGCTTTTTGGCTGTTGGAGGGACGAAAAAGATACTGGCGCTCAGTAGGGTGTTGTCTCGAGTCGTCCAACTGACGCAGATGAAGTCGTTTTCTTTTAATAGCTCGGGACACTGCCCTATGGATTTTTATCCTCCGACCGAATATGTTCGGGGGATATAGCGATCAGCCTGGTGTCCGTCCGCAGACGCAACCTTGTGATGGCCATAACTCCTATACCCTTTGCGATTCATTGATGGTTCTTGGCACAATTGTTCACAAGGCTGAGACGGCGTGTCATGCTCAAGAACCAGAACTCTCGATGCCATACTTTTTGAGTTATCTCCCCTTTTAATGAAAAAGAATGATTACTTTGTGATGGCCATAACTCCAATACCCTTTGAGATATATTGATGCTATCTGGCACAGTTGTTCACAAGGCTGAGTCGGCATGTCATGCACAAAAACCACAACTCTGGTTGCCATGGTTTTTGAGTCATCTCCCCTTCCAATAAAATCGAGTGACTGCCTTGTGATGGCCATAACTCCAATGCCCTTTAAGATATATTGATGATACCTGGCACAGTTGTTCACAAGGCTGAGACGGCGTGTCATGCACAAGAACCACAATTCTGTTTGCCATGGTTTTTTAGTTATCTCCTCTTCGAATGAAATAGAGTGACTACCTTGTGATGGCCATAACTCCAATACCCTTTAAGATATATTGACGATACCTGGCACAGTTGTTCACAAGGCCGGGATGGTGTGTCATGCACAAGAACCATAACTCTGGGTGCCATGGTTTACGATTTATCTCCCCTTCCAATAATATAGAATCACTACCTTGTGATGGCCACATCTCCAATACTCTTTGAGATATATTGATGGTTCTTGGTACAGTTGTACATGAGCTGAAGATTTGTCACGTGCAAGAACCACAACTCTGGGTGCCCTGGTTTTTTATTTATCTCCCCTGACAATATAACCTTGTTATAGCCATAACTCCAATACCCTTTGAGATGTATTGATGGTACTTGGCATAATTGTATACAAGGTTGAGACGGCACTTCTTGCCTAAGAACTATAACTCTTGATGCTATGATATATAAATTATCTCCTCTTCCAATATAACAGTATGACCACCGTGTGATCACCGTGCCTCCAGTACCCTTTGAGACATATTGGTGGTACTTGATGCAGATGCACATGAGGTGAAGCAGGTGTGTCATGCTCAAGAGTTACAACTCTGGGTGCTCTTGTTATGCCCACAACTTTGAAAAAGTTGGAGGGGCATATTGCTTCTGGTTCGTTCGTCCGTTCGTCCGTCCGTTACGGTTTTGATGCATAGCATAACTAAAGAACCGTGTATGCTAGGGTTTTAAAATTTCATATATGGATTCCTCATGGAAAATTAGCTGACACGTATTTTTTTCTCGTCCGGATTATGCCCCCTTCAAGAGTTTTTGCCCTTTGAAATTTTTTTTAATAAAATCTTGTCAGCAAGATATCTCAAAAACTATTGGAGCTAGAGCCTTGAAAGTTGATGATTATATTGGTGGTGATGAGTAGATGAACTGATTAACTTTTGACAAAATTCCGAAAAATACTTTGTGAGTTATGGCCCTTTGTCATTTTGGTAATTTGTGCCCATTGTAATGTATGCTAAAAGTGATGCATAGCATAACTTTAGAACCCTGTATGCTAGGTTTTGAAATTTCATATATGGATTCCTCATGGAAAATTAGCTGACGCGTATTTTTTTTCTTGTCCGGATTATGCCCCTTTTAAAAGTTATTGCCCTTTGAAATTTTTTTAATAAAATCTTGTCAGCAAGATATCTCAAAAACTATTGGAGCTAGAGCCTTGAAAGTTGGTGAATATATTGGTGGTGATGAGTAGATGAACTGATTAACTTTTGACGAAATTCTGAAAAATACTTTGTGAGTTATGGCCCTTTGTCATTTTGGTAATTTGTGCCCATTGTAATGTATGCGAAAAGTGATGCATAGCATATCTTTAGAACCCTGTATGCTAGGGTTTTGAAATTTCACATATGGATTCCTCATGGAAAATTAGCTGATGCGTATTTTTTTTCTCGTCCGGATTATGCCCCTTTTAAGATTTGTTGCCCTTTGAAATTTTTTTAATAAAATTTTGTCAGCAAGATATCTCAAAAACTATTGGAGCTAGAGCCTTGAAAGTTGGTGAATATATCGGTGGTGATGAGTAGATGAACTGATTAATTTTTGACGAAATTCCGAAAAATACTTAGTGAGTTATGGCCCTTTGTCATTTTGGTAATTTGTGCCCATTGTAATGTATGCTAAAAGTGATGCATAGCATATCTTTAGAACCGTGTATGCTAGGGTTTTGAAATTTCATATATGGATTCCTCATGGAAAATTAGCTGACGCGTATTTTTTTTCTCGTCAGGATTATGCCCCTTTTAAGAGTTATTGCCCTTTGAAATTTTTTAAATAAAATTTTGTCAGCAAGATATCTCAAAAACTATTGGAGCTAGAGCCTTGAAAGTTGGTGTATAGATTGGTGGTGATGAGTAGATGAACTGATTAACTTATGACAAAATTCTGAAAAATACTTTGTGAGTTATGGCCCTTTGTAATTTTGGTAATTTGTGAAAAACTTTGTCATCGTTCTAGCGCCTACATTTCTTCACCAATTTCAATATAACTTCACACAAATGTTCCTTATAAAAAATCTCGAGCGAGTTCGACTTTCAAAGTCATGACCTAAAGGTCAAGGTCACTGTGGCTATTTTTAGAAAAACTTTGTCATCGCTCTAGCGCCTACATTTCTTCACCAATTTCAATATAATTTCACACAAATGTTTCTTATGACAATATCTCAGCGAGTTCGACTTTCAAGGTCATGACCTCAAGGTCAAGGTCACTGTGGCTATTTTAAGAAAAACTTTGTCATCACTCTAGCGCCTACATTTTGTTCACTGATTTCAATATAACTTCACACAAATGTTCCTTATGACAATATCTCGAGTGTGTTTGACTTTCAGGGTCATGACCTCAAGGTCAAGGTCACTGTAGCTATTTTTAGAAAAAATTTGTCATCGCTCTAGCGCCTACATTTCTTCACCGATTTCAATATAACTTCACACAAATGTTCCTTATGACAATATCTCTAGCGAGTTCCACTTTCAAGGTCAAGGTCACTGTGGCTATTTTTGGAAACTTTGTCAATGCTCTAGCGCTTACATTTCTTCACCGATTTCAATATAACTTCACACAAATGTTCCTTATGACAATATCTCAAGCCATTTCAACTTTCAAGGTCATGGTCACAATGGCTATTTTTAGAAAAACTTTGTCATCGCTCCAGCGCCTACATTTCTTCACCGATTTTAATATAGTTTCACACAGATGATCCTTATGACAATACCTCGAAAGAGTTTGACTTTCAAGGTCAAGGTCACTGTGGCTATTTTTAGAAAAACTTTTTCATTGCTCTTGCGCTTACATTTTTTCACCAATTTCAAAATCGATTCACACAAATGTTCCTTATGACAATATCTGTAGCGAGTTCCACTTTCAAGGTCAAGGTCACTTAGGCTATTTTTAGAAAAACTTTGTCAATGCTCTAGCGCTTACATTTCTTCACCAATTTCAATATAACTTCACACAAATGTTCCTGAAGACAATATCTCGAGCGATTTCGACTTTCAAAGTCAAGGTCACTGTGGCTATTTTTAGAAAAACTTTGTCATCGCCCTAGCGACTACATTTCTTCACTGATTTCAATAGAACTTCACACAAATGTTCCTTATGACAATACCTCGAGTGAGTTTGACTTTCAAGGTCAAGGTCACTGTGGCTATTTTTATAAAAACTTTGACATGGCTCTAGCGCTTACATTTCTTCACCGATTTCAGTATAACTTCACACAAATGTTCCTTATGACAATATCTCGCACTATTTCGACTTTCAAGGTCGAGGTCACTGTGGCTATTTTGAGAAAATCTTTGTCATCGCTCTAGTGCCTACATTTATTGATGGATGTTAATAGAACTTCACACAAATGTTTCTTATGATAATATCTCGAGTTGCTTTGACTTTCAAGGTCATGACCTCAAGGTCAAGGTCACTATGGCTATTTTTAGAAAAACTTTGTCATTGCTCTACCGCCTACATTTATGATTTTAATCTAACTTCACACAAAAGATGCTTATGATAATATCTTGAGCAAGATCTACTTCGCGGCCATGGCCTCAAGTCAAGGTCCCTATGACTATTTTTAGAGAAATATTGTCATCACTCTAGAACCTACATTTATGGATGGATTTTTAAACAAACTTTACACAAATGTTGCATATGATAATATCTCAAGTTGGACTTTTGCCATTTCAGTGTTTTCCACACAAGAAGTTGTCTTGTGCGAGGGGATTTGTATCGCATGCGATGCCTTGTTTTTTTTTAATAAAATCTTGTCAGCAAGTCCATATCTTGAGACCTATTAGAGCTTCATTAATCATTCTTGGTACAAACTTGCATCCAGGCATTGCAACTTCAACGCAAGCATCCATATCTGACATTGACCTATATTTCATGGTTCACTGACTTCGTGAATTATTGCGACCACCCTGACTTTCACCATTTCTCGAAAACTATTAAAGCTTTTTAAATTATAATTGGTACAAACTTGGATCTAGGAATTGCAACTGCAACGCAAGCATCCATATTTGACTTTTACCCATATTTCATGGTTCACTGACTTTGTGAATTATTGCGACCACCCTGACTTTCTATCTAATGTAAGAGTCCATTTCTCAAGATCTATTAGAGCTTCATTAATTGTATTTGGTACAAGCTTGCATTTATGAATTGAAACTTCAATGCAAGTATCAATTTCTGACCTTGACCTACATTTTATGGTTCACTGACTTTGTAAAATAGTGTGACAACCCTAACTTTCTCCCTGATGTAAGAGTCTGTTTTTAAGAGTTTCATTGATGATACTTGGTACATGCTTGCAACTAGGAGTGAAATTTTATGCAGGCATCCATGTTTGACCTTGACCTAGTTTTCATGGTTTGGTGACTTTGCGCCCCCACAGGCGCGACATAGCCTTCGGGGGAATTCTTGTTGTATGTTTTTGAGTCTTTAACAATATTTGTTGAATATTTTGCCATCTAAGGACAAGCAAAGGTTGGGGGCATTGTGTTTTACAAACACCATTTCTAGTTTTTTAGTTATCTCCCCTGACATTATAACCTTGTGATGGCCATATCTCCAACACCCTTTGAGATATATTGAAGCAACTTGGCGCAATTGTTTACAAGGTACAGAATGGGTGTCATGATCAAGAACCACAACTGTTGGTGCTGAGGTATTTGAGGTATCAAATATAACAGTATGACCAGCTTATGATCACCATATCTCCAATACCCTTTGAGACACATTGATGGTACTTTGTACATAAATACATGAGCTTGAGCAGGCACCTCATGCGCAAGAACCACAGTTCTGGGTGTCCTGGTTCTTAGTTATCTTCCCTGACAGAATTATCATGTGAAAGCCATAACTGCAATACTTTTGTGGTATATTGCTGGTTTAATTCTGGTGCACTTTCTGTTGGTGAACAATCATCTGAAGGCCATATTGGCTTTTGGTCGTGGGATTTGCCATCTCTTCCGATGGCTATTTTTCTTTTCATCATCAGAATTATCCGCGACATCTCCCCATTCACATAATGTATTCCAGCCCCCTTGGCTGCAGTTCGCAATTTTTATAAACTTATTGCGATTTTTCAGTCATTAACCCATGTTATTCAGTTGTTATTCCATGTCCTCAATGGACATTGTTTCTAGTTTTGATTTAAGGGGCTCAAAGTTCCTTGATCATTTCACTGTTGAATTCACATTGGCGTTTATTTCCCTTGTATACGAATTCCTCTTCAGCACTTTTGTACTCCAGCTTTTCACTCACAGCGTCCAGTGCTTTTTCATTATCGTTCCTTATGTCATATTTTAACTCCTGAAACTGGTGTTTTATAACGTCAGACACAAGTGACACTGTCTTATCGTATGACAAACTCGTCGGATTTCCTGATTACCATAACTGCAATACTTTTGTGGTATATTGCTGGTTTAATTCTGGTGCACTTTCTGTTGGTGAACAATCATCTGAAGGCCATATTGGCTTTTGGTCGTGGGATTTGCCATCTCTTCCGATGGCTATTTTTCTTTTCATCATCAGAATTATCCGCGACATCTCCCCATTCACATAATGTATTCCAACCCCCTTGGCTGCAGTCCGCAATTTTTATCAACTTATTGCGATTTTTCAGTCATTAACCCATGTTATTCAGTTGTTATTCCATGTCCTCAATGGACGTTGTTTCTAGTTTTGATTTAAGGGGCTCAAAGTTCCTTGATCATTTCACTGTTGAATTCACATTGGCGTTTATTTCCCTTGTATACGAATTCCTCTTCAGCACTTTTGTACTCCAGCTTTTCACTCACAGCGTCCAGTGCTTTTTCATTATCGTCCCTTATGTCATATTTTAACTCCTGAAACTGGTGTTTTATAACGTCAGACACAAGTGACACTGTCTCATCGTACGACAAACTCGTCGGATTTCCTGATTACCATAACTGCAATACTTTTGTGGTATATTGCTGGTTTAATTCTGGTGCACTTTCTGTTGGTGAACAATCATCTGAAGGCCATATTGGCTTTTGGTCGTGGGATTTGCCATCTCTTCCGATGGCTATTTTTCTTTTCATCATCAGAATTATCCGCGACATCTCCCCATTCACATAATGTATTCCAACCCCCTTGGCTGCAGTCCGCAATTTTTATCAACTTATTGCGATTTTTCAGTCATTAACCCATGTTATTCAGTTGTTATTCCATGTCCTCAATGGACGTTGTTTCTAGTTTTGATTTAAGGGGCTCAAAGTTCCTTGATCATTTCACTGTTGAATTCACATTGGCGTTTATTTCCCTTGTATACGAATTCCTCTTCAGCACTTTTGTACTCCAGCTTTTCACTCACAGCGTCCAGTGCTTTTTCATTATCGTCCCTTATGTCATATTTTAACTCCTGAAACTGGTGTTTTATAACGTCAGACACAAGTGACACTGTCTCATCGTACGACAAACTCGTCGGATTTCCTGATTACGCAGGAGTATTACCAATACTTTCCTCCATTTCAACAATAATGTCAAACAATATATGCTGCAATCTATGTAGAAAATGTCTAATAACGTCAGACACAAGTGACACTGTCTCATCGTACGACAAACCCGTCGGATTTCCTGATTTTGCAGGAGTATTACTTTCCTCCATTTCAACAATAATGTCAAACAATATATGCTGCAGTCTATGTAGAAAATGTCTTTTCCACGAAAATGCTAGTTTAACTCAAAATCGAAATAGAAAACGTCTATTCCACAATTCATTTCCACCGCAATGTTCACAAAACAAAATAATATGTATGAGATATCTCTCAATAATTATTTAAAATTTTCTGCTAAACCATGCTTGCCACAAAACTTCAGGACTCGTAGTGACTTGTTAAATATGTTCTTTAACAGGGTTTCTCAGAAAAGTATCCAAGAGACAAAAATCTTATTTCCGAGGGGCTATCATCAGCTTTAGCTACGCCTGAACACATTCATGTTTCTGTCAAACAATACAATAGACTCATTACAGTATTCTACCGGGGCTAAAATTGTCAAACTTGTGACATCAAATTGACTGAACTGCCTGTATCGAGCAAAGCAGAAATTTGTTTTGTTGAAAATGTTACAGATAAAAACATGAAAAATGGAAGTGAAAGCAATGACCAGATATTGATACAATTAGCCCACACTTCCAACCAGAGACACCAAAGGAGAAGAGACACAAACAAAACTAATTAGACCCAATTGACACTTTGATTATTCACAAACAGTTTGCACTGTATCATAGCATGGTCACGCTGCGAGCACAAATGAGACGCAGAATTCGGGTCTGTCTGTCCTGATGTGAGATTGCATCGTCTTCTTATGAGTCCTATCTGCGCTAGTATTATTCCATCCCGTAACATTGATGAACACAGTAAAATTACTAGAAAACTATCAGCTCATCGTCTTCTTATGTTCCCTGTAACACACGCGAACACCATCACGAAAACACGCCTATATAATTTTGACCCCTGTGAACCCCACTTTTATATAGTAAAACTGAGGTTTATAGGGGTAAACCTAATTTTTCTTATTTCTGCTCTAAAAATAAATTGTGGGTACTCGTTAGAACCGCCTCATCGAGGCGGTTCTAACGAGTACCCACAATCTATATTTTAAGCAGAAATAAGAAAAATATCACAAATTTTCATCGTTAAATTTTCGTTTTTTCGGCGGTAAAGTTTACATTGTATTTGTATAGGCGTGTTTTTTCGTAATGACTATCTGCGCTAGTATTATTCCATCCAGTAAAATTGATGAACATAGTAAAACACTAGAAAACCATCAGCTCTTTTTTTAAATAGCAGCCATGATGTTATGATCAACGCTAAAAGTCTTGGGAGAGTATTATTGACAGGGATGAATTACCTTTGACAAGGTACTTAAACATGTTTATCAAAATCCACAAAAGCTGTAAGAGTTATCTCTCTTAGATAATATTTAAAATATGAGTGCAACATTCATTCTTCTTTTTTTACGGCCTTTCATGTTTGAGTCTGATAATTATTTTATTGAATTGCACGCAAATAACTAAACTAATTATATAAAAAAAATGTAAATTTAAAGCGTTTAGTATTTGTTCACACAGAGACCATCATAGGATTAGACTGTCCTCCAATCTCGAAGATATTCTACCTCATTAGAACAAGCCCATAATGTGCAGCACTGGTATATCCACCGGATAATTTGAACTAGTTCGAACTTCTCACAATCTGGTAATGATTTTTGAAAAAATTTTTAATCAGTCCACCATTCTCCAGAAGTTTTAAGAGTTTATATCCGGATACACCTGGTTTTGTCATTAAAGCATATATAACCACCGTTGTTTTCTTTTTTTTTTCTTTTTTCCTTTCAATGAAAAGGGACACAGTATACCTAGAGCACGTACATGTATCAGTCATGTGTAAAATCCATAAACCGTTCAACTGCTTCAAGTCTATGACTACTTTCTCATTGAATTCCTTTGCCATTGGCATAGACACAGCCGGCCCCTGGGGGTGTCTTAGTATACATTTTTGCAGAGTTCGCATTGATGTTCTATATCAGATATTGTTTCTTCGTATTCATCCCTCCAAATTCCTGCATCTTTTACTGATGCAATTAATCGTTTCTTTGGAGAGTGTCCATATTGACGATGCAGTTTCAGCAATGTATTATGTCTCTTCTTAACATCCATTCCATGGAGATTTACGGTTCACACATTTTTAACTGGAATACTTTCATTCCTATCGATGGGGATACAATAATGTCCAGATGATGTCAGGCTAAGGAAACTGTCTCACCTAGGATTGTGGCTGTGTCATTTTCTAAATCCATTTTAGCACCAGCACCCTTCGTTGCACTTCTGGAAAGCAAAAGTGGAATGTCAGAATCTACAACATCTGTTCTTACTGTTACCTCTGAAACTGTTATGAAGGCTGGTAAACAGTACTCGCCTTTCGACTTCAGACGTGTACCCCCACCAAATTTAAACACCTTTTCACCCTCTGAATATTCAGTCTTTGACCTGTCGTTTTCATCTAAATGGTCTATTTAATTTTTTATCCATGTCTCACCACAAACTGTGCTACTGCATGCACTGTCTAGTACCGCACAATTCTTGCATCAGTTCCTAAGCGCAATATGTCTCCTTTGTCATACATAGCAAAGTGCACCACATGCTCCTTGTCATTTTCAGCTATGTTTACTTTTGGCCAGATTTTCCCAGCTGTATGGATACTGAGAGTAACCTCTGTCTCCCGCTCCTCTCTGATTCCCGCTGGTTCCACTGGTCGCGCTTGACAAGTATCCGTGGCAACCACGCCATCCCATCTTCCCACTGTAATTGTTTGAGCTGTAGCCACTAGGATTGGCTTTTATATAACCTGCGGCTAAGAGGGCTTCCCCGTGATCTGCCAGAAAAGCAAATTTAAACTTAATACTCTGTGAGGTAGCACCCTGTGCCTCGCATAAATATCCATTGAATTTCCTTAGTGACTTTGGCTTCTTCATATAATGTGTCTTTGTTAGAACAGTCCATGCCTTTCAAGACCAACAGTTTCTCATCTTTCGTACTATTGGCCTTTTTAAGAAGCTTGAAGGCCAGTATTTCAGGTGGAAGTGTCATGTTTTCCGATCTTTCTATACTTTGCATCAAATGCCGCTATAAATTCTGTCACATTTTGATTGCCTTTCAAAATCATCAAAACGGTCAAACTTTTCCAAACTATCTGTTAAGTCATCCTTTGCTAAGTAGAAGTGAAAACAGTGATCAGGAATTGATACAATTAACTCACAGCTCCCAACAGAAACACCAAAGGGAAGGAAGGGAAACAACCAGACCCTAATGGAAACATCAATAGTGGAAAGCCAAAAGGGCAGTTACTTTCCCACAAAATGGCCGATTGGCTATCCATAGCAAAATAATATAAGCGATAAATATACTTAAAGACAAACCATTACAAAAATAAACCGCACCAGAAGAACCACCTTAATTTGTTCAGTCCGTATGGAGGCCTCCTAACTCGCCAGTGCAACATCCGTTGCTCCGTGAACACAAAAAATAAAAAAAAAAAAAACAGAGATAAAACAACGGTGAGGACTCGACAGCAAGAAACCACTGAAATGCTGGAGCAAAAGAAGACCAACAGTTAGACTCCGACGGGAGTGTGTTAAGAAATGTTATCAAGGTTTCTAGTCCATTATCCTTTTTAAGGTCATCCAACTTCACTTGGTTGAACACCTTTTCCCCAATTTGACTTCCTGTATCTTCTGGCAATGACAATGCTGTCATCACTCCTTGTTTCTCTGTCGCTAAGTAGAAGTAAAACAAAGATCAGGAATTGATACAATTAACTTACTCCACCCATAAAAGACACCAAAGGGAAAGAAATACAAACATTAAGCGACCAGACCATAATAGAAACCTAAACAAAGGAAGGCCATAAGGACAGTTACTTTCCCACAAAATGGCCATATGGCCATCCAAAATTAAAAGACACAAGTGATACACACAGTAAGTAACAAACAACAACATAAATAAATCGCCACAGAAGAGCCGCCTTGGAACGGTCAGTGGAAGATTTCCACTGGGGGGGGGGGGGGGGGGGGCTTAAATCGATTTTACGTGGCCACAATCCTCGCCCTTACTTCCGTCGCGATTTAGACAAATAATTTGTTCAGTCCGCATGAAGGCCTCCTAACTCATCAGTGCAACATCTCCGTGAACACAGAAATCAAAGAACCACAGAGGTGAGACAGCGGTGAGGACTCGACAGCAAGAAACCACTGAAATGCTGGAGCAAAAGAAAACCAACAGTTAGACTCCGATGAGCCCGACCAGAGACAGAGCATCAGGCACCAACCAACATTATCTCTTTAATTTTCAATAAGCCTTTACGTTGGAGCCATCATAGAATCTGAGGCCTGACCCACCGGCGTGCAATTAAAGAGGGAAGCAAAGTTGCCAACCGTGATTGGGTTAACTACCATGCATGCAGTCTGTCGTATAATATCCATGTTGTACCCAATCTTTTTATATCGAAGAATGATTTTACGAAATTGGGTGCTGAAGTCATTGCGGTTATATATTTTTCTGAATTTATATACTAAGTCACCATAAAATTCGGGTTCCGATAGACCTTGTTGCAGAAGGATTTAAGTCCAATATTGAATTTTGAAATTAAATCAGAATGGCGTCTATAAAATTTTGAAAAGGCTTTGCGTAGTTTATGGTACCGATAACCCTGATTAAGGAGTTTAGCCGTTAATAATTTATTACGAGTGTTGAAGTCAGTTACATGACTACACACTCTAGCAAATCTAATTAATTGCGAAATATAAACGCCATAGGATGGCGCACGAGGAACATCACCATCTAAAAAAGGAAAATTTATAATCTCAAAATCAAAGTTTATCATAAATCACGTTTATCATAAATTTTGCACGAAACAAATCCATCTACAATAGATAGATGTAAATCCAAAAACGGGGCCTCGGTATCAGAAGAATTTGCTTTATTTAACTGAAGCTAAGTCTGTTATTTCCTTCCATGCTAACAGTTCTTACTTATATAGTTCATAAGACATCGCCTTGCTGAAGGTCGGAGGATTTGGTTGTCATCTTTCACTCTATATATCTCTTAAATGCAATAAAAGGTCCACACTGGGTTCACACTCAATACACTGTCACTTTTTATGATTGAAACACTGTCATTCGCTCTGCTAGCATTGATGGACACAGAAAAAACACTAGAAAACTAACAGCACTTTTTAATAGCAGCCATGATGTTATCTTATAAACGCTAAAAGTGATCTTATCTTGGAAGAGTTTTATTTACAAGAATAATTTCCCTTTGAAAAGGTTCTTAAGCATGTTTATCAAAATCCATAAAATCTGTAAGTTATCTCCCTTGGATAATATTAAAACTATGTGTTCAACAAAAATAGTCCTCGATTTGATGGGTTGGTAGTAGCTTGAGGTTGTTAAACTGTTCTGTCTCAACCAGGAGTACAGTTGGATTATTAGCTACACCGTATTTTAACCCTTATCTTGCTGTTCACGACAACCCCTATCTTTATAAACAGTGTAGATCAAGATCAGATGGCCATCTGATCAGTTTATGAATTTGTAGCAATAAATTGCATCAGGTAATTTGATAGACATAAATAGGTGTGGCTTAAATGAATATTCATTTAATTCAAAGGCACCCTTTACTGTTTCCCAGTCACCTTTCTCACCATTATCGAGGCAGCAGACCCAGATCTGCGTCGGACCCTGTAAATCTGGTTGGAAAGCCGCTACTTCCCGACTGTCTGTGTCTGTTATTCTTGAGAATGTACAGTAAGCAGCAAAATCCGACAAGAACTGATCCGGATCCTCCGATGGATATTTCTTTAAGGTTATTCACTTTTTCACCGCTAGGTGGAATTCCACATGCCTGGCCAGGATTTATTTCTGCTAGGTTCCAGCTTTCATTTTCACTTGAAATCAGTGGGTTTCGCGAAAATGGCCACATTTTTGTCGTGCCTGCTATTAGCATGGCGCGATATAGGCGCCCGGTTTTCCGTTCGTTCGTTCGTCAAGGCGTCAACATTTGCGGCCACCCTAGCGTTCACCCTAATGGTCAAGTTTATTTCTCAAGAACTATAAGAGCTTCATTAATGATACTTGGTACAAACTTGTATCTGGGGATGACAACTTACATGCAAGCATCCATATTTGACCTTGACCTACATTTCATGGTTCACTGACTTTCTAAAATATTGCGACCACCCCAGCTTTCACCCTAATTGTCAAGTTTATTTCTCAAGAACTATAAGAGCTTTATTAATGATACTTGGTACAAACTTGTATCTGGCCGTAGTGGGGATGGTAACTTAAATGCAAGCATCCATATTTGACCTTGACCTATATTCATGGTTCACTGACTTTGTAAAATATTGCGACCACCCTAGCGTTCACCCTAATGGCCAAGTTTATTTCTCAACAACTATAAGAGCTTCATTAATGGTATTTAGTGCAAACTTGAATCTGGGGATGGCAACTTAATTGCAAGAATCCATATTTTATCTTGACCTAAATTTCATGGTTCACTGATTTTGTAAAATATTGCGACCACCTAATGCGTTCCCCCTAATGGTTAAGTTCATTTCTCAAGAATTATTAGAGCTTCATGAATGATACTTAGTACAAGCTTGCATTTGAGAATGGAATCTTTTGTGCAAGCATCTATGTTTGACCTTGACCAACATATCATGGTTCGATGACTTTGCCCATCCACAGGCGCGACATAGCCTTCGGCGGAATTCTTGTTATAGTTAAAATTCTAGTTTAGATATCCCACCATGTAGTATTTATGTCACCTTTGTTCTACTGGGGAATTATTATAATGAATAACAACAATTTAAATCAGCTCTTTTATTTTGCAATTGACTATATAATTTCTTTTACACCTTTTGTATACAATATATTTCTGCATAATTTCAAATATAGTTTCCAATAACATTTAATTTATTTTCATTTTACAGTTTTAGAATAATTTAGGATGGCAAAGGCCTAAATACATGTTATCAAACAAGCCCAAAGTACTAACTGACGTTTCCCTTCAATCCAGCCTAACTTGTGGCAACACGCTTCTGTCAATATATTTACTCACACTGGTCATTCAATTATTTAAAAGTTAGTATATAGTCAGATAAAGTACATTTATCAGGACTGATTACCATGGCATGGGAATGTTTTTATTTAACGTCAACTTGAACTACTGCAGACTTTCAAACGGCATGTCAATATATTACAAGTCGACAAAAATAGACGACATTTTCAGATGCAGTTTTTCTTGGCATCTTAAAGGTTAATAGCAATAGCATCACAAAGTATACCCAACCAGTTAAGAGGACTTTTTCTAAGCCCTCGCATCAAGATCTACCCTGCTTGTCATTATTGTTTTGAGATGTGACTTAGATATGCAACAAATATATGCATCCGGTTTGTTCAGTCACTAAGGGAAGAAGGGGTTAAGTATTTGGAAGTACACCACAACCACATTATAACATAGTTCATTATAACACGGTTTGGATACAAACAAGGTTTCAAGATGGATCCCAAAAATGTGTAAATTATATAGAAAAATTACCATAAATGGTCATATTTCTATATGATCTACAGAGTTTTGTTTGGATATAACATGGTTGTTTTAAAGACACGGTTTCTGTTTTGGACCCAGTTCATCACGTGACACTTATTTTTCTTATTTCTGCTCCAAGACATAGGTTGTGGGTACTCGTTAGAACCGCCTCAATTAGGCGGTTCTAACGAGTACCCATAACCCATTTTTGCAGTATAAATAAGAAAAATATCACATATTTTCATCAGAAAAGTAGTCATTGTGGAGATGTGAAAAATGCACTTTGTCGCACGAGTGTGTTATCGTAATGAATAGTGTTATAAAAAGGTTGTGGTCTATGCAAATTCCGAATTCTAGTCTCAAACCAGTGTTTGCATTTAAATGTAAATTATACAGCTCAATATTAGGCATAAAAAATATTATTGTATTTTCTCTCCCGAAAAACAGGGTCGGGCCTGTATTTTATGTGTTTTTCTTTTTATACATGTTTTTGTTGATACAATTGTCATGTTGAGACTTGCACTCAATGCACTGTATATCGTCATTCATTTTAGATGCTAAAAAAGTTAGTTCTGTAGTTTGGAAGGTACTAAATGCCAAAAGCTACAAAAGCGAAATTACTAAGGAAAATGCAAAGACAACACTGGGTAGGGTTGGAAATTGTAAATGGTACGGTCGGTGTTTTAATTTTTAGCTCACCAGAACCGAAGGCACAGGGGGAGCTTATAGGATAGGCAGTTGTCCGTCATCATCTGACGTCAACACTTGCAAACGACATCTCCTCTGAAGCCACTGGGCCGATTCAGCCCAAATTTCATCTGTAGCATCCTTGCACTGCGGGATTGAAAGTTTGTGTTTTTAATGATAATCGGCTCATTAGTTTGTTTACTTTGGCAACTTAGAGACTTATAATGGGGAAAACAGAAAAAAAATGGCATTTACTGCCAAATCTTTGCAGATATTTTGACAAAACTTTTATAGAAATATTCCTTGAGTTAACTGCTTTTAGCCACATGCTTTTATGCCAACCTGGGGGGCCCCCAGGGTGTGCCGGGGCCATGCCCAGGCCCCCTCCAGTGCATAAAAGGCCATAAATTATATCTCAGATACCATTCAGATCCCCACCCCTAAACCATATATATTCTTTTTTCTTATGATAAGATTCATTCAGTGACACCAACATGGGGGTCCCCAGGGATGTGCCGGGCCCATGCCCAACCCCTCCACTTCGTAAAAGGTCCAATAATATCAGAAACCGTTTAGATCCCCACCCCAAAACCATATATATTCCTGTTTCTTATGATAAGACGTATTCAGTGACACCAACCTTGGGGTCCCCCTGAGATGTTCCCGGGCCATGCCCCCACCCCTTCCACTTTGTAAAAGACACAATATCTCAAAAACCATTCAGATCCCCACCCATAAGCCAGATATATTCGCGTTCCTTATGATACCAGCCTAGGGGTCTCCCAGGGTGCTCCAGGGCCATGTCTCACCCCTGCACTTCATAAAAGGCGATATATCTAAGAAACCATCCAGATCCCCATCCCAAAACCATATATATTCTTGTTTCTTATAAGACGCATTCAGTGACACCAACCTGGTTGTCCGCTGGGATGTGCCTGGGCCTTGCCCCACCCCCTTCACCCCATAAAAGGTCCAATATCTCAGAAACCGTTCATAGCCCCACCCCTAAACCATATATCGTCCCTTGATAGCCTTAAGGGCTCATCTGCATTTTTTCTACTTTTGAGAAAATCGAGTTTAAACATATTATTGTGCATTAAAAATCAGATACTTTTACGATTAAGTTTGTTGTTTGCACGAACATAGTTTCTGGGAAGACCAACATTTCAGCATTCATATAATATAGGCACCATTCGTATTTTTCCATTTATGGAATATGTTGCAGATGAGCCCTTCTGGCTAAAAACATTCATGCAGAAAATATGAAGAACTGTGTCAACCAAAAGGACTCATATAAAGCATTATTTATTTCTACTACCACAAAGCATGGGATAGTTTTTAATATGACATGCAAATATAATTATCATATAAAAACTTAAAGAGAATTAAGCATGGCTAGAAATCCTGAAATACATGTTGCCATTTTTTATCCCAATATTGTCAGCATAATAAATACTGTATGTTATATTTTATCAGTTTTAAATTGATACGACTGATTTTATTTCGCAAAGGTTAATCGCTGTCTTCCTCTTCTTCTAGTATGTCAGATTCCGGGAGCCTGTCTTTCATGGTTTTGCTTGTTTTGAGTCCCTCATAAAAGCAACGTTAATGTTCGGGGATAACCAAACTGTCACACAAAGACAACAAGTCTTTCTTCTTTTGAACTGATACTGAAAGCAGGCTGTCATATCTATTTGGTATTGACTTGGGTGCATCACATGGCCTGCCACGTGTTTGTCTGATACTGATGTGGATCGAGCGATATTTTTCTTCAGCCAAACTCTCTTTTATCTGAATTTCATGTGGGGTTTCTTTCGTCACACGGATAACTTTTATTTTCATCCAGTAAACTTTCTTTCCTTCAGTGTCAGTCTTCATTCCACTTTATTCTTCTTTTGTGAAACCTTTTAAATCTTTGAAATTGTTAAATCGCATCGGTACTACAACATAAGACTTGTTTCTTCTTGCCATATGCACAACACGTGTTCCATAGATCAGGGTGATAAATAGTAGTCCCTTTCTTTGCATGTTCAATGGCGGAGTGCATAGAGTCACACTCCATTTGAGTATGCCCAGACTCCAAAAACTTCTGTTTTAGTATTTCTAAGGATGGACTTGTATTGAAAGTGTGGTGTAAGCCGGCTGCAAGATACTGGTTCCTGTTTTGGCCAGAACAACAGTCTGAGTATAGAAAAACATGTTTCACAATGCTGGGCAGACTTTTCAAATGGGTAATCAAACATGAACCTATCTCTGATGACCCCCTTTGACCACTGCTTTCATCCCAAATATAACCTGTACCAGATTCGTCTGCAAGGGAAAATACAGTCAAGTTGTAACAGTTTAGTTTCCTTTTATAAAATACCTTACTCACATTAGAACATGGTGTGTATAAAACGGCATGTAAGTCAAATGTTGCAGTATAAATGGATTTGTTCTGCTTTGAATTTTCTTTATCCTTTTCTTTTTCACTCCTCGCTTCTTCTTTCCTTTTCAAGTGTTCATCATAGTTATTTTTGTCTGTTTCGGAAACAACACCTGTGCGCTCTTTTTCTTTGTGTGTATTGCAGAAAGCACATGTATCCTTCTTTGGCTTATGAAATGACAAATTGTATTCTGTGCAGTAAATAGATCGATACACTTTTGAAGAAACTGGGATTACGTTTTCACTTCTGCATTTGTCTTTGTACAGATCATACATGCGGCTAATACTTAGACCTGGTTCTAGATACTTCCTTTGTGTATTTTTCCTCTTATAGTGAGAGTCCACTGCAGGAAAAGATTGAATGTGATGTTTAACATAGGCAATACGAACACTTTCAGTTTTATTTGCCGGCACATGTCTTCCACGCTTGTCAACCGACTTGAAGGAACTGTGTTCTTTTTTGCTTAGTGTGCATCTTACTAATTTATCACTTATATCCAAGGTTTTTAGAAAGAATTGCTTGCAAACACGCTCAAGTCTGTCACCTACAGGTAAAGTGTATGTCCTTGAATTCAATTTGTAGGTCATGAGATTGTGTTCAGATGTCGGTTTTACTTCAATATGGCGGCAAATAAAATCTTTTTTTCTCTCATAGGTCATCTGTGGGCTATAAAAATTATCAAAAATTTCTGTCTTTTTGCCTGTGACACTTTTAGAAGCCTCCGTGGTGCAGTGGTTACGCTACTCGCCTTGTAAACCAGGGATCGCAGGATCGATCCTGGGCTTCTCCAGACTTTCGGATGAGTCTTTAAACCGAGGTCTCGTCTCCGTATGACCTTAGCTATTGGTGGGACGTAAAACTAAAACTCACTCACTCACTGTGACACTTTTGTAGAGCACTTAAACCTACATGTGAAGCAATTCATTGGTTTCAGGCATTTTGCGGGTACTGTCTTTTTGTTTCCTGGAGATATGTAACTTTTCCCCATGTTTTTGTTCTCTTTGCGAATATTCTTTTTTTCCATTTGCTAGGATCAGCTGCCTTCTTTCGGCATTTTCGTTTCTTCTCTGGTGACTTGTAGTCGGCTGGTTTCCGTGGAGTTACTGTAGGAGACCTGTGCGACTGTGATTGTTTGTTGTTTTGTGAGTTATTACTGGTAAATGGACCAGACCTTGTCGTCGTTGCTGGTGATTTTATAATGCAATCGTAGTGCTCAAAGCCGTGCATTGCTAAGAAAGACAACATAAAAGGCTGTCTTTTTACGTCTGTTGGCATTCCCATTGTTGGCTCAATGTTTGTGACAGGATTATTTATTCTGCTGGAAAATATTGTGATCTGAGTCTGGAATATATTAGCCACTGCCATTGGAACTACATCAGAAATGTCATTCTTCCATGTGCCAGGAGTTTCAATGCCTTTCACTTTGTCTGAATATACCTGTGATTTCTGTTCTGTAGATACATTGTCTGGGAACCGTAAATTTCTACGTAGCTACTTTCATTTTGCAACAAATGATCACAAAAGTAAGCTCGCAGTGTAGAAGCTGTGTAATTTTCTGTCGAAATTTGACACCTAATGGCATTGAAAAAGCAGTTCCCATTTGGTTCAAATTGTATCTGAGTCAAATTGTTGCTTGTGAGAAGGTGGGTTAGTCTTCTTATATGTGCCTTTTTGCGGATCTGGTTGATATTATACATTTCTAGACTTGTTTTTTGGGCCTCAGAAATATCAGTCATTTTTATTTCCCGCTTTTGAATTGATTTCTGATTTTTGCTTCTTTTCTTTGCAAAGTTCAGTTTGCCTTCTGCCTGCAATTTGTTTGTCAGGTTTTTTGTTGTTTCTCTCTCCATTTTGAGCTACAGTCCTTTTCAGTGGTCTGTTTCTTTTCCTCCACCATTTCCGCTTTCTTATGTTAAAAATCACTGGCAGCTACGATTCAGATTCAGATTGTGATATAGCTTGTGAAGTAAAGGGTAAATAGGTTTCATCTTTGTCAGTATCATCATATGCTGGAGTCAGAGAATGCGCCCTATTCTTCCTTTTGTTACGTTTAGT
The DNA here is from genome assembly GCA_963580285.1 of Lucinisca nassula. NCBI lineage: Eukaryota > Metazoa > Mollusca > Bivalvia > Lucinida > Lucinidae > Lucinisca > Lucinisca nassula. The sequence goes on from OY757022.1 coordinate 27,514,955, forward strand.
GGCAAAATGAGCCAGTCGGATATCGTCGGTATCACTGGAATGATTTTCCTGTTGTGCATTAGTGATCATTTCAGGGCGCTTTGAACCCCCTTGAGCTATGTTATTATCTATATTACTTTCTCTCTGTGAACTGGTGGCATCCAAGGTGTGATTTGAAGACAGGTCATCGTCTGCTGGTAATGCATTGGCTTCGTAGAAGTCGTCATCTGACAAGTGCGAGTCACTCATTCTTATCACTCTGAAAATAAATAAAATGCACTGAGGGGTAATTTATACCATCATTCTTAACATTATGTTAACAATCATTTTTCGCATCTCCAAAATTGCTACTTGTCTGATGAAAATCTGTGAATTTTTGTCTTATTTATACTGCAAACACAGGTTGTGGGTGCTCGTTAGAACCGCCTTATTTAGACAGTTCTGACGAGTACCAATAACCTATTTTATCGAGCAGAAATAAGAAAAGATATGTCTGCCCCAATAAACCCCAGTACCTCAATATAAAGTAGGGTTTAGGGTGGGTGCTCATTTCATCGACTTATTCACCATCCTGCCAAAAGGGCTCATCATCCAAAACAAAAGAAAAAGAGACAGTACAGTATGGAATTAAAGTGCTATTTTATTTCAGGTGTGTTGACAAGTTCTGATTGTAAAATGCAAATAGTGATATCTTGCTACTTTTATGCATTTATTTAGATAATTCATTTACTAAAATTTCCAGCCATAAGGGCTCATCTTTTTTTCCTGTGAAGCATGCATTTCAGGACTGACTGGTGGTAAAGATAGAGGTTTTACGTTTATATCTTTTAATTAAACTGCATCAATATAATAAGAACAAAAGTAAAGACACCAACTTACCGCTATATTTGTATCCAAAACTGTCTGTAAAACACACAAAATAACACTAGCTACTGAGTCTTAAAATAGGAGATTCTGTGTTTATTCTACTCTCTCTGGAGATGTTATTTACTGATAAGCTGTGTAACAGCATGCTAGAACTATACCTAATGCTAGAGGAAGTATAGAGTTTCAGTAAATGCACAAACTATTTCCAACTGGTAGAAGGGCTTATCTGCACTGCACACTGCAGATGAGACCTTATGGCTCTCTCAAAAAGTGGATGAGCCCTTATGGCTCTTTGACTTTCATGATTTTAAATATGAGCCCTTATGTCTCAGACCCATATATTTGCCTGGTTAATGAAATACCTTCTTCATATTCAGGCAGACCCTAGTTTCAAATATTTTACTTCCAAATCCAACATAAACTCATTTTTGACAAAAATGCAGATGAGCCCTTATTAGTCGGGGTTTGAAATTCGTAGCACCCGTATTTTAGGAGTTTAATGCACCTTACTTTCTCACACTTAAATATGATATGAATTTATTTAGAGGTCTCTCAGCATCTTGAAAGTGGAGTTAGAAAATAAAAAAAGCGGGGAAAAAGACATAAAAAGGGGAGATAAATGTTCCTACCCTATTTTGGCATTTAAGCATCCAAATAATTCCAAACGACATCTTCTCTGAAACCACAAGGCCAATCGGAACCAAATTATATGTGAAGCCGTCATGGGGTGGAAGAATAAACATATTTTCTGAATGGCTGGGTCACATGACCAAAATGTCCACCATGCCCATATATGGTAAAAACCTTTGAAAATCGCCCTCTCAGGAACATATTGACCTATGACCTTGAAACTTGGTATACGATATTAGGGACCCGGGCCCTATTAAATTGGTTCAAATGATGACATTTCGTTGACCTTGACCTTTCTTACGTCAAGGTCACATTCGGCCACTTAGGATTTTTTATGGAAAAAAACAGGATTTTCTGGATCTGTTGCAGCTTATGACATCATAGTTGATATTTGCGATCAGCTTAATGATCCTGGGGCCATAAGATTAGTTGTTTTTTTTTTTTATTTTTGCTAAAACTACTGGGCTACCTGATACCAAATGACATAAACCGCATCAGTGTGGTCGAGAAATCAAAGTTTGTTAGAGGGATCTGTTTGATCGTCATACCAATACACAATACATGTCCAAAAGTTATTTTGAATTCTGTATCTCATAAAATACAATACCTTGGTATGCAGCATTTTGGACTCTAGCCCTGCGATGATTGTTCAAAGCTGATAGTGTATGCGACGGCAAAAAAAAAAAAAAAAAAAAAAAAAAAAAGACAATGGTTGATTTCAAAATAATTTGGCAGCAATGGTCCTGGGATTGGCCTCTACTAAACTACTGTTAAAATAAATGGCCACCAAGGGGTGAGGGCGATTTGTGCCCACTTGAGCTCTGGTGAGCTTAGTTTCCCATGGGCCGCTTGTTTATAATTTTTTGTTCAGGTCATTTATTAAAAGTCGCGTCAGCTTGATGGCAAGCGTAAACCATGTTTAATTGTCGCTGTCATGATACAGCAGCCACAGTTTTCTGCTTTACTGATTGCGCTTGTTTGGTTATCTTTTGTTGCTTAGCTGCATTTTCCAGCCTTCATAAACAATAAATTGATGACCAGTGGCAGTTTAGTATGAAGTTACCATGTAGCAATACCTCTGAAAGACGACAATGTTCAGTGAAGATAACAGTGCGGCCCTATTTCAGATTTTTAAAGGGTTGGCAGATTTTGTACAGTATTTCATAGTTAAAGGAAAGACAAGTTTTAATGAGTTTACGCCTCTGAACAATCCAGTCCTCTTTTGACTGAAGGTCTTCGAAATTTTACTGCAAATAAAAAGAAACATTATACGACTTTACTTAAATGTTTTAGAGGTTTATTGTCTTGTTTTTACCATTTATTTGCTGCAGAAAAAGATACTCTACTAAATTTAAACATCAGCATCTCATTCTCCAGCTGAGGATTGATATACTCCAGCTTTTTTGCTGATTGAATGACTCTGGTTTTGGTCGATCTTTTGGCAAACACGCGCAAATTGAGGTCACCAAATTACATGAAGATGCAGAAAAGTTCAGTCGAGAGTCTGTGTTGAACCCGATATTCCAACCCTTCTTGACAAAGGTGTAGAGAAGAAGTTTGATTTACGTAGGAATCGTAACATTTATTATGTCATATTAGGTTTCAACCTCAAGTTAATTAACCCGCCTGCCTAGTTCCTTTCATATGTACGAACGCATTTCCACCAGAACGCCTGAAGGTAGGTGTCTGATGCTCTGTCTCTGGTAGGGTTAACCGCAGCCTAACTGTTTGGTTGCCTTTGCTGCAGCATTCTAGCTGTTTCATGCTGTCGAGTCCTCATCCTTGTTTCGTCTATTTATTCCTTTGATTTTCTGTTCTCGGAGATGTTGCACTGATAAGCCAGAATTCCATCATGCAGAGTGAACGACTTATTGGTTTTAACCAAGACAATTAAGGGCGAGTATTGTGGCCACCTCAAATCAATTAAAGTGTCCACCCCACCCCAGTAAAACTTCTTACTGACCCTGTTCCAAGGCGGTGGTTTTTTTGTGGTTTATTATTTTCATAGTTAGTCCTTAAGATGTGTGTATTGCTAATGCCTTTTTCATTTTGAATAGCCGTTTGGCCATGGCGGACGATAACTGTCCTTATGGCTTTCCACGTTTTCATTTGGTTGCTTTTATAGGACATGCGAGATATGTTGTATAGATTCCTGATCATTGCCTACACACTGCTTTTCAAACGTGATAACATCTGATGGCTTGTCATAGAAGGCCTTTTTGGCCAAACTGTATGGGACAATTGGGGCAAAGGTGACGTGTACTTTGCGTCAATAAGGCGTCCAACTGATATTGGCTTACAGCTAGACAAGACCTGCTGACCAGGTAAGGGTAGAGGGTAAATACTGGTATTTCTTCTGTTTCTGCTTTTCCATTTTTCCCCTTTCTCCTCTGTCACTCACTTTCATCTGCTCAACTATCTCTTCTATCACGTTTCTCCCTTTCTCTGGGGAGAGGACACAAAATGACCAACAAGGGTTGACGTGCCTTTAAACCCAAACAATCAATATATGGGACAAATATGAGTAGAAGGAAGTAGTACGAAAGGAGATGAAGACAAGATTAAACAGTGTGTGACAAGAGACGAGAAAATGGTGAATAGAGGAACAAGGCTTCCGAAGGCAGGTTGTCCAACGAAATGTTAGAAAGTAAGTGCAGGTGACATCTTAAGATGCACGTTTACAGGTCATATCACAACTCTGGGAAAAGAGAAGATAGAAGAATGTTTAAGGGGTAGCTTTACGTTACATTAAAACTCGGGTACTATTTATATTTTGTCTTGCGACAATAAGGTACCCAGTAAGATTTCAACAGAGCACTTGTAGTGGCCAGTAACATTTACGTGTTTTAAATATAATAATGTCGCTGTTACTTTGGGAGCCTTCAGCACAAACCTGAAACTTTGGATAATGATTCTTGAAATATACAATGTATTCATTAAATGTTGATTGATTCAAGTCACCAGTTTAGTTAATCACTTGATAGTTCAGCCGCTGACAAATATGCTTGGTGATGTATGTTCCCCTCACTAAATGTAATCGGAAGGAATTGGCCATCAGCAACTTTTCAAAAATATATCTATTGGTCCATGTTGTGATACACCTACACCTATGACCAATAAACCCTGTTGGTTTCATTGGGCGACAGGGCTTGAGATGTCATTTCATCTCAATGTCGGGTAAAAGTCCTACAAAATTGGAAGCAACGTCTCCAAAATGACCTTTACAGTGTTGACGGGGACGTTAAACCTCAAATCAAACAAACAAACAAACACCTATGACCAGCCAGTAAAATAATGTATTTTATGTTTGTTTTAATATGGGTTTTTATCACGATCTGTGACATAACAGGTAAAAGCGGTAAAAGGGGCCATAGTTATCGGAGTCCCTTGTTGATGCCCGGATTGAAACAGAGTCATCAAGTTTCATTTGCACGTGCAAAAATAACCGTCCGGCATAATGACGAAAAAGACATTGTTACTAAAAATCATTTAGCGCGAAAATAGGGTAAAATTTACCAAATTTGTGGGGTCAAATTTCAATGGTCAAAATTTATGGTAACACCGGATGTAGTTACGTCATATCATGAATTTTGGTGTCTTCGGGTATTGACAAATATTTTGGCTGATGCAATAAATCAACATTCATTTGTAAGCGCAAGCTACACATAACTAAACTTAATCCAACTATACCCTTCGCATGGGGGTGGGTGTAAACTCATAGAATTTTCAACCCCTTTTCCCCACCAGATTTGCTAAATAATCACATGTCATGTAGGTTAGGCTTCTATCTCAATGAAAAGGCACTAATAAAGCGTGAGAATTTTGGGTGCATTAAATTTTTCGAAATCTGGTCTCAAATCCCGGACTATATGGCGAACAAGGGGCGATATATTCTTGTATCTTATGATAAGACGCATTCAGTGATTTCAACCTAGGGGTCAGCTGGGATGCGCCTTGGCCATGCCCCACCCCTCCACTTCATAAAAGGCGATATATCTCAGAAACCTTTCAGATCCCCACCCCAAATCCATATATATTCTTGTTTCTTATGATAAGACACATTCAGTGACACCAACCTGGGGGTCCCCTCGGATGTACCAAGGCCATGCCCAACGCCCTCCACTTCATAAAAGGCCCAGTATCTCAGAAACTGTTAAGATCCCCATCCCCTACACATATGGACACAAAACCGTCCAAATTTTGATGAGCTTAAAAAAGGAACTCCTTTTTGATTTTTCTTTGCCTTCACTGGAGCTGGTGTTGTGCCGTGTGGCGGCCGTAAAACGTCTCCCCGTACATCAACCATAGTGCAGTTTATATTTTACTTTTGGTCCTTTGAGATCAGCGTGAATATTCTGAGAAATCAGAAATAAATTATTGGTTTAGACTCATATTCTAGACAGGTTTTTAATTATTTGGACCCCATTTTGATTTATATCAGTCTTTGATTCGACTGCCTATTCGAAATTCGCAAAATTGCAGTATGTTTCCTCTGGCTTTCTTTGCCGGATCATTACAGGGTCACTGATGAGGCTTTATTAGCCGAAACTACGTAGTATGACCCATCTTCTTTCTTCTGAATGTTTTCATTGCTCTTAAAGGAACTCCTTTTTGATTTTTCTTCATTTAATTTTGACTTGAAACATCATTCAGTTTTTCCTAACATCCTATCAGTCAACTACCAGACAGAAATAAATTCAAAACACAAGATGGTGTACATTTCATTGCTGACTCCTGCGCTGTCCAATCAAAATAATTCTCAAATGTCAATCAAAAGGATATGTCAAATTGAGACCAATCAATTGCTTGATCTAGTTTTAGAAGTCTTTGATGAACGACATTTGCTTGTCAAACTAACTTGATGCAAAGAGATTCATTGAAAGCTATTTCATGGAAGTTTGAACAGTTTTGGGTCCACAGGTGTTATCATATATATTCTTGTTCCTTTCAGTGATAGCAACTTAGGGGTCTCACACGCTGCGCCGGGGCCATGCCCGACCCCACACTTCATAAAAGGCGATATATCTCAGAAACCATTCAGATCCCCACCCCAAAACCATATATATTCTTGTTTCTTATGATAAGACGCATTCAGTGACACCAACCTGAGGTCCCCTGGGATTTGCCCGGGCCATGCCCCAATCCTCCGCTTCATAAAAGGCGATATATGTCAGAAACCATTCAGATTCCCACCCCAAAACCATATATATTCTTGTTCTTTTGTGATAAGACGCATTCAGTGAAACCAACTTGGGTGTCCCCTGGGATGTGCCCCGGCCATGCCCCACCCCCTCCACTTTGTAAAAGGCCCAATATCTCAGAAACCTTTTAGATCCCCATCCCTAAACCATATATACGTTTGATCCTTTTGATAAGACACATTTAGTGATACCAACCTAGGGGTCTCCCAGGGTGCGCTGGGTCCATGCCTTAACCCTCCACTTCATAAAATGCCATAAACTGTCCAGACCCCCACCCCTAAGGCATGTACATGTATATTTGTGTTCCTTTTGATAAGTCACTTCAACCTTGGGTGTATTTGTGCTAGGGCAATGTGTCGATGCCATAGCCCACCCCTCCACTTCATAAAAGGCCATATATCTTTGATACCATTAAGATCCCCACCTCATAATCATATATATTATTGTTCCTTCTGATTAGACACATTCAGTTACACCAACTTGGCGGTCCACAGGGGCAATTCCTCTTCTCTTCACTACAAAAGAAGGCATATCTCAAAAACAGTTCAGATCTCCATTCCTAAACAATATATTTTCTTAGTCCTAATGATAAGACAGATTCAAGGACAACAATCTTGGATTTCCTGGTGTCTGCCAGGGCCATGCTCCAACCTATCCACATCTTAAAAGGCATTATATCTCTGGAACTGTACACATCTCCACCCCTAAACCATATATATTCTTGTGCCTTATGATAAGACACATTCAGTGATACCAACTTGGGCTCTGTTAGATCCATGTCCCACTCCTCCACTTAATAAAATGCCTAATATTTCAGATACAAAGTCCACATGGAATGGGGGTTCGTTTGGGAGACTTTATAGTCGATAAATTGAAACTATACACGGCTGCCAGTGTGCAGTGCCCGCCTGAACTCTGGTGAGCATAGTGGCCCATGGGCCTTTTGTTATTTTGACCATTTGCTGATAAAAAATGTAGAGTCGGGGGTGTGATCAGAAGCAGGGTCGGTCGAGTTACCGGAAACCTGGCTTTTTTAGGCCTTAGGAGTAACAAAGATGTTTTTGGTATTTTTTTTTTCTTTCGTCATAAAGACATATGCTTGGGGTACTCATTGGAATTGCCTCATTGAGGTAAGGCTAACAAATACATGTACGAACAGCATGTTGAGGAAAATTATCCCTTTTATTCTTCGTTACGATCAAGGAAAATTATTAAAACAACAACAAAAAAAAGTGCGGATCAATGTACTAAAGTGCAGATCAATGTACTCCCTTATTGTATTATTAATCGAACAGTACAACATTTCTGGACCGTTTTTGAATGTTATCAAGAACATGTATCAGACAGTTCGTTGCTCGGTTAAATTAGGTAGTCAATTAAGTCCGAGTTTTGCAACTAAAACAGGGGTAAAACAAGGGTGCATATTAAGCCCAACATTTTTCTCGTTGTTTATCAATGATCTTAAACAGCATTTTGATGAAAGTTGTGATCAGGTTCAAGTTGGTGAACGTTCTATTTCATGTCTCCTGTATGCGGATGATATAGTTTTGTTGTCAAATAGCGCTGATGGCCTACAAAAGCTTTTAAGTAGGCTTTCAGACTTTTGCCAGAGATGGAACCTGACAGTAAATGTGGCTAAAACTAAAGTAATTATATTTAATAAATCAGGAAAAATTCTAAAGAACTTCCACTTTATGTATGACGGTCATTATATAGAATTAGTCAGTGAATATAAGTATTTGGGTATTATTTTTAAACCGTCTGGTTCTTTCTCTGAGGCAATAAACTATCTTTGTAAGAAAGGTTCAAAAGCTCTGTTCTGCATAAGAAAAGCTATATCTTCTGAATGTATGAATGTTTCCATATTTATGAAATTGTATGAACAATGTGTAAAACCCATTTTATTATATGGCAGTGAAGTTTGGGCTATAGAAAAAATAATGCATAGATGTTCAGTCTTGGAACAAAAATATGACTCACTAACAATTGAAAAAAATCAGTTGAAATTCTGTAAAATACTCCTTGGAGTACATAAATCAGCTGCCAATAATGCAGTAAGAGCAGAACTTGGCATGTTCCCTCTCGCAATATATTCTTTAAAATCCTGTATTAAGTTTTGGTTGCATATCACAAATATGAATGATAGCAAACTCGTATATAATGCTTACAGGGATGCCAGTTGTAGGGAGGTTGGATTTGCCCATTTTGTTAAATCATTTTTTGACAAAGTTGGCTTTTCACATGTATGGGAAAACCAAGGTACATTTTCAAATGGCAGATTATTACACGCCATTATGACGAGATTAAAGGATTCTTACATTCTCTTTTGGAGAAAGTGTTTAGTTGATGATAGTTCAAATATTATTAATGGAAACAAGCTTAGGACCTACCGTACACTTAAATCGTTTTACAGTCTTGAAAAATATTTATTGTCCAGTAACAATCTGAAAAAAGAAGTATGCACTTATGCTAAAATACGAATAAGTTGTCATAAACTTCATATCGAAGAAGGAAGATACAGGAAAATACCTCTGCGAGCAAGAGTGTGCCAGTTGTGCCATACTGAGGTGGAAGATGAGATACACTTTGTTATGTCATGCTCTAAACTAGAAACTAGTAGGGAATTGTTTTTTGACAAAATTTGTCATATTTATCCATCCTTTAGTGGCATGACTAATACAGATAAGTTTAAGTTTCTTATGATTAGTAAAGATTATGACTTAAATGTACTGTGCATATCATTCATACATGAGCTATATAATGAAAGAAATGAGATTGTAAATATGCGTAATAGGGTAAACAGTAATTAGTTTAGACAAGTCATTGCGAAAGCATGAATGCATGATTTGTACCCCCTTCAGCCCCACTTTTACATTGTATGTCCCCTAAACTGGGGTTTGGGGGTATGCAATGTTTTTTTTGTGTGTGTGTTTCTGCCTGGAGGTGTGGATTGTGGGTGCTCGATGGGGCCGCCTCATAGAGGCGGTTCTATTGGGTCCCCGCGGTCTGTGTTCTGGGCGGGGATGAGGGGAGATATCAGAATTTTTAGAAGAAGATCCTCATTTCTTTTTTTTTTTTTTTTTTTTTTTTTGGTGTCGTAAAAACTTTCAATATATTTGTATATGCAGGGGACAGGAACCATCTGACCTTTCAAGGTCAGGGGGTTCCGGTGGTCTGTGTTCTGGCGCTGATTGTCTTTTGGCTGGGGGACGGCTGAAGGTGCTAAAGGAGTGAATCTATTTCAGAAATCTTGTTGTCCGCACTACTACATATTAAACCAAATACAATGCTTAAGGGCATATTAAATGTCATAGTAGATCTAGTATCATATAGGTTAAAATAAGAAATTGTATTGTGTTTGGTGACAATCATGTGGCTGGATTTTAGACAAATGAATTATTTGTATTTGTATTTGTAGTTTTTAGCTCAGCTGTTTTCGAAGAAAACGACGAGGTATTGTCATAGCGCTGGCGTCGTCTGCGTTGTCGTGCAAAAACTTGGACATTTTGTAATATCTTTGTCATTACTGAACATATTTACTTTCGGACTAGTTGTTCATTTTGAAAGGAGGATGCAGCCGAGCGTTGGCACCCGCATGCGGTGCTCTTGTTATGTATTTGATTCATTAAAAAAAAAATTATCATGTTGTAATACGCATTTAAGGTAACTTAATAAGTTTTGCCACCGCCCATTGGGGCTTGGAGAAATAGATGGGCTGCATGATGCTTCCACGCAGAGCTGAAACCGACCGCACATGAGTACTGGTAAGCTGTTCAAGGGACTTAAGCCTGCCCAGGCAAATCGATGTGAGTTGGACCATCCATGCTTATAAACATTAATTGTTTCATACGGCAAAATGGCTTGAGATGTCATTTCATCTAAATATCCGGTAAAAGTCCGACAAACATTACATTGTAAACTTTTATCTCCGAAAATTTGAAATTTGTAGCTGAAAAAATGATATTTTTCTTATTTCTGCTTGGAGCAGAAATAAAAAATATAAGGTTTACCCCCTGTAAACCGCGGTTTTACTATATAAAAGTGGTTATATAGCCGTGTTTTCGTGATGATTGGAAGCAATGTCTCCAAAATGACCTATACCGTGTTGACGGGGACGATAAACCTCAAATCAAACAAACAAATACATAGAGGATGTTTGATTTTTTCAGTGTTAGATCGAATTTTATTTCATCGAATGAACACCAAAACCAGTATTTTCACGAGTGGCGGAGCAATGAGTGATAATACCAGTTTAGGTGTTCATGAGTGAAATAAAATTCGATCTTACACTGAAAAAACAAACAAACTTTCTGTTTCTTACATGCTTCAAAGCGGCAATATTAAGCTTCACTAATCGCGTCACACACCCTCAGAGAAAAATAACTTTGTTCTTGGTCGTTCCGCGTCAAATTAGTGGTGTCCAACGTATTTACTAGGTATAACATAAGGTGTAACTAAAAGTTTGCGTCTGAGAAATAGCCTGGGTGGCATTTTTATGAATGGTTACTGAAATAATTGAGATATTACTTTCCCAAAGAAGGCGCGGACAGATCTAACGTCGCGCAACAAAACATGTGACGTCAACGTCAAAAATGACTTCTTAACGTCCTCGTGACGTGTGAACAGGCTTAGCGTCAATTCTAATACAGTTCATTAATTTTCAATCATCTGACGATGGAAAAACTGACCACAGAATTAGATTTGGAGAAAAAAGTAGTCCCAAACAGTGAAAAATAAAATTGATATCAGTCACTGTTCGAAACAGTGACAATATCGTTTTTTATTTTATAAATAGCAGTGAAATCAATGCATATCTGAAACAAATAAAAGTGATATTTTCACAGTGTGAAAATATAAATGATATTTTCACAGTGTGAAAAATAACATGACCGTTATATTTCACAGTAGCAGTCCGGACTACTTTTCTCACCAAAATTCACGTATGTTATCTATAAAATAATTCTGTAAAATACCTTGAAAAGCACTTTTTGTACTGTAAAAATGCTGTTATCAAAATGGCGATCTGCTTTTGTTTTGAAACTGACAGTTGTGACGTCAAAGCCAAGTCAAAATTGTGACGTAAGATTTGATTGATCAATTACAGTAAGTGTCCTAAAATATTATAAAATAAAAAGAAAATTTACTTTTTTCGATAAATATCAGAAATTTATCGAGTGTGTTGAAAATATCAGAATTTTCACGAGTGCGAAGCACGAGTGAAAATGCTGATGTTTTCAACACACGAGAGTAAATATCCTCTATTTATTTCACTGAGAATTCTCTATATTTCATTGAAAAGCATGTAAGAAAGGTTTGTACCTGGTCACTTGTGACAAGTTTCATATACTACATATAGGTTTTCACAGGAGTGTTTGTTTCGTATGAACTTTGTAAAATGGACCCTTATCAAGTTTCTTAAATTTCATATGAAATGATCGTGGGTGTTAGATTGTTTTTGTCATTTGATCATTATGTTTTCACTTTTTTTTGTGCATGGAAAATTGGTAATACATTCCACAAAAATCCTAAAAATTCGGACACATTGAGGACTTGTTGTAATTCTCCTAAAATTTTAACAAAGTTGTTTCCCGTGATTGCAAGGAGTCTAAAGGGTGCAAACGGAATGGCAAACAGTGTAGACCCTGATCAGGCTGCTCCTTCAGGAGCAGTCTGATCTGGGTCTGCACGGTTTGCTTAGGTCTATATGTCCCAATACTTAGGATCATTACGGTAACATTGTGATTGGTCAGCGTAATAACATTTCACAGTCGCTGCTTGTTACTAAAATTGTTGCATACACAAAATATGAAATGATGTAATGGTATTGTCATATGATGGATATGGTATTTATAATTTTCAGAGACTTTGTAAGTTATTTCTGCTACTGTTATGTATTGTCTGCTAATTCTAAGCGTAATAAATGAAAAAAAAATAAAAAAAGAATACAGAAGAACAAATGACAAGGTTGTTTATTGATTGGTTGATTTTGTTGGGGTTTAACGACATATCAACCCTTATGGGTCATTTTGTGTCATATCCCAGAGAAAGGGAGAAAAAAGATAGGAGAGATAGCAGAGGAGAAGATTTTTTTTGTTTGTTTGATTTGAGGTTTAACGTCTCTGTCAGCACTGTATAAGTCATTTTGAGGACGTTGCTTCCAATTTTGTGGGACTTTTACCCGACGTTGAGATGGAATGACATCTAAAGCCCTGTCGCCCAATGGAACCAATAGGGTTTGTAAGCATGGACGGACCGACTCACACTGCTTTGCCTGGGCATGTTTAGATCCTCTAAGTGGTTTACCAGTACTCGTGTGCGGTCGGTTTCAGCTCTGCGTGGAAGCATCATGCAGTCCATCTATTTCTTCAAGCCCCGATGGGCGGGGGCCAAGTAGAGGAGAAGGAGAGAAAGGATTGGAGAAAGAGGAAAACAAATGAAAGTGAGGAATCAGAAGACCCCCCGCCCTCTCTCTCTCTCTCTCTCTCTCTCTCTCTCTCTCACCCCACTTCTCTTACTTGCTGCAAGACAGCAAGCCCTGTCCAATTGAAAGCGAATATTATTTGGATGGGCACCCTGGTGACTTAAGATACACGACACCTTAGCCTCACAAAACCTCGTTCACATGGTTGTTTGTAAGTTATGCCATTATATACAACTGAGTTCCGACAAAATGGAAATATGTTTCCTGACTTCTATGCCCATTCAAGACTCGGACCAGCCTGTGCAAGATCTTTCTCCGAGCTAGATAATTAACATTACGATGACACACCCGTGTGACATAGTGCATTCCTATATATCTCCGATAAAGTGACTTTTCTGATGAAAATATGTGTTTAGAGGGCTGTACATTATATGTACTTGTTAACATCTTGAAAAGGAAAGTATTTGTTTCCAATGGGAACAAATAATTTTCTTTAGGAGCAGCCCCTATGACTTTGAAGAAAAAATGACAATCACGACAATTGTCGTCTACTTTGCCGACTGCCGGCTACATTTTTTTTTTTTTTTTTGCAAACAGTGTGGACACAGATCAGACTGCTCCTGTAGGAGTAGTCTGATCTGGGCCCACACGGTTTGCCTGTATGCAAAATATTTTTAAAAACATTTGCAAAAAATTCAGCAGACGAAATAAGCAGACGACAATTTCAGATGTAGTTTTTCTCGGCTTCTTAAGGATTAAGTTCAAATGATTTCCTTTTTCTGCAAATATTTCTCATTACGCGCATGTAAAATGACCACTTTAGTGGAACGCCAAGTTCTGCAGCGGAAGGTCAGGTGTTTTTCGCCCAAGCGATCGGCTCGATATGAGTGAAATAATCTTTAAAGGGCCGTAATCCCCCCCCCCCCCGAAATGTGCGCTTTTGCCTTCATCTATGCTGTTGAGCTGGATCCAGTTAAATTGGATGTTATTTAACCAGGGCCTATACATGGCTACAAAGTATTTTTCTTGCCCATCTTCTCTAAATGCTCATGAGCATTAACCCTTATCCCGCTGAATAATTAATTTAGCCGCACCCATTCCCGACTTTGAACCAATCAGATTACTTGATGTAATTCATTCCGACAAATTCACAAACTGAATGTCAATCGATGTAGATCCTGATCAGATCTGGACCTGTACTGGTTTCAAAGGTGACGTTGTCGTGAACAGCAGGATAAGGGTTAAAAATGCAAACAGACATGTATGAGTCAATGTTTCTACTAGGATTGGTAAAAAAAAATATCCTGCTCATACATTTTAAAATGCTAACAGTTGTTCAGAGCAGGTAAGTTGAGTTGGGCATGTCAAATATTTTATAAACAAAGCATGGCCATAATAAATATCTATCTATTTTTGACAGACAGGAAATAACCAAATCTGTGCAGACGGACCAGTGTTTGTTTGGCACTGTATGGGTAGTCATTGACCCAATGTAGAGAGGCTGGATAGATTCCAATATGCCGTTTCCTCGATAGCGCACTGGTTAACGCGTTCGACTTATGATCGAAAGGTTGTGCGTTCGAATCCGGCCATCGGTATCGAGGTGTGTCCTTGGGCAAGACACGTAATGACACTGCCCCTATCCCCCGCCAATCGGCGCTTGAAGATATAGATGGGCTGCATGATGCTTCCACGCAGAGCTCAAACCGACCCGCACACGAGTACTGGTAAACCGTTTACAGGATCTAAGGCAATGCGGTGCGCATCGGCCCATACATGCTTATAAGTCATATTGGTTTTATTGGGCGGCAGGGCTCGAGATGTCATTTCATAACAATGTCGGGTAAAAGTCCCACAAAATTGGAAGCAACGTCTCCAAAATGACCTTTACAGTTATGACGGGGACGTTAAACTTACAATCAATCAAACAAACACTGCCCCACTCCACCCAGATGTAATTGAGTAGCAGTGGTGTAAAAGCCACTGCCTCTCTCTCGCGCGCGTGAAAACACCCGAAATGTGTGATCGAGAGCGATTCAGTAAGCTTGAAGCTTTCATCGCAATCGAACTAAAATAAGTATAAACTAATATGCGGGTTCCCGGAAGTTTCAGCGGTCATGTGATGCACATTTTTACTGCGTATGACCGATGACCTTCGCTTCGTCGTCAAGCCTTATTTACATGACATGTGCCATGTTGGTTTTACCGGCGTTTGAAGCCCCCGCCAAATACGAGAAAAGAAAGGACCCTACCCGTTGTTGAGATCAGATTTGATTATACTGTCCGCAATTTTGAAAATAAATAAAAAAGGGATATTTTATGTGCTTTTTCTCGTGTCAAAAACGGCGTTGAAACGACTTTTAAGTTACCCATGACATTCAGTTTACAGACCGGGAAAGGGGGCGGAACAGACACAGTTGCTAAATTCACAGTTCACGCAAACAAAAAACAACTAGACGCTATTCACAACGAGGCTGCAAGAATAATCAGTTGTGCTACAAAATTATGCAGCATTGACAGATTGTACTCTGAACTAGGTTGGGAGTCACTTCAGGAAAGGAGAAACAAGCAGAAACTCCTTATATTTTAAAAAATCTTACATGGCCTAACCCCCGACTATCTTGTCGACCTTTTACCGCCACTTGCATCTTATAATCTTAGAAATGCTGACCACTTTCAGACATTTCGGGCTAACACGAACCTCTTCAGAGCTTCCTACTTTCCCTCTGTCATCCAAGCATGGAACAACTTACCTGAAGCAACAAAGCAGGCTTCTTCTGTAGCATCATTTAAATATCTACTGAACAGAAACTTAAGAAGACCTCCAAAATTTTATAACGTAGGATCTCGAATAGGTCAAATCCTCCATGCACGACTGAGAATGCAGTGCAGTTCTCTCAATGCGGAGTTATACCGTAAAAACATAGTAGACAGCCCATGCTGTCAATGTGGCGGCTTCGAAAGTGCGTATCACTTCTTTTTCATTTGCCCTCGTTTCGCAGCCGAACGAAGATCTTATTTACCAGCTAATTTTTCCCATTACTCAGTCAGGGAGCTCCTGTATGGAAAAGAGTCTGCAATAATCACGAGAAAGAAACATTGTTCCTTCAAGTGCAAGAATTTATTGTTAAGTCAGGCAGATTTATGCAGCATCAATAACATGCCCCATTACCACAAAATAATTGCTTCATATTTAACAAGTACCTTGACTTATTCCTTAAGAATCAGGGAATACAGCCGTTTCTTTTCTTTTCTTTTTTTCCTCCTGCTATCTTAACCAGATCTCTCTCTCTCTCTCTGTCTCTCTCTCTCTGTTTTTCACAACCTAACTGTTACTGACATATCCTACTTACCTTTGGTATAGCCATTCATCAACGATGCAGTATATTCCACGTTATCTTTATAGGAGATGACCAATATAAGCCGAAGTGCCTTCTGTCAAATCCTGTTCTCATTTTGTTTGTATTGTTCAATGTATGGTATTGTCATTCAATAAATACTGTTTAAACCAAATTCACAGTTGACTTACCTTACTGAAAGTCATCCAAACTGTTATCCAATCAATTTGTAACATCCTGAAATACATTCGTGGCCCCTTCACAAGAATTTTAACATTTTCACGGGTTTTTTCTTCAGTTTGTCGACGATTTGACCACCCTTCACTTTGTCAACATCATAGACTTGCTTCACAAGTTCTAAGAATTTAATAAACTGGTCCGGACTTTTTCCGTATACAATATTGGGCGAAGTACCTGTCATGTTGTGTCTGTGCAGTCCCGTGCTTTTGGGGCGACGTTTAAGGGCCCTCCAAGTGCTCTCGATCGTGTTTGTGTGGACTCCACTGTCTGGATCCATGAAAATTTATGGAATTGTTATACACCCGGTATACGAAGTATGTCAGGGGGTATATAGTTTACGTCGTTCGTTACTTCTTTCGTTCGTTCGTTTCTTCGTTCGTACTTCCGTCCGTTCGTCAACCTTTACGTCAAAGTTTTGCGTTACACCTTTTTGATTGCTCATATCTCCTTAACCACATGTTAAATTATCTTCATATTTGGTAACGCATATCTCTATAGCATTACCTTTCATATGCAATATCTAAGCCCCTGGGTCAAGCCCCTGGTCATGTTCGTCCGTTTGTCACCTTTTTACGTCAAAGTTGTGTGTTAAACCTTTTTGATTGCTCATATCTCTGTAACCACATATTGGATTCTCTTCATATTTGGTACAGGATATCTCTATAGCTTTACCTTTTAATCTAATTTTCCGGGTCAAGCCCCTGGGTGGGCTGTCCGTGCGTCTGTCCTTTCATCAACGTTTACGTCAAAGTTTTGCGTTAAACCTTTTTCATTGCTCATATCTCTGTAACCACTTCTTAGGTTCTCTTCATATTTGGTAAAGAATATATCTATAACATTACCTTTCATAGGAATATCTATGTCTCTGGGTCAATCCCAACCAAAAGCCCCTGGGTGGGCTGTCCGTCCGTTTGTCAACTTTTACGTCAAAGTTTTGTGTTAAACCTTTTTGATTGCTCATATCTCTGTAACCACATATTGGATTCTCTTCATATTTGGTACAGGATGTCTCTATAGCATGACCTTTTATTTGGAATATCTTAGCTCCTGGGTCAAGCCCTTTGGTGGGCTGTCCATCTGTTGATCAACTTTTACGTCAAAGTTTTGTGTTAAACCTTTTTCATTGATGATATCTCTGTAACCATGTTAGATTCTCTTCGTATTTGGTACAGGATAACTCTATAGCATTACCTTTTATATTGAAAATGGCCTGTATTTGCAAAGAAGTTTTGACATTGCCATTTTCAGCCGCGGCGATGGCACTGGCCGAGGGTATATGTGCCCCACTGGGGACTTTGTCTAGTTCACGGTGAAATGCTTGAATCCTTCCTTATCTAACTGGGAATGCGCATTCAAGCAATCACTTATAATGGTGTTTTCGGGTTTCGTGTGTTCTTTTATGATCGTAACCAAAGTGTCAGCTTTCCGGTGGGCTGTCTGTCCGTCTGCCCATTCATTAACTTATACGTCAAAGTTTTGCGTTAAAGCTTATTCATTGCTCATATCTCTGTAACCACTTCTTAGATTCTCATCATAATTGGTTAAGAATATATCTATAGCATTACCTTTCATATGGAAAATCTAAGCCTCTGGGTCAATCCCACCCAAAAGCCCCTGGGCGGGCTGTCCGCCCGTTTGTCAACTGTTTCGTCGAAGTTTTGTGTTAAACCTTTTTGATTGCTCATATCTCTGTAACCGCATATTGGATTCTCTTCATATTTGGTACAGGATGTCTCTATAGCATTATCTTTTATTTGGAATATCTAAGCACCCGGGTCAATCCCCTGGCTGAGCTGTCTGTCCGTCTCCGTTCATCAACGTAGACGTCAAAGTTTTGTGTTCAACCTTTTTGATTGCTCGTATCTCTAACAACATGTTACATTCTCTCCATATTTGGTAAAAATATCTCTGTAGCATTACCTTTCATATGGAATATCTCAGCCCCTGGGTCAAGCCCATTGGTGGGTTGTCCGCCGTTTGTCAACTTTTACGTCATTGTTTTTGTGTTAAACCTTTTTGAATCCTTATATCTCTGTAACCACATGTTAGATTCTCTTCATATATGGTACAGGATATCTCCATAGCATTACCTTTTATTTGGAATATCTAAGGTCCCGGGTCAAGCCCCTTGGTGGGCTGTCTATCCGTCGTCTGTCCATCAACGTTTACGTCAAAGTTTTGCGTTAAACCTGTTTGATTGCTCATATCTCTGTAACCACATATTAGATTCTCTTCATATTTGGTAGAGGATATCTCTATAGCATTATCATTCATATGGATTATCTAAGCTCCTGGGTCAAGCCCTTAGGTGGGCTGTCCATCTGTTGATCAACTTGTCAAAGTTTTGTGTTAATAAAAATCAAAAAATGAGTTCCTTTAAGAGCAATGAAAACATTCATTAGAAAGAAGATGGGTCATACTACGTAGTTTCAGCTAATAAAGCCTCATCAGTGACCCTGTAATGATCCGGCAAAGAAAGCCAGAGGAAACATGCTGCAATTTTGCGAATTTCGAATAGGCAGTCGATTCAAAGACTGATATAAATCAAAATGGGGTCCAAATAATTAAAAACCTGTCTAGAATATGAGTCTAAACCAATAATTTATTTCTGATTTCTCAGAATATTCACGCTGATCTCAAAGGACCAAAAGTAAAATATAAACTGCACTATGGTTGATGTACGGGGAGACGTTTTACGGCCGCCACACGGCACAACACCAGCTGCAGTGAAGGCAAATAAAAATCAAAAAATGAGTTCCTTTAAGAGCAATGAAAACATTCATTAGAAAGAAGATGGGTCATACTACGTAGTTTCAGCTAATAAAGCCTCATCAGTGACCCTGTAATGATCCGGCAAAGAAAGCCAGAGGAAACATGCTGCAATTTTGCGAATTTCGAATAGGCAGTCGATTCAAAGACTGATATAAATCAAATTAAACCTTTTTCATTGCTGATATCTCTGTAACCATGTTAGATTCTCTTCGTATTTGGTACAGGATGTCTTTATATCTTTACCTTTTATATGGAAAATGGCCTGATAGGCAAAGAAGCTTTTTTGACATTGCCATTTTCAGCCGAGGCGATGGCACTGGCCGGGGGTATATGTGCCCCGCTAAGCACTTTGTCTTGTGTTCAAGCTGAGATGCTTGAATCCCTCCTTATCCAACTGGGAATGCGCATTCAAGCAATCACTTATAATGGTGTTTCCGGTTTTTTTGTGTTCCTTTATGATCGTAACCAAAGTGTCAGCTTTCCGGTCTTCAACACATTGAAAGAAACACTTTTTTTCTACCCCGCTCTCGTCCTCCGAAATCCCAGGCTCAATAAGCTTTCTTCCCTCTATTTTATCTTTCCAAACTTGTTTTCGCTGCTTCCAAAACTCAAGTGCAAACTTACCTATCGATGATGTACCAATAGACGATGATAGAATGCGAGATTTCTAACTCATGCTCCACAAATTCCTGATCACATCTATACACCCAAAAGTTTGTCATTAGAACAATTTGTTCTGAAGTTAATTTACTCCCAGAAAACCACGATCCTTTCCTCACAGTAACTTTAGAATGGCACTTCTTGTTGAAACATCTCCAGACGTGTCCATCACTGCTGTACGCTGCATCTTTTCGTAGACCAAAGTGACCATCATCGCAGCTTTTACATACATAATCAGCACCCCAATATCTATCAACTAGTGGATTAGAATGTCAAATGACGCGGATTTTTTAAACAATCCCTTGAGTTTTATCGGCATACAGTTAGCATTAACGCGTACAAGTCAAGTGATCTCAAGTGTTCAAATTGTACAACATGACCAAAAATTACGTCACGTTTTTAGACAACAGCTGTCTGATTTTTTGATTGGAATTTCTCCCATGTGATCGCTTTGATTTTCAAGATTCTAGCATTTTTTAGTTAAAAACTTCGTTAAGAAACGATATTTTTGTCCTTGAACTTACCTCGTAGAATCCATTTTTGGGGGTTTCAAGGCACTAAACCTCGTATTTTTTTATTTTATAACCGTCGCTCGCGCTCTTCTTATATAGAACTTGAAAATTATACACGTGCTTTTTCCCATAATTGGGGACCGGTATGCTGCAAGTAAAAGGACTATAAGAATCTTACAGGGGTTCGAAAGGTGGATAGAAATATCTATCCCGATGGTCACATGTTTGGTTTTTCAATGCTTACGTCATGATGCCAGATTGTGATCCCAGGGGATGGATTTTTCTGTTTCCACTCACACCGATGTTAAATTCTTTTAAGCACCCCGGAGCCAAAGGCTCCCGGGGAGCTTATAGGATGGTAGGCCTCCGTCAACTATTTTCAAAATTAATGTCTTCTTCTCTGAAACCACTGGGCCCATTTCAATGACATGACCAAGATGGCCGCCATGCCCAAATGTGGTGAAAGTCTTAAAATCTTCTTATCCAGAACCACTGGGCTGATTGTCTGAACACTTGGCATGTAGCACTGGATGACTGAGTGCTACCAAGTTAAAAAAACTGATGAGCCTAGGTTGGCCTCAACCAGTTTACGCCAAGGTCAAATTTGGTTCCTTTGGCTTTTCATTTGAGCCCCGCCAAGCGAATTTGTGTCTTCGAGCATTCCGTCATGACAAGTTTTAACTGCGCATGCCCAGCCATTCAGAGGGGCCAGGGATATGGCTTTCTGTCTGAAGGTTCCTCTTGATTCACTGCTTGTATGAGCGAGCAGCGAAGGTTCTGGCGAGACTGCGCGGATGCGCAGGCTCGCCTGAACCTTCGCTGCTCGCATAGGCGATAAGTACCAAAATCGCTTGACGGGGCCCTTTTGAAAAAAAGATAAAACAGTGCATTTTTCTAAAAACACCGTGGTCTATGACACGAAAATAGGTTCAGAATGAATGTCTATGAGTGCTAAAGGTCAAGGTCAGTAGGCGATCTTGGCCAAAGGTCGCTTGGATTACAGGCCCATTGACATTTCAAAATACATTTCTCTGAAACCCCTTGTCCGATTCCAATTAAATGTCATATACAGCCTTTTGACAGTGGGGGGAAGTAATTTTGTTTGAATGGTCCAGGTCACATGCCAAAATATAGTAATAATCTTACCAGAACCACTGGGCAGTAGTCTGGAGTATTGTGTGCCTGAGTACTACCAAAATTGTAAAAGGTTGACCTTACCTATTTCACGCTGAGGTCAAATTTGTTTCCTTGGGCTTTTCAGGGTAAAAAGGGTAAAACAATGCATTTTAGCGCACCCGAGCCGAAGACTCCGGGGAAGCTATTGTGATCAGTCAATGTGCGTCGTCGTCGTCCGTCCGTCCGTCCGTGCACAATCTCTTTAAGCGGCATCTTTTCCAAAATCGATTCTAACCAAACTTTGCAGAAATGATCCTTGGGTAGTCCTCTATCAGATTGTTCAAATGGTTCCAGTCCGTTGCACACCTAGAACACAGGAGCTAAAAATAGATGTTTAACTGAAAACCTTTAAAAAACTTCTCTGAAACCACAAGGCCCAGGTCTTTGATATTTGGTATGAAGTTTTATCTAGTGGACATCTATCAAGGCTGTTCAAATTATAGCCCTGGGACCAAAAATGGCTCCTCCCGCGGGGCTCAAATGTTTTACATAAACTTATATAGGGAAAACCTTAAAAATCATCTTCTCTGAGACCACAAGGCCCAGGTCTTTGATATTTGGTGTGAAGCTTCATTCTAATGGACTTCAAATTATAGCCCTGGGGCCAACATGGCCCCGCTCCAGGGTCCACATGTTTTACGTAGACTTATATAGAGAAAAAAACCTTAAAATTCTTCATCTCTGAAACCACAAGGCTCAGGTCATTGATGTTTGGTATGAAGCTTTGTCTAATGGACATCTGCTGGCCCCAGCCCAGGGCCCACATGGTTTACATAGACTTATATATGGAAAACTTTAAAAACATCTTCTTCTCTTAAACCACAAGGCCCAGGTCTTTGACGTTTGGCATGTAACTTCGTCTGGTGGACCTCTACCAAGCTTTTTCAAATTATAGCGCTGGGGCCAAAACTGATTTATATAGACTTCTATAGGGAAACCTTTTCAAAACTTTTTGCCTGAAACCGGAAGGCCCAGGACTTCGATATTTGGTGTGTAACTTCTCCTAATGGACCTCTACCAAGGTTGTCCAAATTATAGCTATGAGGTCAAAAATGGTCCCACCCTAGGGGTCACATGTTTTACGTACAGTCGAACTTCAATGGCTCGAACACCTTTGGGACCTCGAAAATCTGTTCGAGACAGGGGTAGTTCAAGCCAATGATGGTTACTGCCAAGAGGCATAACGTGGTTAATTTTGGGACATCTTTTCGGTGTTCTTTAATAAAAATGTATGCTGTGTGTACTCATTAGAATCGCCTCATTGAGACGATTCTAGTGAGTTCACACAGCATACATTTGCAAGATAAAATTCGAAAATCTCCTTAACTATCCCACAGTACTTTTTAGCTCACCAGAGCCGAAGGCTCCGGGGGAGCTTATAGGATAGGCAGTTGTCCGTCGTCTGCGTCTGCGTCCGTCAACACTTTCAAACAACATCTCCTCTGAAGCCACTGGGCCGATTGGGCCAAAATTTTATCTGTAGCATCCTTAGGCTGGGGGATTGAAAGTCTGTGTTTTTTATGAAAATCGACTCACTAGTTTGGTTGCTATGGCAACTTAGAATTTCCTTAGACTTATAATGGGAAAAATTGAAAAATGGCATTGACTGCCAAGCCTTTGCAGATATTTTGACAAAACTTTCATAAAAGTGTACCTAATGCAATCTTATATCTGCCATGTGATTTTAGACCTACTGCTCATTTTTGCCGGTGCTATGGAAACCAAAATGAAAAAAAAAAAATAGAAAAAAATACTTAAAAAATCATCTCCTCAGAAACCGTATGTTCAATGGAGCTGAGACTTTATGGAAATAATCACCATATTTGCCTTTACAGGTTTTGTATTTTTTATTAAATTTGGCCTTTTAGTTTTGTTGCTATGGCAACTTAAAGTTTCCATTGACTTATAATGGGGAAAATTGAAAAATGGCATTTACTTCCAAGTCTTTGCAGATAAAGACCCAATATCCCAGAAACCTTACAGATCCCAACCCCTAAACCATATATATTCTCGTTCCTTATGATAAGTCGCATTCAGTGACACCAACCGGGGGGTTCCCCGGGATGTACCGGGGCCATGCCCAACCCCCTCTGCTTCATAAAAGACCAAATATTCCAGAAACCTTTCAGATCCCCACCCCATAACCATATATATTCATATTCCTTATGATAAGACACATTCGGTGACACCAACCTAGGGGTCGCCCGGGCCATGCTACATCCCTCGACTTCACAAAAGACCATATATCTTAGAAACTATTCAGAGCCCGCCCCTAAGCCATATATATTCTTGTTCCCTATGATAAGATGCAATCAGAGACACCAGCATGGGGGTCCCCCGGGGTGCCACGGGCCATGCCCCACCCCTTTACTTCATTAAAAGCCATATATCTCAGAAACCGTTCAGATCCCCACCCCTTAACCATATATGTTCTTGTTCCTTATGATATGACTCCACTTCATAAAAGGCCATATATCTCAAAAACCATTCAAATCCCCAGCCTTTAATCACATATTTTTGTTCATTGTTATTAGACACATTCAGTCAACCCCGTCTTGGGGGCTCCGCAGGGGTCATTTCTCTCCCATCCACTTCATAAAAGGCCTCATAAAATTATGTCAGAAACCATTCATTGACAGTAACCGTGGGTCCCAAGGAGGTATACCCCTGCATCTCCATTTATTAAATTTGGCCTTTTAGTTTTGTTGCTATGGCAACTTAAAGTTTCCATTGACTTAAAAAGGGGAAAATTGAAAAATGGCATTTACTTCCAAGTCTTTGCAGATATTTTGACAAAACTTTCATAGAAATGTTCCTTGAGTAAACTTCTCTCAGTCATATGCTTTTATGTCAACCTGGGGGTCCCCTAGGTTGTGCTGGGACCATACCCGGCCCCCTCCACTTCATAAAATGCCATATATCGAAGAAACCTTACAGATCCCAACCCCTAAACCGTATATATTATTTTTCCTTATGACAAGATGCATAAAGTGACACCAACCTGGGGATCCCCCAGGATGTGCCGGGGACATGCCACACCCCCTCAACTTCATGAAATTCCATTTATCTCAGAAACCATTTAGATCTCCACCCCTAAACCATATATATTCTTGTTCCGTATGATAAGAAGCACTCAGTGACACCAACCTGGGGGCTCCCCTGGATGCGCTGGGCCATTCCCCAACCCCTCCACTTCATAAAAGGCCAAATATCCCAGAAACCTTACAGATCCCAACCCCTAAACCATATATATTCTCGTTCCTTTGATAAGTCGCATTCAGTGACACCAACCTGGGGGTTCCCCGGGATGTACCGGGGCCATGCCCAACCCCCTCTGCTTCATAAAAGACAAAATATTCCAGAAACCTTTCAGATCCCCACCCCTAAACCATATATATTCTTATTCCTTATGATAAGACACATTCGGTGACACCAACCTAGGGGTCACCCAGGGCACGCCCGGGCCATGCTACATCCCTCGACTTCACAAAAGACCATATATCTTAGAAACTATTCAGAGCCCGCCCCTAAGCCATATATATTCTTGTTCCCTATGATAAGATGCAATCAGAGACACCAGCATGGGGGTCCCCCGGGGTGCCACGGGCCATGCCCCACCCCTTTACTTCATTAAAAGCCATATATCTCAGAAACCGTTCAGATCCCCACCCCTTAACCATATATGTTCTTTTTCCGTATGATATGACTCCACTTCATAAAAGGCCATATATCTCAAAAACCATTCAAATCCCCAGCCTTTAATCACATATTTTTGTTCATTTTTATTAGACACATTCAGTCAACCCCGTCTTTGGGGGCTCCGCAGGGGTCATTTCTCTCCCATCCACTTCATAAAAGGCCTCATAAAATTATGTCAGAAACCATTCAGATCCCCACCCTTTAACCTTATATATTCTTGGTCTGTATGATAAGGCACATTCAATGACAACAATCTTGCACTTCTGGGATCTGCCATGCCCGTCTCCCTCCACTGCTTAAAAGGCCTTACATCTTCCGAACCATACATATCCCCACCGCTAAACCATATATGTCTCTGTTCTTTTGATAAGATGAATTTAGTGACACCAACCGGGGCTCCATTGGGCCTCTACTTTATAAAACACCTAATATTTCAGATACAGTCAACATGGGTGCTCATTTGGGTATGAGGTTTGTTTGGGAGGCTTTATAATTGGTAGATTAAAATCATATCATGTTAAAATACATGGCTGCCATTGGGCAGAACCACATCAGCTCTGGTTTACTGAATTCGGCTCTTTGGTTTGTTTGCTATGGCAAATTAAGAGTTTCCATTGACATATAATGGGGAAAATTGAACAATGACATTTATGTCTTTCAAGATATTTTGTCAAAGTTTCATAAAAATGTTCCTTTAATAATGTTCTTATAGGCCTATAGTTGCTACAGATAGGAATTTGTCAATTGTCATCTGTTGTCCTGCAACAACACATTCATGTGACATCAGACCTCTGAAGACACTAGACTGATTTGGTCCAAATTTTATCTGTAGCATCCTTGAGAGCAGGGCTTCCATGGTTAATTAAAATACACTGCTGCCAGTGGGCAGTGCCCCCTGAGCTCTGGTGAGCATAGTGGCCCATGGGCCGCTTGTTATGTAGAGGAATTCCCCAGGGACACAAAACGGGTTCGACTCAGCCATGGTAAACGAGTCATCGGTTTTCGAGCCAACGAAGTTCTGCTGTATATTGTTGTTCCTTTTGATCAGACGCATTCATTGACAGTAACCGTGGGTCCCAAGGAGGTATACCCCTGCACCTCCATTTTATATATGGCTTAATCAGCATAGTGTAGTTTATATTTTTCTTGTCCTTTGGGATCATTGATTCCACTGTGGAATTTTGAAAATATTTGAGGGTCACTGATGAGGCCTAATTGGCCGAAACTAGCTAGTCTGGCCCAGAAAACATGTACACTTCATATTTTCCAGTTCTATGGTGTATTCCTTGCTTCCAAAGGATAACCCTTTTATAGAACA
This sequence comes from Lucinisca nassula, assembly GCA_963580285.1. Classification (NCBI taxonomy): domain Eukaryota; kingdom Metazoa; phylum Mollusca; class Bivalvia; order Lucinida; family Lucinidae; genus Lucinisca; species Lucinisca nassula. The sequence continues at coordinate 27,541,768 of OY757022.1, forward strand.
TATTTAATATTTCAGAAACCGTTCAGACCCCACCCATAAACATATATATATCATTGTTCCTTATGATTAGATACATTCAGTGATACAAACTGGGTATTCCCGAGGGTTTTGCCTTACCCCCTCCAGTTGATATAAGGCTTAATACTTTGGAAACCATTCCGATCACCTTCTCTGAAAAGTATATATTATTGTTCATTAAATTTATTGTCACAGACCGGGAGTCGACCAGGCGAATGCTGCACCCATGATGTTCCATCCCCTTCATTTCATGTAAGTCTTTCATGTTTCAGAAACCGTTCAGATACTTCCGTATTACCTTTGTAAATATCATAACTCAGGTAAGCGATATCATCATGGTCCCCTTGTTTGAAAAATATTGTGATCTTTTCAAAATGAATGACTATGGATGCTAAAGGTCAAGGTCATTCGGTTGCCTAGGCCCAATGTCACTTGGATTGCAGGGCAATTGGCATTTCCAAATACATTTTCTCTTAAACCACTGGACTAATTTCCATTAAATTCTATATGCAGCCTTCTGACGGTAGGAGGTAGAAATTTTGTTTGAATGGCCCAGGTCACATGACCCAAATGGCCGCCATGCCAAACTATGGTAAAACCTTATAAAATCTTCTTCTTCAGAATCACTGGGCCGATTGTCTTGAAACTTCGCATGTAGCACCGGGTAAATGAGTCCCGTTAAGTGACCCTAAGCTGTCGTTGACCTATTTTACGCCAAGGTCAACTTTCGTTAGTTAGGCTTTTCAATGGAAAATGGTAATACATTTTCGAGAAAACATTGTGTTTATGACACGAGAATGAATACAAAATGAATGTCTGTGAGTGCTTAAGGTCAAGGTCATTTTGGCGACCTTGGCCCTAGGCCGCATGGATTGCAGGTCCATTGACATTTCTAAAGTACATTTCTCTGAAACAACTTGTCCAGTTTCAATTGTATTTAATATGCCGCCTTCTGTCAGTGGGGGACGATTTTTTTATTATTATTATTTATTTATTTATTTTTTTTTTTTTGAATGGTCCAGGTCACATGACCAAAAGGGCGCCATGCCCGAAATATGGTAAGTAAAAACTTAGAAAAGCTTCTCCAGATCCACTTGGCCGATTGTCTTGAATTTAGGGTATGTAGCATCAGGTGACTTAGTACAACCAAGTTTGCAAAATTGATGACCCTAGTTTGTCCACAACCTATTTTACACCAAGGTCAAATTTGGTTCCTTGCTTTTGTCAATAAGAAAACGGTAAAACAATGCATTTTTCCAAAATCTTATGAGAGTAGGTAAAAATGAATGACTATGAATGCTTAAGGTCAAGGCCATTATGTAACCTTGACCCAAGGTCACTTGTATTGCAAGTGTTTTTACATTTCTAAAAATATATTTTCTCTGGAATAACTTTGTCAATTTCAAATAAATTTTATATGCAGCCTTCTGACAGCGGAAAAACCTTAGAAAATCTTATCCAGAACCACAGTGCCGACTATCTTGAAACTTACTTGAAATGTTATGATTATGCAATGAGAGAAGATACAGTATGAATGTCTGTGAAAGCTATCAAATGTCTTTCGGCGACCTAGACCCTATGCGCCCAGCAACTTTTAAAGTACATGTTTTCTGAAACCGCTGATCGAATTTCAAATACATGTAAATTTTATATAAAGCTGCCTTGGCAATGGATGAACGAAAGTTTGTTCAAATGGTCTAGGTCACATGACCAAATTGGCTGCCATGGCCATATCTAATAATAATAATGAAACTTCTCCAGAACCGCTGATTCGATTTTTTTTAAACTTCAAATGCTGAGTACTAAAATAATTAATTAACTAGAAATATCAGAGGATCGGACTGCTATACCCCCGCTTTAGCACATTCACTGAAACGGTGATATATGTAAAATGGGTGTTCATTACACAGACCTGTTAATGTGATGATTCTTCATCATACAGCTATTATCAAGACAAAATTTCCAAGCAAAAAATAAATAAATAAATAAATAAGAAACAGTGACTTTGACCTTGACCTGGCGCATATGAAATTAATATCAGGCACATATAGACCTCATTAAAAATGCATATGCAAGATTTGAACTCAGTCGGTGGAGAAATGTTTGAGTAGTTCACATCACAAGATCATTTTATTTTTAGCAACAGTGACTTGGCATGACGCATATGAAATCTATGTCATGCACATCTACATCTCATTACGCATATGCAGAATTCGAACTCAGTCGGTGAAGAAGTGTGGAAGAAGTTCGCATAAAAAGATTATTCAGTTTCTAGCAACAGTGACTTTATATTGATCTGAGGCATATAAAATTTTTGTCATTCAAAATGAGAATGCATACGCAAAATTTTAACTCAGTCGGTGAAGGAATGTGGAGGTGGTTCGCTGCACAAGATTATTCGACTTTTATCAACAGTGATCTTGACCTTGACATGTTCCTTATGAAACGTATGTCACGTACATCTACATCTCATTATGAATGCATACGCAAAACTTGCTGTCCACATTTTCAAACATTTTTGCAACAACTGGACAGACTTTAGTCAAATTTCACGCGATCACATGACCCTTCAAAAATCTTCTATGGGTCGATTGCCTTCAAACCTGGTATATAGCACTGCGAACTCGAGCCTTTCATAGTTTGTTCAAACGATGGCTCTGGGTTACCACTGACTGTCAAATTTGGCCACATAGAGTTTTGTTTGGGGAAAAAGATTTTTTTTTTTTTTCAGAAATTACTGCTGTCTTTGAACTTTTTGTGCATGGAATCACCAAAATAAGTAAATGAAGCTTCATGAGTATCAAAGATCAAGGTCACCCCATGACTTTTGACCAATGCTCCTTGATGTCAAAATATAAAACAACGTTTTTAACTCACCTGGGCCAAAGGCTTCAGGGGAGCTTGTAGGATGGTAGTCTATCCGCTGTCGCCCACACATTTGACTGATCACATCCCTGCACCTTGCAGGCGGTTCTGAATCATTTTTCTTCTGTAACATTTTCTGAAATTGAATGAAAACTTTGGTTGCTAGGTAACCGCAAGTCCACATAGACTTACAATTGGAAAATGCGCCTTCAGTTTTGATAGGGTCTTTCCGAAACTTACATATAAGTAGGCAGGGGCAGGAAAAGTTGGCTTATTAATCGTATAGTTATGTGCCCTTGATTGCTTAGCCACTTCAGATGTGATCGGATCTGTCTGAAACTGGCATGTAAGTAGGCTTGGGATGTAAGCTTGGATAAGTCCGAAAAATGGCAAATTATTTATCATAGATTTACGTCCCCTTGATCGCTAATGCCTTTTTAGACCTTGTCATAACCGTAGACCCTTCTGTTTTTATCGGACCTTTTTAGAACTTACATGTAAGTTGGCTGTGGATAAAAGCTCAGATAAGTTCAAAAACTGTCGAGGTCGGCCTTTTGGTCATAGAGTTATGTCCCCTATGCTGCCGAAATTAACTGTCTTCGACCAATCAGCTTTACTCTATAAGTGTTTATCAGATATGTATGAAACTTATATGTAAGTCGGTCTGGGATAAAAACTCCGATAAGCTTGAAAATGCCTTACTACGAGTCATCGAGTTATGTCCCCTTCGCTGTTGAAAACAATTATTTCCTACAATGATAACAGCATAACTCTATTGGTGTTGATTAGATCCTCATGAAATCCATATATAAGTGGGCTGGGGATAAAAGCTCGGATGGGTTTTAAAACTGGCGAGGTCTGCCAATCAGCCATAGTTATTTCCCCTTGGTTGCTGAAAGTGCCTATCTTCTGCCTTATCACCCGCATAATTCCATCAGTTAGGATCGGACCATCCTGAAACTTGTAGATAAGATAGACATGAGCAGAAACTTAAACATGTTCAAAAACTGGCTAGATCGGATTATATTGGAGTAATGTGCCATCGATTGCTAAATTAGCTTATTATTCACCATGTCTTCAGCATGACTTCATTAGCTTTGATTAGATTTTAACTCATGTGAGCACAAAGTGTTCATGGTGAGCTATTGTGATCGGTGCCTGTCCGTCGCATGGCATCAACAATTTCCTTTATATGCAGCTCCTCATAAACCCTTAGGCCAATTTAATTTAAACTTCACATAAATATTGCCTAAATGGCCACCAGAGGTAAAAAATGAAACAGCTCTTTAAACGACAATTTCGCCTTTATCCCTGGGTAAATTGCATTCAAACTTCATAAAAATCCTATGAATTTATCTGTTTTAGTAGGAAGCCACCTAGGCAACATTACTGTAAAGTTTGAACCCATTATCAAGTCCAGGAGTTTAGGAGGAGTTCGTATTAAAAGCAAATTGTTCCGCTATTGGTGTTTTCATCAGGTCTGGTTGTTTCATGTTTGTGTTTCTTCTCATTTGGTGTCTCTAATTGGAGCTGTGGGTTTATTGTATCGATTCCGGATCATTGCCTTCACTTCTATTTCTCCAATGAAGAATATGACTGGCAGACTTTAACCTTTAACCTGCTGAATACTCATCTAAGCCACACCCATTTCGTTATATCAACCAATCAAATTACTTGATGTAATTTATTGCTACAAATTCGTAAACTGAATGTCAAACAGTGTAGATCCTGATCAGATGGCTTCTTCAGAAGCCATATGATCTGGATCTACACTGTTTGCAAAGATAGGGCTTGTCGCCTACAGCAGGGTAAAGGTTAAGGCATCAAGGGACAGTAAATCGTGCAATTTTTTGTCCGCGTCACACTAAGGTTTTTTATTCTTTATCGAAAGCGCTTACTTCTGTTTTGAAAGTGCTCCACACATGCATAAAATCAAAAAAAAAATACTAATGAAAAGCTTCTCTTTTTGCATAGGCTGACAGCAGCATCATTCCACTTACCCTACCCACTATTTTTACGAATGACTCCATCGCACTTTGACACATCTTGTAAATTTACCCTCAAAACATCAGTACTTGGCACCTGTGAAATGTCTTGTACACTCAGTCTCATGCATAGAAATAAACAGAAAAGTAAACCACAACCAGTAAACCTTTTGAGGAATTATATTTGAAACAAACAGCCACTTTTAGTGCCAAAGCTACCATCTTGAAATCAGATATCCCGCAGCACCTTGGCCTTTCACGGCATCCAGACTGCGTGAGTGTCAGTTTCGTATTCCATTTCATAAAAGTACAGATACTCAACAAAGAAGCCCACATTTGCAAAACCATCCATATGAGCAACCATGCCAGTATTGATCCTACTACTATAATATTTAAAAACAGGTCTACCCTCAAAGGTAAAACTGTTCCCTGATGCCTAAAAATAGACCTTTAAATGACAGCCTCTCCACAATTCTTAGGCCAGTTTCATTTAAGCTTTACAAGAATGTTGCCCAGGTGACCATCTATCTAAGTACAACAGTTATGCTTCGTGGAATAAGATGGATGTCTTTCCGAAGCTATGTGACGTCTTGAAATCAGGTGAGCGGTCCATGGCCATCTTATCCCTCTTGTTTATGTAACTTGCAGAAAAAGTCGACAATGACAAAGACCTTAGGGGTGTAACAAATTGGCAAGAACATGGCTGTCGGTCTTCTGTTTATCTGTCTGTCCGTCGGTTCAACCTTCCATTCACTAGTCATATATCTACATGTATGCCACAACTCCATAGGCTGATGAACAATATAGACAGTCTGTGATACTTAGCTTTACATGAAATGTTTTAGGGATAACCTGCCTTCAGTTTTAATTGTATATTCCTGCAGATGAAAAGAACATACATTACGAAAACCTGTACAAATACATTTTAAACTTTATTCTTACACAGCGCGCCTATATAGGCAATGCAAAATAACTGTGTTTTATTCTGCAACAAATCTCAGCTCGGAAGAGCGTGACGTGTGACGTCATTAAAACTGCAAATTTATGACGTCACTAGTCGATTTACTTGAAGTTAGACGGTGTAACGTCATTTTCTCGCATCGAAAACGTTAGAAAAGGATACAAATGCCTGTGTTTCAGTCGATATTTTTTGCGGGATTTCTTTCAACAATGGCGAAAAGTTGTGAGATTTTGAAGGAATCAACAGCATTATTGTCGATTTTCAGCATGTTAGAATCGAAATAGATCAGCTCTACTTTGTGATTTGTTGAGTAATAAATCACAGTTTGTCGGTCAGTTGTAAGTAGACAAATCACGCGCGCTACGCGCTTGTGATTTGTCTACTTTACAACTGACCTCCAAACTGTGATTTATTACACAACAAATCACAGTTAGAGCTGATCTATTTCTTAATCACTGAAAAAAAAAACCCGAATATTTTAAGATGAAACAATTGTGATTTGTTTCTTTTTTCTGCTCAAAATATAGATTGTGGGTACTCGTTAGAACCGCCTCATCGAGGCGATTCTAACGAGTACCCATAATCTATATTTTGGAGCAGAAATAAGAAAAATAAGGTTTACCCCTGTAAACCCCAGTTTTACTATATAAAGTAGGGGAGCGGTTCAAGGGGGTCAAAATTATATAGGTGTGTTTTCGTGATGGATTAATTTTTTACAAAAAAGTTTGATTTGGTAAAAGTTTGAAAACTAATACAACAGTCTGACACACGGAGTTTTTTCATTTGATTGCTTAAGCTGCCTATAAGCAACATTCTTTGCTTAATAGTTCTATGCGTTTTATTTGAATTTTCTTTAAACTGGCAGAAACGGGTGACATGGCTATGTAAAGGCTTTTGTCCTCAAGATAGACAGTGAGTGCCTTGACCTACTTTTAAGCACAGGTGGGCATTAAGGACTACATTGGTCCTCTTGTTTAAAAACGGCTGAGCATTTTGAGGGCAAATTTCATTGAAGTCTTGTGGGTTGGGGAAGCAGGATTCAATTCAAATATTTCAGAATATTGATGGGATGCCTCAGGGCGACATGGCGATTCAGATTTGCTAAAACAATTTCATTCTGATATCCAAAACGATTGCCCTGGCATCCATCTTGAAATTTCCTAACCCATTTGGTACCGGAAACCCCAAAAGGGGTAAACAGTGCAGGCCCAGATCAGACGCCGCAGAATGCGGCGCCTGATCGGGACCTACACTGTTTGCAAAAAGTGCAGCCATTTTTCAAATAAATTTTCAAGAAAACACAACCTGGCACCCCTATATTTTGAAATTGACTCCTGCTCTTTACAAGGTGGAAGATTCCATTTGGTACAAAAAGGGTTAAACGACATCTCCCAAACCGAAGGTCAGATAAAGCTAATTTTTGATGAAAGGCATCAGGGTGACATAAATATTTAGAATTGCTAAAACCATTTCAATTCGATATCCAAAATTGCTGCCATGTGGTCCATCTTGAAATTCTTCAAACGACATCTTCCGAACCGAAAGTCGGATTTATCTGATTTTTATGGGAGGCATCAGGGCGATACTGAGATTCTGAAATACGAAAACAATTTCAATTTCCAATAGCCAAAATGGCTGCCATGGCGTCCATCTTGAAATTCTTATGATATCTCCTCCCAAGTGGTTATTCGGAAAAAGCTAAAACTTAATGTGAGGCATTGGGGTGGCATGAAGATTCGGAATTGCTAAAATCGTTCCTTTCTAAAATCCAAGGTAGCCACCATCATGGCCATCTTGAAAAGCTTACAACGGAATCTGGTCCGACTGAGCTGAAACTTCTTAAAAGGCGAGAATCCAAATTGCTAATAACGGCAGTGTTCTGGCATCCTGTCATTGTGGCCATAATTCTTCAAACGACATCTCTCAAACCGTGAGGGAGGCATTGGGGCGACACGGAGATTCAGAATTGCTAAAATCGTTCCATTCCAATATTCAGGATGGAAAATCTTCAAACCACTTCTGTTCCCGAATGGGCACTCGAAATGAGCCGAAACTTCGCGGGAAGCATTGGGTTGACTTGGAGGTTCAGACTAGCTTAACTTATTCTGTTCCAAGTTGGCGGCCACAGTGGCCATCATGAAAATCTTTAAAACTAGCCCCTGAATTGTCAATCGGTTTGATTAGAAACATGTTGGGGGGGGGGGGGGGGGGGGGGGCATGGAAATTCAGAATTGCTAAAACGTGTTGCATTCCGATATCCAAGATGGCCGTCTTAAAAATCCTCACAATACATCAAGTACCTTTTACTCTGCACAAACAATATCTCATCCTGAATCCTATGTCCGGCCCCCGCCCATAGGGGCTTCAAGAAAAATATGGGCTGCATGATGCTTCCACGCAGAGCTGAATCCGGCCCGCACACTAGTACTGGTTAACCGCTTAGAGGATCTAAGCCTGTTCAGGAACTGCGGTGCGAGGCGGACCGTCCATGCTAATAAACCCTATTGTTTTCATTGGGCGACAGGGCTTGAGATGTCATTTCATCTCATTGTCGGGTAAAAGTTCCACAAAATTGGAAGCAACGTCTCCAAAATGACCTCTACAGTGTTGACGGGGACGTTAAACCTCAAATCACACTTTCACTGAATCCGATGTCAGATTATGCTGTACAGAAAATTAAGTGACATGCAGATTCAGAATTGATACAACAGCCTGATCTGATTGCCAAGATGGCCACCAGAACTCAATGTTACATCATGATCAGTCCATTCCAGGTGAGAGATTTCTCGCCCACTTCGGCCTCTAGCTGTTGTTTCTTTTTTGTGGGGGTAGGGATGGGTAGAAGGGGAGTGGTAGAACCCAGTCAATGTTATTTAGATTATGTCAAGCTGGAAAGTTAACATTGTTGCAATTCTTCCTTCTCTATCTATCTACTGATACTGCATCACCCGCTCGCAGGGATTATATGCAGGTCCTTGGCTGACTTAGTTCTCAGCACGTTCTTTTGATAGCTCATCTGCCCAGTAAGCATTCTACATAAATCTACAGCGGGCCGTTAGCGGCCCGTCAGGGTAGCTGACGGGCCGCTAACGGCCCGCTGTAGATTTATGTTGAATGCTAGCAGGGTGACAACTATACTTTCGGAATCAACAGAAGACAGAGAAAGACTGTTGAAAACATTTTTAAATGTTAACGTTGTGGTTAATATGGTTATCTGTTACATGGATTTGATAATAGGATATTTACCAGTGACAACAAATGTTTAGTGTTTGATTATTAGATTTTATTATTTCCATATAAAGATAAATATATTTTAATGAGTAAATGTAATTGATTACAATATAGCGAATACAAATAGCTGTCTATATAATAATATATAATACAACATTCAAATTTAGCCCCCGCCCATCGGGATTAGAAGAAATAGATGGGCTGCATGATGCTTCCACGCAAAGCTAAAACCGACCGCACACGAGTACTAGTAAACCGCTTAGAGGATCTGAACCTGCCCAGGCAAAGTGGTGCGAGTCGGATCGTACATGCTTATAAAAAAAAACCTTTGGTTTCATTGGGCGACAGGGCTTGAGTTGTCATTTCATCTCCACGTCGGGTAAAAGTCCCACAAAGTTGGAAGCAACGTCACAAAAATTACATATACAGTGTTGACGGGGATAAAAAATCTGACATGAGTGGTCCTATCACATGAAAGTTTTGAAAACCGCCAAAGGCTCGTTTCATTATGTGCCGTCTGATCTTGGTCTGCACTGTTTTACTGTGCCCCTTTTACGGGTTTAGAGGTAAGAATTAGTTTCCGCTGATTCAAGAAGGGCAGTTGTTAGTTTCTGGCGATAGAATGTACACTGTACTGGTTAACCGCTTACGTATAAGCCTGCCAAAGAAAAGTGTGGATAAGTAAACTGACCGGCTCAAAAATGACCTAAAATAGTGTTGACTGGGCCGTTAAACTTCAATACAAACAAACAAGGTAAGAATTAGTTTAAAGAAATATGGTGTTTCTTATCTGCGGCGGAGATAACAACGACGTTTTTGTTGATGAAGATGAAAGCAAGGCCCAGACGGTAATTCAATTGGATGTACATCTTACTGGTAAACAGGAGATCGCGGGTTTGATACATGTACCTGTTGGTCCGGACAACATTCTTTTTGTTGATATTGATCATGAAATCATTTCTACGGACGCAGATTCAAAAGGCCAGTTATCAGTTTCTGGCAAGACGGTACTGGTTAATCGCTTATATACGAGTAAGCCTGTCCGGATAATGTGTGGTTAGATTAACTCACAGGCTCAATATGACTTAAATAGTGTTGACATGGTTGTTAAACCGCAAACTAAAAACAATAATCACTCTTGTCGTTTCTCTCAAGGGCCAATGTTTGCCATCTACCATTAAAGGAAAGAATGCTTCTTAAGGGAATTGGAAAACCTTCGGGGGAGGCAACTCCTGCGAAAGTATTTTTGTCTCCCAAACCAATAGGGGTCAACTCTTAAAGGAAAGAATTTGCTCCTGAGGAGCAAATTCTTTCCTTTAAGAGTATACCCCTTTTTCAGTGGGACAGGGCTTATAGACTTGAAAGCGAACAGGAAGTCCAGAAAGTTGTCTCCCTTTGAAAAATGGCGAAAAAATCTGCCAGGTTTTCCCATTCCCCTTAAGTGCAAATTCTTTAGACAGAAGTGCACAGATTCTCTTTGATCTAATCGTTTAACCCTTAAAGGTGCATTATTGAGCTATCTGGAAAAAATGCTTCCAAAAATAAAATACATATAGCCGGTATTTTTCTTTAAAGCAATACAAATGAATGCATTTTATGCAAAAATGCGAACAATTATGATGACAGGTAAACGAGTTTGAGAGGGATTCCCTAACTAGGTTTCGAACACTAGTTAGATCTATTTTTAGTTCGTGACAAAAATAGAATCCCCATATATGACGTTATACGACGTTCATTTTTGGCCTTGTTTGCTTAGGCCATGCCTGAATAGAAAAAAAAAATATGACGCTGAATACCATGCCATAAGTAACGACACTCAGAGACGATACTGCCGCCATGTCTGTGTAAAGTGACAGATTTATTTTTAGAACAGAAATTCCGAACACATGTTCAGAGCGAAGGGTAAACACGAATGAAAACGACCATTTTCACAAAGTTCTGAAGCTGTATTTGGCTCCAATAGTGTACACATGACAAAGGAGTATGCATTGCAGATAAAAACCAAAAAAAAAATTTGAGACCCGGTAACTCAATAATGCACCTTTAAGATATCATTCACAACAAGTGTCGTCTGTTTTGACGTCTGCTGGTAACTTTATTTTTGCAAAAAAAAAAAAAAAAAAAATGTGGATCCAGATCAGCCTGTGTGCAAAAGTATTTTTTTAAAACTTTGCAAGAAGATTCAGCTGACTACAGAAACAGACGACATTTTCAGTTGCAGTTTAGGGTTAACCCATAAAATGCCAATCACGACAATTGTCGTCTGTTTTTCCGTCTGCCAGTTCCCTTAATTCATCATTCGCAAACAGTGTAGACCCGAATCAGACAGCTCCTGTAGGAGCAGTCTGATCTGGGCCCACACTCTTTGCTACAGGAGCAGTCTGATATGGGTTCACACCATTTGCCAGAATGGAAAACAAAATATTTTTAAAAAGTTTACAAGATTCAGCAGACGACATCAGCAGACGACATTTTCAGATGTAGCTTTTTCTCGGCAGCTTAAGGGTTAATAACACTAGCCGGGTACTGTTTCCAAGTAAAAAGACTCCTCAAGAATGGTGAGCCTCTTGAGCGCAGGATCTCTTTAGCAAATAGGGACAAACTGAACCTATTAGTCTCAACTTTTGCTAAAATAATACACCGGGGCATATGGAAAGTAAATAGGGATGATTTTCTAACCTTGAAAATAAACTTCTGTTTTTCTTTTTGCTGTTTTTGGTCTTTGTTTTTCTTGTTTTTAATCTTTCAAGATTATTCCACTAGTTTCGGGCCAATCGTTAATCAGAGATGGGCAAAAATCGGAGTACCCGGAGAAAAACTACCTGCTCGTCCGTTATACTTTTCTTGCTTAACTGTTAAAAAAATTGGGATACAATACTGACATTGAAAAGTGATAATATACTGAGCTTGAAAATAAATGTTAAGGTCATACTGCTAATATACTGACTTCGAAAAGTGTGATGTACGGAAAGATAATATACTGACATTGAAATTAAATGTAAAGTACACAGAGCTAATATACTGTCCTTGAAAAGTAAGTGTAAAGATACTGACCTTGAAAATAAGTGTAAGTGTAAAGTTCACAGAGATAATATACTGACATTTAAAAGAAACGTAAGTATAAAGTACATAAAACAGAAAGTTTACATACTGGCATTGAAAAGCAAACATAATAAAAACGAGTAATGCTCCCGTTTGGGAAAGTTTTGGTTTAAGGGTAATGCCTGCTGAGGAGCCAACTCCTGCAAAAGTATTTTTGTCTCCCCTGACAATAGGTGTCAACTCTTAAAGAAAAGTTCTTTCCTTTAAGTGTTTAAAGGAAAGTTCTTTCCTTTAAGTGTAGGCCACTTTTACAATGGAAAAGCGAACAGGAAGCCCTGAACATTGTCTCCCTTTGAATCATGGTGTATTCATTTCACTCAAATGGAAATTGTGTTGCACAATCTGGTAATAAATAAGAATGTACCACTTATACATAGAAATTACCATTTGTAACCATTTATCTATATAGTCTTATAAGTCTACATGTATACATTTTAGGATTCACTCTTATCCAGTTGTGTTACATCCATAACCATGCACCGGCCCCGATAGCTCAGTTGGTAGAGTGTCCGCTCCGGGGAACGGGAGGTCACGGGCTCGATCCCGGGCTGCGACATACCAGACTCGTTAAAAATGGTACTAGCTGCTCCTCGCTTGGCACTCAGATTTACGGGGTAGAGCTAGGACTGGTCGACCCAGTGTCAGGATAATGTGACTGGGTGTGGTATCATGTAATGTGTCTGGGACATGATACTTCAGTGAGGCAACACTATAAAAGTGAGCATTGAGCTCCCTGTCGCAAACAGACACCGTCGTGATATGACTGAAAAATTGTTGAAAGCGACGTTAAACCCGAATTCACACACACACACTCCATAATCGTACTTTATCATATGACGTCGCGTCTGAGAATGTAATAACGTAATGTAATAAATTCAATAATCCACTCGTGGAATAAATATGCAAATTAGTTAGATACGCCCCAAAAGGTTACATGTACGAGGTCCTTAACGACGTCGCGTTTACTTATGGCGGAATATTGACATTTTTACCAAACAATTGTGAATAAAATGCGTTTGTAATGTCATATGATAAATAGAATCTTGCATTCGTGTTCATTTGAGAAATGAAATTTATTTTTCTGCAGTTCATGGAAGTATGAACGCAGTGGGTCGCGTGCAAAGTAAATGAACCCCGAAGGGGTTCATGTAAACTTTGCTAGCCACCCACTGTCGTTCATACTTTCATGAAAAGCAGAAAAATTAAGTTTATTTTTTATATTTACATTATTTGCCCCTCATCACTGGGCGAAAAAAAATGCTTGTAGGGCAAACTTTTAAAGCTGAAAAACATTTACACGCTGTTTTTCTACAAAGAGCGGAGCAGCGTTGACGTCATCAACGCCCGTAGAGAACAATGGTTTAAAATGACGTCATTTAACGTCACTGAAAATCATGTGATTCGATGCGTTCATTGACGTATGAACGCAATTGTTTTCTATAGGTTTACATCAGACTTTACACTGGAAATGTAAATATATATTATTGAATTTATTAATCTCGTTGAAGAAAAAGGATAAAATGCTCGGCAAAGCCTCGAATTTTATCCCTTTTCCCAAACTCGTTAAATGAATCCAGTAATACATGGCCACTCATGTAAGATGCTCTATGTAATCTATGTAAGTATATGTTTATAATAAATAAGGGTGTACAAATTAAACAGAGAAATGACCGTTTGTAACCATTTTTCTATATAGCTTATTAGTCTACATGTATACATTTTTAGGATTCACTCTTAGTCAATCGTGTTACATCCATAACCGTGCTATATCGAGCATTGTTATATAGGGGATCTTACATGAGTGCTCATGTATTATTGAATTTATTAAACGAGTTGAGGAAAAAAGATAAAATGCGAGGCTTTGCCGAGCATTAAGCCTCGCATTTTATCCCCTTTCGTCAACGAGTTTAATAAATTCAATAACACATGAGCACGAATGCAAGATTCTATTTATCATATGACATTAAAAGCGTATTTTATTCAAGATTGTTTACAAAAATGTCAACATTCCGCCGTTAGTAAACGCGACGTCATTAAGGACGTCGTACATGTAACGTTACGGGACGTATCTAGCTAATTTGCATATTTAATCCAATAGTGGATTATCGAAAATAATGCATGGCGTTATTACACTCTCGGACGCGACGTCATATGATAAATGTTTATAATAAATAAGGGTGTACAAATTAAACAGAGAAATGACCGTTTGTAACCATTTTTCTATATAGCTTATTAGTCTACATGTATACATTTTTAGGATTCACTCTTAGTCAATCGTGTTACATCCATAACCGTGCTATATCGAGCATTCTAACACAGCGCGCCTATATAGGCAATGGAAAACAACTGTGTTTTATTCTACAACAAATCACGGCTAGGAAGAGCGTGACAAGTGACGTCATTAAAAACTGCCAATTGATGACGTCACTAGTCGATTTCCTTGACGTTAGACGGTGTAACGTCATTTTCTCGCATCGAAAACGTTAGAAAAGGATGTAAATGCATGTGTTTCAGTCGTTAATTTTAGCGGGATTTCTTCTAATAATGGCGAAAAGTTGTGAGATTTTGAAGGAAACAATAACATTATTGCCGATTTTCAGCGTGTTAGAATCGAAATAGATCAGCTCTAGCCAGTGATTTGTTGGGTAATAAATCACAGTTTGTCGGTCAGTTGTAAGTTGACAAATCACGCGCGCTACGCGCTCGTGATTTGTCTACTTTACAACTGACCTCCAAACTGTGATTTATTACTCAACAAATCACAGTTAGAGCTGATCTATTTCTTAATTGTTATATATGAGTCTTGCCATGAGAAAACCTGTTTTGCCATTTGCTTAAACAATTCTAATGTACTTACGTATGTAACGCGACGTCTGATTGGATAACGTAAAACAAATGCCACATATACTGTCGGAAACCCGACGTCATCATATAACGTCGCTTTTCATTACTTGGTATTTGGTTTTACGCAACTCACTACGCTTGCCGTTTTGAGTAAAAAGAACTTTTTTTTTAAACAAAACAAGTGAATAAGTGTATTAGAATGGGGATAACTTTATTGAAAATTGTCATTCGGGGAGGCAAATCGGAGGTTTCGACCCCCGCCCATCGGGCTTGAAGAAATAGATAGGCTGCATGATGCTTCCACGCAGCGCTGAATCCGACTCGTCCCACGAGAACTGGTAAACTGCTTAGAGGATCTAAGCCTGCTCAGGCAAAGCGGTGCGAGTCTGACCGTCCATGCTTATAAACGCTTTTGGTTTCATTGGGCGACAGGGCTTGAGATGTCATTTCATCTCAATGTCGGCTGAAACTCCCACAAAATTGGAAGCAACGTCTCAAAAATGACCTATACAGTGTTGATTGGGACGTTAAACCTTAAATCAAACAAATCAAAACAAATCGGCGGTTTTTCGCGTCGCCGTACAACGAAGTTTCCGACCGTAAAACCGATCTATCTCCTGACGCGTCGCCGTAAAACAAAATTTACGACCGTAAAACCGATTTACCTCCTGACGCGTCGGCGAAAAACGAATGATTTTCCGATCGTTAAACCGCCGATTTACCTCCCCAAATGACAATTTTGGATACAGTTATCCCCTAAATGTGCTGAGATCAGTCTGTGCATCTACGCAGTATGATTAGCACAATTGGACAGCACAATGCGTCTAGTTCTTACATCCAATGATTCAATACTCTTCATTGCGAAAACACGCCTATACAAATGCATTGTAAACTTAACCGCCGAAAAAATAAGATGAAAAGTTGTGATATTTTTCTTATTTCTGCTCAAAATATAGATTGTGGGTACACGTTAGAACCGCCTCATCGAGGCGGCTTAACGAGTACCCACAATCTATATTTTAGAGTAGAAATAAGAAAAATAATGTTTACCCCTGTAAACCCCAATTTTACTGTATAAAAGTGGGGTTCAATGGGATCAAAATTGTATAGGCGTGTTTTCGTGATGTGCTAGTCTGTGTAGCTGAACCGACTGTTTTTTTTTCTTCCACACCAGATAAGGAAATTCTGGATTTTATCCTGGGACAGACGTTCTTTTCTTGCACACCAGACAAGCAAATCCGTGATTTTACCATGGGATAGAAACTATGTTCTGACCCTGGTGTTCCGACCCAGGCAACTAACATACTTCCGCACTACTTTTATTTTGTAAACAATATACATGTGCGGGCTGTCAAAACTAACCGGAGGTGTTGTGCAAGAAAAAGAATCCAGTATGGGGATCTGTTGTAGATGGGCGTTTCCAACCCTCGGGATGACCGTGCTGAGCGGAACCTCGGCGTAGCCTCGGTTACGCTCAGCAAGGCCATCCCTCGGGTTGGAAACGCTAATCTACAACAGAACCCCATATCAGATTCTTATATTCTTGCACACCAGACAAGCAAATCCCTGATTTTACCCTGGGATAGAAATTTATGTTCTGACCCTGGTGTTCCGACACCAAATCGAATATAATCGCGTGTTTGATAAATGTACTGGTTGATTACGACCTCGAATGTGCCGTCGTTAAGGTTGACGTGACAGCACGTTACGTGACGTCACAACCTCAAGCGCGGCGGCGTCATGCGTGACGTCACTAAACATTCCTGTCGTGTCATCACAAAATGGCGGACGTCTGTAACCGAAGTGACAGCAGCATTAAAAATCCGTGCTAAGAAATGGAAGGTATGCAAGAAAAAGAATCCAATATGGGTGTGAGGGGTGGATAGAAAAATCCGTCCCTCTCGGCAAGCCTCGTGATGCCGGACAGTGACCCTTGGGACGGATAATTCAATCCACCCCTCACACCCATATAAGAATCTTATATTCTTGCACACCAGACAAGCAAATCCGTGATTTTGTGTGTGTGTGTGTGTGTGTGTGTGTGTGTGTGTGTGTGTGTGTGTGTGTGTGTGTGTGTGTGTGTGTGTGTGTGTGTGTGTGTGTGTGTGTGAATTCGGGTTTAACGTCGCTTTCAACAATTTTTCAGTCATATCACGACGGTGTCTGGTTGCGACAGGGAGCTCAATGCTCACTTTTATAGTGCTGCCTCACTGAAGTATCATGTCCCAGACACATTACATGATACCACACCCAGTCACATTATCCTGACACTGGATCGACCAGTCCTAGCTCTACCCCGTAAATCTGAGTGCCAAGCGAGGAGCAGCTAGTACCATTTTTAACGACTTTGGTATGTCGCGGCCCGGGATCGAACCCGAGACCTCCCCTTCCCCGGAGCGGACACTCTACCAGCTGAGCTATCGGGGCCGGTTAAATCCGTGATTTTACCCTGGGATAGAAATTTATGTTCTGACCCTGGTGTTCCGACCCAAAATCGAATATAATCACGTGTTTGATAAATGCACTGGTCGATTACGACCTCGAATGTGCCGTCGTTAAGGTTGACGTCACAGCACGTTACGTGACGTCACTAAAAATTCCTGTACTGCCATCACAATATGGCGGACGTCGGTAACCGAAGTGACTGCAGCATTAAAAATCCACGCTAATAAATGAGAGGTATGAAAGAAAAAGAATCCTATATGGGTGTGAGGGGTGGATAGAAAAATCCGTCCCTCGGGATCACTGTCCGGCATCACTCGGCAAGCCTCGTGATGCCGGACAGTGACCCTCGGGACGGATTTTTCTATCCATCCCTCCCACCCATATAAGATTCTTATAATCCTACCCAGGGTTAGGATAAAAATCGACTTTATGTACTCTGTCGTTAAGTATGACGTCACTGCACGTACAGTGACATCAAAACGGCTCATTACTGTTATTCAAATATGGCGGACGTCGTCAATCGAAGTGCCTGCATTATAAAAGAAATCCATCTTCAGAAATGAAAGGTATGCAAGAAAAAGCGTCTTAAATTGGGTGTGAGGGTAGATAGAAAAATCCGTCCCTCGGGATCACTTTCCGGCATGGAAGCCTCCGTGGTGTAGTGGTTACGCTACTCGCCTTGTAAACCAGGCGTCGAAGGATCGATCCCGGGCTTCTCCAGACTTTTGGATGAGTCTTTAAACCAAAGTTCCGTCTCCGTATGACCTTAGCTGTTGGTGGGACGTAAAACTCAAACACTCACTCACTGTCCGGCCATCGTGAGTCATGCCGGACAGTGACCCTCGGGACGGATTTATCAACCCTTCACACACATATAAGATTCTTAGTATCTTATTATGTCTTCACCACCACCACCCACCAAAAAAAAACTGAGACTAGTTTTTCATGACAGGCCTTATGCAGGAGTTTGTATATATTTGGTCTCTATCTCACGTTTACACGTGCATCCTACGGAGACCGGCTCCATATCTATCCCATAGTTATAAGTCCCATTCTTACAGTATCGCCGTATCACGTGCACGTATGTATATACCTTTTCGCAAACCCCTGATCTTTCGTAGTTGTATGTTTTAAAACACTGTCTGCACGTGCATTCTGCCTTTGCCATAGTTTGAGGCATCCTGTTTTCGTCATATTCCAAGTAAACATACCAGGGACACGTTAATTTCAAATCCGGGTCCCTCTGTAATCGTTTACACTTGGAGATTCCGTAAATGGTTTGCCTCTTAGAGGAGGAATTTAGTTTTGAGAGCAGTTTGCGACTGTGGTTTCTGTACTCTGGGATGATGTTGAAGGTCGCTGTGCCTGCATCATACAAACAGAGGATTTCTTCACGAAGTTTGTCCAATGTTTCTTTCAAATCTATTGGTTCTGTACACTGTGAGAAGATAAATGACTCTGTCTGCACGAGATATCTGTATATGACACAGACTGCACTGTACACCTGCAATATAAATCGGATTTAAGTGGAATAGTAACCCATACAGGGGAGGAAACTCCTGCAAAATTATTTAATTCTCCCAAGTCAATAGGGGTAAACTCTTAAAGGAAAGAATTTGCTCCAGAGGAGCAGAATTTGCTCCAGAGGAGCAAATTCTTTCCTTTAAGAGTAGACCCCTTGTTCGTTGGGATCGAGCCTATAGAAAACGAACAGGAAATCACGAATGTTGTATCCCTTTATAAATGGCGGAAAAAAACTGCTCGGTGTTCCCATTCCCCTCAAGAAGGAATTTGGTAAAAGTTTAAATAATATATATTTTAAAATCGCAAAATTTTTATTTAAATACGCTAGTCGAATTAAACTTGGCAAAAATATTAGTTACAAATATTAATTAATTAATTAATTAATTAATTAATTTATCAATTAATTTTAATTAATTAGCTTATTTATTTATCTATTTATTTATTTAATGATGCCAGCATTATAGACAATTGGGGCTCTTTCCCAAAACTGAAAATATATCTTAATTGCGTCATTTATTTGAATAATAAAATGTTTTAACTTGCAATTACCTTCAAGAAATTCATTTTTATTGTTTACAGTTTTATTTCCACATAAAAATACTGAGCAATTCTGCTTACATTATTTTTATACCCAAATTCGCCCGTTTCCTTGGGAAGTACTCAGTCTGAAAAAGTGTCAAATTTAAACATAATTTAGCTAAGTCATCCTTCCGTTTGGATTAACTTAAACTCAAAAGTTCATGCTCACCGCTGGCTCCCAATAAAATATTGACCACTACAAGGGGATTTCCAGCAACATCATCGCCCGATTAGCTTCTTTGTTCCCATAATGTACCAGTCACAAGATAAGGTATTTTTTCTTGACAAATAATAGTGGACTTTTTCTGGGTTTTCTAAAGAACCTTTTAATATGTCTTGATTTCGGTCTTGATTTTGATCACAGTTAGTCAAGTATGTGCTCTCTACTGGTCAATCGCTAAGAACGTCTAAGCCCACCCAGGTCATCACGAAAACACGCCTATATAATATTTGACCCCCTTCAACCCCTTTTTATGTAAAACAGGGATTTACAGGGTAAACAATATTTTTCTTATTTCTGCTCTAAACTATTATGGGTATTCGGATCTAACGAGTACCCACAATCTATATTTTGAGCAGAAATAAGACAAATATCATAATTTTTTTCGACTTAAAATTTGCATTTTTCTGCGGTAAAATTTACAATGTATTTCTATAGGCGTGTATTCGTAATGGTGTGGTTATATAACTGGGCGGCTCGAAATGGTCCTGAATGTTGCCTAGGCCAAAACAAAGCGAAACGATGCGACACACACACACGCGCACACACACACACACACACACACACACAAACACACACAAAATTGGAAAGTTTGAACTATGTGCCATTAGCCGATAAAACTGCGCAAGACGCATAGTCTCTTTACATAATCCAGACAAACCAGGGCTTAGGCCGTGTGCACGTGCTCAAACTTCGTCAACATCTGCAAACGTTGGAAAAGATATATAGCATTGGCTATTAGCATTTTTTCAAAGTAATGTTTACGGCATAGTATTGCTTCCGTTTCTCAAGAAATGGCATCAAGTGTTTTGTCATCAGTTAGGCGGTTCTATTAATCAGCACCCCGGTCCATGTTTTAGTCAGATACAAAATCGTACCCCTTTCAAGTGTTTTCTGCTGGAAAGGTTATTACATTGAATATTTGTTTGGTAACCGTGGTGCTATAGGTTCGATCTCAAACTTAAGGGTGGTGGGAACACCTTCAGGGAGAAACTCCTGCAAAAGTATGTTTGTCTCCTATGTCAATACGGGTCCACTCTTAAAGGAAGAATTTGCTCCTGAGGAGCAAATTCTTTCCTTTAAGAGTAGACCCTTTTTCGTTGGACAGGGCTTATAGAAAAGCAATCAGAAGTCCCGAAATTTGTCTCCCTTTGAAAAATGGCGGGAAAATATGCAAGGTTTTCCCATTCCCCTAAAAATGTTGAATGTTGTAAGGCTCTTTGCTGTTGTGACAGCTCACCGCATATTGTATTTCTTTCTGATGTAGCAGTTTTTTGTTTGTGAGTATTTTAATACATAAAACGATTGTCAGGGTAAATTTGCTAGCCCTTCGATTACTTAAGTGCATGTGCCTCCGCATTTGATAGCTCCTTTTTTGGCAATAATCTATGAAGGGGAATGCAGTGTGTTCTGATTCTTCACCGGAGAGCTATTACACATTCCACGCAATACTCATAATGCGATTAATAATTTGAAGGGGAATGTTTTGATTGTTTGTTTGTGTATTTGATTTGAGGTTTAACGTCCACGTCAACACTGTATAGGTCATTTTGGAGACGTTGCATCCAAATTTGTGGGACTTTTAACTGCCGCACAATGAAACCAATAGGGTTTATAAGCCATGGACGGGCCGACTCGCAGCAATTTTCCTGGGCAGGCTTAGACGTTCTAAGCGAATTACCAGTACGCATGTGTGGTCGGTTTCAGCTCTGCGTAAAAAATCCTGCAGCCCAATCTATTTCTCCAAGCATCGATGGGCGGGGTCCGAATTTAAGGGGAATGTATACTCTGCCAGTAAAAGTAACTCTTTAAAAACAGCCCGATCTCTTCTTTCCATTAAGATTATAGACTTTTTTTAAGTCGATTGCTTGTTAGTCGACCAAGGTTACTAAATACAAGCAGCTCTTCAATGCTGATGTCCACGTGACTATCATTGATTTGTAGGAAATCCAGGTAACGGCCATGCCTAGCGATTCTTATCAACGCGAGGTCAGACTGTTGCGTAAGAGGGTTGTATATGGAATCTGGACTGGAATCATGCATTGGCTTTTGCAAACAATATAGACCTAGATAAGTCGTCACATAACGGGGCCAGTTGTTCAAAGCATCGTTAGCTTAACGAGCTCCTTAGTGGTCATATTGTTAACTGTTCTAGCAAGCTTAATATTAAAAAATCGGGTATTTTTGCTGAACAAATGTGAGCAGCTTTTGCGAATGCAAAAGCTGCTCACATTTTTCCAGCAAGAATATTAATATATTTGCCATAATAAATGATCAAAGTTTAAATGATACGTAAACTAACGACGTCGTTAGTTTAGAACTACTGGTCCCAGGTCTACACCGTTTGCTTAAAATTAACGAAACGGTCAAGTTCATTTTTTCCTATCTACGACCCACCAGTGCAGTCAGTGCTTTGATTTTCCAGAGACGAGGACAACGGTAGGTATATAGGCGGTCATGCTTTAACCTTTGTCCCGCTGCATAAATTAATTTAGTCACGCCCATTTGCATTTCAACCATTCAAATTACTTGGTGTAATTTATTCCTGCAAATTCACAAACTGAATGTCAAACTGTGTGGATCCTGATCAGATGGCTTCTTCAGAGGCCGGCACTCAGATTTACGGGGTAGAGCTAGGACTGGTCGACCCAGTGTCAGGATAATGTGACTGGGTATGGTATCATGTAATGTGTCTGGGACATGATACTTCAGTGAGGCAGCACTATAAAAGTGAGCATTGAGCTCCCTGTCGCAACCAGACACCGTCGTGATATGACTGAACAATTGTTGAAAGCGACGTTAAACCCGAACTCACACAAACACTCTTCAGAAGCCATCTGATCTGGACCTACACTATTTGCATGGGTAGATGTTGTTGTGAACAGCAGGATAAGGCTTCTTCAGAAGCCATCTGATCTGGATCTACACTGTTTGCAAAAGTAGGGGTTGTTGTGAACTGCGGGATAAGGGGTAAACATGTGGTGGTAGGTAAACAGAAGGGATCCTTCAGATGGACCACGACAGTTTTTGTTTGTTTGTTTGATTTGAAGTTTAACGTCCCCGTCAACACTGTATAGGTCATTTTGGAGACGTTGCTTCCAATTTTGTGGGACTTTTACCCGACATTTGAGATGAAATGACATGTCCTGTCGCCCCAAAAATCCAATATGGTTTATAAGCATGGACGGTCTGACTCGCACCGCTTTGCCTGGGCAGGCTAAGATCCTCTAAGCAGTTTACCAGTACTCGTGTGCGGCCGGTTCATCTCTGCGTGGAAGCATCATGCAGCCCATCTTTTTCTTCAAGGACAACGACAGTCTGTTTAATCCTCGCTGTGTTCTATATGGATACGCCTTGAACTTAGGCTTCTATATGCAGATATGCAGAGACGACTGCAGTTTCTGTGGGTGTGCAGGCTGATGTTATTTTACTGAGCGCACGTGCTTTAAGACACCATTTCGCTTGACGCGCCCAGTTGCGCACGAGGAGCTTCAAAAGAGGAC
This sequence comes from Lucinisca nassula, assembly GCA_963580285.1. Classification (NCBI taxonomy): domain Eukaryota; kingdom Metazoa; phylum Mollusca; class Bivalvia; order Lucinida; family Lucinidae; genus Lucinisca; species Lucinisca nassula. Next base: position 27,565,045 of record OY757022.1, read on the forward strand.
AAGATCTTTGATCTTTGACTTACCCTCTACGCCTGTATAACATATGTGCCAACAATGACTTCGCCCTTGACTTTCGCTGTTCGTCTAAGTACTGAGGCTGGCGGGATTCATGAGATATTTGATCAATAACTGCCACAAAAATGATAATCGTTACTGATTTGCTTGTAATCGATTATTTGATAAGTACAAGTTATTACCCGATGGTTCGGTGAGTGGAAAATACTGCAAGTGCAGACCATGAGGCGCCAAATACAGACATGTAGACCGCATATACTGCTCCTCTCATCCGGTGGCGCCCGCCCATCCATCCCGAAAACACGCCTATATAATGTTGCCCCCCCCCCCCCCTTGAACCCCACTTTTATATAGTAAAAATGGGGTTGATAGGGGTAAACCTTATTTTTCTTATTTCTGCTCTAAAATATAGATTGTGGGTACTCGTTAGAACCGCCTCGATTTTTAGCAGAAATAAGAAAAATACACATGTATCACAATTTTTCATCTAAAATCTTCATTTTTTCGGCGATAAAATGTACTCTGTATTCTTTTCGGCGTGTTTTCGTAATGGGGGCTTTGAGAAATATATTTGGCTGCATGATTCTTCCGTGCAGAGCTGAAATGTTTGTTTTCTATATAAAGATCAAAGATCTGAATAGCAATTAAGTTTCTTTTATCCATCTATCTTCATTACTCCAACACCCTCGCTTGAGTATTATGTGGAGTATTATCTGAATTTTTTGACAATCAAAATGTGTGTGTGTGTGAATTCGGGTTTAACGTCGCTTTCAACAATTTTTCAGTCATATCACGACGGTGTCTGGTTGCGACAGGGAGCTCAATGCTCACGTTTATAGTGCTGCCTCACTGAAGTATCATGTCCCAGACACATTACATGATACCACACCCAGTCACATTATCCTGACACTGGATCGACCAGTCCTAGCTCTACCCCGTAAACCTGAGTGCCAAGCGAGGAGCAGCTAGTACCATTTTAACGACTTTGGTATGTCGCGGCCCGGGATCGAACCCGAGACCTCCCGTTCCCCGGAGCGGACACTCTACCAACTGAGCTATCGGGGCCGGTTTGACAATCAAAAGGTTCGCTGTAGAGATCAAAAGCACACCCGAATGTCAGTGATGACCACTGATTAGTCAATGTTCCACCAAAAGCACCAAGCACCAAAAATATTTGCCATGGTGTTAATCTTTGAAATTTACATCAGGTACTGTACTGTTTTGAGGTCAAAGGTGCAAAATTGTACACTTGACTGCCAATCTTCACAGTGCTTTGTGAAAAATGGAGTACATTTTTGGTTTAAACATATATATTTCAGATCAAACAATTGGCATGCAAACAATGACACATAAATGAGAGCGTGCTTGCTGAATTCCCTTCTTGCCATTAAAGACCCAGGTAAATCAAACCCTATTGATCTGATACTTTGGAAATCAAATTTTCAGTTGAATGAAGAGGATGGTGCAGATGAAATAAAATGGGCAGTACACTCGTGGTAGTTTTACTGTAAACTGGTCCGGGACATTACACCTGCAACCGTCAAAGTCAGGCCTCATACTGACCAAGCTTTTCCATGCCTGAAAGACCCGATTTCGCAGCCTCAACCCTCATCCTGCTGAACATGACAACCACTGCCTTTACAAACAGTATAGATCCAGATCAGATGGCTTCTGAAGAAGCCATCTGATCAGGATCTACACTGTTTGTAATGCAATTTGTGAATTGAACAAGTACATTACATCAAGTAATTTGACTGGTGAATAGTCTGAAATGGGTGTAGCTAAATAATTTTATTCTGAGGATAAGCCTTAAACAGTCATTTTAAACAAAATATAGAGGAAAATCAAAATCTAAAAAGCCTGAAATCAAGAAAAAATCAAGCTCTAAAAGCCTGAAATCCTGCATATGCCTGAAAAATATGAGGCCTGTAAAGTACAATATCAGTAATCGTACTTAATGCATGACGGTGGATAGTAGTCATTCCCGATGATACTCGTACACAACCACGTCATGATGGACGAGAAAGGGACTCTGTGTGTCACTAGCATGATCTAGCACATTGTGGTAAACCAACCATCTGTTCTGAATAGTGAACTTTGTCGCCATTTAGGTGCGATACCGGACATTGGTTTTCATTCTGTTGTTTTGGTGTTGAAAAGTCAACCAATAGTAATCCTCCATTGTCTGAAAGCAATGTTTCTTATTTTGCTCGTATGTATGGATGGAACAACACGAACAGCACAGCTGTAGCACTGGCCTCCACACCCTACAATCAAACTGTGACAGAAGCAACCAGTTCTGTAATTTACGTCAGGACCATATTTCCCGCCTTCACTCGGATACTGTCAGTGCTCTTGGTCCGATGTTATAAAACTTTAATTTTACGTGCTCAACTAAAGCATGAAATTTGTCTTGCTTATTGATTTTAAAATGCCAACAAATGTTAACATTTTAAAATTCATGTGTAGGATAAATAACTTTCTGTGCTGAGCTTGGCCGAAAAATTGCCTTTTCATTTGTATTTTAATATTTATGAACATTATTAACCTTTTGAGTGCCAACGTCATTTACTTGAAAGTGCCAAACGTACAACGTTACACTGCGTCTTGTATATCAGTCTTAGCAACGTCAATGGAACCAAACTGAACGCGACGTTATCCAGATGACGTTCATTTATTTCCCGCGGGGTCTCTCAAAAAGTATCCGGCGTTTTGCATAGATATCTTGCACTTCTGTTATGGATTATACAATAATTATTTTCACATTATCACGTAACGAATTGTACACCTGTTTTGGGAGACCAAACACACTTTACATCACGGAGTGTAACTGCAGTTATCGAAAACGCAAAAATGCATATTTGTATGCTGTCCTTATTTTTCTTATGCATTTTTGCGTTTTCGATAACTGCAGTTACACTCCGTGATGTAAAGTGTGTTTGGTCTCCCAAAACAGGTGTACAAAGCACTGCCATACCATTCGTTACGTGATAATGTGAAAATAATTCTTGTATAATCCATAACAGAAGTGCAAGATATCTATGCAAAACGCCGGATACTTTTTGAGAGACCCCGCGGGAAATAAATGAACGTCATCTGGATAACGTCGCGTTCAGTTTGGTTCCATTGACGTTGCTAAGACTGATATACAATTTGGATGCCCGCAAGGGTCCGTGATTGGATAATAAATATATTCTATTCTATTCTATTCTATTCTATTCTATTCTATACAAGACGCAGTGTAACGTTGTACGTTTGGCACTTTCAAGTATGAAGGCTCAGAACAATGAAACACGGTTTTGATTCAGAAAGCATGATTCAAAGTTTGGAGAAATAACCGCTATAAGAAGCATTGATTATCAAAGTAAAGTTTAAAAAAAGAGCTAAGCTAAAAAGCACGGATGGATATAAAAATACCTCAGTGTTTCCGTTATGGCTTTATTACGGACGAATTAGAAACGAAGCGAATATTGCAGGTACTAATTAAATCTTTATCTATGTAGTGTAAGCCTGTCCAGGAATCGCGGTGCGAGGAGGACCGTCCATGCTAATAAACCCTATTGGTTTCATTGGGCGACAGGGCTGGAGATGTCATTTCATCTCAATGTCGGGTAAAAGTCCCACAAAATTGGGAGCAACGTCTCCAAAATGACATTTACAGTGTTGACGGGGACGTTAAACCTCAAATCAAACAAACAAGCAAAACAATTTGTCCCCATGAAAACACATCTAGCCGATGGAAAAAATTACTTACGCACTTTTGAAACAACCACCCGCTAAATGACGCGACGTTAGCGTTCATTTTGCCGCCGTACGTCAATCGATGACGTTACTTGACAACAAGCGGGAAAACAAAAGAAAAATATGGCATAGGGTATGTGTCATTCCTCGGAAATAGTAATCATCTCGGTTTGCGTGCGATAAAACGAACACACGAACTTTATACTAGAATGTTTTATCTTCAGAAATCTACCAAATATAGACATCTCTCTCCTTGAAATGTACGAGAAATCTTCCTCCCAAAATGGGCCCAAAACGGGCCCGTTGGCACTCAAAGAGGTACAACGGTGGGCCCAAAAAGGGCCCGTTGGCAAACTAAGGGTTAATTTCATGCTCAGCTGAGTGGAGCATGAAATAAGTTTTATAGCCTTAGGGTCAGATCTCTGTATCCAGATGGAGGAATAACGGGATCAACCCTGTTTTTTTCATGCATTAACATTCGCCGGGTCCCGAGGAAGCTGTTTGAACATGAGGCCGCCAGGCCGAATGTTCAGATATCTTCCGAGGGATCCGGCAAATGTTAATGCAATGAAATAACCATGGATGATCGTTGTTCTTGCATAACTTACGATTCCGACAGCAAATGTTGACGGAAACGCCAAAAACCTCCATATAAACTCCAACCAGCGAACCAACATGGCGGCCAGTTCAGAATGTTGTTTACAATGGCGTTGTTACGCAGTAACCATCTGACGTCATCATAGAACCCTGAAACGCTACGTTCAGGGCGATAATGTAACTTCGCTCAACGTAAGGTAACAAAGCAAGGCCCGTCTTGTGATATCAAAAGCCCAAACCCTATGTTCAAACAGCACGCGAATTTCACAATTTGAACATGGTTTTTGCTGTTTGAGCACGGCTTTCGGTGCATTCGACAATTGCTTCAAACAGCCATGCGTATGGAACAGTATTAAGGTAAAAACTCAATTATGCAATGTGCAATTACAAAATGAATTGTTGAAACCGCACTTTGCATTATGAACCTTTCCATATCTTACTACTTTGTTCGAATATGCAACATGCACATTCTAATTTGAGACCTTTGTATTTAAATATGGCATTTGGACGTCCTATTTTGCAATATTCAGTTTCGATTCTGCTGTGGTTAGACGGGGTACCAGTCATTGAGGTGACGGTAACGTTCGGTAATGTCCATGGATTTGCCGTATTTTTTTCCGATGACAAGCGTCCGTTTGAGAAGATCGCATTCGCTTTTCCAGGGGCAAAATTCAAGCCAGCAGCAATAAATTTTATCCGGCTATATAATAATTCGGATATTTACAATAATGTGTACGTTTGCATCTTTAAAAAAAAATTTACAGCGGGGTTCCTTATTTATATTTATGAGAAACAGGATTTTTATTTAAAAGTTAATACTTGTTTGACGAAGGGGAAAGTACTCTATCGTTGAATATTTACTATAATAAATTACCATGTGCCGAATCCATGGATTTGAAATGAGCATAGATTGTTAAAATTGATTAATTCATACAATTTTCATAAATCTGATCCTTCTGAGGTGTTACTTATAAAGATATTAGTTACTAATTGCAACCTCACTCAAAACTCAAATGCTTGGATATTATAGAAGTATGTATATGTCCGCTCAGGGAGTAACTGCGCGATGGTCTCCCTGTTCGCGGGCATGGATTCGTTCCCTGGGACCTTACCAGCTGACCGTGCGGGAAACTGGTAAACAACAACCAGTGCTTCTATTCCCATTGTTACTCTGATGAACATTACTTACTCATACTCAGCCCCGAACCACAACCATAGAAACGCACCTGTGGTCACAATGACAGCTGTCGTATTCATATGTCCGTCTGTCGTCATAAGTTAGACTTGGGCATGATGGCTTTCATCCAACAGAATCACAACGCAAAAAAAAGCTAGTCGTCTGTCAGTTCGTCCGTCCGTCTCTCTTCAGCCAGCAAAACCTTGCTGAGCTAGTGTCGCGACTGTCTTAACCAGCCTACTACATATTTCTTCAAGTTCTACATGTAACGATTTGGCAAATGGAGTGGCTGAATCCAAACCATTTTGTACTTACATGTATTTCCATGTATTAGGTCTACGCCAAAGTTTTATCTTCTTCTTGTTTTATTACAGTTAGACCGCGTACAGCGTACCCAGGTTTACCTGGCGGAACTTAACGACATTATTTATTTATTTATTTATTCACTTATTATTAAAGTGTACAGAATCTAGAAAAAAATGATTTTGATGCATTAGATTTGTACATTTTACCGCCGAAAAATACAACAACAAAAATTGTAAGATGAAAAGTCGTGATGATATTTTTCTGACTGTTGCTTAAAATATACATTTTGGGTACACGTAGAAGCGCCTTTTCGATGCGGTTCTAACGAGTACCCACAATCTATATTTTGGAGTAGAAATGAGAAAAATAATGTTTACTCCTGTAAATCCCAGTCTTACTCTATAAAAGTGGGGATCAAGTGTGTGTGTGGGGGGGGGGGGGGGGTCAGAATTATAAAGATGTGTGTTTAATGGTGGGATGCGCTTGGTGTGTGAGTGCGTTTTTAGTTTTACGTCTCACCAACAGCTAAGGTCATACGGAGATGGGACCTGGGTTTAAAGACTGATCCGAAATTCTGGAGAAGCCCGGGGTCGATCCTGCGATCCCTGGTCACTAAGGCAGTAGCATTACCACAACACCACAGAGGCTTCCAGCGCTTGATATGTTACATTGTAGCAGGTGCGGGTTTTCCACCTGCACTCCGGTATGAAAGTATTTGCTTCGCGTTGTGTTTTGTCAAAAAGGTGGAAACCTTTGCGTTTTGTCACTTGAAGCCAAAAATCTAGTATAAAAAGTCAGATAGTTTTCTATTTTCTTATAAATTAATGAATGCATTTAACACAAACAGTTACGAACATCTATATAAACATGTGACAAAATAAACAGGGAATCAGACCCCCGGCCCTCGGGGCTTGAAGAAATAGATGGGCTGCATGAACTGAAACCGACCCGCACACCATTACTGGTAAACCGCTTAGAGGATCTAAGTCTACCGAGCCAAAGCGGTGCTTACAAACCCTATTGGTTTCATTGGGCGACAGGGCTTTGATATGTCATTTCATCTCAGTGTCGGGTAAAAGTCCCACAAAAGTGGAAGCAAAGTCTCCAAAATGACCTATATTGTGTTGACGGTGACGTTAAAACATCAAAACAAACAACAGAACCAAAATGCCTAGTTTTAGAAATTCCGTTGGATATGCCCTAAATCAGAAATAAATGTTAGAGGGAACGTAAGTCGTAGTTCATCTGAAAGCATTTTCACGAAAGAGAGTTGTAGCTATGTTTGCTTTCAAGTGATCATAAAGGAGCAGTCTCACAAAGGTCTACACGATTAGGACAGGAGCCTTTCTGTGCCATACAAAATTAGTATAAGTATTTACAACAAATTTATATTTTAGAGGTGCAATGGCCTGAACACATTTGCGATATATTTAGATAAAACTTGGACACAAAACAAACCAAGCAAAGCTGGGGTGTAGTGTCCCCAAATCGTCCGTTTTATGCCAAAATATAGTTCTCTCATTTCTTTCACTCCTCCGTGTCACCAATACGCTTGCAGATTTTTTTGGGTATCTCCCGAATACAGGCGGACGTTTACGGGAACGGTACGAAAGAACGATCACAGCGCCACTGAACGAGAATAATGGGAACTAGAAGAAGCAGAATCGGAATTTCAAGTTGCAAAATAGGACGAGAAACAGAAAGAAAACTACACAAATTCCAAAATCAGACTACAAAAATGAATATCATAATGCAGTGTTGCACAATTGTAGCTGAATAAAGCATAACACAATATCAAAATTGCATATTGCAATCTCAATGTTGCATAATTGAGTTTTTACCTAAATACTGTTCCATACATGCGCATAGGTATTTATGCATGAATATAGGGATCATCCATGGTTTTTCATGCATTAACATTCGCCGGGTCCCGAGGAAGCTGTTTGAACATGAGGCCGCCAGGCCGAATGTTCAAATATCTTCCGAGGGATCCGGCAAATGTTAATGCAATGAAAAAACCATGGATGATCGTCGTTCTTGCATAACTTACGATTCCGACAGCAAATTTTGACGAAAACGCCCAAAAACTCCGTATAAACTCCATATAAACTCCTTCAAATGCGACCGGCGAACCAACATGGCGGCCATTTCAGAATGTTGTTTACAATGACGTTGTTACGCAGTAACCATCTGACGCCATCATAGAACCCTAAAACGCTACGTTCAGGGCGATAACGTTACGTCGCTGAACGTAATGTAAACAAAGCAAGGCCCAACTTGTGATATCAAAAGCTCAAAATCCATGTTCAAACAGCACGCGAATTTCATGATTTGAACATGGTTTCTGCTGTTTGAGCACGGCTTTCGGTCGATTTGACAATGGCTTCAAACAGCCATGCGCATAGGTATTTATGCAAGAATATAGGTATCAACCATGGTTTTTCATGCATTAACATTTGCCGGATCCCGAGGAAGCTGTTTGAACATGACGCCCGGCCTCATGTTCAAACATGATGTACATAATGTAAACAAAGCAAGGCCCGACTTGTGATATCAAAAGCTCAAAATCCATGTTCAAACAGCACGCGAATTTCATGATTTGAACATGGTTTTTGCTGTTTGAGCACGGCTTTCGGTCCATTTGACAATGGCTTCAAACAGCCATGCGCATAGATATTTATGCAAGATTAAGAAGTTTAGCCGACAATCATTTATTACGAGTGTTGAAGTCAGTTACATGACTACACACTCTGGCAAATCGAATCAACTGCGAGATATAAACGCCATAGGATGGCGCACGAGGAACATCACCATCCAAAAAAGGAAAATTTACAATCTCAAAATCAAAATCATCGCGTTTATCATAAATTTTGCAAGAAACAAACCCATCTACAATAGATAGATGTAAATTCTAAAAACGGGGTCTCGGTATCAGAAGAATTTGCTTTATTTAACTGAAGTTCTGGGGGGTAAATTTGACTGATCAAACAATCGAAATAGGTATTGTCAATATCTAATAAATCATCCAAATATCTAGAAGTCGAGCTAAAGCTTCAATGAATTCAGATTGGTTTTCAGCAGAAAGGGACATCATGAAGTTTCTCTCATAACAAAACAAAAACAGATCAGCCACAAGCCGAGTTATTGAGAAATATGATTATGAAATGAGGTTTAACCTCTCCGCCAACACTGTAAAGGTCATTTTGGAGACGTCGCTTCCAGTTTTGTGGGACTTATGCCCGACATTGAGATGAAATGACATCTCAAGCCCTGACGCCCAATGAAACCAATAGGGTTTATAACCATGGGCGGTCGGCTCGCGTCGCTTTGCCTGGGCAGACTTAGATCGTCTAAGCGGTTTACCAGTAATCGTGTGCGGGTCGGTTTCAGCTCTGCATGGAAGCATCATGCAGCCCATCTATTTCTTCAAGCCCCGATAGGCGGGGCCGTATGAAAGGGGGATTGGGTAATCCAGCATTAGTCTGGGGTATCATGTTTTATGCTCTGTTTCTCTTTTGAAACATATCACACCCACTCATTCTTTCCTTTGTTTGTTAGACAAATGAATCTTTGGCATCTTGGAAGTCAATATATCAAATGTCTTGGGTAAATTCCTGTCTAAATTTTCACCCTCTAAAGTAAAAGCAACATTTTTGTGAAAATCGACAAATTTTGTTAATTTTGCACCTTCACATTCAATAAATCCTAGCCTATCTCCAAAACTAAAAGGCGAATTATTTTCAAGCTTACTTGAATTTACTATTGGAAGAGTACAAAAGAGCGGATTAGGTTCTGATGACCTTGACCTAATATTCAAGGTCACTTGGGCAGGTAATATGTTAAAATTAGGAGTGACCATTTGGGCCATTTTTCTGTTCCTGAACAAAAAGTTTCATCTTCTCCTAATACATTGCCCATAGAATTAATTTTACTGATATGATCATGGGTGGGGTAATTGATTGATTGTTTTGGGTTTAACGACACGTCAACCTTTGTGGGTCATTTTGTGTCGTCTCACTGAGAAAGGGAGGAACGAGATAGAAGATAGTAGAGGAGATGAAAGTGTGATACAGAGGAGAAAGAGGAACATTAATTAGAAATTGAAGAAATAACAACACCCCCCCCCCCCTCTACATTAGCTGCTGCAAGGACAGCAGGCCTTGTCCAACTATAAGCCAATATCAGTTGGACACCCCCAGTGACGCAAGATACACGTCACCTTTGCCTCACCCAACTCCCCCATGGGTGGGGTAATTCAATATGAACCTGAAGTATTGTGTTTTATACCCCACATCTCTTTTAAAATATACAACACCCAATAATGCCTTCCTTTGTTTGTTAGACAAATGCCTTAGGTAATATCCTACCTAATTTTCTCTCTTTTATCTGCAGCAACACTTATATAAAAACCCTTCTTTTCTGTTACTTTTGCATCTTGGAAGTCAATATATCATATTTATTCTCTCGAATTAAACGACGGATTCTTTTGAAATTAGTCTGTATATAGGAATTTGAGAATAGAAACGGCTGACAAGGTTTGTGTGACCTTGATCTTATTTTGAAGGTCACAAGGTCTGTGAGATTTTCAAAATTGAAAGGTGTTTGTCTTTTTCGGGCATTATTAAATTCAAATCCTGTGACATTTCATTGATTTTCCCATATATCTATATCATTATAACTTGCCTTCGAGCTAAGGTTGTAGTGACATTGACCTCAGTTTCAAGGTCAGGACAGGCTTGATATCGGTACTGCACTCATAATAAAGCTTTAGTCGAGCTACCACTTAAATTGTGCAGCATAACACCAGACTTGGTAGAATGTAGCATCTGGATATGTCATATACTTGGTTAGATGTTCAACTTGGCCTTATTTTCAAGGTCACCACAGAATAAACTAGGTTAGAATTTTTCAGCTTTGGGAACTCCTGACTTGATTCTTAGAAACTGGCTTAGATAAATCATTGAGCCATGTTTTCAAGTTGCTATTATTCTGATAACATTAACCTCCTTTAAAGGTCATCAAAGGTCAAAGTAGATCAAAGTTTAGTAAACTTAAGCTTGGTTCCACAGTATCATTGGATCATCTGAGTCGAATGGATGCTAGTTTAACTTGCACAGTCACCAGAACAGAACAAAGGGCTGAATAGGAATGATAAACTAACAATCTTAGGCTTTGATGACCTTGTTTTCAAGGTCACAACACAATTTATAATGGCAAACTTCAGTCTGACTTTAAAAATAAGGTAAAGCTCGCCAAAACCTAATCAACTATTTGTGCTCACATTATGAGCTTCATACACGTTTCAAAAAGAATTCAAAACAGGTTTGAGAGATAAACACTTATTCTGTAAATTCTAAGATTTGAAATAAGAAAAATGCAAATTGTCATGTAATAATTGCTGCAGTCCTTATATTTCCATCAGAACGGACAAATAATAAGACAGTGATATGAACTTGAGTTAATGAAGACCTGTTGTGATTGGGAGAGAGAGGTGAGGACGGGGATAGGTGGGGTGGGGGTGTCGGCAGAACATGAGCTTATTGGCCCTGTCTAATAATTTCAAATACCATATGTAACCATGAAAATAAGATCAAGGTCACTATAACCTAGCCAACATTTTGATTTCTCCAAATACTGTCTTCAGATTTATTTCAAAGGAATCTTTCATTTAATTCCAGAAAAAAAAGATAGGTTTTATTAAATTCCAAGATGCAAAATTCTCAAAAATGGAAGGTTTTCATAAAAGAGTTGCTGCAGATGGCATATTTTACTTTAGAGGAAGAAAATCAGGTAGCATGTTACCTAAGGCATTTGTCAAACACACAAGGAAGGTATGACTGTGTGTGCTATATTTTAAAAGAGATGTGGTGCATGAAACACGATGCCTCAGATTGATATTGAATTACCCCACCCAGTTTCATGATAATATAACCTCCAAACTAGGGCTTACTTTACAAAACCTAGACTTTTTTTTGTAAAAGGAACTCTCTAGGCAATATATCAGAAGATGAGTACCGAAAAAATGGCCAAAAATGGGCACCCCTTATTTTGATATTCAACCAGCCCAAGTGACCTTGAACATTGGGTCATGGTTACCAAAACCTAGTCAACTCTTTGTACTCTTCAAATGTTTAAGTTGTTTGAGTTTGGAAATATACACCTTTTAGTTTTGGAGATAGGCTATGATTTATTGAAATTGAAGATGCAAAATAAACAAAAATTGACTTTTTTCATAAAATCGTTGCTGAAGATGTAGTATTTTATTTCAAATGGAGAAAAGTTAAAAATAGGATATTACCTAAGACATTTGTCTAACGAACAGAGGAACGTATATTTTTTAAGAGAAACGGCGCATAAAGCATGATGCCTCGGATTAATGCTGAATCATGTTTCTCAGTAACTAGGGCTTACGTTACAAAACCAATACGATTTTAGTAAATGGAACACTATATGCAATATATCAGGAGAAACAAATGAAGACTTTTGTTCCGGGGCAGGAAAAGGGCCTTATGCGCACCCACACCCTTTACCGATAGCCAATTTACCGTATTTTTGGCTTCTACCAGACAACTGTCATTAGCCATCTGGCTGCCACCAAACGTCTGCCAAGTTAGCCAATTATATAACGTTTTTGGTTGCTTCCAGGCGTCCATACAGGTTGGAAAATATCGTTACAGACCAAAGAACAAGTTCGAAATACCCATGGTAAATAAACATTCGTTGTTTGTGGACTGCAGTTAGACTTTTTTGTGGTTCTACGTCCCTGTCAACACCACTTAGCTCATTTTTGGAGGCGCTGCTTCCATTACCCGACATTGACATGAAATAACATCTCGCCCTACCACCTAAGCAAACCAATAGGGTTTATAATGCAGGGACAGTCCGACCCGTATCACTTTGCCAAGGAAGTGTTAGACCTTCTAAATGGTTAACCAGTACATGGTCGGTTTCGGCTCTGATGCAGCCCAATCTATTTCTTCAAGCCCAAATGGGCGGGGGCGTGCAGTTCGCCTGTATATTATTTTAATATACACAGTGAAAATTCAATGGCTCTTACGACCCAAGAACTATGTACAGTAAACTTCCTGTATTAAGACCACCTTTGAGACTGTTCAAAAGTGGTCTTTAAGATCTCGGTTACCGGCGTCCGCCACATTATGATGACAATACAGGAATGTTTATTGACGTCACGTAACGTGCTGTGACGCCAACCTTAACAACAGCGCAACAACCAGTGCATTTATCAAACACGCAAGAATATTCTATTTGGGGTAAGCTTGAACACCAGGGTTAGAACAGAATTTCTATCCCAAGCCAAAACCATGGATTACCTTATCTAGTGTGCAAGAAATAAATCTCTTTGGGCTGATGAACAAGTTCGACTGATAAATGGTAAACGATTTTTGTTTGTTTGATTTGGGGTTTAAGTCCCCGTCAACACTGTAAAGGGCATTTTGGAGACGTTGCTTCCAATTTTGTAGGACTTTTACCCGACATTGATATGAAATGACATCTCAGCCCCTGTCACCCAATGAAACCAATAGGGTTTATAAGCATGGACGGTCCGACTCACACCGCTTTGCCTGGGCAGAGCGGTTTACCAGTACTCGTGTGCAGGGTTGTTTAAGATCTGCGTGGAAACATCGTGCAGCCCATCTATTTCTTCAAGCCCCGTTTGGCGGGGGCATAAACGAGCGATCGGTGTTCCAGTCATTGAAATATCACGGTTTATTTGTTGAAATTGAGTCTTAACGTACTTGCCAACACTATTTAGGTCATATGGGACTTTTAACCGACATTGAGATGAAAAGACATCTCAAGCCCTATCGCCAAAACAAACCAATAGGGTATATATGCATGGACAGTGCGACACGCACCACTTTGCCAGGGCAGAAATATATACTGTATATGTAAAGGAACAATCTCATGCTAAGTTGAGAAGTTAAAGATGCCTGCTAAGTTTGACCCAGATTAATTTAAGTAATCTAGAAGCTACCCTGCGACTGTACACTTGATCGATGAATTTTAACCCCACACACCTTGCGTTTGCTAAGCGTCAATATTGTTTGCAAAATAAAATACAGGAATTCATGTGTTGAAAAAAAAAAAAAAAACAGTCTAAGTTTTCGTTCAATATCATATATTTATATTTCCAGTGTAAAGCCAAATGTAAATCTACAGAAAACAATGACGTTCATCCTTCCATGTGAACGCATTGAGTCACATGATTTTCGGTGACGTCAAGTGACGCCATTCTAAACCATGGTTCTCTTACGGGCGTTGGTGACGGCAACGCTGTTCCGCTCTTTGTGGAAAAACAGCGTGTAAATGTTTTTTTTTCTTTCAGCTTTAAAAGTTTGTCCTTTAAGCATTCTTTTCGCCAGTGATGGGGGTTATATAAAAATAAACATATTTTTCTGCTTTTCATGAAAGTATGAACGACAGTGGGACGCAAGCACAGTTAGTTCTTCGGGTTTCATTTACTTTGCACGCGACCCACTGCGTTCATACTTTCATGAACAGCAGAAAAATAAAATTCATTTCTCAATTATCCTGCCTACACGCAGAGACAATGGACCCACATGATGTGTGGTGTGCAATGCCGACTCTCATGCCCCCAATTTAAAAAGAAGGTGAATGGTAAATTGGTTCCGTCTTTGTGTATGGCAAGCCATTTGCACATTTCAAACTATGGTTTGACCTTAAAATACTAGTTTGAAGTGACGTCAATCAAAACCATGTTTCTATACGATCTGATTGGGCGTTGGCGACGTCAACGCTGTTCCGCTCTGGTTAAAAAAAATCACAAAAAAAAAAAACAAAAAAAAAACATAGTGTATATTTTTTTTAAAGCTAACAAAGTTTGCCCTATAAGCATTTTTCGCCCAGGGATGAGGAGCAAAGAATATAAATATAAGAAATAAACTTACTTTTTCTGCTGTTCATGAAAGTATGAACGCAGTGGGTCGTTTGCAAAGTGAATGAACCCCGAAGTCGCTAGCAAAGTTTACATGAACCCCGGGGTTCATTCACTTTGCAGGCGACCCACTGCATTCATTTAAAAAATGAATTTTTTTTTCCTAATGTTAATGGAAGTATGAACGCAGTGGGTCGCGTGCAAAGTGTAAACTTTGCCAGCGACCCGCTGTCGTTCATATTATCATGAAAAGCAGAAAAATTAAGTTTATTATGCCCCCAACTTTGAGGGGCATATTGCTTCTGGCTTGTCAGTTCGTTCGTTCGTTAGTTCGATCGTTCGTTCGTCACATTTTCTTGGGCATAGCATAACTTTATAACCATGTATCCCAGGGTTTTGAAATTTCATATATGGATTCCTCATGAAAAAAAAGTGACCCGTATTTATTTTCTTTTCCGAATTATCTCCCCTTTTCGAGTTATTTTTCTTTTAATTAAATAACATAGAAAGCTCGTTAGCAAGCTATCTCAAAAAGTGTTTGAGCTAGAGCCTTGATATTTAGTATACTGAGGAGGAGATCACCTGATTAAATTTTCAACAAATTTCATGAAATTTGTTAGAGTTATGGCC
The DNA here is from genome assembly GCA_963580285.1 of Lucinisca nassula. Taxonomy (NCBI): domain Eukaryota; kingdom Metazoa; phylum Mollusca; class Bivalvia; order Lucinida; family Lucinidae; genus Lucinisca; species Lucinisca nassula. The sequence continues at coordinate 27,580,428 of OY757022.1, forward strand.
CTTTGCAATTTCTGGCCATTTAATTGTGTTGCTTTCTGGTGCATTGCATAACTTTATAACCATGTATGCTGGTGCTTTGAAATTTCATGTATGGATTTCTCATGGAAGAATAGTTGACCCGTATTTTGCTTTTCTTTTCCGAATTAACTCCCCTTTTTGAGTTATTTCCCCTTTAATTAAATAACATAGAAATCTCGTTAGCAAGATATCTCAAAAATTATTTGAGCTAGAACCTTGATATTTGGTATACTGATTCGGACCGAGGAGGAGAACACCTGATTAAATTGTCAACAAATTTAATGAAATTTGTTAGAGTTATGGCCCTTTGCAATATCTGGCCATTTAATTGTGATGCTTTCTGGCGCATAGCATAACTTTATAACCATGTATGCTGGTGTTTCGAAATTTCATATATGGATTTCTCATGAAAAAATAGTTCACCGATATTTTTTTTTCCTTTTCCAAATTATCTCCCCTTTATGAGTTATTTTCCCTTTTATTAAATAACATTTAAATCTCTTTAGCAAATATCTCAAAAAGTAGTTGCGCTAGAGCCATGATATTTGGTATACTGATTGGGACCACGGAGGAGGTCACCTTATTAAATTTTCAACAAATTTAATAAGTTATCGCCCTTTGCAATTTCTGGCCAATTAATTGTGTTGCTTTCTGGCGCATAGCATAACTTTATAACCATGTAAGCTAGTGTTTTGAAATTTCATATATGGATTTCTCATGAAAAAATAGTTTACCCACATTATTTTTCTTTTGAGACTTATCTCCCCTTATTGAGGTATTTCCCCTTTAATTAAATACCATAGAAATCTCGTTAGCAAGATATCTCAAAAAGTGTTTGAGCAAGAGCCTTTATATTTGGTATAGTGATTTGGACCGAGGAGGAGATCACCTGATTAAATTTTAACAAATTTAATGAACTTTTGTTAGAGTGATGTCCCTTTGTAATTACTGGCCATTTAATTATGTTTCTTTCTGGTGCATAGCATAACTTTATAACCATGTATGCTAGTGTTTTGAAATTTCATATATGGATTTCTCATGAAAAAAATAGTTCACACGTATTTTTTCTTTTCCAAATTATCTCCCCTTTATGAGTTATTTCGTTTTTAATTAAATAACATAGAAATCTCGTTAGCAAGATATTTCAAAAAGTAGTTGAGCTAGAGACATGATATTTGGTTTATTGATTGGGACTAAGGAGGAGATTACTTGATTAAATCTTCAACCAATTCAGTGAAATTTTGTTAGAGTTACGGCCTTTTACAATTTCTGGTCATTTCATTGTGTTGATTTCCTGTGCTTAGTATTACTTAAGAACTATGTATGCAATGTGTTTTGAAATGTCATATATGGTTTCCTCATGAAAAAATAGTTGACCGGTATTTTTTTTTCTTATCTGACTTATCTCCCCTTTTCGTGTTATTTCCTGTTTAATTTAATAACATAGAAATCTCTTTAGCAATATATCTCAAAAAGTATTTGGGCTAGAGCCTTGAAATTTGGTATACCGATTTGGGCTGAGAAGGAGATTACCTGATTAAATTTTCAACCAGTTTAATGAAATTTTGTTGGAGTGATTGCCCTTTGCAGTTTCAGGTCATTTAATTGTGTTTCTTTCTTGTTGCAAGATATTTTAAAAAAAAAACTAGTTAAATTGTTGCCTAAAAACTTGACAGGCTGATTTGGAATAACTAGTACATAACCTGATTAACATTTGAAAAAAAAATCTGATTGTGTGTGTGTGTGTGTGTGTGTGTGTGTGTGTGTGTGTGTGTGTGTGTGTGTGTGTGTGTGTGTGTGTGTGTGTGTGTGTGTGTGTGTGTGTGTGTGTGTGTGTGTGTGTGTGTGTGTGTGTGTGTGTGTGTGTGTGTGTGTGTGTGTGTGTGTGTGTGTGTGTGTGTGTGTGTGTGTGTGATAATGGCCTTTCGAAAATTTGGGCATTTATGGACAAGCATTTGGTTGGGGGCATAGTGTTTTACAAACACCATTTCTAGTTTTTTATTGTTATGCATAAGAATTTATTTTTCTGATTCCCACTTTCACCCCACTGGGTGACCTAATAACATCATGTTTATTCTTCTTAAAGAACTTTCTGGAAAGAAATGAATCACAGATTAATTTTATTTGGTAAATAACTTGTTTACAAGGAAAAGTACTTTAGAATCTTCCAGAAAGTTCGAGGTGGCATTATTTTAGAAAATTACTTAATCTTATTCCACAGCCCTCTGAAATGTTCTAGAGAAATCTTAGGGTCTATAAAAGAGCTTGTTTTTTCTCTTGGAGCCAGACTTGGGAGTTTGATGTTTTGGTTTTATAAGAAAAGTTATTTCTGAATTCTGTGTTGGATTGTCAAAGGATAATATATTTCATTTCGGACTGCGAATTCTGTGGGATCAAGGAAAATAGATTCATTCAATGATATTTCATAACAGAGCTAAGTACATTTGATTTTCTTACTTCTACAGGTTAACGATTGTTTGCAAATAAATTTTGTTAATTTTTTCCATAAGGCTTGTTTGCTTTATCTTTCTGCTACGCCTGGCTCTGGGCGAAAGAAATTATTTTTTTATAGGAAAAACTTTTAAACCCGAAAAAACATTTACACGCTCTTTTTCTACAAAGAGCGGAACAGCGTTGACGTCACCAACGCCCATAGAGAACCATGGTTTAGACTGACGTTACTTGACGTCACTGAAAATCATGTGACTCGATGCGTTCATGGAAGTATGAACTACATTGTTTCCTATAGGTTTACATTAGACTTCACAGTGGAAATGTAATTGTTAGCAGTTATCCTGCCTACACGCAGAGACAATGGACCCACCAGTACTGTCCCTACTTTGATTTCTTACATGATGTGTAGTGTGCAATGCCGACAGCCATGCCCCCAATTTAAAAAGAAGTTGAATGGTAAATTGCACAATAAACTTCAAACTATGGTATGAACATGAAACCCTAGTTTGAATTGACGTCAGTCTAAACCATGGTTCTATACGATATGATTGAGCGTTTGCGACGTCAACGCTGTTCCGATCTTTGTAGAAAAACATCGTGTAAATGTTTTTAAGCTTTAAAAGTTTGCCCTATAAGCATTTTTCGCCCAGTGATGAGGAGCAAAGAATGTAAATATAAGAAATAAACTTATTTTTCTGTTGTTCGTGAAAGTATGAACGCAGCGGGTCGCCTGCAAAGTGAATGAACCCCGTAGTCGCTAGCAAAGTTTGCATGATTGCATGAACCACCGAAGGGGTTCATTCTTTGCAGGTGTTCATACTTTCATTGTTTGCATACTTCCATTCTTTGCAGGCGTTCATACTTTCATGAACAGCAGAAAATAAAAATCATTTCTTAAATAAATCTTAAAACCTCGTTTTGAAGTTTGAAACGCAAGTTAAGACGCCATTTGCACAATCACATTTCATAAAGGCGTTTCTATGGCAACCAAGTGCACAATTAATCTTTAAACCACGGATTGAGCTTGAAACCCCAGTTTGAAATTTTCAAACTAGCGATTGAAAACTTTAAACCATAGTTTCAATTATTCAAACTAAAGTTTGAAGTCGTTTAATATAAATCATTCCTCAAAGTAAGGCTTCAACGTCATTACTTAAACACGCCTTTACAAATACATTGGAAACTTTACCGCCGAAAAAGCAAGAATTTTGAGAGGAAAAATTGCGATATTTTCCTTATTTCTGCTCAAAATATAGATTGCATGTATTCGTTAGAACCGCCTCGATGAGGCGGTTCTAACGAGTACCTGCAATCTATATTTCAGAGCAGAAATAAGAAAAACAAGGCCCCAGTTTTACTGTATAAAAGTGGGGTTCAAGGGGGTCAGAATTATACAGGCATGTTTTCGTGATGTTTATTTTGTTTGATTTGAGGTTTAACGTCCCCGTCAACACTGTAAAGATCATTTTGGAGACGTTGCTTCCAATTTTGTGGGACTTTTACCCGACATTGAGATGAAATGACATCTCAAGCCCTGTCGCCCAATGAAGCCAATAGGGTTTATTAGCATGGACGGTCCGCCTCGCACCGCGGTTCCTGGACAGGCTTAGATCCTCTAATCGGTTTACCAGTACTAGTGTGCGGGCCAGATTCGGCTCTGCGTGGAAGCATCATGCAGCCCATATATTTCTTCAAGCCCCTATGGGCGGGGGCTTGTTTAAATAACGGTTCAAACTTGCCAGGAGATGACCTTCGCACAAACCATTGACTTATTGTCAAAGCCTGGATCATATGTCTTTGTTTTGTCACAGTATCCTTGAATGTGAAGCAATCAAAATGAAGTTTAAACCTAAAGTACAAACCGTGGTTTGAAGATTTATTGTGCATTTGGGGTTGAAAATGGGGTTTGAAATTTTGAAACTATAGATTGAAGTAAGGGTATTAGAAAATAAACTAAAACCCCAATTTGAAAGTTGAAACCGTGGTTTAAACAATTATTGTGCATTTTTATTTTTTTATTTTTATTTATTTTTTTTTTTTTTTAAATGTGGTTTGAAGTTTTCAAACCCTTGGGTTTCAAGTTCAAACCGTGGTTTAAAGGTTAACTGTGCAACTGGCTTGCCATATTTGCCTGCCTGTCTGTCTGAATGTTTGGCCCCTGGCTGAGCGTCCGTCCGTCTGTCCATCCGTCCGTTTCAATAAAAATGGGAATAATCGGCGCTTTTGCGGCTACCTGTTGGTGCAATTTTATTAATATTTGACAGATTTTTTTTTTTTAAATTATATTTGACCTTTTGACTTAGCGATAAGCGTAGGGCGGGGGTTGTGGTGGTGGTGGTGGTGTGGGGGTGCCTATTATTTTGAAAACGCATGTTCTGGTTCTGACGGCCTTGGATTATAGAGTAATTTAATATGCAATAATATTTCATCATCTTAATAAATCCATATAAAGCGAATCCCTTTGTATATAGAAAAGAAAAAAAAAATGAAATGATTTTTTTTTTCTGTTTTACCGATATTTATGGAAACAGCCGCATCCAATTACGACAATACATAAAAACATAGATTATGGGTACTCGTTAGAATCGCCTCATTGAGGCGATTCTAACGAGTACACACAATCTATGCGTTGAAACTGAAATAAAAAAAAATACTTTTACCCCTTGTAAATCCCCCTATTTACTTTTTCATTCAAAGCAAGTATATTATGTACATGTGACAAGGCCCCCGCCCATAGGGGCTTGAAGAAATATATGGGCTGCATGATGCTTCCACGCAGAGCTGAATCCGGCCCGCACACTAGTACTGGTAAACCGCTTAGAGGATCTAAGCTTGTCCAGGAACCGCGGTGCGAGGCGGACCGTCCATGCTAATAAACCCTATTGGTTTCATTGGGCGACAGGGCTTGAGATGTCTTTTCATCTCAATGTCGGGTAAAAGTCCCACAAAATTGGAAGCAACGTCTCCAAAATGACCTTTACAGTGTTGACGGGGACGTTAAAACTCAAATCAATCAAACAAACAAATGTACATGTGACAGGCGCATTGATAGAGACTGCGCACGAATAAATCTACAATTAGACTAAGACAACCAGCGAACTGTTTGTTTGAATTGAGGTTTAATGTCCCTGCCAACACTATTTAGGTCATTTTGGAGACGTTCCTTCCAATTTTGTAGGACCTTTACCTGACACTGAGATGAAGTGACATCTCAAGCCCTGTCGCCAAATGAAACCAATAGGGTTTATATGCATTGGACGATCCGACTCGCACCACTATGCCCGGACAGGCTTAGTCCTTCTAAGAGGTTAACAAGTACTCATGTGCGGTCGGTTTCAGCTCTGCGTGGAAGCACCATGCAGCCCAATATATTTATCCAAATCCCGATGGGCGAGAGCTTGGCAACCAGCGATTATTCAGACATCCTGTGAATGCGCGCAGTCTGATCAGGTCATTCGGGCACCTCGAGTACCTTATATAGCATCCGGGCTTATTTATTTATTTGGTTTTGGTAAAACGACCCTTTCAAGATTATTTCGCTTATTTCGAGACGATCATCAATAAGACGTGGGCAAAAACCGGAGTATCAGGGAAAAACACCAAGCCTTTCGGTGCAGAATTTTTCGTGTAGCCTCGGGCTATCCAAGAAGAGAACAACGGCAACTAATGTCATAGTGTGTGGCTGCACATACTGGGCTGAGTCTGCGCATGTTACGGCAACACACTGGTGCGACATAGTACATCTTGTTTTTATCTCCAACGTGGCTACTTTTCAGATGAAAATCTGTGGTATTTTTCTTTGTTAAGCTGCAAACATAAATTGTTGGTGCTCAGTCTCAGTTGAGGCGGTTCTAACGAGTACCCACAACCTATGTCTTGGAGCAAAAATTAGAAAATTATGTATACCCCTGCAAACCCCTCTTTTCTCTGTATAAAGTTGGGTTTAGAGGAGTGTCGCTTACACGGACTTATTAACCCTTTTGGTACCAAATGGAATCTTTCTTCAGTCTATTTCAAAATTTAGGATCGTCAGGTTCTTTTCTTCAAAATTTATTCGGAAAATGGCTGAACCGTGGGCCCTGGTCAGACGCCGCGTTCTGCGGCATCTGATCTGGGCCTCCACTATTTGTCAGGGTACCCATTTTCGGGTTTCTGGTACAAACTGGGTTACGTGATGATTGCTGGTTGCGTATTTCATGTCATAAAAGTAGGACGTTATAACTTTAAAGTATCATTTCTCACTCCTACACGGAAGAAAACAAAGCAAAATAAAAAAGATAGCGTAGGAGCATCAATCCAAAATGTGTCTTTTGAAACAGTGATCTCATATTAATTTACTAATGCGTTAAGCCTGAACAGAGCTTCACGAACTGTTGAGCCAATGGCTAGCCATTGCTATTAAAGTGAAGATTTTGATCAGGCTCCAGTTTTTCAAAGCATCGTTAGCTTAACGAGCTTGTTAGAAGTCAAATTGGTAACTACTCTAGCAAGTATAATATCTTAAATTTTGTTATTTTTGCTGAGAAAAGTGATACGCAAAAGCTACTCACATTTGTTTCAGCAAAAATATAAGTATATTTGAGATATTAAATGAAAAAAAGTTTTAACGATTCGTTAACTAACGACGTTGTTAGATTTGAACGACTGGCCCCTGGAGTTCGTTGCACGATAGCAATAGCATTGCAAACCCCATTTCAGAGCAATGTGGTTTACAAGGTATACACCAGGACCCAGTTGTTCAAAGCCCCGTTAGCTGAACGAGCTCGTTCTTGGTCAAATTGTTAACTGTTCTTCTAGCAATTATTACATTGTCTAAAACTTTGGTATTTTTGCAGAAAAAAATATTAGTACATTTGCCATATTAAATGATCAAAGTTTTAACGATTTGTTAACTAACGCCGTTAGTTTTGAACAACTGGCCCCTGCTTTATTATTTGTACCCAAAAACATAGATTATGGATACTCGTTAGAACCGCCTCAAGGAGGTTGTTATAATCTGCACTAATCATTTTACGAAACATGCCTATACAAATACATTGACACTTTTACCGCCGAAAAAACTAAGTTTTTAGATGAAAAAATGTGATATTCTTTCTTATTTCTGCTCAAAATATAGATTGTGAATACTAGTTAGAACCGCCTCATCGAGGCGGTTCTAACGAGTACCCACAGCTCAAAATATAGATTGTGAATACTCGTTAGAACCGCCTCATCGAGGCGGTTCTAACGAGTACCCACAATCTATATTTTAGAGCAGAAATAAGAATAATATCATTTACCCCACTAAACCCCAGTTTTACTATATAAAAGTGGGGTTCGAGGGGGTCAAGATTATATATGCGTGTTTTCGTGATGATAAATGAGAACAATATCACGACCTTTGTCTAGACTTCTTTGAGACAAAACCAACAAAAAAATAAAAAAAATCATCTCACATGGGTATGTAGAAGATAAAAGAAAAACAGACTTGTTGGTAACCAGTCAAAATCTGGAACTGCTGGAAAATCTCGCTTTTGTCCCACTTAGGAACAATAATTGTTCTGTGTGTGTGGTGTGGGGCAGGCATCCAGATAGCTTTTAAATTTTTTAGATAGTGGGGAACACGTACGTGTATCGTCAGGGAACAGGGGAACATTGGCAAATATTTCAAAGGAACAAACCCAATTTGGTGAAACAGGAACATGGGAATTTTGAAAAAAATATGTTAAGGGAATAAGAGAAAAATTCAATCTACCAGAGTGACAGTCTCATCCTCAGCTGCAGAGTAAACTACATGTATACATCATTTTATACTATTGTTCAAAGTTTCAAGACTTTAGTTCGGCACCCGCCCGTCGGGGCTTGGAGAAATAGACTGCATGATGCTTCCACGCACAGCTGAACCCGACCGCGCACGAGTACTGGTAAACCGCTTGGAATGTCTAACGCTGCCCGAGCCGGAACCACACCATTGGTTTGTTTGGAGACAAAACTACACTGTTCAAAACAATTAAAGGAGCAAACACATATTTCCTCATGTTATAAAGATGTTGGATAATGACGATGAAACAACAATTCAGAAAGATAAATAACTTTATCAGGAATATAAAGTAGTTTAAATTATGCTAACATATGATTTTCACATGATAGTCAAAACATTGGCAACCAGTTCAAGGCCAGTAACCTGTTAAGGAAGAATTTGCATAAATGTTTGAGAAATCGCCATCTTTGCGTCAGATTATTCCAAATGTCATAGACATGCGCAAATCAGTCACCTTTTCCTGTCAGTAATGTGTATGACCACCTCGAGCAGAGCAACACTCCTGGCATCACCGAGGCATGCTACGAACCAAATTTTGAACAGTTTGTATAGCTAGTGTTTCCCGCTCATGTCTAAGGATGTTTTTAAGTTCTTGAACAGTCATTGGTGCATGATCGCCCTGCGAGATACGTCTGTAAAGAATGTCCCACACATGTTCTATTGGGTTTAAGTCAGGAGAACGTGCCGCCAGTCCATTACTTCAATAGTCTCACGATTAAGATAATCCATGCACACTCTGGCAGTATGGGGGCGCGCATTATCCTGCATGAGAATTAAACTGTCACCGATTGCCCCAGCGAAAGGCCCCACAATAGGATCTAGAATTTCACCTCGATACCGTAATGTACCTCCGTTTATCACGTACAAGTCCGCTCGGCCTTAATAAGAAATTCCCTCCATACCATCACTGACCGCCACCCCCTCCCCCATCTCTCCATATCTGTCTGTTTCCACAATGTTGCAGTCCTGGTATCGTTCTCCGGGTCATCTCGGGACTCGAACACGTCGATCACATGCACTCAGGTGAAATCTGCTTTCATCCGTGAACTGAACTGTACGCCAGTCTTGCAATCGCCAGTTCTGATGTTCTTGGGCAAACTCAAATCGCCGTGCACGATGTTCCCTGCTGAGAATAGGCCCTCTTGCCGGACGTCTGGCCCTCAGGTCACCTTCATGTAACCTGTTACGTATTGTTTGGACCATTTGCTGGTCGTGTACTGCCAATTTCGAAACGCTATATAGATTTCGAGGATATTGATCTTCCCTTTTTGACGTCATGCGGTGTTGGCCTTGCCCTTCTCGTCTAGAAAATTCGCCCATCTCTTGGTAGCGTCTCCATAGCCTGGCGAAAACACTTCTCGATACATCAAAGCGTTCAGCAACGACACTGTGGGTGTGCCCACTTTCAAGCAAAGCGACAGTTTGAGCGACCTCAACCATTCTTCCAAGAACCGCCGAAAACCATATGAAGTCACTATGAAGCCGATAATAACGCATTACCGATGGATTGACATGTTTCTGACCCAAACTCAAATTTTGAACAGATCGGCCCAAAGCGAATTTCAGTCGTTTTATAGGGGTATCCATACTGTAGCTCACATTCTTGCTTTGCACGTGAACCTTGCCTCTTGACGTTTGCATGAACATTGTTAAGAGGTGTCATTTTAAAACAGTGCCTTTCCTTGAGTTTGAAAATTGCCAAGCAGTGATGTTATACAGGCTTAAATGTTTGCTCCTTTAATTGTTTTGAACAGTGTATTATACTGGCCTTACACACGTGCCTTACACACGTTAACATACGTACCAACCAGTCAACATTATTACACTGACTCTGTACACGTTAACACACGTATTAGCTAGCTATTACACTGACATCACGTCAACCACTCAACATTATTGCACTGACATTGTTGTGCAGCAAGATAATATATTGTGCGCACAAGATATTAAGTTGTGCGAACAAGATATTATCAATATATTGTGCGCACAAGATATTATGTTATTCGCACAACATATTATCTTGTGCGCACAAGATAATATCTTGTTCGCACAACTTAATCTTGTTCGCACAACATATTTAAATAAAAATGCATGTCCCTTCCCGGGTTCCGTAATTTTAATTTTTTGACTTTCACATTACACTAAGGTAGTGATTTTGTGTTAATCCCCATATTAGAAGACGGGTGAATGGTTTGGTAGTTTTGACTATCATGTGAAAATCATATGTTAGCATAATTTAAACTACTTTATATTCCTGATAGAGTTTCTGTTCCTTCCTTTCCATTTGATAATTATGACGGTGCATATTTTTCACCGAGGAAACATTGATCACATTAAACATCACATTAATTTAAAAGTTAATTTTCTACATTGTAAACGCACATGTGCGAGTAAATGCGGAAGTTAATTCATACAAGTATTATATTTTCTACGTTAAAGAAAGAAAGAAAATGAAAGATAGAAAGAAAGTATGACTGTTGTACGAGCCGGTACGAGCAAAATATATCTATCTATCTATCTATCTATCTATCTATCTATCGATCTATCTATCTATCTATCTATCTATCTTTCTATCTATCTATCTATAGATCGATCGATCGATCGATTGATCGATCTATATTCTTTTACGGGAATTTGAACACCTGGCACATTTTCCGCCATTTTTCAAAAGGAGACAACTTTCGATACTTCCTGCTCGCTTTCAGAAGACTCAGTGGTGAACACGCCTCATAAATCAGGGATCGTAGGTTTGATCCCGGGCTCCTCCAGACGTTCGGATGAGTCTTTAAAGGTGCATTATTGAGCTACCGGGTCTCAATTTTTTTTTTCTGGTTTTTATCTTCAATGCATACTCCTTTGTCATGTGTACGCTTTTGGAGCCAAATACAGATTCAGAACTTTGTGAAAATGGTCGTTTTCATTCGTGTTTACCCTTCGCTCTGAACATGTGTTCGGAATTTCTGTTCTAAAAATAAATCTGTCACTTTACACATACATGGTGACAGTATCGTCTCTGAGTGTCGTTACTTATGGCTTGGTATTCAGCGTCATATTTTTTCCGATTCAGGCATGGCCTAAGCAAACAAGGCCAAAAATGAACGTCGCATAACGTCATATATGGGGATTCTATTTTTATCACGGACTAAAAATAGATCTAACTAGTGTTCGAAACCTAGTTAGGGAATCCCTCTCAAACTCGTTTATCTGTCATCATAATTGTTCGCATTTTTGCATAAAATGCATTCATTTGTATTGTTTTAAAGAAAAATACCGGCTATATGTATTTTATTTTTGGAAGCATTTTTTCCAGATAGCTCAATAATGCACCTTTAAATCGGTGTCCGTCTCCCTATGATCTTCCGTCTCCCTATGAACTTAGCTGTTGCTGGGACGTAAAACTCTCGCTCGCTCGCTCGCTCGCTCACACTCACTCACTCACTCACTCACTCACTCACTCACTCACTCACTCACTCACTCACACACTCACTCACTCACTCACTCACTCACTCACCACTCACTCACTCACTCCTGTTCGCTTTTCTATAAACTGTCCCACTGAAAAAGGTGTCTGCTCTTAAAGGAAAGAATTTCCTCCTACCTATTGACATGTGAGACAAAATAGCCTCCCTTGAAGGTGTACCCATTCCCCTATATATCCGAATCGGGATCCTGTGAACCAAGTGTTGTGATGCAGTTGTAAAGAATCGGACTGGAGATCGTGAGGTACCGGGTTCGATTCCCACAAACATCAAGTGTTGTTTCCTGGAGCGAGAGACTTTATCCGCATTGCTTAGTACTTTTTCCACCCAGGAAAATGGCCCCGCCCATCGGGACTATAGGAGAAATAGTTTGGGCTGCATGATGCTTCCACGCAGAGCTGAAACCGACCGCACATGAGTACTGGTAAACCGCTTGGAAGGTTTAAGCGTGCCCAGGCAAAGTGGTGTGAGTCTGATCGTCCATGCCTATAAACCCTATTGGTTTCATTGGACGGCAGGGATTGAGATGTCATTTCATCTCAGTGTCGGGTGAAAGTCCCACAAAAGGGGAAGCAACACTCCAAAATGACCTAAATAGTAATGACGGGGCTGTTACTTCAAACCAACCATACAAAACCCAGAAAAAAAGAGGGCCACATGGAAGATTAGTACTAGTTTACTAAATGTTTTACCCTCTACAAATAAAGCCATACTATTATTATTATTATTATCAGTATCATTTTTATTATTATTATTATTATTATTATTATTATTATTATTATTATTATTATTATTATTATTATTGAATAAAAAGAATAGGAAAGTGGGTGAAATGATTCTGTACGATGCAAGAAGGTATGAAGGTATGTTAGTATACTCAAAAGAAAAATTGATAAATAAACACGAGGGCCAAGACGGCACTGTATCGCTCACCTATGGACCAGAAAAATTACTAGCGATGTTTAGTAAAAGAGAAACTGTGAAGAAAGGCAAGACATGTTTGTTAACCTGAATGATCCAGGGTTGTCAATATGTTTGTACATCAGTTGGAGCAGTTGAGCCCCTGGGCGCGGTCCGTTTTGGCCCAAGGCCATAGTTTAAATATTGGTAGATGTCCACTGGATGAATACCAACTATCAAAGACCAGCTGGACCTTCTGGTTTCAGATTAGAAGACTTTCAAAGGTTTTCCTTATATAAGTCTGTGTAACTGAAATATGTGGGCCGGGGGGGGGGGGGCTGTGCTGTAATTTGAACAATCTTGTTTGTTTGATTTTAGGTTTAACGTCCCCGTCAACACTATATAGGTCATTTTGGAGACGTTGCTTCCAATGTTGATGAACTTTTACCCGAGATTGAGATGAAATGACATCTCAAGCCCTGTCGCCCAATGAAACCAATAGGGTTTATAAGCATAGACGGTTCGACTCGAACCGCTTTGCCTGGACAGGCTTAGATCCTCTACACTCGTGTGCGGTCGGTTTCAGCTCCGCTTGAAAGCATATTGCTGCCCATCAATTTCTTCAAACCCCGGTGGGCGGGGGTCAAGGTACATATATTGAACTCTACTAACTGAGCAACCCAGGCAAAGCGGTGTGAGTCAGATCGTCCAATGCATATAAGCCTTCTGGTTTCATTGGGCGGCAGGGCTTGAGATGTCATGTCATCTCAATGTCAGGTAAAAGTCCCACAAACGTTTCCAAAATTCCAAAATGACCTAAATAGTGTTGACGGGGACGTTAAACCTCTATTCAAACAAAAGTAACTGAGCACAACAGACTGTACAGTGACACCCCATAGTCGTATAGAACATACTTACGCGCTCAGCGAGAAAACAACAAATTGTTAGTGTAGAAGTGACTGAAAATGCCCAGTGCTAGGCAAAATATTACAAAAACAATGTCATTCGAGACGTACGAGAAACGTATTTAACGTACATGATAGTGAAACTGATCTAAATTCTGGGAGCAACCGAATGCAATTAATACGGGAAGGGGTGACCTTGATCTGACTATACGATTAGAGTCTTGTATTGTTAAGCCATGGTATGCAACTGAGTATATAGCTAAGTTTTGTTTGTTTGAATTACGGTTAAACGTCCCCGTCAACACTATTTAGGTCATTTTGGAGACGTTGCTTCCAATTTTGTGGGACTTTTACCCGACATTGAGATGAAATGACATCTCAAGCCCTGCCACCCAATGAAACCAAAAGACTTATATGCACTGGGTGGTCTGACTCACATCACTTTGCCTGGGCAGGCTTAGTTCTTCTAAACGGTTTACCAGTACTCATGTGTGGTCAGTTTCAGCTCTGCGTGGAAGCACCATGCAGCCCAATCTATTTCTTCAAGCCCCGATGGCCGGGGGCGATTATGTAGCTGAGTTGAATCAACTTAGTCACGTACACAAAGGTGCACGACCTGCAAAAACGCATTGACACGATTATACTCATTTGCCAGTTCTAACCATTGGTAGGGCTGGCTAATCGGAGCTGAAAAGATAATCGATTATCTGTCATGTCCCTGCGATCGATAATCGATTAGTAATCGCTAAGGTTTTTGTCATAATATTACCTGTCTGGTGTACTGTCTGAGCAGAACTCTTACCATATGTTGCACTTTACCATATGTATATTTGAACAAGCAGGCCTGAGCAAACAGTGTAGACCAAGATGAGACGCCGCAACATGCGGCGTCTCATCAGGGTCTGCACTGTTTGCCACTGATCCAGCTAATTTAGGCACAACTTTGGGTAGTAATCTGCACTTATCAAATAATCGATTACAAGCAAATCAGTACTGATAATCATTTTTGTGGAATTTATCGATCAATTAATCGGTTATACGATTAATCGTGTCAGCCTTAACCATTGGTGATACATTTAGGCCATTAAAGCATAACACTGTAATAACAGCGTGGTGATATGACTGAATGTAAGCTGCAAAAGTGTTTAGAAAAACGAATGCCCCAATCCACAGTGCACCTGTGACCGTGAAAATACACCACAACCTCTTTATAACACTATTAATGGGGTCCAAGCAGAAACCGTGTTATATCAAAACAAAAATGTGTAGATTATATCGCCTGCTTAGTGCAATAACGGTGTAACTGCCATTATGCCATAATGGCAGTTACACCGTTATTGCACTAAGCAGACGATATAGAAAAATGACCATTTATGGTCATTTTTCTGTATAATCTATACATTTTTGGGATCCGTCTTGAAACCGTGTTATATCGAAAACCGTGTTATAATGAGGTTGAGGTGTAAGTTTAAAAGGTTAACGTAAGATCCAGGGAATGCCACATAACCTAATCAAAGTGTAGAAATATGGAATGGATAAGAGCTTGTCGATATCTAAGCCACAAATTATCAAACTATTCCGAGCAGTTTCATATTTTCACATTTTTGCCTCGTCGATGCCATTTATAAAGAAATCTGGGATTGGTTAGGTCTCTACATAATCTATCAATAAGTCAAATATTACAAAAATACTGCCAACGGTTTGAGCGATATGGCGATTTTCATGTTTTCAAATATTTCCTTCAGAGAGGCTAATAACAACCATTATTTATAAAGAAGTCTGGTATTTGATAATTTCAAGTGGTTTAAACGTTAAAGCGATTTTCACAAACTGACTACGGACGCTCATGCCTCGCCGATGTTTTTTTTTATAAAGGAATCTGACATTTAGCCATTTCATTGGCATTATCAATATGTATCTGCATTCCAAAACATATCCAAATATTCTAAAAGGTTAAAGCAGTGATAGCGGTTTCACAGACTAATTACGGACGGATGGACATGGTAGCTCCTTATAAGTCCTCTTTTTTCTGCAGGACGTGCAACTGACAAACAACCGGCGCCTGACAAAACCTGCAATAAGACCGGTCCGACCAGCAGAGACTCAGATCAACCTGCGCGACCATCCACAATGACAAGACCTTTTGCTTATGACTCTTTGCATAGATATTAGTCTATAGTAGGTACATACGATCGGTGAAGACTCTGATCAGACTGCGCGAATGCGCAGGCTGATCGGAGTCTTCGCTGGTCGCTCAAGACGTCTTGTAGCTGTCATGCGCTGGCTCAATATATAGTTGTCATGCAATGCCGGGTCCTGTAATATGCAGTCAAAGTATCAAATAGCACCTTGTATTCTGTTTTTCGTAATTCAAGGCACACCCTGTTCGTTTCGAATCAAGCTGGCTTAAACAAGGTTAGCATATGCACAGAAATCATAATACTGGGAATCGAAAATGCATTTTAAAAGTGTGTAACAGTCAAATAGATCGTTTTAAAAGCATTTTATATTTGGACTGCATAGACGGCTCTATGGAGTGTTGTGTCAGTTCAAGAATATTATAATCCGTGTTTGTTGATCCCAAGCTGTACTTACAAACCGCGTTATTATGCCATTATCCTTGGTAAGCTGTACTCTCACAAAACCAAGCTTGGAATCGTCCCCTGATTCAGTGGGCATTGCCACTATCTGAGGCTCAAAGGGCTACAACAATGGAAGCTCTGGAATCGTGAAAGTATACAGGACACAAAAAATAACTTTGCACAAAAAAGGATAATGATCAGAAAATATTGACGGAAGTAGGTCGGTGTGATAAAAACACACTCGACAAGAGAACAAAATGCTTTTATCTTCGTTTGTCGTCAACAGAGATCTCTGTAAATACATCTGTAAAAAGTAATAGCATTTTTCTGCAACTTTGCAAAATTACCATCCATGAATTTTACGAAAGCGACTAAAATAAACAAATTTTCTCACCGTATATTACGGAACCCGGGAATGGACATAATTTTTTTTAATATGTTGGGCGAACAAGATATAAAGTTGTGCGAACAAGATATTATCTTGTGCGGACAACATAATTGATTTATAGATATCTATAATTTGATTTAAAGATATCTATAATTTGATTTATAGGTATCTATATTTTGATTTATAGATATCTATAATTTGATTTATAGATATATAAATAATAAAATATAGGAAATCAATAAATATTATAATATATCTATAAACAATATTAGATATTTTATTATTTATTTTATTATATCTATAATATGTTAAGGGATATCTATAATTCCAATTATAGATATCTATTATTCGATGTATAGATATCAATTATTGAAGAATATATTAGATTATCAATAATTACATTTATTGATATCCATAATATATTTTATGATATCTATTATTGAAAATTGTGATAGCCATAACTGGATTTTTAGATATATATCATTGATTACATTTTATGATATAAAAATATTGATGATTACAGATATCAACAACGTTAACTAATGATATCTATAATTTGATTTATAGATATCTATAATAAAATTATAGACGACCTTTAGCTTGTCGTTGAAAAGTTCTAGACGAAGTAATTTTTATATTTCGTTTGTCTTTTTATTGGATTGTCTTTGCTTGTCAGTGATATACAGTAGAACTTCGATGGCTCGAACACCGATGGCTCATTTACCATGGATGTGTCGAACCCATTCTTCAGCCCCTAGCGAAATCCTCTATATAAGAAAAAGTGGGGGATAATTAAAGAGATCTTTGTCTTTCATCTTGCAAATGTATGCTGTGTATACTCATTCGAATCGCCTCGATGAGGCGATTCTAATGAATACACACAGCATACATATTCATTATAGAACACCGAAAAGATGTATAAAAGTAGCTCGTTATGCCTCCTGGCAGTCTCCCTCAATAGCTCGAACTACCCCTGTCTCGAACAGATTTTCGAGGTCCCAAAGGTGTTCGAGCCATTGAAGTTCGACTGTAATTGAATACATGAAAAGCAAGTCACTGCCTACCTAACTAACCTTTTCAATATTTACAAGTTTGTTCGTTCGATCTCCATGTCAAAATCATTGGACCAATCGCAATAAAACAATTTACATGTATTACAGAACATCATTGCTACTGTAAAACAAATTTTCACATGGCTTGAGATCAGACTCTATTAATAAGTTGTACAAGTTACCAATCGAAAATTGCTAAGATATTTTTTCTCATGATACGATTCAAATTTTCGTTGTGGAACGCTTTGTTTCATTGGCCAAGGTCTTCACCAATGTTTGTTTGTTTGTTTGTTTGATTTGAGGTTAAACGTCCCTGTCAACACTATATAGGTCATTTTGGAGACGTTGCTTCCAATTTTGTGGGACGTTTAGCCGACATTGAGATAAAATGAAATCTCAAGCCTTGTCGCCTAATGAAACCAATAGGGTTAATAAGCATGGACGGGCCGACTCGCACCGCTTTGCCTGGGCAGGCTTAGATCCTCCAAGCGGTTTTACCAATACTCGTGTGCGGGTCGGTTTCAGCTCTGCGTGGAAGCATCATGCAGCCCATCTATTTCTTCAAGCCCCGATGGGCGTGGGGGGCGGGGGGGGGGACTTGACCAATGTTTAAAGGTAATGTTTAAAGGTAATGGATACACCTTCAGGGGCGGCAACTCCTGCAAAAGTATTTTTGTTTCCCATGTCAATAGGGGTCAACTCTTAAAGGAAAGAATTTGCTCCTCAGAGCAAATTCTTTCCTTTAAGAGTAGACCCCTTTTTCAGTGGGACGGGCCTTAAAGAAAAGCGAACAGGACGTTCCAAAAGTTGTCTCCCTTTGAAAATGGCGGGACAATCTGCCAGGTGTCCCCATTCCCCTTAAAAACTCTCTGACCTTTGTTTATCCTCTGGTCACAGTGAAATATATATGTAAATAAGCTCTTGCTGCATGTGTGGGAATATATCGCCTGAGTCTTCATTTTCGCAATACTTATTTCATTTGAACCGGTTCAAATAATGTTGATCAATTGGTTATTATACGCTATCATATATCATTTTAGCCTATCAAGTAATAGAAACGAGTATAAAATTAATGTATCAAATGATTTTGAATGTATAGTTATTGAGTTAGTTTCATATTTGTTAGGAATCCAAACTTATGTGTCGAAACTATGGAAAACTTAATGAGATTTTCCTAAATATTCAATATTGTAAAAACTGGCCTTTCCCCCAATTTAAGCAAGCTCAGGAGCCGCCATTTCTCTATGCCATTTTGCAGGGTTTTTTTTATTGAGCTCTAGCCGAAACTAGCTAGTCTGACACAGAAAACGTGATTCTTGGTTTCAGCCTTGTTCTTGTGCTTTCAAAGACAAGGCTTTATTTCGTAATACTGCAATGATATTGGTTTGATCTGCGAAAACGCCTTCTCAAAGAATTGAATGTTACTGAATAGAACTGAAGGCAATGATCAGGAATCGGTACAATTTACCCACAGCCCCCATCAGAGACACCAAAGGGAAATAAACACAAACATTAAATAACTAAACTTCTTAGTCAGGGTTATCGGTATCATAAATTACGCAAAGCCACCTTTTCAAAATTTTGTGGACGTCGATTTATTTCCGAATTCAATGTTGGACTTAAGTCTCTTCTGCAACAAGGTCTATCGGAACCCGAATTTTATGGTGACTTTGTATATACATTCAGAAAAAGATATAAATGAAATGACATCAGCACCCAATTTCGTAAAATCGTTCTTCGATATAAAAAGATAGGGTACAACAAAGCTGTTATACGACAGACTACATGCATGGTAGTTAACCCAATCACGGTTGACAACTTTGCTTTCCTCTTTAATTGCACGCCGATGGGTCAGGCCTCAGATTCTATGACGGTTCCAGCGTAAAGGCTAATTATCTAAAGTATCTAATTTTAAGTAATGTTTGTTTGTTTGCTTGGTTGGTTGAGGTTTAACGTCCCCGTCAACACTGAATAGGTTATTTTGGAGACGTTGCTTCCAATTTTGTGGGACTTTACCCGACACTGATATGAAATGACATCTCAAGTCCTGTCGCCCAATGAAACCAATAGGGTTTATAAGCCTGGACGGTCCGTTTGCCTGGGCAGGCTTAGATCCTCTAAGCGGTTTACAAGTACTCGTGTGCGGGTCGGTTTCAGCTCTGCGTGGAAGCATCATGCAGTCCATCTATTTATTCAAGCCCCGATGGGCGGGGCCGAAATATTGGTTGGTGCCTGATGTTCTGTCCCTGGCCGGGCCCATCGGAGTCTAATTGTTGGTCTTCTTTTGCTTCAGCATTTCAGCGGTTTCGTGCTGTCGTGTCTTCAGGGTTGTTTTATCTCTGTTGGTTGTTTGATTTTTGTGTTCACGGAGATGTTGCACTGATGAGTTAGGAGGCCTTCTTGCGGACTGAACAAATTATTTGTCTAAATCGCGACGGAAATATGGAAATATCAGTGTTGACGGGGACGTTACCCGATTTTGATATTCTTCATTCTTTTGATGATAAAGTAAATATTATTAGGCATACAATAGATAAAAGTGAGAACAATCGCTTGTTTTGTCAAAAAGATTGAAAAAAAAAGAAGTGAAGGCAATGATCAGGAATCGATACAATTAACCCACAGCTCCCATCTGAGATTTCAGTTATTTTTATCGCTTCGCCTATATATCTCAGTGTTAAATTGTAAAATGTGTACAGTGATGACAATGTACAGTGTACAGTACACATCGGCAGATATTTTAAAATGAAGTGATGGCAATGATCAGGAATCGACACAATTATGTCAAACCTCCCATCCAAGACACTAAAGGGAATGAGAAACCAGCATAAATCCCTTTTATAGAATATTTGCCATAATGAAAACGACACAAGCGGGAAGCAAAAAAAGCACAGTTACTTTCTCACAAAATGGCCAAACAGTTTTCCAAACTAAGCAATAAATACATACAATGACGAACTATAACCATAATAAACCACAAGAAAGCATGGATATGATGAAACAGTAAAAATGACATTTTTTTGAAAAATAAAAAAAAATAAATAAATGAATAAATAAATACATAAATAAATAAATAAACCAAAAATAAAATAAAACGGCCTAATTATATGCCACAATTTATCCATCTGTATCTGGTTCGCATAATTCATCAAATGTATGCTTTGTTTCTATACCACGCGCTGTGTAGCAAACTAGTGTATATTCTTGGAAAATCAACAATGCCATCCATGTTACAAAGTGACTTGTAAAATAGTTAGTACATGTCACAGGCAATTGTTTCATAGAGAGAGAGAGAGAAAAAAAACTTTTTTCTCAATGAAGTCCCTGTGGTGTCACCTATAACCAAGCATGCGTTTGTTTGTTAACTAGGTGTTAAATGTTTGACCATTTTGTGGGAAAGTGACTGCCTTTTTGGCTTTCGACTTGTGGCGTTTTTATTATGATGAAGTTGTTTTATATTTTTGTTTATCATATGACGTCGCGTTTGAGAGTGTAATAACGCCATGTATTATTTTCGATAATCCACTAGTGGATTGAATATGCAAATTAGCTAGATACGTCCCGTAACGTACATGTACGACGTCCTTAACGACGTCGCGTTTACTAATGGCGGGATATTGATATTTTTGTAAACAATCGTGAATAAAATGTCATATGATAAATAGAATCTTGCATTCGTGCTCATGTATTATTGAATTTATAAAACTCGTTGAGGAAAAGGAATAAAATGCTCGGCAAGCCTCGCATTTATCCCTTTTCCTCAACTCGTTTAATAAATTCAATAATACATGAGCACTCATGTAAGATCCTCTATTTCTTTCACTTTGGTCTCTTGGATGGGAGGTTTGAGGCAACTGTATCGATTCCTAACCACTGCCTTCAATTCAATTGTTTACAAACTTTCATCTGTAGCATGCACGAATAGTTTGATTACCAAATGAGCCCCGCCAAGCGAATTTGTGTCTTCAAGCATTCCGTCATGACATATTTTAACTGCGCATGCCCAGCCATTCAGAGGGGCCAGGGATATGGCTTTCTGTCTGAAGGTTCCTCTGGATTCACTGCTTGTATGAGCGAGCAGCGAAGGTTCTGGCGAGACTGCGCGGATGCTTGACGGGGCCCAAATAGTACTCGCACTAGAAACGACCCCTAACTATTTGATAACACCAAACATGATAATAACAATGATTTCTTTTTCTTGTCATAAATGTTATCAGTAGTACCCAAAGTGGCAATTTTGTGATACAAGTCGCCGTACAGATAATTCAGTATTTTTCTAAAGTTGCCGTACTCTTTTGAAATGTGTTTGTTTGGGGAAAACTGTCGTAAAAATCGGGTGTTTCAGTTAAGACTTATACACAACTGCTTTTCTCATCTGAATGTCCCAGCATGTAAAATCGAAGCTCAATGGTCTATCATCAAAGCAAAATCGAGTTCTTTTCACGAAATAGATTATTTGTTGTTGGTACCAGCTGTCAAGATTTCAGTTTGTTTGGCAATTTCAATTGAGTTGTTATCAGACTCGTGGACGCAGGCAAGAACGAGATATCTCTCCGACATAGATTCATTTTGTTTTGAAGGGCACAACTCAGTAGAATAGAAATGGAGGCAATGATCAGGAATCGATACAATTAACCCACAGCTCCCATCAGAGACATCAGAGAAGCACGTAAAAAGCATTTTATTTACCCTACTGTGTGACTTTCCGGCGATAAATATTGATTTGGCTGGTACTTTTGAGTAACAAGTCCTGGAGTCTATGCTACACGGTGTAAAGTCTTCATTTGGTACAAATTTGATCAAATTCTGACCACCCAGCTGGCCCCAGCACATCGGGGCTTGAAGAAATAGATGGGCTGCCTGATGCTTCCACGCAGAGCTGTAACTGACTCGCACACGGGTACTTTTATCTAAGCCTGCCCAGGTAAAGCGGTGCGAGACAGACCGCCAGTGCTTGTAAACCCTATTAGTTTCATTAGGCGGCAGGGCTTGAGATGTCATTTCATCTGAATGTCGGGTAAAAGTCCCACAAAATTGGAAGCAAAGTCTCCAAAAGGACCTCCACAGTGTTTGCGGAGACGTTAAACATCAAATCAAACAAATCAAACCACCAGAAGTGGAGATATTAGGGATAACACACCACTATCCCAAACGTTCCTGACTTTACAAACCGGACATTGTGGGGTCGGGTATAAAACCAAGGCCGCGCCGGGCCGGGCCGCCGAGCCAAAAATGCCGATCCATAGATTTTATATTTCGTCTCTTGACACAATGAAGATATATAGTGTAGTCAATTTGGTACAAAATTATGATGAATAATTAATATATTTGATACCTGCACGAAGGTTCATCTCCCTACATTGTTTTATTTTCTTGTAATAACTATTTTTTCCGAAATCGAGGGGTATAAAAGCCAAGGCCGGCAAAAATGGAAATATTTCTTAATTTCTTACGATTTTATCGGTTAAAGAAATTCCTTTTGCCCTGATGATATTTAAATTTGATTATTATGTCTCCCCGAAACATTTTTTTTTCTGAGAGACCTGTTGTTTTTCCCCCGGGCGTCTGTCCGTCTGTCACAAAATCGTGTCCGCTCTATAACTTGAAAACCGTTCAAGCTATCTTCACGAAACTTCATATAAATAATAATCAATATTAGATGACGTGCAGTGCGCAAGAACTATAACTCTCGCATTTATACTTTTTCAGTTATCTCTCTTGGATGTTTGTCAGTATGTATGTATGGGCAAATCGTGTCCGGTCAATAACTTTCTTATTTTCAGATGGATTTTGAAATTACTTGGCAGAAATATTAACAGCCAGGAGACGATGTGTGGCGCGCATGAAGCAGGTCGGTCTCTCAAAGGTCAAGGTCATACTTAAAGGTCAAATGTAAAAAAGGGACTTTTTCGTGTTTGGTCAATAACTTTCTTATTTTAGATGGATTTTGAAATTACTTGGAAGAAATGTTAACCGCCAAGAGACAATGTGTTGCGTGCATGACCCAGGTTGGTACCTCAAAGGTCAAGGTCATACTTAGAGGTCAAAGGTAAAAAAGAGGCCTTTTTTCGTGTTTTGTCAATAACTTTCTTATTTTTAGATATAATTTAAAATTACTTAGCAGAAATGTTAACTATCATGAGACGATTTGTTGCACGCAGATTCAGTTTGGTACCTTAAAGGTCAAGGTCATACGTAGAGGTCCAAAGTAAAAAATGGGCCTTTTTATGTGTTTTGTCAATAACTATCTTATTTTTAGATGGATCTTGAAATTGCTAGGCAGAAAAGTTAACCATCATCAGACGATGTGTTGCGCGCATGACCCAGTTTGGTACCGCAAAGGTCAAGGTCATACATAGCGGTTAAAGGTAAAAAGGTTTTTTGTGTTCGGTCAACAACTTTCTTATTTTTAGATGGATTTTGAAATTACTAGGCAGAAATGTTAACCACCATGAGACGATGTGTTGCGTGCATGACCCAGGTTGGTACCTCAAAGGTCAAGGTCATACTTAGAGGTCAAATGTAAAAAAGGGGCCTTTTTTCGTGTTTGGTCAATAACTTTCTTATTTATTGATAGATCTTGAAATCACTTGGCAAAAACGTTAACCACCATGAGACGATATGTTGCAGGCTAGACCCAGGTCGGTACCTCCAAGGTCAAGGTCATACTAAGAGGTCAGAGGTAAAAAAGAGTCTTTTTTGTGTCCAGTCAATAACTTTTTTTTATTTCTGGATGGACTTTTTAAAGAAACCATGCAGAAATGTTCACCTTCATTAGACGATGAGTCGTGTGCAAGACCAAGGTCCATGCCTCCAATGTCAAGGTCATATCTAGAGCTCAAAGGTAAAAAAGGACAGTTAATAGCTTTCTCATTCTTTTATGGATTATGAAATTACTTGTCAGAAATGTTAACCATCATGAGACGATGTGTTGTACCTCAAAGTCAATGCCATACTTAGAGGTCAAAGGTAAACTCAGAGCAAAATTTGAAAACTTGAGACGAGAAATTAAAAATGACATAAAAAATCAGCATGATCTATATGTAAATAACTTGGTAGGTGATGTAAAGGCAAATCCCAGAGAGTTCTACAGATATATCAATAGCCAGAAGAAAGATTGGCAAGGTATCCCACCCCTTAATAAAAGAGAAGGGGACGGGATCGCTGAACCGGACTCTGAAAGGGCAGAGGAATTGGATGGCCAATTCAATGATGCATTTAATAAAACTGAGTTCAACGAGGTTCTATTGACTGGAAGATCGGCCCCATTCATGGAAAATATTGTTGTATCCTCTGTGGGAGTGATCAAGTTACTCAAAGTAGAAGTAAAACAAAGATCAGGAATCGATACAATTAACTTACTCCACCCATCAAAGACACCAAAGGGAAAGAAACACAAACATGAAGCGACCAGACCATAATGGAAACCTAAACAAAGGAAGGCCATAAGGACAGTTACTTTCCCACAAATTGGCCAAATGGTCACATCCAAAATAAAAAGACACAAGTGATACACACAGTAAGTAACAAACAACAACATAAATAAACCGCCACAGAAGAACCGCCTTGGAACGGTCAGTGGAAAGAATTCCACTGGGGAGTGGAAAGAATTCCACTGGGTGTGGGGGGGGGGGTGTGGGGGGGGTGGCTTAAATCGATTTTACATGGCCATAATCCTCGACCTTACCTCTGTCGCGGTATACACTAATTTTGTTTAGTCCGCATGAAGGCTTCCTAACTCATCAGTGTAAAAACTCCGAGAATATACAAATAAAAAAACTATAGAGATGAAACAAGGTTGAGGACTCGACAGCATACAACAACAGAGTTGCTGGAGCAAAAGAAAACCAACAGTTAGACTCCGAAGTCAAAGTCTTGAACCCGTCTAAAGCTTTAGGGTCTGATGAGCTTCATCCTAGAGACCTGAAGGAACTAGCAAACGAGTTAGGTCCAGTTTTGCTAATCTTTTCCATACATTAATAATATTGTTGTGACAGCTTCAGGAGTGATCATGTTACTTCAAGGCTTAAACCCCAGTAAGGCCTTAGGTCCTGATGAGCTTCATCCAAGAGTCCTGAAGGAACTAGCAAATGAGTTAGGTCCAGTTTTTGCACACTTGTTTCAACAGTCTCTTGATACTGGTGAAATCCCCAAAGAATGGCTCTTAGCAAACATCTTCCCACTCTTCAAAAAAGGGGAATTACTCCAAGAAGAGTTACACCCCTTCATCCATCAGCAAATGGAGAAGTGGAAAGACAAAATAGATCTTTACTAAAACGGATACGTATAGCGCAAGCTGAGCGTAAGGACTGGAAAAGGGAACTGAGAACATATCTGTTTGCATACAGAACGACGCCACATTCAGTTACACATGTGTCGCCTGCGGAACTTATGTTTGGCCGCAAGCTCCGTACTAAATTGCCACAATTAGATACTTTTGGCAATATTGCGTATGATGAAGAGCTAAGGGACAGGGACAGTTCCAATAAATTAAAGAACAAACTTTACATTGACGAGAAGCGTGGAGCACGAGACAGTGACCTAGAAACGGGTGACAAGGTGCTCGTAAAACAGGATAGACGGGAGAAAATGGACACACCTTTCGTTCCAACGCCGTATAGACTTGTGAATAAGTATGGGAATAGTTGTGTAGTGGAATCACCAGAAGGTGTGCAGTATAAGAGGAATAGCACACATGTGAAGAAATATAACGAGTCGGTGGAAGATAACTCGGACACTAGGGAAAATGTTCCCGAACATTCTGATATTGAACCTGAACCACCCCGAGAAATGATGGTGGATGCGCCTAATAGAAGACCAGTTCGTGAACGGAAACTACCGAGGAAGTTCGATGACTATGTAATGACTTAGTTTTGAAATGCGTGTTCAGTTAACTTAGTTGGATAAGTCACTCTGTGATAATGAAGACTTGAGTTGACTGATGGGGTTAGATACAGAACAGTCTGCGCATATTATTAGCATTAGCTTTGCTTTCTGTAATACTTAGTACTGTGTTTGTGGTGTATTTTGATTTAAATGACGTCTGAGTGTATTTCTGTTTAACCAGTGACAGACATTGCAAATCTTGGAACAGCCTCTTTAATGTGGATTATTTGCAAACATTTAGCCTTTATGTTTCTGCCACAGAAAAATGTGTTTTATTTGTGTTTTCTCATGATGTTATCTAGTTTTCACAGTATTATCTAATTTCATGCTTTTCAGCAGTCTGGAATTTGGGCTAGGCCATGAAATTGAGACTAAGTAAAGATAAACTTTCCTATTACAGCAACTTTCGCAACAGTGTGAGATTTCTTATATGTCCTTGTATTTGGGAGCAAATTCTTTTAAGAAGGGGGAAATTGTAGTATCTTATGTGTTCGTATAATTGGTACTTGTTGGCGTGAGAAATCTGTTTGATGTCTTTTGTCTTACACTGGTAGTTATGTCAGCTTAGAGCTTAGATGCTTAATAAAATGAAGATTCAATTCGATTGTTATTAATGGTTAAATCCGTAATATAGAGACACTTCAGATAGATTAGGATGTTGGGCCCGAAAATGGGGCATGAGATTTCAGCTAGTTAAATGCAATATTATGCAGATAACTAGGAAGAGATCTAATAAAGTTGAGGCTTCTTACACCTTAGAGGGAACGTCCTCGAGAATGTGGACTCCATGAAATACCTTGGAGTGACAATCTCACACAACTTGGGATGGAATACTCATATTAGCAACATGTGCACTAGGGCAAATAGAACGCTTGGTTTCCTGAGGCGAAATCTTCATCAGTTCCCTCAGGATGTAAAAGAGGCAGCATATAAAGGTCTTGTTCGCCCAATCTTGGAATATGGTAGTTGTATCTGGGACCCCAGTGGAGTGGTCCCGATTCGATTATTTCGACAGCTGAAGGTGCTGATGATTGTGTAGCTAAATTTACCTCTTTGGTTAGAGCTAGGGACTAACTTCTTACCTCACAGGTATGAATGCCATTTGACGTGTCACCAGTAACAATTCTGATTCTGATTTCGACGGCTTAGGGTGCTGATGATTGTGTAGCTAAGTTTACCTCTTTGGTTAGAGCTAGGGATTAACTTCCCATATCACAAGTCCCGATGTATGAATGTCATTTGACGTGTCACCAGTAACAATTCTGATTCTGATTCTGGTCGGCATTTTTTGGCTCGGCGGCTCGGTCCGGTTCGGCCTTGGCTTTTATACCCGACCACATTCCGGACATTAGTGTGCAACCACCGGAAGTAGTTTTGATGTAAACTTCCGCATGTCAATCTGGCGGGAGGTTTAACATATCATGAAATTTAGAGATAAAATAAAGTATATGTTAGGACGCAATTTCTTCAATAAATATGCCATCAGTGGGTCTTAAATATGTGGTATCATTCTCGTCACAGGTCTGTAGAAAAAAAAATACCCATCGCGTAAAAAAGTCGCCCTATTGATCACAGGCACTTGGCCCGTTGATTTGTCCGAAATAAAATGTCATGAGTAAAAAAAAAAATCCAGATTTTTTTCAAACTGGTATAAAAAACCTAGACAAGGTTCACAACAAACCAGCACGTACACATTAAATGTCAATTGGCACAGGCACATTTTTTGACACAGGAAGGTATATTTTGTATGAAGTTCAACCTATGGCATGCAGAATTTCAACAAAATAATGCAGAACATCTGGATCAAGCCTCATTGTGATCTACACATCAAATTACCCCGGGTAGACTTTATTCTAGACAGGTTTTTAATTATCTGGACCCCATTTTGATTTATATCAGTCTTTTAATCGACTGCCTATTCGAAATTCGCAAAATTGCAGTATGTTTCCTCTGGCTTTCTTTACCGGAACAGGGTCACTGATGAGGCTTTATTAGCCGAAACTACGGAGTATGACCCATCTTCTTTCTTATGAATGTTTTAATTGCTCTTAAAGGAACTCATTTTTGATTTTTATTTGCCATCACTGCAGCTGGTGTTGTGCCGTGTGGCGGCCGTAAAACGTCTCCCCGTACATCAACCATAGTGCAGTTTATATTTTACTTTTGGTCCTTTGAGATCAGCGTGAATATTCTGAGAAATCGGAAATAAATTATTGCTTTAGACTCATATTCTAGACAGGTTTTTAATTATCTGGACCCCATTTTGATTTGTATCAGTCTTTTAATCGACTGCCTATTCGAAATTCGCAAAATTGCAGTATGTTTCCTCTGGCTTTCTTTACCGGAACAGGGTCACTGATGAGGCTTTATTAGCCGAAACTACGTAGTATGACCCATCTTCTTTCTTATGAATGTTTTAATTGCTCTTAAAGGAACTCATTTTTGATTTTTATTTAGTAGGACAACTAACTGTCACACCAACTTCATGGTTTTTCACCGTTTCCCTGCGATTTCCTGTTGGAATCCTATAATATCAGCACAAAAGCTAATACACCTAGGAATATCAATGAATATGCTCTCACCTAATGCAAAAGTTTTCGCCAGTTAACCATTATTACCAGCAATTTTCGCCTTTTTTGTGTGCTAGCAGGCATTTCTTGTTGCAATGTTGTTTTCATTCTATATCTTGAAGCTGATGTAATCCGAGCGCTGATTGGTCGAAATCGTTGGAGTTCCCATTCGACCAATCAGCTCGCAGATTACATCATCTTCAAGATACAGAATGAAAACAATATTGTGATGAGAAATGCCTGCGCGCATGAAAAAAGGTGAAAATTGCTGGTAATAACGGTTATCTGGAGAAAACGTTTGCATAAGGTGAGAGTATCGTCATTGATATTTATAAAAATGTTGGCTTTTGTGCTGAAATTATCGAATTTCCGCAGGAAATCGCAGGGAAACAGTGAAAAACCATTGAGTGGGTGTGACAATTAGTTGTCCTACTAAGGTTTATCCGGGGTAATTTGACGTTTAGACTACGATGGGGCTTGAACCAGGAGTTCTGCATTATTTTGATGAAATTCAGCATGTCTTAGGTTGAAGTTCATACAAAATGTACCTTCCTATATCAAGAAATATGCCTGTGCCAATTGTCATTTTATATGTTCCGAGAAAATGGCACTGGTTTGTTGAGAACCTTGTCTAGCTTTCTATACCAGTATGAAAAAATCTTCTTTTTTTTTTAACTCATGACATTTTTTTTTCGGACACATCAATGGGCCAAGTGCCTGTGCTATTGATTAGTCCTGTAGGCTTTACAAGACCCTACTGACGTTCAGTCACTTACAGGAAAGCAGCGTAGCGTAATGTATGGAAGGTCATGAGTTCAAGACTACCCTATTGATTTGAGGTTTCACGTTCCCGTCAACACT
This sequence comes from Lucinisca nassula, assembly GCA_963580285.1. Taxonomy (NCBI): domain Eukaryota; kingdom Metazoa; phylum Mollusca; class Bivalvia; order Lucinida; family Lucinidae; genus Lucinisca; species Lucinisca nassula. The sequence goes on from OY757022.1 coordinate 27,610,323, forward strand.
ATTTAGGTAATTTTGGAGACACTGCTTCCAATATTGTGGAACTTTTACTTGATTTTTTAGATATCCCTACTGCCCAATGAAACAAATAGGGTTTACATATGCCGCCCCTCCCAGTTTTCGGTGATCAAATTTTTACCGCTTATTTTCTTTCTTCATGTAGACACATCCAAACACTACGTCATCACTTGTAAATGCGATGTTATTTTCTCTAAACTTGGAGCGTGATAGCTCAGTGGTTAGTTCACTTGCCTCTGATGCTGGAGGTCCCCGCGTTCGATCCCGGTAGCGTCGATAAAATTTTGTTGTCCGAACACGCTCCATTTGCATGGGTGCATACATTTACCGGAAAGCGCCAAAGTACCGGAAAGCAAACCAAAGTACCGGAAAGCACATATAAATACAAAAAAAGCACTTTGTACTTGGGTTTTTTCAGCGGAGGAACATGTTAAAAAATGAAATTTAGGCCTATGTATTCGATTTATATTGATAATTTTACCTAAAAAACTTAACTATTTATCCCCAATCCCCTAGGGTCAGAGCTCTCACTAGGATTTTGAAAACAGGATTCCAGGAATCCATCCTTGTAAAAAGTTGGATTCACAAGCAAAAAGTTGGATTCACATGTAAAAAGTTGAATTCCCACATAAAAAGTTGGAGTTCTGATCTTGATTGCGCATAGAACATAGACAAAATTTCTTATTATCAGGCTACACATCCATATGAATAACTGACATATACATTGTGGGTACTGGTTAGAACTATTTCACTGATGTGTCTAAGAAGCAGCCACAATCTGATGTTTTGTAGGAATATTAGGAAAATAATGTATACCCCAGTAAACCAACTTCCCCCCCCCCCCCCCCCCCCTCCCCTCCCCCCCAAAAAAAACATGCAGTTGCTCCGATTTATTCTCCCATTACTAGCCAAATCATAAAAATCATGTTATGTTAGGATATCAGCAGATATAATGTAAACCCACATCAGAAGCGTGATAGCTCAGTGGTTAGTGCACTTGCCTCTGATGCTAGAGGTCCCGGGTTCGTTCCCCGGCAGCGGCGATAAAATTTCTTTGACCGAACACGCTCAACTGACATCATTTGCAGGGATGAATGTCATAAAGTGCCCCATCAGAATCAGAATTGTTACTGGTGACACGTCAAATGACATTCATACACCAGGACCTGTGATGTGGGAAGCTAGTCCCTAGCTCTAACCAAGGAGGTAAATTTAGCTACACAATCATCAGCACCTTCAGCTGTCGAGATAATCGAATCGGGAAGGGCATTCCCATCTCTAATGGTTCTGGGGAAGAATGACTCTTTATAAATGTCGGTTCTTGCGCTAAAGGTCTGAAACGCCAACGAATGGTGATTTCTACAGTGTCTAGCTGGGGGAACAAGGTCATCTGTTGGAATGCTGGCAGCACCCTTTAGACCTTTGTATAAAAGGATTAGCCTACTGTCTTTTCTCCTTTTCTTGAGAGACTCCCATTTTAATTTTCCAAGTATTCCAGTCATGCTCCCAGTTTCAAAGCAGTAATTGCCTGTTACAAATCTAGCAGCTCTATTCTGAACTTTCTCAATTTCATCATTAAGGACCACTCCACTGGGGTCCCAGATACAACTACCATATTCCAAGATTGGGCGAACAAGACCTTTATATGCTGCCTCTTTTACATCCTGAGGGCACTGATGAAGATTTCGCCTCAGGAAACCAAGCGTTCTATTTGCCTTAGTACACATGTTGCTAATATGAGTATTCCATCTCAAGTTGTGTGAGATTGTCACACCAAGGTATTTAATGGAGTCCACATTTTCGAGGACCGTTCCCTCTAAGGTGTAAGAAGCCTCAACTTTATTAGATCTCTTCCTAGTTATCTGCATAATATTGCATTTAACTGGCTGAAATCTCATGCCCCATTTACGTGCCCAACATCCTAATCTATCTATGTCAGCCTGAAGTTTCAATGAGTCATCTGTATCTCTAATTTCCCGGTAACAAACACAGTCATCTGCGAACAATCTTATTTCTGAGTCAATGTCAGTGGAAATATCATTGATGTACAGGGAGAACAAAAGTGGACCAAGAACGGTCCCTTGCGGGACTCCAGACAAAACTGGAGCCCACTCCGAAGATTCACCATTAACAACAACCCGCTGTTTTCTGTAGCAAAGAAAGGAATCTATCCATTTGAGGGTCTTTCCCCCAATTCCATAACCAAATAACTTAGATTTAAGTAGTTCATGAGGAGGGGTGTCAAAGGCCTTCTCGAAGTCCAGAATAAATGTGTCCACCTGTCCCCCTTTGTCCAAGATTTTTGCCCAGTCATTAATAACTGTGCTTAGCTGAGTTTCACAACTGTGCCTTTTCCTAAATGCATGTTGCCTGTCTGACAAAAGTTTATGCTCGTCCAAGTGGGCCATGATGTTTGAGCAGACTATATGTTCCAGCAATTTACACAGAACACAAGTCAGAGACACAGGGCGATAATTACGGGCAAGAGCCCTATCTCCTTTTTTGAAGAGTGGACAAATGTTTGCTAAGAGCCATTCTTTGGGGATTTCACCCGTATCAAGAGACTGTTGAAACAAGTGTGCGAAAACTGGACCCAACTCATTTGCTAGTTCCTTCAGGACTCTGGGATGAAGCTCATCAGGTCCTAAGGCCTTACTGGGGTTTAAGCCTTGAAGTAATTTGATCACTCCTGCAGCTGTCACAACAATATTATTCATGAATGGGGCCGATCTTCCAGTCAATGGAACCTCCGTGAACTCAGTTTTATTAAACGCATCATTGAATTGACCAACTAGTTCCTCTGCCCTTTCAGAGTCTGATTCAGCAACCCCGTCCCCTCCTCTTTTATTAAGGGGCGGGATGCCTTGCCTGTCTTTCTTCTGGCTATTAATATATCTGTAGAAGTCTCTGGGATTTGCCTTTACATCACCTACCAAGTTATTCACATACAAATCATGCTGATTTTTTATATCAGTCTTGATTTCACGTCTCAAGTTTTCAAATTTTGTCCGGAGTTTACCACTTCCCGTCTTTTTTGCCTTTGCATGAATCTTATTCCTTCTGCGAATTTTCCTTCTTATCTCTGGAGTGATCCAGGGAATAGAAGATACAGGCCTACTAGTTTTTGAGGGGATATGATTTTCGGCCGAAGTATGAATGAAAGAAGTTATCAAATCAAAATTCTCTTGTATAGACCGAGCATCTGAATGACCATTAAAGTAATTCTCCTTTGCAAATCTGAGTGCATCCTTCCTCATAGTTTCATAGTCACCTTTCTGATATGAGTACACCTTCCTCCGATGTTTCTTTATTGGTGGGATGTGAATTTTTAAATATCCAGAGACAACATCGTGGTCACTTAGTTTATCTGGGGAATGAATGTCTTCGAATTGTCCTGGCAAAGTCGTAAGGATCAGATCCAATGTGTTCTTATCACGAGTGGGGAAGTTAACAATTTGTTCAAGGCCATGATCGTTCATAATGTCAATCAATATTTGTCCTTCCGACTGACTCAGCATTGTGCCTTGTTTGCTGAGCCTGTCGGGCCAAGCAATGTCTCGGAAGTTGAGGTCACCTAGAACATGTACAGCCGGGAGTTTTTTACCCTTATGCTGTGATTTAATGCAATCCAGTTGGTCTTTAAACAACTGGAAGTTTTCGATTGTACCATTTGGTGGTCGATACCAACTTGCTACGAAGTGGGAAGTTTTATTTGCAAAAACCTTAACCCAGACCGATTCGGTGTCATTTTCAAGTTCCATGAAAGGCATGTGAGGGATGTCTCTATGAATGAGCAACATCACCCCACCGCCATGAGAGTTCCTATCTTTTCTGTACACACTGTACTCACAAGTTTCAGGGAAAAGCTCAGATGTAGTAATTGAACTGTCAATCTTTGTTTCCTGAATAGCAACAATATGAGGTTGAGATGTATCGAGGAAAGCTAAAAGTTCAAGAATTTTCCCTCTAATTCCATTTATGTTTATACTGCAAAGTTTCAAACCTTTCACAAAATTTGACTTAGTTTCATCAGCAGTTGAAGATTTGCCTCTCTTATCCTCTGACAGAGGTTCAAACCTGTTTGGCTTACTCAGTTCTACATATTCATCAAAGAAGGAGTCTGAAAAGTTACAGACCTCACATTTTGGACATATCCAGTGGCAGCTTGAATTTACCAAAGTGCCATATTCTGCATCTGAAATGAAGGAACAGTCAGTGTGTATCCACATTTCACATTGATCACACTGAACGGCTTTGTGGCCATTAAGGACAGCACCACTGCAAAGACCACAGTCAGCTTTGCAGTCTTTGCAATACCAAGTTCCAGCTCTAGATTCAATTTCTAACAATTGACTGTTATCCAAATCAGAACATGAGGAGTGAAAGCGCTTGTTACAGTCCTCACATTCTATCCATTTCTCGGAACCTTTGCAATATTTTTTGCAGAGTCCGCAGCGAAACCTTGGGCCGGGGTTAGTTTCAATGTCTCCAGCCAAGATTAGAAGTAAAGCCAAGTTTGTACCGCGCGAGGACTTCGGATCGGGACGCAAACTGGAGGCCCCATGTGCAGGGAGAATCATCCCCTGTGCCAAGGTTGGCAAAAAGCCGGTCAATATGAGTATTGACCGGGCCGGTGGTTAAAACGGTTTTAACCGGTCATTACTGGTCGATTGGTGGTCAATTAATTCACTGAAGTATATGCCTCTGCCCTGTTGCTAAACTGGTCTTGAAAGCTTTCCCCCTACATCATGTACATGTACCTGATGTTAGACTTTATTTCCATCACTGAACAAGTCAAAATGTTTTTTTATTAATAACAGTAATAATTTGAGGTATTTTTTATTTGATCAAAAGATATAAGACATTATTGCTGGTCAAATGAAGAGGTTGGATTGACTCACTGAACTGTAGACAGGTCTATTCTTTTCAATCAAACAATCTTTATAATTTTTCCTTTATATGTTAGATTGATTGTTCATATTTATCCCCACGTTTTTCAACGAAAAGTGGGGATATTGTTATCGCCTACGTCTGTCCATCTGTCCGGCTATCTCCTCCTAAACCGTTAGCTGGAATTCAACCAAATTTGGTATGCGAGTTGCTTACATGAATGGCTTGCGCAAGAGCACATTTTTTTTTTGTCCCCGCCCCCAGGGGCCCTGGGGAGGGGTCAAAAGGTCAAATTTTGACCTACTGTGGAGAAAACGTGGGGATTTGCGATGGCTTGCCATCGCCTGCGCGCTCTAGTTTTATTTACAGGAATATGAATAAGCTGAATGTACCATGGATTTTGAAGGCTTTTATGAAAGGTCCTATTTTGTTTGACACAGAAAACAAAAATTGTTGTACCAGATTGACCCACTTACCTCTTTCCCCCCACAAATCTTCTTCCCTCTTTAACTTTGGAAATATCAATTTAACATAATCTTTGTTCATAAAATTTTAAAGCAGTTCACATATAATTTTGATGTTATTGCAGAAAATTGTCAATACATATTGACAAACGTGTGAAATACACCTGTCATTAATTTTAGGCCTGTGAAGTAGTTCATTTCTAAAATGCTGTAATTTATTAACCAAACTATGTTTGAAGATTCACTGATGTCTATGAATATTTCAAAGTATCTGCAACACCTGTAAATTGCTGTCAAAACAGACTAACCCATGCCACTGCAGTGGGTCCGGCTAAGATCTAATTGCTAAATTGACAAATTACATGTCCCTAAATTAAGCCCTAATAGGGGTATTATAAACTGACACCAGGCTCTATTCCTAATGTGTGAAATTTTGATTTATATGCAATATAGACAGTAACTTATCATCAAAGATAGAAAAATACAGGTTAGGGTCGGATCTAACTTGTCCGAAGTTAAGGTACTTGACAACGGGGGCTCCCCAGGGCAGTGTTCTTAGTCCAATTTTATTTAACATTCTTATCAACACTCAACATGATGTGCTAAAAGATCTGTCGTGTGAGCTGTCTCAATATGCGGATGACTCAGCAGTCTGGAAATCAGGGCGCAGTAAGTCCCATTTGGTGCATCTCATGCAGCAGATCTTGAATAAAATTGAGGCATGGGCAGCGTCGTTGGGTATCAAAATCTCCTCCAATAAAACCGAAGTTGTATTGTTCAATCATCCAGGAACTCCAAATGAAAATATACCTAAACTGAAAATAGGAAACAAATCACTGGAATATAAAACTGAAGCTAAATTCTTAGGAATGACATTTGATAGCCAGTTGTACTGGCAGAAACATATAACAGACTTGGTAGCAAAATGTAAAAAAGATCTAAATCTCATGAAATATCTATCAGGAACTAAATATGGGGCAGATAAGATAACGCTAATGGCTATCTACAAGACACTTATCCGGAGTAAACTAGACTATGGTTGTCAAGCATATGCTTCTGCATCACCAACTCAGCTTCTTCGGATAGATAGAATTCAATCAGCTGCTCTCAGAATAATAACAGGGGCATATAAATCAACTGCAAATATTGATGTGCAAGCTAAATGCAACATTCAACCACTGGCGCTAAGGAGGGAGGAACTTATCCTGAAATACTGGGCTAGGTCCTCTGCCAATGGAAAAAATCTCCCCTTGAACAGTCTCTATGACTATGCTGTATATGAAACCTGTAGGGATCGATTAAAGGGTAAAATTCCATTTGTAATGCAAGTAAGGGATCTTCAGATGAAATATAAGCTAAGTGATATTTTGGTACAGGAACCTGTATATCAGGACAAATTTGCCTTGCAGTCAATTACACCTAGGGAAACTCTTAAGGAATATGTAAACAAAAAAAACAGACAGCAAGAAGGTCATTGAGGATAAAACCAAAACCTTAGTCAATCAAAAATACAAATCATGTCTTCAAATATTTACTGATGGCAGTAAGGACGATGGAAAGAATCAAGTAGGGTCTGCATTTACCATTCCCTCACACCAAATAACCAGAAAATTTAAACTGAATGCCAAGGTTACAATTTTTACTGCAGAATTAATTGCAATAATTGAAGCCCTGAAATGGGTTGAGCAGAACAAACCAGACCAGGTAGTAATCCTCACTGATTCCTTAAGTTCAATTCAGGCAATAAAGTCTGGGAACAGTCACTCAAGACCTGATCTTTTAATCCAAATCAACAATTTAGTTGACACAATTTTAAGGAGCACCACAATACTGTATATTGACTGGTGTCCGTCGCATTGCAATATACAAGGTAATGACATTGCAGATGAAGCTGCAAAATTAGGAAGTTCCATAGGCAAAGAAATAAAGATTAGGCTAGGTAAAACTGAAGTTTATGGGCTTATAAAAAGAGAAGTTAAAACACACTGGGCATCAACTTGGAAAAAACATGGTCATGGTTTTCGTTGGAAGATCAGTAGTGATCTCCCAACGAAACTCATACAGTATAGCGACAATAGGCAATTTGATAGGGTATACACTAGGTTAAGGTTAGGTAGGAATGGACTTAGGTTTAACAATCAGACACACAGTGGAATGGACCCTCAGTGCCCTCACTGTGAGGGAACTGAGGACACAACCCACTATCTTCTTGATTGTGAAAAACATAGACATGAAAGAGAAATCATGTTACAAACCATAAAAGATAACATATCTGATATAAATGTTATAGATCTTAAGGTACTTCTTAACCCCCAACCTGCCCATGCAACAATTATAAGGGAAGCAGTATTCAAATATGTCACCAATACAGGATACTTGTCATACATATAAGTATACTAACCTAATTTAGGCATACTCAATTCATACATGTAACTACAGTATGGATCAAGAAAATGTATATCAGCGGGAACAGTATACAGCACCGAAGAGGGCAATCATTTTGTACTGCAGGCCAATCCTTCGAGTGTTTGTGAGTGCAAGCAACAGTTTGTTGGATGGGTGAAGCTTGAATCCAGGAGCTATGGCAAGCTGAACCTATCAATACAGCTGTTTGATGCACTCATACCTCAAAGAGAGCAAGGTACACAGTGGCAGGGGTCTAACTTTTTTCTTAATTGGATACTGACTCCCCCTATTGGGTGGACTGGCCTCTCATACCTCTGCCACTGCATGATTTATGTCATTTCCTTGCCTCTCAGACAGATGTAAATATGTTTCACAGAATGTGTTTGTGAGTGAATGTGTGTGTGTTATTTTGTTATGCAGAAGTACATTTTTTCAAAACCATCAAAAGACTTGTAAATAGTATTTTTCATCTCAAATGTTGTGCATTATATTAAGTTTTTTTTTTTTTTTTTCTCTCTTTGGAAAACACACAACGCCCGGAATACAGAACAGAACTGAATTAATCGCCTTTTAAATCTCATCAAAAAAAAAAAAAAAAAAAAAGTCGTGTTAAACGAACTCTGTTTAACATGGCCATAAATCTTGACCCTTGACCTGCTGAATATATAAATATGCCACACCCACCACAGACCATCAACCATTCGGGTTTCTTGAGGCAAGTCAATGCAAGAAATTCTTAAACTGAATCACAAACAATGAGGATCCTGATCAGATGGCTTCTTATCTGGATCTGCGTTTTTTGAAAGATCAGACATATTCGGACCCAGCAGGACAAGGGTTAAATTATGTATTATAGTTTTATGGTGAAGGAAAGTCATATAGATATTTACATTTATTCTTATTGTTTTCATTATTATTATTATTATTTTTTTTCCTTTCACTTTTTTTTTTTCTTTTTCCCCCCCTCTCAAAACAATGAATACTATCTATTGATGGTAATTTTCACAACTTCTCAACAAATAAACAGTTTTTACAGGACCAATTATCTCAATTGTTTTCAACTTTTGTTATCAATTATGTCTTTGACGAGAGCTTACTAACATTGCAAACATGAAACAATCAGATTGTGTACATGCACCTGTCTCAAATTAACATTTAACAGCATTTAAGAATTGCTATGCAATATTGGTGTGAGTAATCAAATATTTCAATGGTCAAAGTCAAAACAATGCTTCTCTAGAAAGACAGTTAGATGGCTCGGTAGCCGGACAAAATCCCCCCTGGACAAAATCCCTCCCGCTCATTTTTGTATAGGTGGACAAAATCCCTCCCATGTTTTTTGCATCTAGGACATAATCCCTCCCACTACTTTTTTCAAGGTGGACAAAATCCCTCCCATGTTTTTTGCAACTAGGACATAATCCCTCCCACTCTGTTTTACAAGGTGGACAAAATCCCTCCTGTAAATTTTGCAACTAGGACAAAACCCCACCCGGCTGACATCAGTTGGCTACTATTTTAGAATCTTCCTCAAGACTCAAAATGCACCAATAATTGCTTGTGGGATCCTCTTTCTTGCATTGAACGTTTCCTACAATAGCAAGTTCTTCAAGTGAAAAATCCTAAAAGACTGCACAGCCACAATCCATGGGCATTTACCCTTGATAAGTAGGCACACATGATAAGTAGGAAATATTATGCATAGGCTCAATTTTTACAATTACAACAGAAAGACCAAGTCTTTGTCAACATTTTAATCAGGCATACAAACAAACATTATTTATTAAATAATTGTTTGTGTCTAACAGCAATGATAACCATTTAACCATTTAAGTATAGAAAGAATATAAAGATAATTGAGGTAACTGTGAACAATAATTAGGCAATTAGAAAAAAATGATTGACTTTAATAGCGCTCAATTAGACAATTGCTTCTTAGCACATTTAAAATACAAACATATTCAGCATGAATGGATAAAGCACTAATTAACAAGAAATGATCATAAAAGAATAAATAAGAAAATAAGCACAAATTAACTAGAAACCATAATAAATAAAAGTCATCAGCGATATGTACAAGAGTTAGCTATTTTTGTTCTTGTCTTTGGGACTTTCATGCTTTTGTAATAGCACACATTTTGTCCATATTTTCTTAACACATATACATATACAGACCACTGTTTGACAAAACCAATAATTTGAATCCAGCCAAAATTCAGATTAGCATGGACACATTCCCAGTCTGATCAGGGTCTTCACTTTCTTCAGGTGGTTTGTGAAGACTCATATCAGACTAGGCAAATTTATATGTTCTTGGTAGTCATACATATATTTTGTCCCAGTTGGAACATTTTTAGAAGGGATTTTGTCCACCTTGCAAAAAAACATGGGAGGGATTTTGTCCACCTTGTAAAAATGTGCGGGAGGGATTATGTCCTAGTTGCAAAAAACATGGGAGGGATTTTGTCCACCTTGTAAAAAGTAGTGGGAGGGATTTTGTCCACCTTGCAAAAAACATGGGAGGGATTTTGTCCACCTATACAAAAATGAGCGGGAGGGATTTTGTCCGGGGGGGATTTTGTCCTACACTCAGATGGCTCTTTTGTTTACCTAAATGTTTGTGAAATATTCAAAAACCTTTGAAGTCTACCATTTTTTTTACAATTGAATTCTAATTGCATCTTAACTTAAGACTGTATTCACAAAAATGCAATCTGACAACAACAATTAACATTGTAATTGAAACCATGTTTCAATGAAATGCACCTGTTCATGAATAATACCACTTTACCTTTTCATAACTACTATCCAATAATGAGCTTGCCAATTTAGTGATAAAAAACAATTAAGCGCTTTTATATGATAACTTGCAAACAGCCTTTGAAGTTCTGTTATTTTATACATCTAAACTATTATTGTTTACCAAACAGGCAAGAACTAAATGCTTTTATTTCCTTTTTTTTTTCTTTTTTTTTTTATTGGATATATTCCACATTTTTTTTTTTCTCTTCCTTTCTTACCTATTACATATATTTATGTATACCTCTGTATTATTTATATATCTATTTTATATATATTATACTGCAAACTTAGGGCCGCACATCTGACTACCCTGTATAACTTGGGTTTTTCATCATTTCTAACCAGTCCATAGCCTTACACACGGCCCTAAGAGAGAGCAACATGAACTAGTATGCTCTCGGGTGAGACAGAGAAATCTCAATTCGCAGCCGAAATTGGCATTGATTCCTCTGCAGTTTTATGCCCATTTTCGATCTGGCGTTCAAAATTCTAAATTACAGTGCTTCAACTTTACTCAGGGGAAGGCACTGGCAGTTCAGAATGACTCACATTTCACTGAATCTGCCGCGTTTTGCAGCCCAGAAGCACTCAAACTTTACGTCCTGTTGTGGGGCAATGCTAACGCGCCTGACCATAGTGGACGTAAAATGCTTAAACTTTACAATACAATACAATACTTATCATCAAGCTATTACTGGAGGTGTGAAAAATGAATGAAACCTAAAGACCTAAAAACCTTCACTATTTTGGAGGAAAACAAAACAAAAAAACAACAACAAAAAACAACCAGTTACATGTAGTTGAAGTTAAGGTCTTAAGACTGATGAGTCATTGACCAAAATGCCCAGGACTAAAAGCCAGAAAGTTTTGCTAAGAGGCCACTTGAAGAAATAACATCTGAACCTGAAACTCTATCAAATTATCAACCTCCAGCAAAGAGACCAAAACTTCAAAATAGTTTCAGCAGCTATGCCTTTTCAACACTAAAATTATTCAATTGACCACTCAATATTTCAATCGTCCCATATTGACCACTCTGGGAGTATTGACTGGGACGGTTTTAACCGGTTAAAACCGCCCCTGGTTTTGACCGCCCAACCTTGCCCTGTGCAGGTTAAAGAACCCTACCATAGTTACATGATTACTGTGTAGGCTTTCATCCTGCAAAAACTGGAGTGTATGTAAAATACACCTGCCTAGAATGCCCGCGAGGGCGTATGGCAGTATATATAGAAAGAAAAAAGAAAGAAAGAAAAGAAGCATTCTATACAGCCATGTTTGTGCTTTCAAATTCCGACGTACTTGTACATGTAGTGACACTAGCTCATAATTTTGTGAACAAATACGTAGGGGAAGCATCCTAAGTCTGACTGCCTGTAATTGTTAAGATGATTGCATTTTTAGGAATTACAGACATTTGTGTCACCATTAAAGATCCAAACACTCTTTGACCGAGCGATAAAAAAAATGATAGTGTAGTCGCGAAAATACATGACATTGGTAATTCGTCAATTATATCGTCTTCGCCGTAACCCCGGTTTGCCTAAATGTGATATTTTACCGACTAATGTTAATCTGTTGATGGTTCATGCTTACATCAATCAGTAAACTAATTAATTGTAATCCGTATTATCAAAGGGATTAGCGCGGCGAGATTAAAAAGGTACATTCATTTTTAACACGTGCCGCAAACCCACCACTTGCAAAAATACCGTACCTGTCAATATGTGGCACGTGTGCTTTCAACACAAAAAGCGGCGCCGCATTTGAACTTTTACTGGTATTGCGTTAGCGGCCTAAATTAGCTTCTGATTTTCCCCGCTTCTGTAATTTTGGACGCGTGTTGCTTTAAAAACATGCATACATAAGAATCGGAGATAGTGAATTTTACGTGTACAACGGCAAAAAGTTGGCGTAAAATACGCAGAATCCTGCGTTTCCGAGAACTCTGAGGGTATTGTCAGAATGACATGAAAGTTTCCAGAATTACACGCTGCTATCTATATAGATCTGTCTTCATACACAGCAGCAACCGTTTGAGAGTGTTATGTGCAGTTTATAGAACTTGAACTAGACCGTTCAGAATACATTGGTTAAATAATGTCGTCTTGACGTTAGTTCAACAAAGGGTGTCTATTCGGAGATCACCACCAAGTGACCATGTAAGGTTTACCAGGGTTTCCATTGCTGGAGCGGGGGTAGTGTCTCTGACTAAATACGGTGTATAACACGTCTGTTCAACAATTCACATGAAGATTTAGCTGTTTAGCGGGTGGTGGGGGGGCTATATAGCCCTTTCAAGATTTGCACATATATCGAGCCGATCGTTTGGGTTGGCAAAAATGGGAGAACCAGGAGAAAATCAGGCAAAACTTGTCTTTCACACATGTTTTTTGAGCGGGATGCGAACCACCAATTAAGCGTGTGTAACTCAGGGAATAACCAAACAGAACTTGTCTCTAGCCACAAGTGAACTGAGCGGGGGCGCGAACCACAGCCATGAGCGACCTATTGAGAAAGAGTCAGCCCTCCTTACCACTAGGCAGCCTAGACCCGTTGAAAACAATGTATAGGTAGGGGAGACCGGGGCTAGTTGGTCCGAAAATTGCATTTTTTCAAATGCTGACATAAAATTAATATTCATTAGCTTGTAATACTTTTACATCATGCAACCAGTATCATCCATTCCCTACCTTATTTCATCGTTTCAAGTCCGGAAAAGACATATTCTGACAAATATAGCCGTTTTCCAAGACGAGGTAAAACGGACCAACTTACCCCACTATCGTGGTAAGTTGGTCCGAGTCGCGGCGTAAGTTGGACCGGCTGGAATTCAACGAGGAAATCACTAAGCAATGCTGTGTCGAAAAATGCCACTTTTGACATAAGATCTGAGAAATTACGTGGTTTCAGCAACAATGCAGCAGACCGCCGGGCGATAATCTTAACACAAATTCCTCATATGATCAGCCAACTGTGCATTTTGTGAGTTACCGCCGATTTGACTGGAAACTCCCATTTAAATGCCTTACCGTAGAGTTGGCCGGGGCTAGTTGGTCCTAAGATAATGATTTCAACAGCTGGGGCTAAAATGTATTTCTCAGAACCCTTTTTTTGCTATGTAACTTGTTTGATAATTTGCCGCTGTTTTTCATTCAGAAAATGCCAGGTTCTGATAAATACAAATGCTTTTTCGACGGACCAACTTACCCCGTCGCGAATGGACCAACTTACCCCAACCCTAGAGCCTGGTAGATCTTCACAAATGACAGGAGTGTCATTGAATTTAGAAACACCAAATACACTCATTTGAATACCTTAGATAAACTTGATTCAATAATTAAATATGTTGTTTTTTTTAGATTCCAACCTTTTTTATTTGCTGTTGTTTATGGTTAGACACATTCAATGACATATATATCTTGAGACCCACACAATCATGCCCCAGCCCCCTGCCCTGCCAAGTTCATGTCATCAACATCCAAAATATTGAGATACCCACGAACATATATATCTGATGCTAATACTTATTCAATGACACATACATGTACAGTGTGTCCCCAGGGGTCATGCAGGCATATTAGCTAAGCCAAAAAGGCGGGGGCATCTGGGTACTTTTTACACATTTCTATTGTTTTTTTTCGTTTTATTTAAATACATGTATGTTTAAACCCATCGCCTGTTTATCCAAATGCCAGAATTATCTAAACTCTTGAACTGATGGAAACAAAAATCTAACCCATTAACATGAAATAAGAATGTTCATTCAACCGTGAAATATAGGTCAACATCTCAAATGATCATTTGAGTTATATATCCTAATCAGTATGCTTGCATGGTAGCAGTTTCACCACTATAGGTTAATGTATACCGGTACCGAAGATATAAGAAAAAAAGAGAACTTTTCTGTAAAAAATCTCAAAAATGACCCAAGGTTCCTTAAACCATATTTTTCCCCCGAAAAGTGAATTTTGGTGAATAAACTACTTGTGACAAAACATAGAGTTAGACCTTCCCGTGTAATTTTATATAATAAAATGTTATGTATGGTACTATATTTCTACCTTTAAATGAGACACAAAATACATGTCAAAACTGTGTGGAGTTACCCCATCCACTTTAAAGAGCCTGTAACTCAGAAAAAACTGCTTAAATACCAAAACCACATATGTTCCAAACAATTAGGCATATGTATGAAGATATATATGTATATAAGTCAGAAATAAACAAAATCGTTAGGAGGCCAAAAAAAACCCCTAGGGAGACCCGTCCTTTCCTTTTAAATGTCTTTTACTTTTATTGAGATTTCTGTCAAAGCCTTGTAGATTTACCCAGAAAATTCTAACCGAGGATAAACCATATCATATCTACATGGAATAGCATTGCCAGATTTGTAACAAAATAATTAGACATAAAAGGCTACGACCCCTACCTTTGTTTATCTGTTTTCAGTCACTGGTCACAGTTCCTGGATGTGGCGAGGAAACACTATTCCATTGACACAATTTTGAGGTAGTTCCCTTGATTACCACCGTGTTCTTGTATCCAACCAGCTCATTGGTGTAGTTCTTAATGCAGGCGTCACACTGTCCCGAAAATGACACTAGGTGGCCATACGAATATGGAATTTTGAATTTCGCGCGAAGATCTCTCCGAACATGACCAACAGCCAATCTCTAGCCGAAGCAAGTACGATGCATACAGAAGTTCACACGATTGCATCCGAACCACACATGAAGGCAACACGAAGATGTGTTTTTTTATTACGAAGTTTACCCGCAGGCCAAACGAAGGCAACACGACGGCTTCACGACTCGTATTGAGAGTAAGATGCGTTCGAACTAGGCCCCAAAGACGACACGTGACCTCCCGATGTTATAAAACCTTCGGCCGACCGTTAGAAATTCATTTGATGATCGGAGAGTACACAGTACATTTCAACTCTCTTAAATTTGATTCAACTTAAAACCAATTTAAAATGCCACCCAAAGAGAAGACCACTTTTTCAGAGAGACTTGGTTTATAGGAAAATAAGATCTGCTCATCTTGTTCTCTAAGGTGCATCAAAAGAAGCAATGCTGCTGCCTTCTTTTTCCTGGTTGTCTCATCATCAAAGTATGCTATTCGGCAGGAACGGAATTGTGAACAATTATTATGACTGAAGCTTTGGGAGTTACACAAGCCTATGCTCTGCAGAGTTGCTCATCAGGAATGACTAAGGAAGATGCTCTGAGGTTGGCCTTTTATATGTCTACGTTACCATACACATGGGTATCGCTTGAGGTACTCAAATTCAGCTGTCTTCGTCGACACCGTGGTCCAATCTCAATGTCATCGTACTATAATACGATGGCTACACGAACTCATTGCGAGGGTTTCACGTAGTCGTATTGCCTTCCTAAGACAATCGGAAGACTTCTTGTTTCCCTCGTATTATCTTCGTGAGGCGTAAAATGCCCGAGAGCACCGATGATCACACGAAGAAAAGACGAATATGACACGATTTGACAAGATGCCCCCACGATGGCCTTACGATTGGCAAGATGGACAAACGAATTCAACACGAAAATGAACCTTCGCAAGGACTTCCGGCAATTTTTTGGCATGCCAAAGATTTTGCCGCCGCTCACGAAGTTGCTGCCGGAGCCTCAGAAAATCCACCGGCGATCATACGATGGCTTAAGATGTCCTCAGGAATGGCCCGGTGTTTTCACGATCAGAGCCGAATTAGAACATTTCCTTTTTCGTGTTTCCATCTGGTGTCAATTTCGGGACAGTGTGACGCCTGCATTACCCACCGTATGCAGGAAACCCCTTAAGGGGTACCTTGGCAAACAGTGCAGGCCCAGATCAGACGCCACAGAATGCGGCATCTATTCTGTGGCGTCTGATCAGGGCCTGCACTATTTGCTAACAGCATTTTCCATCAAAAATCGAATAAGAATGAAAAATAAGCCTAACACCCCTTATATGACAAATGGACTTGTCCAACATATAGCAATGGAAGACTGCACTAGCATACAATGGGTTAAAAACACATGTTACCTTTTCAGGACAACAAGCATCCTGTAACCAACTTGATAGCTGGTGATGGCTGCAAGAAATGGCTGTCTCACCCACAAGAGAAATCACAGAGTATAGAAGCTACATTCCAGCTAGATCACCTCTGCCAGATAACTTACCTAGACATTGGTAAAGATCACATACATCTACCATATTTATGTCCCCCACCACAGGTGAGCGGGACATGTTGTATTTGATGCGGGTCACGATTGTGTTAGCATCGACTTCGGCGGCGTAGCCCGTTTGAAGCACTATATCTCCTGAGCCTATGGATGGATTCTGACCAAATTTGCATGACTATATCACTAGGATGGGGGAAAATAGTTGTTAGGTTATGTTGACCGTTACCTCATTTTCAAAGGCACAGTCCCCAATAAACAGTCAATTTTGGGCCAAAAATGACTTGTCTGCACTCTCTCTCATGAACAAATCGATTAATTTTTGTCAAACATAGTACAATTTATCATTACAACATGCCGCAGATTTTTTTTTTTTTAGATATTGGTGACCTAGACCTTTTTTCAAAGGTACAGGTCCCCAAAGACCCTGAATATTGGCTTGTCTGCACCCAATCTCATTAACAAATGGATGAAATTAGTTCAAACTTGGTACACAATATCATTGCAACCAACCAAAGCTTTGATTAGAGTTTGGTGAACTTGACCTTACCAGTATTTTCAAGGGCACAGACCCCCAAAGACAGTGAATTTTGTCTTGTCTGCACCCTATTTCATGAACAAATGGTTGAAATTCAAACAAACTTGGTATACTATATCATTGCAACCTACCAAAGATTTGGTTAGATTTTGATGACCTTGACCTTATTTTCAAGGGCACAGGCCCAAAAATACAGTGAATTTTGGCTTGTCTGTACCTTATGAACGAATGGATGAAATTTTGTCAAACTTGGTACAATACATATATATCATGGCAACATACCAAGATTTGATTAGATTTTGATGACCTTATTTTCTAGGGCACAGGTCCCCAAAAACTGTCATTTTTGGCTTGTCTGCACCCTATCTCATTAACAAATGCATGAAATTTGGTCAATTTTGGTACAATACATGTATATCATTGCAGCCTACCAAAGATTTGATTAGATTTTGATAATCATGCCCTTATTTTCAAGGCGCCCCAAAACTGTCAATTTTGGCTTGTCTTCACCCTATCTCATGAACAAATGCATGAAATTTGGTCAAACTTGGTACAATACATGTATATCATTGCAACCTACCAAAGATTTGATTAGATTTTGGTGACCTTATCTCATTTAAGGATTGATGAATGTTGGTCAAACTTTGTACAATATTTAATTACAACCTACCAAATTGGATTAGATTTTGGTGATATTGACCTTTTTAATGACTATTTTTTCAAGGTCACAGTCTCCCGAAGACTGATAGGTTTTGGCCAAAAATGGCTTGTTTGCATCTTATATTTTGGTGTCCTTAACCTAGTTATTAAAGTCACATGGGTGTTTAAGTTACATGTATATTTATGGAGGGGTTCATTGTTTTCCTCTGAAAACAGTTCTAGTTACTCTAAATATTTGCACACCACTTAAGCCTGAGCAAACAGTGTAGATCCATATCTTACTGTTCCTAAAGGAGCAGTCAGATCAGGGTCTACACTGGTTGTTGCAGAGCAAAATTTGTAAATTTACACTTGACTATGTCTAAATTTTCACTTTGGCACTCATAAATATGAGCAGACAAGTGGATTTTTCTAGCCCTGGACAGGGTTGATAGGTTTAAGGTGCTTAATTTGCTGAGCAGACTTCACAGGTCATAAGTTGCCATGTTTACATACACCACAACCTCTTTATAACACTATTAATGGGGTCCAAACAGAAACCATGTTAGTCAAACAACCGTATTATATCCAAACAAAAATGTATAGATAATATAGAAAAATGACCATTTATGGTTATTTTTCTATATAATCTGTACATTTTTGCCATTTATGGTCATTTATCTATCTAATCTGTACATTTTTGCCATTTATGATCATTTTTCTATATAATCTGTACATTTTTAGGATTCATCTTGAAACTGTGTTATATCTAAAACCGTGTTATAAGGCCAAAACAAACTATATGTGTGGTTCCTATTACATGGTTTTCAAAAATAGGGTAGGTAGGTAGGTAGGAAAATTATTTTATTTTTTATTTTTTTTTCTCACCTTCTACGTTCTATACTATGCTACACAGTACACACTGCACTTATTTTTGTTATATTGTTTTGCTTTTGTTGTATAATTGTACTTGAAAACATTGTAAACAAATAAAAGAATAATAAATAATGCTTAGTTTTCATCCATATTGTCCTAATTGTTACAAAAATAAGGTAGTTCTTCAGTCAGAACAAAGTATTTTGATTGGACATCCTGTGCCTTTTACAAAAGGTCAG
Source organism: Lucinisca nassula (assembly GCA_963580285.1). Classification (NCBI taxonomy): domain Eukaryota; kingdom Metazoa; phylum Mollusca; class Bivalvia; order Lucinida; family Lucinidae; genus Lucinisca; species Lucinisca nassula. The sequence goes on from OY757022.1 coordinate 27,629,374, forward strand.
CCTTTGGGACTTGCTGTTCTAGTGAAGATTGCTTTATCTTGAATAGTGTTGTAACTGTTATTGTACCATATATACATTGAAGATAAATGTAAAAGTTCAAAAGATCAAGATGAAATGACAGAGTAAACGGATATCAGAAAGTTTCTTATAACGGCTTAATGCTGCAAATTAAACATCAAGCAATTAGCACCAGCAGAAACTATTTTATATAGTCTTTTCAAATCGTAGTCCTTGTGCCATTTGTGTCTGTCTTACTTGGTCTTAAAGCTGAACATGATAGATAGATAGATAGATAGATAGATAGATAGATCTCACAATGATTCTAAAAACAGGAGTCCAAAATCCTTCATTTTGAAAAGTTAAGTTCCTGATCTTGATTGCACAAAAAACATAAACAACATTTCTACACACATGTGTGCACTACATCATATAATTGCCTCTTTCATGACTTCAATCCAACTCAATAGAACCATGCCATTGAGGTGGTAGTAATAAGAAACCACAATGGACATGTATGTTCTTGAGCAGAGATTGGGAAAAAAATATATCCCCAGTTAAGTCTGCTTTCCCCTTTAACTAGGGGCATGCAAGGGTGAGCAGGGATAAATAAGTTCTGAATAGTTAGATCCCCCGGAAGCAAAGAATACACCAAATAAATGAAAATAGCAGACTCGGTTTTATTGAGTCTGTTCATCTCAATGTCGGGTAAAAGTCCTACAGCATTGGAAGCAACGTCTCCAAAATGACCTTTACAGTGTTGACGGGAACGTTAACCTCAAATCAAATGACCACAATATAACAACGTCATGCCTGTTTAAAGAATGGATATTTTAGACACTTTTTTTAGCAATAGATTGTTGCCTGTTTGATGGTTTACCGCTAATCCCGCTGTTTATTGTTCCAAATTATCTCACTTTAAGATTTGATGACCAGTGTACATGTAAGTGATACCAATTAAACGATTAGGTGTGAAAGGTTACCTGACCCGTGTTATCATGCGCATATGCGACCAGTCTGATCGGCGAGTGTCTAAACTTTCCGAGAAATGAAAAATTGTGAACAATAAATTCAGATCAGACTGTGCAGAACTTCCAGCTGATCGGAGTCTTTTCTGTGCGCGCATACGCATTCAGTGCATTTCTCGGAAAGCATATTCTGATGTCACCACCATATGACATCCTAGCTCATTAACTACCGTCTTTGTCGGACATATATTACAACAGGTTTAACTGCTTGCGGCACTCACGAAAAAAAAATTCTTTTAACGTAAGATCAGCCTGTACATCGAGCTCTTCGTTTGCTGCTCTCTGCATATCCCAGAAGCCATACTACAACAGGTTTGAACAAAGAGCAAAGACTGATAAGACTGCGCAGGCTGATCTGTGACTTCACCTGTCGCACAGTTTTACTGTCATGTTTTCCAAAAATTGGATGCGAAGACCGTGTGTGCAAACTATCGATGACGTGTTATTGAAAAACGCGGGAAAATTTCAGACTGCAACAAATGCACGTTCAAAATGACGGCGGGAAATTAAGCGCGGCATGACAAAACTATATATGTGAGACCAGCGAAGACTACGATCATCCTGCACATCTGTGGGTGCTTAGCTTTCTGTTCATGGAGATAGTGAAAATACTTGAGAGATTTACACAAGCTGTCTGCATTATTTATGTTTGTTGAAGCGTGCATACTTGTCTGATTATCGCTACAGGTGGTAAAACATGATTTGGATAATTTTTATTGTCACAAAAGTAATCTGATTATTGAGAGGGGTCATACCGTCACGATCTGCATACTGCAAGAAATGTGCGCCATTGTCCTTTTTTGCGTCCAAGACATGGATTTTATGCATCTTGCGCTTCCGAGTGAGTGAGTGAGTGTTTCAGTTTTACGTCCCACCAACAGCTAAGGTCATACGGAGACGGGACCTCGGTTTAAAGACTCATCCGAAAGTCTCTTGCGCTTCCGAAAACAAATTGCATTCAAAATTTGTGGGTCCCGACCGCTTCCTAATTTTGCCTCTCTTACCGGTACATGGAAAATACCTGTTGATCACAGGAGACAACAGACGTTTTACCCTCTGGTAGTAGTTTTTTTTCTTATTTATTTTGTTTCCGGTGGTGGTTCTATTGGCTTGCATGAACGGTCTTGAATGTGCTAAGTACTGGAGATTTTGGATTATAATTATGGGTTACTTCAAAGCGTCGGCTTCTTCAGAAGTAGCAACGTGCCATATCCCTGACCCATTTGAACTGTAACTGGCTAATTCTTATTGAATAGCACAGGCCACTTACCGTTAACTGACAGCTCGCGGCAATTGATAAAAAAAAACAGCTTTTAAATAGCGATGCTTACGATATGCATTTTTATTCTAGGCTCACGGTTATTTAGAGACAAACACGGATGTTTTTGATGTTTTTTTTTTTTGGCAGACGCACACCATTTTCAAGCGTAAATACGACCAGATTGTCCTTTAATGAAAGAGCTTTTTAATGAATATGTACTTAAATAATTTAACCATAAAAAATTGAAAGACCGTTTTTGCACATAAAATGTTTGGAATATTCATGATAGAAAAAATAATTAGGGTCGGCGGGAAAAAGCTAGGCACGGTCGGGTAACCGGAACCACACATATATTTTGTTTTGGCCTAATGAATCATGCTATAACGAGGTGGTGGTGTAGTTTGTTTACAGAGAACCCCAATAGTTAACTATAGGGACACAATGATGAATACATTGTCTCACACAATGTCACATGATCACTAAATGACATCAAAATGAACCATGAGTCTCTCAAATATGATTGGACGATGGGAATGTTATGACATCAATGGAGCTCTTCCGCTGTTACTAAGACAACTGCGTATGCAATTGTTTTCTTGTTTCAGTTTTAGTCCTGAAACCAGAATTTTCATCACATAATGAATGGAAAATAATGTATATACAATAATACATGTGCATTGTGCAGTAGAACTTTGATGGCTCGAACTTGGATGGCTCGTTTATTATGGCTGAGTCAAACCTGTCTAAGTAAAGAAATAGTGAGGAAAATCTTAGAGGATATTTTCATCTTTTAGCTTGCAAATGTATGCTGATTCTAATGAGTACACACAGCATACATTTATTATACCCCCGGCATACGAAGTATGATGATACGCTATTCGTATGCTATGGGGGTATAATGTTTTTTGTCCTGCCGTCCGTCCATCCATCCGTCCATGTGTCCGTTAAGATTCTGGTTAAAGTTTTGCGTCAAAGTTTCTAATGAGATGGTATCTTCTGAGCCCTTCGATAGATTTAGTTGATACTTACACTGAAGTTACATACTGGTCTAAAAATTTCATTGATGCATGTCCCACCCCCCACAGTGAAGTTGAGATCAAGGTCACAGACTTAGAAATTTTACATTTGGTTAAAGTTTTGCATCAAAGTTTCTAAGAGATTGTATCTTCTGAACCCTTCTGTAGATTTAGTTGATACTTACACTGAAGTTACATACTGGTCTAAAGATTTCATTGATGCATGTCCCACCCCCCACAGTGACCTTGAGGTCAAGGTCACAGACTTAGAAATTTTACATTTGGTTAAAGTTTTATGACAAAGTTTATAGATGCCTGTATGTTCTTAAGTCTAAGACAAATTCAGTTTATACTTGCATCAGTGTACCAGTCCAAACATTTTGTGATGTATGTCTCTTCCCCCACCCATGGTGACCTTGACCTCAAGGTCACAGACTTAGAAATTTTACATTTGGTTCAAGTTTTATGACAAAGTTTATAGATGCCTGTATGTTCTTAACGCTAAGACAAATTCAATTGATGCTTGCATCGATGTTACATACCAGTCCAAAAATTTCATTGATGCATACCCCACCCTGTTGCTTCAGTAACATTGATACCCCCCACCCCTTCAGTAACTTTGATGCCCTCACTCCCTTCGTCCATTTAGAAATTTTATGTTTGGTTTAGCTTTTTACAAGCACATTTATAGATTCTTATAGCTTCTTGACATCTTCATTCATATTGCATACAAGCTCAAAAGCTATATCAGTATGGCGCTGGCCGGGGGCATACGTGAGCCACTGGTCGCTTTCACTAGTTTTATAGAACATTGAAAAGATGTAAATCCTAATGTAAACCTATAGAAAACAGTGTAGTTCATACTTCCATGAACGCATCGAGTCACATGATTTTCAATGAAGTCAAGTGATGTCAGTCTAAAGCATTGTTCTCTACAGGCGTTGGTGACATGAACGCTCTTCCCCTCTTTGTAGAATAACAGCATGTAAATATTTTTCAGCTATAAAAGTTTGCCCTATTAGCATTTTTTCGCCCAGTGATGAGGGTCATAGAATGTAATTATAAAAAATAAACTTATTTTTTCTGCTTTTCATGAAAGTATGAAGGACAGCGGGTCGCTAACAAAGTTTACACGAACCCCTTTGGGGTTCATTTACTTTGCACCTGACCCACTGCGTTCATACTTTCATGATCAGCAGAAAAATAAAAATTCATTTCTTAAATGTAGTTTTTCTCAGCATCTTAAGGGTCAAGAATAATGAAGACATAACTTCTTTCAGGAAGTATTTGGTCTGCAACTATTGAGATTCAGGTGGGTAGGTCAGACTGGCCAGCCGGGAAGGAGTTTGAGACCCTAGTATATACCATGAGTTTGATGACACCTTCAGACTGCAGCTTCGGCAAGAACACAGTCAAGACTCAAATGTTCTCATCAGGTACTTTAACCCTTATCCTGCTGAATAAATTAATTTAGCCACACCCATTTCTGAATGTGAACCAATCAGATTACTTGATGTAATATTTTCCTACAAATTCATAAATTGAATGTCAAACAGTGTAGATCCTGATCAGATGGCTTCTTCAGAAGCCATCTGATCTGCATCTACACTGTTTGCAAAGAAAAGGGTTGTCATGAACAGCAGGATTAGAGTTAATCCTTATCATGCTGAATAAATTAATTTAGCCACACCCATTTCTGACTATCAGCCAATCAAATTACTTGATATGATGCTTTTATTCAGTTCACAATCTACATGACAAACAGTGCAGATCCTGATCAGATGGCTTCTTCAGAAGCCATCTGATCTGGATCTACACAGTTTGCAAAGGTAGGGATTGTCGTGATCAGTGGGATTCCCTTGTTCCCTTTATATATATTCCAGTGTTGCCTTGTTGACTGAAAATAGAAGGGCATGTTCCCTCTTTCCACAGAAAGTGATCAGTGGGATTCCCTTGTTCCCTATATATATATATATTTCAGTGTTGCCTTGTTGACTGAAAATAAAAGGGCATGTTTCCTCTTTCTGCAGAAAGTGATCAGTGGGATTCCCTTGTTCCCTTCACATACCTTGTTGATTGTAAATAAAATTGCATGTTTCCTATTTCCACAGAAAACCTGGGTAGCCCCCTTCACAATTGGAATAAGTAATGTGGGCTTCATCAGAGCTCAGTTTGAAAAAGAGACAGGATTCAATGGCTGAGTTTGGTCTGAAATGGGCATTGTTACCTAACCCATTGTTTGGGGAAACCCCTATAGGAGTAACTTGGCAAACAGTGCAGGCCCAGATCAGATGCCGCAGAATGCGGCATCTGATCAGGGCCTGCACTGTTTGCTTACAGAATTTTCCGTCAAAAATAGAACAAAAATGAAAATATATGCCTGACATCCCTTATATGACAAATGGACTTGTCCACCATATAGCAATGGAAGAGTACACTAGCATACAATGGGTTAATGTTACATTGAAAACAAAAATGCACAAAATTTCTAAGAGAACCAAAGATCCGTAGCTGAAAAAGCGGCAGCGTATTTGTGTTTGCATTTACTTAGCTACCTTTTCATATGCAATAATTGTTCATGCTCAAATGACATACTGAAGTGAAGAGCAGGAAATTCTGAGTGAGCAGGAAATTCTTGGAAGGCCCCACCTTCAAAGAAGTTGGAGGGGTATATTGCATCTGGGTTGTTGGTTTGTTTATCCATATGTTTGTTTATTCCTTACATTTTTTGATGCATAGAGTTTGGAACTGTGCATGCTTGAGTTTTGAAATTTAATGTTCATATTCCTCACGAAAAAAAATAGCTGAAACATATTTTTTTTCATCAGGATTATGTCCCTTTCCAGAGTTATGGCTCTTGGAAAAAAATAAGGATGACATCTTGTCAGCAAAATATCTCAAAAACTGTTGTAGCTAGAGCCTTGAAGCTTGACAAATACATTGGTTGTGAGGTGTAGATGGCCTGATTAACTTTCATATAAATTTTTGAAAAATTGTTCATGTAAATTTGGGCGTTTTAACCTTTCCAGCAAAATTCCTCAAAAATATTGGAGCTAAACCCTTGAAACTTTATAAATAGTGATGACCTGATAACCTCCTATATAAATTATGAAAAATACTGGCCCTTTATAAATTTGGGCAGTTTTATTCTGTCACAAACTATCTCAAAAACTGTTATTGCTAGATCCTTGAAACTTGGTGAATAGATTGATAGTGCTGACTGCTGTGTAGAAGACCCAATTAACTATTGAATAAAATTTAGAAAATAACCTTCATGAATTATGGCCCTTTGTAAATTTCTACATGTTTTGCTTGTCAGCAAACTACTGTAAAAAAAGCCAAAAAACGTTAGAAACAGAGCCTGTTATTGCACGACCCGCAGAAAAAGCGACCGACTGAAGTCGGTTGATTTTCTAAGAGTGCCCTTAAATCACTGTGTCATTCTGTCAGTCTGTCTGTCCGTCTGTAACCCGTTTGTGAAAATTGGTGATAGTGACTTAACCGCTTGGAATATTTAAACAATTTTTGGCATACTGATAGATATCAATGAGATCTAACCAATGAACTTGCGAAATATTACATTCCATTTAGTATAGCCTCACCGAGGCGAAAAATGTGAAAATTTTCGAACCGCTTCTCCTCGGAAACCGTTGGGCCGATTGAAGTCAAATTTCATATGGAGCCTCTATGGGTTGGGGGAAACCAAAATTTGCTCATGGGGTCCAGGTCACATGACCAAAATGGCCGCGAAGCCATATATGGTCTGTCTGTCTGTCTGTCCGTAACCCGTTTGTGAAAATTGGTGATAGTGACTTAACCGCTTGGAATATTTAAACAATTTTGGCATACTAATAGATATCAATGAGATCTAACCAATGAACTTGTGAAATATTACATTCCGTTTAGTATAGCCTCGTTGAGGCGAAAATTGAGAAAATTTTCGAACTGCTTCTCCTCGGAAACTGTTGGGCCGATTGAAGTCAAATTTTATATGGAGCCTCTATGGGATGGGGGAAACCAAAATTTCCTCATGGGGTCCAGGTCACATGACCAAAATGGCCGCCAAGCCATATATTGTAAAAACCCTTCAAAAATATTCTTCTCCAGAACCACTGGGCAGATTTCCACGAAACTTGATAAATAGCATCTGGGACGTAGGCCCATCATAAATTGCTAAAATGGTGACCCTGGGTTGACCTTGACCTTCTTTGTGCCTAGTTCAAACTTTGACACATATGCTTTTGTATTGGAAAAGTGAGAATGCATTTTATCCTGCAAACAATTCAGAATACAGTACTAAAGTATAAGGTATATTTTTGCTCCTTACGATAAGGCGCATTTATTGGGGGAACCATTTTAGGTCCAGGTCACATGACCAAAATGGCCGCCATACCCATATATGGTAACACTCATAAAGCTAAAAGCATCCGGCGGGTCGTGCACTTCAGCTGAAACACTGGTTTGGTGTTTAAATTGCTAATGATAAGTAGATGACCTGATTGACTGTTGAATAAATTCTGAAAAATATGTCACGAGTTATGGTCCTTTGTAAATTTAGGCATTTTTACCTTGTCAGCAATTGGCCTTTGCCCATCGGGGCATGAAGAAATAGATGGGCTGCATCATGCTTCCACGTAGAGCTGAATCTGACTGCACACGAGTACTGGTAAACCTCTTAGAGGATCTAAGCCTGCCCAGGCAAAGCGGTGCGAGTTTGACTGTCCATGCTTATAAACCCTATTGGTTTCATTGGGCGACAGGGCTTGAGATGTCATTTCATCTCAGTGTCGGGTAAAAGTCCCACAAAATGGGAAGGCAACATCTCCAAAATGACCTATGTTGTGTTGACAGGGACGCTAAACCGCAAATCAAACAAAAAAAAACCTTGTCAGCAAAATATTTGAAAAAAAAAAATTCGTTAAAGATAGAGCCTTGAAACTTAATGGTTAGATTGCTATTGATGAGTACATGACAATAAACTTTTGAATAAATTCTAAAAAATGCTTCATGAGTAAATTGCCAATTTAGGCGTTTTTACCGTGTCAGCATACATGTATCTCAGAAACAGAGCTGAAGGAATAGGCGTAGTGATGAGTAGATGACCTGATTAAACCTTTTTACCAAATGGAATCTTCCTCCTTATATATAGCAGAAGTTCATTTAAAAATTCTGGGGTGTCAGGTTAACGGTTGTGTTTTCTTCAATTTTTTTTTTGAAAATAATTGAACTTTTAGCAAACAATGGAGGCCATGATCAGAAGCCACAATTGCGGCATCTGATCTGGGCCTGCACTGTTTGCCAGGGTACTCGTTTTGGGGTTTCCTATTCTAAATGGGTTAACTTTTGAATTAATTTTGAAAAATAGTTAATGAGTTGTGACCCATAGTACATTTGGGCATTTTTAGCTCAACTGAGCAGGAAGTGCTCGAGGTGAGCTATTGCGATCACCCTTTGTCCATCCTGCGTCGTCTTCGTCAACAATTTCTTTAAAATGACATCCCCCCTTGAACTATTGAACCAATTTCCACCAGTCTAAACAGGCCTCCTTGGCCTAATGGATAATCTCAGGTCGAAGAAGTCATGTAAATTGTCTCCCTTTGAAAAATGGCAGAGAATTTGTCAGGTGCCAAATGGAATCTTCCTCCTTATATATAGGAGGGGTCTTTTCCAAAATTCAGGGGTGTCAGGTTGTGTTTTCTTCAAATTTCATGAAAATGGCTAAACTTTTTGCAAGCAGTGTAGGCCCTGATCAGATGCCGCAGAATGACACCGCATTCTGCGACGTCTGATCTGCGCCTGCAATGATTGCCACTTACCCCTGTTGGGGTTTCTGGTACCAAATGGGTTAAGATCCCAATCACAACAATTGTCGTCAGCGTTGCAAACATTGTGGACCCAGATCAGACTGCTCCGGGTGCACACTGCCTATATGCATAAATATGTTCATAATTTTTGTAAGAATACAGCAGATGACACTAACAGACAACATTTTCAGATCCAGTTTTTTATGGCATTTTAAGGGGAATGGATACACCTTCAGGGGAGGCAACTCTTGCAAAAGTATTTTTGTCTCCCATGTCAATAGGGGTCAACTGTTAAAGGAAAGAATTTCTCCTGAGGAGCAAATTCTTTCCTTTAAGAATAGACCCCTGTCTTAGTGGGACAGGGCTTATAGAAAGGCGAACAGGAAGCCCCGAAAGTTGTCTCCCTTTGAAAAATGGCGGAAAAATCAGCCAGGTGTTCAAATTCCCTTTAAGGGTTAAGATACCTTGACCTGTTTGCATTTCTTGTAAAATAATTTTTCTGTTTAGATTTGTTTTGCCCAGCAGTTGCTAAGCAACAGTGGGATAGATTGAAAGTAATCTGTAAGCAGCCGTATAAGAAGCATGTCCAGTTTGGGCTGTCCTTCATCAGAGTTACAACTACTGGTTCCACTCCCGCTGATAGGAAGGAAACCTGTAATGCACAGCAGACGACATCTGTAAAGTCCATACAAAAACATTTCTTTGGAAAAGTGCCAAATGGGTGAGTAAAATTTCCCAGTTGCTTTTTAGCTCACCAGAGCTGAAGGCTCCTGTGGAGCTTATAGGATATGCACATATATATTCTTATTTCTTATGATAAGACGCTTTCAGTGACACCAACTTGGGGTCCCCCGGGATGTGCCGGGGCCATGTCCCACAACATCCATTTCATAAAGGCCACATATCTCAGAATCCATTCAGATCCCACACCTTAACCATATACAGGGCTTTAGATAATTTTTTTTTCCAAAAAGTACAGTACTCGTCTTTTTTTAAAAAAAGGAGTAACGAGAAATTTTTAAAGAGTACTTACAAATAAACCAAAAAACTTTATTTTGCATCCTCCACACAATGTTAATATGGCCTGATTTGTGGCCAGATGTACTGTTTGTTTTCTTATAGATACACATATTCAATATCTGTGATTATTAGAAAACAAGCAGTAAGCCTGGCCACAAATCAGTCAAAACAATGCCATATTGAAATCTCATCTGAGCAGTTTGTTAACGGAGCAATATAGCTTTTGGGGTTCAGTTCTCTTGGAGGATAGCAGGACCTTTAAATGGCTGATTATTGTGGCCAAAGAGTTTTGGGGGCGAAATAAAAGAATATGAGCTTCACTTTATTGTCAGATATGGAGTGAAACTCATATTCTTTAAATTTTTATTCCTTTTCCAAACCATATTCTCAATTTCATCATATATTGTCCACCCTTCGATCGTGGAAGTTTGAATTTTGGACCCATCGTGTTTCCTTACGCTATTACAATCAGAATTAGTTAATGGGTCATTAATCTGTCAGGCCCTTTTTCACAACAAGTGCAGCAGAGACAGGCTTCTGATCATAAGGATTGTCTCTGAATTACTTTCAGCCCTTTTTGTAGGCTGTTTTGGAGGTCGTCGTCGTCTCATGCTTTGTCAATATTCACGCTACTTTCGGTTTAGAACGGGTTGTAATGATTGTAATCAAGGTGGTGGACGCCATTTTTCGTAGTCGCAGCAATGGTTTCAGCCGTTTACCGATCGGCTTACGCTACAATATTCGGTGCGCTTTAATCATTGACCGAAACAAAGGGATGCTATTCAATTCATTCGAATATCCTCTACAGTTTTCTTTGACTTTGCAAACAACGGGCGGAAAAACAAAATACGCTCTCGAAAAATATTAAATGCATAATGCTTATTTGTTTTTATGCCCCCGCATCATATGATGCCGGGGGCATATAGTTTTTGGGTTTTCCGTACGTGCGTACATGTGTACGTCCATCTGTACGTGTGTGTGTACGTACATACGTACGTGATCCTGTAACCTCAGGTTAAAGTTTTTGTAACAGGTAGAGCCTGATTTATGAATGGCATTTGGCGGGGGCTTCCGTGTCCTATGGACACTTTTTCTAGTTCGTACCTGATACGCAGCAGATTTGAAAAAAAGGAGTATCCTCCCAAATATTTTCGTAATTTACGCTGTACGCAGCCTTATCTAAAGCCCTGCATATATAATTCAGTAACACCAACCTAGGGTTCCCCCAGGATGTGCCGGGGCCATAACCCACCCCCTCCACTTCATAAAAGGCCCGATATCTCCGAAACCATTCAGGTCCCCACCCCTAAACCCTACATCTTCTTCCTTATGATAAGACACATTCAACAATAGCAACCTAGGGGTCTCACAGGGTGCATCTGGGCCATTTCCCACTCGTCCACTTCACAAAAGGCCAAATATCTGAGAAACTGTTCAGTGCCCCACCCTTCAACCACATATGTTCATGTTCCTTGTGTTAAGACTCATTCGATGACTCCTAGGGGTGCCCTGTGTAATGCTCCACCAACCTAGGGTCTCATTCAGTCACACCAACCTGGGGTCTTTTTGTGCTGGGGCAATGTGCTGGGGCCATGCCCTGCCCCTCCACTACATCAGAGGTCATATATCTCAGAAACCACTCAGATCCCTACCCCATAATAAGCATATATATTGTTGTTCCTTATGATTAGACACAATACATTCAGTCACACCAACTTGATGGGGTGGAGCTGGTCCACAGGAGCTGTTTCTCTCCCCTCCCCTTCATAAAGGGGCCTCATATTAGACTTTATGATAGGTAGATTAAGATCATTTCATGATAAATTACATTGCTGCCAGTGGGCAGTGTCCACCTGAGCTCTGGTGAGCATAATGGCCCATGTGCCTCTTGTTAAGGCATGTGACTGATTAATTTCAACACATAGAGTAGATGGATGCTTTTACATTTTACACCCCTTTCAATTCTGGCGAAAGAATCTTCACTGTACTGGTTAACCACTTACTTATAAGCCTGCCCAGGAAAAGTGTGGATAGGTAAACTGACCGGCTCAAAAATGACCTAAATAGTGTTGACTGGGCCATTAAATCCTGACACAAACAAACAAACATCCCTTGTATATCAGTCATATCAAAATCATGTTCAGTGGAACCTCCCATTTCATACCACACTTCAAAGTGTTTAGGACCACCGTATTTTACTCTTTCACTAACATAACCCTACTACTACTGTACATCTTCGGGAAGCATTTTTCGGTGTCACCGATTCTCTTGTTGTTTCTCATTTCTCCATTTAAATACATCACACAAACATGTTTTTGTTTGTTTGATGTGAGATTTAACGTCCCTGTCAACACTGTAAAGGTCATTTTGGAGATTTTGCTTCCAATTTTGCGTGACTTTAAGCCAACATCGAGATGAAATGACATCTCAAGCCCTGCCGCCCAATGAAACCAATAAGTTTTTAATGCGGGCGTCACACTGTCCCGAAAATGACACCAGGTGGCCATACGAATATGGAATTTTGAATTTCGCGCGAAGATCTCTCCGAACATGGTCAACAGCCAATCTCTAGCCGAAGCAAGTACGATGCATATAGAAGGTCACACGATGGCATCCGAACCACACACGAAGGCAACACGAAGATGTTTTTTTTTAGTACGAAGTTTACCCGCAGGCCAAACGAAGGCCACACGACGGCTTCACGACGTCGTATTGAGAGTACGATGCGTTCGAACTAGGTCACGAAGACGACACGTGACCTCCCGATGTTATAAAACCTTCGGCCGACCGTTTGAAATTCATTTGATGATCGGAGAGTACACAGTACATTTCAACTCTATTAAATTTGATTAAACTTAAAACCAATTTAAAATGCCACCCAAAGAGAAGACCACTTTTTCAGAGAGACTTGGTTTATAGGAAAATAAGATCTGCTCATCTTGTTCTCTAAGGTGCATCAAAAGAAGCAATGCTGCTGCCTCCTTTTTCCTGGTTGCCTCATCATCAAAGTATGTTATTCAGCAGGAACGGAATTGTGAATAATTATGACTGAAGCTTTGGGAGTTACACAAGCATATGCTCTGCAGAGTTGCTCATCAGTAATGACTGAGGATGATGCTCTGAGGTTGGCCTTTTATATGTCTACGTTACCATGACACATGGGTATCGCTTGAGGTACTCAAATTCAGCTGTCTTCGTCGACACCGTGGTCCAATCTCAATGTCATCGTACTATAATACGATGTCTACACGACGTCATTGCGAGGGTTTCACGTAGTCGTATTGCCTTCCTAAGACAATCGGATGACTTCTTGTTTCCCTCGTATTATCTTCGTGAGGCGTAAAATGCCCGAGAGCACACGAAGAAAAGACGAAGATGACACGATTTGACAAGATGCCCCCACGATGGCCTTACGAAGGGCAAGATGGACAAACGAATTCAACACGAAAATGAACCTTCGCAAGGCCTTCCTGCAATATTTTGGCATGCCAAAGATTTTGCCGCCGCTCACGAAGTTGCTGCCGGAGCCTCGGAAAATCCACCGGCGATCATACGATGGCTTAAGATGTCCTCACGAATGGCCCGATGTTTTCACGATCAGAGCCGAATTTGAACATTTCCTTTATCGTGTTTCCATCTGGTGTCAATTTCGGGACAGTGTGACGCCTGCATAAGCATGGGCAGTCTGACTTGCACCACATAGCACATGCCTTGATAATTTTGACCTCCTTGAACCCTACTTTTATATAGTAAAACTGGGGTTTACAGGGGTAAACCTTATTTTCTAATTTCTGTTCTAAAATCAATGAGGCGGTTCTAACCTGTACCCACAATCTATATTTTGAGCAGAAATTAGAAAAATGTCACAATTTTTCCTCTTTAAATTTTGCATTTGCAATGTATTTGTATAGAAGTGTTTTCATAATGTATATTTTTGTTATTCGGGTGATTTCAACTAGTATCCACAATGTAATGTTTCTTTTTTATACCCCCGGCATACGAAGTATGCTATGGGGGTATATAGTTTTCGTCCTGCCGTTCGTCTGTTCGTCCGTCCGTCTGTCCGTGTGTCCGTCTTTCCGTCTGTCTGTCCGCACCAACGAAACGACATTTAGGGGGCAAAAAATTTGGACAGTTTGACACTTAAGTATATATTCGTGAGTCCAAATGGGGTTTATTCCGTAATTTTGGTACTTAAGTGGCAAAAATTCGCTGTTAGGTGGCTTGCCGCTTAAGAGAATTTGCCGCTTAAGTAGTCAATATGCCGACGCCTAGCCACTTAAGTATCCGTTCGTGAGAACGTGCGTCCTTCCGTCCGTCCGTCCGTCTGTCCGTCCGTTAACATTTTGGTTAAAGTTTTACGTCAAAGTTTCTAAGAGATTGTATCTTCTGAACCCTTTGATAGATTTAGTTGATACTTACACTGAAGTTACATACTGGTCCAAAGATTTCATTGATGCATGTCCCACCCCCCACAGTGACCTTGGGGTCAAGGTCACAGACTTAGAAATTCTATGTTTGGTTAAAGTTTTACGCCAAAGTTTCTAAGAGATTGTATCTTCTGAACCCTTTGATAGATTTAGTTGATACTTACACTGAAGTTACATACTGGTCTAAATATTTCATTGATGCATGTCCCACCCCCCACAGTGACCTTGAGGTTAAGGTCATAGACTTAGAAATTTTACATTTGGTTGAAGTTTATGACAAAGTTTATAGATCCCTGTATGTCCTAAACTCAAAGACAAATCCAATTGATACTTGCATCGATCTTGCATACCAGTCCAAATATTTCATTGATGTATACCCAACCCTGCTGCTTCAGTAACATTGATGCCCCCACCCCTTCATTAACTTTGATGCCCTCAATCCCTTGGTCCATATAGAAATTTTATCTTTGGTTTAGCTTTTACAAGCACATTTATAGATTCTTATAGCTTCCATATTACATATAATTAAGCTCTAAAGATAAATTAGAGGGTGGCGCTGGCCGGGGGTATACGTGACCCACTGGTCGCTTTCTCTAGTTATAAATATATATATATACATGAGATACATATATTAAAGGGAAAAATACAGTCAGCCCTCTTTATACCAACATTCAAAATAACAACAAAACTTGTAACGACATTTTAAATGAAACAAATCTTGAGCTCAAGATAAGTAGATTAATAGAGATATTCAAGAATATTGTAATTATTTAATACAACAGGCCTCTGTAGTCTAGTGGATAAGAGCGCTGTATCTTACTCATTAGGTATCTCACCGCTGTGGTTCGAGCCTCTCTGCAACGGAAGGTCAGTGGTTTTTCTCCGGTTTTCGCCCACCTGATTAATGTTTGGCTGGTTGTGAGTGAAATAATCTTGAAAGGGCCGTAAAACCAAACTAAAAAAAAAATATATATATATTTAATACTCTTAGGAACAAATGATGTGGACATTTGCAAGAATCGCCTTGGCAAATGTTGTGGCTATTTGTTAGAATCGCCTCGGTCTAACAAATGTCCACATCATTTGTTTCTGGGAGTAATTAAGCGAGAAATTTCTTTATCACCTATTATACTACTCCTTATTGGGATTCTTTGTAGCGGCAAATTGTTAGGGAACAAATACACTGTTGAATTTTTTTATCAGTTACCCCCTATATTAATTACATTGTAACACCCTGACCTGATAAACATATGCTATCCCAGGACAAGTGAGCTTTATCCGATCAACATGACATTGTACTTATATGAACTGGACTGCTGGAAAAATTGGCAAAAATTTAAGTGTACAATGAGATTAACTGATAAATAGAATACTAGCTTTGTGTCATTTGATATCAAGTTTTTCAGGCTCTGCTTCGAGAACGCATGCAGAATAGCTCGGCAAGCCTCGCGATTCTACAAGCATTCTCGAAGCCTTGCCTAATAAACTTTATATCAAATGACATGAACCTGGTATTCTCTATAAATTCATAAACCTTCCATTTTATATGAATTCAGTTTATCGTCCCCACATGGAACCCTGAAATCCAAGTTGCTGAAGATTGCTGGCACTGCAGAAAATGGTGCAGAACATGACGGCTCTCTGTCAAGACCTGCCAAACTAGTGTTGGCAGCATCAGGATCAAAACCTAAAGTCTTCTCTTCGGAGATGAAAAGTCCAGTGACTGAGAGTCGTGGGATGTATTCCAGTCATATGGAGAAGAAATATACGCCAAAGGTATTAATAAAATTTGTTTGACATTCTAATATTTAATTGATAATTGTAACAATAACTACAGCAAAATTCCGCTATTAAGACCACTTAAAATTATGACTGAATCTGCTTTTAAAAGCATATCGAGATGGTTTCAGTTATTCTCTGTGTTTTCTACACCCAGTGTCTTCTATTCAGAGACCACCTTTTGGACTGTTCAAAAGTGGTCTTTCAGACCACTTTTGAACAGTCCCAAAGATGGTCTTAATATAGGAATTTCACTGTATATCTACAGTATCGCTCGGGTTAAAAAAAAAGACTAGAGTGCTCAGTCGATGGCACGCCATCGCAAATCCCCATGCTTTGAGCGGAGCCAAATATAGCGCTGCTCTTGCATGCCCTCATCATGTAAGGAAGCCATGTACCAAGTTTGGTTACATTCTGGCAAGTGGATAAAGAGGAGATAGCATGACGGACAGATGAGCCTACAGAGGGATGCGTTTACAATATCCCAAAATGCTTAAGCTTGGGGATAATTTTTATTATATCACTTGGCTGGAGTGCCAATTTTACAAACCACAATTTTTGTCTTGAGTGTTTTGGAGTAAATTCTAACCCAGCACGCCTATATAGGCAATGCAGGGCTTTATCCAGGTATTTTGGGAAAAGGCCTCTTGGCAAAATACCAAAATTGGGAACACAATTTCTTCAGAGAAATGCCAGGACGATGAATTTTGCTCATGATAGTCTCATGAATTTGATAATGAAGCAGTGCAATACAGCTGTAGCTTCACGGTGGTGAATTATCATCTTGACTATCCAGTGTTAACCTCTGATGTTAAGTATTGTTTTCTCTGTTCCTTTTGTGGCTTTTTATTTTTTTCATTTTTGGGGGGAAAAAATGGTCAAATTGGAAAAAATTTAGGCTATTTGGCATTGGGAATGGGGCCGAATTTCGGCCCTGCTGAACAGGCAGAAAATGCCCTGCATTGGGAAGGAACTGCATTTTATTATGCAACAAATCATGGTAGGGAAGAGCTTGGCGATTGACGTCATTAAAAGCTGCCAATTTATGATGTCATACATAGATTCTTTGACGTTAGACAGTGTAACGTCACTTTCTCGCACCAAAAAAGTTACAAAAGTACATTAATGCATGCGTTACAGTCAATAATTTTTACGGGATTTCTTTTGACAATGGCGAAAAGTTGCGAGAATCTGAAGGAAACAACAACATTATTGCCGATTATCATTGTGTTAGAATCGAAATAGATCAGCTCTAGCCAGTGATTTGTTGGTTAATAAATCACAGTTTGCCAGTCAATTGTAAGGAGACAAATCATGCACGCTACGCGCGTGTGATTTGATCTATTTTACCTCCAAACTGATTTATTACTCAACAAATCACAGGTAGAGCTGATCTATTTCATAAACATACCAAACTATGCACACGGATCTCAGACCACGCATCAAGATTTATATCAACTCCAGCATTGACCCCAGTGTTCAGATTCATTTCTCAAGCACTGTTAGAAAGATTCTTTATATATCTTGCATAATCCATATTTCAAATGTGTTGTAATATAATGTTATTAATCAAGTAATCGTATTGGCCCGATACAGCAGACCTCGGACCTGAAACTGGGCCAATACAAAATTACTTGATTAATGACAATTTTATTAATTGACGCAACTAAAAACATGATTATTAATTTCTGACCTCCTGTTAATATTGGTTGACCTGGTGTTAATACAGGATGGTCAATTCATAATGAATAATATCATAAGGAGATGTGTACATTACCAGATACTCATCTCATTAAGTTAATACACATACACATGTATGTGGTATAATGCTGTCTTTCATGACTGTAAAAATATTTTTTTTAGCTCACCTGACCAAAGGTCATGGTGAGCTTTTGTGATCATGCTTTGTCCGGTGTTGTAATTCTTTGTCCGTCTTGTGTGCGCAAACTTTTCTTGTGAACTCTTAAGAGGCCACAGTTTTGGTACAATCATCCTCAAACTTGCTCAGAATGATTATCTTGACAATGTCTGGGTCAGGTTTGAATATGGGTCATGTCGGGTCAAAAAATAGGTCAGTAGGTCAAATCGTAGAAGAACGTTGTAAACAATCTAGAGGCCAAAGTTTTGGGCCAATCATAATCAAACTTGCATAGAATGATCATCTTGGCAATATCTTGGTAAATTTTGAATATGGGTCATGTCAGGGCAAAAAGTAGGTCTGTAGGTCAAATCATAGAAAAACATTGTGAACACTCTTGAGGCCACAGTTTTGGCCCAATCTTCATCAAACTTGCTCAGAATGATCATCTTGACAATGTCTGGGTCAGGTTCGAATATGGGTCACGAGGGGTCAAAAAGTAGTTAAGTAGGTACAATTGTAGAAGAACCTTGTGAACACTCTGGTGACCACAGTTTTGGTCCAATTCTCAGAATGATCATCTTGACAAATACACTGTAGATCCAATACTTCACGGTCCGTTATTTCGCGAAATCCTGTATGTCATGAATTTTCCCAAATTTACCATGAGCAAAAAAAAAAAACCCAAAAAACATCCAAATCGGTATATATGTCGCGATGTTAGTTTGCAGAGACTCTGATATAATCGCAGTGGTAGTTTGCCGAGACACCGAAATAAATGGCAGTTGTAGTTTGCCAAGATGCCGCTTATCTGTTCACACTAAACTAAATGGCTTGTTTGGTGCTGACGTTTTCACAGTTGGAAGAAAAAATATAACCGACTGTAATTCCCGTATTGATTTCTCGCACATATCCAGACGCGAAATCACTTCAGTTCACACATTATGACCAAATAATCCAATTAGCATTAATTAGTACAGGTATTGGCAAACAATCCTGCACTTGTCATAATCAGTGTTATAATTGAGTAATCTACTCAATGCTCAATCAGACAACGATGTCCATACAAATACACGGGGTATTTGCAATCATGCAGTGCATCCTGATCGTGATCTATCTCGCCTTCCATGTGAAAATAAAATGAAAGAAATCGAAAGATAATAAAATGATAGTTTTTTTGTTGTATTGTTTTTGAGCCCGCGGCAGATGGTAAATCGTTTTTTTCCAACCGCTACTTTTAACCAATCCGACCTCTGGCAAGTGAAGGGACACAACTCAAATTGTCTTATCGCTTAGGATATGTAAATCGCAGCCCTTCGGCCTTCACTGTTACAGGAAACCAATACAGGGAACCAGTACATCCAAAATGGCATTGTCTTTTGTCATTTCAGCGATCACGTTTTCAAATGCAGTTTATCAGCTGTTCTCGAATGTAAGTTAATTGGTAGACATAGTCTCCATTGTTGATTCTGTCATTGAGTAATTCTGAACCTACTTTAATGATGAAATGTTGCCGACAACATTACTGACAGCCATTTAGTTTGGCTTGATAAGCGACATCTCACCAAACTGTCACCATGACTTGCATCGGTATCTCGGTAAACTACCATCGTGACTTATATCGCGATCTGGATATATCACCCTAGCGGAAGTTGGACCCCAAATACTGCAATATATTGGATCTACAGTGTATCTCGGTGAAATTGGAATATGGGTCATGTCGGGTGAAAAAGTAGGTCAGAAGGTCAGACCATAGAACAATCTTGTAAACACACAGAGGCCATAGTTTTGGTCCAATCATTATCAAACTTGCTCGGAATGATCAGCTTTACAATATCCTGGTCGAGTTTGAATATGGGTCATGTCGGCGCAATAACTAGTTCAGTAAATGAAATCATAGAAAAACCTCGTGAACACTCAGTTTTGGTCTAATCTTCATCAAGCTTGCTCAAGTTTGAATATGGGTATTGTCGGGTCAAAAACTAGGTTAGTAGGTCAGATCATAGAAAAACCTTGTTAACACTCCAGAGGCCACAGTTTTTTGTCAAATCTTATTCAGACTTGCCAAGAATGTTTACCTTGACAGTACCTATGGATAATGTTGGATCAAAAACTAGGTCAGAAGGTAAAATCATAGAAAACCTTGTTTAACATTCTAGAGGAACAGATTTTTTGTTCAAGCTTCATCAAACTTACTCAGAATGATCACCTTGACAATATCTCGGTCAAGTTCAAATATGGGGTCAAAAAGTAGGTCATTAGGTCAAATCTTAGAAAACAAATCTTAGAAATAATTTCTTGGGTGACCCTCCACCCAAATTGCTCAAACTGTTGGACAGATTGACAAGATGGCTGCCACAGCTAAAAATAGAAAAATCTTTAAGACGACATCTGAGCCGATGGATGGAATTGAAATAATTTCGCAGATGTTACTTGGGTAACCCTGTACAATAATTGCTCAAACTGTTCTGTTCTGATGAACAATATGGCCACCAGAGCTTAAATGAAAAAAAAAATCTTACAAGAGTTTTCCTCTTGAACCAGTGGATCGATTTTGAAAGAATTTCATAGGAATGTTCCTTAGGTGACCTTCAACCAAAATTGCTCAAACTTTCCCCACTCCTATGAACAAGATGGCTGCCAGTTCCAAAAAATAGAAAAACGTGTAAATGACTTCTCTTCAAATGTTGGTTAGATTTTGAAATAAAATTCACAGGAATCTAAGAGCAACCCTCTTTCCATATTGCTCAAAGTGTTCCACTCTTCTAAACAAGGTGGCTGTCAGTGCTTAAAATATATATATATATAAAAAACTTTAAATGATTGTCTCCTAAATGAGTGTATTGATTTATAAATGATTTCATAGGAATGATTTTGGGTACCATCTGTCAAAATTGCTCAAATCGTTCTACTGATCTGCTGAACAAGATGGGCGCAATAACTTAAAATGGAGACTTCTTCTTGTACAAGGAAACAATTTCATAGGCCATGGGTGACCCTCTGACAAAATTGCTCTAAATCCTTTTGCTCCCCTGAACATGATAGCAAGCAGAGATAAAAATAGGCAAATCTTATAATGACTTCTACTCCTAAACAGCCAGACTGATTTTGAAATAATTTCACAGAAATGTTTGTTGGGTCACTGTCAACCAAAAGTGCTGAAACCCTTCACTCCACCTTATATTACCTACCATATGGATGAGGTGAGCGATCCAGACATGGCCCTCTTGTTTCAGATGAAAGTTTTATGTTCCTGGTAGCAATAGCGGGGACATATCGTTATTGTTTTTACCCTGTCTGTTTGTTTGTTAGTTTGTTTGTATGTGGACAACTTTAACGTTGGTCATAACTTTTGAACCGTTTGAGATAGAGCATTCATATTTGGCATGCAGGTTCCTTGTGACAAGAGCTTCACATTCATGCAAAACATTTTGACCTGTGACTTTGACCTTGACCTTTGACCTACTTAAAAGAAAAAAATAATATTGGTCATAACTTTTGAACCGCTTTGAGATACAGCGTTCATATTTGGCATGTGACGGGCCTCCGTGGCCTAGTGGATAAGAGCGCTGACTCTTAGTCATTAGGTCTCTCACCGCCGTAGGTTCGAGCCTCGCTCGGGCCACGTGTGAGACGCCAAGTTCTGCAACGGAAGGTCAGGTGGTTTTTCTCCGGGTACTCCGGTTTTCGCCCACCTCTGATTAACGATCGGTTCGATATGAGTGAAATAATCTTGAAAGGGCCGTAAAACCCAAAAAAAAAAAAAAAAAAAAAAAAATATTTGGCATGTATGTTCCTTGTAACAAAAGCTTTACATTCATGCAAAAATTTTGGACCTGTGTCCGTGAGCTTTGACCTACTTAAAATAAAAAAATAACATTTTGGTCATTACTTTTGAACCTTTTGAGCTAGAACCTTCATATTTTGTAGGTTCCTTGTGACAAGCGCTTTACAGTCACGCAAAACATTTTGACCTGACCTTGACATTTGACCTACTTAAAAGTTAACATTGGTCATAACTTTTGAGATAGAGCCTTCATATTTGGCATGTAGGTTCCTTATGACAAGAGCTTTACATTCATTTAAAAATTTTGACCTGTGACCTTGACCTTTGACCTACTTAAAAGAAAAAAAAACATTTTGGTCATAAGTTTGGAACCGTTTGAGATAGAGCTTCCATATTTTCGCATGTAGGTTTCATGTGATAAGAGCTTTACATTCATGCAAAACTTTTTGACCGTGACCTTGACCTTTGACCTACTTAAAGAAAAAATAAAATTGTTCATAACATTAGAACAATTTAAGACAGAGCTTTCATATTTGGCATATAGGTTCCTTGTGACAAGAGCTTTACATTCATGCAAAAATTTTGACCTGTGACCTTGACCTATGACTTACTTAAAAGAAAAAAATCTTATTGTTCATAACCTTTGAACCGTTTAAGATAGAGCCTTCATATTTGGCATGTAGGTTCCTTGTGTCAAGGGCTTCCCACTCAAAGAAAAACAAATCTTGACCTGTGACCTTGACCTTGAACTGCGTCCAACTTTGAAAAAAAAAAATGACCATGCCCAGGGACATGTTCCTGTTTCACAAACATATCTTGTGTTATATTTTTCTACTTTCTTTTTCAAACATATCCTGGTAGCTGCATGTTAGAACTGCCTCTTGCTTTTTGGGGGCAGTTCTTCTGAAGGGAAAATAATACATACCCTTGAAACCTCCACTTTTCTCTGTACAAAGTGGGGTTTGCATGGTTATTCATTACGTGGACTTGACAGTGTGAAGCTAAGAAAGATTCTCTTTAACCCTTATCCTGCTGAACACAACAACCTCTACCTTTGCAATCAGTGTAGATCCAGATTGGGCCCCCGCCCATCGGGGCTTGAAGAAATATATGGGCTGCACGATGCTTCCACACAGAGCTAAATCCGACCCACACACCAGTACTGGTTAACCGCTTAGAGGATCTAAGCCTACCCAGGCAAAGCGGTGCGAGTGGGTAAAAGTCCCACAAAATTGGAAGCAACGTCTCCAAAATGACCTTTACAGTGTTGACAGGGTCGTTAAACCTCAAATCAGACAAAAACAAAAGATCCAGATCAGATGGCTTCTGAAGAAGCCTTATCCTGCTGAACACGACAACCCCTAACTTTGCAAACAGTGTAGATCCAGATCAGATGGTTTCTGAAGAAGCCTTATCCTGCTGAACACGACAACCCCTACCTTTGCAAACAGTGTAGATCCAGATCAAGAAGCCATCTGATCAGGATCTACACTGTTTGTCATGCAGTTTGTGAACTGAACAAATATATCAAGTACAGTGAAATTCCACTATTAAGACCACCTAAAATTAAGACTAAATCTGCTTTAAAAAGTTTATTTAGAAGGGTGATGTTATTTTTTCTTCACATTTTCTGTATATAATGTCCTCTGGTCAGGGACCATCTTTGGGACTGTTCAAAAGTGGTCTTAAAGACCACTTTTGAACAGTCCCAAAGATGGTCTTAATATAGGAATTTTACTATAATTTGATTGGTCGGTAGTCAGCAATGGGCTTGGCTTAACTTATGCAGTGGGATAAGGGTTAAAAGAGGCATGTTGATGACTTGACTGAACTTCAGTGGGGTTCAAGGGGGTCAGAATTATATAGGCGTGTTTTCGTGATGCTTGACTGAACTTGAGTTGCAAGGCTGTCATTATAGGGCCTGGACAATTTTGATTTATTTCAGTTTGAAGATGAGGCCAAGCAGTTCTTTTCCGATTTGAAGATTAATGAGAATGAACTGGATAAAATAATGATAGCAGGTAACTTTGCACAAATGAAATAATGCAAGCATGTAGCAAGCATTGCACTGATAAAGAAATGAAAAATAGATGTGAAGGCATTGATCAGGAATCGATACAATTAATCCACAGCTCGCATCAGAGACACCAAAGGGAAAGAAACACAAACATGAAACAACTAGACCCCAATGGAAACATCAATAGTGGAAAGCCAAAAGGACAGTTACTTTCCCACAAAATGACCAATTGGCTGTCCAAAACAAAACAATATAAGCCATTAACACACTCAAAGACAAACCATAACAAAAATAAACCGCGACAGAAGAACCGCCTTGGAACGGTCAGGGAAACAAATTCCACCAGGGGGGAGGGGGGGGGGGGGGGCTTAAATCGACATTACGTGGCCCTCCTTGCCCCTACTTCCGTTGCGATTTAGACAAATAATTTGTTCAGCCTGCCCAGGCAAAGCATTGCAAGTTAGACAGTCCATGCTTATAA
Source organism: Lucinisca nassula (assembly GCA_963580285.1). NCBI lineage: Eukaryota > Metazoa > Mollusca > Bivalvia > Lucinida > Lucinidae > Lucinisca > Lucinisca nassula. The sequence continues at coordinate 27,653,852 of OY757022.1, forward strand.
ACCCTGTTGGTTTCATTGGGCGACAGGGCTTGATATGTCATTTCATCTCAATGTTGAGTAAAAGTCCCACAAAATTGGAAGCAACATCTCCAAAATGACCTATACAGTGTTGACGGGAACGTTAAACCTCAAATCAAACGAACAAAATATTGATAACATGCTATAACATGATATTAACATTTTCCATCTAGAATCTTCGGGAAGCCAGATTTTATTTTATAATTTTAATATCATTACTACTGTAGTGCATACATAATACAAGTGTTTGGTGATGTCAACTTTAACAGTCTCTTCTGTCAATGACATCGGCCTGAAAATCCTTTAGAAAACCTTATTATTACATGTTTATACATTTCTTTTCTGTGTTATGATAGAATCCAATGATTTCAATCTTTTTTCTGGTGAATAATGCATGATGTTATGGAGAAGATTTTGAGCATTAATTCACTCTGGCTTTGCCATCATGAACTATTCATTCTGACTTTGCCTTCATGAATTGATATTTCACAGTCTGCCCATAACAGCATGCGTTAGTCAAAGAACAATGCTGTAAAGACAAAAAGCAGTCGTTAAATGATTGTGAGTATGAGACTGTTAAATAGGGCTGTAAGCCTCTGTTTGTAAACCTGAAACCCTATCACATGTGTTCGCTGGCCTTGTTGAAGCTCAGTCAAGCTGACCTGGGCCTGAGGATATAAAAGGTTTTTCATGCTCAACTTACTTGAGCATAAAATTTGTCCTGCTGATAAATATTTTAAAAAATGCCAACAACTGTTGACATTTTAATATCACCAGGACAAACACCATCCTTAACCCATAAAATGCCAATCATGACAATTGTCATCTGCTTTGTTGTCTGCCAGTTACTGTAAAAGTCGTTTTTCCAAACAGTTTGGACCCAGATCAGACTGCTCCTCTAGGAGCAGTCTGATCAGGGTTCCCACTGTTTGCCTGTATGCAAAAATATTTTTAAAAAGTTTGCAAGAAGATTCAGCAGACTACATAAGCAGACAACATTTTCAGATGTTTTTCTCTGCATCTTACGGGTTAATGGATATAAATATGATAGAACCCTCAGGTGTTTGTTTTGTTTGTTTGTTTGTTTGATTTGAGGTTTAACGTCCCCGTCAACACTGTAAAGGTCATTTTGGAGACGTTGCTTCCAATTTTGTGGGACTTTTACCCGACATTGAGATGAAATGACTTCTCAAGCCCTGTCGCCCAATGAAACCAATAGGGTTTATTAGCATGGACGGTCCGCCCCGCACCGCGGTTCCTGGACAGGCTTAGATCCTCTAAGCGGTTTACCACTACTAGTGTGCGGGCCTGATTCAGCTCTGCGTGGAAGCATCATGCAGCCCATATATTTCTTCAAGCCCCTATGGGCGGGGGCCGTTCAGGTGTTTGTAACTTAATAATTATCGGCATTATAAATTTCATGCTCAGATGAATTGAGCATGAAAAAAGTTTTATAACAGTCGGGCCAGGGTCTTGTTCTAAATTAAGGATTTCATTATTAATACATTGTTAAATCAGCATGGAAAATGTCATTTTGCTGAAAAAATGTGAGTAGCTTTTGCATCTGCAAAAGCTACTCACTTTTTTTTCAGCAAAAGTACTAGAGTATTAGATATTGTACTTCTTTTGTTTGTTTGTTTGATTTGAGGTTTAACGTCCCCGTCAATACTGTAAAGGTCATTTTGGAGACGTTGCTTCCAATTTTGTGGGACTTTTACCCGACATTGAGATGAAATGACATCTCAAGTCCTGTCGCCCAATGAAACCAATAGAATTTATAAGCATAGATCGTCCGACACTCGCACCGCTTTGCCTGGGCAGACTTAGATCCTCTAAGTGGTTTACCAGTACTGGTGTGCGTCGGATTCAGCTCTGCGTGAAAGCATTATGCAGCCCATCTATTTCTTCAAGCCCGTCAGGCTCGGGCCGATATTGTACTTGTAAAAGTCCCACAAAATTGGAAGCGACGTCTCTAAAATGAGGTATACAGTGTTGACAGGGACGTTAAACATCAAATCAAACAAACAAACAATTGTACTTGCCAGAACAATTAACAGTTGATCACTAACAATCTCTTTAAGCTATCGATGCTTTGAACTACTGGGCCATGGCCGTTAAACTCCAAACCACTCAGCATAATGTTTTGATTCTGACATCATATTTGCTTATGCATGTTGGTTTTATTTTGTTTTCTGCAGATTTAAGACACAAGTTTGAAAGGAAGAAGAGACGAAAGCTCACTAAGGAAGAGAAGAAACTCTTCAGAAACATGGCAGAGGAATTTATTTCAGAAAAATTTGGTGCTAAGACAGTAGAATATGAAGAAAATAAGCCAGTTTCAAGTGTTGTTAACAAAATACCTGTGGCAACCAAACAGATAAATAAGCCTGCGACTGTGACACCTAAGCAGACTAGTGTCACGAATGGTAAGCAAAATAGTAAGTCTACAGGGAATGATAAACAAGAAAGGATTTTATCAGTTACCCCCAATATATATTGCATTGTAACGCACTGACCTGATAAAAGATATGCTATCTCAGGACAAGAGAGCTTTATCACGTCAACCTGACATTGCCCTTTTATGAATGAAATATAAAGAATACCAGGAAAAATGACAAAAATGTTATTGTTACGGGGAAAAATGGAAAAATTACCTGAAAAAAAATATCATAGGAAAATATGGTCAGCTGATACTAAATATATCAACCACTAGAATGCTGGGATCCACTGAGGATCATCAATAACTGATCATAAATTGTTAATTTAAGAGTGTACAAGGGGATAAACTGATAAATAGAATACCAGCTTCATGTCATTTGATATCAAGTTTATCAGGCTCGGCTTCGAGAACGCATGTAGAATCGCTCGGCAAGCCTCACGATTCTACAAGCGTTCTTGAAGCCTTGCCTGATAAACTTGATATCAAAAGACACAAACCTGGTATTCTCTATATTTCAGGGAAAGAACAAACAGTTGAAGCTTCAGTGAACTCACGTCCATCAGTGAAACGAAAGCTTGATGAACCTGAAGTCATGACTCCTGTTACTAAAGCTAGAAAGGCTGACACACTTCTGCAAAAGCTAAAATCACCCGAAAACAGTAAACCATTTACAGAAAGAACTAACTTTGAACCTGTTAAAAATAAAATAAGTTCACCTTCGAACATGAAACCTGAGATGAACACTCCCAGAGGTGTGTTTCAATACAAAGGAATGCGTAGTGGAGAGAATCCAGATTTTGATATATTTATGAAGAATGGTGTTGACAAAAGCAAGGTTTGCGACAAAATGAAAAATGTGCTACATGTAAATACCCCAGTGTGTGTAATTAGTCCTAGAAAGGATGTAAACTGTAGTATTCTGAGTTCAGATGACTCATTGCCAGATATTGTTTTAGAGACTGAAATGGAATTCTGTATTGAAAGTTTGGAAAATAGAAAGGGACTTATAAATATTGTGAAGACCAAAAGGGAGCGAGGTGGAAGAGGCCGGCAGAGTAGGGGGTCTAGGAACCAAAGTACAGCAATGACATTTTCATTAGATAATGCAGGCGAGGTCATGGATGAAGAATTTGAAAGGGACATGGGTGTTAGTAACTCCCATGGACGAGCTAGGGGCCGAGGGAGAGGGAGAGGAAAGGGCCCTGGACGTGGTAGGGGAAGAAAAAAGAAAGAGACTAGGTAAATATTCAAACTATATTAAGACCACCTTTGGGACTGTGCAAAAGTGGTCTTTAAGACCACTTTTGAACAGTCCCAAAGATCTCTAAGTCTTATTAGGAGACACTGACACAAAGAAAGAATAACTGAAACCTTCTCAATAAGCTTTAAAAAGCAGATATAGTCTTAATTAGAGCCCCGCACTGAAAGTGTGGGTGCCCTATAGTAATCACTCTGTCCGTCTGTCTGTCTGTCTGTCCGTCCGTCTGTCCGTCCACAAATTTTTTCCTACTCCTCTGATAGCGCTGCCGGGGCCCTAGTCAGTTTCACTGACAGCTCTAGTTTTAGGTGGTCTTCATAGCAGAATTTTGCTGTATAAAATTTGTTCCCTAATATTTTACCATTATAAAGAATTTGCGGTTATGAAAAATCCCAGTTAGGAGTATGATTGGTAATAAAGGGCCTTTTCCCCTTCTTTACTCCATGAAACAAATGTAATACACATTTGTTAGAATCGCCTCCTTGGTGAGGCGATTCTAACAAATATCTATAACATTTGTTTCATTAGGGCCCCGCACTGAAAGTGTGGGTGCCCTATAGTAATCACTGTGTCCGTCCGTCTGTCCGTCCACAAATTTCTGATAGCGCTGCCAGGACCCTAGTCAGTTTCACTGACAGCTCTAGTTAAGTATTAGAATGCAAGACTCATGTCAGACTATGCATTCCATATGGGCGTTTCCAACCTAGCCTAAGCCTCATTCCATTGAAATTGTAATAATAATGAGTCTTGTCTTTATGACAAATGTTGGTATACAGGGCCCAAGCTAGCCCAAAAAATTAGGGAGAAGTGACTTCTCCCTCCTGTGAAAATAGGGAGAAGTTTGCTGGGTCTAAGGAGAAGTGGGTACGGCTTAATGCCAGGCAACAACAATTTAATGCGACATTATACGATAAAATATGTTACATCTCCTATTTTCATGAATATAGTTTGTAAGTTTATATTTTGTATAGAAGTAGGTTTTGGTCTAAAATATTACCTGTATTTGATGACATGACTGCCTTACTGACATGGAATGTAAATGTATTTTAGATCAGGGCTTTGTTGATACGGTTAGCAGACAAGTTGCCCTGTCTGGTCTTCTTAGTTTACATTGTTTCAAAATACATGTACAGCCTTGAGGCCTATTGATTCAGATGTTCAGGAGATACAGTGCTGCCAACAGCCAGCACCAATGGCCCAACACAAAACAGAAGTGCACCAAAAACAGTATGTCCCACTCCCCTTATGTGAGGGTGGGGGTTGGGGGTGGGGGGTGGTCATAAATATCAATTATTGTATACATTCATAAATGAAGCCTATGAAGCAGAGCTTCATTTAAACTGAGATGTGTCATTCTGTTCTGTTATGCTTTCTAAAGTTCTGCAATAACTGAGTCAACTCATCAGAAACTAGGGCTGGCTAATCGGGGCTGAACAGATAATCGATTATCACTACTGTCATTGCGATAGATAATCGATTAGTAATCGTTGAGGTTTTTGTCATTATTTTACCTATCTGGCTTTCCGTCTGAGCATGACTCTTACCATATGTTTCACTTTACCATATGTATATTTGAACAGACAGGCCAGAGCAAACAGTGTAGACCCAGATGAGACGCCGCATAATGCGGCGTTTCATCAGGGTCTGCACTGTTTGCCACTCATCCAGCTATTTTGGCATAACTTTGGGTAGTAAATTGTACCTATCAAGTAATCGATTAAAAGCAAATCAGCAATGATAATCATTTTTGTGGAATTTATCGATCGATTAATCGATTATACGATTAATCGTGTCAGCCCTATCAGAAACACACTGATTGTCAAGACACTTTGAATTTAACTCTTACCCTGCTGATTCTGATTATCTTTGCAAACAGTTTATAAATCTGACTGACAATGAGTTAGCTGTGTCACTGTGTATGTGTACTCACAAGACACTTATTAGGCAGTAGGATATTAACCCTTATTCGTCTGAATAAATTAGCTTTGCCACACCCATTTCTGACTATCTACCAATCAAATTTTGGGGGTGTGTGTGTGTGTGTGTGGGGGGGGGGGGGGGGTTATGGCTCTTTCAAGATTATTTTACTTATATCCAGCAGATCGTTAATCAGAGCTTGGCAAAAAAAGGGAGTGCCCAGAGAAAAACCACCCGACCTTTCGACCAGAGTCAGGCTCGAACCACAGCAGTGAGAGACCAAATGATTAAGAGTCAGCACTCTTATCCACTAGGCCTGCATCAGTTAAATTAACCTTTAACCTGCTGAATATTCAATTAAGCCACACTCATTTCTGACTGTGAACCAATCAGATTACTTGATGCAGCTTATTTCTATATATTCATAAACTGAATGTCAAACTGTGTAGATCCTGATCAGATGGCTTCTTCAGAAGCCATCTGAACTGGATCTACACTGTTTGCAAAAATAGGGCTTGTCGCCTACAGCAGGGTAAAGGTTAAATGTTACAGTGTATGTGTTTAATTCACAAACTGAATGAAAAACAGTGATGATTCTGATCAGAGTGCTTCTTTGTCTTTTGTGTGTAGTAAAATTCCTATATAAAGACCACCTTTGGGACTGTTCAAAAGTGGTCTTTAAGACCACTTTTGAACAGTCCCAGAGGTTGTCTCGGACCAGAGGACACAGTATGCAGAAAACAAAAAGAAAGAATAACTGAATACTATTAAATAAGGTTTTTAAAACAGCATAAGTCTTAATTTTATGTGATTTTAATAGCGGAATTTTACTGTAAAAAAAACCGGCCCCCGCTCACCGGGGCTTAAAGAAATAGATGGGCTGTGTGATGCTTCCATCCAGAGCTAAATCCGACCCACACGAGTACTGGTAAACTGCTTTGAGGATTTAAGCCATCGCAGGCAAAGCAGTGCGAGTTGGACCTTCTATGCTTCTAAACCCTATTGATTTCATTGGGCGACAGGGCTTGAGATGTCATTTCATCACAATGTCTGGTAAAAGTAAAAAAATAGGAAGCAACGTCTCCAAAATGACCTATACAGTGTTGATCGGGACGTAAATATGTTCTTTAAAAGGGTGTGTGAGTGTGAATTCGGGTTTAACGTCGCTTTCAACAATTTTGCAGTCATATCACGATGGTGTCTGGTTGCGACAGAGAGCTCAATGCTCACTTTTATAGTGCTGCCTCACTGAAGTATCATGTCCCAGACACATTCCATGATACCACACCCAGTCACATTATCCTGACACTGGGTCGACCAGTCCTAGCTCTACCCCGTAAATCTGAGTGCCAAGCGAGGAGCAGCTAGTACCATTTTTACGACTTTGGTAAGTCGGGGCCCGGGATCGAACCTGTGACCTCCCTTTCCCCGGAGCGGACACTCTACCAACTGAGCTATCGGGGCCGGTGTTCTTTAAAAGGGTTATCCTTTGGAAGCAAAGAATTCACCATAAAACTGGAAAATATGGAGTCTACATGTTTACTGGGCCAGACTAGCTAGTTTTGGCCAATAAGGCCTCATCAGTGATCCTCAAAACATTTTAAAAATTTCACAATGGAATCAATGATCCCAAAGGACAAGAAAATAAAAACTACACTATGATGTAGGGCAGTAAAACCTCAAATCAAACAAACAAATGAACAATTTCTCCATATCTAGAGCTAAGGAAATGTTTACTGTTTTGCAGCATAATACCAGTAGTTGAAGAGAGCAGTTGTGGATCACTAGACACACCTCCCAGAATTCCTAGAGGATTTTTGAAGTGCACAGGCTGCAGTGGTAATGCATCTGTTTCTTGCTTTGAATTTAACTCTTTATCCCGCTGAACATAAAAACCATTACCTTGGCAAACAATGTACATCCAGATCAGATGGCTTGAATGGCTTCTCATGCAGTTTGTGAGTGATTTGCCATAGTTAGACATCAATAAAATGCACTAAATATGAAATTCATTCCTATATTAAACATGTTGCTGCATAAATGTGAGTAGCTTTTCTTCAAATGACATCTCTCAAACCGTAAAGTAGAAGTAAAACAAAGATCAGGAATCGATACAATTAACTTACTCCACCCATCAAAGACACCAAAGGGAAAGAAATACAAACATTAAGCGACCAGACCATAATGGAAACCTAAACAAAGGAAGGCCATAAGGACAGTTACTTTCCCTCAAAATGGCCGTATGGCCATCCAAAATCAAAAGACACAAGTGATACACACAGTAAGTAACAAACAACAACACAAATAAATTGCCACAGAAGAACCGCCCTGGAACGGTCAGTGGAAAGACTTCCTTCGGGGGGCCTAAATCGATTTTACATAGCCACAATCCCCGCCCCCACTTCCGCCATGATTTAGATAAACAACCCGCTCAGTCCGCATGAAGGCCTCCCAACGCATCAGTGCAACATCCCCGTGAACACAAAAAATCAAAGAACCACAGAGGTGAGACAACGGTGAGGACTCGACAGCAAGAAACCATTGAAATGCTGGAGCAAAAGAAAACCAACAGTTAGACTCCGATGGGCCCGACCAGAGACAGAGCATCAGGCACCAACCAAGTCAGAAGTTAGATTGGACTTGATGGGTGGCACCAGGGTTGCATAGAGATTCAGTATTTCTAACATTGCTATGTTCTGATATCCAAGAGGGCCACCATGGCAGCCACTTTGAAAACCTTCAAACCACATTAAAGCTGATTAAAGTTTAGTCTGATTAAGCTGTAAGACAATGGGGTTTCAGGATTGCTAAAATCCTTGCATTCCAATATCCAAGATGGCTGCCATAGTGCCCACCTTGAAATTCGTCAAAGGATATTTCCCAAAGTTACTCAAATTTTTGCAGCAGAAAATAAATATATTTGTCCACCATTCGACCACCTGTCTGATGAACCACCAGTGGAAGGGCCACCCATCCCAATCACTATTGATATGGTTATCTCTCAGATGAAGACTGGCAAAGCTCCAGGTCCCTCTGGCATAGTGGTGGAGATGATAAGAGCTGCGGGTGCCTCGATGATCCGCGACCTTGCAGCTGCAATCATCCGTGATGGGAAGATACCCTCTGAGTGGGAACAGAGTTTCATTGTCTGTCTCTACAAGGGCAAGGGCGATGCATTGGAACAGGTCAACTGCCGTGGTCTCAAGCTGACAGAACAGGTAATGAAAGTCCTGGAGGGGATTGTGGATGGCCTCATTAGGCAGTTGGTGTCCATCGACGATTCCCAGTTTGGCTTCGTCCCAGGAAGAGGCACAACAGACACAATTTTTGTTGTACGGCAGCTGCAAGAGAAGTATCTGGTGGCCAACAGGAGACTCTACATGGCTTTTGTAGACCTGGAGAAGGCATTTGACCGAGTGTCTCGGAAAGTCATCTGGTGGGCACTAAGAAAACTTGGAGTGGACGAGTCGATTGTGAAACTGGTCCAAGGGGAGTATGTTAATGCTCGGAGCAGTGTCCGCGTTAGTGATGGTTACAGTGAAGAATTCGAGGTGAAGGTGGGTGTTCATCAAAGCTCTGTTCTCAGCCCACTGCTTTTCATCATTGTGCTTGAAGCCTTGTCATGCAAGTTCCACTCTGGAGTCCCCTCGGAGGACCTGTATGCTGATGACCTTGTCATCATAGCTGAATCCCTTGAAGAATGTGTCAGGAGGCTCTTAACTTGGAAAGACGCAATGGAGGCAAAAGGGCTTGGAGTGAATGCAGGAAAGACAAAGATAATGATCTGTGGTACAGGTCTGGACCTCTTGCAGAGTACAGGCCAGTTCCTGCGCTGTATGTCGCACTGGAGTGGGCAGCAACAGTATCTTTTGTACTGGCTGCAAGTTCTGGGTGCAAAAGAAATGCAGTGGGCTCAAACGCTTGATAGAAGACCCTGATTACACGTGTACACGGTGCCAAGGTACTGCACACCCCTTAGATGGCAGACCACAGAGGGAAGTCCAAGTGGGATCCGACAAGCTGGAGGTTGTAGCTTCCTTTTGCTACCTAGGTGATATGCTCTCTGGAGTGGGTGGTTGCGACCTTTCAACTACATCACGTATGAAAACAGCCTGGAAGAAATTCAAGGAGTTGCTACCAGTTCTTTCTTCCAGCCACCTCTCGTTCAAGACGCGTGGCTGTGTGTATAGCTCTTGTGTGCGGAGCGCAATGCTCCATGCCAGTGAGACATGGCCATTGACAAAGCCAAACCTCCAACGTTTACAACGAAATGACAGGACACTGTCACCATCAGGTCCAGTGAGTTACTTGAGCGTCATGGCATTGAGGACCTGGACCTCATCCTGAAAGAGAGAAGGCTTTGCTGGTATGGACATTTGGAATGCTCCAACGGTGCAGTCAAGACTGCCTGTGACATATAGGTAAGTGGAAAGCGGGGGCCAGGAAGCAGCTAACAGAAAGAGATTGCAGAGAATGGATGCTCTCTGCTTTTGATCCTCATGATAGACAAGCCTGGAGATCTGGTGTAAGATCTTCCATGCATGCAGCAAGCCAGCTACCTGGAAGGGGGGCCCTTTTATGTGGACGTTGCCCTGTACCTGCACGTTAATCAAAAATCTGTTGATGATGATGATGGTGTCACATTCAATTATCAAAGTCTTAAAGATACATGACATCGTTAATTTTGAACAACTGACCCAGGAGTCCATTTCAAAATTTAGGGGAGTCAGGATGAGTTATTTTTAGAAACTTATTTAGAAAATGGCTGAACTTTTTGAAAGTGAAGGCCATGCTCAAATGCCGTGTTCTACCGCATCTGATCTGGGCCTGCACTGTTTGCCGATGTCCTGTTTTAACCCACTTTGTACCAAATGGAATCTTCCACCTTATATATAGCTGGAGTCCATTTCAAAATCTGGGGTTGTCAGGTTGTAGTTTCTTCAAAAATTAATTGGTAAAATGGCTGTACTTTTTGCAAACAGTGTAGGCCCTGATCAGATGCCGCATTCTGCAGCTTCTGATCTGGGCCTGCACTGTTTGCCAGTTACATGTTTTGGGGTTTCTGGTACAAAAAGGGTTATGGTTTTCCATATAAAAATGGGTTAAAATATCAGTGTGAAAAATGCAAACCAGTAACTTAGTTAAGCTGCTTATCGTAATATTTACATTATTAAAAAGCCGGCCTCAGTAGCTCAGTCGGATGGGCGTCTGACTAGTGATTAGGAGGACGCGGGTTTGATACCTGCCGGGGTCAGCAATATTTTTCGTGGAGATTGATCATGAAATCTTTCCTAAGGTCATTCTGTCCCTTCCGCTGATTCAAGAAGGGCAGTTGTCAGTTTTGGGCGAAAGAATGTGCACTGTAGTGGTTTGCCACTTATGTATAAGCCTGCCCAGGAAAAGTGTGGATAGGTAAACTGACCGGCTCCAAATGACTTAAAATAGTGTTGACTGCGCCATTAAACTCCAATACAAACAAACAAACAAACATTATTAAATGCAAAAACAATCAATACCATATTTACCGTAAGTATTCGGACACCTCATCTCATAACCATATTTGTTCTACTATTTAAACAGGTATGCCGGCCATCGGGGCTTGAAGAATATATGGGCTGCATGATATGCTTCCATGCAGAGCTGAAACCGACCTGCACACGGGTACTGGTAAACCGCTTAGAGGATCTAAGTCTGCCCAGGCAAATACCCTATTGGTTTCATTGGGCGACAGGGCTTGAGATGTCATTTCATCTCAATGTCAGGTAAAAGTCCCACAAAATTGGAAGCAATGTCTCCAAAATGACCTTTACAGTGTTGACGGGGAAGTTAAACCTCAAATCAAACAAACATATCTTCAATTTAACCCTTATCTTGCTGTTCACGACAACCCCATCTTTGCAAACAGTGTAGATCCAGATCAGATGGCTTCTGAAGAAGCCATCTGATCAGGATCTACACTGTTTGACGTTCAGTTTTTAAATGTGTAGCAATAAATTACATTAAGTAATTTGATTGGTTGATAGACAGAAGTAGGTGTGGCTTAAATGAATATTCAGCAAGAGAAGGGTTAAACAAGTATGGCTAACTACCAGATCTTGTGTCTGGAGGTCGCGGGATGAGTGGCAAACAGTGTAGACCCTTATGAGATGCCGCCAAATGCAACGTCTCATCAGGGTGTACACTGTTCGCTCATGCCTGTCTGTCAGAATACATGTGATAAATATACAGTATAGCTCCGTTATATCACGTTCCGGTATTTCGCGATGTCCAATCTATCGCGGTCGCGCCTTGGATCCCGTTTTTTTTTTTCCCCCTTTAAAATTAAACAAAGGGGGGCCAACAGTGTTTGACTTTTCCCGCCCAGCGTCTGCTATTTGGCGCCAAAACATAACCATTCACGAGATCGCAGAAAAGTCCGTTTTTATTGTGCAAACATCTACCGTTAGATGTAACTAATTGTCTGAGGAGCGATTAAATCATTGTCACATTGATTGTGGATTAAATTTTATGACTGGAGGATAAACGCCAATTAGAGACATAACTTGACCATATTTTCACACCTTATCAACACGCACCGCAGGGTGGCAATTATATGACAGGGATTAACAATAGTGTCATACTTGAACCGTAATAAATACACAGATGGTTTGTCTCTCAATTGACAGTGCAGCAATTATCGGGATTTACTTACTGGTCTAGTTTTACCGTATTTAAGGACTCAAAAAGACTGACAGTTGCAGACAATTTTTTTTTAACACTTGCCCAAAATCAAAACACAATAAAATGATAGTTTTGTTGTTGTATAGTTTTTCGGCCCGTGGTAGACGTTAAATAATTTTTTTCCAACCGCTACTTTTAATGATTCTGAGATCTGGCAAGCCAAGGGAAACAACAAGAATTGCTTTAGCGCTGAGGGCTTATGGTAGTTGCGCCCCTTGGCCATCACCATGAGGAACAACCAGGGGAACCTGCAAATCCAAAATGGCGTCCTGTTTTGACATTTTAGCAATCACATTTTTTCAGACGCAGATTTTCAGCTGTTCTCAAACATAAGTTAATTGGTAGACATAGTCCCCTTTGTTTGTTCTGTCACTGAGTAATTCTGAACCTACTTTTATGGTGAAATACGGCCGATAGCATTACTGACAGCCATAAGGGTGGCTTGATAAAAGATATCTCGCCAAACTATCACCGCGACTTATATTGGCATCTCGGCAAACTACAGCGACTTATATCGCGCTCCGACCACATCGTGGTTTTTCGGGCTATGGACCCCGACTACCCCCGATATATTGGAGCTATACTGTAGTAAAACACAAACAAATTGCTGATACGCAATACAGACATTTTTTTGGTGAAGACCAATTGTTATCAAAACTTACAATAATGTGGAGACCAAAACTTAAATAAGCGCCACTGAACAGCACTCCTCCAAAGCGCTTTGTTGCCAATTACTGTGTAAATTTGGCTATAAGAAAAATCAGTTTTTAGACATGGCTCTTTATAGCTCACCTGAGCCGAAGGCTCATTGGTGAGCTTATAGAATGGCAAGGCTCTGTTTTCTGTGTGTTGTCTTTCAACATTTTCAAATATCTTCTCCCCTGAAATGCCTGGGCCACTTGAAAATTAGCGGTAGAGGCAATGATCAGGAATCAATACAATTAACCGACAGCTCCCATCAGAGACACCAAGAGAAAGAAACACTAACATGAAGCGGCAGACCCCAACGGAAACACCAACAACAGAAAGCCAAAAGGACAGTTACTTTCCCACAAAATGGCCAAAAGGCTATCCAAAATAAAATAATGTAAGTGACATAAATACCCAAAGACAACCCATAACAAAAATAAACCGCAACAGAAGAACCGCCTTGGAACGGTCAGCGGAAACGGATTCCACTGGGGTGCTCAAATCGATTTTACGTGGCGACAATCCTCGCCCTTACTTCCGTCGCGATTAAGACAAATAATTTATTCAGTCCACATGAAGGCCTCCTAACTCATCAGTGCAACATCTCCGTGAACAAAAAAAATCAAACAACCACAGAGATTAAACAACGGTGAGGACTCGACAGCAAGAAACTACAGAAATGCTGGAGCAAAAGAAAACCAACAGTTAGACTCCGATGAGCCCGACCAGTGACAGAGCATCAGGTACCAACCAACATAAGCCTTTACGTTGGAGCCATCATAGAATCTGAGATCTGACCCACCGGCATGCAATTAAAGAGGGAAGCAAAGTTGTCAACCATGATTGGGTTAACTATCATGCATGCAGTCACATTTCACATGGAGCATCCATGGGATCGGGGTACGAAAGGTTGTTCATGGTAAGGTCCAGGTAACAATCCCCGTAAAATCTTCTCCGGAACCTGTGGACAGATTATCTTGAAACTTGCTAAGTATCATTGATGCACTCAAGCCAGGCATAGTTTGTTCAAATGATGACCCCTGGATGACCTTAACCTATTTAAGGCCCAGGTCAAATTTCATATGGGAAACAGTCAAAACTGTATTTTTTGGAAATTTGTTAGATATTCTACTAAGAATTATAGTACCTAATTTACTGCTATTTCTGCAAAAGCTTCTTTCATTTTATTCAACAAAAATATCAGTGTTTTGTCATAGTGAATGACTAAAGTTTCAAAAGTATGTTCTAGTGCCCTCGTAGGCTTTGATGAGTTAGGAGGCCTTCATGCGGACTGAACAAATTATTTGTGTAAATCGCGACGGAAGTAAGGGCGAGGATTGTGGCCACGTAAAATCGATTTAAGCCCCCCAGTGGAAATCTTCCACTGACCGTTCCAAGGCGGCTCTTCTGTGGCGATTTATTTATGTTGTTGTTTGTTACTTACTGTGTGTATCACTTGTGTCTTTTAATTTTGGATGGCCATATGGCCATTTTGTGGGAAAGTAACTGTCCATATGGCCTTCCTTTGTTTAGGTTTCCATTATGGTCTGGTCGCTTAATGTTTGTATTTCTTTCCCTTTGGTGTCTTTTATGGATGGAGTAAGTTAATTGTATCAATTCCTGATCTTTGTTTTACTTCTACTTTGAAGAGCTGGGCACTGGCACCAGTTGTCCAAAACCAATGACATCATTAATTAACCAATCATTATTAAAACTTTGATAATTTAATAAGACATATATACTTATATTATTGCTGAAAAAAATGTGAGTAGCTTTTGCATATGCAAAAGCTACTCACATTTTTTTTCAGCAAAAAAAAAAACAAAACAACAAACCAAAAAAACAAACAACAAAAAAAAAACAGAATTTTAGATATTGTACTTGCTAGAACAGTTATTTATTTGACCACTAACAAGCTCGTTATGCTAAGGATGCTTTGAACAACTGGGCACAAAATGTTTAACATGCAAGTTATGTGCGACAGACTGTGATTTTCCTTTACCAGATGTATTTGGGGAGATGTTGATAACAGCGCACCAACTGAGATGTTCTGCATACAAGGCCAAACAAACAACAACAACCTCATCCAGCCCAGCTCTGATATCTGTTGATGATGGTAGTACAGTCTCTCCAACTAGAACTTCTCCACCTGTAACCTCAACCCCATCAACACCTCGAGGCAGGGGGAGGGGGAGAGGGAGTAGGAGAACCCCAGGTGCAACAGCTTATACTAGATGTGAAGGCTGTAATGGTAGGTTGATATGATCTTTACTGAATGTTTAAATAGGTTTGAAATGTGCAAGAAGGAGCAGTAGACGACGTAAACAGACGACATTTTCAGATGCATTGTTTCATCTGGTTACCTTAAATTTCAGTGTTGCACAGTGTGAAACCAGATCTGATCAGGGTGCATACTGTTTGTATGCAAAAATAAGTTTAAAATGATTGCAAGACGATGCAGCAGACAACTGAAACAGACAACATTTTCCTTCCAATTAAATACAATGACTACCTTGTGATGGCCATAACTCCAATACACCTTGAGACATATTGATGGTACCTGCAAGGCTCTGAGACCGCATGTCATGCCCAAGAACCACAACTCTGGATGCCATGGTTTTTAGCTCACCTGGGCCGAAGGCTCCAGGGGAGCTTATAGTATAGTGGGTCCTCCGTCGTCCGTCCGTCCGTCCACACTTTTGAGCAGCTATATCTCTGTATCCTGCAGGCTGATCTCAATCATTTCTCATCTGTAGCATGCCTCTGGTGGGGCATTGATGACATAAACTTTTTTTTGAAATTGCTCTAAAACTTTGGTTCCTATGGCAACCACAAGGTCCCATAGACTTACTATGGGAAAATGCTTGTCATCACCGTAGCGCCTTCAGTTTTGATCGGATCTTTCTGAAACTTATATGTAAGGTGGCTGTGGATAAAATCTCGGATGAGTTCGAAAACCGGCCAAGTCGGCCCATTTATCATAGAGATACATCCCTTTGATTGCTGAAAATGCCCATTTTCGACCTTGTCATCACCGTAGCCCCTTCAGTTTTGATCGGATCTTTCTAAAACTTATATGTATTGTGGCTGGGTATAAAACCTCGGATGAGTTCGAAAACCGGCCAAGTCCGCCGATTTATCATAGAGTTACGTCCCTTTGATTGCTGAAAATGCCGATTTTTGACCTTGTCATCACCGTAGCCCCTTCAGTTTTGATCGGATCTTTCTGAAACTTATATGTAAGGTGGCTGTGGATAAAATCTCGGATGATTTCGAAAACCGACCAAGTCGGCCCTTTTATCTTAGAGTAACGTCCCTTTGATTGCTGAAAATGCTGATTTTTGACCTTGTCATCACTGTTGCCCTTTCAGTTTTGATCAAATCTTTCTGAAACTTATATGTAAAGTGGCTGGGGATAAAATCTCAGATGAGTTCGAAAACCAGCCAAGTTGGTCCATTTATCACAGAGTAACAACCCTTTGATTGCTGAAAATCCGATTTTTTACCTTGTCATCACCGTAGCCCTTTCAGTTTTGATCGGATCTTTCTGAAACTTATATGCAAGGTGGCTGGGGATAAAGCCTTGGATGAGATTGCATACCGGCAAAGGTGGCCTATTTATCATAGAGTTAGGTCCCTTTGATTGCTGAAAATGTTGATTTTTGACCTTGTCAACACTGTAGCCCCTTCAGTTTTGATCGGATCTTTCTGAAACTTATATGTAAGGTGGCTGGGGATAAAACCTCGGATGAGTTCGAAAACCGGCCAAATTGCCCCATTAACTTTATAGTTATGTCCCTTTGATGGCTGAAAATGTCGATTTTTTACCTTGTCATCACCGTAGCCCCTTCAGTTTTGATCGAATCTTTCTGAACCTATATGTAAGGTGACTGGAGATAAAACCTAGGATGATTTTGAATACCGGACAAGTTGGCCTATTTATCATTGATTTACGTCCCTTTGATTGCTGAAAATGCCGATTTTTGACCTTGTCATCACCATAGCCCCTTCAGTTTTGATTGGATCTTTCTGAAACTTATATGTAAGGTGGCTGGGGATAAAATCTTGGATGAGTTCGAAAACAGGCCAAGTCAGCCCATTTATCGTAGAGTGATGTCCCTTTGATGGCTGAAAATGTTGATTTTTGACCTTGTCATTACCGTAGCCCCTTCAGTTTTGATCGGATTTTTCTGAAACTTATATGTAAGGTGGCTGGGGATAAAACCTCGTATGAGTTCGAAAACTGGCCAAGTCTGCTCATTTATTTTTGGAGTAACATCCCTTTGATTGCTAAAAATGCCAAATTTTGACCTTGTCATCACTGTAGCCCCTTCAGTTTTGATTGGATCTCTCTGAAACTTATATGTGAGGTGGCTGGGAATAAAATCTTGGATGAGTTTGAATACTGGCCAAGTCTGATTGGATCTTTCTGAAACTTACATGTAAGGTGGCTGGGAATAAAACCTCAGGTGAGTTTGAATACCGGCCAAGTCTGCACATTTATCATAGAGTGACGTGCCTTTGATTGCTGAAAATGCCTATTTTCGACATTGTTATCACTGCTGCCCCTTTAGTTTTGAACGGATCTTCATGAAACTTACAAACAAGGAAGTCAGGCAGAAAGCTTGGAGGAGTTTGAAAACTCTTGTTTTTAGCTCACCTGAGCCTTTAGGCTCATAGGTGAGCTTATAGTATAGCCATGGTCCGTCGTCCGTCCGTCCGTTCTTACAAAATGGGTTTATGTGGCTTCTTTTAGGTACAGAAGGGTTTTGTGTGGCAAAATGGGTTTGTGTGGCTAGCCTCACAAACCCATTTTTCTGTTAGTACAGAGGGGTTCAGGGGGACTAGAAAAATCAAATAAAAAAAAGACACATAAATTTATGTCCATCACCTTGGACATCCTTGGACATGGATGTCCAGGATTATGAGGCTAAACTTTGAGATTATGGGGCTGAGCCACATAAATTTAACTGGCTGTCCTGGGGCTGAATGCTGCAGTAGGAAAAAGTCCCTCTATGTGAGGAGCTAGACCCATAAGATGTATCAGTGCACTATAAAGAAAGTTCTGTTCTACCTTTAGAGGGCTAGATATCACAACCTCTGGTAGCCACATAAGTTTAGACAAAGACGGTTTCGTACAGACAGCCTTTATGTGGCTGATGTCCAAAGTTTGTGTGGCTAGCCACATTAGATGTACAGATTTGTGTGTCTTATAGCCACATAAACCGTTAGCCACATAAAAATTTTAGCCCCATAAAATATGGACAGGTGCAACCACACAAACCCAAAATGTGGGTCCGTCCCTCCACCATTTTCAAAGATCTTCTTCTCCTATACTGCAGGGCCAATCAAAGCCAAATTTCATGTGGAGCCTCAGTGGGATGGGGGAACGAAAGTTTGTTCGCGGGGTCTGGATCACATGACCAAGATGGCCGCCATGCCCATATATGGTAAAAAGCCTTCAAAAATCTTCTTCTCCAGAACCATAAGGCCAGTGGCCTTGAAACTTGGCATGTAGCATATGGTACTCGGGCCCATCATGGTTTGTACAAATGGTGACCCTAGGTTGACCTTGACCTATTTTACAACAATGTCAAATTTGTCGACTTAGGCTTTTGCATGGGGCAAAGTGAAAATAATGGATTTATAGGAAACCATTGAAGACAGTGTCACCAAAATTTGTAGATCAGGTAAAGTAACTGAATACATGAATGTATATGGATCAGAAAGGTCAAGGTCATTCATTGGCCTTGTTCGCAGGTCTGGATCACATGACCAAGATGGCCGCCATGCCCATATATGGTAAAAAGCCTTCAAAAATCTTCTTCTCCAGAACCATAAGGCCAGTGGCTTTGAAACTTGGCATGTAGCATATGGTACTCGGGCCCATTATGGTTTGTACAAATGGTGACCCTGGGTTGACCTTGACCTATTTTTCAGCAATGTCAAATTTTCCGACTTAGGCTTTTGCATGGGGCAAAGTGAAAATAATGGATTTATAAGAAACCATTGAAGACAGTGTCAACAAAATTTGTAGATCAGATAAAGTAATTGAATACATGAAGATCTATGGGTCAGAAAGGTCAAGGTCATTCATTGGCCTTAGACCAAGGTCATTCAGGATCCATATTTCAAACATTTTTTTCTCCAAAACTGCTGAGCCAATTTAAGTAAAAGTTAATATGGAGCCTTTGTGAGTTGAACAAATGAAAAAATGCCAATACGGTCTAGATCACATGACCAAAATGGCCGTCACGCCCATATATGGTAAAAAGCCTTAAAAATTCTTCTCCTCCAGAACCGTAAGGCCAATGGCCTTGAAACTTGGCATGTAGCATATGGTACTTAGGCACATCATAGTTTGTACAAATGGTGACCCTGAGTTGACCTTGACCTATTTTACAGCAATGTCAAATTTGCCGACTTAGGCTTTTGTATGGGAAAAAGTGAAAATAATGGATTTTTAGGAAACCATTGAAGACACTGTCACCAAAATTAGTAGATAAGGTAAAGTAGCTGAATACATGAAGATCTATGTGTAAGAAAGGTCAAGGTCATTAATTGACCTTAGACCAAGGTCACGCAGGTTCCATATTTCAAACATTTTTTCTCAGAAACTACTGAGCCAATTGAAGTGAAATTCAATATGGAGCCTTTGGGAGTTGAACAAATGGAAAGCTGCCAATATGGTCTAGATCACATGACCAAGATGGCCACCACGCCCATATATGGTAAAAACACTTCGAAATTCTTCTTCTCAAGAACCGTAAGGCCAATGGCCTTGAAACTTGGCATGTAGCATATGGTACTCGGGCCTATCATAATTTGTTCAAATGGTGACCCTGGGTTGAACTTGACCTATTTTACAGTAATGTCAAATATGCTGACTTAGGCTTTTGCATAGGAAAAAGTGAAAATAATGGATTTTAAGCTCACCTGAGCCTTTAGGCTCAAAGGTGAGCTTATAGTTTAGCCATGGTCCGTTGTCCGTCCGTCCGTCTGTCGTCCGTCCGTCCGTCCACCATTTTCAAAGATCTTCTTCTCCTATACTGCAGGGCCAATCAAAGCCAAATTTCATATGGAGCCTCAGTGGGATGGGGGAACGAAAGTTTGTTCGCGGGGTCTGGATCACATGACCAAGATGGCCACCATGCCCATATATGGTAAAAAGCCTTCAAAAATCTTCTTCTCCAGAACCATAAGGCCAGTGGCCTTGAAACTTGGCATGTAGCATATGGTACTCAGGCCCATCATGGTTTGTACAAATGGTGACCCTGGGTTGACCTTGACCTATTTTACAGCAATGTCAAATTTGCCGACTTAGGCTTTTGCATGGGGCAAAGTGAAAATTATGGATTTATAGGAAACCATTGAAGACAGTGTCACCAAAATTTGTAGATCAGGTAAAGTAACTGAATACATGAATATCTATGGGTGATAAAGGTCAAGGTCATTCATTGGCCTTAGACCCAAGATGGCCGCAATGCCCATATATGGAATGAAAGGAGTCAATAAACATTATATTGTTCACTCAGGTAAGACTTATTCAGGTATATGTGTTAATCTTACCTGCAGGTAAATATTGCAACAATAGAGCTATATCAATGGGTAGTTTGTGGTTCACTGAGCAATCAGTCAGGAAAAAATAGTGTGTTATTTGATGCAATGAGCAGCCAACCTTAACGAAAATGGATTAGTCTATAGATCTGACTCATCACAACAAAGTCTAAAGAAAGGGAATGACCTATAGCCATCATGAGACAATGTGTTGCGTGCAGGACCCAGGTCAGTACTTCCAATGTCAAGGTCATACTTAGAGGTCAGACATAAAAAAGTGGCCTTTTTAGCTCACCTGAGCCTTTAGGCTCATAGGTGAGCTTATAGTATAGCCATGGTCCGTCGTCCGTCCGTCCGTCCACCATTTTCAAAGATCTTCTTCTCCTATACTGCAGGGCCAATCAAAGCCAAATTTCATATGGAACCTCAGTGGGATGGGGGAACGAAAGTTTGTTCGCGGGGTCTGGATCACATGACCAAGATGGCCGTCATGCCCATATACGGTAAAAAGCCTTCAAAAATCTTCTTCTCCAGAACCATAAGGCCAGTGGCCTTGAAACTTGGCATGTAGCATATGGTTCTCTGGCCCATCATGGTTTGTACAAATGGTGACCCTGGGTTGACCTTGACCTATTTTACAACAATGTCAAATTTGTCGACTTAGGCTTTTGCATGGGGCAAATTGATAATAATGGATTTATAGGAAACCATTGAAGACAGTGTCACCAAAATTTGTAGATCAGGTAAAGTAACTGAATACATGAATGTTTATGGATCAGAAAGGTCAAGGTCATTCATTGGCCTTGTTCGCGGGTCTGGATCACATGACCAAGATGGCCGCCATGCCCATATATGGTAAAAAGCCTTCAAAAATCTTCTTCTCCAGAACCATAAGGCCAGTGGCTTTGAAACTTGGCATGTAGCATATGGTACTCGGGCCCATTATGGTTTGTACAAATGGTGACCCTGGGTTGACCTTGACTTATTTTACAGCAATGTCAAATTTTCCGACTTAGGCTTTTGCATGGGGCAAAGTGAAAATAATGGATTTATTGGAAACCATTGAAGACAGTGTCAACAAAATTTGTAGATCAGGTAAATTAATTGAATACATGAAGATCTATGGGTCAGAAAGGTCAAGGTCATTCATTGGCCTTAGACCAAGGTCATTCAGGATCCATATTTCAAACATTTTTTTCTCCAAAACTGCTGAGCCAATTTAAGTAAAATTTGATATGGAGCCTTTGTGAGTTGAACAAATGAAAAAATGCCAATACGGTCTAGATCACATGACCAAAATGGCCGTCACGCCCATATATGGTAAAAAGCCTTAAAAATTCTTCTCCTCCAGAACCGTAAGGCCAATGGCCTTGAAACTTGGCTTGTAGCAAATGGTACTCAGGCCCATCATAGTTTGTACAAATGGTGACCCTGAGTTGACCTTGACCTATTTTACAGCAATGTCAAATTTGCCGACTTAGGCTTTTGTATGGGAAAAAGTGAAAATAGTGGATTTTTAGGAAACCATTGAAGACACTGTCACCAAAATTAGTGGATAAGGTAAAGTAGCTGAATACATGAAGATCTATGTGTAAGAAAGGTCAAGGTCATTAATTGACCTTAGACCAAGGTCAAGCAGGTTCCATATTTCAAACATTTTTTCTCAGAAACTACTGAGCCAATTGAAGTGAAATTCAATGTGGAGCCTTTGGGAGTTGAACAAATGAAAAGCTGCCAATATGGTCTAGATCACATGACCAAGATGGCCACCACACCCATATATGGTAAAAACACTTCAAAATTCTTCTTCTCAAGAACCGTAAGGCCAATGGCCTTGAAACTTGGCATGTAGCATATGTTATTTGATGCAATGAGCAGCCAACCTTAATGAAAATGGATTAGTCTATAGATCTGACTCATCACAACAAAGTCTAAAGAAAGGGAATGACCTACAGCCATCATGAGACAATGTGTTGCGTGCAGGACCCAGGTCAGTACTTCCAATATCAAGGTCATACTTAGAGGTCAGACATTGAAAAGTGGCCTTTTTTCATGTTTGGTCAATAACTCACTTTTTCCTGGATGAATTTTAAAATTACTTGGTGGAAATGTTAACCATCATGAGACATTTGTTTGAATTGAGGTTTTCATCTCCGCCAACACTGTATAGGTCATTTTGGAGATGTTGCTTCCAATTTTGTGGGACTTTTACCTGGCATTGAGATGAAATGGCATCTCAATAGGGTTTTTGTGCATGGGTGGTCCGACTTGCATCACTTTTCCTGGACAGGCTTAGAACTTCTATGCTGTTTACCAGTACTCATTTGCAGTCGGTTTCAGCTCTGCATGGACGTATCATGCAGCCCAATCTATTTCTTCAAGCCCGATGGGTGGGGGCCGGGGGTCATGAGACAATGTGTTGCCCCCAAGAATCAGGTAGGTACCTCAATGATAAAAAAAGGGGGAGACATCTGTGTTTTTGTAGAAAAACAAATTCTAGTTTTGTTCTGTTACTGCTCTTGAGATATGGAACAAGTTTTCTTTTTGTTTCATTTGCTTCTGTATACAGTATACCATTTATGTCCAATGGACAGTTCCTCATATTTTCCCTTTCTGTGAGCCAGGCACCGAGGTTATAAAACTTTTTTCACGCTCAACTCACTTCAGCATGAAATTTACCCTGCTCATGTTTTAAAATGCCAACAAATATTGAGATGGCATTTTAAAATTTATGAGCAGGGTAAATGACATTTTCTGCTGATCTAGGTAGGAAAATTGTCACCAGACAGGTGAGCGGTTCAGGACCACTGGTCCAATGGTTGAACTTGTCATCACCATAGCCACTTCAATTTAGATCGGATCTTCTTAGCAAGTCAGGAATAAAAGCTTGAATGAGTTTGAAAACCGGTGAGGTCAGCCTGTTTATCATAGAGTTACATTCTACTTGATTTTCAGAAAATGCTTACCCTGTCATCACCATGTCCTCCCATAATGCCTTCAGTAAAGGTTGGCACTTCCTTAAACTTTGAATCTGTTAGCTCAGGTGAGCGATACAGGACCAAGGTAGCTTGGTCCTCTTGTTTAGCTATCTCCCTTTCCAATAAAATAGAGTGACTACCTTGTGATGACTTGTTGTAATTCTCCCAAAATTTTAAAGTCTGTTTGGCGATCCAACAAGGAGTCCAAAAAGTGGAGATGGAATGGCCTTCAGGAGCAGTCTGATCTGGCTCTGCACTGTTTGCTTAGGTCTGTCTGTCCCAATACTATGGATTGCAACGGTAGATTCGTGTGTTGGTTCTGTGGGTGACCAAAGTCTGTTATTCTGTTTCCTTGAATTCAGAAAAAAAAAAATTTGAAGCAGTAATCAAAGTTTACACTGTTTGAGGTTTACAATTCCAATATTTAGATTAAGCAAGGTTACGTATGCTGGATGCACATGCTGACCTGGCTCATTACTGGTGATAAAAACAGAATTTTATTTTCAAGGCATGTACAAAGTTAACTGTTTCATAAGTTAAAATATTAAAATAATGACCGTTTATATAGAACATATGCTCATTTTTTTCTGGAAAATGATTTTTTTATAGCCCCACTTTGATACTGGATTTGCCATTACGCAAACACGCCTATGCAAATACATTGCCACCTTTATCGCCGAAAAAATGAAAATTTTATGATGATAATTGTGTTATTTTTCTTATTAAATTTTCTGCTCCAAATATAGATTGTGGGCACTCGTTAGAACCGCCTCATGGAGGCGGTTCTAACGAGTACCCACAATCTATATTTTAGAGCAGAAATAAGAAAAATAAGGTATACCCCCCGGCAACCCCAGTTTTACTATATAAAAGTGGGGTTCAAGGGGTCAAGATTATATAGGCGTGCTTTCGTGATGCATGTGTGCAGTGATTTTGTCATTCTGTGACTCCAAAATTGAAATGCATTTTACTTAATAACTTTTATGTTTGGGGTCCTACTTCATTGAATGGTTACTAAGGTAAGAAAGGTGTAGGAACAGAAAAGTGGCCAAGTGCCCATAACTCTTGGAGTTATGTCCCTTGGTAGTTTTTCAAAATTTATAGATGGATTTTGCTTAGTACTTCTATCTTTGTGGGACTACTTAATGTACCTTATAGTACACTAGATCTCTATGGCAAAGAAGGTGTAGTAGCAAAATAGTTGTCAAAGGCCCATAACCCTTGAAGTTATGTGACTTTGTAGGTTTTTTAAATTTTGCCATTCTTGAAGTTTCGTAACAGATTTCTCAGGAACTATGAAAGCTAGAAAGCTGAAAGTTTGTATAAACTTGGACAATATTTGTAATAGGGGTGAAGGGTTCATAACTCTTCATGTTATGTCCCTTGGTAGGTTTTCAAATTTTGCCATCCTTGGCAATTTTCAAATCTGATTTCTCAGGAATTAAGAAAGCTGAAAGTTTGTATAAACAGAGACAATGATTGGCTGTCTTGTGTATACAGGAATAGGGGCCAAGGCTCTATTACTCTTGGAGTAATGTCCCTTGTTAGCTTTTCAAAACATTGAAATACGTTTTGCTCAATAACTTTTATGTTTGTGGTCCTACCTCGATGAAACCTGTGCCATACTTGGTCTCTTAAGTAAGCCATGTTACCATGTTCTACACTGATGTACCTGGTAAGCATGAGTTAAAAATATTTCAACATTATGAGTCTTTCTTTTCTAATAGTGCTGCAGTGGTGCAAACAAAAAAAACAACATTGAATTCAATACTGCAACGCTTTGCATGTTTGCATACTAACAACTTAGTTAAGCAAATACAGCAACCCTCTTTACACCAACATTCGTTATAACGACAGAACTCGTTATAACAGCAATTTGAATGGAATAACTACTTAGCTAAAGGCTTAGCATCGGTTCCGAGCGGCATTGGCTTCCCTCAGGTTGGAAATGCACAAATCGAGTCCATAGTCATGAAAGGGTCTTGTAATTTAATACTATAAGAAACAAATTGTATAGTTATTTGTTAGAATCAAATCACTGCTGCAAGAAACAAATGTTATAGAAATATGTTAGAATTCAGTGAGACGATTCTAACAAATGTCTATAACATTTGTTTTTTGGAGTAATAATGGGGGAAAAGCCTTTTATTACCTATTATACTTCTAACTGGGATTCTTTATAACGACAAGTTCATTATAACGGCACAATAATAGGGAATTAATACTGCCGTTATAACACAGGGCCACTATAATGCTTTGAACAGCTGGGCCTTGATGTTGATGCTAATTTTAACCCTTGTCCTGCTGAGCCCGGATATGCCTTATTTTCCAAACAATGAAGATCCAGATCAGATGGCTTCTGACGAAGCCATCTGATCAGGATCTACATTGTTTGCCATTCAGATTATGAATTTGTTTCAATAATTTGCATCAGGTAATCTGATTGGTTGATTATCAGTATTGGGTGTGGCAGATATAAATATTCAGCAGGACAAGGGTTAATACATTTTCAGATCTGATTAGTAACATAATGATTGAAGAGCACAGAGAGCTGTGCACACCCTACCAGCTGAGATTGATTGGTGAGGAAGGATCCCTAGATACCCCACCCACTACACGGGTGACAGGCTCAGCTTTGGGTTCTTCTTCCACTGAAGGTAGAAGAGGAAGAGGAGGAGGAGGAAAGGTTGATAAAAGAAGAGGAAAGAAAGTATCTTCTACTGCAAGCCTTGAAGTTAGACCTACAGGATTTGCTAAATGTGACGGCTGTAATCGTAAGTTCAGAATACTAGCTCAACTGAGCACAAGGTGCTCAAGGTTTTGTTTGTCGTAATTGAGAAGCCTCCATGCTGTACTGGTTATGCTACTCGTCTTGTAATCCAGGGGTCACAGGATCCTGGGCTTCTCCAGACTTTTGGATGAGTCTGGAAACCAAGGTCCCATCTCTGTATGACTTTAGCTGTTGGTGAGACATAAAACCCAAACACTCACTCACTTGTCCTAATTAAGGTTTTACATCCCCATCAACACTATTTAGGTCATTTTGAGATGTTGCTTCCTACTTTGCTGGACTTTTAACCGGCATTGGAAGTCACCTGATCTGGATCTTCACTGTTTGCAATGGTAGAAGTTGTCCTGTTCAGCAGGATAATGGTTAAGGAACATTATTTCCAAGTTTCTCTGTAAAAACATAGATTGTCGGTACTTGATAGAAACAACATGCCTAGAATCGTTAGGTCTCTCAACGCTGTGGGTTCAAGCCTGTTTCGGGTCACATGTGAGATGCCAAGTTCTGCATTGGAAGGTCAGGTGGTTTTTCTTCGGGTACTCCGGTTTTGCCTACTTCTGATTAAAAATCAGCTTGATATGAGTGAAATAATCTTGAAAGGGCTGTTAACCAAAAAAAAAAAAAAACATGCTTAGGGCAGGCTATTCTATTCACCAATGCTATGTTTGGGATGCATAGAACAGGACCATGTTATAAATGAACAGTGTTATAAAGGGATATTTTATATAGAAATTATAGTAAAATGACAGTTTGGGAGGCAAGACCTGGTCATGTTATAACCTAAACCGTGTTGGTAGAGTACTAAAGGGACTAAAGTGTATTTGTTCAGTTCACAAACTGCATTACAAACAGTGCAGATGATCTGGATCTACACTGTTTGCAAAGGCAAGGATGGTTGTGTGCAGCAGCATAAGAATTAAAATGGGCAGAAGCAGGAATTTGTGGCACATTTGGATATGCATCTAAGTGCTTGTTTGTTTGATTTGAGGTTTAACATCTCTTTCAACACTATTTAGGTCATTTTGGAGTTTGGAGACGTTGCTTCCAATTTTGTGGGACTTTTACCCGACATTGAGATGAAATGACATCTCAAGCCCTGCCATCCAATGAAACCCTTTTAAGCATGGATGGTCTGACTCACACAGCTTTGCCAGGGCAAGCTTAGTTCTTCTAAGCTGTTTACCAGTACTCATGTGTGGTCAGTTTCAGCTCTGCGTGGAAGCCTCATGCAGCCCATCTATTTCTCCAAGCCCAAATGGATGGGGGCAATTTCGTAAGTGTTGATCTGGAGATTGCATGTTTAACCTCTGCCAGGTCTATGATCTACATAGTGTTGACTGGTCCATCAAACTAAGTCATTTGTACTGACAGAAAAGGGGAGCAATGACTTGTAGCAGATATAGAAAGGAACCCTGTTTGTAGTACCTGCTTTAAGCCAGTGTAGAGCCTGCTTAAACCAGGCACAAAACACTGTCCATGTGTAATGGCTCTGGTTTTCCATCCAATATGATCATGCATTAATTTTTGCTATGGTCTGATTTTTAGCATTTTATCATATGATGTCGTTTCTGAGAGTGTTATAACATCATATAATGAATTTGATAATCCACTAGTGGATTAAATACGCAAATTAGTTAGATACCCCCCGTAACATTACATGTAAGACGTTCTTAACGACGTCGCATTTACTAATGTCGAAATATTGACATTTTTGTTAGACGATCGTGAATAAAATGCGTTTTAAATGTCATATGATAAATAGAACCTTGCATTAGTGCTCATATATTATTGAATTTATTAAACAAGTTGAGGAAAAGGGATAAAATGCTCGGCAAAGCCTCACATTTTATCCCTTTTCCTCAGCTTGTTTAATAAATTCAATAATACATGAACACTCATGTAAGATCCTCTATGTTACAACCCAAAGCATTATGTTCAGTTTCATTTTTCATTTACAACAGCACTACAGTTGAAATTTTCAAACTTAGCATTAACTTTATCTTTGAAATATACTGACAAAGTATCATTACCATCTCAACTTACATTTCATTGGTCATTGTTGTTAGATTGTATCTTGTAGGTTCTACCCCGCCTTCTGCAGATTTCAAGTTGTGAAATGTGGTTAATGTATATTTCTGTTATATTCACAGAGTATTTTGGAGAGAACCTTTTGACAGCCCACCAAGAACGATGTCCAAGTCTGAAAAACAGACTGCAGAAGTCAGCATCAGGAAGTCCTTGGTTGAGTGCTAGACCTTCAGACCCAGTATCTGCTTCACCAGTGACAAAACCCAGTGCAAATAGAGGCTCAGTGGATAGTCCAAGAAACAAATCCGGCGGTCTTAGTGCTAGAGAGAGCAGTAATGGTAGTTTGGAAAGGCTTGGAAGCCAGCTGGGGTCCCCACCTTGGCTTCTTGCTGCAGAAAGACGGCTGGAAGAACAAAGACTTCAACAGAAGTCAACAGATACTATAAATGATATTGAACCTTCTGCTTCATCATCTCATGCAGTTAATGATAATGTTTGTTCAGTTGTAAATAGTGCCAGTAATAGAAATTCAGGCAGACAAGCAATCATTGATGCACAGGCCAAGCAGTTCGAAAAGTATAGATCTGCCTCAGAAACCACACCTAGTGAATGTTTAAGTTCAAATCATGGATTTTCAAGCTCGACCAGTTTTGCTTATGGAAATGTTAAAACTAGAGACAGAGGTGCAGTGAATCAGTCTGTTGACCTTACTGCTGAAAGTGATGGTGAGGATAGTTACAATGATGCTGATGACTGCTATGATGATTTGGATGGTTTTATTGTAAATGACAATGATGATATTGATGATCATGTTGATTATAATCCTGATAACTCTAGTCAAGTTGTTGAAGACAGTGATGATAATAGTAGTTCTGATGAGGAAACTGAGGATTTGATTGGCAGGAATATACTGGTAGAGTGTCCACTATGTGGAGAATATTTCCCGGATATGATAATACAAGTACATGCAGCCACCTGTTACTTGTAGCTGGATATTGTACACCTAGACTTGCAGATGCAAAAACTTGGAAACTCAATATAATTCATATACACCACAACCTCTTTATAACACTATTATTGGGGACCAAAGTATCCAAGCAAAATGGCCATTTATGGTCATTTTTCTATATAATCTATACATTTTTGGGATCCACCTTGAAACCATGTTATATCCAAAACCATGTTATAACAAACTGTTTTTACGAGGTTGTGGTGTATTGTTTCTACAGCTTTAGTTTACAATGATAATCAAAGGATAAGGCTACTTATTGGAAATGTGGGCACTCAAGAGCTCATAAGAAACACCTTGTCGAGGGTGTATGGATTATCATGTTGATTATAATCTTGGTAACTCTAGTCAAGTTGTTGAAGACAGTGATGATAATGGTAGTTTTGATGAGGAAACTGAGGATTTGATTGGCAGGAATATACTGGTGTGGAGAATATTTCCCGGACATGATAATACAAGTACATGCAGCCACCTGTTACTTGTAGCTAGACACTGTACACCTAAGCATGCGGATGTGAAAACTAGGAAATTCAGTTTATCATATGACATCGCGCCTGAGGCAGTAACTGTTTATATCTTTGATGTTTGAGCAACATCTTCAGCGTGAAAGCTCTGCCAACTTCTCAAAAAAGGTTTCATACCACTGAGTTGTGTGTGGAGTGCTGTAATCAGATTGTTTTTGTCACTTTTTTAGGTTTTAAACTTCATTTTTTCAAGCTAAAATAGTATTGTGTGTATAGATAGCGCGTACCTTGGGTACGAAACTCCTTTTTAAAACTCTAGGTTATTTTTATGTCCCCGGTAGTGATAGCGGGGACATATTGTTTTTGCCCTGTCTGTTTGTTGGTGTGTTTGTTTGTACATGGACAACTTTAACGTTTGTCATAACTTTTGAACACATTGAGATAGAGCATTCATATTTGGCATGTAGGTTCCTTGTGACAAGAGCTTCACATTCATGCAAAAATTTTGACCTGAGACCTTGATCTTGATGTGTGACCAACTTTGAAAAAAAAGGCCTTGCCCTGGGACATGTTCGTGTTTCACAAACACATCTTTCTTGTTTTTTTTCAAGAATCTTTTAGCCCATTGCCATCGAACTTGGTATGTTGCATTCGGTGACTGAATACTACCAAGATTTTGAAATGACTGACCTTTAACCATTTAATGGCAAAGTTAATTTTTGTCTCTTAGGCTTTTGAATGGAAAAAAAGATAAAAGTGCATTTTTAGCTCACCCAAGCCAAAGGCTCACAAAGTGAGCTTACAGTATACCAATGGTCCATCGTCGGTCCACACTTTCAGACATCTTCTCAGAAAGGCCAGTGGGAGTCAAACTAAACGATTTTCTGCTTTATTTTTTATGGGAAGCACATTTAACCCTTGACCTGCTGAATATTTATATATGCCATACCCACTACTGATTATCAACCAATCAGATTACTTGATGCAAATTATTGCAACAAATTCATGAGCTGAATGACAAACAATGAAGATCCTGATCAGATGGCTTCTTCAGAAGCCATCTGATCGGGATCTTCATTGTTTGAAAGATAAGACATATTTGGGCTCAGTAGGACAAAGGTTAAAATCCATATCATTTGCACTCAAATAGAATGAACATTTATAATGTGAGCCGCATCACAAGTAAAATTGTCATCAAATATGAACAACAAAGGTGCTGATTGGACTGCGTGAATGCACAGACTAATCTGCACCTTTGTTTTTTCGGACGTATAAAATCGGTTTTTCTCTCGTGACTTGGCACATGTTTTATGCGTACCGGTAAGTACACTTTGATTAATCCAGTTTCACAAAACTCCGTCATTTCTTCTTGAAAAAAGTCAAGCACAGTTTTCTGCTTTAACACATTAGCTTTCTTTGATTTCGCAAAGTCCACAATGTTTCTTAGATGTAAAAGAAGGATGGGGTAGACGTCCTGTGTTTCAAGCCAATGCAGATCTTTCTCAACTCGGAAGCACTTAGGGGCATATCGGCCTCACTCTCATCACAGTCTTCATCGCCACAATTGACCTGTTCTGTTGTTATCTGTTTCTGGTGCAGGACACCTTCAACAATATCTTTGTCAGTAAGTTCCCCTTAGGTCTTGCAGTTGTCGGTCGTCTGGATCCACTCCTTAGGTCTCACAGTTGTCGGTCGACTGTATCCACTCCTTAGGTCTCACAGTTGTCGGTCGTCTGGATCCACTCCTTAATGTAGGTCTCACAGTTGTCTGTCGTCTGGATCCACTCCTTAGGTCTCACAGTTGTCGGTCGACTGTATCCACTCCTTAGGTCTCACAGTTGTCGGTCGTCTGGATCCACTCCTTAATGTAGGTCTCACAGTTGTCTGTCGTCTGGATCCACTCCTTAGGTCTCACAGTTGTCGGTCGTCTGGATCCACTCTCGGAGCTCATTGGCGTTTATTTCATGGACACATTCTGGTTCCCTTATGTTGTTCTTGATGTGGTCTTCAAGCCGTTCTTCAGCTGCTGACACGTCGATGTTGAAACCGTTGAATGCCTAACCAAGCCCATTATTCCAACAACCCTGAATGCAGTCAGAAGAAACAATGTCCCATGCTTTAACGACTAGGTAGATAACTTCCTTGATGTTAACATGTTTCAATCACTCGGATATCACAGTCTCTTCAGCAACGATCTTCATGAGGAGCTGACGTCTGTAATTGCTCTGCTGTGTTGCGATGATACCTTGGTCTAGCGGTTGAATTCTCGACGTGGTGTTCTTGGTTTAGTACGAGACTTTGATTTTCCCACAATGGCTGGCAAGGCTTTCTGCTGGGAGATGAGCGGGGCATTTGTCTAGTAGTAACAGGGCCTTTGGTTCCAAGAAGTTTGCGTCGAACTGAAGGAACAAATCCAGAGTGAAACCAGTTTTCAAAAATCACCGAGGTCAGCCAGGCATTTTTTGAGTAATCATACACACCCGGTAGTGTCTGTCTATTCACGTGATGGAATGCTCTGGGATTTTTTAACTTTCCTATACAGAGAGGTTTTAGTTTGTGTTTCCAGTCTTGTTCACAGTCAAAAGAATGGTCACTCATTCTTTTGTCTCTTTAAGTCCTCTTTTCGGCGAGTCATTTTTCACAGACAACTTTTCCTGGAAAGCATCTTGAACATTAAATCACTTCCTTTGCAATTGTACACTTGTTCATCACAATATCCAACCTCTTCGAGAATTTCGCGCAGTTTGGCGGGATACTGGTCGGCTGCTTCATCGTCGGCAGACTTTATCTCCCCTGAGATGGCGTTGCAATCAATGCCGTGTTGAGCCTTCCACCAGTTCAGCCACCCACAGCTTGCCTGAAACGTGTTGTCTGTTAATTTCTCTGTCTAGGTTTGTAGGTTTCGCGCTCAGCACTGGTCCAGAGATTGGCGCCCCATATGCCTGTTGCTGCACAAACCAGTGGTACAGGGCCTGGTCAAGTTTCACATCCTTTGCAAGTCGAAGTCTCTTTCTTGCAACACCTTCATTTTCGTCCAACTGTAGCGTTGTTTCCTTTATTGACGCCTCTGAATGTAGCCAACCATGCAAGGTTGTCTCAATGATTTGCAAGTCTTTACAAACAGTCACCTGTTTTTCGCCTTTTTTGACACACGCAATAGCATCTAGCTTGAAACTTATGTCAAACTCTTTGAATTTAAGAGCCTTCTTTTCAGACATTTTGAGATTTGCAAGAATACAATATACAATACAATAACACTTTTAGAATGAGAGGATGAACATATTTTTCATGGATATTTATTGATTCATTTTCAATAATCAAAGATAATTGCCTTTTCTAATTAAAGATGTTTGCTTGTTTTTAATTGCTTGTTTTTAAGTTTGCTTACTTAAATTATCAATGTGGATGAGCGAATGACCAATTATTGATGAGCAGCCTCGAGATAGCAGAAGTGTTTACCCTTTGACCTTTCAGCTAGATTAACCATGTGTTTTCAAAGGTGTTTTTTTCACGTCATTAGTAAAAATTACGGACTTGTGTGAAGAAGTTGTTTATTGCATGTTTACTGTTATACAATAACGGTGTTAAAGCTGCATTGATAGTTTGGATAATTGACAAGTAATTAAGATGACATTTGGATTTACCGCTAAATACCTTGTTAACACTCCTGGATTTTCTTCTATCTACCATGTTAACTTGCTAGGATTTCTTTTTTGCCAAAGCAAGAAAAGAACCTATTTTATGGCAAGGTCAAAATCGGTCCCTAAGGCATTTGATTGGGAACAAGGTAAAATAGTGCTTATATGCAATACAATCATAGTTTATGAAATGAAAATAGGACTTACATGAACCTCTATATGTCAAAGGTCAAGGTCATTCAATGACATTGGCTGAAGGTCACAAAGATTGAATAACCACCAGAATTCCTAACATTTCAGAAACCACAAGGCTAAATGAAATCATATTTCATATAGAACATCTAAGCCTTAGGGGAACTTAAGTTTATATAAGGCAATGCAAGAGTAGCATCCCTCGCAACAGCGTACAACTCCTCATGTAAATCCAAACTGAATATGTGAGACCTAATAACTTATAAGTGTTGTTGATGCTTCTATGATGATCACTTAGTCTTCTATCTTGTTCACAACCGGCCCCAGTAGCTCAGTTGGTAGAGTGTCCGCTCCGGGGATCGGGAGGTCACGGGTTCGAATCCGGGCCGCGACATACCAAAGTCGTTAAAAAAAATGGTACTCGCTGCTCCTCGCTTGGCACTCAGATTTATGGGGTAGAGCTAGGACTGGTCGACCCAGTGTCAGGATAATGTGACTGGGTGTGGTATCATGCAATGTGTCTGGGACATGATACTTCAGTGAGGCAGCACTATAAAAGTGAGCATTGAGCTCCCTGTCGCAACCAGACAACGTCGTGATATGACTGCAAAATTGTTGAAAGCACCATTAAACCCGAATTCACACACACACACACACACATACACACACACACACACACACACACACAATCTTGTTCACAAGTTTTTAGCTTAACCAGAACCGAAGGCTCCGGGGAAGCTTATCGTATAGGCAGTGGTCTGTCTTCATCCGAGTCGTCAACATTTTCAAATGCCGTCGCTTCTGAAACTACTTGGCCAATTGAAACCAAATTATTATGTGGAGCCTCTTTGGGATTGTTTGTGAGGACTGGGTCACATGACCAATATGGCCGTCATGCCTATATATGGTAAAAACCTTAAAAAAAAAGTTCTTCTCAAGCACGAATGGCCGATGACTTTGAAACTTGGTATTCAGCATTGGGGATTCGAGCCCTACCAAGTTTTTTTATATGATGACCTTTGGTTGACCTTGACATGTTTTATGTCCAGGAAAAATTTGGTAACTGATACATTTGTTCGGAAAAAAGGCAAAACAGTGGGTTTTTCTGATAGCATGGTAGGTTGTCTCATCAGCTATCATATTTGTCAGCGGAATGGAAATTTAT
Organism: Lucinisca nassula; assembly: GCA_963580285.1. Classification (NCBI taxonomy): domain Eukaryota; kingdom Metazoa; phylum Mollusca; class Bivalvia; order Lucinida; family Lucinidae; genus Lucinisca; species Lucinisca nassula. The sequence goes on from OY757022.1 coordinate 27,688,714, forward strand.
CAATTCCAAAGGTCAAGGTCATTTACTGACCCCTGTCCTTGATGGCTTAGTTTCAGTATTTTTATTAGCTCACCTGTCACGTAGTAACAAGGTGAGCTTTTGTGATCACATTTTGTCCGTTCTGTGCGTGCATGTGTCCGTGCGTAAACAATTTCTTGTCCGCACGATAGCATCTTCTTTTATGATTTGATTTTAACCAGACTTGCACACAACTTGTACCACCATTAGATCTAGGTTCCTTTCTTGAACCAGCCATATCCCATCATGTGTTACTGAGTTATGGCCCCTGAAAGGGCAAAAATTGCCTTTTTTTGTCTTCTCCGCACGATAGCATCTTCATTTATGATTTGATTTTAACCAGACTTGCACACAACTTGTACCACCATGAGATCTAGGTTCCTTTCTTGAACCAGCCATATCCAATCATGTTACGGAGTTTCGGCCCCTGAAAGGGCAAAAATTGCCTATTTTGGTCTTGTCCACACAATAGCATGTTCATTTATGATTTGAATTTAACCAGACTTGCACACAACTTGTACCACCATGAGAACTGGGTTCCTTTCTTGAACCAGCTATATGCCATCATGTGTTACAGAGTTACGGCCCCTAAAAGGGCAAAAATTGCCTGCTTTGGTCTTGTCTGCATGATAGCTGTTTCATTTATGATTTGATTTTAACTAAACTTGCACACATTCTGTACCACCCCAACATATCTCTATCAAGTTCGAATATGGGTCATGTTGGGTCAAAAAGTTGGTCAGTAGGTCAAATCAGAAAAAAAACAACTTGTGAAGACACTAGAGGCCACAGTTTTGGTCCGATCATCATCAAACTAGCCCAGAATGATCATCTTGACAATATCTGAGTCAAGTTCGAATATGGGTGTAGTTGGGTCAAAAAGTAGGTCAGTAGGTCAAATCATAGAAAAACCTTCTGAACACACTAGAGGCCACAATTTATGTCCAATCATCATCAAACTTGCCCAGAATGATCATCTTGATAATATCTTGGTCATGTTCTAATATGGGTCATGTCGGTTGAAAAAGTAGGTAAGTAGGTCAAATCATAGAAAAACCTTGTGAACACACTAGAAGCCACAGTTTTGGTCCAATCATCAGCAAACTTGCCCAGAATGATCATCTTGACAATATCTGAGTCAAGTTTGAATATGGGTCATGTCGGTTCAAAAAGTAGGTCAGTAGTTCAAATCAGAGAAAAACCTTGTGAAGGTACTAGAGGCCACAGTTCTGGTCCGATCATCATCAAACTTGCTCAGAATGATCATCTTGATAATATCTTGGTCATGATCGAATATGGGTCATGGCAGGTCAAAAAGTATGTCAGTAAATCAGAGAAAAACCTTGTGAACAAACTAGAGGCCACATTTTTGGTCCAATCATCATCAAACTTGCTCGGAATGATAGTCTTGACAATATCTGAGTCAAGTTCGAATATGGGTCATGGCGGTCCAAAAAGTAGATCAGTAGATAAAATCATAGAAAAACCCTCTGAACACACTAGAGGCCACAGTTTTGGTCTGATCATCATAAAACTTGCTCAAAATGATCATTTGACAATATCTCAGTTAATTTCGAATATGGGTCATATCTGGCCAGTAAGTAGGTCAGTAGGTCAGATTGTTGAAAAACCTTGTGGACACACTAGAGACCCCAGTTTTGGTCCGATCATCATCAAACTTGCTCAGAATGATCATCTTGACAATATCTGGGTCAAGTTTGAATATGGGTCATGTCGGGTCAAAAAGTAGGTCAGCAGGTCAAATCATAGAAAAACGTTTTGAACACTCTAAGAGGCCACAGTTTTAGTCAAATTATCATAAAACTTGCTCAGAATGATCATCAGTTTTTTTCTGGACAATATCTCAGTTAAGTTTGAATATGGGTCATGTCAAATCAAAAAGTAGATCAGTAGGTTATTTTGTCATAACTTTTGAACTGTTTGAGATAGAGCCTTCATATTTGGCATGTAGGTTCCTTGTGACAAGGGCTTCCCACTCATATAAAAATTTGACCTGTGACTTTGACCTGTGACCTACTTTATCATAACTTTTGAACCATATGAGATAGAGTCTTCATATTTGGCATGTATGTTCCTTGTAAAAAAGTCTTCCCAACCAGTCAAAACTTTTGAGCCATGACTTTGACCATTGACCTACTTTGTTATAACTTTTGGAGCATTTAAGATACAGCCTTCATATTTGGCATATAGGTTCCTTCATAGGAGTGAGTGTTTGAGTTGAAGTCTCACCAACAGCTAATGCCATACAGTGATGGGACCTCTGTTTAAAGACCAATCTGAAAGTCTGGAGAAGCCTGGGATTGATCCTGCTACCCCTGGTTTACAAGGCAAGTAGCATGACCACTTCACCATGAAGGCTTCTTAACTTCATTGGAATGTTGTGTAGATGACCCTCTAGGAAAATAGCATAATGATTAACAAATGGTCACAAGAGCTAAAAATAGAAAAACATTGTAAATTTGCTTCAAATGTGAACTCCTTCTAAGCCTTTGGGCCAATTGGATTTAAAACTTCACAGGAATGTTGCCTAGGTGACTCCCTACTCCTAAAATGCATTCCCCTCCAATGAACAAGATGGCTGCCAGAGCTAAAAATAAAAAAAAAATCTTCAAACGACAATTCCTTCTGTAATCTTGGGCCAATTTCATTCAAACTTCGAAGTAATGTTGCTTAGATGACACTCTACCAAAAAGGCTAAAACAATCCCGCTCTGATGAAAAAAATGGCCACTGGAGCTAAAAATATAAAAATATTGTCAATCTGATTCAGACGTGAACCCCTCCTAAATCCTAAGGCCAATTTGATTCAAACTTCACAGGAATGTTGCCTAGGTTACTCCCTACCAAATAAGTTAAAATCACTCTGCTGAGGAACAAGATGGCCACCATAGCTAAAAATAGAATGTACTCGAGACAGTGACACACAGGTGAGCGAACCAGGGCCCTATGGGCCCTCTGGTCTTCTTCTCCACTTATGCTGCTGGGTTGATTGAAACCAAATTATATTTGGAGCCTCTATAGGAATGGGGAATGAAACGACTGTCACATGACCAATATGGCAGCCATGCCTATATATGGTAAAACACTTTAGAACCTTCTTCTCAACAAGTCTGACATTAAAAGTCCTGGGCTTAAGGTCAATGTCACTGGCTATTTTTAGTAAAACATTGTCATCGCTGTAGCGCCTACATTTAATGACAGATTTTAATATAAATAATAATATAAATTCACACAATGATATCTCCAGCGAGACTGCCTAATGTTCTGGGCTCAATGTCAAGGTCACTATGGCTATTTTTAGAAAAACTTTGTCATCGCTCTAGCGCCTACATTTATTGATGGATTTTAATATAACTTCACACAAATGTTGCATATGACAATAACTCAAGAGAGTTTGACTTTCAGGGTCCTGGCCTCAAGGTCACTGGCTATTTTAATGTCAAATAAACCTACCCATCACTACAATTAAAGCCTTTTAACCAGACGCAGGCAATTTCAGTTTCCACAACGCCTACTTTTATTTGAAAAGGATTTAGAATATTCACAAGGAATAATACATGTGCATACCATGGCATAGCACGTAGAAGGAAGTGGGATGGTTATCAAAAGCCAGGAATGGCTTCGCACATGATAAACAAAACTTCCAAGTGAAAATCCAAAATGGCTGACAAATGTACACGTGTACAAGTCGGCAGAAAAAAAAAAGAAATAAATTCAACAAGGAAAAGAATTTGGGAAAAAAAAATAAGCTTTAAAAAGACTAGGCATGTTGTGGAAACTAGCAAAAGTAAATGTAAAATCAAAAAAGAATAAAATACTTATCCATTTTTATCCTCTTGTCAGATGCTATTGACCACAACAAAGTCTGATTGAAATATGAGCTTTTTCTCCATGCTTGGCATGAACGCCGGGGTCACGTGACCTGTATCGTCTGCTCATTGGTTGGATAAGTCATATGACCTCAGCAACCAATCAGGACTCGTCCCTAGGGAGGTCACGTGAAGCATCTATGGAAATGGGACATGCCAGTGGCATTTCGGGCTATATTTTTTTTGTCAGACTGACCCAGACCTGCGTCTGGTTAAAAGGCTTTTATTGTAGTGATGGGTAGGTATATTATTAATTAAAATTAATTTTACTTTAAAAATTTCATTTTTAGAAAAACTTTGCCCTCGTGCCAATGCCTACATTTATTGACATATTTTAATATAACATCACACAAATGTTGCATAAGATAATATCTCAAGCGGGTTCAACTTTCTGGCACAAGGTCACTGTGGCTATGTCATCACTGAAGTGCCTGAATTTATTAAATTCACACAAATACTGGTCTAGGCTCAAGGTCAAGATCACTGTGGCTATTTGTAAATTGTCCTGTGCGAGGGGATTTGTATTGCCTGCGATGCCTTGTTAGCTATATGTATAGACTTATACCGTCCCTTTGACAGCTTTCTGTGGGGCCCTTTCTGACATGGTCAGTGATCTAGTTTACAAAACTTTTGTAGGGCTAGAGTACCTTGTGCTGTCTGACTCTGACTTATGGTTCTGGAGAAGATTTTTTAAGGAATTTACCGTTATATGGGCATGGAGGCCATCTTGGTCAAGTGACCTTGACCAGTTATATAAACTTTAGTTCCCGCAAGGTATAGATTTTCTATGTAAAATATTACTACAATAGCCCAGTGGTTTCTGCAATGTTTGAAATTCTGATGGTTATTCAACCTTGTGACCTTGAGCCAAGGTTTTGAATGACCTTGACCGCTGACATCATTTAATAGAGGTTCATATAAGCACAACTTTAACTTTTTCCCATTCAAATACCTTAGGGTCAACCCAGGGTAATCATTTATATAACTTCTGTAGGACTCCTCTGCCAAGTTTCAAGGTCATCTGACTTACGGTGCTAAGCTCGCCTTGTGAGCCTTTGGCTCAGATGAGCTCTAAAAACAAGGCTCAGGGGCGCGACCAGTACCGCATGGTCCTCTTGTATATCACTTTCGGTAGTTTCACAAGCAAAATGTGAAGAAATGACAAGCCCAACACCTGAACCATTATAAACTTTAATATGAAAGTTTTTAACAGTCAAATTATAAAATATATTGCACATTCAAAGTTGATGAAGCAAGTAACGCAACAAAAATAATGTCAAATGAATTACGGTATTTACCGCAAGTATTCGGACAGACAGGCCTGAGCAAACACTGTAGACCCAGATGAGACGCCGCAGAATGCGGCGTCTCATCAGGGTCTACACTGTTTGCCACCCATCCTGCTATTCTTAGACACAAGATCGAGTAGTAAATTGTACTTGTTCAAATTTTAGAACAGGTGCCGAATATTTAGGGTAATTACAGTAGTCAGTCTACTAGCCATTACGATATCAATTCCTTCAGCCCTAGAGTTTACTAGACCAAAACGCATATGCAAACAGTATAGACCCAGATTAGACTGCTCACAACATTAGGTTAACACACCCCATGTTACATTTCTCACATCTCCAAAATGGTAACTTTTCTGAAGAAAACCTGTGATATTTTTCTTACTTATACTGCAAACATAGGTTGCGGGTGCTTGTTAGAACTGACTCATTGAGGCAGTTCTAACGAGTACCTACAACCTGTGTCTTGGGGCAGAAATAAGAAAAATAATGTATACCAATATATGCCCCATTTTCTCTATATAAAGCAGGGTTTAGGGGAGTGTTCATTTCACAGATCTAGGTCTCAACAATGTTTGCCATCCTGATTTTATTTCATTCCATTTTTTAACTCCTGTACACAACAATTTTGGCAGGAAGTCCGTTTCTGGAACTGTGGGTGGCAGAGGGGGTGAAAGCATTAGCATTTTAATGGCATCTAATGATCTGGTCATTTTCTGGGTGCAAAACTAGACAGATTTAGGTTATGTTGATACGACATTAAACTGAAGAGTCCACAAAGAAAAATATTTATATATGTGTGGCATAGCCGAAGCTTTGATAATTATGTGTACTGTTATCCGAGGATAAAAAGAAAGTGAGGCATTGGGAGGACACTTGGATTTAGTCATAGATGGTTTTTAGCCATATTCAGCACTCATTGTTTTAAGAACGTCCTATCAATGTAAATAGGCAATTTTTAAAATTAATCTATGCTGTCACTTTCTTCTTATCCTCGGAATACATGACATGATTTTCGTTATTCTGGGCCAGTGTACATGACATTTTGTTGGGTGTGGCCCAGCGTATGCATAATGTAAGGTGAGAAGGAAAGGTGCTTGTCTGAATAAATCCATAAAAATGAACATACTTAGACTTGTTATTTAACCATTCTTCATTCACCATATTTGCATTATTTGCTGGCTCCGAGCTTGCTCATTGTCAATATTGGAAAAACAGGTAACCAGACCCCCCTGACCTTTCAAGGTCAGGGGGGTCTGGTTACCTGTTTTCCGAACACTAATAATCTTCAGACTGGAAACCAGCAAATAATGCAAATAAGGTCAATAAACTTAGCAAAGGCATGTTTTGGTGTTTCCTGCATACAGTGTCCTCTGGTTAGAGACCACTGTTGGGATTGTCCCAAAGGAAGTCTTAATATAGGATTTTTACTGCACTAAAATTCCCTTGATCATTTAAAGCCTAACATTATATGTATGTTCTTAAATATTTTTGGTAAGCAGCTAATTTCAATATTAACTAAATTTATATTGATATGTGCTGATTTGTGATGAAAATATATACTCAGCATGATCATTATCGATAAAAAAAAATTGTTTAAATTATTTGGTAGTTTGAAATTTGGCAGATCCATATTTAAAAGTGTTATCTGAATAATACAACGGTTTCTGAGCAATCAAAAACTTCAAATTCATTTGATATGAAATAAGAAAGTGTACCATATTCCTCACATTTTGCCTCAAAAAGACATGGATCAGCCTGCACATCTGACCAGTCTAAACTTAGTGCTGTTATGTCAGGCCAGTATACAGTGCTTTCTCAGTGCAGTTTGATCAGGCTCTGCACATGCACAAGATGTGTTTCATCTTTACTCAATGCTTATGACTGTTTTACTGGAGACCCGTGACCTTTTCTTGCAACACACATTCAGTTTAATGTCTAACCCTTGTCCTGCTGAACCCGGATATGCCTTTTCTTTGAAACAATGTAGATCCAGATCAGATGGCTTCTGAAGATCTACATTGTTTGTCATTCAGATTGTGAATTTGTTGTAATAATTTGCATCAAGTCAGTATCTAGTACTGAGCAACTGCTGTAGACCCCAATCAGACTGCTCCTAAAGAAGCAGTCTGATTAAGGTCAACATTGACATTCTACAAACATGTGTTAACCACACTGCCTGATAGTACTTTGAATATTCAGAGTAACATGGTGTCAGAAGCAAAACAAATAGTAGTAGTAAGTGTAAACTCATGCAAGAAAAACAATAGTACTACAGTACTCAGTTTAGTCGTACTCCTATCTTCTCTGTCCATGTCTACAAACTGAAAGTTACTCAACAAAACTGACTAGGAAAGAATTTTACAAAAGTATTCAGAACATGTTTTATGTGGAAAGAAATTCTTTCTTTAATACATCCTCTGAAATGACAAAAGAAAATGCATGAAAAAACACCACATTACATGTAAACTGGCCCAAAGATGTTTACAGTCATGCTAAACTCAGCTGAGCATGAAAGTTGGCATGCTCATATATGTATGAAACTGATAAATGATTCACATTTTAAACTTTTTTTTTAAACCTTTTTTAATACTGCAAAAGTATTTTTGTCTCCCATGTCAATAGGGGTCAACTCTTAAAGAAAAGAATTTGCTTCTGAGGAGCAAATTCTTTCCTTTAAGAGTAGACCCCTTTTTCAGTGGGACAGGGCTTATGGAAAAGCGAACAGGAAATCCTGAAAGTTGTGTCCCTTTGAAAAATGGCGGAAAAATCTGCCATGTGTTCCAGTTCCCCTCATGGAATCTTATGCTTTAAACAATTCTAAAATGTTGGGTACCAGATTGTGTTATTATTAGACATTCTTTGAACTTCTTTCGCAAACTGTGAAGGCCCAGATCAGATGCAGCATTTTGCAAAATGCAGCCTCTGATCTAGGCTTGCAATGTTTGCCAGTCTCATTTTTGGTTTATGAGCAGCCCGATCAATTTCATGCTCTACCAATTGCAGGATGAATGAAGCTTACTTTGTCAGCATTTCAATATACATGAGCAGGATTCTGCTCTGCTGACTTAAGCATGAACATAAAAATTTTTTATCATCTCCGGGCCTGCTCATTGAAAAGAAAAAGATGCTTATAGTCAGTCATACAATGTCATTTTACAATATGTGTCAACCTATCATTTCATGTCTTTCATTCATTCAAATGAGTCAACAAATTACCATGAATTATTTCCAGATGATCAATGGATACATTCTCCAAAAATATCAACTCCAATGGATGTACTCCTGGGAGGAAATTTTGATCCCCTCCATTCTAACTCGGATGTGAATTTAACCCTTATCTTATTGTTCACGACAACCCCTATCTTTGCAAACAATGGAGATCCAGATCAGATGGCTTCTGATCAGGATCTACACTGTTTGGCATTCAGTTTATCAATTTGTAGCAATAAATTACATCAAGTAATTTGATTGGTTGATAGACAAAAATTGGGTGTGGCTTAAATGAATATTCAGCAAGATAAGGGTTAATTCTGATATCCTCCATCCTCAGTCGCAAGCTACCTCCGTTGTATGGGCTACTCTGAAAGGGGTAAAAAGCTCCTAGGAGCAATGAGTAATGAGAACCACTTTTCTTTGTCTTATACATGTACACCATAAATTCATACTCCATTTAACTTTTTTGATCCATGCAAACAGTGCATATCCAGATAAGACCCCTCTTAACCACATTTTATACAGAGAAAACTAGGGGGCATAAACATTATTTTTCTTATTTCTGCTCATAGACATAGGTTGTGGGTACCCGTTAGAACCGCCTCAATGAGGCGGTTCTAACGAGCACCTAAAACCTATGTTTGGAGTATAAATAAGAAATATATGACAAAATTTCATCAGAAAAATAACTTTTTGAGATATGAATGTACACACTATATCACACAGACTCGTCATAATGAAAACCCCTATAGACAAGAATAGACTTTTCCAAATCAAAGATGGACGTATCTACTTCAGAAATACAGGGGTGTTAGTATTAACAGGAGGCTTTCATCCATGTAACATCCATACTATGACTTTCTTAAGAACACTCAAAAATACAATTGTCAAATTCAAGATCTCACTCAAAAATACAATTGTCAAATTCAAGATCTTTGACATGCTAAGACAAATAATGAAACCAAAATTTTTTAAGAGCCTACAAAATGACAACTATTTACATCCACATAAAAAGTTAAATTACTGTACATCATTATACAATGTAAAATGAGCTGGTGCGTGGCAAAATCAACCAGAAAACCTGTGAAATCAGTGAGGATTTGGTCAGCCTCTGTATGTGTGCAGTCTGATCAAGTACAGTTGAATTTAAATGGCTCAGACACCTTTGAACCATGAAAATTTGTTTGAAATGGGTAGTTTGAGCCACTGATGGTTAATCTTAGAGCCTGGTGAGGAGGCATGGTCTCGACATCTTTTCAATTTTCTTCAAAGTAAAATGTATGTTGTGTGTACTCATTAGAATCGCCTTGAGGCGATTCTAATGAGTACACACAACAAACATTGTCAAGATAAAATAAGGAAATTATTCCAAATATATTCACATATTTGCAGTTATGGAAAAGTCTCCCAGGGACTCCAGAACGAGCTAGAAACAGCTGTGGGAAACCTGCCATCGGTGTTGGAGCAATCAAAGTTTCACTATATTTGGTCTTCACATGATCGCCAAGAAGGCTGATCATATGAGCTTTATTCTTAGTTTGTAGGCTTTCAGAGATATACAAAACTTCTGATCATACTGATGATTTGCATCATGTTAACCAGTCCTTGCAACGAACACCCCTCTAAACCCCACTTTATATAGCGAAAACTGGGGTTTATGAGGGTAAACAATATTTTCCTTATTTCTGCTCCAAGACATAGGTTGTGGGTACTTGTTAGAACCGCCTCAATGAGGCGGTTCTAATGAGCACCCATAACCTATGTTTGAAATGATAATAATATCCCAATTTTTCATCAGCAGATCAACCATTCTGGAGATTTTTTTTTTTTTTTTTTTTTGGTTTTGGTTTTACGGCCCTTTCAAGATTATTTCACTCATATCGAGCCAACCTTAATCAGAGGTGGGCGAAAACCGGAGTAGCGGAGAAAAACCACCTGACCTTCCGTTGCAGAACTTGGCTTCTCACATGTCACCCGAGCGAGGCTCGAACCACAGCGGTGAGAGACCTAATGATCAAGAGTCAGCGCTCTTAACCACTAGGCCATGGAGGCCCGTTTCTGGAGATATGAAAGAACTCCCTATGCCGTACGGATGTACATGTATTATTGTGATGGAGGCTGTCTTAGTCTTTGCTAGTCATAGGTTTTTATAGGATTTACTTTGCCGTGGCTCCAATATAAAAGATATATGGTCCTATATCTAAGGGAGAGAGAGCACTGATTTGAAATGATTTGCCTCCCTTTTCAAAGAAACGCTACTGTCATAAGAAAGTATGATTATTAATTTGCCCTCTGCCTTTCCTTTCCTTTCGAAAAATTATTGAAATTTGTTTGTTTGTTTTATTTGTGGTTTAATGTCCCCGTCAACACTGTAAAGGTCATTTCGGAGATGTTGCTTCCAATTTTGTGGGACTTTTACCCGACATTGAGATGAAATGACATCTCAAGCCCTGTTGCCCAATGAAACCAATAGGGTTTATAAGCATGGACGGTCTTACTCACACCGCTTTACCTGGGCAGGCTTAGATCCTCTAAGTGGTTTACCAGTACTTGTGTGTGGGTTGAATTTAGCTCTGCATGGAAGCATCCTGCAGCCCATATATTTCTTCAAGCCCCAATAGGCAGGGGCCACATAACACTGTTATAGCATGGTTTTAGGGGTAGCCAATTTTCTATACAGTGAAATTTCGAAAATTCGAACACGGATAGCTCGTTCACCATGGCTAATTCGAACTCATTCTTGAGTCCCTAGATAATTCATCCAATACCTCCAGATATCCATGTACCTCATATTTCGATATTCTAGGGAGGTTTTCCTGATTTATCTGATAAAGGTATGTTGTGTGTACTCATTAGAATCGCCTCACAGGCGATTCTAATGAGTACACACAACATACCTTAGTTCATGTAAGATTTTAAGATATTAACCCTTATCTTGCTGTTCATGACAACCCCTATATTTGCAAACAGTGTAGATCCAGATCAGATGGCTTCTGAAGAAGCCATCTGATCAGGATCTACACTGTTTGGCATTCAGTTTATGAATTTGTTGCAATAAATTCCATCAGTAATTTGATTGGTTGATAGACAGAAATGGGTGTGGCTTAAATGAATATTCAGCAAGATAAGGGTTAAAGTGATCCCAATTATGCTTCATGAGCTGAAACTATGATAAAACCAAAGTAGTTCGAACTACCTCTATTTCAAATAAATTTTCATGGTCTCAAAGGTGTTTAGAGTTATCAAAAGTCGATTGTATCCTATTTCCTAAACAATAAGATCACTGTGCTAGAGTTATCGAAGTTCGATTGTATCTGATATCCTCAACAATAAGATCACTGTGCCCTCACACATATCATTTTTAACCCATAACATGCAAATCATGACAACTGTCGTCTGCTTTGTCGTCTGCTAGTTAATTTAAAAGTCGGTTTTGCAAACAGTGTGGACCCAGATCAGACTGCTCCTGTAGGAGCAGTCTGATCTGGGTCCACACTGTTTACCTACATGCAAAAATATTTTGAAAAGTTTGCAAGAAGATTCAGCAGACGACATAAGCAGACGACATTTTCAGATGTAGTTTGTCATGGCATTTTAACGGTTAATCACGAGTACAAGTGATAGAAAGCGCACGGTCAAGCATAACCTTGTGCATTCATGCCGATGTTGGTCGTGTTTGGTTGATGCAGATGTTGACAGGTGAATGAAGATCCCTTTCTCATGCCAGGCCAGAAGCAGGCATAACAAAAGAAATCCCATAATTCAAAGCTTTCAAGCCCAAGAGAGGGTATTCAGTACTTCAGTAGCCTCCCCTAGGAAAGTGAGGTTAAACACATTCAACTTCAAATGCTGTCCCTCTGAAGAGAATCCATTCAAATAATTCTCAAACCCATTTAACACATAAAAAACGTCTCAAAGCATGGACACACAAAGCATTTAGGAAAAAAAAAGTTTAAATCAACAAACATACACAAAGAAACATGCTTAACTCATGCTGAGCCCAGTTGTTCAGACCTAATGATACTGTTAATTAATGTATCGTTAACTCTGAGCATTTCATATGGCTAATATGCTAATACATGTATTTTTGCTGATAAAATGTGAGCAGCTTTTGCATTTGCAAAAGCTGCTCACATTTTTTCAGCAAATATACCAAAATTTTAGATATTGTACTTGATAGAACAGTTAACAATATGACAACTAATGAGCTCATTAAGCTAACAATGCTTTGAACAACTGGGCCCAGGTTTTCACCCATGCTTGGTCATAATTTTGCTGGATTATTCTTCTAGTCAACGCTTCAACTATCAAGGGCAATTCTAGGGCACATCTAATTTATTTAAAGAAACAAGAACTGTTGCAGGACAGTATAGCTTGCCTGTTCGAGCCTTGCCTACCTAATGTTTTCACATTAACCCTTAAGATGCCAAGAAAAACTACATCTGAAAATGTTGTCTGCTGAATTGTCTTGCAAACTTTTTAAATACATTTTTGCATACAGGTAAACAGTGTGGACTCAGATCAGACTGCTCCTAGAGGAGCAGTCTGATCTGTGTCCACACTGTTTGCAAAAATGACTTTTAAAAGTAACGAGCAGTAAAGTAACTGGGTCCACATTGTTTGCAAAAATGACATTTAAAGTATCCAGCAGACGACAAAGCAAACGACAATTGTCGTGATTGGCACTTTATGGGTTAACATGAGAGCTCTTACATCAACTATTTCTTAAAGGATTTATTCCGAATACAAATATACTCTGTGCATGGCATTGTTTCATGAAATAGTATTCAAGATATAAGGCATAATCACTGAAACATAGGTCACACTGACCTACATATATATATTGAGGTCATCGGGTCACATGGAACTAATATCCCAGGTATGACATTTCTCCAAGAGTAGTCTTCAAGATATGTGCTAAATCATCAAGTTAATTGTTGACAGACCATTTAAACAAGAACCCATAACATACGTTTTGACGAGAAAGATGGAAATTTATCCTTTAACCCATTCTGTACCAGAAACCCCTAAAGGGGCACCTTGGCAAACAGTGCAGGCCCAGATCAGACGCCACATAATGCGGCGTCTGATCAGGGCCTACACTGTTTGCAAAAAGTGAAGCCATTTCCCTAACAAATTTTGAAGAAAACACAACCTGACACCCCTAAATTTTGAAATGGACTCCTGCTATAGATAAGGAGGATTCAAGATTCCATTTGGTACAAAAGGGGTTAAAACAAGAACCCACAACATGTGAGTTGGATCGTCCAGGCTTATAAACCCTATTGGTTTCAATGGGCTATAGAGCTTGAAATGTCATTTCATCTCAATGCCGGGTAAAAGTCCCACAAAATTGGAAGCAACATCTCAAAAATGACCTATACAGTGTTGATGGGGACATTAAACCTCAAATCAAACAAACAGACAAAAAACATCGCAATAATGATTCATTTCTTTCACATTTCATTACAATGAATGCAAAGTTAGAAGAAACTTTTGAGAGGTCAGATGAAGATAAAAGTCAGCACTCACACATATTGATAATGGTTTCGGCTTAGAATCAAGAAGAAAAATCAGTTCATGTATACAGTCGAACTTCGATGGCTCGAACTCGCCGGGACCGCCGTAAAAAGTTCGAGCCATCGGTAGTTCGAGCCATTGGAGTCCAACTCGGCAAGATCCATCTTTGTGTACTATGATTTTTTATCATAGCTGCGGCGATTTTGGTGACTTCCGGTACATTTATCGGTCATAATTTAAGCCACGTAGTATACCTTTCGCACTTTCACGTAGGTTACCTTTCTTATGATACTGCGTGACTTAACCGATAAAACTGGAATTTTTAAAAAGGTAATTAGTACGAGCCATCAGTGGGATTTTACATAGAAAATGCACTCTAGGGACCAGGCTTAGAGTTCGAGGGTTCGAGCCATCGTGGTTCGAGCCAAGGGTGGTATGTTTAGTTAAAATGAATAGGGATATTGCCGGGACTGAAAAGTCAGTTCGACCCAAACGTGGTGTTCGAGCCTACCGAGTTCGACCCATCGAAGTTCGACTGTAGTTTTTGTAGACAACAGTCCTAAATGAAGAGATTCAATAAGCCACGAGAGATTCTGCAAAAAAAAATAGACCTAACTCCTTCAGTCTTGAAATATAGACAGTCCTGGCAACTCATTTGAGCATGAAATTTTAGTGCTCTTAATTATTAAAATAGAACAAATTATGTAGCCCTCCTGCTCATAAATATTAAAATAACAAATGATGTATTTTTCCTGGTTAGTACAACGGAATATTATCTGTCACGCACATATTAAAATTGACCAAATGATGTAGCTTTCCTGCTCAGCACAGCAGAGACTATCTGCCTGCTAATAAATATTACAAATGATGTAGCTTTCATGGTCAGTACAGCAGAGGATACTATCTGCCCTGCTCATGAACCTGCTCAGTACAATGAATATTGTCTGTCCTGTTCATAAATATTAAAGTAGCAAATGATGTATCTTTCCTGTTTAGAACAGCAGGGAATATTATCTATCCTGCTCATAAATACTGAAATATAAAATTTCTGGTCAGTACAGCAGAGAATTTTAAGTCCTGCTCAAAACTTAAAATGAGTTTTGAGCATGAAAAAAGTTGGACACAGGAAGGACAATCTTGAATTTTTCTTAAAAACATATGAGAAAACCGATAAGCAAAAAACCCTGAGCAATGACAGACTTGCGTTCTTCAAATGTTGGGTGCAGCCAAATCACTGACAACATGCATGCCCTGCACGAAGCTACTATATTCATACAGACAGGCCTGAGCAAACAGTGTAAACCCAGATGAGATGCCGCATTCTGCGGCGTCTCATCAGGGTCTACACTGTTTGCCACTCATCCAGCTATTTTTAGACACTACATCGGGTAGTAAATTGAACTTGTTCAAATTTTAGAACAACTATGGTATGGAGTTTAGGTGTCTGAATATTTAGGGTAAATGGGGTACCTTTACATGTATGAGCAATAAAGACTCTGGTCAGACTGTGCTAGTATAAGACTGTGTTGGTCATCATTGAGAGATAAGTACTCTTTTTTTCAGAGCTGGCTCAAAATGCTGTCACGGGTATTTCCAAGAACTGTCTCAATGCAACATGCAGTTGAACTTCAATTGCTTGAACACCTTTGGGGCCACGAAAATCTGTTCGAGAAGGGGTAATTAGAGTCACTGATGACTACTTCAAAGAGGCATAACGGGGAGAGTTTTGGACTTTTTTTGGGTGTTCTACAATATAAATGCATGATGTGTGTACTCATTAGAATCGCCTCATTAAGGCGATTCTAATGAGTACACACAGCATACATGTGCAAAATGAAAGATGAAAATATCCTAAATTTTTCCTCACTATACCACCACCTCTTTATAATACTATTAATGGGGTCCAAAGAAGAGACTGTTTTAGTTAAACAACTGTGTTATATCCAAACAAATATGTAAGATTATTTCTATATAATCTATATATTTTTGGGATCCATCTTGAAACAGTGTTATATCCAAAACCGTGTTATAATGAACTGTGTTATAATGAGGTTGTGGTGTATTTACTATGCAGAGAAATTCCCAAAGGACTCAAGAACGAGTTCGACTCAGCCATAATAAACGAGTCATCAGTGTTCGAGCCATTAAAATTCTACTGTATGTTGCGCGAACAAATTAGAATTCTTCAATAAGATGAAAATCTAACAAATACAGAAAAGACAAGTTTCTAAATTGAAGGAAAATTATACCTGTATTATCTTTCCAACTTCATCTGAAACTATGAGTAAAATAGGGAAAATAACATAAAATAGTCCCTAGATGGGAAATAGTACCAGAATATCTAACAAGCATTCAGTTCATTACCCTTTTTTTGTACTATAATGACCTTTTTCTAAAATCAAAGCACTGAGAACACTGGTGGGTTGATTGTCTGTGAGTGTATCCTAACCCTTCTCTTGCTGAATATTCATTTTAGCCACACCCATCTCTGACTTTGAACCAATCAGATTACTTGATGTAATTTATTCCTACAAATTTATAAACTGAATGTCAAACAGTGTAGATCCTGATCAGATGGCTTCTACAGAAGCCATCTGATCAGGATCTACACTGTTTTCAAAGGTATGGGTTGTCGTGAACAGCATGATAAGAGCTAATAATGTACTTGAAATGCAAAACAACTTTGCAGAAGAATCTCCAGTTATTTTCTTTCTTCTTTTTTTTTTTTTTTTTTTTTTTTTTTTTTGAAATAACAAAAACTAAATTCTGGGCTCAGTGGACCAAAACCAGTGTACCCACTGTAAAAACCACCACACCTTCTATGGCAGATGTTGGAATCTCATGATTGTGTGACACAAACGAGGCTCGAACAAACAGCGGTGATAGACCTAATGTTTAAGAGTCTGTGCTTTGTTTGTTTGATTTGATGTTTAACGTCCCCGTCAACACTGTAAAGGTCATTTTGGAGACATTGCTTCCAATTTTGTGGGACTTTTACCCTACACTGAGATGAAATGACATCTCAAGCCCTGTCGCCCAATGAAACGAATAGGGTTTATTAGCATGGACGGTCCGCCTCGCACCGCGGTTCCTGGACAGGCTTAGATCCTCTAAACGGTTTACCACTACTAGTGTGAGGGCCGGATTCAGCTCTGCGTGGAAGCATTTAAGAGTCGGTGCTTTTTATGTCAATTGTCAATTGACGTAAAGTTATAAAGTGGAAGTAGCTCTTCATGGCTAAAGTCCACGGGACTATGACTGGTTTGTAGGACATCCAGGTTACGTTAATTTATAGGTAATAACCGCATTAATTTTATCGCTGTGAGGTCAGCCTGTTGCGTAATTGGGTTATCTACAGCACCTGGACAGGTTTCATGGGGTGGGCTTGGCAAACAGTGTGGACCCAAATCAGATGCCGTGTTAAGTGGCATCTGATCAGGGTCTACACTGTTTTGGCAAACAGTGTAGGCCCAAATCAGACGCCGCATTAAGCGGCGTCTGATCAGGGTCTACACTGTTTGCTTAAATTACAAGAATAAAATGGTTAGATGACTCAGAATGCATCATCTGATCAGGGTCTACATTGTTTACAGTACAGGACTTTAAGGGTCAGATGACTCAGAATGCATCATCTGATCAGGGTCTACATTGTTTACAGAAAAGGAATTTAAGGGTCAGATGACTCAGAATGCATCATCTGATCAGGGTCTACATTGTTTACAGTACAGGACTTTCAGGGTTAGATGACTCAGAATGCATCATCTGATCAGGGTCTACATTGTTTGCTGACAATACATGAAATGTTGACTGTCTAAGTCACAGTTCAGAATCATTTTTTGCAGCCTACACTCAGAACAATCAACACACCAGTACTCTCAGTGCTTTGATTACCATTAGGCCACAGAGGCTCAATAGATGGGATCCATTTTTTCTCTAATATTTTTCACAGAAATATCAGGCTTGATATTTCCTGTCATTCATCTGATTCACATGAAATTTCAAGCCTTAGCTTCTTTGAGAAATGCAGGCATGAGACTGAAGGACTGCTGAAAAAAAAATCTGAAACCTGAGTGAGTGAGTGTTTAAGTTTTACATCCCACAAACAGCTAAGGCCATATAGAGATGGGACCTCTGTTTAAAGACTCATCCGAAAGTCTGGAGACAAGGTTTACAAGGCGAGTAGCATAACCACTACACCACTGAGGCTTCTGAAACCTCAGTGAAGAAAGTCTGAAACCCCTATCACCACTTCCAAAAATGTCATTTTTGCAACTTTCAGACAAAAACAAGAAACTATTAATACCAGAAAATCTCTAATCTGCCTAAAGTCTGAAAAATCTCATGCCTGCAAATGAGAAGAAAAATGAAAATGTTTGTTATTCATGATTGGCACTGTAAGGTCTAACTCTGTCAGATATAGTTTTCTTCACTTCTTATGCATCAAAAAAAAAAAAAAAAAAAATCAGGTTATTCATTAGAATTGCCATGCAAAGGCAATACTAATTAGTACCCTCAAGATATAAGTGATCATGGAGCACTCCAGAAAATTACTACACTATTATCTTCCATTACTTCTTAGATTAGATAATACATTTTGTCTGGATTTACCGTAAAACTCCTAAAAATTGAGACATCTTGAGGACTTTGTTATTCTCCTTAAATTGTAACATATTTGTTTCATGATCAAGCGAGGAGTTAAAAGGTGCAGATGGAATGGCAAACAGTGTAGAACCTGATCAGACTGCTCCTTTTGGAGCAGTCTGATCTGGGTCTGCGCTGTTTGCTTAGGCATGTCTCTCCCAATACTTATCATTACGGAATGCTCTTTTAAGTGACTAAATCAATAACATTTCTTCTCAGCCCTGTACAAGTAGGCTGTCCAGCTGATAGTAATTTTTTTGTTTGTATTGTATCTAGCTCTTTGATATCAAATGCACATTGCACTATTTTACAATGTTTATTGTGCAATGTTCCTCCAAGCTTAGCATGGTGGCACAATTTTTAAACTTTTGAAGTTCCAGCCTCAGACTCTAATAAGAGTTAAATTTCTGAGGGTCAAGAGGTTTTATCTGTCCAATTTCCAGGGTATGCCCACTTATCTCTGTGGGAAACAACAGGTAGGTACATCTGATCTCTTTAGTGACAGTATTAATTTTGTTCCCTAACAGTTTGCTGTTATAAAGAATTATATGCATTTTTGACATTATCCAATCAGATGTTGTGTTACATATGCAATGTAACACAACATCTGATTGGATAATGTAAAAAATTTGTGACGGTATATTCTGTGATATACTGTAGGAAACCCGGCCTCATAACGTCGCTTTCCATTAGTTGGTATTTGGTTATACACAGCTCACCGCACTTGCGATTTTGAGTAAAAAAAACATATTTTAAACAAAACAAGTGAATGGGGATAACTGTATTGCAAATTGTCATTTGGGGCAGTATATCTAATTTTACGGTCCGAAATTCCGTTGTACGGCTCCGCTGACACGTCGCCGTAAAACTAAAATTTCCAACTGTAAAGCCCCTGATTTACCTCCCCAAAAGACAATTTTAAATACAATTATCCCCTGATTTGTCGCTACAAAGAATCCCAATAAGGAAAAGTATACGGAGGTGATTCTGACAAACATCCACAACATTTCTGTATATAAACATCACAAAAACATGCCTTCATAATTTTGACCCACTTTAACCCCACTTTTATAAGTAAAACTCTGGTTTACAGGGGCATACATTATTTTTCTTCTTTCTGCTCAAAAACATAGATTGTGGGAACTCGATAGAACCGCCTCGCCGAGGAGGTTCTAACGAGTTCCCACAATCTATGTTTTGAGCAGAAATATGAAAAACATCAGAATTTTTTAATCGGAAAATTCTGGTAAAACTGTTAATACTGTATACTGAATAGGCGTGTTTTCTTAACCCTTATCTTGCTGAATATTCATTTAAGCCACATCCATTTCTGTCTATCAACCAATCAAATTACTTAATGTAATTTATTGCTACAAATTCATAAATTGAATGCCAAACAGTGTAGATCCTGATCAGATGGCTTCGTCAGAAGCCATCTGATCTGGATCTACACTGTTTGCAAAGATAGAGGTTGTCATGAACAGCAAGATAAGAGTTATTGATACAAAATTCTTGAATATCTCCATTATTTCATCTCATCTAGAGCTAACGGTAAGCTCGATTGACAGTTGTTATAGTGCACTTCGTTGTTGTGCAGAATGTCGGTATAAAGAGGGTTGACTGTATCTACATTACGTAACAGATTAGGGGATAACTGTATCCAAAATTGTCATTTGGGAACATAAATCGACGGTTTTATGGACGAAACTTACGTTTTACGTGAACACCTTAGTGGAGCCATAGAACGCAATTTGAGACTGTTTGTTTGTTTGATTTGAAGTTTAACGTCCCCGACAACACTATTTAAGTCATTCTGGAGACGTTTCTTCAAATTTCGTGGAACTTTTACGCGAAATTGAGATGAAATGACAACTCAATCTCTGCCACTCAATGAAACCAATAGGGTTTATATGCATGGACGGTCTGACTAGCACCACTTTGCTTGGGCAGGCTTAGACCCAAGCTGTTTACCAGTTCTAATGTGGGATCCATTTCAGCTCTGCATGGAAGCAACATGCAGCCCAATCTGTTTCTCCAAGCACTGTAAAACCAACAATGTACTTCCCCAAATGACAATTTTGAAGTCAGTTATCCCCATTCAAATGCACTTATTCATTTGTTTTGTTAAAAGAAGTGTACTATTTGCTTAAAGCAGTAAGCACCAAAAGATGTGTAAAACCGAATGTCAGCCAATTAAAAGTGATGTTACTTGATGACGTTGGGATATAACGTTGTAAATTTTTGACGTTATCCAATCAGATGTTGCGTTACATTAGCACATGGATTAGAATTTTGCTTTGTGGTCGGGTAGGATATCATCTGAGATATCAGACCTCAGTAACCTTGTATCACCCTTAGACCTTTCGTCTTAGTCTGGCACAGGACGTAATTGTGACGTCAAATCAACGTGGGTGCGATGTCATGACATCCATGCAACGTCACATCAACGTCGGTGCAACGTCGTGACGTTGATTTGACGTTGCCCTAGCGACGTGTGCCTGCTGGGACGGTAGCTTGATCCATTTGGTATTTAACTGACATAAACTGATATCAGTATTTGCCTGAAGACTGAAGGTCTCAATCTTCAGTCAAATGCTGATATCAAGTCATTTCCAACTACATATATGACCTTGACCACAAACTTATAATACAAACTTTATCTTGTCCCCAGATTATCTCTAACATACCGGTACTCATTCAAACAGTCTAAACACTAACATACAGAAAACAAAATAATATCAACTAAGTAAAATGGAATTCAAAGATCACAATTGTTAAGAGTCATGGTTGAAATACCTGATTTTTAAAGCAAGACCAACAAAAGCTAGATCTACATTTGTATTATTTATACGGCTCTATACAGGGAACAAAATATTTGGCCTTTTTGATGCCCTGAACTTGTAAGACGTCATTTACTTCTCCCATTAACCCAGGGCAAATGTCGTCTGCTTTGTCGTCTGCCGGTTACTTTAAAAGTAATTGTTGAAAAACAGTGTGGACCCAGATCAGACTGCTCCTGTAGGAGCAGTCTGATCTTGGTCCACACTGTTTGCCTGTATGCAAAAATATTTTAAAAAGTTTGAAAGAAAATTCAGCAGACGACATAAGCAGACAACATTTTCGTAGTTTTTCTCGGCATCTTAAGGGTTAATATATTCTGGGGATATTTGTTTTCTTAGATGGACTCCGTGGACTGGTGGTTAAGAACATTAGATCTCTCATCAGATGGTCACAAACGTTGAAACTTGAATGAAAGGATGGATGGATGAATGAATGGAAAATCACACTCCTATAAAGCAGGCACAAGGAAAACAAGAGGCCCAGGGGCCACTACGCTCACCAGAGGTGATGTGTTTTATACTATATGCAGGCATGGTGTCCATCTTGGTCATGTGAAACATCCCATGAATAACTTTTCATTGCCTCATCAGAGGCTGTTCATGTTATTTGGTTTCAATCAGCACAACAGATTCAGTGGACACTGAATCTGAACCATACAAGACAAAGGTCAGTAATGACCTTGACCTATGGAATTGATTAATTTCCATTCAGCTGATTGTAAATAATATTTCTGATGCGACAGGCTACCATGCAATCAGCAAAAGCCACTTTCTTGCCTTGTTTTCGTACAAATGTCTAAGTGGCCAAATTTGACCTCGACATAAAACAGGACCTGCATCCCCGATGCTACATACCAAATTTCAAGGTCATCGGCTATTTGGTTCCAGTGAAGAAAATTTGAAAAAAAAAAAAAATACCATATATGAGCATGGTGGCCATATTGGTCATGTGACCCAGTTCTCACAGACCAATTTCATTACCCCCCCCCCCCCCCCCCCCCCCCCCACCTACCCATGGAGGCTCCACATGTAATTTGGTTTCAATCAACCCACCAAATTAAGTGGAGAAGAAGATATAAAAAAAAAACTTAATCCAAGGCATCCAGGACAAAGGTCTAAATGACCTTGACCTTTGGAATTGATAAACTTCCATTCAACTAACTGCAAATATCATTTCTGATGCCACAGCCTACCAGGCAATCAGAAATATCCACTATTTTGCCTTTTTTCCACACAAATGTCTAAGTGACCAAATTTGACCTTGATGTAAAACAGGTCAAGGTCAACCAAAGGTCATCATTTGGACAAACTTGATAGGGCCAGAGTCCCTGATGCTGGATACCCAAGTTTCAAGGTCAGCAGATATTTGGTTCTTGAGAAGAAGATTTTTGAAGGTTTTTACAATAAATGGGCATGGCAGCCATATTGGTCATTTGACCCAATCCTTACAAACAAATTTTCGTTTCTCCCTTCCCATAGAAGCTTTTCATGTAATTTGGTTTCAATCAACCCAACAGTTTAAGTGAAGAAGAAGATAAAAATGTTGACTCTGAGCCATCCAGAACAAAGGTCAGTAAATGATCTGGACCTTTGGAATTGATAAACTTCCATTCAGCTAATTGCAAATAGCATTTCTGATGCCACTAGCTACCATGCAATCAGAAAAATCCTCTGTTTTGCCTTTTTTCCATATAAATGTCTAAGTGACCAAATTTAACCTTGAAGTAAATCAGGTCAAGGTCAACCAAAGGTCATCATTTGAACAAACTTGGTAGAGCCTGAGTCCCCAATGCTGCATACCAAGTTTCAAGATCATCGGCCGTTTGGTTCTTGAGAAGAAGATTTTTAAAGGTTTTTACCATATATGGGCATGGCAGCCATACTGGTCATGTGACTCAGTCCTCACGAACAAACTTTTGTTCCCCATTCCCATAAAGGCTCCACAGGTAATTTGGTTTCAAATGGCCAGGTAGTTTCAGAGGAGATGTCGTTTGAAAATGTTGACAATGCAGATGATGAATGACGACGGATAACTGCCTATACTATAAGCTCCCCCTGAGCCTTCGGCTCTGGTGAGCTAAAAAAACAAACAAAAATAAAAACATTAAATTTAAACTTTTTTCTTACTTCTGTATAAAAACATGTCAAAAATCTTTATCATTACTCTGCTCTATCAGGAGTTCTGCTAAAGTCTAAAGAGTTGAAGTCAGAAAAGATCAGAACGCATGGCTCAGTTCATTTCTGTGTTGTCCGCTGTCTGTTATTTTTTCTCCCTAAGCCAACAGCGAGACACGAGAGACTCTGACTGCGAGGTACAGACCTCATTAATCTTAAAATTTACTTCTGAAAATTACTACAAACCTATTTTCTTGCCGAGAAATTTTCTGCATTATGTCAATAAGAAGCTAGGAAGAAGCATCGATGACACATAATTGAATTTAATTTTAATATTTTCTTAATTATGTCAAAGACAAGCTCATTAGTGGTCAAATTGTTAACTGTGCTAGCAAGTACAATATCGAACATTTCGG
The DNA here is from genome assembly GCA_963580285.1 of Lucinisca nassula. NCBI lineage: Eukaryota > Metazoa > Mollusca > Bivalvia > Lucinida > Lucinidae > Lucinisca > Lucinisca nassula. The sequence continues at coordinate 27,712,658 of OY757022.1, forward strand.
TATTTTTGCTGACAAAATGTGAGCAGCTTTAGTGGTCAGATTGTTCACTGTTCTAACAATTTTACTGCTAACGAGCTCGTTAAGCTAACGACGCTTTGAACAACTGGACCGTGGTAAGAGACTAACCTGGCACATCTGGGTTCAGTGGTTCAAAATTAATGACATCGTTAGTTTACGTATCACTAAAACTTTGATCATTGAAAATGGCAAAAGTGCTAATATTTTTGTTGAAAAAATGTGAGCAGCTGCTCACATTTTTTCAGCAAAAATAACAAAAGTTTAGATATTGTACTTGCTAGAACACTTAACAATAGCTCGTTAAGCTAACGACACTTTGAACAACAGAATGACGCGTTGAACCACAGGCCCCAGGTTAACAAGTCCATGTAATGAACATCCCTCAAATCCCCATTTTATATAGAGAAAAGTGGGGTCTAGAGGGGAAACATTATTTTCCTTATTTTTGCTCAAAAACATTGAATGGGGTACTCATTACAACTGTCGCATAGAGGCGGTTCTAATGAGTACCAACTATCTCTATTTTGACTAGAAATAAGAAATAAATCGAACATTTTCATCTCAAAAATGCAAGAGATAAATTTTTGAGATAAGAGAGATTTAGAGTATATGTGTGTTATTGTAATGTTCAGAAAACATCAAGAAAACACGCCTATATAATTTTGACCCCCTTAAACCCCACTTTTATATAGTAAAACTGGGGTTTACAAGGGTAAACATTATTTTTCATATTTCTGCTCAAAACAAAGGCTGTGGGAACTCGTTAGGACTGCCTCGGCGAGGAAAACATAGGTTGTGGGAACTCATTAGAGGCGAGGCGGTTCTAACGAGTTCCCACAACCTATGTTTGGAGCAGAAATATGAAAACTATCAGAATTTTTTATGAAAATTTTCAATTTTAAGTGGTAAAATTATCCAATATATTTGAATAGGCGTGTTTTCGAAATGAAATCAGGCTTGACAACTTGTACGCGGCATTCTTTTCAGTTCTACAGTGTATTCATTTTCCAAGGGATAGCTCTTTTATGGAACATATTCATCATGAAAACATGCCTATATAGTTTTGACCCCCTTAAACCTCACTTTTATATAGTAAAACTGGAGTTTGCAGGGGTATATATTATTTTTCCAGGCGGTTCTATATATGTTGACACCTCATATGACTTGACCATTCACACGAATTTTAAACTTTTATTTTCTCTGAAAAGTAATTATAAACCAAATAGTGTAGGCTTGGCATATCTAAAATCAACTAGCTGAAGTATTTGCAAAAATTGTAACTTTGTGACAAACACGGATTTGGTATAGACTATTTTGGAAGAGACATATACGTCTCCAAAATGACCTAAATAGTGTTGACAGGGACGTTAAACCCCAATTTAAACAAACAAACAAAATTTTTGTTCCCAGCTTGAGAACTTTGACGATTGATGATGATGCCACTAACAAACAAAACAGAAAAGGCAGGTCAGACAGGCCCAATTATCATTCAAGTAATATTGATTTGTCAGTAACAGATTGAAATAATTAATAAACACTAGGCACGATGAAGACAAACATGTAGAAATAAACAATTGTTTCACATTAAGAACATATAACATTCATTTTAACCCTTGTCCAGCTGAGCCCGGCTATGTGTCATCTTTCAAACAATGTAGATCCAGATCAGATGGCTTCTTCAGAAGCCATCTGATCTGGATCTGCATTGTTTATCATTCAGATTGTGAATTTGTTGCAATAATTTGAATCAAGTAATCTGATTGGTTGATAATCGGTAGTGGGTGTGGCAGATTAAAATATTCAGCAGGACAAGGGCAAACACAAAGTACGAGTTACAAAATCAGATCAGTCACTTTTGAGAATAATACCGTATCTCCAGACTGACAATCAACGTTATGTTAGGGATAAGATTCCTTATTTTGCCATTAAGGGGAATGGACACACCTGGCAGATAACTCCGCCATTTTTCAAAGGGAGACAACTTTTGTAACTTCCTGTTCCCTTTTCTACAGGCTCAATCCCACGGAAAAAGGGTCAACTCTTAAAGGAAAGAATTTGCTCCTCAGGAGCAAATTCTTTCCTTTATGAGTTGACCTCTATTGACATCGGAGACAAAAATACTTTTGCAGGAGTTGCCTCCCCTGAAGGTGTTCCCATTCCCCTTAAACCATAAACTGTGCGTACTTGTGAGACTTCGCCTCAATGAGGCAATTATGATAAGTGCCCACAACATATGTTTGTAAGGAAAAATAAAGTTCTCCCTCACTTAAACCATACACTGTGTATACTCTCCAACTTCGATGGCTCAAACACCTTTGGGACAGCGTAAATCTGTTCATGACAGGGGCAGTTCCAGCCACTCAGGGTAACTGCTAGGAGGCATAAAGGGATTAATTGTGGGACATCTTTTCAGTGTTCTACAATAAAATGTATGTTGTGTGTACTCATTAGAATCGCCTCATTGAGGCGATTCTAATGAGTACACACAGCATACATTTTCAAGTTTAAAATCGAAAATCTCCTTACTTATTCCACACTACTTCTTATGTGAAGGAATTCCTTTGGGACTCAAAAACGTATACGGCTCATCCATGGTAAACGAGCCATCGGTGTTCGAGCCATCGAAGTTCCACTGTACATGTGAGACTCAGCCTCAATGAGGCAAATCTGACAAGTACCCACAACATAGCTTTATAAGGAGAAATATAGAAAGTTCTCCCTAACGTATACTTATTATTCCACATTCTCTGGAGATACGTAACGTAAGTTAGACCATATCTGGCACTGAATTTATAAATTACCGAGCGCTCCCTTCTTTCACACATCCCAGCCAACACAAACAGCAGACTATCGGACGGACATCGATATGACGTTGCCACATCGTATCGATGCTGGCCTGAGATAGACCCAGTATTCTTTGTTGGTTGGGGTATGTGATACAACAAGTGGAGACAAGCGAAAATGTGTCTTCAAACTCTGATCAGCCTGCGTTTCCACAACGTTTGATCAGTCTTTGCATGGCCCCATTTAAGGAGCACTGGGGATCAAATGAGGTTAGTTTTTATTTCTATTCCTCCTCCATGAGGCAACCCGTAAGTATGTTTCTAACAGTGTACTCTTAACCCATAAAATGCCAATCACGACAACTGTCGTCTGCTTTGACGTCTGCTAGTTACTTAAAAGTCATTTTTGCAAACAGTGTGGACTCAAATCAGACTGTTCCTATAGGAGCAGTCTTATTTTGGTCCACACTTTTGCCTGTATGCAAAAATATTTTTAAACAAGTTTGCAAGAAAAATTTAGCTGACGGCATAAGCAGACGACATTTTCAGATGTAGTTTTCTTGGCAACTTAAGGGTTTAGAAACTGTTGAGTAAATGTGTGTGTGAATTCGGGTTTAACGTCGCTTTCAACAATTTTTCAGTCATATCATGACGGTGTCTGGTTGCAACAGGGAGCTCAATGCTCACTTTTATAAAGCTGCCTCACTGAAGTATCATGTCCCAGACACATTACATGATACCACACCCAGTCACATTATCCTGACACTGGGTCGACCAGTCCTAGCTCTTTCCCGTAAATCTGAGGGCCAAGCGAGGAGCAGCTAGTACCATTTTAAACGACTTTGGTATGTTGTGGCCCGGGATCGAACCGGGAGCGGACGCTCTACCAACTGAGCTACCGAGGCCGGTAAACTGTTGAGTAAAACTTTCACAGTTTGGATTCAGTTGTAACAAGATGTGTTTGTGAAACACGAACATGTCCCCGGGCATGGTCATTTTTTATTCAAAGTTGCTCGCAGTTCAAGATTTTTGTTTGTGTGGGAAGCCCTTGACACAAGAAACTTACATGTCAAATATGAAAGCTCTATCTTAAACGGTTCAAAAGTTATGAACAATAATATTTTTTTTTTCTTTAATGTAGGTCAAGGTCACAGGTAAAAAAAAATTGCATGAATGTAAAGCTCGTGTCACAAGGAACCTACATGCCAAATATTGAGGATCTATCTTAAACGGTTCAAAAGTTATGAACAATTTTATTTTTTCTTTTAAGTAGGTCAAAGGTCAAGGTCATGGTCCAAACATTTTGCATGAATGAAAAGCTCTAATCACAGGTAACCTACATGCCAAATATGAAAACTCTATCCCAAAACGGTTCGACAGTTATGACATAAAAAGTTTATTTTTTTGAGTAGGTCAAGGTCACAGGTCAAAATTTTTGCATGACTGTAAAGTGTCTGTCACAAGGAATATACATGCAAAATATGAAGGCTGTATCTCAAATGGTTCAAAAGTTATGACCAATGTTAACTTTTTCTTTTATGTAGGTCAAAGGTCAAGGTCACAGGTAAAATTTTTTTGTGTGAATTTAAAGCTCTTGTCACAAGGAACCTACATGCAAAATATGAAGGCTCTATCTCAAACCCTTCAAAAGTTATGACCAAAATGGTATTTTTTTATTTTAAGTAGATCAAAGGTCAAGGTCACAGGTCAAAATTCTTTGCATGATTGCAAAGCTTTTGTCACAAGGAACATACATGCTTAATATGAAGGCTATCTCAAACGGTTCAAAAGTTATGACCAATGTTAACTTTTTCTTTTATGTAGGTCAAAGGCCAAGGTCACAGGTCAAAATTTTTTGTGTGAATGCAAAGGTCAAGGTCAAAGGTCAAATTGTTTTGCATGAGTGTTAAGCTTTTGTCACAAGGAACATACATGCTAAATATGAAGGCTGTATCTCAAGTGGTTCAAAAGTAGTGACCAATGTTATTTTTTTTCCTTTAAGTAGGTCAAAGGTCAAGGTCACGGGTCAAATTTTTTGCATGAATGTGAAGGGCTAGTCACAAGGAACCTACATGCAAAATATGAAGGCTCTATCTCAAACCGTTCAAAAGTTATGACCAAAATGTTATTTTTTTATTTCAAGTAAGTCAAAGGTCAAGATCACAGGTCAAATTTTTTTGCATGAATGTAAAGCTTTTGTCACAAGGAACATACATGCTAAATATGAAGGCTGTATCTCAAGTGGTTCAAAAGTTATGACCAATGTTATTTTTTTCTTTTATGTAGGTCAAAGGTCAAGGTCACAGGTCAAATTTTTTTGCATGAATGTGAAGGTCTTGTCACAAGGAACCTTCAGGCCAAATATGAAAGCTTTATCTCAAACGGTTCAAAAGTTATGGCCAACGTTAAAGTTGTCCACGTACAAACCAACAAACAAACAAACAGACAGGGCAAAAACAATATGTCCCCGCTATCGCTACCGGGGACATAAAAATAGATCAAATCACAAGTGCAAAGTGCGAGTGATTTGTCTACTTACAACTGACTGACAAACTGTGATTTATTACACAGCAATTCACATGAGAGCTGATCTATTACGATTCTACCACACTAAAAATTCACAAAATTTTGTTGTTTAATCCAAATTGGTTCTCAAAGTTTTGCCATTGTTGGAAGAAATTCGGCCAACAGTAATGACTGTAACACATGCATTTGTCCATTTTTTACACTTTGATGGGAGAAAATGATGTTTTGTTTTGTTTGTTTGATTTGAGGCTTAACGCTGTAGGTTATTTTGATTATTTTGGAGACGTTGCTTCCATTTTTGTGGGACTTTTACCTGACATAGAGATGAAACGACATCTCAAGCCCTGCCGTCCCATGAAACCAATAGGGTTTTTATATGCCTGGATGGTCCGACTCACACCACACGTCCTGGGCAGGTTTAGAACCTCTGAAAGGTTTACCAGTACTCCTGGGTGGTCGGGCTCAGCTCTGCATGGAAGCACCATGCAGCCCAATCCATTTCTTCAAGGCCTGATGGGCGGGGGCCGAGGGAGAAAATGACGTTAGATCATTTGATGTCTAAGGATCAACTGACATCGTTAAACAGAACATCATGCTCTTCTGTCAAGTGATTTTTGGCAGAATAAATCACAGTTCCTTTTCTTTGCCTATACAGACAGGCTGTGTTAGAATCTCATTGTTACTTCCCGGGAGCTGGGCTATGCTTTACAGAGCATTGTACGGGCACCCCTTACCCCACAGCATCTTTATCCAAATAGCGAAGGCTTTGTTCTGAGTGGTAATTATGCATGCTGATCTGATTCTGAACTGACGACACATTTCTGCTTGCAACAACTCAAATGACCACCAATAATGACTGCAGACATACTTAATAAAATCTGTCTGTGAATTTCCAACATTTCCCACAGCTTGACTGTTTTTCCTCACTATTCTTTAATGGAAATCCAGTTTCATCCTATGGCGCTTTTAAATAAGAATAATAAATAATTCTGTCAAACGATATGCAATATACATTCTTTTTCTAATCATACACAGTCTGTACTTCCTCCACAAGACAGCATCCACCACCGACAACATCACGAATGCATACCCAGGCTGACGAAATTATAAAACTTTTATTGTTTGTAAAAATCAAAGTACAAACAATAAATGCTTTTTCCATGTTCAGATTGACTGGAAATAATATTTCTCCTGCTCATAAATATCAAAATGCCAGCAACTGCTGGCATTTTAATATTTATGAGCAGGACAAGCAGGACAAGTTTTCATGCATAATTGAGATGAGCATGGAATATATTTTATAACCTCGCGCCCAGGTCTACTCTCAGTAATCGAAATAGAAAATGGTAGAAAATAAAAAGAGCCTCATCTCATACTTTTCAGTTAATCATCAGTTATTTTATCTTTCTCATTCCAATTATTTTCAAACAGGTATTTTCCCAACTCAAATGGCCTGAAATCTTTTTTCTGACTCTAATTATCTCGAGTTCTTTCCATGATCTTGGGCTTGGTACACATTTTCAAACACCAGTGCTACTGGCAGACGACAATCCTTCATGAAATCGGTCACATCTGTTTGTAAACTTTACCATGTGACTTCAGATCAGGTGACACTGCCCTAGTCTGGCCAATCAAATTCCACCAACTTTTAACCCTGAGCACTGGTCTACAACTACTATCCCTGGTCTACTTTCACTGTGTATAAAACGAGAACTGTCTGGAAAAAGTAGTCCCATTGAACTTTGGTAACAAACTCTGGGACTAACTTCCGTTACTGTTTCTATGTTCAAGAGGTGGTCGAAAGTTTTCTTGATTTGGATTATTTAAATCGGCACCATACATTTTGCTTGCTTTCTTGTTCATTGTGGCCATGATTTGAGTTGACATCTTAAAACCGTTTATAATCTCGTCTTTCCACTGGTTTATTAATACCTTATCCTGAAAAGTAAACAAGGATTGAATCATTATAAATTGGAGTACCATAAAATCCTAACAAGAGCACAGCATGCGGGTGCCAACGCTTGGCTGCAAAAATTCTAAATCGAAAAAGGGGCATAACTGTGCCAAAAATATTTTCAGGGTTACCTCACCCATTGGTATGAGTTCCCCTTTTTATAGTGAACAACTAGTCCGAGTTTCAAGTAAATATGTTGAGTAACTACAGAGATGTTAAAAAATGTCCAAGTTTTTGCACCACGACAACGCAGACAACGATGCAGACGACGCCAGAGCTATGACAATACCTTGTTGTTTTCTTTGAAAACAGCCGAGCTAAAAAATTGGGACTACCAGTCAGACGCGCATCCAACTGAGCTACGGAGGCCGGAAAAGGACTTGCTGTAATTCTCCTAAAGTTTTGTGTCACAATCCAGCAGGGAGTCCAAAAAGTGCAGAAGGAATGGCAAACAATGTAGACCCAGATCAGACTGCTCCTTCAGGAGTCTGATCTGGGTCTGCACTGTTTGCTTTGGCCTGTCTGTCCCAATACTTAGGATCATTACGGTATTCATCAGTTAAACAAGTCTGTGAAATGAACACACATGTAAACCTCACTTATATGTAGAAAAAAGTGGGGTTTACAATGCTATACATTATTTTCTTTATTCCTGCTCAAAAACATAGATTGCAGGAACTCGCTTGAACCACATCGATGAGAAGGTTTCAGCAGGCACCCCCAATCTATGTTTAGACTAGAAATAAGAAAAGTGTCAAAAATTTTAACCTGGAAAATGGTAGTTCTGGAGATATGAACAACACCATTATATCAAATATATTGATGATTTTACCAAAAAAAAAAAAAAAAGAATATTTTCAGATAAAAATTCTGATGTTTTTCTTCTTTCTGCTCTGAACATAGATTGTGGGAAATAGTTAGAACCGCCTTGTAAGTTCTGACATGTAGAAATAAGAAAAATGGGCACACAGTATACGACAAATGTTAGCAATGTCCATTTTTGGTTTGATTGCTTGTCAATCAACCCAAAGGTACTAACCACAGTATCTTTTCAGTGCTAATGTCCATGTGACTGTCACTGATTTGTAGGAGATCCAGGTAATGGTTATTTATAGAAAATAGCCATCTAATTCTCATCACTTGCTATGAGGTTGAGTAAGACCGTTATCTATAGAATAAGGTCTGGAATCATGTGTTGGGTTTGGCAAATGGGCTGGTGTAGACCCAGGTAAGATGCTACAGAAAGCGGCATCTTGGTCTACACTGTTTGCTTCCAGTACAGGAATTTAACCTTTACCCTGCTGTAGGCGACAAGCCCTATCTTTGCAAACAGTGTAGATCCAGATCAGATGGCTTCTGAAGAAGCCATCTGATCAGGATCTACACAGTTTGACATTCAGTTTATGAATATGTAGAAATAAGCTGCATCAAGTAATCTGACTGGTTCAAAGTCAGAAATGAGTGTGGCTTAATTGAATATTCAGCAGGTTAAAGGTTAAGGGTCAAATGAAACTGTATAAGTTCCAGTTCAGGACAATTTTCCCTGCCTATACTCATAGACAATCAACCCACCAGTGCTGACAGTGCTTATTGATTTGAATTTTAACCTTTAACCTGCTGAATATTCAATTAAGCCACACTCATTTCTGACTTTGAACCAATCAGATTACTTGATGCAGCTTATTTCTACATATTCATAAACTGAATGTCAAACTGTGTAGATCCTGATCAGATGGCTTCTTCAGAAGCCATCTGATCTGGATCTACACTGTTTGCAAAGATAGGGCTTGTCGCCTACAGCAGGGTAAAGGTTATGTCCCTTTTGATACGAGCTAACAGTACGTTGGCCAAAACCCTGAGCATCTTCTTGCAAACTTTTCAGGCAAATTTCTGCTTACAGGCAGACAATGTGGTGCACGACCGAAGTGATCTGATCTGGGTCCACACTAATTGCAACAATGACCTTTTATGTAAGAGACAACAAAGTATACGGCAACAGTCGTGGCAGCAATGGTCATGATGGCAATTGTCGTGATTGGTGGGCTTTGGGTTAAAACGAAAAGGTGCAAAGTAATGACATTCAAGATTTTTATATTATTTTACTGACATTATTTTCGCTGAAAAAAACAACAAAAAACAAGATGTGTTTGTGAAACACTGATGCCCCCGGACAGCGCATGTTAAATATGAAAGCAGTATCACCAAGCAATCAAAAAGTATGGCCAATGTTCAAGTCTTAAAACAGTAGGTCAAGGTCACAAGGTCAAAAATTATGGGATCATTTGAAAGGTCTTGTGATATAGAATGCACACGTGAAATATGAAAGCTCTATCACTTACCAATTGAAAGTATGGCCAATGTTAAAGGTTTTAAAAAGTAGGTCAAACATCAAGGTCAAGGTCACGAGGTCAAAAATTATGGTACCACTGGAAAGGTCTAGTGACATAAAATGCACATGTGCAATATGAAAGCTATATCACCAATCAAAACCTATGGACTATGGTAAAGTTTTTGAAAAGTAGGTCAAATGTCAAGGTCAAGATCAAGAGGTCAAAATTATGGTACCACTAGAAAGGGCTTGTTACAAGGAATGCACATGTGAAATATGAAAGCCCTACCACTTACCAATCGAAAGTTATGGCCAATGTTAAAGTTTTTAACAAGAATAACGCCAAATGGCATTATGGACAGGTTTTTCAGGGTTAACCAAAAGGTAAACCGGGACACGGATGCCAGGCCACCCGCCCACAAGGACATCGCTATTCTAAAGGACAGAATTTTTCCTTGAAAAACCCTACAAAAGTACTTCAAACCTCAAGGTCAAGGTCACGAGGTCAAAAATTATGGTACCACTGGAAAGGTCTCGTGATAAGGTATACACATGTGAAATATGAAAGCTCTATCTATTACCATTCTAAAGTTTTGCCCAATGTTAAGGTTTTTGCAGACAGACAAACGGACAAACAGACAGACCAAAAACTATATGCCCCCCCCCCCCAAATCTCGAATACGGGGGCATAAAAATCCTATAGTAATTTGCTCTTTAAGAACACATTGTTGAAGAAGATAAGCTGCCTAACATAACCCTTTCGACTAAGTATGGACTAATCAAATCTCTGGTATGATACTGTCACAACAGAGTATTAAATAGACTGAACATCTGCAGACATAACTTACCGGTGAGGTAATAGCTAATTTTGACTCGTTTTTAAGAACTATCACTATACAATTGTCTGTTTTGTTTAACTTCTGGAATTCAGGAAAAATTTCTTTGATGTCTAGCATGGATACCAGCTGAAACAGAGGAAATAATACACATTTAGATAATATACCATGTTCCTTTAACTTTTACCACTCTCTCTGCTAATTTAGCAGACGGCAAATTGATATTTTCCCTGAAAACAGGTTTTGACATTTCATGCAAATTGTCTCCAATGGAGACAATTTGCATGCAATGTCAAATCCTGTTTTCTGGGATTGCCCCAGCCCAACGGGGCTTGAAGAAATAAATGGGCTGCATGATGCTTCCACGCAGAGCTGAAATCAACTGCATACGAGTACTGGTAAACCGCTTAGAGGATCTAAACCTGCCCAGGCAAAGCAGTGCGAGTCGGACCGCTCATGCTTATAAACCCTATTGGTTTCATTGGGCTACAGGTGTAATTTCATCTCAATGTCGGGTAAAAGTCCCACGAAATTGGAAGCAACGTCTCCAAAATGGCCTATACAGTGTTGACGGGGACATTAAACCTCAAATCAAACAAACAAACAATGTTTTATAGTAAAAATAAGAAAACTATTTCAAAATTTTGTCTGCTGAAAAAATACCAAGCATGCACAGCTTTGAAAGTTTTCTGGTAATGATCTGGCAAGACTCTGATACTAAGTTAAATACTTTTCTGTTATACCACTGTCACACAGTCACAAGTTTGGCTAGCAGTTGTCTTGAGTTAACAACTCATAGCATGTCATAGTGATATCCCTATACATCGGAGGCTGTTGTATGCATCTTGCCTCAATTCGCCACAACTAGTAGCTTGTCAGAGGCTGTTGTACGCATCTTGCCTCGCCACAACTCGTAGCTTGTCGGGAAGGGCCTACGAGAATTTTAAATGGTTTAACTCTATTCTTAAGTGAGCGGAGCTTACTCTTACTGATCTTACTGATCTCGTAACTAATTTGTTGCATGTTGTGTAAATCATGTAGTAATGTTTTAGGATCTCGTGCGACTCTAGTCTGCTGTTAGCCATAACAGCATAACAACATACTTCAAGTAACTACAAATTAGTCACGAGATGCTAAGACAAACTATGATATAATACCGAGATATTGCAAGTTGGCTATGACATTCCTAAGAGAAGACACGACAACTGTATGACTTAATACAAGTAACTGCGAGATTACGAGCTACATGTATAAAAGAAATATATCCCAGTTTTCCAAATTATATCATAGGCATGTCGTGAGGGACTCATAGAACAGTTTTGGGCAAATGAACAGAGCAACAACTCACGCTAACTCGCACAACATGCCATGAGTTAAAACTCGTAATAACTTTGTAATATACAATGTATCCTTAACTTTTACCACTCTCTATGCTAATTATGCAGACGGCAAATTAAGATTTTTCCCTGAAAACCGGTTTTGACATTTCATGCCAATTGTCCCCAATGTCAAATCCTGTTTTCTGGAAAAAAACTATTTCAAAATTATTTCAAGATAATGAAACTGGGATGTCTTGAATGGGAATAAAAATGGAGTTTGGAAGGCATATATACAATGTACATGTATATTGACAGCCTTGTTACTTTGTGTGTTAGGATGAGCAATGGTTGTTGTAGAATTAGAAAATAAATGAATACATAAACAGGTAGAATTTCACGAGATTTGTAATCTGTTATTTTCGCAACTTTGGATATGGGGATTGCAGAGCAGAAGCCACGTGTTACAAAACTGTTTGTTTGTTTTGGAGTATTACTGCCCAGTCAACACTTATTAAGGTGATATCAAGCCAGTTAGTTTAGTTTATACTAATTTATTTTAGTTTGATTGCGATGAAAGCTGCAAGCTGATTGAATCACTCTTGAACACTCATTCCGGGTGTTTTCACACCCGCGAGAGAGAGGCAGTGGCTTTTACACCACTGCTACCCATTTACACCTGGGTGGAGTGGAGCACTGTCATTACGTGTCTTGTCCAAGGACACACCTCGATACCGGTGGCCGGTTCGAACCCACAACCTCTCGATCATAAGTCGAACGCGTTAACCACTGCGCTATCGAGGCTGACAATAACCTCTGCACTATCGAGCCAGTTAGTTTACCTTGCCACACTTCCTTGGCTAGCTTGTACATAAGCAGTTAGCCAGTACAGCGCAGATTTTTTCACCAGAGTCCAACAAGTGTCCTTTTTGAACCAGTGGAAGGTAAAGAATGACTGTAGAAATGATTTCATGATCAATTTATCCAACATTGAGATGAAATGACATCTCACGCCCTGTTGTCCAATGAAGCCAATAGGGTTTATAAGCATGGACGGTCTGACTTGCACCGCTTTACCTGGGCAGGCTTAGATCCTCTAAGCAGTTTACCAGTATTCATGTGTGGTCGGATTCAGCTCTATGTGGAAGCATCACGCAGCCCATTTATTTCTTCAAGCCCTGATTGGCAGGGACCATAAGTAACAGCAGTACTTAAGGGACTGTTTTTAAGATTTCTATACAGAAACCTTTGTTGTGGGTACTTGTTAGAATTGCCTCAATGAGGCAATTCTAACAAGTACCCACACCATAGGCTTTTATAAAGAATGAAGAAAAATTATCCTTAAACTGTCCTTATACTCCTGTTTTTTTCTGGAACTCAGCAGTCAGATCATAACATCCTTCAATCTCTTCTAAATGAGAGAAAATCTACATTCTGATCCATGCATCAACCAATGACTTAGATCAGTGTGTGTATTCGGTGTGGCCAGTTTTTGCTGTTTGCCTGACTAAACCATAGACCCAACACCTGACCCCACTGTTGTGCAGTCTGATCTGAGCAGTTCCAGGTCACGTAACGCTGCAGATGGCCTCACGAATGTGACATAGTTCTTGTGTAATTCGATACCCGCTCTTATAATCATGCCATTAAAACAATATTGCATCCGTATATTATCCATGTCATTAGTAAACATGTCTTTGTCATTTGTGAACAGCGAATATATAGAGCAGCCTGTGTATCTGAGCAGTCTGATCAGCACCTTAATGTTCACAGACTGGAAAGCCTCTTGTGTCAGTATCTTAAGATTTCAACACTTTTGCTAGTCTGTGTAGCGGAGCAGGCTGGTTAGTGTCTTACGGTAACTGTTCACATAGACCCAGATAAGAGGGGGAATCCACATACTATTTTTCTTATTTCTTTTCGTGCAGAGATGAAGCGCTTCTAATGAATACCCACAATGTATGTTTTCGTGCAGAGGTGAGGCGCTTCTAATGAATACCCACAATGTATGTTTTCATGCAGAGGTGAAGCGCTTCTAATGAATACCCACAATGTATGTTTTCGTGCAGAGGTGAAGCGCTTCTAATGAATACCCACAATGTATGTTTTCGTGCAGAGGTGAGGTGCTTCTAATGAATACCGACAACAAATGTTTTCGTGCAGAAATAAGAAAAGTATCAGTATTTTTCGGATGAAAAAAGGGCCTTTACCGGAGCTATGATGGTGGCAAACCATGAGACAGGGTTTCTCGTTTTAAGGCTCGTATTATGTTTCCTAACATCATAAAGCATTGTTTCCTTTTAGATTTCAGCTTAGTTCAGCAATTTTTTTTTGTTCAATTAAGAAATAGATGAGTTGAATACCACTACGCAATTTGATGCAGTTCATTTTTTTTTCAATAATTATTCGTTCTGACAGACAAACAACAAATACTTGGGACCAAATTTATTTAATGATGTTCTTTTCTAAAAGAATGAAGAAACAGTAAAACTAATTATAACTCACATAAAGATGATGAGCTTAGTTAAAGCAGATTCTAATGAATATCAAACAAAAGCTGCCGCATGACAGCATAGCTCACCTGTTTCTCGACTTCAAGATATAAGGTAAAATTTATGAACCATGAAATATAGGTCACACTCACCTAAATATATTTGAGATCAAAAATTAGGTCACATGGAACATATATTCCAGATATTACATTTCAGAATCAAATTGTGTCTGAATAACAAGGCAAAATCATTTAACCATGAAAATAGGTCACAAGGACCTAGATATATTTCTATGTCAATCATTGGGTCACATGGAACTTATAATTCAGGTGAGACATTTCTCCATCAAAAAGTATTGAAGATAATAGACAAAATCACTGAACCATGAAATATAGGTCACACTGACCTAGATATAATTCAAGCTCAATCATGGGGTCACATGGAATAAATAATCCAGGTATGACATTTCTCCATCAAATAGTGTTCAAGATAATAGGCAAAATCACTGAACCATGAAATATAGGTCACACTGACCTGGACATATTTTGTGGTCAATTATCGGGTCACATGGAATAATCCAGGTATGACATTTCTCTATCGAATAATATTCAAAATGATAGGCAAAATCACTGAACCATGAAATATAGGTCATACTGACCTAGATATATATTTGAGGTCAATAATTGGGTCACATGCAACTAATAACCCAGGTATAACATTTCTCCATCAAATAGTATTCAAGATAATAGACAAAGTCACTGGACCGTGAAATGTAGGCCACCATGACCTAGGTATATTTTGCGGTCAATTATTGGGTCACATGGAACAAATAATCCAGGTATGCCATTTCTCCATCAAATAGTGTTCGAGATAATAGGCAAAATCGCTGAACCATGAAATATAGGTCACAGTGACCTAGATATACTTGAGGTCAATCATCGAGTCACATGGCACTAATATCCCAGGTATGACATTTCTCCAACAAACAGACTTCAAGATATAAGGCAAAATCACTGGACCATGACCTTCACCCTTTTACACTTGAATCAATGTCACTTGATTGGCTGATGTATAACCAATTGTGTCTAACTTGTTAGTATAATGGAAAGGTATACAACAAATGACAAAGGTGTCCTGGATTTTGACCCCTAGCCCCACCTCATCCTCACTCCCAGGCATGAACCCAGGGGTGTGTTGTCTTGAAATTTCAGAAGACACTCCCAGGTATCCAAGTTGTAAATATGAATGCTTTGTGATGAGTGACTGTTGAGATATAAGCATTTCAAAAACTTTAACACAGAATTACAAAGGTGTTTTAGATTTTGACCCATAGCCCCACCCCGGAGCATGAACCCAGGGGTCAGTTCTCTTTGAACATCAGAGGACCTTCCCAGGTACTTAAGTTCCAAATATGAGTGGTCTGTGATGAGTGCCTGTTGAGATATAAGCATTTGAAAAACTTTAACGCAGTGTGACAGAAACGCAAATGCACATGCCAAGAGGTGACAACAATAGCTCTCCATGTACTTCGTGCAGGCGAGCTAAAAACATTCAGTGAAGAATTAAGCCCTTACAGTGAAGAAAACAGTAAAATTATTTAACACCATTTAAAGTATTGTTTGTTTGTTTGATTTGAGGTTTTATCGTCAACACTGTATAGGTCATTTTGGAGACGTTGCTTCCAATTTTGTGGGACTTTTATCCGACAGTGAGATGAAAAGCCCTGTCGCCGAATGAAACCAATAGGTTTATAAGCATGGACAGTCCGACTCGCACTGCTTTGCCTGGGCAGGTTTAAATCCTCTAAGTGGTTTACCAGTACTCATGTGCAGCCGGTTTCAGCTCTGCGTGAAAGCATCATGCAACCCATCTATTTCTTCAAGCCCCGATGAGGGGGGGCTAACACCATTTAAAGTAAATGCTTGTAAAGCAACAAAGGAGACATCTACACAAAAATGCAGGCTGAAGGGTGGGAAGGGAGTGCTCATCAAACACAACCATGCCAGAACCACATGACTGTAATTACTGTAAAAGTACCTCCAAATGAAGAGCTTCATAAGCAAAGGGCTGACCTCCCTTCCAAACATAGACAAGCCATCAAGATTTAGCTCCCTTGAAGGAACACCAAATCTGACAAGCTCCAAACATAGCTACCTCAACTGTCTCCATATATTTATTATTTTTCATTTATTAATGAAAACAGCTACCTCAACTGTCTCCATATATTTATTATTTTTCATTTATTAATGAAAACACACAGAGTTCTGCTGTAACACTAGCAGTCTTAATTAGAAACTGTGTAAGTTAAACAACCGTGTGATATCCAAACAAAAAATGTACAAAATACAAAGTAGATCCAATATATCGCGGTGTTTGGGGTCCAAGTTCCGTTAGCGTGATATATCCAGATCCCGATATAAGTCGCGGTAGTTTGCCGAGATGCCAATACAAGTGGCGGTGATAGTTTGGTGAGATACCGTTTATCAATCGCTAAGTAATGTCAGTAATGCTATCGGCCGTATTTCACCATTAAAATAGGTTCAGAATTACTCAATGACAAAACAAACAAAGAGGACTATGTCTACCAATTAACTTACATTTGAGAACATCAGAAAATCTGTGTTTTAAAACATGTGATCGCTAAAATGTCAAAACAGGACGCCATTTTGGATGTGCTGGTTCCCCTGGTTGCCTGAAACGGTGACGGCCAAGGAGCGCAACTACCATAAGCACTAAGCACTAAAGCAATTCGAGTTGTTTCCCTTGGCTTGCCGGAGGTCAGATTTATTAAAAGTAGTGGTTGGAAAAAATTATTTACCGTCTACCAGGGGCCGAAAAACTATACAACAAAACTAGCATTTTATTGTGTTTTGATTTCTTTCAATTTATTTTTGCGTGGAAGGCATGATAGATCACGATTAGGATGCTCTGCATGAGGGTGCACGGATATCATTGTCTGATTGAGCATTGAGTGGATTACTCAGTTATGACACTAATTATGACAGATAAATTGTTTGCCAATTCCTGTTCTAACTGATTCTAATTGGATTATTTGGTTATAATGTGTGAACTGAAGTGATTTCGCGAAAAATCAATACGGAAATTACAGTCAGTTATATTATTTTCTTCCAACTGTAAAAATGTCAGCTCTGAACAAGTCATTTAGTTTAGTGTGGACTGATAAATGGCATCTTAGCAAATAACTACCGCGACTTATATCCCCGTCTTGGCAAACTACCATCATGATTATATAGGTGTCTCGGCAAACTACCGCCGCGACTTTTATACCAATCTGGACATTTTTTTTGTTTTTTGTTTTGCTCATGGTAAATTTGTGGTCCATGGAAAATTCGCCTTATACTGGATTTTGCGAAATAACGGACCATGAAGTATTGGATCTAAAGTGTATATAGAAAAATTATGGTCATTTTTCAATTCAAGCTAAACATTTCTGGGTTCCATCTTTTAAACTGTGTTACATACAAAATTCAAACACAGCACGCCTATATAGGCAATGGAAAGAAAGTGATTCATTCGGGAAATGTAATCTGCTGGACAAAATGTGAGAAGGAATTGCATTTGCAAAAGCTACTCATTTTCTTTTTCAGTAAAATAATAGCATATTTGCCACATTATATGGTCAAAGTTTTAATGTATATGCTACTTAATGACACTGTTAGTTTTGACATTTGTTCAAAACTAATGACGTTGCTAGTTAACATATGAACTTTGATCCTTTAATATGCTAATATTTCTGCTGAAAAAAATGTGAGCATCTTTTGCAATTGCAAAAGCTGCTACCATTTTTTCAGCAAAAATAACAATATATTAGATTACACTAAGATATTGTACTTGCTAGAACAGTTCACAATTCAACCACTAATGAACATGTTAAGCTAATGATGCTGTGAACAACAGGGCACCGATGTTTAAGGTTTGCTGTCCAATTACAACAATGTACAGTAGAACTTCGATGGCTCGAACACCAATGGCTCGTTTTCCATGGATGAGTCGAACCCGTTCTTGAGCCCATAGCCAAATCCTCTACATAAGAAATAGTTAAGGATAATTAAGGAGATTTTTGTCTTTCATCTTGCAATTATATGCTGTGTGTACGCATTAGAATCGCCTCATCGAGGCGATTCTAATGAGTACACACAGCATACATATTCATTATAGAACACCGAAAAGATGTCTAAAAGTATCTCGTTATGCCTCCTGACAGTAACCCTCAGTGGCTCGAACTACCCCTGTCTCGAACAGATTTTCGAGGTCCCAAAGGTGTTCTAGCCATTGAACTTCGACTGTATTTGTTTTGCATCTGTATTTAGCGTACATCACGTTAACGAGACTGTTTAATGAACACTGCTCTAAAGAGAAAACTGGGGTTTACAGGAGTATACATTATTTTTTTTTATTTCTGCTCCAAGACATAGGCTGTGGGTTCCTGTTAGAACCGCCTCAATGAGGTGGTTCTAAGGAGCACCAACAACCTATGTTTGGAACATAAACTAGAAAAATATCACGGATTTTGATCAGAAAGTAACCATTTTGGAGATATAAAAGAATGCACTACGTACATAGGTTTTTGTCTGTTTGATTAGAGGTTTAACGTCCCCGTCAACACTGT
The DNA here is from genome assembly GCA_963580285.1 of Lucinisca nassula. Classification (NCBI taxonomy): domain Eukaryota; kingdom Metazoa; phylum Mollusca; class Bivalvia; order Lucinida; family Lucinidae; genus Lucinisca; species Lucinisca nassula. Next base: position 27,731,542 of record OY757022.1, read on the forward strand.
AAAGGTCATTTTGGAGACGTTGCTTCCAATTTTGTGGGACTTTTACCCAACATTGAGATGAAATGACATCTCAAGCCCTGTCGCCCAATGAAACCAATAGGGTTTATTAGCATGGACGGTCCGCCTCGCACTGCGGTTCCCAGACAGGCTTAGATCCTCTAAGCAGTTTACCAGTACTAGTGTGCGGGCCGGATTCAGCTCTGCGGGGAAGCATCATGCAGCCCATATATTTCTTCAAGCCCCTATAGGCATAGGTGTGTTATCGTAATGATTTTTTTAGAATAAACTGCCTACCTCCACGCCCTTCCCTCTTATCACCTGACCGTCTCTGTTTTTATGATAAAACTCTAGTCTGTTAGGATAGAGCTTTAAATGTTTTTTCTGCCATGTTTGTAGAAAAGGTCCTCCTAATTTTAACACCTCTCCCTCTACAATACAGTCTGTGGGAGCTGAAATCACAAGAATGTTTTTAGCCCTTAAGGGGAATGGGAACACCTGGCAGATTTTTTTTCCACCATTTTTTCAAAGGGAGACAACTTTTGGGACTTCCTGTTTGCTTTCTATAAGCATTGACCCACTGAAAAATGGGTCTACTCTTAAAGGAAAGAATTTGCTCCTGAGGAGCAAATTCTTTCCTTTAAGAGTTGACCCCAATTGACATAGGGCACAAAAATACTTATGCAGGAGTGGCCTCCCTTGAAGGTGTATCCATTCCCCTTAAGATGCCATGGAAAACTGCATCTGAAAATGTCGGTTTATGCCTTCTGCTGAAAGTTATTGCAAAGTTTTCAAACATATTTTTGCATAGAGGCAAACAGTGTGGACCCAGATCAGTCTGATTTGGGTCCACACTGAGCAGTCTGATTTGGGCCACACTGTTTGCAAAAATGACTTTTAAAGTTACCAGCAGACGACAAAGCAGACGACAATTGTCGTGATTAGCATCTTATGGGTTAACCCTAAAGGTACAACAAAAAATTGCAAAGGGATGGCATTTTCATTTTTCCCATTTTTCAGAGAAAATCAGCGTGATATTTCATGTGAATCCTCATGTCTGATATTCTCAGAAAAACAAGAATAAATGTTTGGAGCTGCTGTCTGCTACATATAGTGATTACCGGGATGTAAATTTATAAAGATGTCACATGAAAATTTATAACATACATTGAAAATCTTACATGAGCCTTCAATTCATATAATATTTATTGAAAGAATTTAACAATTTCAATTTTTTGCAAGCCTTTGTCAGAAAACAGACAGAAGGACGGACGGATGATGATGACGACCGACGTTGACTAATCACAATAGCTCCCCCAGAGCCTTTGGCTCAGGTGAGCCTAAAAATTCAGACTGCCAGATACAAAGCTATGGTTTCATGGTATGTCAACCCTTAAGGATCAGTTTGCATCAACTCCCAAAGTGAGGGAAAAATGGAGGAGACTTAAGGGGACTGGGAATACCTGGCACATATTTCTGCCATTTTTCAAAGGGAGACAACTTTCGGGACTTTGAGGCGGTTCTAATGATCAATTATCACAAAATATACACCGTATCTGTTGCTATGAAATACCTATGTACAGCGTACGAGGTTTGAGATGAGACTCGCAAATCGCCATCTCATCAGGATCTGCTCTGATATATATATATATATCCCATTCGAAATTTAAGGGTGTAAATCGACACCAAGAAAAACTACATCTGAAAATGTTGTCTGCTTATGTAGTCTGCAGAATTTTTTGCAAACTTTTTAAAAAATATTTTTCTTACAGGCAAACAGTGTGGGCCCAGATCAGACTGCTCCTAGAGGAGCAAAACTGTTTGCAAAAATGAGTTTTGAAGTAACTGGCAGACGACAATGCAGATGACTATTATCGAGATTTGCGTCTTATGGGTTAAAATTTATTGGGAAAATAGCTGAACTGTTTGCAAGTAGTGTAGGCCCCGATCAGACGCCGCGTTAAGCGGCGTCTGATCTGGGCCTGCACTGTTTGCCAGGGTACCCATTTTGGAGTTTTTGGGTACAAAAAAATATAGGTTAATCTGATACAAAGTGCTACAAACCATCTTCTATTTCATCTATTCTTGGTTTTTGTTTTTTCTTCTGCTCTATTTTATCAGTGTCAGCATTGATTGCCTCGAACACCGTCTCGGCAACTTCCTGTTGCCATCGCTCTGAGACCACCATTGGAAAGTTCTTATATAATTCTTGGTCAGACTCTGTCAGCTGAAAAATACACAAATCAAAATGAAAGCTAACATATTCAAAATTATGATTGTTTAACCCTTAACATTTGCCGTCTGCTTTGTCGTCTGCTGGTTATTTTAAAAACTTTTTTTGCAAACAGTGCGGACCCAGATCAGAATGCTCAGTCTGATCGGGGTCTACACAGTTTGCTGGTATGTAAAAATATGTTTGGAAAGTATGAAAGAAGATTCAGCAGAGGACAAAATCAGACGGCATTTTCAGACACAATTTTTCACGGCATCTTAAGGGTTAAACTAGAATTTGTTTTTCTACAAAAACACAGATCTCTCCCCCTTTTTGACCTCTAAGTATGACCTTGACATTGGAGGTATCTTGTGTGCAACACATCATCTTATGAAGATGAAGATTTCTGCAAAGTAACTTTAAAAAGTTTATAGAGAAATAAGAAAGTTATTGACTGTACACAAAAAAGCCCTTTTTTACCTTTGGCCGCTAAGTATGGCCTTGACCTTTGAGGTACAACACATCGACTCATGATGTTTAACATTTCTGCCAAGTAATTTCATAATCCATCAAAGAATAAGGAAGTTATTGACTGTACACAAAAATGGCCCCTTTTGTGACCTTTGACCTCTAGGTATGACCTGGACATGGCAGGTATGGACTTTGGTCTTGCACACGACTCTTCGTCTAATGAAGGTGAACATTTCTGCAAGGTTACTTTAAAAAGACCATCCAGAAACAAAAAAGTTATTGACTGGACACACAAAAAAAAAGACTTTTTTTTTTACCTTTGACCTCTTTGTATGACCTTGACCTTTGAGGTACCAACCTGGGTCTAGCGCACAACACATCGTCTCATGATGGTTAACATTTCTGCCAAGTAATTTCACAATCTATCTAGGAATAAGAAAGTTATTGACTGAAAACTAAAAAAGGCCACTTTTTTACCTTTGACCTCTTAGTATGACCTTGACTTTTGAGGTACCAACTTGTGTCATGCAAGAGACACAGGGTCTCATTGTGGTAAACATTTATGCCAAGCAATTTCAAAATCCATCTAAAAATAAGAAAGTTATTGTCCAAACACAAAAAGGCCCCTTTTTCTACCTTTAACCTCTATGTATGACCTTGACCTTTGAGGTACCAAACATGGTCATGCGCGCAAGACATCGTCTCATGGTGGTTAATATTTCTGCCAAGCAATTTCAAAATCCACCTAAAACTAAGAAAGTTATTGACCAAACACGAAAAAAAGGCCCCTTTTTTACTTTTGACCTCTATGTATGACCTTGACCTTTGAGGTACCAACCTGAATCATGGGTGCAACACATTGTCTCAGGATAGTTAACATTTTTGCCAAGTAATTTCAAATTCTATCTACAAATAAGAAAGTTATTGACAAAACACGAAACAAGAGGGCCCAATGGCCCTATATCGATCACCTGTGTACCAGAAAATCATTAGTGTAGGAGACTACTTGATATTGCTACATACTAGATATTTAAGCTCAGACAAAGCGGTGTCCATGCTTGTAAACCCTACTGGTCTGGTTTCATTGGGCGACAGGGCTTGAGATGTAATTTCATTTCAATGTCTGGTAAAAGTCCCACAAAATTGGAAGAGACATCTCCATAATGACCTATACAGTGTTGACGGGGATGTAAAACCTCAAATCAAACAAAATCTGTGCCTTATGGTTTTTGAGAAAAAGATTTTTAAGTTTTTTCCAGTATAAGTCTATAGAAGCTAATGAGCCCTGGGGCTTGGCCAATTTTGACCCAAAGGGCACGGCTGGCAAGATTTATGTAGGCGACCATTTTGTGTTGCTATATACTAAATATCTAAGGTCTGTACTTCATGGTTTCAAAGAAGATGTTTGAAGCTTTTTCCATTATAAGTTTTTAGGAGTTAAGGGGCCACAGGATTTGGACCCCAGGGGCATGATTGGCAGGATTCATGTAGGCGACAACTCGACATTGCTGCATGCTAAATACCTACGCTCTGGGACTTATGGTTTCAGAGAAGAAGATTTTTGAAGATTTTTTCCCCATTTTTTTTTTCATTATAAGGGCCCTGTGGTTTCAGAGAAGAAGATTTTTGAAGTTTCTCCAATTGTAAATCTATGGAAGCTTTTTTCCATTATGAGTCTATGGGAGCTAAGGGGCCCCCAGGCGTGGCCCATTTGGACCCCATGGGCATGATTAGCAGGAAATATGTAGGTGACCACATGCCGTTGCTACATGCTAAATATCTAAGCTCTGGGCCCTGTGGTTTCAGAGAGTAGATTTTTGAAGTTTTCTTTTCCATTATGAGTCTATGGGAGCTAAGGGGGTCCCAGGGTGTGGCCCATTTGGACCCCAGGGGCATGATTGGCAGGATTCATGTAGGTGACTACTTGTCATTGCTACATGCTAAATATCTAAGCTCTGGGCCTTGTGGTTTCAGAGAAGAAGATTTTTGAAGCTTTTTTAAATAATGAGCTGATGGGAGCTAAGGGTCCCGGGGGCGTGACCCATTTGGACCCCACGAGCATGACTGGCAGGATTTATGCAGGTGACCACTTGCCATTGCTACATGCTAAATATCTAAGCTCTGGGCCCTGTGGTTTCAGAGAAGAAGATTTTTGAAGCTTTTTTTTTCCATTATGAGTCTATAGGAGCTAAGGGGCCCCGGGGCGTGGCCCTTTTGGACCCCAGGGGGGCATGATTGGCAGGAATTATGTAGGTGACCACTTGCCGTTGCTGGGTGCTAAATATCTAAGCTCTGGGCACTAAGGTTTCAGAGAAGAAGATTTTTGAAGCTTTTTTCCATTATGAGTCTATGGGAGCAAAGGGGCCCCGGCGCATGGCCCATTTGGAACCCAGGGGCATGATTGGCAGGAATTATGTAGGTGACTAATTGCCGTTGCTACATGCTAAATGTCTTAACTCTTGGCCCTGTGGTTTTGAAGCTTCTTTTTCCCCATTAGTAGTCTATGGGAGCCAAGGGGCCCCGGGGCGAGGCCAATTTTGACCCTAGGGGCATAATTGACAGGATTCATGTAGGTGACGACTTGCTGTTGCCAAATACCTCAGCTCTGGGCCCTGTGGTTTCAGAGTAGAAGATTTTTGAAGCTTTTTTCCATTATGAGTCTATAGGAGCTAAAGGGCCCCGGGGAGTAGCCCGTTTGGACCCCAGGGGCATGATTGGCAGGAATTATGTAGGTGACCACTTGCCGTTGCTACAGGCTAAATATCTAAGCTCTTGGCCCTGTGGTTTCAGAGAAGAAGATTTTTGAAGCTTTTTGTTCCATTATGAGTCTATGGGAGCGAAGGGGCCCTGGGGCGTTGCCCATTTGGAACCCAGGGGCATGATTGGCAGGAATTATGTAGGTGACCACTGGCCGTTGCTAGATGCTAAATATCTAAGCTCTGGGCCCTGTGGTTTCAGAGAAGAAGATTTTTGAAGCTTTTTTCCATTATGAGTCTATGGGAGCTAAGGGGCCCCGGGGTGTGGCCAATTTGGACCCCAGGGCCATGATTGGCAGGAATTATGCAGGTGACTATTTGCCGTTGCTACATGCCAAATATCTCAGCTCTGGGCCCTGTGGTTTCAGAGAAGATGATTTTTGAAGCTTTTTTCCATTAAGAGTCTATGGGAGCCAAAGGGCCCCGGGCGTAGCCCGTTTGGACCCCAGGGGCATGATTGGCAGGAATTATGTAGGTGACCACTTGCCGTTGCCACATGCTAAATATCTAAGCTCTGGGCCCTGTGGTTTCTGAGAAGAAGATTTTTGAAGCTTTTCATTTCATTATGAGTCTATGAGAGCGAAGGGACCCCGGGGTGTGGCCAATTTGGACCCCACGGGCATGATTGGCAGGAAATATGTAGGTGACCACTGGCCGTTAATACATGCTAAATTTCTAAGCTCTGGGCCCTGTGGTTTCAGAGAAGATATTTTATTTTTTTCCCATTGTAAGTCTATGGGGGCTATAAGTTGCCATGGCAACCAGAATTCCAATCTGATCAGCCCAAAAACCTTATGCAGCCTTTCCCCCTACCTGAAGATGCTTCTCATGAAATTTGATCAAGATTGACCATGGGGTATTAGAGATATACTTATTTGAAATTGTTTACGGACGCACAGACGGACGCACGGACTCACGACGGATGACAGACAAAAAGTGATCACAAAAGCTCACCTTGTCACTACGTGACAGGTGAGCTAAAAAGGCCCTACGTGACAGGTGAGCTAAAAAGGCCCCTTTTTTGACCTTTGACCTCTATGTATGACCTTGACCTTTGAGGTACCAACCTGGGTCATGCACGCAACACATCGTCTCATAGTGGTTAACATTTCTGCCAAGTAATTTCAAAATCCTCTAAAAATAAGAAAGTTATTGACCAAACACGAAAAAAAGGCCCCTTTTTTACCTCTTAAGTATGACCTTGACATTTGAGGTACCATCCTGTGTCATGCGCACCACACATCATCTCATGGTGGTTAATATTTCTGCCAAGTAATAACAAAATCCATCTGAAAATAAGGAAGTTATTGATCGGACACAATTTGCCCATACAAATATACATACCAACAAACTTCCAAGGGAGATAACTCAAAAAGTATAAATGCGAGAGTTCTTGCGCTCTGCACGTCGTCTAATATTGATTAATATTTATATGAAGTTTCGTGAAGAAAGCTTGAATGATTTCAAGTTATAGAGCGGACACGAATTTGTGACAGACGGACAGACTTACGAACAGACAGACGAACGTTCCAACATGTCAGGTTTAAGAGCTATTTCTTTTGTTCTTTTCTTTTGTTTGGATTAAGGGCTAACCTCCTAAACCTTTTATTCACGGAATAAATCTATTGTTTAACAATCGTTTTCCAATCATTTTCTATTGTTATCAATCTGTACATTAGCCCCTAAACCTGACATGTTTGCCCGGACAGACAGACGCCCGGGGGAAAAACAATATGTCTCTCTGAACGACCCGCAGAAATCTCTGAACGACCCGCAGAAAAAGCGACCGACTGAAGTTGGTTGATTTTCTAAGTGCCCTAAAATCACCATGTCATTCTGTCATTCTGTCATTCTGTCAGTCTGTCAATCTGTCATTCTGTCTGTCCGTCCGTAACCCGTTTGTGAGAATTGGTAATAGCGACTTAACCGCTTGGAATATTTAAACAATTTTTGGCATACTGATAGATATCAATGAGATCTAACCAATGAATTTGCGAAATATTACATTCCATTTAGTATAGCCTCGCCGAGGCGAAAAAAGTATAAATTTTCGAACTGCTTTTCCTCGGAAACCGTTGGGCCAATTGAAGTCAAATTTCATATGGAGCCTCTATGGGATAGGGAAACCAAAATTTGCTCATGGGGTGCAGGTCACATGACTAAAATGGCCTCCAAGCCATATATGCTCTGTCTGTCTGTCCGTCCATAACCTGTTTGTGAAAATTGGTGATAGTGACTTAACCGCTTGGAATATTTAAACAATTTTTTGCATACTGATAGATATCAATGAGATCTAACCAATGAACTTGCGAAATATTACATCCCATTTAGTATAGCCTCGCTGAGGCGAAAAATGTGAAAATTTTCGAACTGCTTCTCCTCGGAAACCGTTGGGCCGATTGAAGTCCAATTTCATATGGAGCCTCTATGGGATGGGGGAAATCAAAATTTGCTCATGGGGTCCAGGTCACATGACCAAAATGGCCGCCAAGCCATATATGGTAAAAACCCTTCAAAAATAGTCTTCTCCAGAACCACTGGGTTGATTTCCACGAAACTTGATAAATAGCATCTGGGACGTAGGCCCATCATAAATTGCTAAAATGGTGACCCTGGGTTGACCTTGACCTTCTTTGTGCCTAGGTCAAACTTTGACACATACACTTTTGTATTGGAAAAGTGAGAATGCACTTTATCCTGCAAACGATTCAGAATACAGTACTAAAGTATAAGATATATTTTTGCTCCTTACGATAAGATGCATTTATTGGGGGAACTGTTTTAGGTCCAGGTCACATGACCAAAATGGCCGCCATACCCATATATGGTAACACTCATAAAGCTAAAAGCATCTGGCAGGTCGTGCACTTCAGCTGAAGCACTGGTTACTGTTTAGGAATGAAGTTAAATTTTGAGGCACACATTAATGTAGTATGGACCAATAGCAATTGATCACATCTATGTCATAAAACTGGAAAACTGATATCTACATATAGCATGTGCACCACGTGATAATTTTTCGGGCAAAAATTGTAACTAAAGCATTTTCTACAAATCACGTACTACAGGCTGATTTGGATCTCCAGCCATTGCAAAGGTTTTCAGACCTTTTCGGTTACTCGCATAAATTGCACGACCCGCAGAAAAAGCAACCGACTGAAGTCGGTTTTTTTCTAAGAGTGCCCTAAAATCACCGTGTCATTCTGTCAGTCTGTCATTCTGTCAGTCTGTCATTCTGTCAGTCTGTCATTCTGTCTGTCCGTCCGTAACCCGTTTGTGAAAATTGGTGATAGTGACTTAACCGCTCGGAATATTTAAACAATTTTTGGCATACTGATAGATATCAATGAGATCTAACCAATGAACTTACGAAATATTACATTCCATTTAGTATAGCCTCGCCGAGGCGAAAAATGTGAAAATTTTCAAACATTTTTGAACTGCTTTTCCTCGGAAACCGTTGGGCCGATTGAAGTCAAATTTCATATGGAGCCTCTATGGGATGGGGGAAACCAAAATTTGCTCATGGGGTCCAGGTCACATGACTAAAATGGCCTCCAAGCCATATATGGTCTGTCTGTCTGTCCGTCCATAACCTGTTTGTGAAAATTGGTGATAGTGACTTAACCGCTTGGAATATTTAAACAATTTTTTGCATACTGATAGATATCAATAAGATCTAACCAATGAACTTGCGAAATATTACATCCCATTTAGTATAGCCTCGCTGAGGCGAAAAATGTGAAAATTTTCGAACTGCTTCTCCTCGGAAACCGTTGGGCCGATTGAAGTCCAATTTCATATGGAGCCTCTATGGGATAGGGAAACCAAAATTTGCTCATGGGGTGCAGGTCACATGACCAAAATGGCCGCCAAGCCATATATGGTAAAAACCCTTCAAAAATAGTCTTCTCCAGAACCACTGGGCAGATTTCCACGAAACTTGATAAAAAGCATCTGGGATGTAGGCCTATCATAAATTGCTAAAATGGTGACCCTGGGTTGACCTTGACCTTCTTTGGGTCCGTCCTTAACCCGTTTGTGAAAATTGGTGATAGTGACTTAACCGCTTGGAATATCTAAACAATTTTTGGGCATACTGATAGATATCAATGAGATCTAACCAATGAACTTACGAAATATTACATTCCATTTAGTATAGCCTCGCCGAGGCGAAAAATGTGAAAATTTTCGAACATTTTTGAACTGCTTCTCCTCGGAAACCGTTGGGCCGATTGAAGTCAAATTTCATATGGAGCCTCTATGGGATGGGGGAAACCAAAATTTGCTCATGGGGTCCAGGTCACATGACCAAAATGGCCGCCAAGCCATATATGGTTTGTCTGTCCGTCCATAACCCGTTTGTGAAAATTGGTGATAGTGACTGAACCGCTTGGAATATTTAAACAATTTTTGGCATACTGATAGATATCAATGAGATCTGACCAATGAACTTGCGAAATATTACATTCCATTTAGTATAGCTTCGCCGAGTCGAAATATGTGAAAACTTTCGAACTGCTTCTCCTCGGAAACCGTTTGGCCGATTGAAATCAAATTTAGTATGGAGCCTCTATGGGATGGGGGAAACCAAAAATTTCTCATGGGGTCCAGGACACATGACCAAAATGGCGGCCAAGCCATATATGGTCTGTCTATCTGTCCGTCCGTAACCCGTTTGTGAAAATTTGTGATAGTGACTTAACCGCTTGGAATATTTAAACAATTTTTGGCATACTGATAAATATCAATGAGATCTTATCAATGAACTTGCGAAATATTACATTCCATTTAGTACTAGCCGAGGCAAAAAATGTGAAAATTTTCGAACTGCTTCTCCTCGGAAATCGTTGGGCCGATTGAAGTCAAATTTCATATGGAGCCTCTACGGGATGGGGGAAACCAAAATTTCCTCATGGGGTCCAGGTCACATGACCAAAATGGTCGCCAAGCAATATTTGGTAAAAACCCTTCAAAAATAGTCTTCTCCAGAACCACTGTGCAGATTTCAACGAAACTTGATAAATAGCATCTGGAATGTAGGCCCATCATAAATTGCTAAAATGGTGACCCTGGGTTGACCTTGACCTTCTTTGTGCCTAGGTCAAACTTTGACACATATGCTTTTGTGTTGGATTTTATCCTGCAAACGATTCAGAATACAGTACTAAAGTATAAGATATATTTTTGCTCCTTACGATAAGGCACATTTATTGGGGGAACCGTTTTATGTCCAGGTCACATGACCAAAATGGCCGCCATACCAATATTTGGTAACACTCATAAAGCTAAAAGCATCCGGCGGGTCGTGCACTTCAGCTGAAGCACTGGTTTTGCTCAAATATTGCGATAATAAACATATTTTGTTAGGGTTTTGTGCAATACACTCTAGACTGAAGCAAGATTGTTTGTCCGAAATTAATGATGCCCCTGAGTGCTAAGGATAGCCCAGCTATAAATAGCTCAAACCTGCCAGAAAATGGATCCCTATTACTGATGAACAGATGGGAGATGGTCACTCAGTGTAGGCTGGAAAACAATGCTAAACCTTGACTTTCACCGTAAATTCCCCTTCAATATTGGAAAACAATTTCTAGTGCTTGTTAGCCCTTTATTTTGACTGCAATACTTATTAACCCTTATCTTGCTGAATATTCAGTTTAGCCACACCCATTTCTGTCTATCAACCAATCAAATTACTTGATGCAATTTATTGCTACAAATTCATAAACTGAATGCCAAACAGTGTAGATCCTGATCAGTTGGCTTCTTAAGAAACCCTCTGATCTGGATCTACACTGTTTGCAAAGATAGGGGTTGTCGTGAACAGCAAGATAAGAGTTCATTACGAAAACATGCCTATACAAATACATTGCCATTTTTTTGCCAAAAAAAAAGAAATTTTAAGATGAAAAATTGTGATATTTTTTCTTATTTCTGCTCCAAACATAGATTGCGGGGACTCGATAGAACCGCCTGGACAAGGCGGCAGTTCTATCGAGTCCCCGCAATCTATGTTTGGAGCAGAAATAAGAAAAATAATGTATACCCCTTAAACCCAAGTTTTACTATATAAAAGTGGGATATGAAGGGGTCAAATTATATAGGCGTGTTTTCGTGATGTTATCTTTGCTTGTGCCCCAAAATTGAGACACTGGCAGTCTTCTGTGGCATATGATCATGATAAAGGTCTTCACTGTTTGCTTAAAGTACAGAAATCAATGTAAACCTCACAATGAACACAATAAAAGTGTCTCTGAAGCTACTGGGTAGAAAACTCTATTGATCAGCAAAGGGTTATAGAGTACATGCAAAGGGTTATAGAGTACATGCAAAGGGTTATAGAGTACATAAAACCTATAGGGGAATGGGAACACCTTCAGGGGAGACAACTCCTGCAAAAAGTATAATGGCTCCCATGTAAATAGGAGTCAACTCTTAAAGGAAAGAATTTGCTCCTGAGGAGCAAATTCTTACCTTTAAGAGCAGACCCCATTTTCAGTGGGACAGGGCTAATAGAGAAACGAACAGGAAGTCCCGAAAGTTGTCTCCCTTTGAAAAATGATGGAAAAATCTGCCAGGTGTTCCCATTCCCTTAAAGATTAATTTGAGAAAATGACCTAAAGCAGAATACTTATAGTGTCTGATCTTTGTTTGCAAAAGAAACAGTAATGCCTATATTTATAGAATCATTCACCAATTACATACTTATTTCTGTCTGATATGACATGTCACTTTTATTTTATACCTACAAGAAATACTGCCGTCTACTACCAACTTTCCGACACAAAAATAAAGATTCCCATATCATCTTAACAGAACTTTGTAATATTCCAAAACACCATCCGTTAACCCTTTTTGTACCAAATGGAATCTTCCTCTTTATATATAGGAGTCCATATCAAAATTTTTATGGGTGACAGGTTGTGTTATCTTTTAAAACTTATTTGGAAAGTAGTGAACTTCTTGCAAACAGTGTAGTCCCTGATCAGATGTCGCGTTCCGTAGGGTCTGATATGGGTCTGCACTGTTTGCCAGCATCCAGTTTTGGGGTTTCCGGTACAAAAGCTTAGGCATTTGCTTTGATACAAGAAAGCAACATGTGTAAACAAGACGACATCACTTACAAGCAGATTTTTCCAGCTTATTTCATTTGAACAAGAGCTGTCATAAGACAGAATAGCTTGCCAAGGTGGATGTGTCTTTGACCTTGAAGTGTTGAGTAGGAGTTGCTAAATTAAGTCTTGACATCACACCAAATATAAACCATGGGCAGGGGTGGGAGAATTGCTGAAATCTTTGGAATCATATCTATCTTCACATCCAATATACCACAACCTCGTTATAACATGGTTCATTATAGCACAGTTCATTATAACACGGTTTTGGATATAACATGGTTTCAAGATGGATCCCAAAAATGTATAGATTATATAGAAAAATGACCATAAATGGTCATTTTTCTATATAATCTATACATTTTTGTTTGGATATAACACGATTGTTTAACTAACACAGTTTCTGCTTTGGACCCCAACAATAGTGTTATAAAGAGGTTGAGGTGTATATCAAATCCAAAGAAGGGTTAGGAAAATATGAGCTGCTAAAGCTTTTAACATAAAACTAATATGCAAAAATACCATAAGCCCCTATTTAGGTAAAGAATTTAAAGGCAAAAGTTCAACATTGAGTTTCCATCTATGTGACCTTAACTATGAGGCCATGCATGAATGGGGGTATTGCTGAATAAATTTTGAATTATACCCATCAGAATACCAAATATGAACTAAATCCATCATATGGTTCTGAAAACATGACATCTTAAACTTAAATCTAAAATTTTAACATAGGAAGTCTATTAAGTCCCTGACCTTGACCTTGAGGCCATGGATGGGTGTATTGCTGAATATAACTGTGGACCTCTATCTTTTACCATACCAACAGTGAACCAAATCCATCATATGGTTTGGAAAATATGAGCTCTTAAAAAATTTTAACATAAAATTTTAGCACAGAATTTCTGTGACCCTGACACTGAGGAGTGGGTATTCCTGAATATTACTTCTTGCACACCAGACAAGTAAATCCATGATTTTACCCCTGGCATAGAAATTAATGTTCTGACCCTGGTGTTCCAACCAAAAATCAAATACAATCGCGTGTTTGATAAATGCACTGGTTGATTACGACCTTGTATGCGCCGTCGTTAAGGTTGACGTCATGCACTTTATGTGACATCACTAAACATTCCTGCAGTGTCAACACAATATGGCGGACGTTGGTAACCAGTGACTGCAGCATTAGAAATCTGTGCTAAGAAATGGAAGGTATGCAAGAAAAAGAGTCCAATATGGGTGTGAGGGGTGGGTAGAAAAATCCGTCCCTCAGGATCACTGTCCGGCATCACTCGGCAAGCCTCGAGATGCCAGACAGTGTCCCTCGGGACGGATTTTTCCATCTACCCCTCACACCCATATAAGATTCTTATATGAATAAAATATTGGCCCTATATCTATCATCTATCCATCATCATACCAAATATTATTCACTAAACCATAACCATATGATTTAGAAAGTAGCTCTTAAAAAATTTTACCACAAATGCGGATGGACAACAACACATGGGGGTGCCATAGCTCTTCTTGGACTTCATACAGGCAAGCTTAAAGTGATGTCACTGGAAGAAAAGAAACCCATGGGCCAGTATGATAACCCGAGCTAAAGTTGGTGAAAAAGGCACTGCCTCGGGGGGGGGAAAATTTGTTTTATCAACAGACCATAAGGGCTTAGTAGAGGTCCACCCCACAATCATTGCTGCCGAAATTCAACCATGGGTTTTTGATGCCGGCACTCAAAGTCAAAAAAAGGGTCAGCATTTTGACAAACATGGTTGGGCTAGAGTCCAAATTCAGACATTAAAGTTGCCAAGATGAAGAATTTAAAAGCCTTTTGGTCATGTGACCTAGATCCCTCAAACAAACTATGTTTTCCCAAACTGCAGGCCCATATCAGACACCCCATCTGTGAACAGATAGCACCTTCTGGTAATGTTTTGTGAAGATTGAAGCAAAACTGTGGCCTCCAGAGGGTGAACAAGGTTTTAAAGGAATCTGACATAGTGATCTAATTTTTTAACCAATCTGATCCAAATTCAAACTTGATCAAGATATTGTCAAGATATGCAGATTGAAATACAATTGTGGCTTCTAGGGAGCACACAGGTCATAATAAAATCTGACCTAATGACCTAGTTTTTGTCCCGTCATGACCTACCTTTGTATTTGACCAGGATATATTCAAGACAAACATTCTGACAAAAATTGTGGCATCTAGGGTGCACACACGGTTTAAATGAAATTTGACTGAGGGATCTAGTTTTTTATTCGACATGACCCACATTCAAACTTGACCAATACATTATCCAGATAAACATTCTTGTAAAGTTTCATTCAGGGTAAATTTTGACAATGGCTAACAGAAAGCTAACAGAAGAAGATTGCAGAGAATGGAAGCTCTCTGCTATCCATCCTCATGATAGACAAGCCTGGAGATCTGGTGTAAGATCTGCCATGCGTGCAGCAAGCCAGCTACCGGGAAAGGGGCCCACTTATGTGGACGTTGCCCCTGTACCTGCACGTTAATAAAAAATCCATTGATGATGATGATGAACGGATGGCAAACAAAATGCAAAGGATTTATGACGGACACGGGGTGATCACAATAGCTCACCTTAAGCATGTCATGGTGAGGCGAGCTAAAAACTTAAAATGTTATGAATGAAATTTGGGTTTAATCGGCGCATTGGCTTCATGAAAGTGTCAATGATGCCAGACAGATAATGACAGACAATGGCCTATCCTATAAGGTCTCAAAAAGTTATATAATGCACTTATTGTAAGTAACTTGAACTGCCGCATAGTATCATGTCTCGTGGATGTTCCCAGATACACATCACTCTCAAGGCTCTGTGATATTTTAACACAAAAAATGCCAATCACTACAATTGCCGCCTATTTTGTCATCTGCCAGTTACTTTAAAAGTCATTTTGCAAACAGTGTGGACCCCGATCAGACTGCTCCTCTTGGAGCAGTCTGATCTGAGTCCACACTGTTTGCATGTATGCAAAAATATTTTTAAAAAAGTTTGCAAGAAGATTCAGCAGACGACAGATGCAGACGACATTTTCAGATGTAGTTTTTCTCAGTCTTAACCCTTGTCCTGCTGAGCCCGGATATGTCTTATCTTTCAAACAATGTAGATCCAGATCAGAATCAGGATCTTCATTGTTTGCCATTTAATTTGTGAATGTGTAGCAATAATTTGCATCAAGTAATCTGATTGGTTGATAATCAGAAGTGGGTGTGGCATATTTGAATATTCAGCAGGACAATGGTTAAGGGTTAATCTGGAAACATCCACTTGCCATGATACAACGTGGCAGATTGCACGACCCGCAGAAAAAGCAACCGACTGAAGTCGGTTTTTTCTAAGAGTGCCCTAAAATCACCGTGTCATTCTGTCATTCTGTCAGTCTGTCAGTCTGTCAATCTGTCATTCTGTCTGTCCGTCCGTAACCCGTTTGTGAAAATTGGTGATAGTGACTTAACCGCTTGGAATATTTAAACAATTTTTGGCATACTGATAAATATCAATGAGATCTTATCAATGAACTTGCGAAATATTACATTCCATTTAGTACAGCCTCGCCGAGGCGAAAAATGTGAAAAATTTTCAAACTGCTTCTCCTCGGAAATCGTTGGGCCGATTGAAGTCAAATTTCATATGGAGCCTCTACGGGATGGGGGAAACCAAAATTTCCTCATGGGGTCCAGGTCACATGACCAAAATGGCCGCCAAGCAATATTTGGTAAAAACCCTTCAAAAATAGTCTTCTCCAGAACCACTGTGCAGATTTCCATGAAACTTGATAAATAGCATCTGGAACGTAGGCCCATCATAAATTGCTAAAATGGTGACCCTGGGTTGACCTTGACCTTCTTTGTGCCTAGGTCAAACTTTGACACATATGCTTTTGTGTTGGATTTTATCCTGCAAACGATTCAGAATACAGTACTAAATTATAAGATATATTTTTGCTCCTTACGATAAGGCACATTAATTGGGGGAACCGTTTTATGTCCAGGTCACATGACCAAAATGGCCGCCATACCCATATATGGTAACACTAATAAAGCTAAAAGCATCCGGCGGGTCGTGCACTTCAGCTGAAGCACTGGTTAAATTACTATCCTAATATTGTGTATAGATACAGACACAAACCTTTATGCCTTTTGTGTCCTCTTCATCAAAAGAGCCAATATCAAATGCGTCTGCAGCATTTACCTCCCCTCTCGGAGGTATCAACGGAGGTGGGTATTTCTGTAGGTATACCTGATTCCAATCAATACCCTTGAAAAATGGATGTTCTTTAACTTCTTGAGCACTGAAATAAACAAATAAATTAGTTCATAAATTTCATATGAAATGACTACTAGAATAAGATTCTGTTTATCATATACAATTTTGTTGACATCGACAGTAACCCTTATCCCACTGCATACATTAATTAACCCTTATCTTGCTGTTCACGACAACCCCTATCTTTGCAAACAGTGTAGATCCAGATCAGATGGCTTCTGAAGAAGCCATCTGATCAGGATCTACACTGTATGGCATGCAGTTTATGAATTTGTAGCATTAAATTACATCAAGTAATTTGATTGGTTGATAGACAGAAATGGGTGTGGCTTAAATTAATATTCAGCAAGATAAGGGTTAAACCACTCCCATTGCTGATTATCAGCCAATCAAATTACTTAACCTATAATTGTCAATCACTACAATTGTCGTCTGCTTTGCCATCAGCCTGTTACCTTAAAAGTAATTTTTTGCAAACAGTGTGGACCCAGATCAGACTGCTCTGATCTGGGCCCACAGTATTTGCCAATATGCAAAAATATTTTTAAAAAGTTTGCCAAAAAATTCAGCAGACTACATTTTCAGATGTTGTTTTCCTCAGCAGCTTAAGGTTAAGACTGAAGCAAAAGTCTGGCCTCTAGAGTGCACACAAGGTTTTAACAAAATCGACCCAGTGATCTCATTTTTTATTGTACATCACCAAGGAGCTTTGGAAATCACCCATATTGATGCATCATTTAATCAGGAACTGATAAATGAAGCATACGGGAATACCCCTCAGAAGAGTACAGAGGGCTACCATCAGGCTACCAAATTCATGTAATGAACACCCCTCTATATCCCACTTTATATACAGAAAAGTGGCAGTTATGACAGCATTCATTATTTTCCTGAAAATTGCTCATAAACATAGACTGTGGGTACTCGTTAGAACGGACTCATTGACATTGAGGCTGTTCAAACAAACGAGCACAATCTATATTTGGACTCAAAATAAGAAAAATACCAAACATTATAAGGCACAAGTTTTTCACTTGCTCACTCGAATGAATTGGACAGGGGTATAGTTATTCTAATTATATGGGGATACAAATGCTGACAATGTTTACCCTTATCTTGCTGTTCACGACAACCCATATCTTTGGAAACAGTGTAGATCCAGAACAGATGGCTTCTGAAGAAGCCATATGATCAGGATCTACACTGTTTGGCATTCAGTTTATGAATTTGTAGCAATAAATTACATCAAGTAATTTGATTGGTTGATAGACAGAAATGGGTGTGGCTTAAATGAATATTCAGCAAGATAAGGGTTAAAGCCGACAACATATGCCAGTGGTATTGCAATCATTCTTCCTGAACTTAGGCCAAGTGACCTCTTGGCAGATTATTCACATGAAATGTCAAGCCTGATTTTCTCAGAAAATAATGTCATCTGCTTCTATATTTTTCTTGGAGCTTTACGGGTTAGGAATTGCCTTGACCCATTTAGTACCGGAAACCCCTGTCCTGAAAGGGTTAATTGGCAAACAGAGCAGGCCCAGATCAGAGTTCTGCGGTGTCTGATCAGGGCCTCCAATGTTTGCTAATAGTTCAGTCATTTTCCAAATGAATTTTGATGAAAAAACAACCTGACACCCCTAAATTTTGAAATGGACTCTTGCTGTATACAAGGTGAAGATTCCATTTGGTACAAAAAGGGTTAAAGTGTTCCAATATTCAGGGCAAATACGATATTGTCATTTCAAATATTTCCAGCCTTTTGAAAACAGTCCCTAGGGCCCATAATTTTCCAGTGAAGATTTTTCTGATTTGAATCTCCAAGCCAAAACAAAGGGAAGTCTGCAGAATATGAAAGAAAATCAATAAATGAGTCTCAAATCTGCCTCGACACCATTACAGCAGAATTCATCAGTTACTGAACATTTAACCCATTTTCGTCATCAGCATCATCCTTACCGGAATTATTTCAACCGATAAAGTGCCAATCACGACTATTGTCATGACAATTGTCATCTGCTTTGCCGACTGCCTGTAAGCTTAAAAGTAATTTCTTAATAAAACAGTGTGGACACAGATCAGACTGCTCATGTAGGAGCAGTCTGATCTGGGCCCACACTGTTTGCCTGTAAGCAAAAATATTTTAAAAAAGTTTGCGAGGATATGAGAAAACAACATTTTCTGATGAAGTTTTACTGGTGTCTTCAGGGGTTAATGTGGCCCCCCTCCAGGCATGCATGGCGGATCTCACACCAGATCTCCAGATGAGTCTATCAGGAGGGTTGATAGCCGAGAGCTTACACTGTCTGCAATCCCTCTCAGGTCATCTTTGGCCTTTCAGGCCCCACTCGTTTGGGCTTGGAGAAATAGATTGGGCTGCAAGGTGCTTCTATGCAGAGCTGAAACCAACTGCACATGAGTACTGGTAAACCGCTAGAGGGCCTTAGCCTGCCAAAGCAAAGTGGTACAAGTCCAGGCATGTAAACCCTTTTGGCTTTGTTCGGAGGTAGGGCTTGAGATGTAATTTTATCAAGCCCCACAAAATTGGAAGCAACATCTCCAAAAACATCTACATAGTGTTGAACCTCAACACAAACAAACACACAAAATCCAGAACACCCCCCGCCCCAAACCTCAAAACATCAATTTATATACAGAAAACTGGGGTTTACGAGAGTATACATTATTTTTCTTATTTTTTCTCCAAGACATAGACTGTTAGTACTCGTTAGAACCAGTTATTATTAAGTGGAGGCTTATCATCAGGAACAAGAATATATATGGTTTAGGGGTGGGGATCTGAACGGTTTCTGAGATATATGGATTTCAATGGAGTAAAGGGGTAAGCATGGCCCCTGGCACCCTGGGGGGACCCCCGTGCTTTTGTCACTGTTTGCATCTTATCATAAGGAACAAGAATATATATGGTTTAGGGGTGGGCTCTGAACAGTTTCTCAGATATATGGTCTTTTGTGAAGTCGAGGGGTGGAGTGTGGCCCGGGTACACCCTTGGTGACCCCTAGGTTGATGTCACTGAATGTGTCTTATCATAAGGAACAAGAATATATATGGTTTAGGGGTGGGGATCTGTAAGGTTTCTGGAATATTTAGCCTTTTATGAAGTGGAGGGGGTTGGGCATGGCCCCCCGCACATCCCGGGGGACCCCCAAGTTGGTGTCACTGAATGCCACTTATCATAAGGAACAAGAGTATATATGGTTTAGGGGTGGGGATCTGTAAGGATACTGAGATATTGGGCTTTTTATGAAGTGGAGGGGGTGGGGCATGGCCCCGGCACATCCCGGGGGACCCCCAGGTTGGTGTCACTGAGTCCATCTTATCATAAGGAACAAAAGTATATATGGTCTAGGGGTGGGGATCTCAATGGTTTCTGAGATAAATGGCATTGTTTGAAGTGGAGGGGGTGGGGCATGTCCCCGGCACATCCCAGGGGACCCCCAGGTTGGTGTCACTTAATGCGTCTTAGCATAAGGAACAAGAATATATATAGTTTAGGGGTGGGGATCTGAATGGTTTCTGAGATAAATGGCATTTTATGAAATAGAGGGGGCCGGCCCACCCGGGGGACCCCCAGCTTGATGTCACTTAATGCATCTTATCATAAGGAACAAGAATATATATGGTTTAGGGGTTGGGATCTGTAAGGTTTCTGAGATATAAGGTATTTTTTGAAGTGGAGGGGGCGGGACATGGCCCCGGCACAACCTAGGGGACCCCCAGGTTGACATAAAAGCATATGGCTGAGAGAAGTTTACACAAGGAACATGTCTATGTAAGTTTTGTCAAAATATTTGCAATGACATGGCAGTAAATGCCATTTTTCAGTTTTCCCCATTATAAGTCAATGGAAACTCCAAGTTGCCATAGCAACAGAACTAAAAGGCCAAATTTCATAAAAAACACAAAACCTGTAAAGGCAAATATGGTGAATATTTTCATAAAGTCTCAGCCTCCTAGAGCATATGGTTTCTGAGGAGATGATTTTTAAAGTACTTTTTTTTCTATTTTTTTGCATTTTGGTTTCCATTGCAACCAATAAAAATGAGAAGAAGGCCTAAAATCATATGGCAGATAGTAGATTGCCTATGGAACATTTCTATGCAAGTTTTGTCAAAATATCTGCAGAGGCTTGGCAGTAAATGCCATTTTTCAATTTTCCCCATTATAAGTCTATGGAAACTATAAGTTGCCATAGCAACCAAACTAATAAGCCGATTTTCATAAAAATCACAAACTTTCAATCCCCCAGCCCAAGGATGCTAGAGATAAAATTTGGGCCCAATCGGCCCAGTGGCTTCAGAGGAGATGTCCTTTGAAAATGTTGATGTCATAGGCAGACGACGACGACGGACAACTGCCTATCCTATAAGCTCCCTCGGAGCCTTCGGCTCTGGTGAGCTAAAAATAAGGTTTACCCCTGTAAACCCCAGTTTTACTATATAGAGGTGGGGTTCAAGGGGGTCAAAATTAAATAGGCGTGTTTTCGTGATGTGAACATACTTTCTTTTCCCTCATCCCAATCACATAACAAGAGGACCATGATGGTCCTATATCGCTCACAGTCAACTGAGCTAAGAGATTTACATACTTAATATTGAAGTTTCACGAGGTTTGATTTGTTTGATTTGATGTTTAACATCCCCGTCAACACTTTATAGGTTATTTTGGCGACGTTGCTTCCAATTTTGTGGGACTTTTATGAAATGACATCTCAAGCCCTGTCACCCAATGAAACCAATAGTGTTTATAAGCATGGACGGGCCGACTCGCACCGCATTGCCTGGGTAGGCTTAGATCCTCTAAGCGGTTTACCAGTACTCATGTGCGGGTCGGTTTTAGGTCTGCATGGAAGCATCATGCAGCCCATCTATTTCTTCAAGCCCCGATGTGTGGGGGCTAAAGGGTTATTAAGAGAATCTGAATTGGAATCATGCATTGGGTTTGGCAAACAGATTAGATGTGGCAGAAAGCAGCATATGATCAGGGTCTACACTGTTTGCTTATGGTACAGATATTTAAGGGTTGAACGAAACAGTTTAAGTCCTCGTTCGGGACCACTTTTTAAGTCTACCCTCAGAGACAATTGACCCGCCAGTGCTGTCGGTGCTTTAGTTGATTTAACCCTTAAGATGCTGAGAAAAACTATGTCTAAAAATGTCGCCTTCTCATGTCGTCTGCTAAATTTTTTTGGAAACCTTTTAAAAATATTTAAGAGTACAGGCAAACAGTGGGGACCCAAATAAGACTGCTCCTAGAGGGGCAGTCTGATTTGGGTCCACTATGTTTGCAAAATGACTTTTTGAAGTAACCAGCAGACGACAATTGTGGTGATTGGCATTTTATGGGTAAAGAACATCTTGCAGGAAAGAAGCAGTCCAAGTCAATAAAGGCAAAATATGTCAAAAGATATTTTTACGCTGGACTTTCATCATTATTTTATCAATGTTCAGCGACTCACTATGCTGAGCTGGTAAAGTGCCCTCTTGGGATTTTGTCATTTATCAGATTTCGTAAGCAACCTAAAAATTATAATGTTAAATGATTTTCAGGACGCTCCCAACATAATTTCTGATCAAACTCTGTACTGTTTACTATTTCACAAACAGTTCTGCGAAATACTTAACCCATATATGATGACGACATTGGCAAACAGTGTAAATCCAGATCAGATGCTGCAGAACATGGCGTCTCAGCAAGAAAACATGACTATGTGATTTTGACCACCTTGGACCCCACTTCTATATTGTAAAACTGAGGTTTACAGGGGTAAACTTTATTTTTCTGATTTCTGCTCAAAATATAGATTGTGGATATAGGCGGAGCTATTTAGGTGTTGTCAATATATATCAAATTCGCTGAGTCCACCAGAAGATTCGGTAGAGTGCCTTTCGCATTCTTTCTGTAAGCAGCCAAATAGTCATATACACCACAGTTTTGTTTGGTTACAGTTGAATTCAAACAAGCGTGTGACTTGGTTTACCTTTTTGTTAATAGAACATTCTGAAGGCAGATTCAAACGATAGCTCCGCCCAGTCAATCTTATCTGCAACTACTATACGTGTTAGAACCGCCTCGATAAACTCCAATACAAACAAACTAAACATGAAGTCTTTAAGGATGCTTTAAAAGCAATGTTACAGGACATATCTAACTAATTTGCATATATAATCCACTAGTGGATTTCCGAATTTAACACATGACGTTATTACATTCTCAAATGCCACATCATATGATAAATACAAAAATCAGCATGTTATCTTTCTGCTGCGTATTAACCCTTGTCCTGCTAATCCCGGATATGCCTCATCTTTGAAACAATGTAGATCCAGATCAGATGGCTTCTGACGAAGCCATCTGATCAGGATCTACATCGTTTGCCATTCAGATTGTGAATTTGTTGCAATAATTTGCATCAAGTAATCTGATTGGTTGATAATCGGTAGTGGGTGTGGCATATATAAATATTCAGCAGAACAAGGGTTAACCTTCAGATGCCACGATAAACCGCATCTGAAAATGTTGTCTGGTTATGTCTTCTGCTGTATATTCTCATGATCTTTTCAAACATGTTTTTGTATACAGACAAACAGCGTTGACCCTAATCAGACTGCTCCTCGAGGAGCATTCTTTACTGGTCCACTGTTTGCAAAAATGGCTTTCAAAGTTACCAGCAGACGTCAAAGCAGATGACAATTGTTGTGATCAGGATATTGACCCTTAAGATGCCGAGAGAAAAACTTCATCTGAAAATGTCGTCTGCTTATGTTGTCTGCTGATTTTTTTGCAAATGTTTTTAAAAATTTTTTTTCTTACAGGCAAACAGTGTGGACCAAAATGTCGTCTGCTTATGTCGTCTGTTAATTTTTTGCAAATGTTTAAAAAATATCTTTGCTTACAGGCAAACAGTGTGGACCAAAATCTTCATCTGAAAATGTTGTCTGCTTATGTCGTCTGCTGAATTTTTTGCAAATGGTTTAATAAATATTTTTGCTTACAGGCAAACAGTGTGGACCCAAATCAGACTGCTCCTAGAGGAGCAGTCTGGTTTGGGCCCACAATGTTTGCAAAAATGACTTTTAAAGTA
Source organism: Lucinisca nassula (assembly GCA_963580285.1). Lineage (NCBI taxonomy): Eukaryota > Metazoa > Mollusca > Bivalvia > Lucinida > Lucinidae > Lucinisca > Lucinisca nassula. Next base: position 27,755,502 of record OY757022.1, read on the forward strand.
ACTAACTGGCAGAAGACAAGGCAGACGACAATTGTCGTGGTTGGCATGTTATGGGTTAAGGGTTTTCTAACAATTACGGTAGAACAATCCATGCTTTATACGGAGAGAAGTGACTGGACCATTTGGCCAAGCTTTTACTCTAATTGTAATTTTTGCAGAGTATCTGAGATAAATGACACAGCGGTGTTTTTCATGCAAAACAGTGAAGCTTAGTCTCATGTGCAGTGTCATGAGAAAACCTGTCTTTAACCCACTGTATGCTAGTGAACTCTTCCATTGCTATATGTTGGACAAGTCCATTTGTCATACAAGGGGTGTCAGGCCTATTTTTCATTTTTATTCTATGTTTGATGATAAATTCTGTTAGCAAATAGTGCAGGCCCTGATCAGATGCTGCATTCTGTGGCATCTGATCTGGGCCTGCACTGTTTGCCAAGGTAGCCCTTTAGGGTTTCCGGCATGCAATGGGTTGAGGTTTTTAATACAGGCTAAAATGCACCTATATGTGGAGATGGGACCTTAGTTTAATTACTTATCCAAAAGTCTACATCATGTAGGCTTCCGAACATGGCAGTGGTTTAACCCGTTGAATACTAGTGGACTCTTCCATTGCTATATGTTGAACAAGTCCATTTGTCATAATAAGGGCTGTCAGGCCTATTTTTTCGTTTTTATTCTACAGTAGAACTTCGATGGCTCGAACACCGATGGCTTGTTTACCATGGATGTGTCGAACCCATTCTTGAGCCCCTAGCGAAATCCTCTACATAAGACATAGTGGGGGATAATTAAGGAGAATTTAGTCTTTTATCCTGCAAATGTATGCTGTGTGTACTCATTAGAATCGCCTCGATGAGGCGATTCTAATGAGTAAACACAGCATACATTTTCATTATAGAACACCGAAAATATATCTAAAAGTATCTCATATTGCCTCTTGACAGTAACCTCAGTGGCTCGAACTACCCCAGTCTCGAACAGCTTTTCGAGGTCCCAAAGGTGTTCGAGCCATTGAAGTTCGACTGTATTTTTTAAGGAAAATTCTGTTAGCAAATAGTGCAGGCCCTGATCCTAACGCCATGTTCTGCGGCTTCAGATCTGGTCCTGCACTGTTTGCCAAGGTACTCCTTTAGGGGTTTCCCTCATGCAATGTGTTAACCCTTCTCTTGCTGAATATTCAATTAAGCCACACCCATTTCTGACTCTGAACCAATCAGATTACATGATGTAATTTATTCTTACAAATCCATAAAGTGAATGTCAAACAGTGTAGATCCTGATCAGATGGCTTCTTCAGAAGCCATCTGATCTGGATCTACACTGTTTCCAAAGATAGGGGTTGTCGTGAACAGCAAGATAAGGGTTAATTTTTTTAATACAGACTAAACTGCACCTTTATATGGAGATGGGATCTTAGCTTACTGACTCACCCAAAAGTCTGGAGAAGCCTGGAATCAAACTTAAACCCCTACTTTAGGAGAGGAATAGCTTAATCATGGGCCACTATATCATGTAGGCTTCCGAACATGGCAGTGGTTCAACCCATTGAATGCTAGTGGACTCTTCCATTGCTATATGTTGGACAAGTCCATTTGTCATACAAGGGGTGTCAGGCCTATTTTTCATTTTTATTCTATGTTTGATGATAAATTCAGTTAGCAAACAGTGCAGGCCCTGATCAGATGCCGCAGAATGCGGCATCTGATCTGGGCCTGCACTGTTTGCCAAGGTAGCCCTTTAGGGTTTCCGGCATGCAATGGGTTGAGGTTTTTAATACAGGCTAAAATGCACCTTTATATGGAGATGGGACCTTAGTTTAATTACTCATCCAAAAGTCTACATCATGTAGGCTTCCGAACATGGCAGTGGTTTAACCCGTTGAATACTAGTGGACTCTTCCATTGCTATATGTTGAACAAGTCCATTTGTCATAATAAGGGCTGTCAGGCCTATTTTTTCGTTTTTATTCTATTTTTTTAAGCCTGATCCTTACGCCACGTTCTGCGGCGTCAGATCTGCTCCTGCTCTGTTTGCCAAGGTACGCCTTTAGGGGTTTCCCTCATGCAATGTGTTAACCCTTCTCTTGCTGAATATTCAATTAAGCCACACCCATTTCTGACTCTGAACCAATCAGATTACTTGATGTAATTTATTCTTACAAATCCATAAACTGAATGTCAAACAGTGTAGATCCTGATCAGATGGCTTCTTCAGAAGCCATCTGATCTGGATCTACACTGTTTCCAAAGATAGGGGTTGTCGTGAACAGCAAGATAAGGGTTAATTTTTTTAATACAGGGTAAACTGCACCTTTAAAATGAGATGGGACCTTAGCTTAATGACTCATCCAAAAGTCTGGAGAAGCCAGGAACCAAACTTAAACCCCTAGTTTAGGAGGGGAGTAGCTTAACCACTTCATCACGGAGGCTTCTGAACACAGCAGTGGTTTAACCATTATATGCCCAGATGTCAAAAGGTTAAGGACACCTTCGAGACTGCAAAAGGGATGTACGAGGTTTTATTGCCTAGAAAACACTATTTCAGTCAAGATGAACTGCCCGCCCTGGATTTGCAGTGAAGCATACTGCCAGCTCAACTGCTGAACCAGGCTTAAACCCCTAGTTTAGGAGGGGAGTAGCATAACCACTTCATCACGGAGGTTTCTGAACACAGCAGTGGCTTAACCATTATAAGCCCAGATGTCAAAAGATAAAGGCCACCTTTGAGACTGCAAAAGGGACGTTTGAGGTTTCATTGCCTAGTAAACACTATTTTAGTCAAGATGAACTGCCCGCCCTGGATTTGCAGTGAAGCATACTGCCAGCTCAAATGCTGAACCAGGCTGATGGCAGTGTTGACCCTGATCAGACTGTTCCCTCTGGGGCAGCCATGAGCAGCCTGATCGAGTCTATACTGAGCAGCCAAAAAATAATCCTAAACTGGATCAGACGATTTCGTCAGGCTTCTACTTTAGCAAAAGTCAGTTTGTGTAAACACCGCTCAAGCTAATTTGTCCAAACCTCAAAATACAATAAAAATCCGCTATTAAGACCACCTAAAATTAAGACAATTCTGCTTTAAAAAGTATATTTAGATGGGTGTTGTTATTCTTTCTTCACTTTTTCTACATACATGTACAATGTCCTCTGGGCAGGGACCACCTTTGGGACTGTTCAAAAGTGGTCTTCAAGACCACTTTTGAACAGTCCCAAAGGTGGTCTTAATATAGGAATTTTACTGTACAATTATTCTTAACTGGTCAAGCTGAGCACTAGCTACATATTCTCTTAACGCCACTCACAAACAACTATTTCATTATCTTAGAGAGCTGTCAATTATCTCAGGGTGTCACATCCAATTTTTCCCATTCCCAAAGAGGCTATAAAGAAACTGTAAGAAGTAGGAAATTCCCTACATGTTAAAGACTTTTTGAAGAGATTCTGTAATTTAACCCATTGTATGTTGGGGAATCCCTAAAGGAGTACCTTGGCAACCAGTGCAGGCCCAGATCAGATGCCGCAGAACGCGGCATCTGATCAGGGCCTGCACTATCATCCCGAAAACATGCCTATATAATTTTGACCCCCTTGAACCCCACTATTATATAGTAAAACTGCGGTTCTCAGGGGTAAACCTTATTTTTCTTATTTCTGCTCAAAATATAAATCTTAACTATAGATTGTGGGTATTTGATTCTAACGAGTTCCCACAATTTATATTTTGAGCAGAAATAAGAAAAAAATCACATTTTTTTTCATGTTAAAACTTTCATTTTTTCGGCGGTAAAGTTTACAATGTATTTGTATAGGCATGTTTTCGTAATGTTGGTAACAGAATGTACCGTCAAAACTAGAATAAAAACGAAAAAATATGTCTGCCGACCGCTTATATGACAAATGGACTTATCCAACATATAGCAATGGAAGAGGAGATCTACTTGTATACAATGGGATATGTTCAAATTGAATAAAACATTCTGGCGTGTTTTAATTCTGCTTGATTTAGATTCTAAAATCAATTTTTTTCCCAGACGGCTGTATTTTACGTCACGATTTTCTGTAAAAAATCACGACTTAAACTGCATCTGGGAATTATTGTAACTTTCAAGGATTATAACTCATGTCTGAGACATACCACTCATGTCCCAGTTTGGCCTTTTGGTCAAAGAAGAAACTCCATTATGTCCAGAAAATTGTTCCTCGCTAAGTATTTCTGTCTAGCTTAAAGAGTACTAAATTTATCATTGTGACATCTCTGTATGTGCCAGGTTTTTCAAACCTTTCATCAGCAGCAAAAAAACTGGACATCACAGGAGATGGCATAGTACAAGAAAAGCAATTTAGGCCATAACAAAAGAAAATGTGTTTTAGAACATTTGGGAAAAGCAATTCTTGCACACCAGACAAGAAAATCCGTGATTTTACCCTGGGATAGAAATTTATGTTCTGACCCTGGTGTTCCAACCCCAAATCGAATATAATCGCGTGTTTGATAAATGCACTGGTTGATTACAACCTCATGCGCGGCGGCGTCATGCGTGACGTCACTAAACATTCCTGTTATGTCATCACAAAATGGCGGACATCGGTAACCGAAGTGACAGCAGCATTAAAAATTTGCAATAGAAATGGAAGGTATGCAAGAAAAAGAATCCAATATGGGTGTGAGGGGTGGATAGAAAAATCCGTCCCTCGGGATCACTGTCCAGCATCACTTGGCAAGCCTCGTGATGCCGGACAGTGTCCCTCGGGACGGATTTTTCAATCCACCCCTCACACCCATATAAGATTCTTATAAGACTTAGAGCAGTCTGATAGAAGTCTTTACTACTGTAATGATTCTAAGTACTGAGACTGACAGGCCTAAGCAAACAGTGCAGACCCAGATCAGACTGCTCCTGAAGATAGAAATTCTTATCCTACCCAGGTTACCCTACCCAGGCATAGGATAAAAATTGACAATTTTTAACCCTTCTCTTGCTGAATATTCATTTAAGCCACACCCATTTCTGTCTATCAACCAATCAAATTACTTGATGTAATTTATTGCTACAAATTCATAAACTGAATGTCAAACAGTGTAGATCCTGATCAGATGGCTTCTTCAGAAGCCATCTGATCTGGATCTACACTGTTTCCAAAGATAGGGGTTGTCGTGAACAGCATGATAAGGGTTAAGTGTTTTTTTATCAGATATGGACATCCTTTACAGTATTTTTTTCACAACAGATGAGGAATTCAACAACAACAACGAAATCCTGGACTGGGATAGAAATTCTTATCCTAACCAGGCATAGGACAAAAATTGAGGATTTTCACACGTTTGATATGCACTGGTTGAATAGGACGTCACATACACTGTCATTAAATTTGATATCACTGCACATATAGAGACGTAAGAAATTCCATCAAAGTATGGTGGACGTTGGCAGCCGAAGTGACAGCATTATAAAAAAATCCTCTCTCAGCAATGAAAGGTTTGCAAGAAAAAGTATCTTGCATGGGTGTTAGGGGTACATAGAAACAGAAGACCAATGGTCCTGAACTGCTCATCTGAATGCTGAGTGTTTATAGAGCCAATTAGTTTTTGAGAAGAAGAATTTGAAGGCTTTTTACGATGGCAGCCACCTTCGTCAAGCAACCTAACAAATTTGAACAAACTTTTGTTCCTCCGTCCCATCAAGCTTCATATGAAATGTGGCCTTATTTGCACAGCTGTTTTTTTTTTTTTTTTTTAAACTAATAAAAGCATTGCTGACACTACATGATACCCCATCACAGCAGGCCAATATGGTTCCTTGGCCACAATAGGCTTCCTTCCGTGTTCTATACATCTGTAAAATTTCATCAATGTATTACATAAAGTAAAGGAGCTATGGACCAAATTCTATTTTAAACCCTTATCTTGCTGTTCACGACAACCCCTATCTTTGCAAACAGTGTAGATCCAGATCAGATGGCTTCTGAAGAAGCCATCTGATCAGGATCTACACTGTTTGGCATTCAGTTTATGAATTTGTAGCAATAAATTATATCAAGTAATTTGATTGGTTGATAGACAGAAATGGGTGTGGCTTAAACGAATATTCAGCAAGATAAGGGTTAACAATATACATGTATCAAGGGCAGATTACACAAGACCCAGAATTGGCAGTGTAACTGTTCTTGGCCCTAATATGCTTCCTTTAGTGTTTTATACATGTAATAGTTCTTCAAGATATTTCATACAGCAAAGGAGAAAAATAAACAAAAACATTTTTCACATCCATTCAGGACAGATCATTCAAGATCAAGGACAGTCAGAGTGGTAGCCTTTGGTCATAACATGCTTTCTTTAGTGGTCTATATATCTGTGAAGTTTCATCTACATATTCCGTTAGGTAAAGGAATAAGAGTTCAAAAACCAGTTAATGGAAATTCTTAATTACCATAACTCTGTCAAATGTTAACAGACTTTGCCCAATAACAATCTGATACATGCTTCCTTTAGTGGCCTATTTATCTGATCTATCTGTGAAAACAACATCTGAAAATGTCGTCTGCTTATGTCTTCTGCTGAATCTTCTTGCAAACTTTCCAGAAATATGTTTTCATACAGGCAACAGTGTGAACCCAGATCAGACTGCTAAAGGAGCAGTCTGATCTGGGTCCACACTATTTGCAAAAATGACTTTTAAAGTAACTGGAAGACGACAAAGCAGTCAACAATTGTTGTGATTAGTGTCTTACGGGTTAACTTACCCGCGGCCTTGACAGCCAAGTCTGTCCTCCACATCTCGCTTTAATAGACCTTCCAGCAAGGATTTCATTTCTCCTGACATGGAGTCTGGTAAATCTACATTCTAAAAATAGAAAATGGGTGTGATGAAAATATTGCTGAATGACACTTTTGGACCAACGAACCACCATGCCAAGTAACAATGAAACCTTTGGTGAAACCTAATCAATCAAATTCACTACAGAGTACAAGTATCACGAAAACAAGTCTATATGATTTAAACCCCCTCCAACCCCACTTTTATATTAGTAAAACTGGGGTTTGCAGGGGTATACATTATTTTTCTTATTTCTGTTCAAAAACATAGATTGTTGGTACTCGTTAGAACCGCCTCATGGAGGCGGTTCTAACGAGTATCCACAATCTATGTTTTGAGCAGAAATAAGAAAAATATCACAATTTTTCATCTGATAATTTTCATTTTTCGGTGGTAAAATTTACAATGTATTTGTATCGGACTGTTTTCGTAATGAATTCCGCAGAAGGCGGCGTCAAACCTGCTGGGGAAAAAGTCACAGAAGCCACAATCAGAATGTGGTTATTAAATAAGTTTATTTCGTTCTTAGCAGTGCTAAGTTGGAAAACTGGGTTAAGAGACTTTATATTGAGCTGAATGTCAGTCAAAAGTAGGCGAAAACCTGAGTACCTGAAGAAAAAAACACGACCTTTTGTTGTAGAACTCGGCATCTCACATGTGACCCGAGCTCGAACCCACAGCAATAAGAGAACCTTAATATATGGGAGAGGGCTCTTTAAAACTAATCCAAGGAGGCCCATAACTAAACAGAAGGCATTTATTTTTTCTTTTTTTTTTGTCAGAGAAATAAGACTTGACAGTTCATGTTTATAATCACGAAGATGATTCACATGTAATGTCAAGTCTAAATTTCACCTGGCAGATGATTCACATGAAATGTAGTCTAAATTTCTCCCTAACATTTCATGTGAATCACCTGGCAGATTAGTCACATGAAATGTCAAGTCTAAATTTCTCCCTGACTTTTCATGTAGATTATCTGGCAGATGAGTCACATGAAATGCCATGTCTAATTTTATCCCTGGCATTTCATGTGAATCACGTGGCAGATGACTCACATGTATTGTCTAGTCTAAATTTCTACCTGGCATTTCATGTGAATCACCTCGCAGATGATTACATTTCATGTGATGTCTAAATTTCTTACTGACATTTCATGTGAATCACCCGGCAAATGAGTAACATGAAATGTCAAGTCTAAATTTCTCTGCAAAAATAATTAGTAGATGATGATGATGATCTAGGGCCAGTTGTTCAAAACTAATGATGTCGTTGGTCAACGGATCGTTAAAACTTTGATCATTTAATTTGGCAAATATGCTGATATTTTTGCTGAAAAAATGTGAGCAGCTCTCATTTTCTTCAGCAAAAATACTACTAAATTAGGATTTGGACTTGCCAGAATAGTTAACAGTTTGACGGCTAACGAGCTTCTTAAGCTAACAATGCTTTCAACAACTGGATCTTGGGAGCTTAATGATGCATCAACCCTCTATTTTTTTTTTTTTTTTGGTTTGGGTTTTACGGCCCTTTCAAGATTATTTCACTCATATCGAGCCGATCGTTAATCAGAGGTGGGCGAAAACCGGAGTACCCGGAGAAAAACCACCTGACCTTCCGTTGCAGAACTTGGCGTCTCACACGTGGCCCGAGCAAGGCTCAAACCTACGGCGGTGAGAGACCTAATGACTAAGAGTCAGCGCCCTTATCCACTAGGCCACGGAGGCCCGGTCAACCCTCTATGTGGGTCATAAGCGTCAAAATGGTGGTTGATGATCTAAATGAGGATGTAGGAGGATATGATGAAAATAAGTCAGAATGTCAACTGCCACACAATTTTGCTAGGAGCTGTAAAGATTAGACCACTGATCTTATAATATACCATATTCGCCCTTATTACAGCACATGCTCCTATAAGCGCACACCAAAGCTATTTTTGAAAAAAAATGCATAAGCGCACACCTTACAGTAACCTCACATTGAAGCTTTCACAGGAAATCTATAAAAAAAAACGTACCATTATTTCTTCAACAGTGAAGGCAAAGCAACTGCATTTCTGTCAAGTTCATTCGACAGCTCTAATACACACTTTAATTCCTCGTTTATGAAACTTGCGAAGCGGGAAACAAGACAGTTCATTTGCCAAGACAGTTACCTAAAATGATTTGTGTGCGCTTAACAGGTCGATTTTTCACCACAATTTTTTTTACACAATTTTGAAAAAACTAAGCGCATGGTGCGGTAATTAGGGCGAATACGGTAATAATTAATTTTCTATTTTAAACGTGGCTTTTCTATATCTAGCTATACCTAGCTGGCTGCAGTGTGAAATTGCAATCCATGAATATTATCAGAAGCGAATATGGCACATTTAGCCTACTGACCTAATGGGACAAGGTCAACAAAGGATGCTCACCAACACAATGGAAGGTTTCTTTAATTCAGTACTATGAAGGCAGCTGATCTGGATCTATACTGATTTCCATTCTGCTTCTGAATCCATAGTAAAAACTAAAATAATGCAACACAAGTCATGAAATCTATTCAACGGTCATTCTCTCCCTTCCCCTGATTCAAGAAGGGCAGTTGTCAGTTTCTGGCGAAAGGATGTGCACTGTACTGGTTAACCGCTTATGTATAAGCCTGCCCAGGAAAAGTGTGGACAGGTAAACTGACCGGCCCAAAAATGACCTAAATAGTGTTGACTGGGCCATTAAAACTCCAAAACAAACAAACAAACCTGCAACACAAATGGCTGAGAGGAGTGTAGTATTCATGTGAGATCTTTAACCCTTGACCTTCTGAATATTTAAATATGCCACACCCACCACTGATTACCAACCAATCAGATTTCTTGATGCAAATCATTGCAACAAATTCATAAAATGAACGACAAACCTTGGAGTTCCTGATCAGATGGCTTCTGATCTGGATCTGCCTTGTTTGAAGATCAGACATATCCGGGCTCAGAAGGACAAGGGTTAATGTATCAGTTTTCACTTACCATTGTCATTGTCATTCTGTCTATTTCATGTTTGTCTTTGGTTTTATGTTGTCTAAATGGACTATGACTGAAACAGAAATCAAATTTACATGCTTTTATTAACCCTTGTCCTGCTGAATATTTAAATATGCCACACCCACTACTGATTATTAACCAATCAGATTACTTGATGCAAATTATTGCAACAAATTCACAATCTGAATGGCAAACAATGTAGATCCTGATCAGATGGCTTCGTCAGAAGCCATCTGATCTGGATCTTCATTGTTTGGAAAATAAGGCATATCCGGGCTCAGCAGGACAAGGGTTAACCCTTTTTCTACCAAATGGAATCTTCCTCATTATATATAGCAGGAGTTCATTTCAAAATTAAGGGGTGTCAGGTTGTGTTTTCTTCAAAATTTATTTGGACATTGACTAAACTTTTTGCAAACAGTGTAGGCCCTGATCATACGCCGGGTTCTGCGGCGTCTGATCTGGGTCTGCACTGTTTGCCTGGGTACCCATTTTGGAGTTTCGGGTACAAAATGGGTTAACCAATTTTGTACCTGAAACCCCAAAATGTGATACCGGTAAACAGTGCAGGCCAAGATCAGAAGCTGCAGAATGCGGCGTCTGATCATGGCCTACACTGTTTGCTTTTTCCAGCTATTTTCCAAATAATTTTTAAAATAACACAACCTGAAACCTCAAAATTTTGAAATGGACTCCTGCTATATATAAGGCAGAAGATTCCATTTGGTATGAAATGGGTTAACACAGTATGAACTGAATAGAATCTTTTCTCACTACACAGGAACCTCTTTATCATACGATTACGATAACACATCCATGCGACATAGTGCGTTTTTTCACATCCCCAAAAACGCTACTTTTCTGACAAAAATCTGTGATATTGTACTGCCAACATAGGTTGTGGGTGCTCGTTAGAATCGCCTTATCAAGGCAGTTCTAACGAGTACACACAACCTATGTCTTGGAATAGAAATAAGAAAAAATTAAGTAAACCCCCGTAAACCCCAGTTTTCTCTATATAAAGTGGGGTTTAGGGGAGTCTTCATTTCACAGACTTGGTCATGTGATGCTGTTCTTTATCACATGGTGTTGAAATTTCTTTATAGTTATTATGCTTTCAAGGTCCATTTAAGATTATTTCACATATAACAAGCTGATTGTGAGTTAGAGGCGGACGAAAACCGGAGTACCCCACCAAAAATTTGATTTGTTTGATTTGAGGTTTAACGTCCAGTCAAGACTGTAAAGGTCATTTTGGAGACTTTGCTTCCAATTTTGTGGGACTCTTACCAGACACTGAGTTGAAATGACATCTCAAGCCCTGTCGCCCAATGAAACCAATAAGGTTTATTAGCATGGACAGTCTGCCTCACACCGCGGTTCCTGGACAGGCATAGATCCTCTAAGCGGTTTACCAGTACTGGTGTGCAGGCTGGATTCAGCTCTGGTGGAAGCATCATGCAGCCCATATATTTCTTCAAGCCCCTATTGGCGGGGGCTTACCCACCAAAAAGAAAGACCCATCTGACCTTCTGTGCAAGACCTGGCATCTCACAAATGACAATAGCATGACTTGAAACCACACTTCAAAAACAGAGCCAAAACACATTGTTCAGCCAAGTGTGAAAAGTAGAGTACATCATGGGAGATGTGCATTTGAGTGAGTGTTTGAGTTTTACATTTCACCAACAGCTAAGCTCATATGGAGACGGGACCTCAGTTTAAAGACTCATCCCAAAGTCTGGAGAAGCCTGGGATCAATCCTGCGACCCCTGGTTTACAAGGCGAGTAGCATAACCACTACATCACGGAGGCTTCTAGGGAGATGTGTGTATGTTTCATTAACTGAGAAGTCTTGGTGTTTGAGAAATGGAGCTTAACACACAGACTTAACAATAACACAAAAGATGCTAGTGCCTGAAAGTGAAAAAGGCTTGAATGCGGAGACAGCCATTTTGAGCAATTTTGGTTTAGGGTCACCCAAGGAACATCCCTGTGAAATTATTTTGAAATCCATTCACTGGTTAAGGAGAAGAAGTCATTTAAAGGTTTTTCTATTTTTAGCTCTGGCGGCCATCTTGTTCATCCAAACATAAGGGTTTGAGCAATTTTGGTAGAGGGTCACCCAATTAACATTTCTGGGAAATTATTTTGAAACTCATTCACTGGTTAAGGAGAAGTCTTTTAAAGGTTTTCCTATTTTTAGCTCGGGCGGCCATCTTGTTCATCCGACCGGAACGGGCTGAGCAATTTTGGTAGACAGTCAGCAAAGGTCCCTTCCTGTGAAATTATTTCAAGATCCAGGCAATGGTTAAGGAGAAGATATCATTTAAATGTTTTTCTATTTTTAGCTCTGGCGGCCAACTTGTTCACCCCAGCAGAACGATTTGAGCAATTTTGGTAGAGGGTCACCCATGGAACATTCCTGTGAAATTATTTAAAAATCTGTCCAGCAGTTTTGGAGAAGAAGTCATTTAAAGCAAAAGTTGACGACGGACGGATGCACGCACGGACGACGGACAAAGACTGATCAATATAGTTCACCTTAAGTGCTCAGGTGAGCTAATAAAAACGAAAAGAATAGGCCTGACACCCCTTATCTGACAAATTGACTTGTCCAACATATATAACAATGGCAGAGTCCGATAGTATACAGACAGAAACTTACCCTTTTAATAATTTATAAAGCATGCAGCCAAATGAGAACCAGTCTGCACTAGAATCATAAGCTATTCCTTTTTGTAAAACCTCAGGAGCCATGTAACCGTGAGTACCTCTGAAACAGAATCAATATAACCTTAGACAAAACAAGCAAAATACATGTCTTCAGATATGTGTGCACAACAGAATCACAGATCACATCGTGATAACAAGTCCGTGTGATCACAAAACTGCTTCTTAAACACCACTTTATATAGAGAAAACTGGTATATATTACTATTCTTATTTCTGCTGCATGACATAGGTTGTGGATACTCGATAAAACCGCCTCAATGAGGGCGTTCTAATGAGCAGCCAAAACCTATGTTTGGAGTATAAATCCAAAACATAGGTTGTGGGTACTCCTTAGAACGGCCTCAATGAGGCCGTTCTAACGACCAGCCAAACCTATGCTTGGAGTATAAATAAGAAAAATATTACACAATTTCATCCGAAAATGACCGTTTTGGAGGTATGAAAAAATTATACTATATCACAATGATGTGTTATTGCAATGTCAGCCCACACATCCATGCAGTTTGATCTGCATCTTTTCTGTGCACTAAAATAATGGATGCCAGTAGATTTGAAGGTGCATGGATAACTGAACATTTTTGTAAAGGCGACAACAATCAAGACTTACCGATAGTTTTTTCAATTATTGTTTGTTTGTGTTGAGGTTTCATGTCCCCGTCAATGCTATTTGCGAAGGCTGACTGATACACTGTGAGCCACATATTGAAGAATTTGAATTTTGTCAGACATATGCTATTATTTTTCAACATAATTCCCTTCAGTATCTATACACTTTTGCCAGCTGTGTTAAGGGCCTCACATCCACTTTTATAGAACTCCTTTTCTTGGTTGTACAGAAAGTCATCCACTGTATACCGGTATATGACTTCATCATTGGACTAAAGTGGGTGCCTGAAATAGCTGTTTTCAGTTTTGGAAATAGATGAAAAATCAAGTGAATAAGGCAGATGCTCAATCATTTTAAAGCCACAGTCATGAATGGCAGCCATAGCAATGACAACTTGTGAACAGGCGTATCATCCCAATGGAACAACACACCTGTAGTGAGCTTTCTGCGGCGCTTAAGTTTAATAATTTCCCGAAACTGGGTCAGAAGTGAAGCATAGTATGTGCCATTGATTGTTTGTCCCTTTTGGTGAAAATCTATCAGCAGAATACCATCTGCATCCCAGAAACCAAGACCATAACCTTCTCCAACTGATGGAAAAGTTTTTCCCTTCTTTGGCGGGGGTGAGCCAGGATGGTTCCATTGTTTCGATTGTTGTTTGGCCTCTGATGGATGCATGTTTCATCCATAGTGACAAATCCCTGAAGAAACTTGGCAGGATCTTCCTTTGAAAGATTATCAAGCGATAATAAGCGCCTGGTGTGCAACTGTCAGAAGTCTTTGTACCCATTGGGCCAAAAGCTTTCTCATTGCAAGATCCTCTGTCAGAATGGAATGTACTCTTTCCTGTGAAATGCCAACTCTACTGGTTATTTATCTTTCTGTGACTCGTCTGTCAGTCATAACAATATCATGGACTTATTGACCATTTCGGGGGTTTCAACATTGACTGGCCTTCAAGGACGGGGGTCAGCCTCAAGGCTCTATCTACCACTTAAATTCCGCTACCCAGGTTTTCACTGTAGCATATGAAGGGGCATCTTTCCCTAGTGTTGCTATCATATCATTATGGATACCCTTAGGTGTTAAACCTTTCTTATGCAAATATTGGATCACTACTCTTTCACCGATTTTGTCCAATTTGCAAAAGCTGCTTGTCTTGTTTACTTAAGAGTGCTACCTTGTCAATATAAACTGACCAAATGAGACCAGTCCTTGGGTACACGGCCATATAAAGTCAGAGAAAAGTAGGACTTGAAAAAGAACATCCCTGCGTCCCTTCTTCAATACGATGCTCACAACGTATCAATCAGCCCTCACAGATCATTTTGGGGATGTTGCTTCTGGTTTTGCGGAACTTTTACCTGACACTGAGATGAAATGACATCTCCACCTCTATCACCCGAAAAACCGCTAAGGCAGGCTTAAACCTTCTAAGCGGTTTACCAGTTCTCAAGTTTGGGGTTTCAGCTCTGTGTGGAAGCACCATGCAGCCCAATCCATTGCTCCAAGCCCAGATAGTTTTCAATTATCTCAGCCTCTCCAAAAAAAGGGGTCTACTCTTAAAATATTAATAATAATAATAATAATCAACCTTATTTATAGAGGGTAACACATTTAGTAAACTAGTACTAATCTTCCATGTGGCCCTCTTTTCCTGGGTAGAAACCAGTACTAAGCAATGTGGATAAAGTTTCTTGCTCAAGGAAACTACACTTGCCGCTCGTGGGGTTCGAACCCGGTACCTCTCGATCCCGAGGCCGATACTTTACCACTGCACCACAGTGCTCCAAAAGGAAGAATTTGTTTAAAAGTAGACCGTTAGGAGCAAAGTCTTTCTTTTAAAAGTAGCCCTAAGGAGCAAATTCTTTCTGTTAAAGGTAGCCCTAAGGAGCAAATTCTTTCTGTTAAAGGTAGGCCCTAAGGAGCACATTCTTTCCTTTGAAAGTAGACCCTTAGGAGCAAAGTCTTTCTTTTAAAAGTAGACCCTTAGGAGCAAGTTCTTTCTGTTAAAAGTAGACCCTTAGGAGCAAAGTCTTTCTTTTAAAGAAGACCCTCAGGAGCAAATTCTTTCTGTTAAAAGTAAACTCTTAGGGGTAAATTCTTTCCTTTAAAGTAGACCCTTAGGAGCAAAGTCTTTCTTTTAAAAGTAGACCCTTAGGAGCAAAGTCTTTTAAAAGTAGACCCTTAGGAGCAAATTCTTTCTTTTAAAAGTAGACCCTCAGGAGCAAATTCTTTCCTTTAAAAGTAGGCCCTAAGGAGCAAATTCTTTCTTTTAAAAGTAGACCCTTAGGAGCAAATTCTTTCTTTTAAAAGTACGCCCTAACTAAGGAGCAAGTTTTTTCTTTTAAAAGTAAACCCTAACTAAGGAGCAAATTCTTTCTTTCAAAGGTAGACACTAAGAAGCAAATTGCTTATTTTAAAAGTAGGCCCTAAGGTTTAAAAGTAGGTCCTAAGCAGCAAATTCTTTCTTTAAAAAAATAGACCCTAAGTAGCAAATTCTTTCTTTTAAAAGTAGACCCTAGGGAGAAAATTCTTTCTCCTAAGAGGAGACCGCAAATTCTTTCTTTTAAGTGTTGGCCCCACTTTATATGAGCAACAGAACAGTTTTGAAATATTGTCTCCCCTTAATGTGTATCCATTCCCTTTAAATAAATTTGAAACTTCTGCAGAGAAACTGGAGTAATGTAAATTGTATGGACTACTTTTTATGTCTGTGATACAAGCTACTGTCAAGGGAAAACCTGTCTTTGGGTTTACATGCGGATTATAAGAATCTTATATGGGTGTGAGGGGTGGATGGAAAAATCCGTCCCCGAGGATCACTGTCCTGCATCATGCCAGACAGTGATCCTAAGGGACAGATTTTTTCCATCCCCCCCACCTCACACTCATATAGGATTTTCTTTCTTGCATACCTTCCATTTCTTAGCACGGATTTTTAATGCTACAGTCACTTCGGTCACTGACGTCCACCATATTGTGATGAAACTATAGGAATGTTTTGTGACGTGACATAACATGCTGTGACGTCAACCTTAATGACAGCTCATATGAGGTTGAATTCAACAAGTGAATTTATCAAACACGTGAGAATATTCAACTTTGGGTAAGAAAACCAGTGTCAGAACAGAATTTCTTGCTAAAACTATGGTTTTCCTTATCTTGTGTGCAAGAATATAATTTCTAGTCCTTTGGGATTATTGATTCCACTGCAGATCATAAGAAATCGAGGGTCACTGATGAAGCCTAATTGGCCAAAACTAGCTAGTCTGGCACAGAAAAAACTTGTACACTCCATAGTTTTCAGTTTTGTGTTGTGGTCCTGGCTTTCAAGGAATTATCCTTTTATAGAACATTTAAGCCGTGGCACAGCATTTCTTCTTACACTTTACATGTACGCCCAGTGAAGAATCAGATCAGCCTGCACATCCATATAGTCTAACCAGACTCTTCTCTTGCTGCATGAAGGAGCATTGGTCCTAAGCTATCCTTAAGGCACACAACAAAGACTCTAATTAGACTGCGCAGATGCGCAGGCTGATCAGTCTTCGCTGTGCACACGTCTTATTGTAGGTATTGTTGTTTGCTGGCTCATTTTCCACCAGGCAAGACACACACCGGCCAACTCAGCTATAAAGACTAGCAAGGGTCTTGAAATTTTAGATATACATAGAAACCAGAGGAAATGTACAATTTAACCTATAAAATGCCAATCACGACAATTGCCGTCTGCCGGATACTTTAAAAGTCATTTTCACAAACAGTGTGAACCCAGATCAGACTGCTCCTGTAGGAGCAGTCTGATCTGGGTTCATACTGTTTGCATGTATTCAAAAATATTTTTCAAAAGTTTGCAAGAAGATTCGGCAGACGACACAAGCAGACAACATTTTCAGATGTAGATTTTCTCGGCAACTTAAGGGTCAAGCAGTGACCGCTAAAGTGCTGAGGGCTATTCCAGTATAATCTATTAGGGTGGGGCGGACGGCAACTTTTTAATGACAGATTCTATCTGTCTATTCTTGCTGTGGTGCACGTTTGAAGTAATTCAGGCTTTTTCTTCCGGCTTTGACCGCCATAGAAATATGAGTCCGCATAAAAATGTAGTCCGGTTTTGCGCAGTAATCAAGATTGTACAAGCGTATTAGTTATCCTGTAAACGTAATACAAACTTTTGAAGCAGACGACTTGACTATTCAGCATTTCATACGAGACAGCTGCATCATGCGACGGGTTTGGCGAAGGCTATACCCAGATCAATGCGGCGTCGGTTTTGCAGTCTGCTCAGGTTTCACATTGTTTTCTATCAGTGCTGTCAATATTTAATCCTTAAAGACCAGCCTGCTGTTGGACCAGTTCGGCTGTAGACAAGAATATTATTGGGTTTTCTTTCTGACTTTCGAGGTCAAGTTTAGGTCAGTTACAACTTACGTGTATATTGACTTTGCGTAGAGAAATTGAAAAGAAGGGCTGTCCCTTTCAACCCTGGAATATGGTACAGATACTTAGTGTAGGTCCTGTGATATAATTCTAGGTGTCATATATTTAGCAGAATGGACGAGCCCAACTTCAGAGGTGGAAGGGTGCACTCCAGAAACCCAAGGCAGTGAATAAATCAAAGCACTGACAACACTCATGCCGATTGTCTCTAAATGCAGGCTGGTCATGAACGTGGACTTGGGCTGATTCGTTTAAACTTAAGATGTTAGTAACTATGCAAAAAAGTGTAGAACAAGATCAGCACCGTGTTGTGTGGCTTTTGAACTGAGTTTACATTGTTTGCCAGATCCAACATTTGATTCATGTGCAGATTTTACAGATAACACTTACATATACCCAACACTGACAAACGACGTGGCTATGTTTGGGTTGATTGTTTGGCATTCGACCCGAAGTTGGTAATAAGAAAAGCGCTTCAGTGCTAATGTCTACGTGACTATCACTGACTTGTCAGAATAACTTTTTGTCTTGGAGAAAATAGCCGCAGTGAGATCGGGGTATTCCATAAGACGGAAGAGGGTTATCCTGGAATCATAGGGTGAGCTTGGAAAACAGTGTAGACCAAGATCAGACGCCGCCGAACGCGTCTTCTTATCAAAATCTTCACTATTTGTTTGGAATTTCAGAGTTAAATGAAACAGTTTAAATCTCAGCCCAGGCCTATTACTCCAACCTACACCCCACACTATCAGTGCTTTGATTCTGAAACCAAAGGATTTCAACACGCTTAGGCACAATGCCCTTAAGCTAAAAAGGTTAAACCAATCAACCGTGACGTCTGGTTACCAGTCCGGCCACGTCGATCCTGTACACCACCCTCACATCAGTACTGATAGAAACCACAAGTTCAGGATCAAACTTTTGATGTGTAATGTAAGGTCGTGCCTAGATAAGAAGAAACTGAAATTTGTTCTCAAAAAGCATTTAGTGAGGGCGTGTTGCAACATTTTTCATTAAAGGATCGTAAGCGTGCCGCTGGACAGTTAGAAGCTGGTCGGAAAGCGGATGACGTTTACTCTGATTTTGGGTGCCACATGTGTTGATCTATCGTCTATTGGAGCGACATCTTACTATATACAGAAGACGCTAGTGGACGTCGACGTAGCGGAAGACCGACGTCCGTACGTCAAGATCGATTCGACCGACAGACGCATATGCGAAACAGATTTTCGCCGGCAGCTGCTACACTGTAGATAAACAAGGGGTCTCAACTACCGACTAATAAGCACTGACACTGATCGTCGTCCTTATGCGATGCACGTTTGAGAGCTAGACGTCCCTGTCGTGACCAAAGTTAACGCGTCGACACAGTACGGAACACTTACGCTAGTGCATGAAACACGTAAATTGGCGTCTAAGCGACTGACATATGCGTTTCAGTGACAAATCGCACTTCAGCGTGAATCACGCCGGTTGTCGTTGTTGGGTGTTTCGACGTATAGGAGGTTTTAGGAATTCCGTTTATGACGTCATTCTTGCGCATGCGCAAAGTACTGGCCGTCAATTGAAACGGCCATCGCTATTCAAATGTATTGGCGGAACTTAAAATGCTAACAATATTCAGACATTTTGAGAGAAAATATACCCGTTTTCATTGAAATAATGTCTCGAGGAGGAAAGAATGATATTTTGGTTTTATTACCGAAATTCATTTATCCTAAATCCGTTTTTAATTGGCGAAAATCTTTTCGTGAATGACCCATGTCAATGGCTTGAGATACCGTTATTCACAAAATAAGTTTTTACGTAACTTTCGTTTTATTCGCTATCTATCTATCTATCTATCTATCTATCTATCTATCTATCTATCTATCTATCTATCTATCTATCTATCTATCTATCTATCTATCTCTCTCTCTCTCTCTCTCTCTCTCTCTCTCTCTCATCTATCTATCTATCTATCTATCTATCTATCTATCTATATTGAGGAATCTGTCCAACGCTCTGTCTACATGTGCAATTTAAATGTCCATACTGACAGTCGAAATAAACTAATGAGTGGACTGACAGAGGGACGTTGAGTCAATGTTGGTTCGATGTCATGCCGTCGACACCCACTCCAACTCACTTCATTGTCACATGACCGTTGGCATGAGAGAGAGAGAGAGAGAGAGAGAGAGAGAGAGAGAGAGAGAGAGAGAGAGAGATTTGACTGACAAACTGACAGTAGACAGACAGACGACTTAAAGACCGACTCACTGAATGACTGACTAACAGACAAACGGACGGACTGTTAGACAGACAAATAAACATACTGACAGTCGAAAAAAACAACAACAATTGTGGACTTACAGACGGGCGTCGACGTCATGCCGTAGACATCCACTCCAACTCACTTCAATGACACCTGACCGTTGAGATGAGAGAGAGGTTTGACTGATCCCTGTATCCAAGCAGCCCATAACCCTTTTTGTACCAAATGGAATCTTCCTACTTATATATAGCAGGAGTCATTTACAAAATTTAGGGGTTTCAGGTTGTGTTTTCTTCAAAATTTATTTGGAAAATGGCCGAACTTTTTGCAAACAGTGTAGGCCCTGATCAGACGCCGCGTTCTGTGGCGTCTGATCTGGGCCTGCACTGTTTGTCACTTACCCCTTTTGGGGTTTCCGGAACCAAATGGGTTAATTTAGACCTAAGGGCTGGGCAGGTTGAGCTAATCTACAAATCTACCAGATTTTACTGTAAAATCTTGCACTTGCGAAGGAGTGTTTTCTTCTTATGCTCTGAAAGGGTGTTCTACGTTTGTTTTGAATTTAATGTTCCAATCCCACTGAGTCTTGATGGGTTCGAGCACTGGGCAAATGACATTTTATTAAGCAACGCCGTATTATCGCCAACGCAACGTTCTGACGTTTCATCCACATTGCAACGTCAAATTCAATGCATCGCTTTGAAGTTAGTTTGATGTAGACACGACGTTGTTGACACGCTACATGTCGGTTGACGCGGCGTCATTGAACGACACACTGTAATTTACATTTGCCTGCGCTCTCTAATTGTTGGTGCGCTAAGAGAGAGAGAGAGAGAGAGAGAGAGAGAGAGAGAGAGAGAGAGAGAGGACTCTGTTGGGTCGTATGTACAATATATCATTTTCGTAATGCGAAACACATCTGGCAGCATATCGGTGTTTCTCCCATTATCTTACATTAGAATTCCCCAAAAGTTTAAAAGAATTCCACTGTTTTACGCTGTAATTAACACTTTAACTGTCCCACTGCAATATGGCAGATGACGGCCAGGGCTTTTCCCGTTCTAGTTTTAGAACCGGAAGTACGTCACGAAAAAAGCTCCTATAGGTGTAAGGTATGCCGAGGCGACGCGTGCGTAATAGAGCATGACATATCGGGTGAAATAAGCGTAGTTGTGTAGCGAACTATTGCGTGTCGTTAGCGAACGCAGCTTAGTGTCATTAAGAACATTCAAGATCATAGCTGAGACGTGGATTGAACAGCGAGACGTTACATCAATCAAGTGCTTCGGCCTCACATGGTTCCAGTTATTTGTTTACTCTCAGAATCCGGGATATCTTATCCTGCAGGATTACGAGTGGGCTCATAGTGCTGTTCTTACTCATAAATGTCTTCAAGCCAATGGCATTCATGTACTGGACTAGCCAGCCTTTCTCCTCCGGTCTCTTTCCCATAGAGTATCTTTGGGTAGAGGTGTCCACAACCGACCAGACAAAAACTGTTAATTATGGACAGTAGTATTGTTAAAACATGAATTTTAATGTTTGTTTTTGAAAACGTAAATAGTTTCTTTCACAAATTTGAAACCTCGAATGGCGGTTCATAATACCACCGGTCATTACCTGCGGTAATGGTCAAATGTGACCGACGCAGTATCAGAAGATAGATAGTCTATAGATATCTGCAAACATATCATATATTGGAATTTGCAGAGCTACCTTTCTAAATTTTAAGCTCTTTTTAGAAAGGTTTCACAGTGTTATGATTTTCTCATAGAATCTGTCATTTCAGTGCCTTTGGCGCTTTGATTTATTTAGTGGCCGTAGGCTATGGTTTTAGAAAAACAAAATAGGCCGTTGGCTGTACAATAGAATTTTTAAAATTTACGGTAGGTTGTACTACCGATTTTTTAAAAAATCCCGTAGGCTATGTTGAAAGAAAATAAATAATTGTTGTAGGTTGTCAAATAACAACAGGGCCCAGACATCTGAATCGTTCAATTTGAAGTTCTGCAATGATTTTAAACAAAAACCAACGCTGAAATTGTGAAAAAAAAGAAAGGCTCGGCAATTTTACTGCTGTTTACAGGTCAAAGGTCGTTTGAGTAGGACACAAATCAATATCCGTTAACGGGACGCTTCGCCCCCGGTCGATGATGACCTTGCCTGACATAATGGAAAATTACTGGGCTTAGTTACTGAATGACGCAATAATCCCCTTTCCAAAAAAAAAAAAATACTTGTGTTGGTAGCGCATGATTTGCATGATTTATGTAAACACAATATTAGCACGCTGTTTAATCAGTAAGCTTCAAGGGATTTATGGCCCGAGATAATTAGTTAATTGGGGATTATGATACCCAAGGAATGTTTATACAGCGGATGCCACCCAGAGCGTGCCGAGCTTTGAGCTGTTATAAATTACGTAACAGTACCTAAAAAGTGTACCCAGGTGGTCATCGGACGGGCAATAAAACCCACAGATGGGTAGACAGCCTTTCATTGGTCAATTGTTTCAGTCCCTTTAATAAATATTAATTTCTTAAAAAAAATATGCAACGTCTGATCAGGGCCTCAACGCTGACACTTGAACAGACAGACAGATGCAATTATTTAGCGGCACCTTATCAGGGTCTACAGGTTTTAGGACCTTATAATGCTACGACACCCGGATCAGACACTCCACAATCACTGTGCGACGTCTGATCCAGCTCCAACTGCCGACGGTTCATTTTATTTTATTTTCCGCGACCGAATAGGTTTGAAGGATATAGCGATGAGTCTTGCGCCCGTCCAAATGTCCGTTCGTCCGTAGACACAACAGACAGATGCAAACAATGCGGATCCAGATCAGACGCCATACTATTATTAAACGGCTTCTGTTGAGGGTCTGCAGGTTTGCAGATGGCATCTGAGATGGCAGAGACCTGGACAACACGCTGCGCAAGGATAATGCGGCGTCTGATCAGGGTCTTATAGCCCACGGTGGTGTTTTTTATCCCTAGTCTGAACAGGTTCGGAGCCTGGCGTCCGTACATCCGCCCATCCGTAGACACAACATTATGAGTGGCGTCCGTTCAAATATCCGTCCGTAGACGCAACAGACAGATGCAAACAATGAAGATCCGGATCAGACGTCGTACAATTATTAAACGGCGTCTGATGAGGGTCTACAGGTTTGAAACGACATCTGAGATGGCGCAGCCCAGACAAGACGCTGCGCAACGACAATGCGGCGTCTGATCAGGGTCTTATCGCCGACAGTGGTGTTTTTTTATCCCTAGTCTGAACAGGATCGGAAGATATAGCGATCAGCGTGGCGTCATCTACCCGTCCGTCTGTATGACAATAGACAGAACACAAAGGTGCAAACAGTGAATCAGACGTCATACAATTATTATACGGCGTCTGAATAGGGTCTACAGGTTTGTAGACGGCATATGCGACGGCACGGACCCAGACCAGATGCTGTACAATGATCATGTGACGTCTGATTAGGGTCTGACCGCTGATGGTGCGTTTTATTTTTTATCCCCCTGACCAAAAAGGTTTGGGGTTATAGCGATCAGCCTGAAGTCCATCCGTCCATCCGTCCGTCCGCAGACACCAAATTGTGATAGCCAAAACTACAATACCCTATGAGATAGATTGTCGGTACTTGTTACAATAGAACATGAGGTTCAAAAAGCATGCCGTGAGCAAGAACCAAAACTCTGAGTGTCCTGGTATTTTAGTTATTTCCCCTGACAATATAAACTTGTGATCACAATATCTCCTATATATTTGAAGATATATTGATTGACTTGATACCGTTGTACATAAGGTCAAGAAGGGTTGTCATGAGCAATAACCATAACTCTGGATGTCATGGTATTATAGTTATCTCCCCTTACAAAATAACATTGCGATCAATAACTCCTATACCCTTTGACAAATTTTGATGGTAGTTGGTACAAGTGTACTTGGGGTCAAGAAAGAGTGTCGTGAGCAAGAAATAAAACGCTGGGTGCCATGGTATTTTAGCTATCTCCCCTGGCAATGTGTTATCTACCCTGACAATGTAACCTTGTGGTTGCCATAACTCCATTACCCTTTGAGATATATTGATGGGACTTGGTACAGAAATACAAGAGGTTAAGACGATGTGTCTTGGACAAGAACCACAACTCTGGGTGCCAAGATATTTTAGATATCTCCCCTGACAAATGAACCTTGCGATCGCAAGAACTCAAACACATTTTGAGTATCAACCACCCCATAGCCAGCTCTTTGGGGTGAGCTGGCTATGGGGTGGTTGATACACTGATTTGAAAAAAAAGTAAAGTTGGGGAAGGGGGTGCAAAAATGATAGATAGACGATAAAAGTTATTTTATTTTATTATATTATTTTATAAAAAAAATCACACCCCGTGTGTCATAGTGCATTCTTTGATTTCTCCAAAATGGCTACTTTTCCATTGAAAACTTTGATATTTGTCTTATTTATACTCGGAACATAGGTTGTGGGTATAGATTGAGGCAGTTCTAACGAGTACCCACAACTTAAGTCAGGTAACCTGGAATACCGTCGGAAGGTAAGATATTTTTTTTGGCTTTTCCTGAAATTTATCCAATGGGGAGGATAAGAAAACAATATTTTTAATGGAAAAGTCCAAAAGAATCATCGTCAACCATTTAAAATAGGATTGAGGGCAAAAAATTAGGAATAGTCAGGTTACCTGAAACACATTTTTTTAGCCTTGTCTGAATTTTTAATCCCCCGCCACGAAGCGGAGCAGAGCTGGGATTATAGGAATGGCCTTCGTCTGTCCATCAGTCCGTCTGTCGGTCCGTAACACTTTCTTGTCCGCTCCATATCTCCTGAACCCTTTGATAGATTTTCATTAAACTTTGGTCAATTATTCGTCTCAATTAGCTGGTGTGCAGAACCCATAAATGAACCATGCCCACTCAAGGTCAAGGTCATGGTTGAAGGTCACGAGTTTGAAACTTGGAATTTTTTGTCCGTTCCATATCTCCTTTACCCTTGGAAGGATTTTCATTAAACTTTGGTCAAATATTCTTCACAGTGAGCTGATGTGCAGAACCCATGTCCGTTTGTCCGTCTGTCAGTTTGTCTGTCCGTCCGTCTGTCCGTAACTTTTTCTTGTCCGCTCAGTATCCCTGAACCCTTTAATAGATTTTCATTAAACTTTGGTAAATTATACCTCTCAGTGAGCTGGTGTGCAGAACCTATAAATGAAGCATGCCAACTCAAGGTCAAGTGTCATGGTTGAAGGTCACGAGTTTGAAACTTGGAATTTTTTGTCTCTTCCATGTCTCCTTTACCCTTGGAAGGATTTTCATTAAACTTTGGTCAAATAGTCTTCACAGTGAGCTGATGTGCAGAACCCATGTCCTTCCATCCATCTGTCTGTCAGTCTGTCCGTCTGTCCGTAACTTTTTCTTGTCCGTTCCATATCTCCTGAACCCTTTAATAGATTTTCATTAAACTTTGGTCAATTATCCCCCTCAGTGAGCTGATATGCAGAACCTATAAATGAACCATGCCGACTCTAGGTCAAGGTCACATTTGAAGGTCACGAGTTTAAAACTTTGAATTTTTTGTCCCTTCCATATCTCCTTTACCCCTAAAAGGATTTTCATTAAACTTTGGGTCAATTATCCCCCTCAGTGAGCTAACCATGCCAACTCAAGGTCAAGGTCACAGGCGAAGGTCACAAGGTTGAGCCTTGATACTAAATGCGGCGGGGGATTTGGCTGTCCTCCAGACTGCTTTCTTGTCTTTTCTCTTTTTTTTAAGTAAACAAAAAACAACTTTCATGATAAAATTTATTCATTTTTGGGGCATTCAATAATCAATATAAAGACACCAACTGTGACAATGGTTTTTACACATGATCCAGGATTTCAGTTTATAAAGCGGGAAAGATTTTTAGTCGCAAGATCTTTTCTGATGAATATATCTAAATATATATTTAATTACCTGTGGGTTGTCTCTACCTGAAATAGTTTTACCCCGTTGGTTATATCTAGAAAAAAATACAAATGTCCGTTGGTTATATCTAGAAAAAAATACAAATATCCGTAGGCTGTATTGAAAAAAAATTGTTTTAAAGCGTAGGCTATGTGAAAATCTAAGTGCCTTCCTCCCCCACCATATAGATTTTACTGGAACAGCCCTGATCAGACTGTGCAGATAGACTGACTGATCTGCGTCTTTGTTGTCAATGACAAAAATGTTTACATAATGATCCTAAGAATTGGGACAAATAGACCTAAGCAAACAGTGCTGACCCAGATCAGGATCTACACTGTGTCAGGAGCAGTCCGATCCGGGTCAACACTGTTTGCCATTCCGTCTGCAGACTCCTTGCAGGATTGTGAAACACATTTGTTAAAATTTTCAGAGAGTTACAGCAAGTCCTCAAGGTGTCCGAATTTTCAGCTTTTTTACAGTACTCATGTCTTCGCTCATACAGACTTGTTGGGCACACCAATTCTATAAAGTCAATATTCTGACATAACTTTTAAATTCATACTGACAGTATTACTACTCTAACTATTCAAAGCAAATTACAATCGTCTTCAGACATAGATTTGTTCACTGCCCGGTAAAAGGATATACTACGGAGACCTATCATTTATAATGTCTCAGGTTTTACAAACTCTTGTGACTTTCTGTTTGGTGCCCCGTTCCTCCAGTTCCCTTAAATAAGGTTTAGGTATGTATTTATTGGAATGTATCAGAGATATATCAGAAGTTTTGGGGACAAGTGAGTCTTCCTAACAGCCATCAGAAGAATGGCAATCCCCAGACAGAAAGCTTTCATTATAACACATCCGTGCCACGTACTGCATTTTTCACATCTCCAAAATGGCTACTTTTCTGAAGAAAATTTGTGATATTTTTCTTATTTATACTGCAAACATAGGTTGTGGGTGCTCGTTAGAACCCCTTCATTGAAGCGGTTCTTAACCACAACCTATGTCTTGGAGTAGAAATGAGAAATAATGCATACCCCATAAACCCCAGTTTTCTCTATATAAAGTGGGGTGTAGGGGAGATTTTCATTTCACAGACTTGTTCACACGATGTTTTCAGCCCAGCCCATGATATGATCAGCCTGCACTATGTTCAGGCTGATCTAAGCCTGCCAAAGATTCATCTTTGAACCCCAATTGCCTGGATCTGAGATTTTTCGTGGGGCCTTTCAATCTATCACAGCAAGGCATGCTTTCAGGTAATGAAAAAGCATGAAGATTTAAGTGAATGATTGTACTGGCTTTTAAAGACATGTCAACCCTTATGGGTCATTTTGTGTCATCTCCAAGAGAAACATCACAAAAACATACCTATATAATTCTGACCCCCTTGAACCCCACTTTTATATATTAAAACTGGGGTTTACAGGGGTAAACTGTATTTTTCTTATTTCTGCTCTAAAATATAGATTGTGGGTACTCGTTAGAACCGCCTCAATGAGGCTGTTCTAACGAGTGTCCACAATCTATATTTTGAGCAGAAATAAGAAAAATATCACAATTTTTCATCTTAAAATTTTCATTTTTTCGGCGATAAAGGTGACAATGTATTTGTATAGGCGTGTGTATGTAATGGGGAGAAAAGAGATAGGAGAGACAGTAGAAGTAATGAAAGAGAAGGATATGGGAGAAAAGTGGAAAATGACTGAAAGAGAAGGAGCAGTAGAAATAAAAACATTCCCCCTCTATCCTTACCTCAGTCCCCGCCCATCAGGGCTTGAAGAAATATATGGGCTGCATGATGCTTCCATGCAGAGCTGAAACCGACCCATACTGGTACTGGTACACTGCTTAGAGGATCTAAGCCTGCCCAGGCAAAGCTGTGCGATCCATGCTTATAAACCCTATTGGTTTCATTGGGCGGCAGGGCTTGAGATGTCATTTCATCTCTGACTTGTTAGCATCCCCTTGATGAGATGACTCTAACTGTAACAAGTACTCTCAAAATAGTATTTTTAGGGACAAATAATTAACCCTTAAGATGCCGAGAAAAACTACATCTGAAAATGTTGTCTGCTTATGTCGTCTGCTGAATTTTTGGCAAAATTTTAAAAAATATTTTTGCATACAGGCAATGTGGACCCAGATCAGACTGCTCCTTTAAAATGACTTGTAAAGCAACCAGCAGATGACAATTGTCTTCACTGTCATTTTATGGGTGAAAAACATACACGCTGGGTACTTGTTAACATCGCCTTGATGAGATGACTCTAACAAGTACTCTCAACATAATATTTTTAGGGACAAATAAATAGAGGATCTTCCACGAGGCTCGTTTCATAAATTTTATATGAAATGACCACGAGTGTAAGATTCTCTTTATCATATGACTACGTCAAATTGGATTTTATCACCTTTTAATTTGACATGTTCTCTACGAAAAATGCATTGTTGACATGGACGTCGTCATGACGTTACTTAATCCCGCCAAAGTGTTATTACACGTGTGGTCATACGATATTTATTACAGGACGTTATCCACTGCTTATCAACGATGTCATATGATAGTTAACCCTTAAGACCCTGAGAAAAACTACATCTGAAAAGGTCGTCTGCTGAATTTTTTTGAAAATTTTTTAAAAATATTTTTGGTTACAGGCAAACAGTATGGGCCCAGATCAGACTGCTAATACAGGAGCAGTCTGGTCTGGGTCCACACGGTTTGCAAAAATGACTTTTTAAAGTAACCGGCAGACGACAAAGCAGACGACGATCGACATGAGTGGCATTGTATTGGTTAAATGGCTATGTCATGACTGCTGGTAGTGTTTAAGTAAAGAAGCAAAACACAGCCATGAAAAGGAGATCAAGGTGAGTGAGTAGTGGCAGGGCTTGAGATGTTCTATAAGCTGCCTGTAAGCTTTACTCAGGGGAGATAAGCAGCACTGAAATTTTCATCCAAACAATCAAGTACTAGCTTGAGGAAAAGTTAGTTATACTTACACACTGGCATGAGGTTTCTTTTTAGAAAAATCACAGGCAAGACCTAAATCTGATATTCGTACATGACCATTTTCATCTAATAATATATTTGCTGGCTGAAATTGAGAGAAAACATACAGATTATTAACCATTTCAAATCCGTTCACTGTTACAAATGCCTATGCAAAACAGTGTGGACCCAGATGAGACGGCTCATAATGAGCCGTCTCAGCTGGGTCCACACTGTTTACTGTCATGTTAATGAATTTGACAAAATGCCCCTGTTTACAAGAATGGGCATGTCCAAATTTAAAGCTGGAAGACTCCATTCCAGAAACTCTGGGGGTGGAAGGGCTAATGCATAGTATAGCAAAATGCAAAACATCCCTATCCTCTTCCCATTATTTTCTAAATGAATGGACATGGCATTGTTTACCATGCATTTTTACTATCTGAGTATAGGAGTGATAACTTGAAGACAAGAGTGCCCTCGACCGCTCACCTGAGCTCAAGTTGTGTCATACCCATCACTGACTTGAGAGATTTCTATTTTTATAGCTCTCGAAGCCATCCTGTTCATTATGTTCATACTAACCCATATATGACAATGGAACTTTCCACCTAGTAAGTTTGGAGTGGTCCATTTCCAATTATAGGGGTGTCAGGTTTGTTTTCCTTTGTGGCAAATGTTACAAAAATGAATGTTCTTCAAGCATTCTGCGGCATCTGATCTGGATCTACACTGTTTGCAAATGTCCAAGAAAAGGGCCGCTAGGCATACATGGGTTAATATATATTATTCTGATATTTCTGCACTTGATGCAAACATCGGAGGCCCCTATTAGTCACCATGTTCTTCCATATTCTGATCAAGACAATTGGTACAATTTCTTTAACCCTTGTCCTGCTGAATATTTATACATGCCACACCCACTACCGATTGTCTACCAATCAGATTACTTGATGCAAATTATTGCAACAAATTCACAATCTGAATGGCGAACAATGTAGATCCTGATCAGATGGCTTCGTCAGAAGCCATCTCATCTGGATCTACATTGTTTCAAAGATAAGGCATATCCGGGATTAGCAAGACAAGGGTTAATACGAGGGCTGACTGATATGTTGTGAGCATCATATTGAAGGAAATAGACATACTGTACTATTTTTCAACATAATCCCCTTCAGTATCTATACAATTTTCACTTTTGCCAGCTGTGTTTAACCCTTTACCACTCAGGGATTTTGTGAATTTCGCTGATTTTCACAGTGTTGCACCTGACAGCAACTTCAACTAGCCATTGTTTCATAATGGATGGTCTGTTTTACACCAAACTCGGTATGAATGTTCATTGGACAGTAGCCTTTCAAATGCAACCTTTCATGACTTGATCAGAAGTCTCCGTGGTCGAGTGGTTACGCTACTCGACTTGTAAACCAGGGGTCGCAGGTTCGATCCCGGGCTTCTCCAGACTTTCGGATGAGTCCTTAAACCGAGGTCCCGTCTCCGTATGACCTTAGCTGTTGGTGGGACGTAAAACTGAAACACTCACTCACTCATGACTTGATCATTGTTGTCATGGTAAAGAGGGGGCATCTCAAAGTTGGCAAAAAGTGTGAGTGAGTGTGAGTGAGTGTTTCAGTTTTACGTCCCACCAACAGCTAAGGTCATACGGAGACGGGACCTCGGTTTAAAGACTCATCCGAAAGTCTGGAGAAGGCAAAAAGTGTGTTTTCACATGAATTTTTGACCACATTTTAATCTTCACACAGCTGTCAAGGCAACAATTAGGGTGTTTGGCACTTGCCATTTTCACTGTTTGCAGCATGTTTTATCAGCATCAATTTTCAGGCATTTTTGACCCCAGACACCCTGAAATATAAATTTTAGCGGCCGGTTGGGCCATACACCCAAAAATTTTCGGGATGTGAGGGGGGCGCTGCCCCCCTTCAATCCCCCCCAGAATATTTTTAGTGGGGAGGCGCGCGAAAAAACAGGTCACTTTTTGCCCAACAAATCCTAAAGCAAACATAACTATCCAGGGGTAGAAATGCAGATTTTAGGTGCTTCTGGGGCTTAAAATGGTGGGGGGGGGGTGCAGACACGTAAAAACACGTATCTGAGTGGTAAAGGGTTATATGAAACCTGGGAACATACTGAATTTGAGCATAAAATGCATTAATTATATCTGAAATATTGTTTCTTGCAATAAAATGATGAAAAAAACATTATTTTGGTCATTTGGGATTTTCTTCATTAACCCTTTACCACTCAGGGATTTTGTGAATTTCGCTGATTTTCACAGTGTTGCACCTGACAGCAACTTCAACTCACCATTGTTTCATAATGGATGGTCTGTTTTACACCAAACTCGGTATGAATGTTCATTGGACAGTAGCCTTTCAAATGCAACCTTTCATGACTTGATCATTGTTGTCATGGTAAAGAGGGGGCATCTCAAAGTTGGCAAAAAGTGTGTTTTCACATGAATTTTTGATCACATTTTAATCTTCACACAGCTGTCAAGGCAACAATTAGGGTGTTTGGCACTTGCCATTTTCACTGTTTGCAGCATGTTTTTATCAGCATCAATTTTCAGGCATTTTTGACCCCAGACACCCTGAGATATAAATTTTAGCGGCCAGTTGGGCCATACACCCAAAAATTTTCGGGATGTGAGGGGGGCAGCCTTCAATCCCCCCAGAATATTTTTAGTGGGGAGGCGCGCGAAAAAACAGGTCACTTTTTTGCCCAACAAATCCTAAAGCAAACATAACTATCCAGGGGTAGAAATGCAGATTTTAGGTGCTTCTGGGGCTTAAAATGGGGGGGGGGGTGCAGACACGTAAAAACACGTATCTGAGTGGTAAAGGGTTATATGAAACCTGGGAACATACTGAATTTGAGCATAAAATGCATTAATTATATCTGAAATATTGTTTCTTGCAATAAAATGATGAAAAAACATTATTTTGGTCATTTGGGATTTTCTTCATTAACCCTTTACCACTCAGGGATTTTGTGAATTTCGCTGATTTTCACAGTGTTGCACCTGACAGCAACTTCAACTAGCCATTGTTTCATAATGGATGGTCTGTTTTACACCAAACTCGGTATGAATGTTCATTGGACAGTAGCCTTTCAAATGCAACCTTTCATGACTTGATCATTGTTGTCATGGTAAAGAGGGGGCATCTCAAAGTTGGCAAAAAGTGTGTTTTCACATGAATTTTTGACCACATTTTAATCTTCACACAGCTGTCAAGGCAACAATTAGGGTGTTTGGCACTTGCCATTTTCACTGTTTGCAGCATGTTTTATCAGCATCAATTTTCAGGCATTTTTGACCCCAGACACCCTGAGATATAAATTTTAGCGGCCGGTTGGGCCATACACCCAAAAATTTTCGGGATGTGAGAGGGGCGCTGCCCCCCTTCAATCCCCCCCAGAATATTTTTAGTGGGGAGGCGCGCGAAAAAACAGGTCACTTTTTGCCCAACAAATTCTAAAGCAAACATAACTATCCAGGGGTAGAAATGCAGATTTTAGGTGCTTCTGGGGCTTAAAATGGTGGGGGGGGGGGGTGCAGACACGTAAAAACACGTATCTGAGTGGTAAAGGGTTATATGAAACCTGGGAACATACTGAATTTTAGCCTAAAATGCATTAATTATATCTGAAATATTGTTTCTTGCAATAAAATGATGAAAAAAACATTATTTTGGTCATTTGGGATTTTCTTCATTAACCCTTTACCACTCAGGGATTTTGTGAATTTCGCTGATTTTCACAGTGTTGCACCTGACAGCAACTTCAACTCATCATTGTTTCATAATGGATGGTCTGTTTTACACCAAACTCGGTATGAATGTTCATTGGACAGTAGCCTTTCAAATGCAACCTTTCATGACTTGATCATTGTTGTCATGGTAAAGAGGGGGCATCTCAAAGTTGGCAAAAAGTGTGTTTTCACATGAATTTTTGATCACATTTTAATCTTCACACAGCTGTCAAGGCAACAATTAGGGTGTTTGGCACTTGCCATTTTCACTGTTTGCAGCATGTTTTTATCAGCATCAATTTTCAGGCATTTTTGACCCCAGACACCCTGAGATATAAATTTTAGCGGCCAGTTGGGCCATACACCCAAAAATTTTCGGGATGTGAGGAGGGCGCTGCCCCCCTTCAATCCCCCCCAGAATATTTTTAGTGGGGAGGCGCGCGAAAAAACAGGTCACTTTTTTGCCCAACAAATCCTAAAGCAAACATAACTATCTAGGGGTAGAAATGCAGATTTTAGGTGCTTCTGGGGCTTAAAATGGGGGGGGGGTGCAGACACGTAAAAACACGTATCTGAGTGGTAAAGGGTTATATGAAACCTGGGAACATACTGAATTTGAGCATAAAATGCATTAATTATATCTGAAATATTGTTTCTTGCAATAAAATGATGAAAAAACATTATTTTGGTCATTTGGGATTTTCTTCATTAACCCTTTACCACTCAGGGATTTTGTGAATTTCGCTGATTTTCACAGTGTTGCACCTGACAGCAACTTCAACTAGCCATTGTTTCATAATGGATGGTCTGTTTTACACCAAACTCGGTATGAATGTTCATTGGACAGTAGCCTTTCAAATGCAACCTTTCATGACTTGATCATTGTTGTCATGGTAAAGAGGGGGCATCTCAAAGTTGGCAAAAAGTGTGTTTTCACATGAATTTTTGACCACATTTTAATCTTCACACAGCTGTCAAGGCAACAATTAGGGTGTTTGGCACTTGCCATTTTCACTGTTTGCAGCATGTTTTATCAGCATCAATTTTCAGGCATTTTTGACCCCAGACACCCTGAGATATAAATTTTAGCGGCCGGTTGGGCCATACACCCAAAAATTTTCGGGATGTGAGGGGGGCGCTGCCCCCCTTCAATCCCCCCCAGAATATTTTTAGTGGGGAGGCGCGCGAAAAAACAGGTCACTTTTTGCCCAACAAATCCTAAAGCAAACATAACTATCCAGGGGTAGAAATGCAGATTTTAGGTGCTTCTGGGGCTTAAAATGGGGGGGGGGTGCAGACACGTAAAAACACGTATCTGAGTGGTAAAGGGTTATATGAAACCTGGGAACATACTGAATTTTAGCCTAAAATGCATTAATTATATCTGAAATATTGTTTCTTGCAATAAAAGGATGAAAAAACATTATTTTGGTCATTTGGGATTTTCTTCATTAACCCTTTACCACTCAGGGATTTTGTGAATTTCGCTGATTTTCACAGTGTTGCACCTGACAGCAACTTCAACTAGCCATTGTTTCATAATGGATGGTCTGTTTTACACCAAACTCGGTATGAATGTTCATTGGACAGTAGCCTTTCAAATGCAACCTTTCATGACTTGATCATTGTTGTCATGGTAAAGAGGGGGCATCTCAAAGTTGGCAAAAAGTGTGTTTTCACATGAATTTTTGATCACATTTCAATCTTCACACAGCTGTCAAGGCAACAATTAGGGTGTTTGGCACTTGCCATTTTCACTGTTTGCAGCATGTTTTATCAGCATCAATTTTCAGGCATTTTTGACCCCAGACACCCTGAGATTTAATTTTAGCGGCCAGTTGGGCCATACACCCAAAAATTTTCGGGATGTGAGGGGGGCGCTGCCCCCCTTCAATCTCCCCCAGAATATTTTTAGTGGGGAGGCGCGCGAAAAAACAGGTCACTTTTTGCCCAACAAATCCTAAAGCAAACATAACTATCCAGGGGTAGAAATGCAGATTTTAGGTGCTTCTGGGGCTTAAAATGGGGGGGGGGGGTGCAGACACGTAAAAACACGTATCTGAGTGGTAAAGGGTTATATGAAACCTGGGAACATACTGAATTTGAGCATAAAATGCATTAATTATATCTGAAATATTGTTTCTTGCAAT
Source organism: Lucinisca nassula (assembly GCA_963580285.1). NCBI lineage: Eukaryota > Metazoa > Mollusca > Bivalvia > Lucinida > Lucinidae > Lucinisca > Lucinisca nassula. The sequence goes on from OY757022.1 coordinate 27,790,271, forward strand.
AAAATGATGAAAAAACATTATTTTGGTCATTTGGGATTTTCTTCATTAACCCTTTACCACTCAGGGATTTTGTGAATTTCGCTGATTTTCACAGTGTTGCACCTGACAGCAACTTCAACTAGCCATTGTTTCATAATGGATGGTCTGTTTTACACCAAACTCGGTATGAATGTTCATTGGACAGTAGCCTTTCAAATGCAACCTTTCATGACTTGATCATTGTTGTCATGGTAAAGAGGGGGCATCTCAAAGTTGGCAAAAAGTGTGTTTTCACATGAATTTTTGACCACATTTTAATCTTCACACAGCTGTCAAGGCAACAATTAGGGTGTTTGGCACTTGCCATTTTCACTGTTTGCAGCATGTTTTATCAGCATCAATTTTCAGGCATTTTTGACCCCAGACACCCTGAGATATAAATTTTAGCGGCCGGTTGGGCCATACACCCAAAAATTTTCGGGATGTGAGGGGGGCGCTGCCCCCCTTCAATCCCCCCCAGAATATTTTTAGTGGGGAGGCGCGCGAAAAAACAGGTCACTTTTTGCCCAACAAATCCTAAAGCAAACATAACTATCCAGGGGTAGAAATGCAGATTTTAGGTGCTTCTGGGGCTTAAAATGGTGGGGGGGGGGGGGTGCAGACACGTAAAAACACGTATCTGAGTGGTAAAGGGTTATATGAAACCTGGGAACATACTGAATTTTAGCCTAAAATGCATTAATTATATCTGAAATATTGTTTCTTGCAATAAAATGATGAAAAAACATTATTTTGGTCATTTGGGATTTTCTTCATTAACCCTTTACCACTCAGGGATTTTGTGAATTTCGCTGATTTTCACAGTGTTGCACCTGACAGCAACTTCAACTAGCCATTGTTTCATAATGGATGGTCTGTTTTACACCAAACTCGGTATGAATGTTCATTGGACAGTAGCCTTTCAAATGCAACCTTTCATGACTTGATCATTGTTGTCATGGTAAAGAGGGGGCATCTCAAAGTTGGCAAAAAGTGTGTTTTCACATGAATTTTTGATCACATTTTAATCTTCACACAGCTGTCAAGGCAACAATTAGGGTGTTTGGCACTTGCCATTTTCACTGTTTGCAGCATGTTTTATCAGCATCAATTTTCAGGCATTTTTGACCCCAGACACCCTGAGATTTAATTTTAGCGGCCAGTTGGGCCATACACCCAAAAATTTTCGGGATGTGAGGGGGGCGCTGCCCCCCTTCAATCTCCCCCAGAATATTTTTAGTGGGGAGGCGCGCGAAAAAACAGGTCACTTTTTGCCCAACAAATCCTAAAGCAAACATAACTATCCAGGGGTAGAAATGCAGATTTTAGGTGCTTCTGGGGCTTAAAATGTGGGGGGGGGGGGTGCAGACACGTAAAAACACGTATCTGAGTGGTAAAGGGTTATATGAAACCTGGGAACATACTGAATTTTAGCCTAAAATGCATTAATTATATCTGAAATATTGTTTCTTGCAATAAAATGATGAAAAAACATTATTTTGGTCATTTGGGATTTTCTTCATTAACCCTTTACCACTCAGGGATTTTGTGAATTTCGCTGATTTTCACAGTGTTGCACCTGACAGCAACTTCAACTAGCCATTGTTTCATAATGGATGGTCTGTTTTACACCAAACTCGGTATGAATGTTCATTGGACAGTAGCCTTTCAAATGCAACCTTTCATGACTTGATCATTGTTGTCATGGTAAAGAGGGGGCATCTCAAAGTTGGCAAAAAGTGTGTTTTCACATGAATTTTTGATCACATTTCAATCTTCACACAGCTGTCAAGGCAACAATTAGGGTGTTTGGCACTTGCCATTTTCACTGTTTGCAGCATGTTTTATCAGCATCAATTTTCAGGCATTTTTGACCCCAGACACCCTGAGATTTAATTTTAGCGGCCAGTTGGGCCATACACCCAAAAATTTTCGGGATGTGAGGGGGGCGCTGCCCCCCTTCAATCTCCCCCAGAATATTTTTAGTGGGGAGGCGCGCGAAAAAACAGGTCACTTTTTGCCCAACAAATCCTAAAGCAAACATAACTATCCAGGGGTAGAAATGCAGATTTTAGGTGCTTCTGGGGCTTAAAATGGGGGGGGGGGGGTGCAGACACGTAAAAACACGTATCTGAGTGGTAAAGGGTTATATGAAACCTGGGAACATACTGAATTTTAGCCTAAAATGCATTAATTATATCTGAAATATTGTTTCTTGCAATAAAATGATGAAAAAACATTATTTTGGTCATTTGGGATTTTCTTCATTAACCCTTTACCACTCAGGGATTTTGTGAATTTCGCTGATTTTCACAGTGTTGCACCTGACAGCAACTTCAACTAGCCATTGTTTCATAATGGATGGTCTGTTTTACACCAAACTCGGTATGAATGTTCATTGGACAGTAGCCTTTCAAATGCAACCTTTCATGACTTGATCATTGTTGTCATGGTAAAGAGGGGGCATCTCAAAGTTGGCAAAAAGTGTGTTTTCACATGAATTTTTGATCACATTTCAATCTTCACACAGCTGTCAAGGCAACAATTAGGGTGTTTGGCACTTGCCATTTTCACTGTTTGCAGCATGTTTTATCAGCATCAATTTTCAGGCATTTTTGACCCCAGACACCCTGAGATTTAATTTTAGCGGCCAGTTGGGCCATACACCCAAAAATTTTCGGGATGTGAGGGGGGCGCTGCCCCCCTTCAATCTCCCCCAGAATATTTTTAGTGGGGAGGCGCGCGAAAAAACAGGTCACTTTTTGCCCAACAAATCCTAAAGCAAACATAACTATCCAGGGGTAGAAATGCAGATTTTAGGTGCTTCTGGGGCTTAAAATGGGGGGGGGGGGGTGCAGACACGTAAAAACACGTATCTGAGTGGTAAAGGGTTATATGAAACCTGGGAACATACTGAATTTTAGCCTAAAATGCATTAATTATATCTGAAATATTGTTTCTTGCAATAAAATGATGAAAAAACATTATTTTGGTCATTTGGGATTTTCTTCATTAACCCTTTACCACTCAGGGATTTTGTGAATTTCGCTGATTTTCACAGTGTTGCACCTGACAGCAACTTCAACTAGCCATTGTTTCATAATGGATGGTCTGTTTTACACCAAACTCGGTATGAATGTTCATTGGACAGTAGCCTTTCAAATGCAACCTTTCATGACTTGATCATTGTTGTCATGGTAAAGAGGGGGCATCTCAAAGTTGGCAAAAAGTGTGTTTTCACATGAATTTTTGATCACATTTTAATCTTCACACAGCTGTCAAGGCAACAATTAGGGTGTTTGGCACTTGCCATTTTCACTGTTTGCAGCATGTTTTTATCAGCATCAATTTTCAGGCATTTTTGACCCCAGACACCCTGAGATATAAATTTTAGCGGCCAGTTGGGCCATACACCCAAAAATTTTCGGGATGTGAGGGGGGCGCTGCCCCCCTTCAATCCCCCCAGAATATTTTTAGTGGGGAGGCGCGCGAAAAAACAGGTCACTTTTTGCCCAACAAATC